>JAKCOX010000014.1:18108543-19436565 GCA_022605575.1 Laterallus jamaicensis coturniculus
AAAGTGCTTGTCCCAGTGACTTGCCCACGGGTTTTGCCTTGCAGAGCCAGCCGCTGTGGGCCACACTGGGAGCTGCCCCTCTCTTTCGCACCTCAAAAGCCCCTTCATTAGTCACTGGGTGAAAAAACAGAGGTGGAAAGTGGCCAAGGGACCTGCTGGTCTTGTCCCTGTGTTTTTAAGGCATATTTTGCAGGAAGAAGGTGCTCCATCCAAGGAGGGTGGCAGGACTGGAGCCAGGCAAGCTCCCTGTCATCCCAGCTGAAGCTCCCCAGGTGCATGGGAGAGCAGCAGCAAAGGCAGAGAGCAGAAGATTAAAGTGGGACTCAACGATGGTTTATTTGGTTTGTGCATCCTCCTTCGGCTCTGCGGGCTCCCAAACAGCCTGTGGTGCTGGGGCAGGTCTGCCTTGCTTGGCTGGGACAACCGAGCGGCACCGGAGGAGAAGGACGGACAGCTGCAAGGTTCAACAAGCTCCATCTGTGGCCTGCTTTAAAAAGGCATTTATTAGCTGTAAACCTCTGTCGCGACATATAGAAAACTGGGGAGAGGAGTGGGAGATTGATCGAGTTTGAATCCTGGTGAGGGTTCTTCTTAGAAAAATGGTTAGGGAGGGGGGTGGGAGGAGGGAGATGGTGGCTTTGAAATCTAAACTGTCCCAAAAATGCGTGTTTCTGCTAGTTAAAAGCCTTTAACTAGAAGAAATTTTTGTGGTGTTTTTTTTTCCTTTACAAACATAGTGCACCTGCAATCGGGGAGAATTATGGTCCGTCTAGAATAGGGCCTGTGCTTGGGCTATGGAGAGGCTGCTGGTGGCCACAGTGTGTGGGCGCGGAGGCGTTACATGTGCGCTTCAGAGGCAGGACAGCCCGGCAGCAGCTCCCCGTTCACCACCGCCTCCGAGACCAGCATTTTGTCTTTGCCGGAATCCAGGCGCTGCTTCTTCAGCATCCTCTGATGGATCAGCGGAACGACAGCGAGCACCAAGCCACCGATGATGGGGGGAACTCCAGCAAAATAAAAGGCTGCATCGTAATTCCCAAAATAGTCGTTGAGGTATCCTAAAAGATAAAACCAACCGTGGTTACATCCATATCAGCTCACCAACCAACTCACCTCCTCCCTTGAGTGGGCGCTGCAGCTTGCTCCAACTACATGATCTGGGAAGATTAAAGCCTTTTTTTTCCCTTAAAGAATCCCTTTTTTCCATTGCATTCCTCAGAGCTTTTATGCCCCAGATTAAAGGATGTGCCCAGCCAACACCATGTAGCAAGGAACCCGAGAAGGAAAACCTCAGCCATCCTACCCATTTAACCAGCATGGAACATGATCAGATACATCCCAGAGAATCCCAAATGCAAGCTGAGACAGTGTTAAACATTTTGGGTGGCACTTCCAAGCCAGCAGGCAATCAGAAAAGGGAGCAGGAGCTGTTCCTCCACAGATTGCATCCAACCGAAAGCCCAGCTTGGCTTATGGGTATTGTATCTACATGTCAGGCGAAAACTACATGCTGCCAGTTACAAGCAATAACCAAGTCCTTAAAAACAAGTTGGTTCTGTGCTTGTTAATTCAGTAAGCGCTGATGCAGCCGAGCATCTCTGGGGAAGGACATGGTGCCATTACATCCACAGAATGAGCCCCCTCCACTCCCCCCCCCAAGCCCTGTGCCTGGTGAGCCCAACACGGAGGGTCCTGCAGCAGCACCTGAGCAGCGAGATGCCCGCCCGCCCTGCATTCCGTCACTAGGCCCTTAAACTGAATCTTGCTGCCAGAAGCAGAGAGGCCAGAGGTCCCAATATAGCTTTAGTGTATATGATACGGACGGTCTGCTGGCTTTGGGAAAGCACTTGTGCTTCTTACTGCACTCAAACACAGACCCAGGTCTTGGGAAAGCAGACACTTGGCTGTCTCCATCTCTAACTGTGGTTCAGCGATCTAGGGGCTGATCAGTTCCCAGATACCTAAAAGGATTTCTAGAAAAGCAGTATCTGCCAGTTTTTAGCTCAACTTCAAACAGAAATCAGGTAACGTGAGCTTGAGTTGCTCTCACTGTTCCCCTGAAGGTCACCTTTCGTCAGCCCAGAGAAAGGCCGTGAGGTGCTACAGGATGTGGCATGGAGTGAAGCCACATGTGTACTTTAACCTCCATAAGACATGGTAAACCAGAAGATTCAAATCCGTGTTCCTGATCTCACACCAAAAATATCACCACGGTAAAAGCTGCTCTAAGTATCTGCTCCTGTTCAACAGCTGGGTGCAGGCCCAGCACCACCGCACTACCAACCTGCTATTGGTGTACCCGCGGTCATGGGCACGGCCATCAGCCCCATGAGGTACCCTATGGCCTGGGATGCCTGCATGGGCCCCACCAGCTCAAAGGCAATGGGGGCCATGATGGTGGTGAAGAGGCCATCACAAAGTCCGAGGAAGAGGCAGATGACAATGACGCCCTCAAACCCTTGGCACTGGGGGATCATCATGCACAGGATGCCCAACAGCATGAAGGATGCAACCTGGGGAGACAAAAGTTGGGCATGTCATTGGGGTGCCGGATGAGTGGGGCTGGGCAGCAGGAATTGTCATGTAGATGACATGGAATAGGTCAGTGACACTTTTCCCTCCTCTGGACCCAGAAATGCCATCCATAGTCTGCTCTCATCTTGGAGAAGCCCTTAAGAATAACCTTTTAAGAAGCTTTAGGAGGGATTATCAGCTGGATTAGCTGCTAGATTTCAGCAGTGTGCTTTTCAAAAACCACAAGAGGGTGAGAGAGGGTCCAGTCGCTTGGGAAAAGTTGGGACCACAGACTTTGATTGTTGAACAGATACCAAGACCTTGGGTCAAGTGTGCAACTGCTCTGTACCCCTTTTCATAATAAATTTTCTTCCATAAAACCATACAAGGCTGTTAGGTATAGGGTCAGTAATGGATTTGCGATCTGTGGTTGACATTTATCAAGCTGGATGTGGAGATGCTACCCTCTGATCTGCAGCATTTAGCCAGAAGCTACATGGAGGGTCAGACACAACGTACCTGCAGGTAAACCTTCTTCAGCCCGGGAATGCAGTCGCCAATGCGGCCTGTAACCAAGCGCCCCAGCCCTGACATAGCTCCAATGCAAACCAGGAGGATCCAGTCTTTTTTTGTTTCTTGAAATCGTTTCTCCACATATTTTACCTAGGATGTAGGGAAGGATACAAGGATGTGTATTATATCCCTTTCATATCCCAAAAAGGGACAAGATTTCCCACAGAGGGGTCATGGCTTTAAGGGTCACTGTGTAACTCTCATGTCCACACCATGCTGAACTGAGCACAGTACCTCCACCCACCCCAAACCCAAAACCCCCTCCTCTCCCAGCACTGATGCTTGTCCTCAGGAGTCATAGGAAGCAGCTGCTCTGCCCTCTCTGTCGCAGAGGAGACACAGGAGCTGTTTCCTCCCATCACCGTTCCTTTTTACAGGACGTGCCTGCAGCAGTTTCTTATCTTTGAGGCTTTTGTTGGCTCTGTCCCTACTGCCCATCTCCACCTTCCCACCTCCTTGCTCATGTGGAGGAATCTTTTCATTCTGGGTAAAAGGGGCCTCCCTTCCCTTCCAGTCCCAGCCAAGACTCTCACCAAGTTCATGTAAGGTACGAGATATCCCAGGACAGCTGTAGCAATCCCAAAGGCCCAAATCCGATAGGTCTTTCTCCGGAAAACCCTCAAGTTGAAATACTTGCGTGTCTGGGACCAGCACTGCTGCCGCACGCTCCGGCTGCCCAGCTTGTCCTGCCCATCATGCTGAGAGTCACAAGAAGATGGTAAGATGGGCCGATAGGTCAGGGACAAGAATATCTGGATGAGCATTAAGGCACTGAGTACTTGGAAAGTATGCGCCAGCCCAATGGCCTTCCCGACCATCTTGAGGAAGAAGGGGAGCGGCACGGAGATGAGGCAGCTGCCGCCAGCCACAATGCCGTTGGCCAAGCCAAGGCGGCGCTTGAAGTAGTGACCAAGGATGACCAATGAGGGCTGGAAAGCGAAGGAGCTGCCACATCCGAAGAGGATCCCGTATGTGAAATAACGAACTTCCAGAGACCTAACAGGAAAAGAAAAGCCAAACAATATTGAGGTGGTTACATTATGTAGAGGTAAGGAAGGCTTTTTCCCCACGGACCTGGAGTTAAGACCCAGGTCTCACAGGTGCTACACAGATGGTCTGGCATCAAGGAGCTTATTCCCTAGCCAAAGCAAGGATTGTCCTCGTTTCCCAGCAGGCATGTTCCATCTTTGGGAAAATGGAGTCTATCTGGGGAGTGCTTTCTGCAAAGAGGAGAAGGCAGCAGCCAACCTGCCCTCTTTGGGAAAGTGACCTAACTTGAATGGTTTATAAATTGCAGCAAGCAAGATTTTCTAAAGGTAGGCAGGGTGGGTTATTTTTAGCTAGAAATACTTTGTTTTCTTTTTGACCATTGAAAGGACTAATTGAAAACATTCTGCACCCAGTGTTTGAAAGCAGAAGGCACCAACCCTGCTGGTTATTAGGCACTCAGGAAGGGAACATTGTGTTTCTGCCCAGACTTCGAGCTGGTTAATTAAGTTCTCCTTCTTTAAGCTCCTCTGGGAGCTTCAATTAGATCTCATTTGTACCTTACATCAGTGGCAGCACTCAAGGAGAGAGTGAAGTGGCTGCTCTACGGAACTGGGGGAAAGACCTGAAGAGCTCTTGGAAGGAGTCACTTCCCAGTTGCCAGCACAGCTCTCCCAACAGAAACAGCTGAGAAAGGAGCCTAAAGTTAGGTGGTGCAAATAATCCTGCTGTGTTTCTCTCCAGATGAAGGATTTCTTTTGTCTTCATCCCTGTGCAATACATTCAGCTGCAAAAGTCTGCTACGAAATACTGCACAGGGAGAGAGTGCGATGGAAATGTTTGGGCAGCTCACTGGGCCAGCGATGCTGCACAAATGGGGTCTTTACTCCAACACTCAGAATGACTCATGTGAAATACCAAGTGCTGCTCCTGAAGCAAGTGAGAAGACAGCTGCCCAGATCTAATGGAGCAATTTGAACTTGAGAAAACGTTTACAAGCACATCATTTCTTCCATTACACGCTCGTTTTTTAGCTAGCCAAGCAGAAAGCAGAATGCGCTTGCTGTACCCAATGGTTCAAAGACAAATGATTGTCATGAAAGGCAATTTCCAGCTACTCCAGAAAGAAGCCACATCAGAAACCCTCTCCACAGGAGCCAGGCAAGCAGCTGGGCTGTCTCCCACCTCCCACGCACCAGCTCTGGCCATCTCAGTTGGGTCACACCAGCTTTGGTACCGCAGCTAAGCCGACGTGTTGGGTAAGCGGAGACAAATGCTGCAGTTCCCATCTGCTCCCCACTGATGCTAAGACACCCCTATGTAAGCAGGGCCTCCACTCAGCCTGACTTCTTTGCAAGGATTTCCCACCCTGCTTGCTGGGAATTGGCCAGCTGCTCTCCGGTGGGAAGGGCCGCATTGTCTTCCTTGGATAACAAGGTCTCCCATGGATAACGACATCTCCTGGGACAAGGACATCTCCCTCCAACAGCTGCGTCTCACCAACAGCTCACAGGGGGAATGGCCCTGGCCCAACCCCACTGGAGGAGGTTTGGGGGATTTCTCTCTGCAGAAGAAACAGGGCAGAAATTGCAGAGGGGAAGGAGAGGCAGATGAAAAGGGACTTGGATCCCACCACAAAATGCTCAGCAGGGCAGAGAAGGAGGGCTGGGAGGGCACTGGGGGCATGTGAAGACAGCCCCACTCCCATTCCTCACATTAAAACATGACCCTTAAAAGTGGAGGGAAAGTGAAGACTTAACACAGCCAAGACTTCTCTCTTCTTCAGGGTGGTAAGATCTGTGGCAGCTGGAGCTGGTTACGAGTGCAGGAGACACCCCGGTGCAAGGTAACAAAGAAAACCCTCGTCTCAATCCATCCAGAAAACTTCAGCCTTCCCCAGAGCTCCAAATTCCAGCGTACTTTGTTGATTTAGTGGTTTCCATACAAAACTCCCACTATTCTGAGAGCAGGAGGCACCGAGCATGGGCTGGGCACTGGGGTCCTGCTGTGCAGGGTTTTGGGATCAGCTTAGCACAGTGCTGGGGAACAGCTGTTTGGACAGAGGAAACCCATTTTACAGAAACCGTGAAATAGAGTGTTGATCAGCCCCAATCCAGCCCTGTCGATTAGCCCCGATCCAGCCCAGAGCCCACCAAACCCTTCATCGAAGCAGCTCATGAACCGCATCTCCCTTTCCACCAGCTCACATAGCTCAGCTGACACTGGGGAGTCATTTCCATCAAGGCTATGGGGAGCTGGCAAGGGGGACCAAAAAAACTCCCCCAAAACCTCCTTTATTGTTCCAAACGAGCAGGAGCCGCTAGCTCTGAATTTCAGGACCGGCCTTTTGCCATCCAGATGGAGCATGGCCAAATCCTGCAGCCCGCTGCTCATCCTCCGGCTTGGCTATGCTGAAGGCAGCTTCCCTCACTGCTGTCCAGCTGCAGAGGGGCTCCTCTCTCTGAAAAGGCAGCCAAAGTAATGTGAACCCAGAGCAAGAAGGCAGGAAATGGGGATTTCAGCTCTGAAGCTCTCCTGGAAATAATATTCTTCTCTGCCACGGTTTGATTTCTGTGTTTTTAAAGCCCAGCACAACAAGCCCCTGGCAGCGATGTGGTCCCAAGAGCTCTTTTTTCTTTGCACAAACATTATATAATGGGGGGAGGAGGTTCAGGCTTGGTTGATTAGACGGAAAGCAAGATTACATGGGAAGAGCCTGTGATCTGCACTGCCAGGAGCCCAAGCACACCTTCCCTCAGAGACAACCGTGCCTTCTCCAACCACTGTCTTTTGAAACACAAAGAGGTGGCGTCTGTGCAGGAAGTTGCTGAGGGTAGTTTCTTCCATACCGCTGTCCATGTTTCTGACCAAGATGGTTTTAGCATCCCAAGTGCCCGGGCTGTAGTCGACCCCAGTCCCTGGGGGAGTCCAGAAGGCTTTAGAAGGTGCTTTGCCCCCCTCCCACCGTAATGGGGGGCTCCTGCTGCTGGGACATATCCATAGGGAACCAGGGTTGGGGCAAGCGCACAGGTCACATTGACCAGTGTAAAAGGGAGCTGGCATCCTGCTGCCCTGCAAGGGCTGGGTAGGCAGGGAGGAGCACTGTGCAGGCAAGTCACCCTCCGGGGAACTAGTGTGTATTTCCTTTAAAAAAACCCACTTCTAGAAGAATTTTAATTAAAACAGCATTGATTTTTAACTAAAATCCAACCCACAGCAATATTTTCTTCAGACAAGCAAATGATGCTTTGGAGGGTGCCTCCATGGTGCCTCTGAGGCTCCATTGATTGAGCACCACACAAAGAACCCCAGGGGTGACCTCATTGTGTCCCCACAAAAGTGCAAATGTCTTGGGTTGGGAAGACTCACGGTGGGTCAGGTAGACCTGCCATCCAAAGGCATATCAGTGAACCTCTGCCAGCAGAAATTCAGGGCATGGGATCAGCCATGGAAAACAGGGAGCAGGAATCACCCTGTGCTGCTGCGAATACCCGAGACAGCGCAGGAAGACCCCAAACCCCAACTGCCTCCTCCTCCCCATCTGCCCTGCATGGAAACTCCCTCTTGACAGTTGTCACCCATCAAATATTATTTTAAGAATTGATTTTAAGAATTGATTTTCAGTACTGAATGTGAAATTGGTCACAAAGTAGAATGGTTTTGTCCTTAAGCATCTCTTTAGAGAGGTCCACAAGAGGCTTGCCAACTTCTTGCTGCCTCTTTTAAAAATCAAATCAAAAACTTGAGGGCTGAAAGCTCATAAAATAAAGTCCCTCACTCAGGTAAAAGTATTCTTTTGTTACAGAAGGGCAAAAGAGCAATTCAGTTCAATGTGGAGAGAAACAGTCTGCATGTATGTGGGCTGCACGTGGGCTGGGGGGATGCCAGGAGACCTCTCATCTAGATGGAAGCTGCCTGCTTTTCCCCAAAAGGCAGCAGCAGTGTGTTGGCAGGGAAGGTTCAGGGGCCACTGAGGAAGAGGAGCTTGGTGAGGAGCTGTACAGCCCCTCTGAAACCTTACTTGGTGAAGGAGCTGGAGAGGAGTCCGATGAAGGCAATGGCAGCTCCCAGGGCTGCTGTGGTCCTGCAGCCAATCCGGTCGGTGAAGATGCTGACGATCGGAGAGCAGAAAAAAATCATGCCCATAGCCAAGGAGCCAACCCATGCTAGGGAGAGAGAGAAGAAAGCTGATGGTCAGGGTTGAACATCAAACGAGGACCAGGAGGGTAACAATCAAGGACCAGCACCCTGGCTCTGGCTATCAAGAGTTTCATATCTTGAGCCACAGCTCTGTGTTTCCAGGTACCACACTCATCCATCACTTCTCCCCGCTCCCCAGAGCCAGGATTGCCTCACCTGCCCCTCACCCCGCTTTCTGCAGGGATTCCTTTTTGCAGCTGAGCTGGTGTGAGACACACGGGTTGTACGAAGTGTGACCATGATCTCACATCTCCTTCCAGCCCACCTCTGGAGAGCTGCCTGTCTTTTTCTGTCTTTTTTTTTCAAATACTTTTATTATTCACCAATTACTTCAGCTCATCACCTTCTCCCAACCTTCCACCTTCTCTCTTTAATGGTTTCTGTGGCTGTTGTGGAGAGGAAAGGCAGGCTTTCAAGAAAAGCATTATCTGGTAAAGAAAGAAATCAGAGTCTGCCAGCTCTGAGGAGAAGCAAGAGGTCCCCTCAGCTGGGTGTGGGACAGGGCAGGATGGACAGACAAAGACCCCCAGCCCTACCCAGCACCCAAATGGGGGACTTTCCAGAGCATCTCCCAGCTTCAGGTGTTGGCTTTGGGCTGCTGAGCAAAGAGAAAAAAACCAAAACATCTTGCTGGTTTTAGTCCTTTTCTTTTTTTTTTTTTTTGGTGGGTGGGTGGGTGTTGGGGTTGTTTTTTGACCCAGACAAAGCACTGTGCAAGCCCTTTTAGCACAGCCCTGCACAACAACCACCCAACCTTCAAGAGCCGTGAGATTTTCAGAAAATAGCCAGGTCCCTATTAAAAGCAAGTCCCAGCTCTACAACAGCCTCTCCAACCTCTGCCTTTCAAAAGGACCACACAAAGGAGGCCTTACTAGCCTGGGAAGAACTGACCCTTCCAAATTAATTATACGTTCGCAAGGACACAATTTACTCCTGAGTCTTCCTGAATCAATGCAGAGTGGAGCAGTGAAAAGCAAAGCGGTGGCTGCGCAGGAGCCTTGTGGGACTTGCCAGGCTCTCGGCTCGACACTGGGTGAAGTGCAAAAAGATGAGGGAGAGGACCCCCCCACCACCACCACCCCCAGCTGGTTTTCTTGGTTATAAACACAAGGCACAGTGTAATGAAAGTCCTTCTAATAGGATTAGGTGGCATGGCTCCAAAAAGCCGTCCAAAACAACTCCAAGAGGGGGTGAGGGGTGGGAGCAAAGCCAAGATGGGAAAGGCTCGTTAAATTGGATAATATATTTCCAGAAATGTTTCTTCTACTCCAGCCAAGGCAGTAAAATGTTAGATGGCCCCGTCATGTTTGAAGTTTGTTATTTTTGGAAATTACTTTAAGAAACGCGGAAATAAAAGCATAAAGCAGAGCATTAAATTTAAAGGGCCAGATTCTGATCTTAATAACCTGGAGATTTACATGCAAATAAGCAATACCAATCTCCGGCCCCAAAAAATGGCACACTCACCTGTGGAGATCAAAGCAAACCCAGGGCGAGAGGCTCAGCAATGGGTGCTTAAAAGCTCCTCCAGCTTTGGGTTTGTAAGAAGGAGATATTGCTCAATTAAAATTGGTAAACACCAAAAGAAAAAAAAAATAGAAAAAAAAGAAGAAGAAGAAGAAGAGTCCCGTAACAAATTGCTCTACCTTCGAGAACAGGCGTACCACAAGCAATGAATAAAAATAGGCTTGGGGAAGAACATCAAGCTAAAATTAGTAAGAACAATAGCCTCACTTCCAGAGCGGGGTTTTGTCTTCCCAGCAAAGCCCCAGGAAGCTGGAAGGGCTGGGCGAGCTCCAGCGCTGGAAGGAAACCTTGGCAAAATCTGGGAGCAGGAGAAAGCCACCTCAGCCCCCTCTTCTGTCCTGGTGTAATCCACAATGGAAGAGTGCCCAGAGAGCAGGTTGCGCCACGTTTTATCCCAAGGATGAAGGTGGTGATGTTCTTCCACCTGGGTCAGGGCAAGGCTGGACAAAAACCATGGCAGAAAATGATGAGTTGGGGAAAAAAACAAACCAGGCTTCAGGTGAAGCATAGTCCGAACCTGCCCTTCCAGGCATGGAGATGGAGATCCTGGATCCACTCCAGGGGATGAAGGGTTTATTTTTGGCAATCTGGGTAACACAGTATTGAAGTCTGTCTGGGATCTTCTTGGACATGAAGGGCAGAGGCAACCATTCTTCTGGTAGAAACCAGGTGGGGCTTAACCTTTTGGAGTCAGGGCTTCCCTTTAGCAGCTCCTCAGGCACTGGAAAAGTTACCTGATTCAGAGGCCACAGGGTGATAAAATGGGGAATCTTTGCTTCTGATTTCCAGGGGGTTTGGATGAGATGGTTAATTCCTAGCTCAGCCACACCTTGCAACCCTCTGTGGCTGATAACTGGGGTGAGATACTGAAACACCCAAAGACAAGCCTCCACATGAGCCACAAAGCCTTATCAGCAGCACTGTGTGATCAAGCAGATCCTAAAAAAAAGACGATGGACCAAATCCAGCTGAGGATGGAGCTGGAAGGAGCTCAAGAGCTGCGCAGAACTTGGACAGGAGCCGGGTTAAGACTTGACTGAGTCTTGAGGTGCTGTGAGTCCAACCACCTCCTGGGAGTGCCAGCTGAAGGGATCAGTTTGGGAGCTGCCCATCTGGGTGCCCCAGGGGCACCTGGCTGGTGACGGTTGAGAAACCCCCTCTCCAAAGGATGCCTTTACAGAAACACCAAATGCCTCAGAAACATCTTTTTAGTTAAAAAATGGCATCCAGGCATCTAATGCGCTGTCCTTTTGGGGGGGGGGGGGGGAAGGTGTGAAGGTGGCTGGAAATATTAGAGGTGGATCAGCAGGTGCTGTCCTTCCCCAACAGCTGTCCTTGACACCACAAGTCACGGCAAGGCCAGCCATGTCTGTGCTACCCTGCTCCCACGCGCAGCCCCTCCTGAAGGCAGCTGGAAAGCTGTGCTCCCCCCAGGTGCATGTGCCCCACTCCTTGCTGCTTTCCCCAGAGCTGACAGGACCTTCCTAGTGGTCCTGGGGATGCTGATGCTCTGGGCTATGGGAGGACCTCATCATGGGGCTGGTGCCCCTTTGCTGGACAGACAGGTTGACCAAGGAGAGCATCCCAACCAGCAGCCCTCCCACAGTGCAGTCACACAGCTAACACTCCACAAATTGTTCCTTCCCACCTTGACTTAACAAAGACAGCTAAACTGTTGGTCCACAGCAGGTCCAAAGCAATGTGGCCTTCAATACAGACAGGGGACTACAGGGAGTGAAGTTCTCCCAAGAGAAGAGGGATGAGTGGTGTAGGATACGTGGACTTCTTCTGGACTCAAGATAAAGGTAAAAATGGGGAGGTGACCCACAGCATCAATCTGTGCCCACAGTGGAGGAGCTCTGGGACCAAGTGTGCCTCGACCACCAGGTCCTCCTTCTGACAGAGGGTGACAATGCTGCTAGGGACCCTGTGACAGAGAAGGACTGGCACATGGGGGTCAGGACCTGCAATGGGGCTGGTGATGCTGGGGGGCCAGGGAGGGCTCTGAGCACCATGTCTGTGCGTTCATGGAAACAAGAGTTGGGTAGGGCACTGAGAGTTGGACACCAGACCAGCTTTCTTTCCAGCAAGGCCACCCAGAAAGGATGAAAATCTCCTTCCTTGCTGCTATTTTCCGCAGCAGAAAAAGGTTTCTGGCCTCAGTGGAGTGGAGCAAGGTAGGTGCAAGAAGGTGAGAAACAACAGGGAAAAACATCATTTCTCCGAGACACAAATCCAACCACCCTCACTGGTATTTAGCTCATTGTTCCAAAAAACATCATTAAAAAAATTTGCACTGTGTAATACTCACGGCTGAGCATATTTGTTCCTTTAAAAATTAATCTCCAGGGAGAGAGAAGGAAGGGACGTCGCTCTCAGCCGTGCTTCCCCGCTGACCCAAATACCCTGGGCTGGAGGGATCAAGGGCCAGGAGGTGACCTCAGATCCGCCGCTGGAGGAAGTGTCTTCCCTCGCTTCCCACGGCTTCTCCCGCTCACACCATGCTGGAGGGGATGGGGACGCGCTGCGGAGGGTCACCTTCCCCAGACATCTGGCATTTCTTGGAGGAAAGATGGGGCAGCCAAAGGTAATTCAGCTCCACCTCCTCATCCACACCCAACCTCCAAGAAATAAGTAATTTCTTGACTCATGTCTTCTGGGGACAAGGAAGCTCTGCTGGCACGCCAAACCTCATCACACCCCTTCAAAGCCCTTCCCAGCCCTACCTGGCTCCTTTTTCGGAGCCTGAGCAACCCAGTAGCCCTGCCCTGTTGGCATGACACTGTAGGGAAGCGGACAGCTGTACCCGCCCCCCACCCCCAGCTCCATGGAGCTAATGTGTGCCACCCGCAGCACATCTGCAGTCAAAATGAAGCAGATGTTTTATCTTGTGCCTTTAAGAAACAATTTGCGTCATTCTCTCGCTCACTCAAAGTCTGAAACGCTCCCAACAGTTTGGTCCCATGTGCTCAACACCCCCTACAGACTGAGCCCATCCCAGGGAGGGTTGGTCCAGGCTTAAATAAAGGCAGACACAAAGTCCCGTCTGAGGAGGCCACCACAACGCACAGCAGGAAGGGAAACTAAGCTAAAGAACAGCAAACCAAAGCTGAGGAGCAGCTGGGCTCCTCTGGATGGGAGGTGGTGGTTGGGCGGTGCGGTGGCAGCCACTGTGCATCACGTGCAGCTAAGAGCCAGATAAACTCATTAATTGTATAGCAAGCCCTGCTTGGTACCATACCCTAAAGCTTCTGAACAAAGTCCTCCTTTATCAGGTTTGGCTGACCGCTCCCCCCACCCCCCTTCTTTTGAAAACAATTCCAGAATAGCCTGAAAATTGGAATAAATGGAATGATTCAGAGGAATTATTCAAGGCCAGGTCAGACTAAAGACCCTTTCAGTGTCCTGTTCATGGGGGTATTAGGAAAGACTAAGGAAAAACGTCAATGTTGTAGGAGAAGTGGCAGCTACCGTCATCGTGCCACGGTCCCATGACCACAGATAACACAACAGCTTCTCAGAAACTGGACCCAGCAAGAACCCATCCAGTCTTTGCCATAGGAGACTTTAAAAAAACCCCAGTTTTTAACGGATTCAGGAGCATGGGGCACCAGAGCAGAGCAGGTTGGGAAGGTAGTTTGCTTTAAAAGAACCCACCACATCTGTCCTGATCTGTCCTGTCTCTGCCTTCCTTCGCTACGAAGGACACAGGGGACTTCTAAGAGATGCTGCCCTGGCCACCTCCTGTAGCCACTAAGTGACAGATACCAGCTTATGAGAGAGAAAAGTCCCAATGTTCGCAGCCCTGCAGCCACATTAAGTAGAGATGGAGACAAGCCTGTGGTTTCACTTGGCAAGCAGCAGGCACGGAGTGTTTGCCTGAGGTTTGTGCTCTGAACACCTCAGAGAAACTCAGCCCCAGCCACATTCGGCATCGTTTCATTCCAAAAACATAAAATTTGACTCCTCTTAGCAAAATGGCGTTTGAGCTCGCCTCTGAGATGCATCACGTCCTCCCCATCCACAGCCCAGCTCCTGCTTGGCCTTGGAGGTTCCAGAGCCGGCCCAGAAATGCAAATTCTTGTGAAATTCATCCAAAAGCAACAAGGCAGCATGTGCTCTGCAGCTGAAACCCACCATGTGCCCAGGCTGGATTTTTTTCTCCCCAGTACTCCCCCCCAGCAGGCCAGGAAGGTTTTTCTTCTCTGCATTGCCTTCTGTCTTACAATTTTTGGGAGATGATTCACCTACCACACACTAAAGTTACCCAACAAATAGGAACTATGGTCACAACACAGGCTTCCATCTACCACATCCCATCCAGATGTCTTTCCATGACCTACACCCTCAAGGAGGCTGGGGATCCAGTCTCTCCTGATTCTGGGTGACACCGAGTGATGTTGGATGGGACGAAGATTGCCCATGTCCCATCTCCCTGGGTGACAGCCCAGGGCCAGTTGCATGGAGGGCAGCTCTTGAGGTTCAACTGCTGTTGGTCAAAAGCAGTGCCCTCACGCAGCTCCTGTCCAAACAAACTGGCAGAGCCTCCTTAACATTGGGAAAAGCATCCCGGAGGTGAGCATCCCCTCCTTCAACCATGCTGTCACACACCTCACCAGCCTCTGTCTGTGTTTTAATCCAGCAATTTTATGAAAAACAGAAAAGTTCCATTTTAATTGGTGAAAATTCCCTCCTCCCACCCGCACAGCGCCAATCTGTAATTAGCCTTTCATGTAAAACGATGTTTATTCCTGACGGAGTTTATCTTGGCACAAACACACGCTCTGAAATGTGCACACATTTGAAGACTCAAACCCTGCATTTAATTCTCTATCTGCTTGTTAATCCTCATTGTTCCCAAGCCCCTTTTCAAAACATACCCACAGGGAGAAGAAAGTATTTTTTATATATATAAAAAAGAAAACCAACCCAACTGTTCCAGCCTCAGGAACACCAGCAGCGAGTCCAGCACCACAGGCACTGGCCCAAGGTCCAGTTGCCCCCGCAGCTCCCGGCACTCACCCAAACACGCGGTGCCAAGCCCCAATGATCTTCCTCCTGGTTTCTTTAATCTTCCTTTTTTTTTTTTTCCCCTCCCATGTAATCTGTCTCCCATAGCTGTGATGCCCCTGAAATGTTCCCGTCCCCCCTGGCAATGCAGGCACTCGCCCAAAGGAGGTGAGTCCCCATGCAGCAGGAGGGTTGGGAAAGCACCGATAGCCCCCAGCCCCATTTTAGAGAACCTGCCCTCAGCAAGGCAAGGAGATGGGGTCAGACCCCAGGTTTCATGATTCCTGGGCTTAATTAGGAGCAATTTGGGGTTTACATGCTCCCGGCATCTAGCAACCATATCTCCTAATGTAGCAGCTCAGGGCTGGACCCACAGCCCCCAGGGACCTCCCAGCTGTGACTGGGTGACAGGAGCACAGACAGCAGCACAGGGCCCATCAGGGTGAGCGCTGAGAGCTGGGGAGGTCCTGAGCAGCTGCATCAGGTTGCCCCACTCTGGGTGGCCACGTTGCTTCCAAGGGCAACATGCACAACATCTACCTTATCAAATAGAAAGGGAGAGCAAAGGGTCATGGTCAGGAGCTGGGTCAAGGCCTGGATCAGGTTTAGGGTCTCCCCATCCCAATGCACCCCATCAGGCTGGGAGTTTCCTTTGGGCCCCATGTGCTGGCTCAGCACTGCGTGTTTTGAGGGAAACAGTTCCTATTCCTGAAGCCAGGCAGATCCTGGAGTCACTGGCAATAGTTAACTCCGGTGGGATGGTGTGGGTCACCCATGGCCCTGGATGTTGGCTGCTGCACATCTGAGATGGGCTGAAAAGCCATGACCTGACCAAACCTCCCTGGGCTTTGACTATCATTAACCTCCAAGTGCTTGCTTGGGAACAGCTCAGCACTCCTGCCCTGCCATGGCTATCCTCTTGTCCCCAACAGTGTGGTGGTGACACTTTTCCCCCAGCCCAATAGCATGTCATCTCCCCTCAGTCCCCTGGCAGACTTGTACTGGTAACCAGCTCATGCGGCACATAGGCAAGTGGGAGAACAGTGCAGCTGGGGGATGGGACTGGTTGAGCTTCGGGAGTTTGCACCACTGTTTTATCTTTCTTTGGGACTACCAGCACCAAGAGAGCACTCTGCAAAACATGCTCACCCATCCAAGGTAAAAACACCATGTTTGCAAACAGGACAGGGAGGCTGCAAGAGGGTGGGCACCTGCAAGGACACGAATAGCATGAGGAGCAGCCTCCCATCCCATCCCATCCCATCCCATCCCATCCCATCCCATCCCATCCCATCCCATCCCATCATATCATCACAGGACCAGGACCAGGCCAGCAGCACTGGGGCATATGGCTGGACAGCACTGGCCACTGTGTCCCAGCCTGGGGTGCAGATGAGCACTGCCACTTTTTGGGGGACACTTGAAACCCCAAAGGGAAGGAGGGTGACTCCAGGGACACCTCATCCCCTACCCCACGCTCACTGGCACCACAGCACCCTTCCAGCTGTCCTGCACATGGCTGTTACAACATCTCCTTGTCTCGGAGACAGCTTTGTGATGCACCATGGGGATGCAGAGGTCCTGGCTCCTGGCTGTTGCTCACCAGAGCTGATGGCAAAGTAGCACCTCAGCCCATGGCCCTGTGCCATTGTCTGCAGTTCATCTCCTGGCCAGGCACAATATTGTATGGGTACCTATGCCCTGTGCAAGCCCACCACCGCACCTAGCATCACATCTCTGTCCACACGGTTATATTGTACCAAAGACATGGCTGTAGGACCCCAAAAATCCCCAATGTTACTCTGGGGTGAAAGCACTTGGGGCACCCCAACCCCACGATGTGTTGGGGAGGACAGGAGGGCTGCCAGCCCCCCTGCGGGCGCAGGCTGGGTACTCCTCCCAAAACACGGCTGGTGGCCCAACACTGTTCCATCCCTTGCGAAATCACTGGGCACTTTCTGTCTCCTCTCCCTGGCCCTGGCAAACATTGCCTGGGCTGAATTTGGGAACCCTCCACCTTCTGCGGGGAGGCCGGGGTGAGAAATGATTCTTTTTTCCAAGCTAGAAGAGACAGAAAAGTTTCCTTCTTTGCCAAATCTCTCTCGAGCCATCTTCTGTTTCCTATTAACAGCAAGAAGAAACCCTCCAGCCCAGGTCCGTGTTCCTCCCACTGACGACTCCCACGGGCGCTTGTCAACATCCCAGTTAAAAAGGAAAATTAAACCCACCCAACCTGGCTGGCTCTGATGCAGGGGCCCATGGAGCGAGGGCCGGCGGCGGGTGGCAAACAACCCCCCTGCTCTGTGCTCTTACATCTTCCCCTCGGAAACTTTTCAACTGCAGCTGCTGGCAGGAGCCGGGCTGATCCCAGCTGAATTCCTTCCACTTACCAGCAAATAAATCGCAGTTAAATGGAGGGAAAGAGAAAAACACTCCCTTTTTTTTTTTTTTTTTTCAAAGAGAAAACAAGGAGGCTGGGGAGAATAAATGGAAGCAAAGCATTGGGCTGGTCACAAGCTTCTGAAGATCTTTTTCCCCTCCTGGGGTACTTGACAGCCTTCCCTTTCAGTTAATTAAGGGATACTCAGAAAGAAAAATATTTCCAGCCCTCTGCCAGCCCTGACCATTAAGGGGAGGTCACAGCACACTTGAGACCAAAGCCAGGAGCTCAGGCCACAGCTCCTCCACCCCATCCAGACACTTAAACCACCATTTTTCAGACATGTTGTGCCACTGCACAACATCTATGACCTTCTCCCATCCCCAGCAGCCTTCTGCCCAGCCTCTTCTCCAAAGTCTCTGGTGATGGGCATCTCCAGCCTTCCCTAGACAAGAGCTGGTCTTCTTGCGTTCCAAATATTTCTCTGAACCAACATCTTCCTTGCTGCAAGATTTCAAAGCATCACTTTGCAAGCTGTCCCTCACTGGGCAGAGAAAACAGCTTATTACCTTCTTAGCAACTTTGTCAGTGAGCTGAAGACAGTGATGCCCCTTCCCTTCTCTTGCAGGACTAGCCCCACTCAGGCTTCATCCCTGCATGTCCCTTTCCTCCACATCTCTCAGTTGACCCAGCACTTTGCCAGTGCATGGTGCTCAGCGGAGACACCTTCCCACATCCTTCCTGGGGACTGATGAATAATTAATTGTCCTTTGCTTCTCCCCTCCAACAGGATGTAGTGTCTGGCTTTTGGCACATTGCACCCCAACAGTCTGCAAAGGCCCCTCCCCCAAAATCCCACCCCATGGGATGGCTCCTGCCACCCCCCACTACTTCATCACTCCCAGCCCTGTGTTGGGAAACCTCGGCCATGGCCTGCAGCCACCTGCTCTCTTTTGAACCTTGTTTGATGCTTCAGAGAGTGCTGAGGAGCAGGGACCTGCCCACAGCCTTTCTCCAGGGGATAAGGACAGGGATGGAGTGGGAAAAGCTAAATCTCCCATGCATCCATCAGCCAAGGCTGGGGAACCCCAAGGATGAGCAAGGTTGGAAGAAAGTCTCCTCCATGTCTCTCCCAGTGTTTCTCTTGCCAGCTCTGCCTTACGGCAACTCTCCCCCCAACCACCCCCCAGCCTGTAAACACCTCACGGAGCTCCCCCAAGCTCCAGGGGAAAATAATGCTGCAGCAATCTCAGCCTGGGAGCAAACACTCCAAAAGGGAGAGCGGCTGGGGCGGCAGCGATGCCTCTCCCTCCATGGCACCCAAGCAGAGCCACCCGCCCGAATATTATAAAAGTATTTCAGTTATGTGACTTATTTGCTTACACCCAGCAAGGCCCCAATTTCCCCGAAGACGAAGTCTGCCCAACACCAGACTATACACAGGGCTGGAAATATGAAAGGGAAAATCTGGGCAGCTTCAGCGGCTGCTGCAGGCGCTTTCTGAGGGGAGGCCCCTCTCCAGGCTGCTTTTAAGTTGTTTTGCCCCCAGGCTTTGTTCACAAAGGAGGTAACACCTCCCTGCAATGTCCTCTTCAATCTGGGCTCCCCGGGGCCCCATCCCGGTGCTCAGCCCCATCCCAAACCCTCTGCTGGCAATGGACAGCATGAGGGGACAACCGGCTGCAGTGGGGGGTCCATTGGCAATCTGCTCCGTAGAGAGAACGTCTTTAAAAAAAAAATAATCTAAAGAAAGGAGGAAAAGCTGTTTGTTATCAAGTGGAGTGGAGCCCTCAAGCAGGCAGACGGCCAGGGCAGCAACCTGACAGAACTGGGCGATGGTGGAAGATCTGGGCTCTTCTCCTGATGGACATCAGGACGTTATTCCCTCTTCCAGTGCCGGAGCATTTCCCCTTGGTCTCCAGCACAGAGACACTAACGCATTGGCATAGTGCTCCTCAAACCTACAGATGGGGGGAAAAAATCCTCAAACCACACAAGACTTATGTATCATCATGAAACCAAACACCCAGAGACCAAAAGAGAGGTAAAATATCCACGTGGTTTGAATCTCTCTGAGTTTCCTTACATTAAAGCACACACTTGAGAACACCTGGATATCTCAGGAAAACAGACTGTGCTGTGATTAAGCGAACCTGATAGCTAAAGGAAACTGAAGAACAGTGATATTTCACTTTACTTTCCTCCCAAGAAAACAGGTTATATATATATATATACATATATATAGAAATATACTTACATATAATATATATTTCTATATTATATAATACTAATATATTATTACTATTGTATATAATATATTTTTATATATAATATATATTTACATATATATATTTCTCTCCCTTGGTCAATGGGCTGTTACTTCTGGCTGACCTGCTCTCATCTGAAAGTGTTTCAGAAGCTGAGTGGCTTCTGCAGCTGCCCCACAGTGTGGGGAAGGGTCAACCCCGCCCCTTGATGCTCCAAGCCGGTGTTCAAAAGCCACGTCCGAAGAGCCAACGCTTCCTACACAGCACAGTACCCAGCCCTGTGTTTCCCATCAGCACCTCAGGAACCCAGCCCCGAGCCCTCCAGCTCCTGCACCTTGAGTGGGGATCCGCCACATACACACAGACACATATATGTGCACATATACGCCCGTAAGCATCTATGTCTCTACACGCACATATACATATATATTAAAAGAGCAAACCCTGGGAGGGCTGTAGCCCACATGACGGCTGCAGGCAGAGCCACACCGTGGCAGCCCCGCAGCCCCGCAATGTTTAACAAGACCGAGGGGAACTGGGGACAGCCTGTACCATTTAAAGTGCCTCGGCAGCAAAGTGCTTTGAAGCCCAAAGCCCAGTGAAACATTAATGTGCTTCCTCAGAGAAATGCCTTCGCTTTTTGCTGCATCAAGGGCTTTGACATCGGAATAAATAACAGGGTGGGTTAATGAAGGTTTCTATCAGTTACCAGGTAAATTTTGGTCCTCCTGCAAGTCTGGTTTAAAAGCCATATATCCTACCCCCATGGCCAGGGTCCCTCCTTGACCTCCCCATGGATATACTGCATTTTGGAGTAGGGGTGGGAATCATAACAGTGCTGTTACGGCAGGTGCCAGCCAAGGGACAGCTGTGGGTATCACACACCACTACAGTCAAACCCATGGCAAAATGTCCAGCCTTTTCTGCTGGCCAAGGAGCAGCTCTGGACCGGGGCTGCCTGGGACCAGAATGGCAAATGTAGCTGAGACGTGCTCCCCAGCTGCAGCTGAGTAGTGACCCTGGGCAACCTCACCCCCAAAAAAAGTCCACCCCATGCTGCAGCACTGACCAAGGACAGATGCTCTAGGACAGCAGAAGGCAGGGGATGCTGGTCCCTATTTGCATCTGCCACTTAGTTTACCTGGGCATAAAGCTTCAGTGTGTTGAGGAGCCAGGAGATACACGGAGCTGTAAGAGGATGAGACAATGGAGAAGCCAATTCCCCCTCGTCAGGCAGGGGCTTGGGGAGGTCCTGCACTGCTGCCAGTCTCACCAGGCATCAAGACAGCAGCTGGGGACCATGTGGCATTTGCAGAGCTGGAGAAAGGCTTGCTTCTGTCTTGATTGCTGATGAGACTAATGCCAGCTGCTTCTTGCTTAACCAGTCTGACCATCAGGCTGAGCCAAAACTGATTCATTCATAAGAAAATGGAAAGGAGATCAGCTCGTCACGAGCCCTGACTAATGGGGAAACCAGCCAACAACCTGCCGTTTGCACACCAGCCTGGCATCCTGCTTTTTTTTTGACTCTTCATCAGTCTTCCCAAATTCAAATGCTCAGGTGAAGCCTGAGCTTTGCCCCAGCACACCCAGGAGATAAACGAAAGGGCTGAATGCTGCAAAAAGTGCCAGGGAGCCAACATCACTGCACAATGCTTGACATATTGCAAAAGCCAATTCCTGCTTCAGAAGCATAGGTAACATTAAATCCCCAAAGACATCACTTTTCCTGCTGCTCTGCCTGGTATCATCTTCCCAACAGCTTTTTTGGGTTGAGTTGGGGTTTTTTTCCCCTCCTTTCTTCTTCATCCCATAATAAAAACCTAAGCAACCACTTTCATTGAACAGAAAACCCCTCCTCCTCCCTGCTGTAAAATCTGCTTTCTGCTTTTTTCTGCAGTCGGAGCAGTTGGGAAACCCTGGGTCAAGGTGGTGCTGTCCTGAGGGAAGGAAACGAGCTCTGAAACCCAGGTTGGGGCTAAGCTTATCTCCAGGTGTAGCTTAGGATGGGCCAGCAAGGGTTAACAGCCAGCCACCGAGGTCAAATCAGGACCCATGAAGTGTCTCCAGCTCCCAGGCTCTTTGGTTCAGGCTTTGCTTGATGAACTGAAGCAGGGCAGAGTTTAACAGCTTAAAAGAAAAAAAAAATCTGCTGTGATTTCTTTGCTCTGG
The DNA here is from genome assembly GCA_022605575.1 of Laterallus jamaicensis coturniculus. Lineage (NCBI taxonomy): Eukaryota > Metazoa > Chordata > Aves > Gruiformes > Rallidae > Laterallus > Laterallus jamaicensis. The sequence continues at coordinate 18,130,174 of JAKCOX010000014.1, forward strand.
ACAACACGTTGGATTTTATATGAGTCTCCCTTAATAAAGGCCCTCTCCCAAAACGGAGGTCCCGAGGGCTAGGCTCTTCCTGTGACACCATCCCTTGTCACTACGGGTCCTGAGTTTCTACCACCTGACCCTGCAGGTGGTAGCAATCAAAGCAAAGGACAATCAAAGCAAAACTTCATCTCTTGGTGAGAAACCCACTCTGCGCCAACGTGGGTCTCAAAAATGCCCATTTTCAAAGCAGAAAATCCCTGGCCAGGCCAGTCTGGAGAGGGAAATGTCCCAAATCCCAATGCCAGGACCCGGCAGCTGCAGGGTTCCATTGGGAAAACTGGCTCTGAGACAAGCAGAGCTCTGGGGGAGATAAAAAAGTAAAGCCTTGTGCAAAGGCTTTCGGATGCACACCTGGCTCTCCCTCCCAAGGGCACCCAGCTACCCAGCACCAGCCTGATGCCCACGTGCAGCGGTGACCGTGCACCCTGCAACCTGCCAAGCAGAACAGGAAAAACCTTTGAGGGATGGAAAGCACATTTACAAGGCACAAGGGAAAAGACACCCAGAAAGTGGTCGACAGCATCCCTGTCAGCCCTTCCCTCTCCCAGGACAGTGAGCTTCCTTGGCATGGGGGCAGCAGGCACGGCTTTTGTTTGATGCTGAGTTTTCCTTTGGGGACAGGGGAAGTGGTGGTGTTTGGGCAGGAGGAGCCCCATGAACACCTCACACCTCCAGCAGCACCAAGGCTCCACCGAGTGTATTTTGAAAAAAAAAAAAGACACCCTACCCTCCCCCCCCAAAAGCCCAACAATGCTGAGATTCACCCCTCGGCAGCATCCTATCTCAGTAACACTCTGCTATTATTATACCCTGCAATTAAGCGATAAAGCTATAATTGCCTTATCTGATGGAGCCCAGCACAGCAGCAAGGCAGGAGCTGGCATCTTGCACCCGATCCCACTGGCACGGGTTGCGTTTACATGGCAGACAGCATCATGCCAGGTATTTCAAAGCTGCCCAGTCCAAAAGCATCCTCACACTCAGCAGACAGACAGACAGGACCCTGTGGCAGTACTGGGCTTCCTCACCCTAAACCTCTGTCGGTAGCATTGCCCCATGCCCACATGCTGGCATGCTTTCCATCCCTGCAGACCTCCTCCTGAAAGGAGACCACCCCAGTTTCCCAGCCTGGCGCCACAGTGAGCAGAGAATGCTGTCCCCAGCAGCTCTCAAGCCATAATATGTCCAGCTTGGTGCTTTCATCCACACGTTCCGCACCTCTGGAAGAGCTCTGAGAGGCTACCGGCACCCTCTCCAACAGGATCAGCCCTGGTTTAATTTATTTTCAATTTCATGTCGCCCGAGTCCTGATTGTTGCCATTTTTCCAGGTGTTTCAGTATTCTGACCTCAGCACCACTCCCAGCCTCGACGGCTTTTGGCAGAGTGGTATTTGCTGTCCTCAGGTATAGAAAAATCAAGCCCTCCAAAATCCCCCACGCGTGACCGCTTCCTCAGGACGCACAGATCCACCCAGCCAGCATAGCCGCCTGCGCCCTGCACCCGAGCCCGGAGGCCACGGTGAGGGGTGCCAGCCATACCATACATGCCCCCCTCCCAGGGGCACCATGCCCCCCTCCCAGGGGCGAGCGGGCTCCTGCCGGGATGAAGCCACAAGAAAGGCTGATGCAAATCGCATCGTTAGCATTCTTTCCGTTTTAATAACCCAAGGTGTTACCAGCAACAGTGTTACTGATTCTTATCTCCACAGCGCCTTTTAAGAGCTCCAATTTGTTTTTCTTGGAGATCTCATTTTGTTTTATTAAAGCTGACACCGAAGAGGGATCGGAGACGTTCTGGGCCCAGAACAAAAATATCCCGTTTAAATACCCCATATTATTTTCTTGGAAACGCTTCTTCTTTGGCTTTAATTAAGCTCTCCCCAGGCTCGCGAGCTTGGCATGCTTGGCTTCCAGGCAAGTTTAATCCCAGACAAGCTCCCCCACAACTCCAGCACTCCCCGCTTCCATCGCTTACACAAACCTTCAAGAAATACACAGCGTTTTGCTAAAATATGGGGACGAACAGCCAGCCTGCCATCAAGAACATCCTCAACGCTGCCTCTTCACCACAGAGTAGCTGCGCAGCAAGCAAACAGCCCCAGAGACCCCCACTTGCTTCCTCAACAGACCTAAAAAGCAACTTTCCTCTCATGTTTTCTTCTCTTTCTGCCATTGTGGTGCTGAGTACGGAATGGGGAGACCCCTCCCCAGTGCCTGCGCACACCCCAGAGCAGCTGTCAAAGGAGGGACGCTGCTTGCCCAAGAGCCCAGCTCCACTGCCGGGCCTTGCGCGACTGCGCCGGGTGCTGCCATAATATCAATAATTCCACCTCCGTAGTAGAAGCGCTTTGGGATGATTGCAAAGTTAAAACGCTCCAAAAGTTGGGAAATCCCAGGAGGGAGCTTGTCTGGGCATCATCTGGTGCATACCCATTATGTAATTACCCTCAATCTTTAATCACAGGTGATTTTTTTTTCCCTCGGACCCGATTCAGACAGTGCACAGGAGGCACAACCCTCACTTCAGGAGCTGCCATGAGATTTGATTTCCAGCTCGGCCAGCTCCAGCTTTATTAAGCGAGCTCCCGCTGCTTTGCACGGGGTTTGTACAAACCCTCCAGCCGAAAAGCCCGACTCCTTGGCGAGCACCGACACACTTGCTCGCACAACATCCCCTCCGGAGGGAAGGATTTCATCTCCCTTTTACGCACAGGATCTGCAGGCGGACAGATTAAGGCCACGAGGCTGGAAACAAAAGCTTTTGTTTTGGTGCCCAATTCGAGAGAGCCAATAAAGGGGATTTTGGGGATGCCGCTAGGGACATCTGTGCATGCCCTGGGGGTCCCTGTCCCAGCTGGTCTCTGGGGATAGGATGATGGGTGGGTGCTCCGAGCAGGGACCTTCAATGCAGGTGCTGCGCAAGGACTGTTTCTCCTCCTCAAGGAGGGTCCCGGCCTCTGCCAGGGGCAAACCCCTGCAAGTCAGCCCACGCAGTGAGTGCCCGCACTGCCCTGGCAGCACACGGGAAGGCCGGCTGCATCCCCACATCAGGGAAAGCAAGCTAAAAGCCATCACAGAGCTGCTAGATCCAGAGACAAAAAATAACCCTCAAAAGATGGGGAGGGACAGGGTCTGGTGAGCTTGCCTCCACCACTGCAGGGTTTTGTGGACCAGATCTATCAAAGTGGCACTGCCAGTAGCACCGACCCCAAAATACTGTCTCCATCTCACACCAAGGTGCCTGCACCAGGAGCTCACATTTACAGCCCCGTGGTGCAACGCTCTCCTGGCTGCGTGGGATGCAGGGATGGGATACCTCCAGGCTGGAGCTCCGCTGGGGTATGCAAAGCAAAGGAGCAGAAGGACTGAGCTGACAGCCCACCACCAGTCCCAGGCAAGCCCAGGAGGTTGCTCAGAGCACCCTGAGCTGTTCCTGGTGCGGAGAGTGGCACGGCATGGTGCGGCACAGCACGGCTGCTAGGCATGCCCAAGACGAGTCCCGGCAAAGCCAACTACCGCAGGCACAGGGCTGGAACCTGGCAGCTGTTCCCGAGGGCTTTCCCCCATGCTTCACCCTGCTCTGGCTCTCGAGGGATGTGCCAGGAGCGCAAGTTGGGGTGCAGCTCTTGCACTGGGGAATATGGGGTTTTTTTTAGGGACCTACAAATAAAAAGCAGAATGAGGGAAGCCTGAAAACGTGCTAATCCAACCCAGGGCTGTGCCACCCTCAGAGGCTGCACTCCTGTCCATAGGCTGTGCTTCATGGAGGATGAGGATGGATGAAGTGGCAGCAAGAACTTTGGGGCCCGCAGCGCGTGCAGAAGGCAGGCAGAGCTACACGGGCAACCCCTTGTCCTGCCTGCCCCGGGAGCTGGCAGGACCTGTTGTGCGAGGTGCCTGGGAGAGACTGGAATGGTTCGCGCCCGCGAGCGTGTTGCAGCAATTCCCAGCACACGTCATGCGGGTTTTGCAACCGTCCCAACTGTCTTGGGGTAGGTGAACGAGAAGAGCCCCGAGAACTGAGCTCCTGCAGCGGGCATGGGCAATGCACTGGCCGGAGAGGTGGGCAGGCCCCCCCAAGGCAATGCCCAACCTGGCACAGGCTGCTCTGCCAGGCCTTTTTCCACAGGGATGAATGCCAAACAGCAGCATCTCCTTCCCCTGCAATAGGGAATAATCAATCGTCTGAGGAAGAGGAAGGTAAACCTAACAAATCCCCGCCGGCATGCATGCAAGCAGCATTTCTGGACACATAAGATTGATTGGTGTATGGGGCAGGGGGGGGTTCCAGTCCTCTCGTCCCCCCGTTATCAGAGCAGATGTGGTCGCACCACAGAAACACAGGCTCGTAGTTGCAGAAAGATGCGGGAAAAGTGATTCCCAAGGAAACTGCTGGCTTCAAGAGATGGGTGCATGGCCGCTGCCCTGGGCATCCTCCTCCTCCATGCCCTGCCATCACTCCAGCACCAGTGAGGGGGAGACATGAAGGTATTTGGTGATGTGCCAGAAAATTCCCTGTGGCACCTGGACACCAGCCGCAGGTGGACAACCCCCCAGTCACTGAGCCGGGGCGAAGCCGCAGCATCTTCCAGTGAGGAGAGGGGTGACTGCTTTGAGGTACCAGGGCGAGGTGGGTGTGTCTGAGTGAGAGCAAACACACATGGCACTGGTCCAAAAAATAGCAAAAAGTTGCCCATCACACCACCAGAATTTTTGGGGAAGATGGTTTCTACTATCACTTACCCAGTGGATGGTGGGAATAGGGCTCCTGACGGTGCCACCTGGTGAGCGGGATGAGCCCCGTGAATGGACACATCTGTAAAAGGGGGGATAAGGAGAGAGGGAGCCAGAGAAGCTGCCACAGGGACATGAGGTGGGAGGGAGATGACAGTGCCTGCATGAGCTATGCACAGCTGACCCCAAGGCGAGGCCCACGGCACCTTTCAGCCAACCTGATGGGTCAGGTTTATTTTAAGGTATCAACCGCCCCGGGCAATGGTCAGATTCCAGCTGCTGAGATCTTTTAAGGGGATTAAAGGGTGACTTGTCAAACTCCTGGATTTCTCCTCAAAAGGGGAAATGAAACTGCTCCATTGCTGCTGACCTCCTGGTAGCCCTGCAGTGCTGCACTGCATCTCACCCCACACCTCCTCATCCATCCTAGCCCTGCAGGACTTTCTCTTCCGCCCTCCAAGCCCTCCTCCTCCCAGCCCAGTCTCAGCAATAGAGTTGAAACCTGGTGCCTTCAAAGTTTGAACTACAAATTCAAAGTTCAAGCTACAAATCCCAGCAAGGTGGGTTATTTTGTTTTGTTTTGTTGTTTAAAAAAACCCCACCACAAATGTAATACACCAAAAAAACCCCAACCAAACCCCCCAAACCGACTGTACAACCCAGTACACCGCTTCTTTATATACCACAGCAAGGACATGGGGCAGTTTAAAGACAAGGACCTCTCGTAGGAGCTGTGCTCTGGCCTCAAGACCTGCGTTTAGTGACATGATTGTGGTGCGTTTGCTTTTCAGGCTGCTTTATCTCACTTGGCACCTTGCACTCAGCTTGAGAGATGAAAGCCCAGTTTCTCTGAAATTCATCCCTGCTCCTTTGAGATCATAAGCCTGATCTCCCAAAACAGAGCATGCTGGCATCCCACCGCAAGAAACCCCCCAGTAAAGCTGGGAAAGCCCCGCGGTGCCTTTTGCACTCCCCAGCTAGCAGGGTTGGGTAATAAAAGGCTTTCGGGGGGCTCTTTTTGCTGGATTTACATTCCCACACAGGCTATGTAAATACCTTTCATAGAATCATAGAATGGCAAGGGTTGAAAGGGACCCCAAGGATCATAGAGCTCCAACCCCCCTGTCACAGGCAGGGCCACCAACCTCAGGCCTGGATCTGCACAAGGTTGCCCAGGGCCCCATCCATCCTGGCCTTGAACATTTCCAGGGATGGGGCATCCACCACCTCTCTGGGCAGCCTGTTCCAGCACCTCACCACTCTTTCTGTAAAAAACTTCCCCCTAATATCCAATCTAACCCTTCCCTCCTTTAGCTTTAATCCATTCCCCCTTGTCCTGCCATTATCTGCCCTTTTAAAAAGCTGATTCCCCTCTTGTTTGTATGCTCCCTTCAGGTACTGGAAGGCTGCAATGAGGTCCCCCCCACAGCCTTCTCTTCTCCAGGCTTTCATGACAGCCCATCCCTTCATGGGGTTAGAAAATGCAGAGGAGGGCTGGAAACGAGGATGCATATGGGGAAGCCCCTAGGAACACTGAGGTCCACAGTGCCCTTGATCAGCGCATCTGTGAAACAGGGCCAGGGCAGCTCCCTGGCAATTAATAAAAGCACCAAATCTGGCAGATTTGGGAAAGAAGGTGACAACCACAGTGTCACCTTATAGAATCGCAGACTGGTCTGGGTTGGAAGGGACCCCAAGGATCACAGAGTTCCAACCCCCTGCCACAAGCAGGGCCACCAACCTCCAGGCCTGGATCTGGACAGGGTTTCCCAAGGCCCCACCCAACCTGGCCTTGAACACCCCCAGGGATGGGGCATCCACTCCCTCTCTGGATGACCTTCTGAAGACAGAAGCTACCTGGGTGCCAGCACTGGGCGATGACACCCATCACAGGTCTTGGATGTATTCCTGGTTGGTAATTTGTCTTTAAGAGTGTCAGTAAGAGTGTTCTCACCTTCCCCAGAGCCCTAACCTAACACCTGGGGTACGTGTCTTTCTGGCGGCAAGGGAAATAAAGTGCGGTTTCGTGCCAGCCACCACTATTCGGTCTCATCTGGGGCCATGGAGGACTGCTGAACTTCAGCTGGGACCATTTCCAAGAATTTCCTCTGGTGGTTTACGCTCCCCTTGGCTTTTCCCTTCTCAGCTCCTGGTGCTCCAGTCTGTCACCCACCCTGGGACTCTAGTCTGGGTGATCCTGCTCTGGCAGGAGGGGTGGGACTACATGATCTTTCAGGGTCCCCTCCAACTCCTAATGTTCTGTGATTCTGTGACACTTCTTCAGCCCCAAGAGCTTTCTGTGGCTTCTCCTCCTGATCTTTCGCTCCAACTGTTAGCACTGAAATGCTTTATTTTCTCCAAGAAACAAACTTTCTGACCAACCGTCCATGGCGCCGTTGGAGGAAAACTGTCTTTTCCAGCTAAATTCACCTGTCTTATGGATGTGACATCGGTGCTCGCAAAGAAATTGCCAACCAAAGCAGATGAGAACTCAGGTATAAAGATGACATCATCTATACCTTGGCCTCGTGGGCACAATGTGATATGATAAGCTCAGGACTATGGTCCATGCCTCAGCCCAGTTTCCCCAGGCACCGGGTGCTTCAGCAGCCCCCGCTCCCCAGCTGGGGATTAAAGTAGGGGAAGTCACTCCTCAAGTTCCCACACACAGACCAGAGGACGCTCCTGGACACATGGACAAACTTGGAAGAGCTGCAGCCAAACCAGACCGGCTCCTCAGGCCATCTCCCTGAGTGCTTGCAGCTCCCATTTCCAGCACACGGAACATTAAATATTAAGCAAAGAGAGTTAATCTATACTGGGGATATTGACACAAAGCAGGGGAGAGGAGAAGAAAAAGATAAATATTTAAAAAAAAAAAAATCAATGTACCTCTCCCCGCTGCCCGCCAGCGCTCACCAGAGCTCCAAGCACGGCACTGGGGAACGAGATGGGGGAATAAAATGTGCTGAGAAGTGCTGCCCTTCCGGCTCTCCCTGGGTAGCTGGAGCACCCCACCAGGACCCCCGAGTGGCATGGGGGCAAGCAAGACCTTGGTCAGGGACAGGCTCACCTTGCGCTTACCTATCCTGAGTTGGGAGAGAATCCAAGCAGTGGCAGAGCAGACATTGACTTAAGCGGTCACTGCTCAGTTAATACTTACCAGGACTGTTCTCCCACACAAACTGGGCTTTGGGAGCAGGGGAAGGTGAGCGTGCCAGGATGGCTCATCCATCCTTCAGCTCAGTGCCTGGCAGGATGAGCACCGGAGCAATCATGCCCCATGGATCCCTTGACACCGGAACAAGCTTTGTACAGCCAGAGGGAAATGCCACCAGTCACCTCCCAGCGAACACTTGAAGCATCACTCAACACCTCTCCGCCAGAGACGACCGATATTTTTTTTCTGGCTGAGTGCTCATGTGTATATTATTGTTTTAATTCCAGTCTCAGCAATCCCCCCTCTTCCCCCCCCCCCCGGCCCGAGCCCTCAGCTCCCCCCTTCCCGAAAGAAAACAAACCCAAAAGCACAGAGTGTGCCTTGCAAAAGTCCCGGCTCTGGTGTCCTGCCGTGATGGGGTACGCAATGGTCCCAGCATCCAGCCCGCCTCAGCCCAGCACTGCTTGTTGACATACATGGCAAAGTATATTTCTTTAAAGAAAGGAGCCTATGCATTCGATGCATTGTTGCGAGAGGGTTTGTTTTCAAAGCCTGACCCCAAACCTGAACTCTGCAGATCCTGCGTTTCTCAAGATCAAACGCGAGAAAACGTGACCGATGCAAACAAGAAATAAACCTTGATAATTATAGCTGTGTGCTGGGGCGGCTATTGTTTAGTGCAGACTAGTACCCGCTTTAGCATAAACATAACCCTATTTTTAAAGGGATGCCTGACCAGCTGACAACACTACTCCCTATTTTGCCTCAAAACCCCCTCTTTGCTACAGACCCACCTTCCTGAGAATGGAGAGGAGCTTTAGGAGCAGAGCCAAAGGGCTAAGCAATGCACCCACAGCTGTGCCAAAAGCCTATGAGGGAGTGGGGAGCAGGTCCTCATCCCCCTGACCTGCTCCCAGCTGGTGGGGGATGAGGAAGACCCTGGGGTCCGGCTGCTGCGTGCAACCGGCGTGAGCAGACGGATGTTGAAGGACAGACAGCCCGCCCCAGTCTCTTCAGGAAGGCCGTATCACTTAGCACTTGGAAAGGAGCTACAATATTTTCCTGATTATGTTTGCACGCAAACGAGCGCCGCGGGGAAATTATGCAACCCTGAGTGGGGAGGGAGGGAGGGGTGGGAGCAAGGGAGGAAGGGCTGAAGTGGGGGTCCTACGCTGCACCCTGCTGCCCTCGGCCCCAGAGAGCCCCGAGGTACTGTAGTCCCCACGGCAGACAGGCTCCATCACCACCACCTCTCCCCTCCACTGCCCGCATCCATGGGAGCCCCCACACAACAACCTCCGAGCACAGAGGGCGCACTCGGCCGATGCATCGCAGCACAGGTTATTAATGGCCTCTTTGTTAAGCACCCAGACCAATATATGTGCATATGTTCATCACCCAGGCAATTTAATTACCCAGACCGGGTTCACCTCGCACACCCACACGCTTTTCTTTTCCGAGGCCTCTGTGCAGTCATAGCCATAAATAAATAGATCGCAGGAGCAGGAGGCAGATGCTGACTCCTACAACCTCCGTCTTGGGCACGGAGCCTTTAAACCACCGGGACTTGCAGGATTTAATTTCTTTTGTTACCGCTTCTACCTTTAGAGCTCAGCCTTAAGGCTTTCTAGATATGATCACAGAGAGCAGGAAACACAGAGCTCAGTGATGAGCTTCCTGGGGATCACACGCACACACACACACTCATACAGCCCATCAATCACCCTAATTACAACTGGCCACATGTCCGCAGCTTTCTGCGGCACTCCGTTACTGCCCGTAATTACACGATCGCATCGTTTCTCCGGTAACAGTATCACAGGGTTAATTTGTGATCAGTAAGAGCGGTGTATCTCATAATGGATTTCATCCTGGCACGCTCATCATCGCCATCACCAGTCATGCACCAGCTGAGAGCAATGGTAGTGCCTGAAATAAGGCTTTGGGGTCGTCCTGCAGCCCCGGCATGGCCTCTCTCCACACCGTACTGCCACTTTGCTTTCCAGCTGCTGCCCATGTCCCACTCAAGAGTCAGGACACCACTGCAAGTGGATTACCTCAACACCAAGTGCTTGTTCCTACCTGCCAGGTGAAAGTAAGGTGGGCCACAGGGGTCCACCACAGGGATATGATCTTCTTGGCAAGGGTACCAAGATCTGGGACGAGGCTGGGCCTTCAACCACCAGTGTTCATCACTGGGACCACCACCCAGGCATGCCACCCTCTGCCATGCCTACTTAAACAGTGAGGTCTCTGCAATGCAAAATGTCCCTTTTTTGCTGCATTAACCCTAGTCTTGATCCTGGCCCAGCCTGTAGGTCCTACCAAAACACACAAATGGGCGCAGTTAGCGGGTCTTGCAATTAGCAGGTTATGTTAACTACCCTTTAAAACGCTGCACGGCCCTCTGTGGGACCCTGTGGCAGCATCTGACAGACCTGCCCTACAGTAGGCTTTCCCACTGAATGGATGTGACTTGGAGGAAGCCTGTTGGCGAGGCAGATGCTCTCCTGCAGCCACCCCCGGCAGACAGACACGCAGCTTTAAAAAAAATCCTATAAACATCCCCCCTCCACGAGTAATAATAAAAACCAAAAGGGGTGTCTCACACACACCAGCTGATTCACCAGCGTTGCTCTCCTCACTCCAAAACACACCAGGCAGGACAAGCTAAGGGCATGCTTTTCAGATGAATTACTTTTAATTGAGTACACAGGAGCTTAGAAACACATGATGCTGTCGGAGATAAATATAGCCACGACTACAAGGATGGAGGGGGCAGGGAGTAATCGTGGTTCAACACATCCGAGAAGGAGCTTCCAGCCCCGCCGCCTCCTCGGTGAGCTCCGGGAGGCAGAGCCGGCCGAGCCGCCGCACCTTCCCCCGCTCCCGCGGTCCAGGCGGCGCCCGGGGCTGACAGCTGCCCTTACGCAAGCCCCGAGCAGCGGCCCGGGTACCCCCTGCTCGCCCCACCCGGGCCGGGAAGGGACCGGGGAGCCCGTACCTGTTTTGAACTCCAGCGCGGGGTCCTTCTTCCCCTCGCCCAGGTCGCTCTGCAGCATCATGTAGAGGATCCCGAAGGAGTTGTGGATGCCGAAGACGGAGCCGTTGCACCAAGCGGCGGCGAAGACCACCACCCAGCCGAAGCCGCCCTCGGGGGGTTGAAAGGGCGCGGCGGCCCCGCTCGGCCCCCGCTCGGCCCCGGTCCCGGCCTCGGCCGGCGGCTCACCCTCACCCGCCGCCGCCGCCGCCGGCCCCTTCTCGTCGCGCTGCGCCATCGCGGCCGCGCTCCGGCCGCCGCCCGCCGCCCGACTGCCCCGCAGCCGGTCCCACATGCCCGCCGCCCCCCCTGGCCGGCCCCCCCGCCCGCCCCCTCCTGCCGCAGCCTCACTCCCCGCCTCCCCTCCGCCGCCTCCATCCTCCTCCTCCTCCTCCATCGCGCCGCTCGGCCCCCGGGTCTCTACCTGCGGCGGGGGCCGCCCGCCACCGCCTCCCCGCCCCCCACCCCCCGTCCCCTCCCCCGCACCCGGCCGGCCGCGGGCGGCGCTTCCCCGACACCGGCCGCGCGCGCCGCCCGCCCGTGGGGCTCAGAGGCGGCCCCGGGCCCGGCCGCGGCCCCGCATCGCCCGTCGGGCCGCCGCACCGCCCCCGCCGCCGCCGCATCCTGCGGCGGGCGCAGCCCCGGGGCGGGCCGCCGCCAGCACCGCCCCCGCCGGGGCCCGGCTGGGGTGCGGGAGCGGCTGGCTGCTACTGCAGCCCCTGACGCGGACGAGCTCTGGCCGCGGCCGGCCGATGCTGCTGCTCGCCGCTGCCCCGGGAGCAGCCGGGCGGGTGGCACCCCCGGCCCTGCGTGGGGCGAAGGGGGTTTGTTTTACTTCATCCTCTGCTTGCCAGGCGGGTTTTTGGCTCGGCGGCACGCCCCCGGCCCCGAAAAGTTTGAAGAGTGTTTTTATAACACCCCCACCCAGAGCCTGGCAGTCAGCTTGATGCTGGGTGGCGAGTGAGGAGCCTGCGCCTTGATCCCAGCTGCGGGATGTTCCCCTGGGCCGTGGGTCACCCCACGTCACCCCGGTGCTGGGGTTTGTGAACGGGGTGGGTGGGCGAGCGGTGGCTGTGCAAACCTGGCAGGGAGCTGCTCTCTCACCTCCGCCTCGTCTCGCAGTAAGCCCTGCCTGCCTTTTCTCTTTCAATAAATAATTACAAACCCACCAATACATTAGAGCCCGTCTGTTCACACTCTGGAGGTATTCATGTGTTCGTATACGCCAAGTCTAAGTTATTCTTCCTTTACCCTAATGGCTGTGTCAGTGTCAGATTCCTATCAGAGTAAAATAATACATCCCAACCTCACGCTGCTCTTTCTTTACCTGCAGGGATATTAATTACAAGCGCTTGGCGAGGCAGCAGGGCAGGCTGCGGAGCCGGCAGCGAGGCGGCAGGCAGGGCCACGCTGTCTCCCTGCTTCTCCCGCCGCCGGAGAGCAGCACCCAGCCACGGGCAGGCAGGCTGTGGGCTGGGAACGCGTTTGCCTACATGTCGCGGCTCGCCGGGCTTGGCGAAGACCCTCTGGGACATCGCTGTTGCCAGAAAAACATCTCCTTGGCCTGCCTGCCTGCTCCTGGCTGCACACTGCTGCCAGCTCTGGGACTGCTCCATCGCCATCCGCTTCCTCCCACCCGGAGGATGAGCTACGCTTCTCCCTGGCTCCGAGCAGCCTGTGCGTACGTTGGTGAGACCCAAGCCAGAGGCGTGTGATGCTGGGAGATGCGGCCTCCTCTCCTTGCCTTCCTGCTACGTCCGCCCAGCCGATCGAGGAGCCCAAATTCCCGCTGCCCGGCGGGGTGCCCGGCGGTAACGCCGCGCTGGGGTCAGCCTCGCTGCTGCAGGAACTGCATTTTTATTTCCCTTCCTCTCTGGTGGAGTCTCCTCCCCGGATCCCCATCTCCGAAGCTCGCCTGGGGAAGGCTTGGGAGGTTTGGGAGCATCTTCCACTGCCCTCTGCCGACATGAGGAGCCACAGCCCTGAATTTTAATAACCGTTTTGCCATAGGGCTGCTGGAGGTTGCCGGCCTGCCTGTTTTGTTTTAAGCCCCGGCAGTGTGAGAGGGAAAGGGTTTGGGGTAGCCCAGGCTGCGTGGAAGGGAGCTGCTCCCCAAGGAGGTAATTCCCCGTGGCAGCAGAGCTGGGCTAGATTAAAAATAGCAGAGAGGTAGGAGAGCCCTTTCCCATAGCATGCACCATCACATGGAGGTGTTGCCCCTCCAGAGCTGCAGAAAACTCTTGTGGGGTGGGAAATGGAGGGGATGTGTGTGTTAGTATTTCTCCAGACCTTGAGTTGGACACAAACCCCACTGAGCACCTTGTCTCCTGGACACTGGCTGTGTGGCGCCTTGATGGAGCATTTTCTGGCACCACCTGTGCCAGGCATCACAACAGCTTGCTGGGCTGGGCTGAGCAAGAACAAGTGGGACTGGGGAGTGGAAATCATGGTGGGATGCTGAATGAGGAGTGGGGGTGAAGGGCTGGGATGGGTGATCCTGTGGAGGCCCAGCTTTCATTTAGATTGGAGCATCACACCCAGAGGGCTTGCAGCTCTCTAACCACAAGCTCAATGAGATGCAGAGAGGAAAAAACACGATTAAAACTGCCCTTCCCTGCTTGTCCTCCATGATCAAATACCTTCCCATGACTGTGGCATGGCTTTCCTCAAAGCCCCTGGAACAGTTAGGAGCACGGTGGTTGCTGTGGCCGAGCCAGGCTCTCTGGGACCCACATCTGACATTCTGGGAGAGCTGGCAGGCAGCGCCTCGTGTTGTGGTCCACGGGCCTCTGGTTGCCCAGGCAAAGCAAGACTGTCAGCAGCTTGTTGCTTGTTTTTGAGACGTGGTGCCAGAGACTCTGTCAAAAGGATTGGCAGCTACAAAGAGCATGTGTTTGGTTTTGCAGAGGGAGAGGAGTGACCAAATGGAAATATCATGCAGTCACCTTTGGAAGCGTCGTGACAGGACATGGCCTCACAGGAGGATACAAGTTCCTGCTGAGCTGGCAGCTTGGCTTTGTCTCAGTGGGCATTGCACCGTGGGGCAAGGACACAGAGACGGGGGGTCCTGAGGACAAAACGTGGCTGGCAACATCATCTGCTTGGCTGAAAGCACTGGGAAAACAGCTCAAATAGCAAGCAGCTCCTGGCAGGGACATCATGATGCTGGGCACAACCTTTTCCCATCATTAGCAACACTCTTCAGCTCTCAGCTGCAGTTAAGACACCCGTTACATCTGGCCTGGCAAAGGCAACAACTACATTATCCCTGAGGAATAAACAACGCGAAGGCAGCCTGAAGGGTCACAGCAGTGTTCAACCACTAGCAGGGGAGCTGGGATACAAGGGCTGGTGCACAAAGCTTGTCACAAGAGTACCAGAGCTTACAGCGCTGCTGATGCTGCCTTTGAAGGAGACCTGTTACACCTGGCCAAGGCAAAACACATGCTGTAGCATCTTTCTCCACCCAGCCTTCCCAGTGTTTAGCATGAAAATATTAGAGGTGGCATTTCCCACCTTCTTAGTGAGATTAAAGTTGATTCTACTTAGCTCAGCTGAAAAAATGGGACAAGTTACAAGTGTGAGCAGTTGGTTTTCAGGGCATGATGTGATTGAGCTCCATGTTTGGCTTGCTTTGGTGGTGGAAATCACAGCAGCATGCTCACTCCGGCGGCTGCAGACTGTGTGTGGAACACAGTCCAGCTAAGCCATGGATGCTGCCCCACCAGATTTACTGTGCCATTGATCAAAAATGCTATTTCTGTCCCAAATGGAGCAAGGTGATGGATCTGCGTTGTTTTAAAGAGCTTCTGGAGTGGTTCAGCTGCCTGCCAGCCTTCCACATCCAGGTGAAGAAGTGTGAAGGGCAATTTCTGCTGACGGGAGGAGCTCAAGCCGGCGCACAAAGGAGGCAAGGATCCAGCGGTAAATTAATATTTTATAGAACACCGAGAAAAATCAGAGAGGCTAATTACAGTGATAATCATCGCGGCCTGGAGGCATTTCCATGGAAGTCAGGAATTACCCAGGATTACCTCACCCCTAGCAGCAGCCTGTGCGGGAGGCGGGCATGTGCAGTGGTGGTGGCGCACCACCCAGCACCTCCACCTGGGCCAGCTGGGGTCTGCAGCCCAAACCAAAGAGCAGCCAGGTTTTGGCATCCTCCCAGCCTCTGGATTCCAGAGGCACAGTGCTTGCTTTGCTGAGTGTGACGGAGGGTTGGAGTTGCGGGGTTTTGGGGCTGCTGTGCCAGTGCATGCTTGTTTGTCCCCAGTGCCACTGATGCCATCATTGACTCCAAGTAGGTTAAAACCGCGCAGTGTCCAGGGTGTCACTATCAGAGACCTTTGGGGATGTGCCCCCAGGATAAGTTGTTGGCTTGTTAATTAGTGGTAATAACTTGATAGTTGTGTAGTTTATCTGGGGACAGACTGAACTCCTCATCAGCTCCTTGGTTTGGAGGTTGGGGGGGCATCTCCCAGCTCCTGCATGGCATAAGGTTGTCCCCACACTGTTTGTGGCAAGCCTGGAGCACCTCCATGAGCTGCATGGCCAGGAGAACTGCCTGCTTCTGCCCCATGGCTCAGAGCAAAGTCAGGGCAAACATCTCCAGAGTGAGTGCCTGGGAGCACAGAAACATCAGTGCAGCTGTTTCGTGTGACTGAGCTTGAGCAGGAGAGCACTGCCAGTTGGAGACACAGCCTGTGAGTGGGAAAGGAAAAAATAATGGGTAAAACCCCACACCTGCTGCACAGAGCTGGAAAGAGCCTGGGAAGAGGCCGTCCCTGGTATGAGGGTGCTGCTCAGCTCTTGTGGGTGCTGCTGCCTGTCTGCACCCTGCCTGAACCACAGGGCAGCATCCCTGGCACAAAGCATCCCACCTCCCCCTCCCCCAGCTCCAGGGTGGGCACAGAAATAGAAGTTCTGAATATGAGGAATTGATAGAGGCAAAAAAATATAATCTGTAATGTCCTCCCATCAACAGACCATTTGCCCAAATGTCCCCTGGTGTGTGGCCCTGCCACCCCAAGTGTGGGCTGAGGCAGGAAAGGTCCCCCATGCCCAGGCACAGAGCTGGTGCTCCCTGGCTCTCCTTCCATCCACTGACAGGAGCAGTGCACTGCCTCTCTCTGCCCATCTCCACAGATGGCCAAGCCACATGGGGCACTCCAGGCACGCTGCCTGCTTGCTGCCTGCGCCTGCTGAGCTCAGGCATGCGCAGGGGCTGCAGTGATGCTCTCCCAGACAGAATCGGAGGTGGTCTGGGGTGCTCCTGAGGCTGAGACAGTTGTGACACTCATGGGATTTGCTCTTGGCAGTTTGCAGGCTCATGACTGACCTGGCAGCACAAAGAACCCCAGAGCTGCTCCAGGCAAGGGCTGGAGGTGATGGATGGATGCAGGTGGGATGCGGGCACTCTCAGCTCATACCCAACAGGCACATAGGCTCTGCCATTCCTAGGAGGGATCATCAGCCCATCTCACCCTGAGTGGCTTCACTTCTGGCCCTGTTAGGATCAGAGAAATCTTTTATTTCACTTTTTTTGAGATGAAAACACCTCTAGTAGCACTAGCTCATGCAGCGGCACAGGGACAGCACAGTGCACCAAGGAAGTCCAAGCTGAATCCGAAGCAGCCAGCTGGAGCAGCCAAGCTGCCCCAGTCGCTGGGGGAAGATCTGGTCAGACCAAGTGCACAGCTGGAGACCTGCACCTCTGGGCACATCTAAGCTGCCCTCCTGCTGCTGCCTGCAGAAGAGCCTGGCATGGAGTGGGGATGTAGCCTCAGGCCAGAGCCCAAGGTCCAGCCTGCAAGTTAGCAGGAGACAGCAGCATCCCATTTGGTATGTGCTCATCATGCATCCATTCTTGTGTTCTCTTCTTGATGAGGGCTGGAAGCAGCAGCAGCAGCGCTCAGGGTCAGGGGTCCAGCAGCCTAATGTGCTGGGGAATGGGGAGTTTGGCCCCTCTGCCTCCACAGCGCTCAGTGTGGTTGCCTTCTTTAAAAACAGGGCTTAATCCAGCCCTGGAGCACTCTGTAAAAAAAATAAATAAAAATCAAAGCATGAGTCATCCCACTCCAAACCTCAAACCATGCCACAGATCATCCCTTGCTCTGCTGAAGTTCTCCCTCTTCCCTCACATGCCCCAGTGGAAGCGAAAGGGGAAACAAACACCGTTTCCCACATTCCAGCTCCTTGCACAGCTATACAACCCTGTCTTCCCTGGCTCGCTCTGCCCTCTAGTAGCAGCTGGATTTACAGCAATGTGTTATTTCTGTGCGGTTCCTTGCTCTGCTGCACCACCAGCCTCCAGCCCTGAGCTGCCCCTTGACTGCCCCAGTTGGGCTGAGGCACGGACAGGGGCTTGAGGAAGCGGTAGGGGGTCATCAAAGCCCCCCGGCATCCCAGGCATGGACGTGCCAGCTGGTGCAGGCAGAGCCATACAATTTTCCTGCAGTCTCAAGCCCCTGATCCAGTCATTTGTGTCTTTCATTGGCCTCCCAAGGAAAACAAGGAGTTTCTGGACTCCCAGCCTGGTGCAGTAGCTCCAGCTGAAGGCTTTCACCTACCCTGAGACCAAGCGCCACCCATGGGCTATGAAAAGAGAGAAGCTCTTTTGGAAGCAGCAGCATCAGATGACCAATGCCACTACCAGAGACCCCCAGACAATGAGATGAAGCCCCTGCAAACGTTCGCACCAAATGGCATCTCACCATGGTTCAGTGCTGGCTCTGGAGTATGGCCAAGGAGAGGACTGAAAATACTCAGGCAAGAGCAGCTGGTGAGAGTGATCAGCTGGGGAGGACCAGGGTTTCCTTGCTTTCCTTCTTGAGCTCAGCAGCCAGCCAGGTCATCGCCCTCTGAGTACCCCTGGGAGACCCAAGGACATGGTGGGGCGCCGAGGAAGTGCCAAGGAGATGGTGGCAATGCCAAAACCAGCAACGCCAAAACCAGAGAAGACGGTGCACAAACCACTCCCCTTCGTACAGGAGCATCCTTTCAGCTCCTAATCTTGTCAGCTGAAGGATTTCCATCCGGATGGTCTAAACCCTCAGTTTATAGCAAATCCAGGGTGCAAAGCCACGGGAAATTCGGTATTGATCCAAAACGCCCACCCCAAAGTTAGGAGGGAGGGAGCTGGGGTCCTCACCGCCGGCACCGGGCCGACCGCGCGGAGCGGGGCGGAGCGGGGCGGAGGCGGTGGCGGAGGGGGCACATGCGCTGTGCGCTCACTGCGGAGCGGCGCGGAGGGACGCGCAACGGAGACCGCGGCGGCCGCCGCAGCCCTGCACAGCCCAGCGGGGCCGCCGCGGAGAGACACCCCTTTCTCCCCCCGCAAAGCCGGCGGAGGTGAGCGGGGGAGGGATGCGGGAATGACGCGGCATGGGGAAGGTGGGGGGTCCCGTCCTCCCCCCATGTGTGAGCTTGGGGGGGCGGGAGGGGCGCGCAGCATCGGGGCGTCGCGGAGGCGCTTTGCATCCTTTATATTGGGGTCCCCCATGGCTTTGCATCCAGTGGGGGGGCATCCGTGCATGGAGGGGATCTCCCACCGCTCTGCATCCTTGCGGGGGGCGGCGGGGGAGCTGTCCGGGCCGCTTTGCATCCTTGTACTGGGGGTGTGGGGGGGGGTGTGGGGGATGTCCTCCACTGCTTTGCATCCTTTCTTGGGGGGCCAGGGCCACTTTGCATTCCTGTATTGCAGGTTGTCCGTCCCCCCCCTCCCGGCCCCCCCCCCCGATAGCTTTGCTTACCTTTGTATGGGGGAGTGTGGGGTGTGTGCATGTCACTTTGCATCCTTGCTTTGGGGAGGGGGGTGTGTGTCCCCGAGCTGCTCTGCACACTGTGTGGGGGATATTCATCGTGGGGGGCGGGGGACAATCCCCCACGGTTTTACACCTTGGCTTGGAGGGGAGGGAGTCAGGATACTTTACACCTTTTCATTGGGGGGCAGCTTGTCCTCAAACCACTTACCACATTTGCATTGGTGCTCTGGGCCTCTGCATCCTTGCATGGGGGTGGGGGGTGTGTGTGACACACGACACACACGACATCACGTTTCCTTACATCTTGTGTGGGGGAATCCGAGCAGCTTTACAGCTTTGCAAGGCGGCGGGGGGGGGGGGGGGCAGGTCTCCGCAGCTTTGCATGGCACGGGGGTGCTGTCACTTTGCATTGCTGCATGGAGAGGGGGGTACCCGGCTGCTTACATTACCAGGGTGTGTGTGTGCGGGGGCATCGCTTTACATCCTTGCATCTTGGAGAGGGAGGGTCCACCACTGCTTTTCATTTTTACATCATCGCGGAGGAGAAGCTGGGCCTGTGGTCTCCTGTACAGGGAGAGGCACCTATAGGCAGCGTAGGGCAGGGCTCACCCCCTCAGGAATGTGAGTGGCACGGTGGAGGTGGGGGGGGGGAGGAGCTGCGCTGCTACAGCCTGATGTAAGTCTAGGGGAGCAGAGAAGATGGGGCCAAACAGTGCAGAAGCCTGATGCCACCTGCCACGCACACCCTCTCCCCAGGGCCATCCTCAGGGTTTGGAGCCCCTCCGGTGACACCCCCGTAGCCCTGGGCCCACTCACAAGCAGGCACACCCCCTGAGAGCACAGAGCCTGGGCCTCCACACTCAGTGATTCAGCTACTTGCAAGGAGCTTTAATTTTATCGCTTAAGACCCGAGTTCTCGCTGCCTCGTTGTGCTGCAGTGGGATGAAATACCTTCAGTACCTTCGGTTTAAGGCGCTTTCCAGTGTGGTTTGTGGGCGCTTTGTCTGCAGCTGCCGGCATGCAGCAGCCAGGTGTGAGGCAGGGGAAGGCAGCACCGGGCCTGGGAGTATGGGCACATCTCCGATGGCAGAATTGATCTTCAAAACTTCGGTGTGCAAAGCACACCCCTTGCTTGCTGCTCCTCCTTGCCTGGAGTGGTTGCTGGTTTCTCTAATTTTTCCAAAAAAGGGGTATTTTGATGGCATTTCTTTAGCTTGGGAGCTCAGGGGTGAGGGGAGGCTGAAGGCAGCATCGGTGGTGGCAGCTTGAAGGTTAACGTTCACTGTGCTCTTCTGTCGCAAACGCAGAGTGTGCTAAGGGCTCCTAGGCGTAATGCCTGTGATGCAACGTAGACCCCGACTGTCCGCTCCTCTCCCGAGGCGCTAAAGCCCGCAGAGAAAACTCTGAGATGAAGCATATTTTGCTTTGAGCTGTCATCTCCCTTGGCCCAGTTCTGAACCAGAGATGCTCATCCTCCATTTTATGGTGGATGACAAATCAGCTGCAGATGCCAAGATCTTGACAAGTTACGAACAACAGCCCTCGAGCCAAAAGTGTTAAAATAAAATTAAAAAAAAAGAAAAAGAGAAAAAAAGGCCTGAACGTTTTTGCAGAGCTGCTCATCCAAGAAGCCACCCTCTGAGCTACGCTCCGCGGGCAAGAGCTGCAGCGCTTTGCACGTCTCCGAGCAGCAGGGATGCAGCCGGTTCCTAGGCAAGAGCTGCCCCCATTTCCCCCCAAATCCCACCAGGAATTTTGCAGGGCTGCACATACGGCACCAGTGGTACAGCACGGCGCTCTGTGGCTGGAGACGCCGGTCCTGTGGCTGTTCCCAAAGGCAGCAAGCGCCGGGTTTCCAGAAACACCCTCACTGCTTGCTGAGGGTTTCCTGGGCTTATCAAAGCGCCTTCTATATCGGGGAGAATAAGGCTGGTTTGTTCAGCAGCGTCCTGCTCGCGCAAACCGACAGTGAGCAAGAGAGATCCTTCTGTTAATGAGCTGAGCACAAAAGGGGGGGAAAAAATGTCATTGAAGATTTTCCTTTGGTGATAAAAACTCATTAAAAACAACACATGATTCCTGGGCCGGCGGGGATCTTTTCCAGCCAAAACCAAGCCAGGTTCTATGCCGCTGTTCCCACCACCCCATCACCTGAGGATCAAAGCGGGTGTTGCTGCTCCCAGGTGGTCCTACCATGCACAGAGCAGCCAAAGGGCAATGAGGGTTCACACCGGAGTTTTCATCCACACCTTTTTTCCCCCACCCTTTTCTCTGTTCAGCATTAGAGGGTTGGGGTGTTGCATTTGCATGGACTTAGTTTCTGTCCAGGGCAGAGATGAAGCCGAAAGGCAGAGGTGGTGCCAGGTCCATCTGGGAGTGAGAAGGACCAGATGAAATGGCTCTCAGCTCCCTGACCTGCACCTGGGGGGTGGGGGTGGGGCACGGGGCAGGCACTGAGGGGTCTCTGGTTCTGAGATGAAATAACCAAAGCAAAACCCACATCAACTAAACCACAAGGGAAACAGCTGCCTGAAAATCCATGTGCCAGCATAGAGCGTTTGCCAGTTGCCTGCCTGTAAAGAACCATCATTTAGGTAAAAAACATTAAGGAGCCCATTTGTTTTAAACCAGACAGGCAGCAGGATGAGCTTTTTATACCAACCCTGCGGCAGTGAGGCTGTTGCATTTATGGCATCCTCCTAAGCAGGCTTTTTGGTGAGGGTTGGTGTTGCAGAGCCCAGCCTTGGGAGGTGTGTGTGTGTGATCTAGAGGCAATTCAGTCAAGTGCCGTTCCTTGAGCTGAATTGCTTTGCGGCAGCAGGGGAGGGGGGGAATGCTGTGACATTTACTAATAAAACTCTTCAGGAATATTTTTAGCTGTGATTTAACGTTATGTTGCACTTTGCTGTGAAGTATTCGGTCGCTGAAGCCTCCTGGCAGTTGTTCGCTGTGGTAGAGCTGCCCATGGCAGAGAAGGAAAGCTGCAGATGGACCGGGGGAGAGGTGTAGGCAGCACTCCCAGCCGGGGCAGGCAACGTGCCTTCCCAGGTTGCCGATTTGGCCCCGACACAGGGAGCGATGCAGCTCTGCTCCAGGGCCAGCCAGGCATCCTGCTCCCTCCTCCCTTTGGCTGGAGGGCCTGACCCTTTCCCTACAGTTGCAGCTCAGCCCCAGTCTGTTCTTGGCAGACAGCAAATATTCCTCTGTGCCACTCAGGGCTGGGGCTGAGACCTCTCAACTCATTTCACTGCTCAACTCATGTGCTACAGGAGCAGCAAGCCTAGAACCCCAGCTTCCAGCCTCCCCCAAACCTGCAGAGGCAGGGGACACCAGAAAACAGCATCACCCATCCTGGGCCTCTTTGGTCCCCCATGCCTTGCCCTGAGATGTGCTAACCCTGCTTGCTTGGGATGGGACTGGGATGCTCCAGACGATTTTTAAAGCCAGGCTCTCTCTGGCTGCAGAAGTCTCAAAGAGTGAGCATTGCTTCTCCCATGCCCAGCCGCCTCGACAAAACCAGGGGAATTTACTTCCACTGAAGACCTGCCCTCTGGTTTTATTTTAAGCAAGGGGAATGCTTGAGATCCAGCTAGCTTTAATGTATTTAATTAACCTTTGGATAATAGCTCTGGGGTGACTATCAGCTTCACCCACAGCAATGACATTTGTCACACTGGTAGTGCTCGCAGCACATCAAGAAGTGGTTGCAGATGCATTTCATAAATTAGAGCAACGAGTCCTCATGGTGCAAATCATGCTCCATTTTGTGTGAAGTACATCAGCAGATCTGGTCCAGCTCTAGCAAGCAGGCTTCTTTCATTGCAAAGAGCCGCCTGCACAGGGTTTGCCTTTTGACTTTTTTTTCCTCTGAGATACAAAAGCTTCAGCCCTGGCAGGCTGTAGATTCTGGTCTCCATCCCAAGGCTGTTGGCGGCCTTCATCAGCAGAACATCTGAGGTTGAGAAGCAGGAGTTTAGGGCCAGAGGCTCTCCCTCACCCTGCTGTGGCCCCTGTCTGTCCTCAGCAGATCTGTCCTGGTGCTCCTTGAACCCTCCTGCACCAGTCTCCAGCACACTTTGTCGCAGAGCTCTCCCAAATCAACAGCTCACAAGCCTTCTGTGTTCGCAGCTCACTGATTTCTGTCTGCTCAGAAACATCGTATGCCCTGGAGTTCTCCTGCAC
Organism: Laterallus jamaicensis coturniculus; assembly: GCA_022605575.1. Lineage (NCBI taxonomy): Eukaryota > Metazoa > Chordata > Aves > Gruiformes > Rallidae > Laterallus > Laterallus jamaicensis. The sequence continues at coordinate 18,153,104 of JAKCOX010000014.1, forward strand.
CAGATCCATCCTTCCAAACTCCCCAGGATGAGTGGGGATCTATCCTTCCAAACTCCCCAGGGCATGTTATGAGTGTTGCCTCCACCTCTTCTCCTTTCCCTGACTCCAGAGTCAGCTTTCTTTTTGCTTTCAGTATTTCAGGACTGTCCCTGTGCCTCCTTCTCCCTGAAGCTCTTCCCACCTCACCATTCCCAGGGTGCCTATGCCAAAACACAGCTTGTCCTGAACAGGCATTGCAAGATCTGGCACTTCCTCTTTTGATATTCATTTGTAAACTTTTTTCCCCTTTTGTTGAAGGATAATAGGTTTTCAGTGCACCCCTTTGGGTTTTCACGCTGCTCTGGTTCCTGGCATCCAAACAAAGCTTTTGCTCCCTTGCAAGAGCTTCAGGTTCCTGGCAGCATCTGGTCCTTGGAGCTCAGCAGCACCCTGGGGAGTCTAAGTTGGGTAAGAGCTTTGATTGCAAGGGCCAAGCAAACTGCCCCAAAGCTTGGCCCAGAACTCAGCTCAGCTGCAGGGGCTGACCCAGGCTCCCAGGCTTTAGGTTTACCTTCAGTGCCTCTGACAAGCTCTGCTACTGCTTCCCACACCATCCCACAGCTGGGTGCTGTGCTCCAATGCCTTCACACAAGATGCTGAAGATACCTCCACAGCCAGTTTGGTTTTACACACCAGCAGTGCGCACCATGGACATCCTTCCCAGCTCTGCTCATCTCTGCCATGGCTCCATTTCCAATCCAGGTTTCTCCTGCAGGGAGCACCCAACCACAGAAGGCAGACCCCAGAATTACCCTCTGTCCCACCTTGGCCCCATGAAAGAGGGTGACAGCAAGTGACACCTCTTCTCTCACCTGCAATAAGGAGGAGATAAGAAGTCTCACTGGGGCTGAGACTGCAAGTATCAGGCACTTACCAAACCAAACTTCTCTTTGGGAAGCAGCCAGCCCCCGAGAAAGACATTGTCCCACATCCTGTCCCTCCTTGCAGGGCCATCTGGAGCATGCATGACCCTTGAGGCCACTTTGTACCCCACCACAGGGATCCAGCTTGGCTGTACAAGTCACAGCTCAGTCTCCTGTCCAGTATGGGAGGGTGAGTGTGTTTGGGGGCACAGTGGAGGTGAGCAAAGAGTTACCTACATGGAAAGCTCTGGCAAAGAATATAAGGAGTGATGGCTGGGCATGAAACTCCATTTCTTTTTGGACCCTCTTACAACAAAACAAGGCCTGCTTTCCCACCACAATGGACCCCAAGGACTTAAGTTGCCAGATGCGATGGCTGCTGAGATGAAGGCTGGCATCTGGAAGGAGACAGCTGCAGGGGTCACCTGTGATCATCTGCCAGGCTCGTTTGCAGGGCTGGAAGTCCTGGTCTGGGGCATCACTTATTCTCCAGCCCCCTGCACTTGCCCTGTGTGGCCCAGGAAAGCAGGGGCTGCTCCTCAGTAGCACCAGGAGCTTCAGGGCTTGGGGCACTGCAGTTGATTTGTTGATTGTTCCTTTGGAGAAATCAGCTTTTTAGGGCAAAAGGTAAAGCTCATGTCTGGTCTCATTGCCTACCCTGCCTGGGCACCTCAACTGATCTTTGCTGGGACAGCAGTGTGCTGGCTTCTGTCCCCTTCCAAGCTCCTTCATGTGGTTTGGAAAGCAGGTGGGAGCTGATGGCCAGCTTGGGAAGGATATAGCCCGTGTCAGGCAGATTTGTGACTGCAGGGAATGCCGAGGCTCATCACAGGCTGGAGAAGGCTGCAAGCTGGCTCGTGGTCCCACACGCTGGCTACTGTGAGCTGCCCTCTGCTAGGCAGAGCAACAGTAGGGAGCGGGGCTGAGCAGCCTGATGTGTCTCCCAGAACACAGGCAGCTCAGGGAGGTCGGTGCTGCTGCCCCAGCAGGACACCAAGGAGGTTTCATGGAGGTATTTTGGATACTGCAGTGTGTTACCCCAGGAAGCAGCTACATACCATAGAAAAGCAGTGCTTTACAGTTGCCACCAGCAGCAAGTCTCTCCTTGGCCTGGCAGCTGAGGCCATCAACACTGACTTCCACCTGTAATTGCTTCCCAGTACAGCAAGAGTTGGAGCTATCACCTCTTTCATCAGCCCGGGAGAGAAGGCAGGTGATGGGAGAGCCACTGTGGTGTGCCTGTAGTGTGGCAGTGGCTCCTGGGAAGCATTTGGCCAGTCCCACTTCTGCTTTCCACCTCCAGAAAATTCCTCCTTGAGTTTGTGGCTCCAGTTTTCCTCCTCCTGACACTGACATCACACTTGAGGGCTCCTTGCTTCCACTTGGGAGACAGAAAACCTCATGGATTTTAGTTCACGTAGAACCCCAGACTGGCCTGGGTTGGCAGGGACCTCAAAGCCCTCCCAGTGCCCCCACCAGCCCAGGGTGCCCAAAGCCCCATCCAACCTGGCCTTGAACCCTGCCAGGGATCCCAGGGCAGTCCCAGCTTCTCTGGGCACCCTGTGCCAGTGGTCCCCCCAACTTGGGGTGAGCAATATCAGAGTCTGGCTGATGTTCCCAGGTCCAGCAGAAGAGGAGCCCACCCTACAAACACATGCCCTAGATGTGCAGAGAAGCAGGAAGGCTGAGGTCATCACAAGAAGATTTGCATGCCTCATTAAGGTTGTCCATTTGAGTACTCACACCTGTGGGGCAGCCAGCACCTAAAGAGACTGGAACCACCATATGAGAAGAAAACTTACTGAGGGTGGTTGGAAGAGCCATATAATCACCTAAATCTGAGCAGGGCTTTGAAGATGAAGCATCACCAAGGCTTGCACTGTTATCCCAAAGCAGCTGAAGGGTGGTATCAGAGGGGCTGTGCTGAACCAGGGAAGGCAGCACTGCTGGTGCTGGCTGGGAGCTACATCTCCTAACGCACTGTCAGGTAGAGAGGAGAGCACGAGCTGAACCCTCAAAGGCTGGCACAGCTCCTGAGCCAGTCAGGAGGGCCGGAGCAGTGCAGGAGGGGACAAGCTCATCCCCACCTACAGGCACCCATTGCCAGCAAGGACAGACACACACATCCTAAGCAGGGCTTCTGGAGCTCCTTGCACACACCTTGCAGCAAAACCCAGCTCTGAGCTGCCTAGGCAGGCTTGGACACCTTCCACCCCCCCTGGAGCAGGCCAGCAAGGTAGAAAACTCTCCCCAGTGTCCAAGCTGAGCACAGACACCCAGGCCAGACATCCCACCTGCCCTGGACCACCCCTCCCCACCAGCAGCACTGGTGTCACCCCCAGCTGTGCTCTTGCAGCACGAGGTCACTGCAGCACACATTGAGCACTGCAAGCAAGGTGCTGCCCTTGCTGGGGCACAGTGGGGCTGGTGGTCACAGAGGGAAGGCAAGTGGTGGCCCAGGGTGACCCCAGCACAGGAGCTCACTCTCACCACCACCCCTCTCCCCAGAGCTGGCAGACAGCAGGCAGTGGAGTCTGCTGGCAGCCCCAGGATCAAGTGACCAAGAGGCAGGAGCCAAAGGGACAGGAACAAAGACAAGACAGATCCAACACCCACCCTGAAGGTCATGCTAAACTCAAGACTTGCCCTGGGTGCTAGCACCCACCCAAGGGACCCACCTGGAGCAGGAGCTGCTTGCAGGGATGAGGTCTAGTGTGTCATGGACAGGAGCAGGCTAGGGACTGGCAGCATCCCTTAGTGAGGGGGGAGCATCCCCAGCTGAGCTTAAATCACCTCCTGAGTCCTTGGGTGGGGTTCAGGGGGCAGGTGAGGCTGCTCAGGGCCATCAAGGGCTAGTAGTGCTTGGGAAGATGGAAGTTTGGCCCAGCAGCTGCCCTGATGTGGTTCTACTGGTTGCATGGCAATGCCCAGCTGGGCCATACTGGGGGTGCCATGGCAGTCACTGGTGAACGTGGTGCACACTGTGTGCTGGTGATGGCATGAGATGGGGTCCAGTGTGGCCAGATGTATAGAAGAACTAATGAATTGTTCTTGGCTAAACTCCATCTGTGTTTGAGCTTCTCCCCCTTGCACCAGGGGGTCACCTACATGCCTGGTGGATCCCTGCTCTTAGGAGCCCTTTCCTGAAGGTCAGAGGAGCTGCCACCAATATCAGCCCCTTGGAGGCTTGGAAATTACCCAAAATATGAGCATGAGTAGGAGGAATGCTGAGCATAACTGAGCACCCCTTTGCTGGGGCTTGGGCACTCTGAGGTTGTGTGCAGCCCCTTGCTAAGTGTGAGCAAGATGCACTGGCAAGGACAGAAATGAAGTTGGTGTCTGTGGGGTCTCATGTAGCCCATCCACACCCAAAGCCTTGTGTTCCCCCTGGGTCAGGACAGGCCTTGAGATGGCAGGTTTAAGTCAGAAGTCGGGTTTTCAACCCAGACACTGGAGATTTCATGCTGCTGGTACACAAGGGATGCTGTTCAGGCAGGTTGAGATAGCACTTGGGGGCCGGCAGGGCTTTCTAACCCTGCGTTCCTGTGAGCAGCCATTAACTGGGGAGGTCAGAAGGCAGCTCCTCAGCCAAAGCTGCCTGTCCCAGCCACCCTAACCTCAACATATGTGCCTAATTCCTCCTTGGTTTCTTCTGCTGCAAGCTCTGTGTCCAGTTAGGACTTTGGCAGGGGGGTGTAAGATGAAAGGGGTTGCTCTCCAGGGATGCTCTCCCACAGCGTGCTCTCAAATGCTGCTATCAGACCACATGCTCCCCTCCTGCCCCTCCTAAAGTCTGTTACCGCTTGTGAAAGTTCCTGACCATGAATCCTTTTTTCTTCATCCCCCTCTGAATTCCCTGCGGGGGATGGAAGTGCTGGTGACCCTGATTCCTCCCAGGCCCTCTGTGCAGGTGTGGGGGGGGAAAAAGCCCTGGGTGCCAGTGGCTGCGTACCAGGTGATACCAAGAATGGCTCTTTGTTCCCTGTTTCTAATTGCTGGCCCCAAGAAGCTCATTAACTGCTCTGCCCCATGCCCTCCTGTCCCTGCAGCCACCGCTCGAGGGGAAACTGCCATGGGAACATGCCAGGACTCAGGCTCTGCGTCTGGATTTTGGGGTGATGCATAAAACCATCTCAAAGCAAGATTGGGATAAAGCTGCCAGTGTCACTCATCTCTCTACGCAGCCCAGGGGAGGTTCAGGGGGTGTGCAGGGTGCAGGGATGTACGTGGCCAGGGCAGATGTCCATCAGCAGGGATCCAGAGCCTCCCCTGTGAACTCCGACAGAGTTTTCTTGGCTGAAGAATAACCAGCTGGCGGAAGACTTTTGGTTGGTTTGGAAGGGCAGGGACAGTAGTGTCCCTGCTACCCATCTGTGGTGGTTTTGGGAGGTGCTGGGGAATGCACAGTTTGCCCTGAGCCTAAAGGGGGTTCAGGGTCCTCCCCACCGTTACCTCCCTTGCAGGGCAGAGCAGAGCCTAGCCATTCGCTCCCAGTACAGACTGACCTGGGAGCACAATCAGCCCTTTGGGAAGCTTGATATTAATGATTTGACACAATTTTTGGACTCTTTTCATGGAGGGAGCTTGCATTTGCATTTGAAAACTGCAGAGGAGTTGGCGGTGCTGGAGGGGGCACAGGAGCACTGGCCGGGTTCTGTCAATGGGAAACTGTTCTGGCTAATGCTGCTGGGGCCAAAGAATGTGAACTCTGCAGATTGCTGTCTCCGTTCATGGTCAGAATTGCTGGCTTCATTGTTGGTGCCTGGCTGCTCTGCACCCAGCTCTGCTCGGAAGCTGGTTTTCCTCTGCTGCCAAAGCAGAGTGGGGTTTGGTGGGAGATGGGGTAGGTAGGGGTGCCTGGGATGTGAAACAGAGGAGGTTCAGTCTGCTGTATTTGGGAGCTGGGAAGGCTGTTTGCGTTCTCCGGCCCTTGTCAGCCTGGGATCCAGTTTGTGGTGTTTGCAATGCTGAAGCCATCAGCCTGCCTTTGCACTGGGAGTGGAGCTGAGACCTGACACACTCGCATCACATAAAACCCCTGTGCAAGCCTGAGTGGTCCCTGTCTGCTTTGTGCCTGTCCATGTCCCAGTCCAAGCTGCAGTGCCCAAGGACACACCACCGTGGTTATTAAACGCTCCCATTCTTTTACTCCTTTCTCAGCCTGTTTCATACAACTCCCCCTTCACAATGGCGAGGTAACCTGCCCCCAGTGCCCTCCCCCCACTCCTTGTGCCTGTCCTTCATTGCCAGGTCCCATGGGTGCTCTTGCTGGGCACGAGGCTGTCAGGTGCGGGCATCTCCCTACATCTCCTTGAGCCCTGTGGAAAACAATCCATCCCTGGTTCAGGTGGGGATGGGCACGCAGGGATGCTGCAGGGAGCAGGAGCGAGCTGGCCACGGCAGCTCCCCTCTGTGTAGTATGCACGGAAATAAAACCCCAGAGAGCTTTGCACTGAGCTGGAAATAATGACATTACAAGCGCCTGCTTGCTTCTGGCCACTGTTTGGGTTGGATGAAGCTTTTTGGGGCCAGCTGAAGGGCTGCAGCACGTGGGGGTTTGAGCTCAGCTCTGGGAAAATAAAAGTGGGACACAAGGGTGGGGACAGGGCCCCAGCAGGGTCCTCCCCTTCCTCCTGACATCCCTGCACTTACTGGCGTCTGGAGGTTTGCAACCACAGATTGTCCCCCTGCATGGCAAAGCCCATGTGCGCTGCATGCCTCATAGCCCAGTGCGGGAGGACAAGTCCCTGAGCAGGGAACAGAGGGAAGGAGGAGGAAAAGAAACAGGAAAATGGAATGAGCCATGAATTTTCTTTTTTTTCTTTCTTTCTCTTTTGGCTGGGAGGGGTGTGAGGACTCACCATGCCGCTGGTGAAGAGGAATATCGAGCCCCGGCATCTGTGCCGGGGGGCTCTTCCCGAGGGGGTGACGAGTGAGCTGGAGTGTGTCACCAACAGCACGCTGGCTGCCATCATCAAGCAGCTGGGCAGCCTCAGTAAGTCACGGCGCAGCGAGCCCAGCGTGGGACGAGGTGGTGGGATGCCTGGTGGGATGCTGCAGTTGCTTGCTCCGGTTCCAACCACAGGCAAATGGGGGCTGTGGGAAGCCTGTGCAGGCTGCAACCGCCCTAATTCAGTGGGAATTATCCAACTAATTAAAAAAAGGAGGAAACGCAGGACCAAACCAAAAGTGGGAACTTGGACAGGTCTTTTTAAGACCTGCTCTCTTCCCGCAGCCGGTCTGCGCAGACAGAAAGCTCTCACAAGCCCCTTGCTTCTTGACTTGGCTGGAAATAGGAAGGTCAGGAGAAGATTAAAAGAAAACCCCAAGCCAACCTATTCTTTCAAATCTCAGAGCTTTATGTGAAAGAGAGGCCCATATCAAAGGTCTAAATCCTCAGTGTCTTCCTGCCAAGGAACTGATTTCAGCAGAAAAGGGGAAGGTGAGAGCGCTGCACATGCAGTTGGGAAGGTTTAATGGGGGCAACCTATGTCACTGCTGAATATCAACTTAAAATGGGGAGAGAACCATCAGCTCTTCAGGGCTCCACCTCTCCTTTCCCCCTCCAGGACTAGATTCTTTTCTAAAATACTCTCAGAAAAACAAACCCTGTGTTTAGGAAGCGTGGAGGCTGTGACCATATAGCCCTGATGAAGAGCTATCGTAGCGATGTCCCACGTGCTGCAGGAAAACAACTGCTGAAATAAAACAAACCACAGCTTCTACCCACTGCTCTGCTCTGTTTCCCATCCTCAGGGCTGAGCTTCCATGGGTGTGTGGTGGTAGTTTTTTTGGTTGTATCTGGATTGTGGTAAATGCAGAAGCTTTTTGGGGCACAGACTGCAATGGTGCCTCCCCCCGGGTACCACTTTCACAGAAAAGGATGCTCGTGTGCAGTGGAGTGGGCAGGAGAAGGGTGGGTGGTTCATGCTCCCTTCCTTCTGTGCAGCGTTTTGCCAGGTCTGGGAGAGGATGAGGGTTAGCTTCCAAAGAAACAGGGCTGGGGAAGAGAGCCTCACGGAGCAGGCGGCGAGACAGGTGGTCCTGAGAGAGGGCTGCCTGCCTGCCACTGTTGCCCGTGACGGGTGCGCATTGCCCTCTGCCAGGCAGGCATGCGGAGGACATCTTCGGTGAGCTGTTCAATGAAGCCAACAGTTTCTACATGCGGATGAACTCGCTGCAGGAGAGGGTGGACCTGCTGGTCATCAAGGTGACGCAGCTGGACTCCACCGTGGAGGAAGGTGAGGGGCTGGGGCTATTTTGGGATGATGACTGGGTCCAAGTGGGTGGGAGACATGTGCCTGGGGCTGGACCACCTGCCGTGCCCAGTTTGGGGGGCTGAGGTCAGCCCCTACAGCCCACCTTTTTCCCACACACCCAGTTTCACTGCAAGACATCAACATGCGGAAAGCCTTCAAGAGCTCCACGGTGCAGAACCAGCAGGTCGTGTCTCGCAACTCCATCCCCAACCCGGTGATGGAGATGTACCAGCGCTGCGACAAGCCCCCACCACTCAACATCCTCACGCCCTACAGGTAGGGTGACTGGTGCATTGGTCCCTGGGGTGACTGAGGGGGTCCCAGGGGGCCCTTTCCAGAAGAGGCATGGGGGGGTGCACCCTGTTTGCTCCTTGGTAGGGCTGAGACTCTTTTCTCTGGTTGCTGTGCCACCATCCCTGTTGCTTGGGATGAACAACCCCACACAGGGGGATTGCAGGTAGTGACTGTTGTATTGGACATGTTCATGGTGGGGCAACAGCTTATAGCCATGATTGTACCAGCACTCCCCTCCCTGCCCCCCGTGCATGGAAAGAGGGGATCTTTTCCTGTGGCTGATAACCCCCTCTCCTCCCTCCTGAACCCCTCAGGGATGACAAAAAGGACGGCCTCAAGTTCTACACTGACCCCTCCTACTTCTTCAACTTATGGAAAGAGAAAATGTTGCAGGCGACAGAAGATAAGAGAAAGGAGAAGCGCAGGCAGAAGGTAATGGGCCGGGGGGGACACACAGCAGGTGCTCCCCCCACACTGTGGTGGGTGCATCTCGTGGGGCTGGGTGATGCTCCCTAGGTACCACTCATGGTCTGGAGGAGCCGGGCTGGAGGCAGAGCAGCAGCTTGTGTGTGTCCCCAGGAGCAGCGGCTGGTGGAGGACTCCACCCGGGAGGTGAAGAAAGTGAGGAAAGCCCGAAACCGGCGCCTGGAGTGGAACATGATGGCATATGATAAAGAGTTCCGACCTGATAACAGGTTCTCACCATCCCCCTATCACATGGCGTCATCAGAAGGATCACTGTCCCCTGATAATAGGCAGGTTTTACCTACTACACATTTAGCTCGCTGGCTCTCCTTTGCTTTCCTTTCCTTTTCTTCTCGATCCTTGGGGGACATGCTGCCTGCAGCAGGGTTGGGGTGATATGCCATAAACCCATAGTAGCTTCCTGGACAGCTGCTGCCTCCAGTGTCACATCCTGAACCTCAGGATCAGCCTTGGGATAAAGTCAGAGCACTTCCATTTAGCAGCTCGGGGAAGAGACTGGCTCAACTTTATTGGTGTCCCTCTCCTCCCCCCCGCTATGTCTCTGCTTTCTTCTACATTTGTATTTTTGTGGTCGTTTTTGTTGTCTCAACCCCAAAATACCCCCAAACCCATGCCCCCCAACCCCGCCAACTGCCCTCCCAGGAGTACTATCGTTGGGTTTTCCCATGCTATAGATCTTATGCATCGGACGCAGCCGACCACTCGTACCCGGCCAGCCCCAACCACCCTGCACAGCTCCTGGCCCCAGCGTCCCACCTGGCCCCAGCAGAGCACAAGGAGGGGGTGCTGCCGGCCATCCCACCCCAGGAGCACGTCTACCGCCCAGTGCCAGCTGCAGGCAGCCGGCAGAACAGCCTCAACCGCCTCCAGCAGCCCCATGTGCCACAGCCCCCCGAGGCTGTCCTCAACGGGCCGAGACCCCACTTAGTCAAGGATTACGGGTAGGGCTTCAGCCTGCTTCTCTTCTGGTCAAGGGATGGGAAGGGGGGCTTGGTGGGGGGCGGTGCTGATTGGTTGAAGGGAGAGCCCTTCTCTGCAGCTGCCGTGATCTGAAACTGCTAGCGAGACCTGAGGCCAAATCAGTTGGGAGCATTTTTGGGGTAACCTCAACCCAGATAAGGGGACAGGGTGGATTGAGGGGACTGTTTTGCCTTGGAAGTGGGCTGCCTTTTCCCACCACTGCGTGTCCCATCCTGCTGGCAGAGCACCCCCACTTCCATGACTGCAGGACAGCTTACCTGAGCTTCCAGAGCAAACCAAGCCACAGGTCGTTGACCAGGATTGGTGGTGGGTGTCCAGGATGAGCAGTGTGTTCCTCATGCTGCTGACATGACTTTGCCCTCCCGTTGCAGCCCGCAGCCAGTGCCGATGGCAGAGTACTTCGTGCCGCCCGCTCCACCACCCCCACCGCCCGTCATCCCCTCTGCGCAGACCGCCTTCGACAGCCCCATCTCTGCTCCTCCAGCGCTGGCCCCCGGCTCAGCTGCCCCCACCTCCTACGCGCCCTCCCCACCTCCTGCACCCCCCGGCCCCTACTCTGCTTCCCCACCACAGGCTGGCCCCATGGGACCCCCGGTGGCACCCCCACCGCCGCCACCAGGGCCTCCTGCCATCAGCGCCTCACCGGCGCACTCGGCATCACCGCCAGCCCCGGCTGTGGAGCCCCGGAAGCCGCAGATCCCACTGATGCCCATGAGCGATGCCCGGAGCGACCTACTGGCAGCCATCCGCAGGGGTGAGCAGCAGCAGGGGGAAAGAGCTGCAGAGAGGTAGGGATGGGTCTCCAATGCCACTGCCATGGTGGTAAAATACCTCTTGGCATAGAGTTGGGTAATGTTGGCTTCGTTGAGTGCAAGATTAGCCCTGGGTGGCTAGGTGAGGTGAAGATGATGGCATCCAGGTGGGATGTGGGGAAGGAAAGTAATCCAGTGGAGGGGATTGGAGGGAGGTGAGGGAATCTCATCACTGGAGATGGGGCAGATCCCCACAGGGGTGACTGGCAGTTCTTTTGCGTGCGGCCTCCTTCCAGGCTGCAGCAGACAATGTGCTCCAAGGTCTTTCTCGTTTCTTCACATCCTCAGGTTGAATGGCATATTTAACCTTGAAGAAGGTTCAACCTCTTCAGGTCAAGCACAAGCAGAGGAGCTTTGTTCTAATTATACAGCTCTACCTTTGCACACATCGCATGAGCATCTGATGTAGCCTTATAATTGTGCACATCCTCCTGCAAGGGGGCTGCAGCCACCTCTCTGCAGTTAATACTTTAAACTGGGGAGGATGCTGCATACTGGGTACAGCCATAGGTGCTGGGCACATTGCTCCTAAAGCCTTCTTTCCCTTCCCTACTGCAGGAATCCAACTCCGGAAAGTTCAGGAGCAATGGGAACAAGAGGCCAAAAAAGAGCCTGTGGGCAACGACGTGGCGACGATCCTGTCGCGCCGGATCGCAGTGGAGTACAGCGAGTCCGACGACGACTCCGAGCTGGATGATAACGAGTGGTCAGACTGAGGGGCCCCCGGGCTGGGCTGGCGCGGAGCTCCCCAGCTCTGTACCAGGTGTGTATAGGCACCTTCCCCAACGCCAACACGCGCAGGCAGCCCCGCTCATTCAGGAGCTTTGCTTTTACACCATGTTGAAAACCCTTCAGGCAGCAGCCGCACTGGTAGGATACACCTCGGAGGCAGTGAGACCAGAAATTAGCAGCACCTTCATATGTAATGACTGAAGAATGGTCTGAAGAAAGGTTAATAGGATTACTCCAGATTTACACATGGAGCAAGACCAGAGACTGCCCCTGAGCGTGCTTTGCTAGGGAAGGGAAACCTGGAGGCAGGAGTGCTTTTTCAGCTAGATGTTAAATGTCATAATGAGAGGCTCCTGGAGAAGAAGCCTTATTGAACAGCTGGTGTCACCATAGGCACACAGGGATGGCTGTGCACTGGGTTTGGGGATGCTCTGCTGCCTGCATCTGTAGGATGGGGCAGTTCCAAAGGCTGTGTGTGGGCAGGAGCCTCCTTCCCCACGGAACGCTGCACCATGTTTGGCAGCAGTCACATAGAGATGGTCACCATCACACTGTCGCTCCTTGGAGAAGACCAAGATGGTGGTGACCTGAGCCTATTTCCATCCTTCTCCAGTTTTTTGGGAGAAGAGCGTGGAGGCAAGGCTTGTGCAGCTGGCAAGGAGATGCTGCACTTGCCCAGGCTTTGAAAGATGCAATGCATGCACCTGGGAAAAGAGGGCTGCCAGGAAGGGAGCAGAGGTGTTCAGGGAGCAGAGGTGTTCAGGGAGCTTCCCCAAGCCCAACTCTCCTCAGCTTAAGCACTACATGATTTCTGTGTTATTTAAAAAAAAAAAAAAAAAAAAGACAAAATACTGCTTTTAGGTAAACTCAAAACATAGTTTGCAGCCCCACAAACTGTGCCCACACAATTGGGATCAACTCAGACGTTGATCCTCTGGTTCAGATCCTGCCTCATCCCTTACCCCACAGGTGGGCACTGATGGAAGAGCCTGGAGAGCTGGGCCACTGCCATGGTGTGAAAATACCAGTTTGCTCATCAAAATAGAACTTGAATCATCAAAGGCTTTTTGCACAGTTACTAAGGGAGGAGGCATGGGAAGGCAGAGTGAAGGAGTGGGGAATACCAAAAGTATCATTGTCAGGAGTAAGAGCCTGCAGAGAGCTCATAGAGGTTCTCCACCAGCAGAAAATGGACCAGGACCAGCTATGGACTTGTCTAACAGGGTGTCCCAAGGTCCTCCCTTGCATTCCTGTACACCATGAGTCCCTAAATGGGGGAAAACTGTGTTCCCCACATTGCATCTCTTCTGTGGAGGAGCAGGACTCTGAGCCCACCTCCCCAGCAGCCATGTATGCAATGACTACAAAAACAGTATTGTGACTATCTAGGTGTGACCAGACCTGTGAGGGCCTAGCTGGGGCCCAAAAGGCTCAAAGGATGATGCTTAAATTTACCTTGAGAAATACTGAGCCATGCCCCAAGTATCCACTCATTCTCACTGTGATGAGAAATGCTTCCCAGTGAGATGCGATGATCCCCCTGCCCAATTGCAGAGAAATACCCCCAGGAGCCCTCCCTTCTCTTGACAGACACAAAGATCTTGTCCCCTGGATGTGACACCTCCTTCATGTCTTCAACTGGGCTTCGAGCTGTGGTGCTGAGTCAGGGGCTTGAATGGAAGAGCAGTGGTAATGTGGGAGAGGACAAAGGGTAGTTGGGGAAGGCTTCTGGGGTGGGGAAGTACAGCCTACTTGGCTCTGACATCTCTGCCATGCCATGGGCCATTTCCCCCAGGGGGGTTGGCCACCCTTTCCTTAGGGAAAGCTCCCCTGGGCTTCAGCAGGGCCGATTGTCAGAGCAGGAATTGCAAATAAACCCCTTCGTTTTAACCCCAGAATTCCCAGTCTGGTCAGCGTTGATGCCATTTGAGCTGTTTGGGCACTCACCCCACTCTGCTTGTCGAGGGGCACCCTCTCCCAGCGTGAGGAAGACCTGGCAGTGTGTGATTAGCCATATGGATCAGTCCCAGTTCCTACGCCGGCCTCCCAGGAGTCTGGCATGAAGGCTCTGCACCTGCTGTTTTACCAAGCTCCTGCTACGAGCAGGCAGGGCAGGACAGGACAAGAAGCTGCAGAACAATGGGACACTGAATCAGCCAATTGCAAACCCCAAGAAAACAGGATTGACCAAAGGAAGCAGGGAGACATGGTCTCCTGCAAGTAACCAGGAAAAACCTGAACACAGGTGCACCAGGAGCTTTCCCTTCTGATGTTGATCCTTTGAGATGTAGAGAAACAGCTGCAAAAGCTTCCAGCCAGAGCTGGTCACGTCTGCCCAGGCAGAGTGCCCCTGCGATGCCCACACTGGGCTATCCTTGGCAACACAGCTGGGGTTTGACCCAGGGCAAGTTCTGAAGAAAGGCTTGTAAAAATCCAGAGTGACATTTAAGAGACACCTGGTAGTATCTGCTGTGGGGCGAGATGAGTACAGGTGCCAGATGAGTACAGGTGCCCTGTGATGCTGTTTGTGTGGATCACCAAGTTGGGTTTGTGCGGATCATTTAGAAGGGTTGATAACCCTTTGTGAGAGGGAGACTAGCAGAGGGCTGTTGGAGCTGCTCTTACCTGTTACAGTGGTCAGAGGCTGCGGGGACCTGGGTGGAGCTTGGGCAGAGCTGGTGAGTCCCACCAACACATGAAGGCAGGGAAGGGGCTCTGGGGCATGCAGGGCTGGCTTGTCCCTTGGTCTAGGTCCCAGTTCTGGGAAGCTGAGCTGATCCTGGTGGGAACTGGAGGGGAGCTCTCTCCTAAGAGACTGGGACCCTCCCTTTTCACGCAGTAGTTGCATTATGTGTATGACATGAAACTGATAATTCTGGTAGGACTCTGTTGGCATGTGGTGGGTTGGCATTCTCCCTGTAGCCTCCCACTTCCCTGTCCCCTCATAGCAACTTTGCTACTCTTGGGATTGGCAGCAGTCAACCCATGCTACTATCAAGGCCAATGCCATTGCATGGCCAAGCGCTCGACAATCATGTAATTCAAGCCTTGCCTGCCCTGTGCACAGGTCACATCTGCAGAGTGGATACACAGCTGGGAGCCTTAGGGGTGCAGGGAGCAAGGTTCACCCTTGTTTCTTCAATGCTTTTACACCATCATCTCCTCTTCGGACATGCCAGCACATCCTCCCTGTTTATATTCTGCTTCACAAATTCCAAGACCTGATATCACAAAACCATTCCACACACTCAAATCCAATGCAAGTCAACAGGACCAAAACCTCCTGGCATTGTCCATTGCTTGAAAGCATCATGATCCAGCTTTTCCAGGGATCTGAACTACCTCAGCTCCACTGAAGCTGTCTTGACACCAGGAATGGGGTTGATCCACAGGTAGCCTTTCCCCAGCAAGATGTCTACATCAGAGCTCATTGCTCAGGTTTCTTGTGTAGCTGGTGGAGAATTAACTTGTACAGTCAGCACAGGCTGTAGACACCCATTTCTGGGCTGATCATGGTGCACCTTGCTCTTCCCAACTCTCACCTGGCAGCACCAAGAGCCCCAATCTCATTACACAGCCATTCCTGCAAGGCCAGCTCTGCTGGCAGGCCAACATCCTCAGTGCCTTTACATGATGGACTCAGCCACATCTGAGAATTACTATATTTTAGGTGCATTCATCTATTTTATTTTTTTCCCAGGTGATCTGTGAAATCCAGCACAAATGACACCAAATCCTTAGTTGGTCTGGGTTCACTCTGCCAGAATCGGTTGGGCCATACTAATTAACACTGGTTGCCTGACCCATATGCAGCACACTCAGAATTTTGTACATATGTGTCTATTTCTATACACTCTTCCAGAAGTAGGCCGTGCTGTGTTATACAACCTGAAACGCTCAGATTCCCATATCAGCCAATATAAAAGTGAATATTTAAATATTTTATCTAGCTTGGCAGCCATTAAAAACACAATCCAGGTCACAGATGATTGACTTCCTTCTCTCTCAAGTGTACCAGAATTGGGCTGAGGAGATTCTCCTGTACACTAAGGTACCATGTTCCATGTTAAAATATAGTGGTGGTGTTTCATTGCCAACAGATAATCATGGAGTGCCAAACATTTAATAAGCCCAACTGACCTCCTGAGACTTCCTCTTTCCATTTTATCTGCTTGCTTTCTCCTGCTTGCCAATTTATGGGCATAGATTAAAAAATTATGAATATGATTGCAAACTGGGGAAAAATGTATTCTGTGAGCATTAGAAATAAATCCAGCCAGAATCAGCAGAACAGTAAATAGGCCTGTTTGGTTCTGCTTACAGATGGCTGTAAATCTTGAGATCCATCTGGAATCTCTTGGACACCTTTGACTTGTCTGAGAAGGGACATTATGGGGACTGTTGTGTCCTGTTGTTGCCTGTGAGGGCTACATCAGGTGTGAAGTTTGGTCTTACTCAAGTTTTGTGAAGGTTGGTGGAAGTCTGGAAACGTTCTCATCCTGGCATTGCATCCCCAGTGCTTCCCTGATTTTGAGATGGCCATTGATGCTGGTGACTCTTAGAGGATCAGTGTCCTGAAGGAAGAAGGGACTGGGCAGTGTCTAACTTTCCACCCTGGGCAGAGACCCAGGCAGAAATGAGCATCACATAGTACAAGAGCCCAGGCTTTTGCAGCTGTTTCATCTGGGGAAGGTTGTAGTGACAAATGCAAAGCTGAACACATCTTCTCCAGAGAGCTCCTTTCATATAAGAGCCCTCAAATTTCTTCCCAGAAGTTTTTACTTGTCTATCTCCCTTTCAAGACACCCAACAGCCTGGACAGAAGCTTTGCAGACTCCCCTGGAACAGAGCCTGAATTAACACCTCAGCTTTGCTGCTAAGTGGAAGGTTTGCACTGGAGGTGGTGTTTCAGAGGGTGCTTTCCGAAGGGGCATGGTCAGCAGAGCCATACCATTTCCTTGTGGGTGGACCACAGAGAGCCATGGGAAGCATTCTCCATCACAGGATGCTAGCAAGGGAAGCATAGCTTGTTCCATTCACCACAATCCCCATTCTCCTGTAGTAGTAGTTGTTGTTTAGGGGTGAGGTGTTCTCAGCTGGCATGTCACTTTACAGATAAAAACCAAAAGGGCAAGGACTGTCCTGAGGAGTTTACAGTTTACAGCAAAGACCATATAACCTGCACTGCACTTTAGAAGCCTCAAATGCTCACTTACCCATTAATTAACCCTCAACTGGGCAGCAGCACCTCAAAGACTGTTGCCCCTTCCTTAGGTGACCCCACAACCAGCACTGCAAACACATTCCTGCCCCCACTGATGGCTGATAAGCCTCTTCTGACCCTCCACTATCTCCATGCAGAAGTGCCTGAGCAAAGTACAGGAGCACCAAGATGTGCTGATTTTGTCTCTGAATGGGTCACCATGCTCTCAGAATGGCCCCCACATGTCACACAGCACTCTGCTCCTCTGGAATCACCACACATGCGATAGGAGGTTCACCCAGGTGCATCATTACAGCAGCCTGCCAACACTTCAAGCTGCCCAGGGAATTCTTGTGATGCCCAACTAGCTCACAGGAGGTGCCTTCCTTCAGGCACTTGTACCTCAGCCTACACTTCATAGTAGTTCAATCCTTTGGAGAGTCAAAGAATGGGTTTTTTTGGTGACTATGATCTTCCTTTAACAAACCCCAGACTTTCTAGGATCGCCTCCTCAAGCTCCGCTTTCTCCAGGTGAGAACTGCCCCTGCATTTTTCTGGGGAAAGGAAAAAACTTACAACCAAGCAATAAACCCATCCTACAGTCAAGAACTTCAGCAAGGGGTTTGCCCAAAACCTTCAGTACCCTGCCCACAGGTAGGGTGGGAGGAGGACACGAGGATGTATGCAAGGGAGAACACCATACTGGTGGTGTCACTAGACTGAGTCAGACCCTACAACTAGGGATGGGTTCTTGCTGTGGGAAATGTGAGACCTGGATGGGACATGCTTGACCATGGTGTCCCCAGAAGGCAATGTTGATGTGACATCAGTATTAATGTCTGTTTTGTATTTGTACAGTGCCCTCAGGTCACAGACATCTTAGCCCTACATGATGGTAGATGTCCCATAGATGCCCCTCCTGACAGACATCTTCCCACAGATGCTACTTTCAGAGCAGCACCCAGAGGTCCCTCCATAGTCTTTTGCTCTCAGCAGGAACTGCTGTTGGTCATTGCATTTGGGGCTTGTGAGCCAAAATGCGTGTGAAATGAGCCCTTCCCTGCACACCATGGCAGTGCCACAGGACTGGGTTGGAACTGGGAAACTTTCAGCCCAGTGACAGCCCTCACACCTATCAGTGTGGAAAGTATTAGGAGTGCAGAGAGGAGGAAATAGCACGGTGGTTTAGGTTTGTTACGCTCCCCTCCACTCTATAAAAATATCTTCAGGTAGGTCAAACCTGTTACAGAGGGCAGTAGGGAGAAAAAACCTGACCTCCATGCATGTGTTGGACCATAGTGCAAGGCATGGGATTGAGCTGGGGCAGAAGGGAGCAGAGTCAGACCTCAGGTAAAGCTTTTTTTGAGGTTAAGATGGAGGAGGTCTGAACCAGGTCACAGAGACTCTAACATGGGAGGTCTTTGAGAAGTAAGTAGTCACACAGCAGAGAGGAGTGCTGTCTACGATCCTGTGTTGGGTGAGGGGACATGGAGGTACCCACAAGAGTTCTCTTTCAACCTGGCATCCATATCTAATCCCTCTTTCAGGTTTGCAGTGCCACTCATCAGGGATCTGTCCCAGCAGGTTACAGCCCCATAGCATTGTCCTTCAGACAGGGCAGCTTGCTTGTGCTCCCCCTTAGCTTTGTTGCCCCTTCTCTGGTTTCGGTATTGACCCTCAAATGCAGTAAAGATAAAATGTACCACAGAATAAATACTTGAGAGGGAAATATGTGAATTAATGGTAGAAAACTAGGATAATGCAGGTCGTGCTGCTATAATTCCATGGTTAGTAGGCAGCAGCTCCAGCAGCCCACTCCTCCAGACCATTTGTGATCCACAGAATGCAGTCTGTAAGCCATGCTGGTACAACATGCTGGTAACAGCTGAACAATTTAAAAGTCACCCTTTGACTTGGGATAGCTCAGTTGATGAAACTCAAACCAAACACCACTACCCCCTCAAAAATACCCCAACAACTAAAAACCAACTCACCTGTCCTTTCCAGAAGGAAAATCTGTTCCATCTCCTTTACCTTGGCCAAAATTCAGATCTGGCATTTCTTCCCAGCTAGCCACCAAAAACTGGAGCAGTTATCACCATAGCTCCTCTCCAAAATCAGTTCCAAAGGAACCAGCATTTTAAACAACACATCAGCCCACAGTGCAACAAGGAAGGGACTCTTCTACCCCTGCAGAAAGTGCTTTTGCCCCTGAAGACCCCACCCCAGCTCAAGTGTTTCAAATCCCATCAATCCTCACCTGTTACCAGTGCTTGTGTGGGCGTGATGCCTCAGCTGGGAACACTTACTCCATAGAAAGTCACTTCTTGCCATGGAAAAACCCAGCCATAACATTCTTGTGTTGGACACAAGTGGGCTTTGAGCCTCATGGTGTTACTGTGACGCACACTGAGGAGCTGCTGGTTTAAAGCTGGCAGCAGGCACATCTTCAGTACAGTCCTGCCAGCTCGCCAAAAATCACACTGTTAGGAGCATCCACCCTTAGCACGACCACCAAAGTTATTTTTATACTGAGATGTTTCAGGTCTGCTTTTAGTTCCGGACAATTTTCCACAAGTGAGGCCTCTCTTTGTGGTGCTTTCAGCTCAGGACAGAGCAGATTTGGAAAAAGAAAGAAAATCCCTGCCAAAAAGAAACTTGAGGAGCTGATGGCTCCTCATCCTAATAGGCTTCCTTCATTCTGGGGCTGCTTGGCTTGCCCAGAGGAGTCTGACACAGGACATCCTCGGCATGAGTTTGGGTTGATGCTGAAGCATTGCTGGAGCTCTCCTCCCTTCTGCTTTCGTCTGTGCCGAGTCGCATGTGGGGCTTGGGTCTGGTGCTCCTGTTGGGAGAGCAGTGGGGCCACTGCGGCCTGGCAGCTCCTCACTGACCCAAGTGCCTTTCTGGGAGGTCCCCGTTGCATGGCTGAGGAGCACGGGGCTTCACAGACAGTTGGGCTTGCCGAGCTGTGGACACGCAGAGCATTTCCAAGCATGTCTGATGCTCGGCCTGTTCTCACCTGGGTGGAAACCTGCATCTGTCCAGACCCCGAGGTACCTGCCAGGATTCCTCCTTCCCTGCACACAGGGTTTTACACCCGTGGCTGTGCAGGGGAAGAGCTGGGAGCAGCTTTTTTTACTCCTGTCTTGGCCAACCCTAGGAGAACTTGCATGGGGACAGGACAGTCCTCAAGAGGACACGGTGGGACTGTGGGGAGGGGACAAAGCCTGTTGCTGCTTATCCATGGGACATGAATGTGCTGGTGGTTTTGCTCTAGACTGCACATGTTGCTTCTGCAGTGGGAGGAGCATTCAGGCTGGAGAGGCAGGTGAGGACCATCTTCTGTTCTCCACATCTGGCAGCCCAGGGATCAAGGCTAGCCCAGCCTGGGCTAGGAGCACCTCAGACATCCACAGAAGCCCTCTGCACTACCCATACTCAGCATCTGTGAGGCAGGGAGACCCCCAGGAACATTGGGACAACCAGCATCAGCTAGAGCCAAGCATTTTAAAAGCAGTTTTCTCCCCCCTTGACACTGGCCATCCCTTGATACAGCCTGGAGCTGGGGCTGGGGCTGGTCTTTGCCAAGGTCAGCTCCAGCTCTGCAGTGGTGGCACAGTGAGGGCAGGAAGGTGCCAGCCTTGTGGCACCCTGTGGTTGGCTTCCCAGGGAGCTCAGCATTGGTGGGGTGGCCCCGATGATCCTGCAAAAAGCTCATTTTTTTAATACTGGAAGAAGTATTACCCGTGTTTCCTTCAACTAGCTGTTTGATGAAAGCAGCTGGCAGGAGACAGGCGCCTCTCCCATGGGAGGGTCACCCAGTAAAGGCCATGACTTGATTTCCATTATTATATAGTTGACATGAAAAAAGAAGATGTTCACTGTCTAATGGGGTCTTTTAACCATGTGCACTTAGTCAATAGGTGAGTAGATGTTGCTGCTTGTATCTATCTACCGTACCCAGTTGCTACGTGTGAACAAGTGTATTTCCCCCCAGTGTTGTGGGTTCTGCCTGTCGTGACACGATGACAGAGACGTAGGGACTATGTCGGTCGCAGCACGAGCTTTCTTCTGTACAGTGTAGAGAGGAAACCCGGAAAGATCTGAAGCACTGCTTGTAACTACATTTGTTCCAAAAATGTCATCTTAATCCCAAACTGTTGACACTTTATGCATGTGCTAATTAAAAAGAAAATTAAAGAATAAAGATTTTAAGAGGTTAAAGTAGATCTGGGCTCGGCTTTGTGTCGGCTTGCCCTCGCCGGGTCCCTTTGCTGTGCCTTATCAGCCCTGTGATACTCTGTTCTTTATTAGAAGCCAGAGCACAGAAGCAGCAGCAGCAAAGCTGTGATATCTCCCTTCATTTGAGAAACCACCTCTCAAAGATCAGTTAATTCCCATGGGTATTTAATCCCTGACTGCCTGGGCGATTGGAGGGCAGAGGGCACCTTGCTGATGGAAAAGCCTCCATCCTTCTTGTGTGGAGGCTCTGCGTGGCTGGAGCCATTCCTTCCCCACCCATACAACCGACGCCTCGAGCTGCCCTTATCCTCAACCAGCTCATTGCCATCCAAGAGGAAACACAGTCCCTGGGTGAAGGAAAGCACCCAGCTTCAGCTGAAATGAAAACACAGACACGCACAGTATGGCACATACCTGGGACAGGAGCCCAGATCTTCAAATGCTTTAATTTATAACCTCTCCCCACCCCGCCCCCCCCTTTTGGATATCCTCCTGACAAATCACTTCAACAGTTTTATTTACAGTAATAAAAATAAATTACTCTTACAGATGAATGTATAATATTATACACAATAAGAGATACAGTGCAATAACATCATCGATTTGTTTTCACTCATTCATAAAGTGCATTGAAGGGGCTTGATTTAACCATAATTGAATAACAACTGTACACTTTTCTTTGAGATCACATCTCCCGGTCAAGTTAAAAGGCTAATGAAAACACTTAACATCAAAACAAGTTGCTGTGACGTGGCCTCATTCCTGGGGGAGCAGATAGGACAGGAGGCAGGGCTGGGAATGGGTTCGACCATTTCGCACTCTGTCTGTCTGCTGCTGAAGGTTGCTGCCATGGACTCTGCCTGAAGCCTGGCCAGGCTAATCTGGGTTTCAGAGCCTCAGGAGGGCAACTGGAGTTGGTGGTGACCACAGAGTGGCATCTGGCCCTGGCCCACCCCAGTCCAGCTGAATCTCTTGCTGACATATGCCACCAGCAACTCATCCCTCCCTCCAAGCTGGAGGCTCCAACATACAATGCCATCACAATGGTCAACATTGCCACTGAAAACATCTTCCAGGGGAAAATTGTCTTTAAGGGGAAAAAAAAAAGCAAAGGTGCTGTAAAATGGTCAGAGATGTCTGCAGCACAATGCACAGCAGGCAGGCTCATACCTGTTTATCTCCTTCCTCACTTCTTGCTTTCTCCTCTTTCCACTGATGAGAAAGGAAAGGGAAAACAGCAAAGGGAAAACCACCAAGAGAGCACATTTATTTTTGTTTTGGGGAAAGACTGCTGCAAAAACACCTATTTATCAAAACTCTACTTTGAGGAGACTTTTTGCGACTTTTCCTGGAGCCCATCAAGCGCTTGTAACAACTTCCATGGGCACCTTTAACAGGTCTCCAGGAGAGAGGTCCTAGACCATCACTTGAAAAATAATGAGACTGGCACTTCACACTAAATCCGTGTGTGCCAAATATTTGCACCACGTCATGGTACTGACCATGAGACAGAGTAGTGCAGCATAACACAGGTCTCCTTAGGGCAAGGGCCAGAATTTAGGCAGCAGAGTTTCCCTTCCACAAAGATGCTGTAAATGTGCTTGGCCAAGTACCAAATATTTCTGTGAGGACATCTCCATCTCCCCTCAACCTTAGCTGTCTGGTAGGGACCATGTCCTCAGCTTTAGCTCATCACATCCCAAACCTTCCTCCTACTGATGGGGAGGGCCACAGAAGAGAGCTGTTTTCCATTGACCCTTCCATGCCTGTGTCCATGTATCCCTGGAACTGAGACAAGTTTCAAGTATACAATTAGACTCTCAAAAAAGAGCGTGTTAAAATCAAAATCTTCAACAACAGGGAATTGACTGAAAAGCCAAGAAAATGGACATTTTTCATGACAAGTTTCCTCTAGAGCTGATTTCATTAGTCTGCATTTCACTGGAAGATACAATATGAGCTGCCCAGAGAAACAGGTGCTGTCTGCTAGCCTGGATTGTGTAAAAACATTCCAAAATGCTCACAAAGTTTCAAAGATGGTTTAAACTGACTCTGCTTTGAGCTTTCACACTGAGAAAGTGCAGGGCTCTGGCTGCACTTACAGAAGCCAGAACAAATAAAAAGAGCAAAGTGTTCATATATATATATATATATATGTGTATGTGTATATATATATATACACACATACATATATATATGTTACTCTTTCTTAAATATATATAATTTATTTTAAAATGGATGCTGATTCAATGTTGTGCCTACTGCCCATTGCACAAGGTAGTTGAGAGAGAAAGGAAATTTAAAAAAAGAGACTGGCCACTTTACAAAGGTAGATGATAAGCCTCAGCCCCAGGCACACTTTGGAGATTCATAGTTTTCTCATGCGCACTTAGCTCTGAGGAGCAAGAAATTCATTGCACAGATCCAGAGAGAAAATACAGTTGTGTCCACATCCAGCCATAAAGTGGCTTTGTACCCATGACAGCCTCCCAAAGCAAGAACGTTTCTGACTTCCATGAGACTGCGGTGCACACACGCCCAGCTCTGCTGGTGGCACTGCCCTTGAGGTGTGACGGTGGGAACCTTGGTCTGTTTTGCCCGTGGTGCAGCAGAACCCAGCTCTTGCTTTGGAGGGGGGCATTTTTGGATGCTGGGGATCACAGCACCTTTCTTTAAAGAAGAGTGATGTGTTTGGGACACTGGGTTGAGCTGGTGTGGGTGGGGACAGTCTCCTACTGCAACCGCGGAGCCGTTCCCATGCCATGCCTCAGAGCAGCACCCACAACCTCTGCCCTGACGCACCCCTGGGCACTTCACCCCAAGCCCTGCGACCTCTCTGAAGGCTGCTCGGTTTCTTACATGCTTTTTAAGTGAACTATTAAGCACACTGTTCCACTTTTGGCCAAAAAAAAGCACAAGATAAAGGACACTTCATCATGGTCTCACTAACACCACACAGCACGTGATACAGTAGAGGAATGTGAGGGTACTGTAGCTTCTCTAATGAAGCAAGTTAAGCTGGCAGCATCCGGAGTGACACGCGTGACTACAGACACTTTCCTCTAGGCCCCCTGGCAAGCTCGGACCAGCCTTTGGGTGAAAACCCCACCCCAGGCCAACAATCAGCGTGGAAGGCAACGCATCACCCCAAACCGGGCAGGAGAGCCCATCCTCAGCCTGCCCAGAGCCATGGGGTGCAGGGCACCCCGGCTGTCCCCGCCACGTGCACACCGTGAGCCCCCACCCTGCCCCACCTTTTTTTTTTGTCCGTTGGGGGGGAGGGATGAACTCCCCGGGTCCCGCCCATCCCTGCGAGAGCCCGAAATAACCGGGCATCCCCTTAAAGAGCCTTTCGCCCCGCGGGTTCTCAAAGTGCTTTGCAAACGACACAGAAACACCGAGGCACCTTTCCCCCGCTCCCCCGCCTCCCCGCCCCTTCCCCCCTCCCCCCCGGGTCCCCTCTACCCCAGCCGGGCTCCCTGCGCTGCCCGGCCCCCGCCGAGCCGGAGCTGTCCGCCCCCGCGGTGCTGACACACACACCCCCTCACACCCCCCCGATTATTGCATAGCATTGCAAGACCTGATTTTAGGGGGGCGGCGAGGGTGGGGGTGCCCGTCTCGCTCAACCGCCCCACGTGTGCGGACCTACCCCGCCGCGGGGGGGACCCGACACCCGCCCCCTCCGCCCGTGGGATGTGCCCCGGGGGGGCTGGAAGCCACGGGGGCCAGGGCCAGCAAGCACCCTGCTCCCTGGCTCCTTCCCCCGAGAGGAGACAAACGTCATCGGACCGAAATCCCTTTTTTTTTTTTTTTTCTTTTTTTTTGTGTTTTTAAATAAAAAATAAAATGTGTAAGAAAATAACATTTCCAAAGGAAACCATTATCATTCTACACTCTCTCTCTCTTTCTTTCCCCCTTCTTTTTCCCTTTTCCTTTTTTCTTTTTGGTCATCTTTCCATGGAACAAGATGTGCTGGCCGGGCGGGTTCCCCCCGTTAGGAAACAATAAAGACAGAGGGGAAAAGGAGGAGGAGGAGAGCAAGGGAGCGCGTCTTACTGCACGCTCAGTCCTCACACATCGCTGGATGTCCTTGGCCTGGAGGAGAACGTGGACGGGATGCACCCGCAGCAGGCCAGCCAGAGCGACTTCTGGATGTCTGGGTTCCTGAAGGCGTAAATGATGGGGTTGATGAGGGAGTTGCAGGTGGCAGGCAGCGCCAGGGAGTAGGTGTAGACGGCGGGGTAGCTGGAATCAGCCACCAAGGAGTAGATGGCGAAGGGGATCCAGCACAGGGCGAAGGTGCCGAGGATGAGCGAGAGGGTGGAGAGCCCTTTGCGGGTGGAGGTGGCCTGCGCTGTGGCGATGAACTGGTGCTGCACGGCGATCTGCTGGGCGTGCCGGAAGGCGATCTTGCAGATCTGCAGGTAGAGCTGCATCATGAGGGCGAAGAGGAGCAGGAAGGTGACGGCCAGCACCGCCGCGTTGTCCTTGGTGACGGGCCGCAGGATGCTGCAGGCGCTCTGGTCCCGCAGGCAGTTCCAGCCCAGGAGGGGCAGCAGCCCCACGCCGAGACACAGCAGCCACATCAGCAGCACCATGGCGCAGGTGAAGCCCAGCGTGCGCTCGCTGTGGTAGGTGAGCGCGTTGTACAGCGACAGGTAGCGGTCCACGGTGATGGCCAGCAGGCTGCAGACGGAGGCGGAGAAGGCGGCCAGCAGCAGCCCTGCCGCCCCCAGCTCCGCCGCCTCGCTGGGCGGCCGCAGCAGGTACCGCACGGCGAAGTTGGCCACCAGCCCCAGCCCGGCCAGGAGGTCGGCCAGGGCCAGGCTGCCGATCAGCAGGAACATGGGGGCCCGCAGGCTCGGTGTGTAGAAGAGCACGGCCAGCACCAGCGCGTTTTCCCCCGGCCACCGCCGTCCCCGTGGCGCACAGCGCGATGTCCCAGGGGCTGACGGCTCCCGCAGCCCCGGCCCCGCCGCCGCCGCCCGGAGCCGCCGTCCCCGGCCCGCCCGCCGCCGACGGCCAGGCGCTGGGCTCCGAGGAGTTGCCGAGCCCCGGGAGCCGCTGTTGCTGCGGCTGCGGCTGCCACGGCTCTCCCATGGCGGCAGGGCCGTGCAGCATCGCTGGGGAGAGAGGGAGAGGGATGCAGTGAGGGGCGCCGGCAGCGGACGCGGGCACCGGGCTGTGGGGAGAGGGGACGAGCCCCAAGCCGAGCCCGGGGAGCACCGCACCGGCTCTGCCGGGGCCCCGCGCAGCCCCGTGCCGCGTTCCAGGGACATCCGCGCGGAGCCCCGCACCGGGCCGCCCCCGCCCGCCGCAGGGCGCATCCCCGTCCGCCTCCGCCCCAGCCCGACTGCAGCTACCCCGACCATTAACACCCCTCTCCGCAACCCCCGCCCACCATACCTCCGCCCCCCCCAGTCCGGACCCGGGGTACGCTCTTATGACTCCCGCCCCACACGCACCCCTCGCCCGGGGAAGCCTAGCCGCTAGCTCCCGCTCCTCCGGACGGGCTGAGACCGAGCACAGCTCAGCGCCCTGCTGCCGGCAGCAGCCTCCATGCGCTCTGCCTTGGGTCCGGCCCGGACCCGCGCAGGATCCGCAGGCGCTGCGCACCCCGCTGCGGGGAAAGCACGGTGCCGGTTGCCCCGTCCCCCTCCCTTCACCGGGGCACAGCTACCTTTTGCTGCCTATTTATAGCGCAAAGCGCCCCCCCTTCCCCCACTGCCCCCCCCGCTCCTCCCGCATCCCTTTCTTTTTTGCGTGCGGCGAGTAAAAATAAATACTATTAATAGGCCAGCCCTCGCATGTATGCGGAGCCGGTGATGAAACGAAAAGGCAGCGGCAAGGGACAGCCTGCGTTAACTTTCTCCTTTCTCCTTCTTTTCCCCCCTTCGCTAGAACGCCGGTGGTGCAAGATGCTCCCAGCCGGCTGCAAACAGCTGCAAGATCCTGCCCTGCCCGGCGCAGTCCCCTTTGCAGAGTAAATCCTCCCCGCCGCTCCCCTTTCCCCCCCGCCCTCCCCTCCCGGGGCCTGGCAGCTGAGGTGTGAAGGTCGCAGGGAGTGGGGGGGGGGGGGCGGGGGTTGGGGGGTATCCCTGCCCGCATTGCCGGCATCGCCCCTTCCCGCATGCAGCCCAGCCCGGGGGCAGCCTCCGCTGCCGGGGTTGTTGTTTTACCTGGCTTTAACGCTCGAGGATCAGCTTGCTGCCCCCCGTTTTTATTTTTTTCCTTCCCAGTCCTTCCAGCCCTCGGTGTTAAGCCTCATTCCTCGGCGAGCATTGCTAATAACGTTGGCAGATAGCTGGCATCGACTTGCACTTAATATTCCTGCCCCATTGGATCTGCTGATAAATCTCAACTCTGACGTCAAAGTCTTCACTTATATTCATGATCCAAGCCTGTGAATCAGAGCCGCTGTGATCAGAATAACAACGAGCCTGGCTGCCTGCTCCACATCCACACCGCGGGCACGGGAGGGGGGGGGGGAGTGTGGGGCGGGGGGGGGGGGGGGGGGGAAGTGTTGCGCGCGCCCGCCCGCGCCCCTGCGCGCGCCCGCCCGCCGTTCATTCATGAGCTCTCCCGGCGCCCCCACGCACCTCCCCAAGGTCGGCGCCCGCCGCACCTGCGTCTTGCGGATGCAGCTTGGGCTCCAGCCAGGCCCCGGCGGCTCGCAAAGGTGGCTGGGCACGGTTTATTTTTACCGCTTGTGCCGAGGGACACGAAGATCTGAAGGGGGAGGGGGTGGGGTGGGGGGCGTGTGTGTGTGTGATCTGGCGTGGAGTGGCTCGGCTGCCCTGCTCTTCAAGGGCAATGCCCTGGGACGGCAGGGATGCTTCCCCTATGCCCCGAGGAGCCAGCAGCTGGGGGTGTCCAGAGGTGGGGTGGGGGTGGAAGCAGGCTATGGTAGATACATCTCCCCACGGGGGAGACATCATACCCCAGAGCCTTCACCCAGTGCAGGCTTTCTTCCAGCCAGTGTAAAAGCTGGGGTGAGGAGGATAGCACACAGGAGGGTGGGACCTGCCCGAGGCTGGTGGGTGGGGGGCTCTGTCCCCCTTCCTGCACTGTGGCACCCACCACCCCCAAGGCTTCCTTCCTGACCATTTGATGAAGAATCACCCTGGAAAGGAACAAATCCCAAAGACATGAGTATTTTCCCAGCCTCAAATGGCTCCATGGTTCAGAGAGGGAGCAGGTTCTTCAAAGTGGGAAGGCTGTGCTCCCGGATTGGCAACATTTCAGCTATACCTTCTTCCCCCTTTTCCTGCTGGTTTCATAACGTTCCAGCCTTACTCCTTCATCCCTCTCCCTCTTCCAGACCGTAGCTATGCACTGCAGTGAGCTCGATGCTGGGAAGGATTTCCAGCTCCTGATGTGCAAAGAGATTTAGGTGAATATCAGTGGTTTTGGCTGAACCCAGTCGTCCCAGTTAGGAGCATCTGGGTTCTTAATCAGGCCAAGCCCCATCCCTGGGGGACTTGAATCGTCATCTACCTGGGGCTGCCAGCCGCGTGACTGAACGCTGTTGTGTGCCGAGTGACATGAGCAGCATGAAAAGGGGCGGAGGAAATCTGAGCAAGGAGCTGAATGAATTCGCTCCCGCTCCCAGTAATTACGCACTGCCTGGGAAAGGGGAGGCGAGTGAGGAGCTTTGATTGACTCTCATCGGCAGCTGCCTCTGCCAGGAGGTGGGTGCAGGAGACAGGCTGGATCGAGCGGTTTGTGGCAGAGGGGATGAGGTGCAAGGTGCTGTGCAGGGATGCAAGCCCACCCAGGGCCCCCTGGCTGAGATGAGTGCAGGCGGCCTCAGCCCAGCCAGGCTGGTGGGCCAGGAGAAGCTGCAGGTCTGAGCAGGGTCCTGCTGTCACCACCGGCTCTACCGGGGTCTGCCATATCCCCTGCCTGGCAGAGGTGAGCCCACTGCTGCTCCAGGCAGCTGGTCTGGCTGAGTGGGATGGACATGTGTGGATGCACTATGCATCCCTCCAGGAAGTGACCTCAGACACCCATTTGCTCCAGTCTGGCCCTCGAATCCTCCCAACTGTAGCTGCATCTTGCAGTGCCCCGTATACCCCAAGGGGTCTCGGCTGATCCCAGACGCTGCGGTCTTGCTATCAGTTGGCTCGAACCTCTTTCTGCCTCCAGCATCCAACCCCCTGGCATCCTCACTTGCTGAAACGATCCAAACCCATGGGTCTATCCGTTGATTGCCAGCCCCCACGGTCGACCATGGTACCACTGAACCATCCTGTCATCTCCCTTCCCCTCCTTCAGTTCCCCCCCTCAATGTCCTGCCACAAGTTTGGCACAATCCCAGGATGTCCTCCCCACGTCCCGCAGAGAGCCAGACCCTGCAGGTAGTACCTCCCTGCTCAGGAGGTGCCCTCTTTCCGTGCAGCATTGGCATGGGCTTCTTGCCCAGCAATCAGGCCTGCTTGGCCTCCTGCAACTGCCCGGGAAGGGGTGTCTCCATGTCTCTGATGAGATTTTGCGGGGGTCTCACCACCTCATTGTGCTTCCCCTCGGCAACAGGGGCTGAAGGAGGTCTTGGGGCTGAAGGAGGACTCGGGGCTGTGCCAACACATCTCCAGCCCCCTCTCCCTTTGCAGGAGGAGGACATACACTATCTGATGTGCCAGCCACACTACTCCGTACAAGATTATTTCCCTATTAGCTGAGGAGTCCTTTTAGGATGCCCCTAGACATTCTCAGGCTCTGGGTACAGAGCAGCAGTGAAGGGACTGCCCTGATTCAGCAGCTGGAATGTCTGTCTGTTTATCTGTCTGTCTGAAAGGGGAAACTGTGCCGGGGCAGCTGGGGCACCCTGGGAGTGTTGTGGTTTCCTAAAGGCACTGGTGACAAAAATGACATTTTAAACCAAGGCACACTGCCCCCTGCGCTGCCCCAATTGCGAGTGGCACCGCATCTGTGTGGGAGCACCACGGCACACCGCGGTTGTAGTAACTGAGCATCTGCCTTCTGCAGTTGCATGTTACATTCTGAGCTCCCCGAGTATCTGCAAGGACATTCAGGTGATATATTAAGTTATAATCAGCACTTTATCTATAGTCGAACGACAGACCACAGCAAGGAGTCAAAGTCAAAGCTAATCAAAGTCCCTAGCAAAAGCCTGACACTAATCACGCGGTGAGAGGCTGCCAGCCCAACCTGGGAACATTCACTGAGGAGAAGGCTTTCCCTCATCATTTCCCATCTTCATCTCTCATCTTCCATCCACGGCTTTTGGGCCCTGGGAGGAAGCCCAGTGCTAAACACATGCATGGTCTTGCCCCGGCATTGCTGGGGTGCCAAGGTAGGTGCCAACCTACAGCGGGGCTTGGCCCAGGACTCATCCTGCCTTAGAAATGGTGCTTTTTTGGTTAAAAACCAACTGGTGGTACAAAACTCACTAAGAGGGACTACCTGTGATGCCAATAACCTGCAGAAACTGATGGGCTGGCGGTGTGTTTGCTGCTTTGAGTTGGTTTTGCAAACTGCAGCTGAAATGCCTTGAAAACTGGTGTGTGTGTGTGTGTGTGTGTGTGTGTGTGTGTGTGTGCTGGGCTTAGCCCCCCTGGGCTACGCAACGATGCGCTGACGCTATGGGGCCTTACAGAGCCTGTTCAGGTGCTTGCTGCTACTCACTGCAGGCTGTAATAAAACCCCACCTAGGACATGGTTGACAGAACAGATGCGCTGCAATTCTCCCTAATTATTTTTCCTCTGGAAGCATTCGAAGGGCCTTTGTTCATTCTTCTCAGGGAAACGGCGCTGCCTCCCTGCCTCACACCAGCTTTTCCCACCTCTATCTCTCAACTCCCACCAGGGCATCCCGCTGCCGAGCTGGCAAACCTGTGAGCCTTAAAAACCCCTGGCCCCACGACAGGTGCGCAGAGCTGCACCACTGGAAATTCACCGCTGGATTTACACTGGCGACTTCCGCAGCGAGCGGGCGCAGCCTTATTTCAGCGCCTCTGTTGTTCCCTATTACTCCGACGGTGCTTGAAGAGCTATAAGAAGGAAAAGCGCGGCTATAATTAGCAGTGCTGACTAATCAGGGCAGCAAACAAGTGCGCTGCGCCCGTCAGCCTCCCCAAAACGGGGCCGTCGGGGACCGCGCGCCGCTGGAGAACGCGTGAAGTCCTACATTCAAAGGCTTTGCATAATCTTTGCAGCTACGAGGTGGAAATGAGGCCATTTTCTCGCTGCTGCTGCTGCTGCTGCTGGAGAGCGGGAACTTCTCCTGGCACTGCTTCTCCTTCTGGGCTGCAGGCTCCCAGCCTGGCCAGAGGAAGGCCGGGGGTTCGGGGATGGGCTTGGGAGGTTGAAGTGCCGATGTCAAACCCAGCGCAGGAGGTAGAGGCAGGCAGGCAGGAATGTGGCTTTATAAAACCATCCTTCTCCGTTGAAAAGCAGTCAGTTTGGCTGGGAAAATCTCTCTTGCAGGTAGCTGGAATGGCACCATTCAAGGGCCTGGCTTGCAGGAGCGATCTATGCCATCCTGCAGCACCGGAGAGACCCTACTCAGACCTTTTGAAGAGGGTAGACAGTGGCAGGACAAGGGGGAATGGATTAAAACTAAAGGAAGGAAGGTTTAGATTAGATATTAGGGGGAAGTTTTTTAGAGAGTGGTGAGGGGCTGGAACAGGCTGCCCAGAGAGGCGGTGGATGCCCCGTCCCTGGAAGTGTTCAAGGCCAGGTTGGATGGGGCCCTGGGCAACCTTGTGTAAATCCAGGCCTGAGGTTGGTGGCCCTGGCTGTGGAAGGGGGGTTGGAACTCTATGATCCTTGGGATCCCTTCCAACCCATGCCATTCTATGATTCTATGATTTTATGATTCTATGGATGGACAGTTGGCGTCTACTGCACTGGGGAACATCAGTCCCAGACTGTCCTGTGCTGCATGAGACCTTCGTGCACCAAAACGAGATATCCTTGGGATCTCCAGTGCGGGGACAGTGGGCACACAATGTCAGCATCTGGGTGCTGTGAGCGCTGCCCCATGTAGTGGCAGCTCTAGAGGGCTGCGAGCACCCAGGAGATGCTGAGCGCTGTTGGGATTCCTATCGGTTGGGTTGGGCTCAGCCATACTCTGGCAGCAGGTCCAGACTCCCAGGGCCACCCCTGACCCAGGACAACCTGCATCCCCACATCCCACTGGCACCTGTGTAGGGACAGGTCCCTGCTGGCGCATGCACAAGGGACAGGACACCCCTCCTCCCAGCATGGATGAGCGGGGGCAATGCCATGCTGTGCCCAGCGGGGCAGGAGCATCCCTGCAGGATTCAAAGGCTCCCTCTGACCTGTCCTCCCCATTCCCACCAAGTACTCAGGCCAATCCAGGGGGAAGTTTTTTCCTCTCTCCCTGCAGTTGGCATCACCCCCCACCCCCACCAATAGTTTTGCTCCAAGCCCTTTCCTGAGCCAGGAGAACATGTTTCGAAGCACCTTCGCTGGCATGCACCGTGTCACCATATGTCAGCTCAGGTCTGGCAAGCAGGACTTCTGGGGAGGAGTGGTTGGTTGTTTTTTTCCCCAAATAAAGGGCTTTTGCACTGTGTTTTTGTCCATATCCCAGGCTGTATTCGGCGCTTCGGCTGGCTACCGCGTCAGGAGCGGCTGCGTTTCTCACCAAGTCACGGGGAACCCAGGATGCAAGGCAAAATATTCGGGCAGATGATTGTGGTAATTAATAATTCACAATAACTTGATTTATCTGATGTGGCACAGAGGTGAGGAAGGTTTTCTGTGCTTTCAGAAGGGGCAAAATAAGAAAGATCCTTTTAAAAAAAAATAAAAGAAGAGAGCTTTCTAAAGCCAGGCTTGGAGTGAGCCGCTCTGGAACATCTTGTCAGCCACAACCTGCCCTTGGGACCTGCAATAACACTTGAGCACGGGCAGAGATGCAGTGCTAGGGACCAGGAAGGTGCCAGGTCTGTGCAGAAAAGCCATCGGCTGCCATGGAGCAGGTTGGAAGAAATGTGAGAGAAAATCATTGGCACTGAAAGAAATCCGCAGCCGCTGTGCGCTGCTGGGGATGGATATGTTGCTCCATCACAAATGTTAAACCCCTGTGCTGATGCCTCCTGATGAACCAGCATGGGGGGGGGGGGGGGTGTTGGGCAGCCCACCCAGTGGGGAAAAAGCCCCCCCGCAGCAGCGCTCAAAGGCCCTCCAGCATCCCCGGTTCCTCTCCTGCTGGGCAGGAAGGACGTTGGGTTTCATAAAACCTGGGGAACAAGTTCTCAGCTTTGAAGTTGAGGGAAAAGCAGCTCTGACATCCCCTCACCCCAGCACTGCCAGCCCTCTCAGTTTAATTGAACTTGACTCAGGCTTCTGACATTTTAACAGGGTCCTACGTGGAGTTGGGGCACCCGGCTCCCCTCCGCAGGGGTCTTGAGCACGGGCACGTTACCTGGTGTGGAAACTTGAGGTGAGGTTGGGTTTCAACAGGAAAAGGTTGCAGCTGCTTACCCACAAGGGAAAGGACATTTTAAAAAAAACCCTTGGCTTGGGGAAAAAAAAAAATTACTTTGAGTTTCAGAAAGCTGGAGGATGCTGCCTTCCCCCTGCCCTTCTGCTGCCTGCCTGCCCCAGGCAGAGCCCTGCCCAGGATGCTGCCCAAAAGGACCTAAAAATTGCCCCCAAAACTATCAGTAACAGCAACAACACAAAGAAGGCCAACTTCAGTCCCCTGCATATGTGAGGCTTGGTTGCTCCCCCAGGTTGGGGCGTGGGTGTGAAGTCCTCATCCCATCTGTTATGCAGGTGACACCCATGAATATTACTATGATGCTATTCATGCCCATGAATATTTCAGTAGGAGCAGCGAAGGTTTCCCAACTTCCCCTGGGAAATGGGGACGTTTGCAGGCAGCATCACAGCAGGCCACAGCTGCTGTGGGCACCGGGCTGGTCAGGAGCCCAGGTCTCATCCTGACCTCCAGCCTGAGCCCAGCTCAGCCCGGGTTTTGGGGGTACGGAGGTATTTTCTCCTGCTCTGGGCGTTACGTTTTCTCCTTGGGTACCACTGCCCAGGAATTTCCCCACATACTACCAGGAGTGCAAACACCCAGCCGGAGCAGAGACCTGCTAAATAAACTGGGAATCTGCCTTTATCCTCCAGGATGGGGTTTGAACCAGGAAAGTCCTCCAGTCCTCTGGTGCCAAATGAATTCCCCCTGCCCTGGGGACTTTACTCCAGAGCTGCCTGTGCCTCTCACTGCAGTGATGCTGGAAGTCATTTGCTTGGGAAACATCTTCCCCCCTGCAAGACTCCCACAGCTGAATTTATGGCAGGAAGTTACTTGTTAGAGGAGGGAGAAAGTAGAAAACTGGGAGCAGGGAAAGACCCTCCAAACCTTTTAAACCTGCCAACTTTGAGTGGGCTGGGGAGGTCTGGGTGGGAGTTCCTGGAGGGCAGCAGCTTCCCTGGCACGTGCTGAAGAACAGAAGCAGGGTACCTGGCACAGGTCACGCCTGGCCCCGGAGACAGTCACCCTGTGCTCAGCCAGGACAGAGTGCTGGCACTGACCCTGGCTGGCTGCTCTCCGCAGATCTGCCTCCCAACACCAGCAGAGAGCTGCAGTGATTTACACCATGCAGCGCAGAGACCGTTTGCATCTGATCTGCCTTTATTTATCACCTGGGACTCCCCAAGCCCGACCAGGGCAGCGGGACAGTGTGGGAGGATGAGGCAGAGGATTGCATCTTCCCATCCAGTTTTGAGCTACACATCCCTTATTTTTAATTATTTTCCCCCCAAAAGGTCAGGGCTCTTGTCAGAGCTAAAGTCACGATTGTCTTCCCTGGTATCAGTGTAATCGTGTTTGATGAGTCACTTGTTTAACGGGAAAAGGCTGCTTGTTGCTATAGGGATGGTGGCGGAGGGGAGAGGATCCCTTCATTACCCTAATCGCTGCTTGTGACAGAGAAAACACGACCCCAAACTACTCCAGGCCAAACTCACCTCCTATCTCACTTTTTGACACAATTTCATATGCTGGACTCTCTCCCCAGCCATGGAGCTGCGGGGATGCTCAGGGGCATTAGGTGTGGGGGCATTGCAGGGCTGGGAGGTGGTGGGGAACTGAGTGGGACACAGATGAGCACAGTGCTGGATGTGGGGCTTGGGTACCATGGGGAAGCTGGGAGCTGCAGGGGCTGCAGTAGCATTGGGGTAATGGGAGGAGACACTGATGAGCTCCCCTCCACCAGCTTGTTAAACACCCATCCTACTTACACTGTTTCTCTGTACTCTGGGAAAAAAAGTGGCTCCTGGGAGCACTCTGGCTGAACCCTTTGAAATGCCATCAGTGCCCTGATTTGCAGAGGTGAGATGTTGGCAGTGCTGGGGAAGCTGGAGGTGTTTGTCACCTTTGGAAGTGAGGCCACAGCATCACCAGGTCCAGCTGCTGAGGTCACCAGAACCCATCTTCTCCCAGCTTGGTGCTAGCCAGCCTTTCTCCCCATTGGGTTTCATGGCCATGGGACATCCCCACCCAGCAATCAGGCACCCCCCAGGGATGCCTGCTCGGTCCCTGCACCCTTTGCTTCGCCTTCTCCTCTCCCATGCTGAGATTTAATCCCCACTTCAGTCCCGGGGGAAGCTCCTGGTCACTTCTACATGGTAAATGGGGTGGGAATGCTGTCAGCTGCATCCCTGCAGCTCCCCACCACCATCAGTGACCCACCACCATCTGCATGAAGTTTGGCAGAGGTCCCGCTCTCCCCCGGGATGCTCCCTGCTTTCCCAGCTCTTCATTAAGGAACCACTAATTACCACCACAGCATTCATCAATGCCATTTCACCACAGTGCTCTTGTTCCGTGTGAACAGGCTACGTTTATCTCCCATGCTCCTGTTGGGGATGCAGTTTGCCTGCTCACATTTTTTTCCTCCAGATCATGAGAATTTGGTGCCTCTGGGTGATGGAGAGGAGAGAGGGAGAAACCTCCAGCCTTCAGCTGTGCCTTCCTCCTAAAGCCTTCCTACTTGTTCTCTCCCACAAGAGCAGGGTTTGAAGGGACCCTTAATGGGCTCTCTGAAGCGCTGGGTGTCAGGAAGGAACATCCCCTTCACAAATCCCCCCGTGGAAAACAACAGGTGGGAAAGAAAAAAGAAGGATGGCACCAGGTACCAGCTGGCCTGACACCTCTCTGATGGGCAGCAATTGAGGCATTGCAGGAGAGCACATCTGTGGGTGCTCTGATGTCATGGTTGCATCCATGACCACAGAGAAGGGTCTCTCCTGTCAGCTCCGTGTCCTCCAAGCAGCCATGGCCCCATCAAGCCTGACCCCTCCAAGTTCTTTAGGAGTTGTTCACACTGGCAGTGCCATGCCCTCGGAGCGGGAATCACCTGGCTATTGCCCCCTCCACTCCACTTTGCTTGGCACGAGGCTCAGGGGACCTGTGGCTTTCCTACACACAGGAAAACCTCAAACAGAGCTCACCCTGGCGCAGCTCTGGGGACAGGGACATGGCGGGGAGTGGCTGGCACTGGAGGAGATGCCAAAGGGCAGGCCCCACATTTGGTGAAGTGCTGGTCCCATGGGCATGGGGACCTGGCTCTGCACTTCCAGGGCTCCCACCCTGCCTGCCCAACTCATTCAACTGCTGGCGCAACACAGGGACCAGCGCAGACACCCACATTTTCTTAGTTCATGGTGATGCTGGCTCTGGCCACTGCAGGGGCTTGCTGGTCCATTTCCCCCCACCCCCCACCCCGCCACAGCCAGGCCCCACCATGCCACTTCCCAAGCAGTGACTCTCAGCCTCCCCATTTGTTTGGAAACAGGCTGCTGGGGGCGGCAGCACGTGCGGGGCTGCAGCATGGCTCACGTGCAGCTCTGTGACTTGGGGTCCCGGTGACGCTGCCGATGCGATACAGCTGTGAGCACTCGGGAGCAGGGGTGAGCGCTGCTTGGCTTCCTCCAGGACCCTGATGGCACCAAGGTCCAGCCGTCCCTGCCCCTGATGCCCAGCCCAGGCATGACTGCCCTGCACAGAGGGACACCCATCCCACTTGCACCGTGACACCCCTTTCCTCCTGCACTTGCTGTCTCTGACCCAGCAGAGACAACCGGGAGGTATTAGGGAGGCAGGAAGAGGCTCAGCTGGAGTCACGGCTGTGCAGCAGCCTGGCGCCCATGATTTATTTATTTCCAGGCAGGTGAAAACTGCTGCAAAGATGACAGCAGAGAGAAAGGGCTAGGGGTGAGCTGCAGAGCCACAGGCAGCAGCACCGGGCAGCCCACAGCACCCAGCCCTGGAAGCCCCAGCAGGGTTTGTCCTTGTGAAACCCACACTGGGGGCTGCAGGGTGGCCACATGCCAGGGCAACCACCTCAACTGCAGGAACCAGTCTCAAGGTTGTTTTCATGTCTTACACACTGCATGTACCTCAGTGCTACATACACCTGCTGTGATGCTCCCCAGGAAGGAGGACGGATGTGGGTGAATCCCTGAAACTTGGTGCAGTGCTGCTCCTGCAACCATGCCCCTCCTCTGCAGACCTCACTGTCCCCAGGGCTGCTGTGGCTGAAACCACCCCGGAGAGCCCAAACCTCTGTCTGTTGGGAAGGCATTGGTGGTTCCCCATGAGGTGTCTGTCCCCAGATCTGCCTCACTGAGGGCCCAAGTCCCCCAGGTCCTGCCCTGTTGGATCCCTGTATCCCAAATCCTGCCTTGTTAGAGCCTCTTCCCGCAAAATCCTACCTTGCTGAGTCCCAACCCGTCAGTCCCCGGCCCTCAAAGCTTGTCCCAGCACTCCAAGGCCTATGACCCCAGAGAGGACAGCCATACCCACGCCCCCACTGTGCAGTGGGGAGGGGGATGCTGTGCAGCCATGCAACTAAAAAACCATTAAAGCCCGGTGCATAATTAAATCTGACCCAAAACTGCCAAGCTTGGGATCATCTGTGGCCGGGTGGCTGTTTCAGCACGGGAAAAGGTCCCCTTACTTCCCCATTGGGTGTTTCTTGAGATGCACAGGAGGCAAAAGAGCTTCTTTAAATAGCCAAGCACAGGAGGCAGCTTGCAGAGGTGGGAGCAGGAGGCAGCTGTGCTCCTGCTGCTGAGGCTGTGGCTCTGAAGGTCGGCTCTGCACTCAGGCTCTGCCGGCTTCACACTGGGATACCGCGGGCAAGAGAGCAAAGGGCTATTTTTAGCCGCTTGGCTTTTTAAGAAAACAAAACCCCATCCAGGAAAAAACACTGCTGATACAGTGGGAAAATAATCCTAGCCCTGATGTCGGTCCACGGGAGCATCCTGTGCCCTCCAGGGAGCATCCCTGCATCCTCCTCCAGCACCCACAGATGTCGTGTTGGGCTTAGGCACCCGACCCCCAGCCCTGGCTCACTGCAAATTTGAAGTGATGTAGGGGATGTGGTCTCCCAAGGCAGAGACCATTTGGATTGCCCACCTCTTGCTGGGAATAAGGAGGTCAGTGCCCTGGCCAGGTCAGAGCTGCTGGTCCGTGCTCAGCCTGGCTGGGAGATGGATGTTGAGGCAGTAACTGGTGCCTCAGCTACAACCTTGAGTGAGTGTGGGAGGGGAAGTGGCCGGTGATGAGGGTTTGTTTGCAGAGCACCTGGGAAAAGTGGAGGCCAAGGCTGCCCCAGAGCCGAGGGCATGGCAGGAGCCCCACCGTGGCAGCCTTGCTCAGCTCTTTAGGGCTTTTGGAGCTTTGGAGCTGTCCCTCGTGGACCAGGTGCCTGCCTGGCAGCTTGGCCCATCCTCGCGCTGGTCAGCAGAGACACCGAGGTGTCCCATGGCCGGGCTTCCCGCAGGCACCTGCCTCCCTGCCACCACACAACCACAGCCAGGCAAAGCTGGGGGTGGAGGTCTTGCCCCTCAATGACAATATTGTCATCTCAAAGCAAGCGCAACCTTGGCTCCTGGTGCCAAGTCCTCACCTTCTCTGTGCCTTGCAGTGGGATGTGGGCTGGTCCCTGCTGCCCAGCCACGGGGAGCGGGAGGGAGCATCTTGGGAGAAACATCCCCAAATCAGGACATTTTGGCTACCCCAGATGCCTCAGCAAGGGACAACACCCCAAAATGGGCAGTGCAACCCACTCAGCATCCCACAGTCACACCATCCAGCTCATCTCTCCATCCACTGCGACGGCTGCTGATGGCTTTTGAGAGAGCCCAGAGGAGTGCTGTGGTGGCAAAGGGAGAAAAAGGAAATGCCTGGCTTCTCCCAGTGCCCCAGGGAGAGGTGAGTGGAAGGCAGCAGCCAACGGTGCTGACTCGGGGAGCATTGGCTTCCAAGGGGCCAAGCGGCAGTTTGAATCCATCAAAGGCGTACTGGTCGAAGGGAGAACTCCATAAATGCTTCCCACTGGGCTTGGAGGAAAATCAGGGTGGGAAGGGATGGGATGAAACCGAAGGCAAGACCCAATGCGTTAATTATCCCTAAACCTGTGACAGAGAGATGGAGAAGAGGGCTGCTGGTCAGGAGAGTGGCTGCTGGGTGGTTTTGGGGCATTCCGGCTGCTTGCACAAGTAGGAGCAGTGCCAGCTCCCTCCCAGCCAGACTCACCAGCCCGGCGTGTTATTTTCTTTTGGTGCTGAGATATAATTAGTGCCAGTTCTTCGGGAGCTGTCACTCACCATCATGCAACGTTCGCTTTTCTTAGGACTATGACTAACTGGCAAATGATTAAACAGGCTCGGGGAAGGAGGAGGGGGAAGTGAAATTCTTTTTTCCTTCCTGGGAAGAAAAAAAAAACCCCACAAGATCCAACCAACTTCAGGAGCTGCTTTGTAGCCCTGGAGAGCAGAATAAACTTTGACAGCACTTGCAGAGGGATGCGTGAGCCACCTGCCCATCACGCCGGCCAGCCCACGGCT
Organism: Laterallus jamaicensis coturniculus; assembly: GCA_022605575.1. Taxonomy (NCBI): domain Eukaryota; kingdom Metazoa; phylum Chordata; class Aves; order Gruiformes; family Rallidae; genus Laterallus; species Laterallus jamaicensis. The sequence goes on from JAKCOX010000014.1 coordinate 18,192,876, forward strand.
CCTTCAGTGCACAGATGGGAGACATGGCCGGGGTGGTGGTAGTCACCAAGATAATGCAATGGCAATGAGTCAAGCCACCTTCCTGCCCCCAGTACAGGAAAGATGTGGAACTGTTGGAGAGGGTTCAGAGGAGGCCACGAAGGTGATCAGAGGGCTGGAGCACCTCCCCTATGGACAGAGCGTGAAGGAGCAGGGCTTGTTCAGCCTGGAGAAGAGAAGGCTGTGGGGTGACCTCATTGCAGCCTTCCCGTCCCTGAAGGGAGCAGAGAAACAGGAGGGGAATCGGCTTGCAAATGGGCAGATAATGGCAGGACAAGGGGGATGGAGTGAAGCTGAAGGAGGGAAGGGTTAGGTTAGATATTAGGGGGAAGTTCTTTCCAGAGAGAGTGGTGAGGTGCTGGAACATCCCTGGGGGTGTTCAAGGCCAGGTTGGATGGGGCCCTGGGCAACCTTGTGTAGATCCAGGCCTGAGGTTGGTGGCCCTGCCTATGGCAGGGGGTTGGAACTCTGTGATCCTTGGGGCCCCTTCAAAACCAGATCAGTCTGTGATTCGATGAGTCTAGGATTCTATGATTCCTGCCAACCTCCTGTTTTCTCCTTCCTGTTTCCCTGCCGCTCGCACCCACAGCTCTTATTTGCACTTCTGCTCCCGCCCCCCAGCTCAGCCCTTCTAACACAGCGGGCTCCTCAAAGCTCATCTCTCTAATGTCGCTTGGAGGAAGGATGCTTCTCCCGGGGGACTGAAGGTGGCACTGCTCTAATTCCTGCCCTTTGCTGCGACCCGCAGCCCATGCTGCAGCCGAGAGCAGAGCTGCAGCCTCTGGAGAGCCCGAAATTGGATCCCACTCTTTCAGATGGGTTATTTTGGAGAGGTTTTGTGTTTTGTTAGAGGATATTTTTAGAAGAAGATAATGCGGTTGCCAGCTCTCATGGGAATTCGTCTGTCCCCGAGTCATCGCCATTGAAGCACTTGGCTCAAACTGCTGGGAAAGAAATTTTCCCAAATCCAGTAGTGTCCTCCTCCTGGGGGATCAATGGGAAACTTTGGAAAAAACCAAAACTTGGTCTTTCTGCTGGGTCTGAGGCTCGAGAAACCAAAGTGCCCCAAAAATTCAAACCCAGGTTTGGCTACAGTTTTATACCACTCGTGAGAAACCAGGCAAATCAGGGTAAAATCTCCATCCAATTCACCACTTAACTGCACCTTAGGGATAAATGCAAGGAAAGCATTTCCATTTTGCTCTGTCTGGTGGGTTCACATGTCCTTTTATAACCCTTTCCTGGTCTGAAGATTGGCTCTCTGATCCTCAGCACTTGCTCCCATGTTTCAGGGTACGCCCTAAACACCCAGCGCGAGGCTCTGAAAGGTGCCAGCAAGTGCCCTCAGCCCAGTGCTATGGTGGTGTTGGGGCTGTTCTTCCATCAGCGCCGGTAGCGGGTACCAGGTTTGGTTCTCTCATGCTGAGGTGATGGGGAGGAATTTTGAAGGAATAAACTGGATTTTTTCCAAACTTGTGGCCTTTTGCTTGGAGAAATATTGTGACTCAAAATCTGAAAATGAGCAGAAGAAAGAAAGAGAGGATGAGAGGAAGGGAGAAAGGGAGAAAGGGAGAAGAGAGAAAGAGAGAAAGGGAGAAAGGGAGGAGAGAGAAAGGGCATAGAAAGAATTGCCAAGAATAACATTTTTCCCTCACCACTGCCACGTCCTCTCCCTTGTGATTCCCTGCGCCCTGGCCGTTGAGGGGGTTTGCTGGTGCAAGGGTGGAACCAAAGGGACTCTGGAGTTTTGCAACAGAGCAACCTCTTGGTGTTGATGTATTTTACCTTGGTTTGTCCAGTTGACTGGGAAGGGGATGGGGGGGCTACAGGTGTGGTTGGACGTGAAGAACATGTGACAACTTGATGGTGCCCCTGTTACAGGCAAACATCCATCCACACGGGTTCTGCTGCTGAGGGACTGTCCGTGATGCAGAGATGTGCTGCTGAGATGAGACTTTCCACCTGCAACACTTCCCCCTGCCACCCCCTGAGCATGCAGAGTGCCCACAACCTGCAAGGACAGACACTGCTGCAGACCCGGCGCTTTCAAAACACTGAGAGTATTTCCAATTGCCCATCGCAAGAGAAAAAGGAACAAGGGACCCGAACTGTAGGGGATGCAAACGAGTCAAGATGAGGAGGTTTTGCAAGGTCTGAAATCCGTGCTGACACTGACACAAGGATCCTGGCCAAATAAATACATTTGTCCTGCTGGCTTTGACCAGGGTCTGTCACGGAAAGACCTCCAAAATACCAGCTCTCCGCTGCCCACGGCCTCTGGGCACAGACAGCCAGCACAGCAGAGCTTCCTGCATGGTTTCCCTTCCTTCAGGCCATCCCTTCCCTTTCTTTACGGCGCAGTCCCCATTTTCTGCTTTACCGTGTGGCAGTGATGTGTCGCAGCCATGCAGGCTGCTTGTCACCCAAGGAGACAACTGTACTAATGCACTGCTAATTAGGACAGTTAATTGCAAAGTCAGTCAGCTCCCACTGAAAATGGCCTGCTCTTTCGTGTCTACACCTATGGGTAGAAATAGCTCCAGCCCGGTTTGACCTGATTGTCATCCCAGTCTGGTGGTCAGCAGCTGCCCTGGGGTTCACTTGCGTTGGCCAGCTGGAGCTCCCTGTAGCTTGTCCCTTCCCACCCCAGGCCACATAAATGTCTCTTTTTCAGCTCTACGTTCCTCACACAATGGATTTTCTAAAGCAGCTCTGCTCCAGATCAAACACACCTTGAAAAGGAAATGAATTCTGGGAGATGTGGGGCCCCTCCTGCTCCAGGTGCAGCTTTGCCTGTCCCTGCCCTCCTGCCCTTACTTTGTGGCCTTGTCACGGACTGTGTCTTGGAAATCACCAGGGAAGACACAGCTGGGCCCACCTGAATTTGTTTTCACAGGAATTGCTGTGTAACGTGTGCCTCCACTGCATGCCCTGGCTTTGGCGCAGCTCCTTGAGGCCGGATCCAGGCACAGCAGAGGCTTATCAGCAGCATGGTACTGAAAGCATTTCGCCCTCAATAAATCTGGGCCAAAGTATCTAGAGTAATACTTTGGGGGCTCTGATATTTTAAAGCCTTTGCAAATTCCTTCCTGGCTTCGACCTTCAGGTCCTGAGTCCTCCTTTGGATGTTTCTAAGCTGCTCTCTGTCCCAAGGCCCCTGTGCTTCACTCCTGCCCAAGCTGGCTCTGTCCCCGTCACCACAGGGGGGTGTCAGACAGCACCTGGGCCACACACCCATTGCCTCCCATGGTCCAGTCCCACTTTCCCACACATATCCTGGTATGATATGGTCCCTCCTTGACCGAGGGAATATCATCATCTGCACCAGTGGTTTCTGTTTGTTATGTGCCCTGAGGAGGTCCCAGAAGACCTGACAACTGCTAGATGTGCTCAATCAGAAACCCACACCACGTCCTGTGGCTCCACAACTCACCCATCCCTTCCAGGCTGCCTCTCTCCTGCCCAGCACAGCCCAGAAACTTTGCACGCGCGCTACAACAGGTATGTGAGAGGAAGAGCTTGGGGAGGGAGGAAGGTCTCCAGATCCAAAGCAGCTCCAGGCTCTGTTGCATGCACACCCTCTAGGAGTGCAATCCTCACCGTGGCCTAGGGCTGCTCGGTTCTGTGTTACCACAAACGCAGCGCGGGCATGACAGAGCTGGCACACATCCCTGCCAACACAGAGGGAGGTGGGTTGGATCCAACAGCCGGGTGGTGGGAAGGATCAAATTCCTTTTGCATTGTCTTCAGCAGACAAGGCCAAGAGGATACCTTGTGCTATCCCACTGATGTGGCTCCACGTTTAATCTGACGCACCCTGACCTGTCGCTTATCGCCATCGAATCCCAGGGACCAGAGCAGCCTGGCTAGGTGGGGAAAACAAATCCTGCAGATGGAAGGGACTTTGCAGGGGCAGGAGGGAAGCAGCCTGAAGGTTAATTAGTGTAACAACAGCAAACGCTAGCAGGGCTTTCCATGTTGAGAGTTAATTATGTTTCAGGGCACTGTTTCCTTTTGATGAATGCCGAGGACCACAACGGGAAGGTTTTACTTGTCTCAGGGGCCTTTTTAGTCTATTTTCTTTCTTGCACCAATCAAGTACGATTTGTTTTAAACATGTCCTAAACTGAGCTGGCACGGTGACTTTAAAAGCTCTTGCTGGTAACTGAAACATGCTGAGCACAAAGCCCGGATCCCAACCAACCTTTGTTTCTGGAGTCCCCAGGGTAGAGCCTCTCTGCAAGCAGAGCCGAGGATCAGCTGGACCAGGAGTGCAATGCCAACATGGGGTGCACTCAGGTTCTGCTGCTGGCTAGCAGAGACTGGCACTCAGGGTGGTCTTCACCCTTGCTCCAGTGCTAGGATCTGGAGAAGACCTGAAGTGCCAAGCTCAGCCCCCAAATCCCAGTATCAGCCCTGTGTCTTACTGGTGTACTTGACCCTAAAAGTCATTTTGCTTTCAGTTGGTCTGATTTTGGCTGTTTGCCCTCATCAGCATTACTTCTGGGCAATACTCTTTCTAAAGTGACTGAAAGTCAAACTCACACTCACCAGAGTTCAAATCAGCTCCAACCCCTTGTTGCTAACGTGTGACGCAGCAGGACAAGGACCAGGCAGTACTGGGATTTAAAACACATTTTCACAAGGCAGCTGTCATTTCCCAATCTCATTTGCTTCCATTGTGTTGCTTCCTTGTCCCATGAATTCCTACTCCTGGGAGAAGGCTTCGATCAAACTTCCTCCTTCTGAAAGGGAACAACACAGAAATGAAGATCCATCCTGCAAGGAACCCAAAAAACTCAGAGCATACAGTACTGGTTTTGCTCTTAAATGTCACAGAATCACATGGTTGGAAAAGACCTTCAAGATCATCCAGTCCAACCGTTCCTGTCCTATACTAACCCATATCCCTGAGCACCTCATCTACCATCTGTTAAACACACCCAGGGTAAGTGACTCAGCCCCCTCCCTGGGCAGCCTGTTCCAGGCCCCAAGAACTCTTTCAGGAAAGAACTTTTCCCTCCCATCTGATCTGACCCTGCCCTGGCACAGCTTGAGGCCATTTCCCCTCATCCCACCTCCTGGCCCCTGGCTGAAGAGACCATCACCCACCTCTCTACACCCTCCTGTAAGGTCAGTGTAAGTGGTGAGAAGGCGTACCCTCAGCCTCCTCTTCTCCAGGCTGAACACCCCCAGCTTCCTCAGCAGCTCCTCATAGGAATTGCCCTCCAGCCCCTTCCCCACCCTGGCTGCCCTTCTCTGGACACACTACAAGACCTCACTGTCCTTCTTATGGGGAGGAGCCCAGAACTGTCTCCGCTCTAGGTCAATCAGACAACATTTGAGGAAAAGCCTTACCCAGTCCAACAGCAAAGGGTGAAAGAGGGAGGAAGAAATTGCAGGGGAAAGGCAACAGCTGAGCTATGGAGGAGGATGGAAGACTTAAGGAATACCAGTGGTGGGGATGGGTGGCAGGGGAAGAGGCCCTGCATGACCTCTCCTTGGCTTACCAGCACATCAGTGTCAACCTGCAGCACTGAATGAGTAATTTTCTCCTGGTTTAAACCACTTCTATGTAGGCTATAGGATCCAAATACAGCAGTCAGAAGCCCTCAGCCATGTAGGGAGAAGCTAAGGCGGATGAGCCGCTAACCGATGGCTTTTCTTTCTGCCTTGGATAGCAGTTCAAGGAAAAGCACGTGGGCCACAGACATTTGATCATACACGACCTTTATTGGAGACAGGTGGGGTCATTTATTATACAGAAGTAACATCACACCATTCTCTTCCAATTTAACTCTGTTTAGTCTCCTTATAAATCTGTAGCAAAAGTGCACTTTTAACAGTTTTTAATCTATAGCATATATCTTTCAATATTATCTCTCCGTCAGGTATTTTATTTGTAAAAATGTATCGCCAGATATACAAAATACATATCTAGTGTACTACATTAACTCTTGTATTTACTGTTTAGATTCTTTTTAACTCAGTGCTCTCTTTTTTTTTTGCAAGACTTAGTGATGACAGGCTTCTGGTAGCGCTACCAGGAGAGGACTCACAGCTTGTGTCTCAAGGGGAGAACACTCTTTGCCAGGAATGGTTTTCACAGAACAGGAATAAGATGACAAGAACGTTTGCTCTGATCCAACACAGCTCTTCAAATGACAGCGCTCCATGGGATAAAAAAAATAATAATTAAAAACAACCCCCAATGTCCGTATTTTGCCTGCCAGGAGGATGGAACCTGCACCCAGGCAGAATACAATGGAAATGGTTAATTTGCATTTTGAAATGCAAATTGAGTTAATTGCTAACATTTGATGTAACTGCTAACATTACGTTTCTGGTCATGGTAAGAAGGAACAGGTACATACAGCCACCGCAAGGAACTCTTGGTGAAATGCTGTTTTCCTGAGGACAGTGTTTTGGTAAAGTATTTTCTATCCTGTACAAGCCCCAGAATTGCATAAGTTAAACGTCCTCGAGAACAACAATCACCGGGATACAGCACGAACGGCTGTGCTGGGAACAGCCACACAGAGGACAGCTCTTGTGTTACCTAACAAGACGAAGAAAGGAAAATATTCATTTCCACTGGTAGTTTAGAGCCAGCTGTGATGAGCTTTGGCACGGCAACAGGACTTTTCAAAAAAAATTACAGAAGATTTTCTGAGATTCTTTACAAACTTCTTAGTCTTTTCTTTCTAGTCATCCTTGAGATTATAATATATATACACGTAACGGATAATTACTTAATTTCAGTCTTCAAAAGACTAACAATTTCCCCTGTTAAGCAAGGCCTGTAGAGGTAAAACAATCAGAAGCATTTTTAGGGGGGTGTTACGGTTCCCAGATTGATGCAAGCGTTACCAAGAGACAGTAAGGAACACGCAGCAAGGTAACGGCCAGGGTGGATGCCTTCCTTCTCACACCGTTGTTACCTTGAAGTCTAAGAACAACTGGATTAGTTACATAAGTAACGTTTCCCTTGGTTAACACTCCACAATTAGTGCTGTTTCTGTGTATTAGCATAGGTTCAGAATGCGAGCGGCATCAGTTCACGAGGGCTTGGCGCGGCGCTGGACAAGGTCCTGTTTCAGAATGAGGGCACTTTTGGTTTACGCGATAGCTCCAAGAAAGGCCGTAATTTCAAACTTTGCACAGCAACTGGTTGCCAGACATGAACTGCTTTTCTGCTCCCCTTAAACCTGCAGCCACACGGCTTTTGAGCCAAAAACTTCTGCTTTGAAAGAAAAACGCACAACAGCCGAGGCTGAACACGGACCGAGTGCTATACCTTCGGAGGAAGAAGCAGAACAGTAAAAATAAAAAACATAAAAAGAAGCAGTGCTGTTAGTGTTATCTAAACCCAAGATAATGCACAATGGGGAAAGGTACAATGCTGCAGAGAAGGTTTTTGTCTGTGGTTTGTGGGATTTATTTTTTTTTTATAAAAATTACAGACTTGACATTTCCAATATGTCTTAGCTTTGTACTGCTTCTCAAGTCTGAGTCACCAAAAATATCCAGCAACCAGCTGCTGTTCATATCCTAAAATATGCCTTCAGCTGACACTGAATATTTAAATCATTCTGCTAAAATACAGAAAAACGACGATGGTAGAAACCAAGGTATAGCCTCAGGCCAACAATAAATGGTAAAAATTCTACAATGCTACTTTTTAAATCTCTTCTTCAGTCCGTGAACAAATAAGCAGCTGGGTTTCAAGTAGAGGTAACACAGATTTTGGAAGATAGCACGTAAAAAAAAAAAAAAAGCCCAGAAAGAAAACTGGAACAAAAGCTCTTCTTGTCATGGCAGTCTGCACTAATCCTCCATGGAACGGCAGGGAGAAACCTTTACTCGCCCTGCCGGATCTGTCCTGGTCCTACAGCAACAACGAGGAACTGCTTCTGCTGTCAGAAAAATGTTCCACTTGGACATATCTTGATCCCTTTTTTCTTTTACTTGTACACACGTATCTCTTGCCTTAGTCTCTTGACTGGTAGAAGAGGATATATCCAGATTCTGAGTTTTTGGAAATGTCTGATGTTAACCCATAGAATTCTTCAATAGCCTGGGCATCAATTTTCTGAAAATTAAGGAGAGTCATAATTAGCCTCAGTCAAAACACCACCCTAAGAATCCCCTTCCCAGACAAAGCATTACGTTCAGTTCAGGGGATGATGCTGGAAAGCCACACAGCACTAATACAACGGTATTTCAATATCACTGAATCCAACCAAATACAACAAATATTTTTTCCACTTAATTCCTTATTCACTATTGAAAAAAAGGAACTCAAGGTGAGATAATAAACCTCTCAGAAGTAGTGTGGTCTTAAGCTGGGCTGTAATAAAAGGATGCAGGAAAACATACGTGGCATTTTTATACCTGCTTTCTTGGTCAGACCGTGTTACCTTCCCTGAAATGAAGAAACATAGTCACTGCTCAGTCAAAAGGATTTCTGTACAGCTAGGAGTAAATAAGTACCGCTCTGAGCAGATTTAACATTCAGCTAGAACAACTCCTCTTAATGCAGAGAAGCCCTGCAAGTATTGCTGGTAATTATACCAAGAAATCTGTGGATCTCATCTGGTTTATGATCTTCTGGTCTTCCAAGAGCTTTCCTTACTTAGGAATCGCTGCTACAACGCTCACTGAAACATTATCGCAGGTTTTGTGTCTTATGAGAAAACAATTACTTGCCACATGAATGGCATTCAACAGGCTGCTTACACTCAAAGCTGTGAACTCTCTGCAGAAAAGCAGGTTTTCATACTATACTCCCAACAGCAATTTTCATTTTATACTCTGACTCCAAAACGCCCACAGAGCATTTTAAAGGGCTTCTAAAGATGCAAGTTCTATAGTCTTGATCCCACTTGGAAGAACCATTGGCTTCAGGGTACTGCATGTGATTCCACAGTCGGTGGAGAGCGAGCGTAGAGACCAAAACACTGACATAAAATACTCCCAAAGACCCATGCTGCTTAGCACTCCACTGTGTTTTATTATTTTAAAATACCTTCAGGACTCGATCCATGGCAATGAGAGGCTGAAGTAGCCTGAGGTTGTTGTGGAGGACCAAAGGGACACTACCCTCAAATTTCCCTTTATTCCCCAAGGAATAAAGTCGAGGAAGCAAAAAAAAAATAAATCCTCAGAACACAAGAAGCTCTGGGTCAAACACCTACTTTGATGCTGGGAAGGAACAGCGGAGACTGACTTGTGCCAATAATTTTAAGTAAGGGGCCACACTATGACTCTATCAAGGAGCTTCCTCAGCTGCAGCAACAGTCTGGCCGTGTGCTAAATCACTGCTCCCTGCACTTGCTCCAGCACCCCCAGCGAACACAAAGGCACTGGCTTCCTGCCCTGCACGGCGCCACACGTTGAGCCTGTTCTCTTCCCAGCCTCTGCCAAGCACAAGAAAACCAGACGCAGTCACTACGTTTTCAGAAGATGTATCAACTTGCATGACAGAGCTGCAGAAATTCTCCCTTCAATAGTTTTGTTAGAAGAAAACAACAATTAGGGGGATCATCATCACCCCCCAGATGCTTTATCTTCCTCCCCATTCAGGGACTTCAGAGAAGCTGGAATACCATTTCAAGGGTGTTTGCATTTTCACACCATTTATTAACATAACGTCTACTACAAGCTGTTAGATACACATTTTAAGAGAAAAATAGCAAAAAGAACATTCTTCAGTCCTTGCAATATATTTAGCAGACAACTCAAACATGTTTTATTTTCAGTGCCATCTCACTTGCCTTGCAATCAAGTCTATTTTCACCACTCATTCTGAATGCAACTCAAACGTTTGATATAGATTATTTCATCCTACAGATATTTTTAGTTCTATCATGGCAAAACCGACTTCCTTTTTTAATTTCACTATCCACAGAAAACACAGCGGAACTGAAAGAGGATTACATAGACTTCATTCTCCCATCTTTATTTGACCACATATATTGTGGACTGCAAAGTTTCACCCGGTTGCAGTTTCAGAGTAACAATGAGTCAATGGTTTCACAACTACTGTTAGGATTCTGCAGCTTCACCTGGCATTAAGATTATTCTTCCTATTAACTGAGCTTAAATATTCTTTGCTTACTCCCAGACAACTTCAGGTCCCCAAACCAAGTCCTTTTCTCCCATACCATTCATAGCATTTAACTGAAAGCTGCAAATCTCTGAACAAATATTTAAGTGAAGACATGGAATCACTGTCCCCCTTTCCTCAATTTGGAGAACTCCTCAGATGGACTGTTCTTCCTCACCATTTCAGATAAACCGTGTCATCATGATGTAACACTTAGCTGCTCTAATGACAACACATCAGACTAGCCAGAGATCATTTACTCAGATTTCTCAACCCCTCCTGCCTGGTGTGGTACCCCATTCTGGACTGATTTGCCTCCTGGATTTGATTACAGTTGTTTTTCACATATGCTGTAGTATGTTTGATTACCATCTATCTTCTATTTAATTGAAAGTTGGCCTTCTAACCACATCCAAATAGATAAATAAATATGACTTCACCAGTGCTGACATTTAGCAAGTGGGTAATAAGGATAAACTCCCTCCCATTGACAGTTCGGAGCTGTTAATTCACAGCACTCACCAAAGCCACAACAAAGTGTTTCAACTGTGTTTAAAGGGAAAAAGCTTCTCCTCTGTGCTCTCTTTCAGTTGCAGTATGTGCAGCCAGGTATGAGGGCTTTGGACTCATCTTCTGGAGCCTGCTGACTTAACACCTGTCTTGTGTAGTCAGTTCTCACCTAGAATATTAAGTCTAAATAGGTTTTTTTATAAAAGCGGCTTTCACGTTCTTACAGTCTCTGAGGAGCAGAAAGCCCTGAACCCAGACACTTATGCAGAATTCACGTTTGAGGGTCTTGGGTTGTTTAGGGTTTTTTGCCACTCCATTTATAAGGACAACCTCTGCGATGTCATACATAGCAAACTGTTTCCTGTGATGTCACCTCATGGCCAATCACAAGCGGTTTGAAAATCGTACTTGGTCAAGTTCAGAGTAGATAATGAAATTGCTTTAGGCAGCAGATGGAACCAACAAAAGCGTTGCAGCTTTACTTCATTTTTTCAATAACCAGCCTGTGGTAAGTAGGCTACTCCAGCCCTAGCAAGGAACGAACTCTCAGGAGCTGATGACTGAGCAGGGAGAGAGAGAACGGATGAGTAAAACTGTAGCTACTTCTTCCAACAGCCTGTAGCATTGGCAGAAGAGGAGCAGTCTCCACTATCCTGTTCTCCTCAATCACTGAATTGCCAGAAATTCAGGTGAGTTTTAGAAGGCTGAGGAAAGAGACAGGGTAGCACTTCCTAGACAGGGCAGTGAGAGGTAAGCTTTGTGTTCATAACATGCTTAAAAGGCAGGAGCAGCTACGATGGACACTCAGTGAAGAGATCCAGCAGGAATCCTTGTGCTACACTCTTCAAAGGAGGTAGGGGAGCAACTGTTCATCAGAAAGGGTTAGTGACCACAAAGGAGTCACGTGCAAAACTCCCATGTGCAATTCTTCATGACCTCCACTGGTAGGAATAAGCAAAGCCTTATTTCTGTCACAGAAACAGGTAACACATGCAAACAGCAGCCAGGGAGAATTTTCTAGCAGGGAAAGGAATCTTAAACTTCCAGATTACTACCTGCTGGGGCACAGGTAGTACTACTACAGGACAGGGCTACGTTCCTAATTGAGAGAGTGAAAACTCAAAGAACCATGGAAAACACCAAAAGTACAGATTTCAGATCAGAGCGCTTTATTTTCTACAGCATTTTAGAAAAACTCTAAAAGAAGATGAAAGTACAAAAAAGAAAGCTGTGATTAAAGATAGAAAAGCAACTTAAAGGAGGAAAAAACCCCAACCAAACACAAAAAAAACCCCAAACCAAACAACCACCTCTCCAGGACAGAAAAGCTACATTCTGGCTTACTTGAGACAGCTCCTTGAATTTATTATCCATCAGCAGACAGGGTGTATTTAAAAGCTATGTTCTGGCACATCTGTGTAAGTGCCAATGGTGTTTGCAGATAAAAAGAAATTCCATTTTGCCCTATTAGCTAAGCCAGTACACAGAGGTGAGTGACAAAACAAATACACAGCAGCAAGATGGTTATTTTACATCTACTTTTTAAACAGTGAAGTTTCTCTCCCAGATGGAGAAGAAAGTGAATTCTTGCATTTAAAAACATTGACCACTAGTTCCAAAATTTGCTGACACAATGACGAACTTTGGCCGTGACAGAGACAGAAGAAAATAACCCTCAAAATATAATAATAGGAGAAAGGCAACTGCTCAGTCGTACAGCTCTCCAAATCACCAGGAAGTCACCCCTGAGACTCAAGGCTAAGCAAAGATTTGTAAAAAACCAACCCACTGGAGAATGTATTACATTATCTTTAAATCAACATGAGCAAGGATTTTGCTGCACCCGTTTTAGACACTTAGCACCAAGCTAACCTTGTGCATGAGATCTGAGGCAAAGAGGACATTTTTCTCACTACAAAAAGCAGTTCTACTATTTGATATTTGCTTGGTAACTATGGGAAATAAAGATATATATATAAATATTTTGGATGTTAGTCTTTAGAGATATATTAGTAGAAAATTCAAGGGAAAATCTGCTGGCTCAGACTGTTTAAACATTACTGCATGTAGTCCAGGTATCTTTATATACCTTGAGGTCTCCCAAAGTCTTCTATGGTTTTTCTATACTTCAATTTGTTGGGCAAAGCTCCCTACAGAAACCCCAAAGCTTAGAAGTTCTTAAATGCAGCAATGAAATGCAACTAGCACAAAGCAAATTCACAACACACTGGAGCCCCAAAAGGTGGGCTGAAATAACAGCATTTCTGATCTCGAGTAAGATACCAGCCGTATTCCAGCCCTTGCAGGCACACAGCCTGAGGTGCCAGCACAGCCCTGGTTTGCCCATCTCACTGCTGCTGTAACCAAGAAGCATAAAAATGCTGAATTTTGAATAATTCTGTGCATGTTTTGCTGAAATGCTTTCACAGGTGCAAAAGCTAATCCCACACCCAAAATCAGAGCTGGAAAGAGATGCTGTCTACACTTGTTTTCCCCATGTATAAGCATACCTACCTCTACAATGTCATCATCAAACAGCAACCAAAAGCCATGGCTCTTCACAATGGTGATATAATGTCCACGATTTGGACCACTGCCGGGAAAAAGAGGAGAAAGAAAAAAAGGGAATTGAAGACTTATTACTCTTGTGCCTACAAAGGCAGGACCACCATTCTCCTTTGTGATTCTAGCTGTTACTGGCAGAATTAAATTTCCCAGCTCTTAATGCTGTCTAGCACTACTCATAACATTGTTTAGGTCCTCGGGCTTTGCCAAATTGCTCAAATGAAAATTTCTGTCTTTGCTACTTGCCAAATATAATATATTCAAAATACACAATTCCATAAATATTTCAGATAGTCATACATCTATTTAAAAAAAAAACAAAATTAAAAGCCAGTTCTTTCAATCACTGTTTTGTCACATTCACCACTGCTGAACATCACGGAATGACGGACTGCTTTGGACCTCAAAGCCCATCTAGTTCCAAACCCCTGCCATGGGTAGGGATACCCTCCATTAGCCAAACCTGCCCAAATCCCCATCCAACCTGGCCTTGAACGCCTCCAGGGATCCAGGGGCTTCCACAGCCTCTCTGGGCACCCTGTGCCCAGGCCTCCCCCCTCAGAGTAAAGAATTTCTTCCTAACGTCCAACCTCACCCTGCCCTCGTTCAGCTGAAAGCCAGCGCTCCACGTCCTGTCCCAGCACTCCCTGGTAACCTGTAGGACCCCTTTAAGGACTGGTAGGCCATCTTTAGGCCTCCCTGGAGCCTTCTTTTCTGCAGGCTGAACAAGCCCAACTCTCACAGCCTGTCTTCATATGACCGGCATTCTGACCACTGTTCAAAAACGTTAATAACTGTCCAGCTGAAGTATTTAATTTGCACAGGAGGGTTTTTTTAAACTCTTAATGTGGTTTAGCCTATGGCTGACTGCACACAGGCTTTCTGCAACTGTTTCCAGTGGCAATATCCCAGTGGGATTCTATCACTGTAACAGTTACCTTGAAGGGAAGGGACAACACAATGACCTAACTCAAAGGGAGATGGACCTGCAGAGTAAAGGCAGGCAGGCTGCTCTGGAAAGGAAGCAGTTTCGCATAATCAATTACATGGCTCAAAGTTCCTAGTAAGAATTGAAACCAGGAGTCACACACAGGACACCTAAAAGCCCCGTGTAAGAGAGTAGGTTTGAGAGGAACAAGCAAACCCAGTTAATACATGTAAATTACTGCTCACCATCATTAAAACATGTTAGTGTAGTTAAATGTATAGCAAATTAAGAAGCTACAGAAGAAAATGCACAGGATGAGATCTCAGAATGATCTAAATAAAAAACAGCACAACTGTATCACAGCAGAAATCACTGGGAGTTGTATGTATTTTGCTTATGCCAAATCTATGCCATATCAGCATGTTGATTAGATTGCCTTTCTTCTCACAAAGACACTTCAAAACCATTGTGTGTTGCAATAATTATTTTTTTAAAATCATACTTCCAGAAGGCATTTAAAATATTTTTTACCTTCCACGACTGCTTTTTTTCTCCCCAGAAGTGTTAACAATTTTTTTCCCTCTTTGTTTACAACAAATTAATAAAGACAAATTAATAAAGAGAACAAGATTTAAAAAAAAAAATCAGCAGTACACACTTTATTCCACATGGTGGCATCAGCTTCTAAAGAAAAAAACCAAACTTCAATGGTTTCATAAGTTACATGAGAACTGCAACTTAATTCTTTTCAAGATTTGTTTGTTGGTTTTTTTTTAAAATTCATTTAGCTTTCCTAGAAAATAAGGTTGGGGTTTAAATTGGTTTTGCTTTTGTAAAGACTGCTCTTACTCTGCTACAGCTCAAAGAAGCAACTTGTCCAAACTGCTCCCGTATTTGCAAGCTGAGAAGAGCACACCTGTGTCCTCAGAGAGCAAAACTTAAAGCAGTAAAAAAGTAGCAAAAAAAAAAAAAAAAAGGGGAAAACCCCCCACCCAGACTGAAGCCCTACCTTAAAAACCGAAGCAAAGCAAGCCCTTTCAGACAACTCACTCTGACACTGCTGAGCATGCTCCCATACTGCCAGCTACCGGACTCGTATAAAACAGCACATGGATGGACAGACTCCTTTCAAATGTCAAGCAAAGGCATTTTAAAGGTCCACAAAGCACAAAGCCAACGTACCTGCCACAGTGAACAACTACAGCCACAAGGTCATACATTCTGTCAGGATTTGTAGCATCTCCTGAAGTGTTAAAGAGCCGGAGCTCCAAGGGAAAGACTACACGGTAGGAGAGTTTGGTGTATCGATGCAGCTGGTCCATGTATTTGAACCTTTTTAAGTGCAGAGCTAGAATCATGGGCAACTTTTTCACTCTCATTCTGAGCCACAAAAATATGTTAAACAAAGAACAAGGTATTAGCAGATCACCTAAAACAAAGCTTTGTTGCAAGAACAGTTTTAATAGGAAGAAGCTTCCTAAAAGGCATCTAAACCAATGATTTTCAACAGGCTGCCTTGCTCACGTACGCTCTGGTGAGAGCGGGCAGCATCTATGCTGGCACATTAACTACACAATTGACCTCTGAATGCAGGACAACTGCCTATGCTGAAAACCTCAATTTTTCATCACATCAATGGGAAGAAAGAGATGGGATAAATATGCCTTACTGTGACCAAGTATGAGGTAAGAATTAAGATATTTGGCATACAGCATTCATACTGGAAGCAGATGGGGTGGTTTTCAGTGGCTTTAAGATAATTAATACTAACTAGGGGAAATACAAATGTCTGGAACCATGAGATATAAGCTTTTCTGGGAGGAATACAAAATGAATCTCTTAATTTCTCTCTGATAAGGTTACTACAAAGTTACTTGGTCTTTCCACTTTTCCTTATTCTCTTCCCCACCAAACAAGAGACCTAAACAGTCTTAGGTTTTCTTTTTACTGAATTGACAAGGTGTATTTTTCCAATAGCTGCCTATTTTAACAGAATATTTATATTAGCCTGAATATTTTGAACCTTACCTCTTCTGCGCTTCTTGTTTACTGCGGCACTGCTCACAATAGTATTTATATTCACTGCATAGAGTTTCAGTATTACTAAATCCCCTGTGAAAATCAGAAAGTCAGATAAGCAAAGATACTCAGTCAGACCATCCAGTTAGAAGTTACTGCCATTAATGCTGAAAAAAGCCACGTACTCGCAGAAGATTAAATTCCTCTTATTTGTAGTGCTCATACGTCCCAAACACATTTTAGATCTATTTGTCCCAGCGTTGGGATGTAGTATCAATGTTCAGCTGGAAAAATCTGGAAATTACACCCTCAGGTATTAACTGTTTATTTTCTGGGTAGGAGTCAAAAGCGATAGGTGACAGACAGCAATAAGGTGATATATTTTGGTTTCAGAGGTAGCCACTCCATGTTTTCTCTGGTGGCAGACACCAAGATCATTAGCCACTGATACACCAAAGTCTGGATTATCTTTCAATTCCCAGCAATTATCCATCCATTATCAGCTATTAAAAAGCCAGATGCTATATCCAACTTGCAGTATCCTAGCAGCTGATAATCCTTGGATCTAGCAGTCAAATACATGGAGCAAATTTCTACTGGCAAAAAAACCCCACCAACCAACCTGACCACAAACACCAGGACCAGACAACTGAAATGCAATGAAAATATTAAAATAAACAAGAATTTATTATGAAATCAAACATACCACGTTTAGCTTTGATAAAACCTGACTACATGATGCTAAAACCCCCACAGAAGAGCTCAGTCTTAGTGGTACGTAGGAAATGCTCACGCTCATTAACTACGAAAAGCCGCTGAGAAACCAGCGGCTTCAAAAAGCCACAATAAGGATAAAGTGAACACACATTTAACCTAAGTGAAAGCCTAAAGCTTTTGCACACTAGAGCAAGTAAGCTCCTCCCTTCTGAGTAAGGGCAGGTATTCTTTCCATTCCCAAATATTTTCATTTACCTTAGACAGTGTGTAATTGATGTATTTTGTTCCACATCAACCGATAGATCCAGAAAGTCCTCATCTTTGCTACTAACCTTGAAAAAAATAAGAAGAAAAATTTCCTAACAGTTTAGAACTGGCTGATTTCTTTTAGCTGTTTCTGGGAGGGTGCAATGTCTTCGCTGCAAGCAGAGAGCTTGGTGATAAAAAATACATACATACTCACATGGAGGCCCTTGCTTGACGTAAACTAAGTCTGAAGAAATAATCTCTGCTGTTACAATCCAGAGAGGAATATTTTAAAAAAACCCAAAAAAACAAACCCCAAAAGCAGGAAAAACCCCTCAAAGAAAAAAACCCAGAAAGCTTTCTTGCAAAACACTGCTCCCCCCTTGAGTCTTCAAGACACACCTGCTTACTTCACTGGCAAAGCCATGTTTTTAACTGTGCAGAGCTCTCAGAAGCTTTAACCATATCCCTCTCTGCTTTGTAGTCTGATACAGCTTTCTGCTGTATTTCAGAGTTCAACAGCAAATGCTTAGAGGAAATGCAGAAACACGCAGATGGGTTTTCAATTAAATGGGTTAGCAGTTAGGAAAACCATCTTTCCATTTGTGGAACAGTCACATTTAATTTCAAAATTCTTGAGAGAGAATCTTATTAGTGTCAGTTTTAGAGCTTCTATTTACCACATCGCCATAATTTCAGCTTTTAAATGCCAAGAACAGTAATTTCAGTTGCAATCACTCTTGTTTTTCTTTCCTACCCCATCTGGGTTTTTCCTTTTCTTTCTTTTTTATTTTTTTTTTTAGGAAATATTAAATCAGGCTTAGCACACAACTAACTACAAATTCCTGGTCTGAAGGTGGAGTGGTTGTACTTCTAGACTTTGTGGCATTTCTGTTGCTTTATGGACCAGCCCCAAGAAGTACAGACTTCCAGTTCAATCCCAGAGTTAAATGAATAGCGAGCAACTCTCATGTAGAAACACAACATGAACTATCAATCACTGACACAGGAAATAACACAAAGACAAAAAGGCAGCTTGTATCAGCCAGGTGCAGACTGCCTTGATGGAAACAGGGAGGAGGAACAGAAAAAACACTACGCTTTTTCTGAGAAACATACCTTAATGAGTATTGGTTTGAACATAGAGGTGATACAGTCATAAAATAGGCTATGCTCCATATTTTAATAGAGAGAGTGCAATTTCATCTATCCTAATAAATGAAAAAGTGTGCTTAGTATTAGGGAAAATGATCCAGAACCTGTGAAAAATCTAAGAGGTTTGGTTTTGTTTTAAACGTACAGCCTCACAGTTAAGACATCTGGTTTCATTGGTTAGTGTTCCTTGGAAGATTTCATGGACCCACGTCAGATCAGTCTTGTCTCCTTCTTCGCTCTCAGTGCTGCCGTTCTGGAGTTTGCCATTCTGCTTCTCCTGCTTTTTCTCTTCTTGTAGTAAGTCAGCAATAGTGTTAAGTAGGTAGTTTAGGAATTCATGTGCATCCTGCTGCATATAATTATCAAATAATTCTGGAAAGGAAGAGATCAAGGAGAATGATGAGATATAGATACTTCATAAAACCAAGTTACTAGGCTTTTAGCAATCAGTGCGTGCCCTCCCCCCTTCTCTACCCTATAACACAGTTGTGGGTTCAGCTACTCGTGAGTCTTTGAAGAATTGTACTTTATTGTTCTCACAACAGATGCCAAGTTACCCTCACCTGTTCCTCAGGGGGCAAGAAACAAGCAGCTGAAAAAAAACACAAATGAAACTCAGTCTGGTCATTTCTTGGAACTGAAGAAAACCAGGTTTTGCCTGGGTTTTTTGTTATGGGTCTGTTTGGCTTTTGTCTTTGGGGATAGAGAGAGATGCAGATATTCAGACATGTTGCCTTGGGCCATTAGCTCATTAAATCCAGCACCAAGGGGCAAAAATCCTCTACTATAAGTATGTTATCTTTTAAAATTAAAGCAGTGATGATAAATCAACATATGGAACTTTTCCTTGCTATGTAGCCCTGGTAAATTACCACTAGCTCTCATCACTATTAATTTATCCGACCACAAATGTACGAAAGCAAGCTAAGAGTGGTTAAGTTTCCTCAGAGTTCAACTCTGACCAACTTCATGAGAACTGTTCAGCTCATGACAATTTCTAGCTGCAATCCAAAGTACCCAGCAGACCTCTACAGAACATGATGCCAACGTGGAATAACTGGAGTACTGAGATTCTCATAGAACCATAGAATGGTATTGGTTGGAAGGGACCCCAAGGATCATAGAGCTCCAACCCTCCTGCCATGTATTAACATTCACATACATGTTCTGTACTTGGTCTAAGCAAACACCAAAACGAAGATATTTAGATAACCCACAGTTCTGATGTAATCTCTCTTCCTATGCTACAGAGGTGGTGAAATGCACACCACAAATAGGAGATCAAAAATCTGCCAGAAACCCGTTAAAAACCCGACAACTTGGATTCACTTAACAAAGAAGTTGCATTGATATTTTACACGCTTAGATCCCCAAATGCTTAATTAAATCTGCATGCAAATGTCATTTATTCATTTACCATTTTCTTTCCTCAATCGGGAAATAAATTTCTTGGGTGGGATGACTCCCACCTTCTTCTTTTGCGTAGCAATACTGTTGAAGAGATCAGAGAGGCATGTCAGGAGGCTTTCCTTCTTTCGAGGCTGCACTTTGTATGCCAAAACTTTTTCCCGAAATGGACGACAAAAATAAAGTGCCTGTAAGACTGAGTTGCAGTAGCAGGTATTGCCGAACTGGTTAAAACAGAACAAAAGGAAAACAAACGTTTTCATATTAGGCCTGTTAAAAAGTAATAACAGAATGATGTTGTTTCTTAAGAATGTCACATACTGAAAATGGAAAAGTCGCCTGTCAGGGGTCATTTATTGGGGAAATACTAGTAGGTGTGGTGTAAGAGACTCGTCCTTGTATCATCACAGCTGGTAAAAGGAAGATTAGGAAGAGAAGACAACAGTCACAGTGCTACTGCACACACAACAAAGCAGGAAATCACTGACACACAGACATTCCAAATGCTGGCTCATTACAAAATTAAAACTTCTGGAGATGCAGCACACTACTAATCTTCCCATGTGGAGGGGTGCTGATGATGCAGCACAACAGACGGACAAGGTGGCAGACAGAGGAAGAGATGACACCCATCAGCATCAAGGTTACATGAGCTGAAATGCATGAACTCACCTGTTAGATTTGCCTGTGTCAGGGACATAGTCTGTTTTAGAGAGAGTTAACAAGGTACACACTGAATATTTCCTGTTTATAATGAAGTATTCTGAGAAGTAGATGATACGGGCAAATTGAAAGGGCAGCTGCTTTAAATCCGCCATATCTGAAGGCAGTGTTGTTCTAGAGCAAGGAGAACAGCAACAGCATCCATAGGCAGTGCCCCACATTGCTCGACAAGGAGAAACCCTCAGACCACTGAGATATTAGATATCACCTGCAGGAAATACACCATGGCTTCTTGTTTCTTTGCAATTCATTGTGCAACTGTATTGTACAACACTGTTCCTTCAAAAAAGTGAAATAAATTTTTGCCAGTCCCCAGATATTCTGGTAAGGCGATTCTGCACCTTGAGGGCAGCAAGAGCAAAATATTTTAAAGAAACAAAATGAGCCTACAAATCTGACTGTGGAACATGGAATGATTTCTTAAGTGGTATGCAGAGAATACGGCCACTCCTGCTGACCAAAATTTGATGTGATTGCTGTAGTGGGATGATTTCAAGTTAATAATGAGTTTGCTGACTGAAACAGAAGAGCAACAGTTTATAGCCTTGTACTCACATTAGCATTCATTTATACCATGTGCAAACAGCACAGAGCAACAGTTAAACCTGACTGACATGCGGAAAACAACTGTGCTAGCTGAACAAATACATGAATTCAGATAGAACCTAACTCATATGCTTGTTAGTGACCTGGGAATACAAATAAGCATCACAGTAACTACATTTGCATACAAGACAAAACAGGCAGGAGACCTACTAAAATTCTGATTAAATATTACAGATTTCAGATGAGGAATCTAAAGGAAGGTCATGGGGTGCATCTCAAGTGAAAAAGAAATTAACAAAGCAAGTAGTTAATGAGATTTCAGGACTGTATTTTTGGAGAAGTGAAGAAGCGTCAACTGGTTATACATGTCCTGCTCTGATGCCACACATACAGAGAAATTATTAGAAGCAAACTAAATGGAACAGCTAGAGGAGTTAAAGTATTAAAATTCTATCTAAATAACACTTAAAATTCCCAAGAGTAAGATGCAAGATGCTGTGTGGTAGTCAAAGGAAAGCAATACGGTGAACAACTCACTTCATGGCATGCTTTCTGTTTTAAAATGTCCTCCCAAATGTGAATTCAACTCTCATTGTTTGCTATCACCTTCACTAAAAGTAATGTGGAAGAACTCTTGTTCCTGCAATCAGTATCTTGCATATTAGCATGCCAAGCACTTCACAAAGAGACCATATGATGCATTTTATGTCAGCAATTCTGACTTTTATCATGTTAGAACAAAATAATTCCAACTTTAGGCAATTCAAGGGCCTGGGAAACTTCTGAATATCTCAGTTATTGACCTACATCTCTCAGTATCACAGACAGTTCTCCACAAACAGCGTGTCACACTTTAGCGGTTAGAATTTACTAGTATGAAGCAGTCAGATCTTTCAGTCATGACCTTAACTTTGCTAGAAATTCTGCCTGAAACACAAAAAGAGGGCTCTAACCATTTGACAGAACCCCAAAAACCAGGCTGGGAAGGCAGCTCTCACAGAATCACAAGCTTGGAAAAAGCCTTTAAGATCATCAAGTCCAGCCATTCCCATTCTAAGCTATACCATATCCCTAGGTACTTCATCTACCCTTTGTTAAACACATCCAGGGTTGGTGACTCAGTCCCCTCCCTGGGCAGCCTGTTCCAGACCCCGACAACTCTTTCAGTAATTTTTTTTTTCTAATATCTAATCTGACCCTGTCCTGGCGCAACTTGAGGCCATTTCCCCTTGTCCCACCTCCTGTCACCCAGCTGAAGAGACCACCTCTCTACAACCTCCCTTCAGGCAGTTGTAGACAGTGATAAGGTCTCCCCTCAGCCTCCTCTTCTCCAGGCGGAACACCCCCAGCTCCCTCAGCTGCTCCTCAGAGGATTTGACCTCCAGCCCCTTCCCCAGCCTGGCTGCCCTTCTCTGGACTCGCTCCCGGACCTCAAAGTCCTTCTGATGGTGAGAAGCCCAGAACTGGACCCAGCACTTGAGGTGTAGCCTCACCAGTGCCGAGCACAGGGGCACAATCACTTCCCCAGACCTACTGGCTACATTATTTTTGATACAAGCCAGGATGCCATTGGCCTTCCTGGCCGCCTGGGCACACTGCTGGCTCATATTCAGCCTGCAGTCAACCAACACCCCCAGGTCCTTCTTGGCTCTCAATGGGCCAATGAGTCTTTCTAAACCCGGAGCTGCACTCGCAGATCAAACTCCCGACCAGTGTACAAAGTCTATCGTGATCTCACACATCAACCAAGAACAGGTACAAACATGCAGGTTGAAAAGTGTTTTTGTCCCAGTTTCTCTGGTATACATATTTTAAATAGATACCAAACATAAGTGGTTTTGCTTAAAACTGGCTGCATTTAGGGTCAAGATTACCTAACATCCGAAGAACTTGTAAAATTTACACTCAAAGTAAAAATAAAGTTTGAAGGCTTATTTTAAGATAGATGCTTCTTAAAACGAAAGCCGTGATGGAATTCTGGAATGAAAACACTGTCCCATCCCTCCTGCACTTCATTACACGTTATCTGTTCTACAAGGCTGTCAGAAGAGTGGTCAGACCCTTCTCCCACATACCCCACAGTGGCTTTAGCAGCAGTTTGACTGCAGGGAAGTTGGTTCAGCTCATTGATCCAAAGAGAAAAGAACTATTTGAAAAGGAAAAAGGAAAGCCTCCACCATCCATAGCTTCAGCACCTGGTTCTATCTGCAGTGCAACCACACACTCACTAGCACAGCTGCTGAAGCCATGAAATTGCTCTCGTTAAAGTGCTCCAATTAACTTCAAATCATGAAAAAAACATAAATAACATAGGAAAAAGCTTTGCAGAACAGCATGAAAGCCATCATCCTGGAGAAAATGGTCACAAGGAATAAAACACAACAGTATTAGTCATACTTTGTCCTTCAAAACAGAATGGATGTGGTTATAAACATTCCAGTTATTTTTAGAATGCTATTTTTCCTCTTCACACTATTCATAGCTCTGCTATTTATGTTTCAATTGGAGATGCCTTCCATTCTTCTCATTATGGCGCAAACCTCAGCAGCTTTGGAATGGTCATTAACACCATACTTCAGGAGTATAACTCAATGTCTTTAGATAGCTTGGTGTCTGAGAAGACAAACTGCTAGAAACCCACACAGAAGTCAACTAAATCAGTCTGTAATGAGCTGCAACAAGTAAGGCTGTAGTAGCTATGTTAACTTTGTCTGTCAAAAGACAGATCGTCTTGCAGTTTTCAACTAAATCATAGATCCAAAGAATCATTAGGGTTGGAAAAGACCTCCAAGGTCACCTAGTCCAACCACCCCCCTACCACCTCTATTACTCACTAACCCATGTCCCTGAGTACCTCCATCCAACCTCTCCTTGAACACCCTGAGAGACGATGACTCCATCACCTCCCAGGGCAACCCGTTCCAATGCCAAATCACTCTTTCTGAGAAGAATTTTCTCCTCATTTCTAACCTGAACCTCCCCTGGTGCTACTTGCAGCTATTCCCTCTTGTCCTGTTGCTACTTATCTGCAAGAAGAGGCTGACCCTCACCCTCCATTCAGGTAGTTGTAGGGAGCAATAACGTGTCTCCTGAGCCTCCTCTTCTCCAGGCTTAACAGTCCCAGATCCCTCAGCTGCCCCTCATCAGTCTTGTGCTACAGCCCCTTCCCAGCCTGGTTGCCCTTCTCTGGGCATGCTCCAGGGCCTTGATGTCTTTCTTGGTCTAAAGGGCCTGAACCTGAACCCAATATTTGAGGTGCAGCCTCACCAAAGCTGAACACAGGGGGATGATCACCTCCCTGGTCCTTCTGGGCACACTACTCCTGACACAAGCCAGGATGCTATTGGCCTCGGGGCCACCCAGGCACACTGATGTCTCATGTTCAGGCAAGTGTTAACCAACACCCCCAGGTCCTTTTCCTTTGAGCAGCTTTCCAGCCACCCTGCCCCAAGCCTGTAGCGTTGCCTGGGGTGGTTATGACGAAAGGGCAGGACTTGGCACTTGCCATGTTGAACTTCTGCCCATCAATCCAACCTGTCCAGGTCCCTCTGGAGGGCCTTCCTACCCTCTGGCAGATTCACACTTCCCTCCAACTTGGTGTCGCCTGCAAACTTCCTGAGGGTGTACTCAATTTCCCCATCCAAATCATCACTAAGGATATTAAAGAGGACGGGCTGCAGTACTGATCCCTGGGGAGCAGCAGTGGTGACCGGTCGCCAGCTGGATTTAACTCCACTCACCACCAAATGTAGCCAGATGAGCAGCAACAGAAGCATATTTACGCTTCTAGTGAGTTTTGCCAAAATTGCACTTTCACATCATAAATGCGATGCCACAGAACGCTGTGTCTATTAACTACCTATATTCATTGGTGAGAGATGTCACAAGCCCAACAGCTGCCCTTCTCCTCCAGAAACACTGGCAAGATCAACATCCATGCTCCATTCTCCCCACAGTTAACGTAAGCAGGCAATTCTTACTGCCCAGCAGATCCCAGTCACGTCAGAACTATACAAACTGACAGACCTAAAAATGACACCTCTTTAGAAGGACACAGCGTTACACAAGCTGTCAAAAAATGAAAAAAAACTATTACTACATGTAAAAAGAAGTCACCAACCAAGTGCATGGCATTCATCTCCTGTCTCTGGCCTCGCCTAGAAGACCTCCCACTAGTCCCACATGTAATATGATTTAGAAAAGTAATGCATTTTCATTTTAAAACCTCAAGGCTCCCAAACACTGCAGCGTCCATATAAAATCAAATCTCTCTTCTCAAGAAAAGCACACAAACAATGTACACAATTTATTAATGCCCTTCCCACCTAAACATTCCAGCCCTATAATTAGAAACATACCTGTGTAGCAAGGTCTCTCTCAAAAGCTTTATTATAAATATACTTGTTTTTCTGTGTTTAACCTGAAATGTATATGCTGCCTACTGCAGGATGTGTGTTACATATTGCAGCTGTAGTGTCTATGCAGAGTCCCACTTCAAGTTAGAAGTGCTCACAGATTAAGTTCTAACAGAATCCTGTTAAAATTAGGATACAAATTAAAACCCAACATTTCAACTGTAGAAAATTCACTTACATTGACCAAGCCAAAATAATGCTCATTCACGGGGAACTGTTCAGGACCAATCTCTTTCTCCAAAGCAGAGGCATTGGCGCCCTACAAAGAAACAGCACATTTTGTTAGAGAATAAAAACTTCTTAAAAATTCACATATATATATATATATCCAACAGAACTCACACTATTCCTATAAAAGCAAAGCTGCCAAGAAAATAAGTTACTTCCATTGAGAACTGGCATCACCTATTTCCTATGTTCTTCAAAATGAAATCAAGATGATGCTTTATTATTATAAAAGGTACCACAGCTTCTCTTAAAAACAACTGCATCACTGGCATCAGAGCCATCTGATCTAACCCAAGAGGGTTTTTTGCTTTGGAAAGTTAACAACAAGAAATATCAATTTAAATTCAGTCAAGAATGCACTGTAAAAATAAAGAAACAGAAAACTTCTAAACCTAGAGGACAGGGACCATATGGGCTACAATATCCATGAAAGAAAAAACACCTTTTTGTGCTGTGGACTGAGCAAGAACTTTGATGGGACTTTTTCTTATTTGCATCTCACATATAGAATTCCTGAAAAATAATCTTGCCTTGACCGACACATTACATTAGAAATACTATCACTTTCTAACTTTCCAGAAAGTACTATGGACAAGTGAAATATGATTAGAAAACAAAAAAAGAATGGAAAGAAGGCTTGTATCAGACATTTCTCAAACTCGGATCACCTAAAAGTGCTCTGGTTTTGCTGCACTTCATTTACAGATGTGCTATGCTTACAGCGTGTTTTGATACATCCTTGAATCCCCAGCACTACGATGGGAGAACTTACTTGGATACAGATGAAAACTACCACTAGCACATCCATGTAATCTTATTTGGCAAACCTGGGTCAGGGCAACCCTCACCATCAACACAGGCTGGGAGAGGATGTGATGGAGAGCGGTCCTGTAGAGAAGGAATTGGGGGGGGCTGGTGGACGAGAAGCTCAACATGAGCGGACAATGTGTGCTCACAGCCCAAAAGGCCATCCATGTCCTGGACTGCATCAAAAGCAGCGTGGCTAGGATGAGGGAGGTGATTCTGCTCCTCTACTTCTCTCTCATGAGAGCCCACCTCGAGTATTGTGTCCAGTTCTGGAGTCCCCAACATAAGAAGGACATGGACCTGTTGGAATGGGTCCAGAGGAGACCATGAAGATGATCAGAGGGCTGGAACACCTCTCCTGTGAAGACAGGCTGAGAGAGTTGGGCTTGTTCAGCCTGGAGAAGAAAAGGTCCCAGGGTGATCTTATAGTGGCCTTCTAGTACCTGAAGGGGCCTTCAAGGAAGCTGGGGAGGGACTGTTCAGAAGGGCAGGAAGTGACAGGACATGGGAGAATGATTTTAATTGGCACGGGATAGATTTGGATCAGGTATTAGGAAGATAATTCCTCACTCCAAGGGTGGCGAGGTGCTGGGTGAGGGCACAGGCTGCCCAGAGAGGTGGTGGCTGCCCCCTCCCTGGAGGTGTTCAAGGCTGGGTTGGATGGGGCCTTGAGCAGCCTGGTCTGTTGAGTGGTGTCTCTGCCTGTGGTAGGGGGTTGGGACTTGATGGTCTTTGAGGTCCCTTCCAGCCCTGACCATTCTGTGATTCCATGATTCTTTGAAACAGAACAAGCACTAACAGAAACCAACATTTTCAATTTCAACTTTGCCCACTTCAAATTCAAAGCTGTTTATGCATCTCTTTCCACCCCCCATTCCACCTCTTTTTTTTCTTAACCCACCAATACCTTATAGCTGAGCCCCCATCTGGGATTTGGTACCTTCCCTCGTACCACTCCTTGTCCCCGAATGTTTCTCACCCGTATTCCAACGGTCCTTAGCAGCTTCCATGCTGTTGTCTAAGGAATTACTATAATTCAAGGCAGAATCCAAGCACTTTGGATTCCTGACTTCTGTTTTAAATATTCAAGTCACTCTACTTAAAACCTTTTACAAACAGTAAACAGAAATCCTCTGCACAGGTGAGTCACCTGGAAACACCTCAGAAAAGCACTAAACAAACAGATTACAGCCCAGCACACTTCATCCATTTCCCCAAAGGGAGCAATGCTGTGTAATTGCGAGCAAATATTTCAATTACTTCCGTTAGCATTCTGCTATTAATATAAACCACAGACAAGTAGAGACTATACAGTTCCATCTAGATTGTCTAACAAAGAAATAACTAAAAATTTGCTAAAGAAAGGGGAAGCAAACAATACAGTTTAACAGGAGGAATGGGAATTCTGTAGTTGGATCTCTCACATCAGAATTCACATGGTGAATGACATATATCAAAAGAGACAGAAAACGAGGAAGGTTCAAAACTGGGTACTATAAAAACCACAAAAACACTCCCTAGGTGCTGACAGATTTACAAGCAAGACTCCTTGCAAGCAGCAATTACACAGAAAATGTTTGAGGCATCAGTGCCAGTTCAAGCAGTTCCTCTCATCTGTTTCCCTTCATCTGTTCCCTGCTTCCAAGCAACTCTCCCTCCACTGTCTCCCTCCAGAACACCCCAAACCAAACCTACATACAAGGATAGCTGTCTGCCAAGAAGAGAATTGCTGATACAGCCCTCTCCAAACACTCTTTGTCAGCTCTTCACTTGGACTGTTCTGATCACCACTGGCTCTGGTAAGAGTGCAAGAGGAGATACAACCTGTGTCCTGTGTAAATGCAGAAGTGATGCTGGTTTTGAAAAAATTTTGTTCTTGAAATCAGAACTGACTGCTAAGCAAGGGTCCTTTACTCCCACCTTCACATGTTTCAAGATTAAGGAAGGGATGGGTGGCAAACCTGCAAGCTTGCAAAGCTCAGCTGAAAGTTCTCCGAGCTGCCATCTCACCTTCTCCACGATCTCTGATACCGTATTAGACAACCACAACTAAAGCAGGTCCCCTGACTTACAGAACCAGTGAAACTAAGCAACCTGAATAGCCTGGAAAGCAACAGATGGAATAAATATCAGAACAAACAAATAGCATAAGATCTTTAATTTTTAATAAAGCTATGGTATAAAGAATTTAATAACTTGCCACAACCAGTGACACTGTTCAACTAACCCACCAACCTGTATTCCACAGGAATCTACCCATTTCATCTAACAGGTTAGATGTGCTTTTTTTTTTTCTTCAAGTGCTTCCTTGTATCTACTCCCAAACTTTGTAAACTTGAGTAAATCAACTGTGGGGGCAGATTTAAAAAAAAATTAAGATTTCCTTAATAAATTAAATGCTGAAGTCAATTAGCCACAGAAGCTAACTTAACATCTAGCTGCAATGCTTATGAAGTCTCTTGTCAGAGAACATTTTATATTAGCCTACCAAATTAAAAAAAACAAAACAGGACTCAAATTAAATGTGGGAGGAATCAAGATCACAAACTAGGCACATCAATAGTTCTCAAGACGCAAACCTGTGAATTAAATAATACCTAACACACTGCAGAAGCTAGAGGAAATGCCCATGCATAGCATATCATGATAAAATAACTGCAAACAGCACAGGGTGATTCATTACAGGAGTCAATGTCCAGGAGAACCACACTACCCAGGGTAACTGGTAGGAAGGAAAAAAAAAAGGCACTTTAAGGTGACAGCACAAATTGGCCTTGGTCAAGTTCCAGGATGGAAATCCATGACACATTTGTAAGGCTGGAGTCAAAGTTCAGTTACTTGCAATCTGTGAACAGGTTGAGTGAGTGGTGCTTGTTCAGCCTGGAGAAGAGAAGGTTCAGGGGAGAGCTTATAGCAGCCTTCTAGTACCCGAAGGGGCCTACAGGGAAGCTGGGGAGGGACTGTTTAGAAGGACACGGAGTTACAGGATGAGGGAGGAATGGCTTTAAATTGGAAGGGGTAGATTTAGATGGGATATTAGGAAGAAGTTCTTCACTCTGAGGGTGGTGAGGTGCTGGCACAAGTTGCCCAGGGAGGCGGTGGCTGCCCCCTACCTGGGTGTTTAAGGCCAGGTTGGATGGGGCCTTGAGCAGCCTGGGTTGGTGAGAGGTGTCCCTGCCCATGGCAGAGGGTATGACTGGATGGTCTTTGAGGTCCCTTCCAGCCCTGACTATTCCATGATTCTACGAACTTTGCAACTAAATTTGCAAATAGCAAATTAACCAACTGGAGAGCAAATCTAGTGCAGCATGAGCCCTATCTTGCTGTAATGAAGCCTAAGCAGCTGTTTGGTTTTCACTCAGAGGTGTTACACACATTTTCCCAGCCCCACTACAAGATTTTTCCATCTGGATGCATACTTTTGCCTCAGATCACAAATGCTCCTACAAAACAATTCACACTTCATAGTTTTGGAAACACAGAAGTCACATTTCTCATCTAGAACTAAAACCTAACCTAAGCAGCAAATGTCCAAAGCATGAAAAATGATATTTGGCTATTTGGGAAAAGACAGAGATGCATCTCTTCAGGGGCGCCACTAAATCTTCTGTGTCTTACAGTACTTTACACTTCTAAAACCATAAGAAAATCAGCACTGTTTTGCTAAACTATGAAATGCACTGCAGGAACAATAAAAAACTACAGGAAAAAAATGTCACTAACACATACAAATTGAGTTTGCATGGCATGTAAGAGCTAAGCAAATACTGGACACTAAAATACAGCAAAATATGAAGCTTAACACATGAGATTAGAGTCGGCGTCTCCCTGCTTCCTCAAGACAAATAAATACATCTTCTAAAAACCCCACAAGTACCTCCTTGAGCCTTCTAGGAGGTCCAAGAAAATGCTCTCAAGGAACTGCTCTGCTACTTGGGTTCAGGAAGAGATGCTAAAACCTTCTGTACACAGCTCTCCAAGCAGGAACAATATACAAATTAATATAGTCAACACACAATTACCCAACAAGGAAAACATCCCACTAGTTTAACTGAATGGGTAATGCTCTTTTACTCATATATAGATTCTCAGAGGGATGCAGATTTAACACTTCCATGTTGGTGGGGGAGGTGACAACTGGATTTCAGCACCTTGTAATCAGGATTTGTAATTTTCTAGAAATTACTGGACTTAAACTGTTGTCTCAGAGATTGGTTGCACTTTGCAAGAGCTCTCCTGCTCTGTTCACACCCCCACCAGCAGAATGGACTTTGAATCTAGAGACTGAGCAAGCTTAGCTCCCTGGTTTCTGCAGTTCCAGCATTATGTGTCAAACAGGAAGATGGAAAGTTGCCTGACCCATCTGAAATATCACCATTTTAGCAGTTCAGGGTAACAGATACAGCTAACAATGGCCAAGATGACCCCAACAGACCACCAAGAAAGTTATTTTCTGTCATAGGTACAGTACTTTTATGCTATGCATATCAGCTAATTAAAAAAGTGGCCAATCCAAGAACATTGGTGCTCATTGATTTCCATCAGAAAAGACAAAGAACACTCTTTAAAAACAATCTCTATATATTAAGTATCAAAGAAAAGCACAGGGAATGGCAAATATTCACGTTTACCTCTGTTTTTCATACCACCCCAAGTGAGGGGCATCATGCCAACATTTGATACTTATGAGAGAAAGGACTGAGTAAAACCAGTATTTACCAAAAGAACACCAAAAGGTCTCTGAAGCACTTTTGTTGAGTTTGGTAAAGCAAAATGGCATGGTAAAATGAAAAGGAATGCAAAAAGCTCAGTTGCAAAAACTCTTACCCAAAGTAGTTGTCAAACTGAGCCATCACAGATCAAGCGATCCTGCAGTATAGCAGAAATTTTACCTAACCCATCAAAACCAGAAGACATCTAGTAAGTCCTCCAACTTTTAAGCTCTGTGTCCTTTTTGCTCAGCAGAGAAGCCTTAAAGATTTATTTCCAGTTCAATACACTACCCAGGTGGAAAAACAGTAGTACCTTCCATTTCTTAGCCAGATGATGCTGCTAACTCATTGCATCACCTCTTAGAAGCGCGACAAACAGTTTGTGACTACTGCTGCAAAGAAAAGGAGTAATTTACCTGGTCTAGATTTAACTGATTTCAGAAACTGGAAATGTATCAAGAGATTCCAGGGGCTTAAACGCTTCTATGCTCTTAAACTTATTTGAATTTGTCATTATTCTTACAGACAAATGGCTCATAGCTTTGCATTCTGACAAGAATCACAAGAGATTGTTGGAAGATGAAGTTATCACTTTTCTGTTCCCTATAAGAGGGGTTAGTAGCTTTATGGTAGAATTCTCTAGCCCCAGGTTGAAGTGGTTTTCAGAAGTCACCAATGAACAGAACTGCTGGGAGAGATTAAACTCTACAATAGTTCAGAGCACGAACAATGGTCAAATGATGGCCCAAACCCACGTGCCCAGCATCCATGCGGATCTTGCATAAATTGGTAACTTTTTCCCTTTTTGGTACTGTGAATTTCACCAGGTTTCAGTGCAACCCTGACCCTCCACAAAACCTGGCTGACAATAAGTGGATTAATTACAGACTAACCAGCATTACCAGCCAATTTTATTTTTTTTTTATCGTGAACTAACACTTTCACACTTGGAAGGAATTCACACTTCCATTTCTAAGTATCACCGTTTTGCTGCTCTGAAGGGTAACTCTGCAGACCTGGGAACAGTTCCAAAAGCAACATTGTGCTCTCCTGATAAGCACACCAGCCGACCTTAAGAGCATGAAGCAGCTGCTGCTACAGATTCAGTAAGAAAAGGATCCAAATTAGCACAACACTGGGTCACCATCCTTGCTGTCATTCAGAGCTCTTGTCGAAAACAAGCAGGTCAGTGCTGTACACGGCCAGCAGAGCGGCATTGAAGCTATAAAATGAGGAGAAAAAAAACCTCAAACTACAAAGCAGACGATGGGAAAAGGTTAGGAGTGGGAAGATCCCACTGTCCTCTTTGCAACAGCTGTAAGATTTAGCGAGGGAAAGCAATTTACGGCATTTACCACTGCTAAACTGCAACTCTATCAAGGATTAAGATGGCACATGAGGAGGGTTTGGGCTGCTGCCCTGCACATTTTGAAGGGTGCTGGTTTCACACTGGCTTTGGGCGGCGAGTGCCTCACATTAGCGCTATCCACTACTCACTAGCAACTGGGTGTATTTTCCAAACTGTAGGGACGGATGCGCAACACATTTGTGGGATAGGCTGGAAGAGAAAAAGGAGTAAGAAAGTGAGAAGGATCTATGGTGAAAAGGAGAGGCAGAGTGAGAGAAGATACAAAAAGTATAACCATTTAAACAGTCATTAAAGGAGACAGCAGCACAAGCAGCATTTCTGACGTGCTCTAATTATGAAGTGGTTTTGAAATTACGCAGGAAAATCCCTACAACAGCAGATTGTCAAGGGATTTATAACCATTCCATAACAGACAGCACACCTGTCAAACAAATGCTACTAGGGCTTTTAAATGCTAGAAAGAATGAAACAGTTGTTTGAAATACAAGAAAAGGAAGTAACAAGAACCATGAAGCCCTTCTCATCTATTCAAAAGATACAACCACAAAACTTTATTTCTTTTTTAAATACTAACAATCCTGACAAAAACCTACAAGAAGGCCAAGTCACTGCTGTCTTTACTTTGGGGCACTCCATGACATCAGATGCTCCACTTACAGTTCATTCATGGACAGCTGGAGATTCTTAGAAGAAAACTCTTAGTATCTGTATGCATATGTATTACTGCTCTCAAAGTTCCAGAAAAAATCCTGACTGTACGTTGTATGATGTTTAAGCTGGAGTTTACTATGCTTGCCTATGTACTTCAGGTGCTTCAGCCCTATTGAAAATACCCATAACACTCATTTCATCACCAAATTACTTTTAATCAGTTCATTTAAAACACTCTCCACACAGCCTTTCTTCAAGGATAATTACTTAAATTACTATTTTTTTAGCTCAGTAGAAAATATTAATTTCCACATTACATGCTTTCTACACAAGGCTTTTATCCTTCTCCCACTGCAAATGTAATCTAGCTCAAATGAAGTAATTAAAGCACTGCAACTTAAGATATCTCTACATTTTTATTACAGCTGCGTGCACACTCGGAAGTTACATAGCACAGTCAGTCTAACAGCCTGTTGAAATAAAAATCCCTTCTGATGTAGTAGCTTGGGCTCAACCCCATCCTAACTCAGTTCTGGTCTGGAACCAGGCTATTCCTATGGAGCACACACCATGCACCTGCCTGCAAAAGGCATTTCCCTTAAAGGAAGGCAAAAAAAGGGAAAGGTATCTAGGAGATATTTCAGTGGGCAGGACAGATCTGGCACACAAGTCTTGCTGAAGTCTCTAACTACTCCAAATGAGTAATTTTCTCTTTTTGCCAAGTAGGGTAAGATTTAATATTTTAAGAGCTGGTAAGCAGCTTTCAAACTGGGTAGAAAGGCTCTGAGGGACACCACTGTGCAGCCCTTGAGATAAGAAAAGCTGGTTAAATACACTGTATGACTGAAGAGTGGGGTTTTTCATAGAGTGAACAAACAAACAAAAAAAATTTAAAAGTAACAAGTAGGCCAAGACAGAACCACCTAAAAACCTTCAGGAATGAAATGCATAATTTTATTCAGATTTCTTAAGGTCTGCCTACAGGCACAGAGCTGTATTAGCCGTGGCAACAGTCCCAGCTTCTATTAGGACTATTACTATAATTACCATGCAGGGCAGTGCAGAAAGGGGCAGAACTGGGGCTGTAGTGCTGAAAGTTTACAGAACATAGTGCCATGATATTCTGAACACAAAATTAAGGTGCCGCTTCCCCAGCTTTTAGAACTCCTCAGTTGTGTAGCACTGCAGTCAGAAAAAAAAGAGTTGTCAGCTCAGCTATCACTTGCTGTGATTTGGGTTTTGAAATTACCCCTTTTCATGCATCTGGGAAGGCTGTCGTTCCAGGCATAACAAATTACAGTAAATTGAACTTTGGATTCTGGCCCTTAGTGTGCTTACACAGGCAAAACAAACTGATAATCTTAAAAGGAGCAGGTATAACACTGTCGCAGATTCTTGCAAGAATCCACACTTCCAAATCCCCCCAGATCTTCTTGATCTTTGCAATGGTTCAGTGCACACAGGAAAGGCTGGAGGAAAGCCTACAGAGCACCCTGGCTACTGCCGGACTCACAGACACCACAGGGAAATCAGAAAACACTTTATTTCAAAATAAGTTTGCTATATGAAGCATTTAAGACCTCCAGCACAGTCTTAATTAGAGTGGTTTTAAATAAATTAATACAGAATGCTTTTTAAACTGTTTGGTGTAAATGTTTATTCAATTAGGAGCTGGTCTTGCAAGGTCCACTGGATCTGTGCCTCACACACAAAGGTACAACGAGTCTGACACACTTGTGAAATCCGGTTGGTTTATGCTTTTTTAAAGCTAGATAGTAAAGCTGGGCTCCAGGAAAGCGTGGAAAGGATGCTGGACCAGGGGTAGGAAGGACAGAAACTACTGCTTAAAGAGTCTTGACCTTGTAATGTAGTTCTGTAAGTAAGCCATTTCCTCCTCCTCAGCCAATGCCTCTGAGATGACCAAAGCATTCGCAGCTATGTTCACCCACTCCAGAAGACCTCCCCAAGATTTCTCCCAACCTTGAGTTCCTCTCAAATGACCTAGTAACACACCTAAGAATGTCACTACTAAGGCTCTTGGGTACTTACAGTTTTTTGGCCCTCAAAAAGCACACAGACAGATGTCCAGGTGTACTCAAGGCCCTATGTTTACCAGCATTGTTCTTCCCCGAGTCGGCAATAAGATTTTATCATGGCTTTCACACATCAAACAGCGGAGGAACAATGCTTTAGCGAGGAAGCGGATGCTGATGGAAGGCAAAGCCAAACACTGCAGCTCTAACGTCAGACATGACACACACAGAAGTTAAACAGGCGCAGAGGGACGGCAGTGAAACTCAGACAGGGCCCACTGACTGGTCTGAATGTGTCCTAACTCAGTGTGCAAGAGGCTAAGTGGATAAACCACTAGGAAAGGACATGAAAATCTAAAATATGACATAAGAAACAATCCCTAATGATCACAGTGGAGCCCTTTATTTTGGCAAGAAGTCCAGGAATCTCCCAAATTGATATCTCTAAGACCAAATACTGAAAGCCATTTATTTGCCAAGAGGAACAAGATACACACAAAGTGAGGAGTGTATAAATACAGATTATTCAATGCATTAAAAGCATTTACTCTAAATTCTGTTTAAAGAACAAAAGGCAGATTCTAAAATACAGAGTGCCACCTGAACTACCAACACTCAGGTGTAGGTAGTTTCCCAGGTATTCTTACCTATTTTTTAAACTGTGAAAGCTCTCTAGTAGAAGTCCTGGAGTATAATTAATATGTACTTTCAACTAACAAACTACATACATAGTTTCCTCAGTACTCTGTGGCACGACACAGTTAGGATCTCTGCTTTTCCCAGGGACAGCAAGTCCTCAGTGGCACAAAAACCCTGCTTGATCTGAGTGGTGTAAATTATTCAGGTGGCAAAAGGAAAGAAAATACTTACAAATGATTCGATCATCTCTTCTCTAGCACTGAAGCTAGTAATTACATCCATGCTGTATGTAAGACTGCCACCAATTTGTATACTGGAATTGAGCTCTTCAGGCACGTCTTACTGGTTTAGCAAATAATTAGACATGAATCGAGGTGAAGTGTTTGTCATTAGCCTACCAAGAAACACCAATATTCCTGCTAACAGCTTACTACAGACTTTGCACTACAATTGGCTGTCAGAGAGAAGGCTGGATCTGTGTTTCACACCTCGCTCCATTCCAGCATTCTCTTTTCCTTCTCCAATCAAAAAAGACAATAAAATAGTTATCGTCAATGCAACACACATACCCAAGCCCCCCAACTCCTGACTCAAAAACTCAGCTCTACAACTGACTGTCTCAATCTCTCTGTGCACAGCGGGCATGGTCTGGATTAGATGATGCTGTCAAACCCATGGGAATTCAGCCCTCCTTGCTCACCGTCCTCAGTCAAGAGAGGACTGGCATCTGCCCATGACTCTGCACATGCCACAGAACTACAAAGAGATAATTTTAAAATATTTTTTTCAAACAGGAGCTGTGCATTTTTCATGGCAGGTAACAAAACACCTCAGCAGTGCTTTCTATTTCACACTTCCAGTTGTTTGAAAAAAAACCAACCAACCAACCCACCCTAAAACTCCTGGAGTCCAGGGTAAAGCTAAGGGCTGGGAAACAAAACTACGTCAGGACACATCAGAGAGCCAGAGCTCTAGTTGGTAGCTCTTGGCTACGGATGTGTCTTCCCATATGGTGTCAGCAGCCTTACCAAGCAATGAATCATATTCAAACAAACAAGTATTTTCCTACGAGCTGCTAATCACTGCACTGCCATAGTTGTCACACGAATGTTAAGCAATTGCTGAGAAAGGGATGGTGCTTACTGCAAGGACATGCAATGGTTGGGAGGCATGGGAGAGCTGATCCCCACTATAAAAACCTGGAAGTTGTTTTGGGGAGGGGGCATGGTTAAAGTTCCAGCTACGTTACTACTAACTTACTACTGAGCTTGGGTGTTGAATTTAATTTTTAAAGAGATATTACAGAAGAGTGGAGTGTCTGAGATGGGAAGCCATGAATGCCAGGTCCTGTGACACTGGCTGACTGAGGGGGTCTGAGGATGTCAGAAATCTGAGGTTCAGTTTTTCCAGCCTGAAGCACAGATAGTGACTGGAACAGTCGGGAAAAACTCCATGTTCTACTAAAAACCTGTGGAAATACTGTACAATCACTACGTATTAGCATAATCCTGAAGAGAATAGCTTCACAAAGGGACTTTGTGAATGTAATGAAATGTTTCTATAAAGAAGGCTTAGATTTTCCTTACTCATGTTATGACAACACAAACAGTATTTTTATTTACTGGACATTAATTGAAGGAGGCACAAATAAACTGATTAAATTTTAAAATACAGACCCTGATTTTCCTGGGCCAGTTGAAGAAAAAAAACAGTGAGATTGACAGTAAGTTTAGCTAAGCTTAACCACCAATAGTGAAAAATTCTATAGCATGTGACTAAACAGCTATATAAGAAACCTAGAAGCAAGTTTCATACAATTACTTAGTGCTAGCAGCACTCAATGCCTTAGACAGGAAAATGAAACTAAGTTTCCTGCATGAAACAAAACCAGTCAGGAGAACCTGCTACCCTGCAATGGTCTGAAAAGTCTCCCCTTGGAAGATGAAAAGAAGTGGAGTGCTTCAGAAGGGACCTCAATAGGTTTCAAGAACCTGCTTAGCTTTCATCTAGCATCCCAACCAAAAATCAAGGTAAACACAGGAGCAAAAATTAATCCAAGATTGAGTCTGTACAGCCAATGTTTCTAAAAACAAGTCATAAGCGCTGGCATGGTTGCATTCAGGTTTGGCTCCACGTTCACAGGAAAATGCACTGCCTTTTACATTTGCCCTCTTAGTATAAGGCTCAGTCAGCTGATGTCAGGAATGCATCCAAAATACTACACGGGATTGAGTCAATCGCTTGCCCCTGGGGTGCAGAACCTCACAGAGAGGTCATGATTCAGCTAGTTTAACGACCTTAATTTCACCTGTGTTTGTGATGGACAACTAGAAAATACAAACCACGTTGGGAAAAAAAGGTATCTAATGAGATTAGTGAAGTGTGAAGTTCTGGAAAGTCTTCTGCAATACCAAAAACTTTAAGATCAGGTATCTGTTGCCAGAAATTTAAAAAAGAAAACAAACCAACAATCCCTCATGAAAGAGTATTACTATGAAGTTCCAAAGAGTTTGTACAGCAGCACCATGGTTCAATCTGATCTCAAGTTAATTCAAACCAGTAGTCAGTTTCTACCTAGGCAAGAAAGGGGAAAACCCTGCACCCCTAACATCAGGCTTGGCAAGTCAGTGTGCCAGAGCCCCTTCAGATGCAGCAGCCTACTCTCTGGTTTGCTGCTGTTTTGAACAAGACCTCAAACTGCAACTTTACCACTTGGAGCAACTGTGATGTAGGACTACAAAGAGCAAAATAGTAAAATGGGATACCTCACCCCGATGCCAAGCATGATTGCAACTCAAACCCTTGCTACAGTTCATACTTCACTCCTTACAGTAGGAATCCCTGTGAGATGTGTAGATGGCGTATTCTTACCAAGACACGATGTTTTACTATGAGTCAGCTGTGTTTTAGTCCTAGACAAACCACTTAGTGGCCTCTACTTAGGCGGCAACAGAGCTTCATTAAAAATTCTGCATAATCATATCAGCCTTCCTCTTGCTAGGCTTTCATTGCCAACGTGGATGATACCCATGCGAAATGGTCTCGAGAGCATTTATAAACTAGCAGGACAGCCTTTAAAATGAGCCCAGCTGTCACAACAAACGTCCGTGATCCGAGCCAGGAAAGGAATTAAGGTTCGATAACGCCCCCCAACCCCCGGCTCTTCTCTCCCTGAGGGAAAGCATCCCGCCGCGGGTTTCTGCAAAGAGGCCGTCGACAGCTGACACACCCACCGCCGGTGAGCGGGCTCCCGGTCCCGCCAAGGGCCCCGGCTGCCCCCCGCACCCTTCCCCACACGGGATTAGGGGGAAATTACGGTAAAATCGTTAAACCGGCGGCGCAATCAGCCCGGCCGGTTCCCCCTGCTCGGCCTAGCCTCTGCTACTACGGCTCCTCTTGCCCCTTCCCCGGCTCGGCCTCTGCCGCTGGTCCGTCCCACCCCGCCGGCTCCCGGCGAGGCCGCTCCGCTCCCGGCCGTGCCTCCCGGGGTTGGGGCTGCGGGCAGCACCCCGCCACCTCCACGGACAGCCCCCCGCACCCCTACCAGGACAGACGGCGGTGCTTCACCTAACCCTTGTTCTTTAATCGCTTTTACTAATCCTTATGGCGCCCGGTCGCAGTGGGGGCCCTGCCCGAGCGTGACGGGGGCCGGGGAGCGGCGGGGGCGGCCGGTGAGGAGCCTGAGGTCCCCGGGGTCCCCGGGACATCTCACCGGCCGCCCCCGCCGCTCCCCGGCCCCCGTCACGGCGGCGCTCGGCTGCCCCGCGGCTCTCACCATGGTACAGATGGAGGCGAGTCTCCGGACCGTCATCAGTATTTCCATCCGCCCGACGCGGCCCCGAGCCCCGCGGCCGCCTGCGCTGCCGCCGGCGCCATGTTGGGACGCAACCGCCCAACTGACAGCGGCAGCCGGAGCCGCAGGTGGCGCAGCCGCCAAATGGGGCCGGGCGCCGGTTGTGCGGTGCCCAAACGGCCCCGGCTCCGCCCCGAGACGAGCACCGGAGGGTTCCGCCGCTTTCCTCCTTCCCCGCTCATCTCTCTTCGAGCCCGGGTGGCCGGAACCTGCGAAGCCCCTGGAGGGCGTCGTCCCGGAGCAAGGTTATCAGAGGGCTGGGCTGCAGCTTCCTCCTCTGCCCGGGGATGTCCCGGTTGCCGGAGCGGGCGCGGGGGGCGGTGGCGAGAGTTCGGCCCAGGGAGGTGGCTGGAGGCCGCGGTGGGCTGGGCACGGCGCGTGTCACCCGTGGAACTGGAGGCAGGTGCCGATCCCACTGGGATGGTGTCAGGGAGCGGGCGGGGAGTGTTGCCAAACAGGGAAACTACGGAGACTGGAACGCCTTGAAGGTGTATGCAGGGCCTCTGGGATTCCCCGAGGCTCCTTGCTGCGGGTGTGAGCACCCACGGGTGGGTTTGTACGGCGATGGAGTCGGAGAGTGGTTCCACACGGAGTAATCCTCTGCTGTTCTGCACCGGCTGTCCCTGCTTCAGCAGCATCACAAAAAGGGCTCTTTCAGAGCACAGTGCCAGCGAGTGACAGCAGTGTCTATTGTAAAACCAGCCAGCAAAAAACGTTGCAGAGTTGCCATGTCACCCTTGACACAGTGCATACCAAAAGCAAACACGCATCAGGCAACGGGTGGGAGCTGGAGCACAGGAGGCTCCATGTGAACGTAAGGAGAAACTTTATCCCTGTGAGGGTGATGGAGCCCTAGGACAGGCTGCACAGAGAGGCTGTGGGTCTCCTTTTCTGGAGACATTCAAACCCCACCTGGATGTGTTCCTGTGTGATCTAGTCTGGGTGATCCTGCTCTGGCAGGGGGGTTGGACTAGATGATCTTTCGAGGTCCCTTCCAACACCTAATGCACTGTGTTTCTGTGAAGACATCCCTTGTGAAGCCAGGGATAGATAGAAACTGTCATTCGGCTGATTGACATCTCCAGAATTGTGTCAAACCTGGGAGAAGCCTGGCTCATGTCTTTCACTAACCACAGAGTGTTGCAAAGTGCTGATGAAGATGGCTGGCAAACCTCTGTTCCTTCAGCACATGAAGCACACCATCAGTGCTGAGAGGACTTTTACTCCACCCCTGACTTTGTGAGAATATCTACAGGGACAGGAGGATGGTTCGGTTTCCAAAGGACAAAATTTTTATGAGGCCAAGATGTTTCCATTCTATTTGAGTTGCTTGCCTGCAGCGATGTTCTCTTACACACATTGTGCTTTCCATGTCATCTACTACAGGCTCCCGAGGGAGAGTATTCTGTGACCTAAAAAAAAAATACAATCCTTACAAAATATTCTAAAAGTGAAAGGGGACACATGCTCCTTGCAGGGTTTCCATGAACAGCAATGCAACAAAACTAGGGCCAGGAAATACAGAAATAGTGGAATCTGCACAGTGTTTAACCAAACTGAACTATATATTTAAATGATTGCCTCCCTTACATCCCAAAATAGAATCAAATATGATTTATCAGGGCTGTTGCAATAGCATCTGAGGACACTTCCTTCCCCTTTGGCCTCAGGATCAGAACAGTTTTGTGCTGGGAATAATTATGGTGCTAAAATGGTGGTCTTGTCCCCAGACATCATCTGAGGTTACTGCTGAACCCCACAACCAAACTTTTAACGCATTTTACCTATGACCTGGCTCCACACAAGGTGAAATCCCAAGCACACAGAGAAAGGCTGGTTCTTCGTGCATGCCACGTTCCGTTCTGCTCTTTCCTGGTCTCCTGCAAAGATGCTTTTTATTTGCCTGGTTTTTTGCCTTTTGGAAGCACTACTTTTGTTGAGTGCAGTGTGAGAACTGGCCTTTGGGCCCCAAGTTTGCAACAAAGAACAAAGACGGTCAGACAAAGCCACAAAGATCAATCTGTTGTTGTTTGGAACACATTCACAAGCGGGGGATGTGTACACAAGGCGTCAGCTACGAGTTTTATTGCAGCATCTGCCAAAGCAGCCAGCATTTCCCCAGCACCACATTTGGCATTTCTGCACAGAAATGAGCTGTGCTTCTCCAGCCATGTCGCCAGAACGTCAATATACTGCACAAAACCCTCTGAGATACACCAGAGGTAAATCTAACCGTTACCAATAGACTTTTAGAAGAAAGATCATTTTTGCTAGGGCTTGGTGGAGTGACAACAATCGCCACCTCCCCAGTGAGCTGGGTTCCTAGTGTGATTGCTCTGGCTCTGGTCATCTGTTACTCCTTTTGTAAAATGGATGAGGAATAATTATATCCAGTTTTGAATCCAATTCGACATCCTTATGTGAAAAGTGTTACTGTAATGGCAAGTACTTTTATTTTTGGAATGCTTCAGCTCTGAAGATGTGTAGGAGTGCCAACAACAATAAAAATAGAAAAATCTTATAAAAAACACAGCCAAAAGCAACATCGACCAATAAATAAATCTGTAAAAAATTTGTTGTGGAAATAACATAATCTCTGTGCACCAGGCAAAGGCACATATCTTTGCGTGGTGCAACCCAAGGAGTGGTTAGTGAAATCATCAGAATCATCCAAATGTTTTCAAAGTTGCTCTGAGTTTTGCAAACATTCTCCCTCTAATTTAAGCTATTGTTTTTCCAAAAGAATTTGAATTTACAACACGATTTTCATAGCTAAATGTAAGTCCATTGTGCACAAACAATTGAAATCTCTTTTAAAAACAGTTCTTATTCTACATGCTAACGGTTATACAGTCTCAAACAGTGTGAATCCTTCTACATGGTTTTGCTGAGTGAAAAGACTGTTCTGACAATCTAGAAAATCAGGTAAGGATCAGATTTGAAAACCTCTGGCTTTGATTCTGTGTCTTGCTCAGATTTTTTCAGCATCAGAGCCTAAAATTCATGATTTGGGGTGGGGGAGGTAGGGAAGAGATTAAGAATACATGTAAAACTTTTGGAGATGACGCTGTTTTTTTTATTGTTACTAAAACCCACTCTCTCTGGACACACAGTGGAAACCAGCTTTGGTTAGAAGCATGAGGAGCTTCGACTCATGCATGAGAAACTCAGATTGAACCATATTAGCAAAGGAACTTGAAGTCGATTGGTTTGCTTCCAAGATGCAGTCTAAAACCGCTTTCACATTTGTTTTAAGCAACCAGAAGCCATCCCAGCTGCCAAAAGAAGCAGTTCGACATTTCCCCCACCCCTGCGCTTTCATTCCTGCCCCCACGCATCTCCTCTCTTATGTCAGCACCAGCATTTGTACAAGCACATGGTAAACAGCTTTTCCAGTCTCTCCTCACAGACCAGCTGCTCAAGGCCCATGATGGGTTTTGGGGCCCTGCTCTGTGCCTTCGCAGACCCCTTGCTGTACTGGAGATGGGGATGCTCCAGGGGGTTAGGGAAGCAGCAAAATGCTACCCCAGGTCTCCTCCTCCATCCCCCTCCTAAGGATACTCAACATTTTCTTGGCTTTTTTTGATGAGTGTGAATTCCCAGCAATGGCTCCAAGGTCTCTTTTCTAATTTATGAGCCCCATGTCCAAGTTCAGCATCATTTAAGCACAGTTTATATTATTTTTCTCTAGGTGCATTGCCTGACATTTTTCTAGACTAAAGCTCACCCTCCAAATTTACAAGCACTCCCTCACTTCTGTGATGTCCTTCAGGAGTTCCTCAGCACTGGCACAACATTTGGTTACCTAAAAGGACTTTAACTTTTGTTTCTGTTGATTGTGTTGCCTCTCTTTTGGAGCAAGCCAGCAGATCTGTATGCTTCTAGGAATGTCTTTGCTCGTATGAAATATTCTCCACAATCTTGCTTAACTTACTTGGCCTTATTTTCCTAGGCTGAAACTCTTCTGGCCACCTAGAAGCCAATAGACATATTGCTGTTTGTTTTTTACAGGAAGACTATTCTGGTGAATACATTTATATTACTAACATACGCTTTTAGCAGCAAATGGTAACAAAGGTTCCAACATCCTACACTTGCAGAGGTGGACAGTTATATCCTGCTGCTAGCTAATCCCCAGATTTATAATGTGTCCAGCTCAATAACACATTTCAAAGCATCCTGTTAATTGACCACAAGATTTTGAGCATCTTCCTATTCCTTGTCTCAATTTTCCTGTTCTTACAAAACTTATGTGAGATTAAAGCACCCTGGTAATGACATTTCCTGGAAAAAATTTTGCAGTGTTTGTGATTTTGTAAAAAACTGGAAGCAAATTTACACTGAGAACCTTTCCCATAGGAGCCATGTCCCAAAAGACATATGATCTGGCTGCTCCCTCCCAGTACCATGAGCTGAGTAACCTTCCAGACATTCTGTTCCACCTCTTTGTCAGCTGACTGTCATGATGGTCAAAATACTAAAACTTGGCGTTTTACACAGCAACTCTGCACAAATACTGCTTCAGAAGTAAATTTTTTAGAGGGGAATCAGCTTTAGAAAAGCGACACATCCATAAATCTTCTGCATCGTATTTCACCGGGCTGCTGTGCACCAAAGCTGGATTTTTCTAAAGCCAGTTCACACTCAGCACGTCCTCCCTGGATGCTGGTGTGGAAACTGAACTCAGTTGACAACCTGGCCCCAGGGCTTTGGGAAGAGGTGGTAACAACCTGGCCTGATTTCCCATCCTCTTGTGCTAGCTCACAACAGTACATCTTGCCTCCAAAACGTGCTGGGGAGATATTGTATGTATGCTGTGACTGAAAGCAGTGGCGTAAAAGCAGCTGGCCAGAAAAAAAAGCCATTTTGTTGGCTGAAGCCTCTACATAAGCCATGCCCACCTTCTGCCTGCTGGGAGCGTACAGAAGAGAGTAAAAATCCTCATCCTCAGGTCTCTGTGATCTGCGGGTGGATTAGCTGCGGTGCCACTTCCCTTTACTGTCCACATC
Organism: Laterallus jamaicensis coturniculus; assembly: GCA_022605575.1. Taxonomy (NCBI): domain Eukaryota; kingdom Metazoa; phylum Chordata; class Aves; order Gruiformes; family Rallidae; genus Laterallus; species Laterallus jamaicensis. Next base: position 18,237,555 of record JAKCOX010000014.1, read on the forward strand.
TCCCACGCAGCATGACAGAGCACGTGGCTCTGAGGTATGCTGCCTGCGCCAGGCAGGCTCCCCTCTTCCCACCGGTGCCTCAAGCTGCCCCTGCCCCTTGCAGACCTCTTTTGAGGAGTTTCTCAAAGACAAACGCTCTTAACTATATTTTCTGTAGTTTAATTTACATCTGGTTTATATTATTTGCAGCTTTGCTTTATCTGTGTCATTCCCTCCCCACTGCTCTTTCTTCCCTCCCCATTATCCTTGATAACCGAGGGTTGATTGTAGCTAGCGTAGGGTTACACGCTGTCATCCCACCGCAGCTCACAGCCGCCAGCTGTCTTAAAACTATGCCGGGTTTTCCTACAGAAGCCATTCTTTCTTCACTCCCTCTGTCTGGCTTGCCCCACTGAAGGATACCAAGTCCTCCCTCAGCCTTCCCACATCTGTTGCCAGCCCTAAATTAATTTTTCCATGTTTGGAGAAACTGCAGCATCCCAGCTCAATGCTAACCTGCATTCCAGCAGGCCGTTAAGACTAACAGCATGTGTGAACCAGCAGATCAAATGTATCCTGGAGGATATGTATGTGAGCTAGTATTTTGGAATAACCCACTGCTGCCGGAGAACTCTGGGGAGAAAAAATGTGTTTGTTTTCCCGAAGAGGAGTGTCCCATCAGCTTCTGCGCTCTGAAGGGGCCCAACTGCAGGACATAATAGGACTGGGAGAACAACAGAGCGTGGAGCTGGAGCCAATTGAAAATGCAAAGAAACTACACAGGCAGAACGGGGTTATTCACAGCGCAATTAGAGCAGAGCGGGGGGGCGGCCGCGTCTCGCTGAAAACTCCACGGCAGGGACTGTAAAACAGAAGAATCTCGTTGTAGCGAAGCGCCAAGGGACGGCACATAAAAGAGGCGGTGGGGAGAGATGAAGCGGGGCGAGGGAGCGTGGTTGATGGAGGCACACGCTTGGTGCCCGGCTGGAGGAATGTCAAGGCTTCACTCGTGATTGGCTGGGGAATGGAGGAGTCAGTTTTCACGGGGGCTGATCAAAAAGTTCCCTTCTGCTTTCCAAAGTTGCTGTCTGAGCAGAGGCATCGGGAAGAGGAGACCAGGCGCTCTAACATTCCGCAGGAAAGCTATTTAAATGAAATGAGAGGGCTTCTCTATCCAAGGATATACAGCCAAGAACAGACGTGGAGAAGCTGTTTTCCTTCTTTTCACCCCAAACTCCTGCTGGGGTTGAACAGCTCTCATTTTTGGCATGCGTCTCCTCTCCCAGGATACTATGTCACAGTATTCTACTAACTTTCTCCTGCTCCCCATACCAGAGTATCCTGTATTAGACTGTGTGCCCAACAAAATCATCAAGCTCGTGGTACTGGGTGGCAGCAGCGTTGGCAAGACAGGTAAGTCCAAGGTGTAGTTCCATGCTTTTTCTTGCTGCTGTACTCAGGAGGTGATTCACAGCTCAGATAGACCCACAGCTGTGAAAACTCTTAAGCAACTTGAACATTTTAAGTTACTGTTTGGGTTTTTTTAATGCCCTGAATAATCTGTGGGGCAGATTTGTTGTAGGTAGCAGGAGCAGCCAATGTGAGGTGGCAGTTAGGAGAGGGCAGTGTTGGGGCTCTGTACTCGCAAATGATTCTACCTGGTCTTGTGCAAATTATTTAACTGTGTATGAATTTCCACACCCCAAAAATTGGTCTAGTGGGTTTTATTCTCCTGTTGTAGATGTTTTATGCTCTTCAGACAAAACCCAGCATACTAGATGTGTCTTCCTGTGTTATCCTCCAAAGGAGAGGAGTAGGAAAGAGGGCAAAGCAAGCATTATTGCTTTTGAATATATGGCTCATGATTTCAGAAATTATGAAGGCCAGATCTGTTTGGCTACATCTGAAGTTCCACAGGGCTCAGTGAAGTGTTTGATTGTTTCAGATTTGATACAGCCACGTTTTCATATTATTTATAAGTAGTTTGTTGAAGGTAGCTGCACAGTCCAATTCATTGAAGGGTACTAAACGGGTGACCCAGTAACCACGCCGAGGAAAAAAATACTGAAGTTATTAAGCAAATGGCTTTGCAGTGATTATGAATCTGCTGAGGTGAAAGTGCTGCAGGAATATAAATTACCGTTGCCACAACAGGATTTTAAGTGTTATGAAGTGGTCAAGAAAAAGGGAAAGGTTCTAATCCAACAGTGTAAGAAAGCACCGCAGGTTAAGCTGAACAAGAAGGCCCAGGGCGCTGCAGCATGACCTGTGTGTACAGAGTACGCCAAGTTTGTTTGCTGGGTGTGATTAGAGATTACTAATGGGTTTCATGAGGAGGATTAAGGATTTTTAAGGCTGGGAGGTAACATTACATCCATCAGCCTCGTTTCTTGTATGACACAGAGGTTTTAAATGTAGGATTTGGGTTAGTTTCAGTTTACCGGTTTGTTACTCTTTTTTCTAAGTTGTTTCTAAACAAAGGTGGGCCAGATTGTTCCACCTGCCAGCACAATAAGCAAACCTCCACATCCTGCACTGAAGAGTCGCGCTGACTCTGAGGAGTAATTTCTAATGCAAGTTGTGAAAAGCTCTGCATTAGGTATCACAGCCTGGCCCCAGACCTCTTTCTGTGAGTGTTGAGAGAAACATTTGCAGAATAGTATGTGAGCAATTCCAAGATTAACTTGGTTTCATATTATACTAACTCTTCCAGTAAGATATTAACATGCGTCCTGCAAAGATTCATTTTGGTTCCCATTAAAGACCCATACTTCTTTCATTGTTTTACAGCCCTGGTTGTGCGCTTTCTCACAAAGAGATTTATTGGAGACTATGAAGCCAATACTGGTGAGTCTGCTTTCTTCTGCAGTACTGCAGATAGCTTGAAAAGAAATCCACTCTGTTTTGTGACTGGTGCACATTATGGAGAAGCCAAGCAGTGTTAGATATCCATAACGTGCATATTTTCAGTTAATAGCCTCAAGCTATGAGAGCAATAAATCAAAGGCTTATTATTTATGATCCTTTTAGCTATTTTTTTTCCCCCAACATGATGGAAAAGGATCAGAGTAAAAGGTTTGCTTGGGGACATACCTATACTAAAATGCAGATTCGAGGAACAACTTGCCTATCGATTTACCCACGGAAACCCAATGCTGCTCTCTCTGCAACCCCAGGGAAGCCAGAGGAATTCCAAAATGTGTAAAAGGCAGTTCAGGTTTTTTTCAGTGTACTGCCTTTTTCCAGTGGCTTTTATGACAAGGGTGACTTCCAAACTGGAGTCTTCTTTCCGTAAGGTAAGCAAAATGACCATACGAACTGCATTTCTTGTTTAATCCTGACATCTCAAAGGATGTGTGCATGTGAGCTGTTTAAGTCGCAGCCTCTGCTCTAAGAAAGTGCCAGCTGTATTGTCCAGTGTTGTCGAAGGGATCTATGTACACTGTGCTCATACCTTCTAGCACATCCCATATGTAGGCCACCTCACAGTTTTTGGATGGAGTACGACAGTACTCAGAGCAGTGATTACTTCACTTTGGGGATGGATTCTGCATTTAGAATGATGAGTTTGGAAAAGAGATGGCAGTACAAGCCACCTTTGATCTCTGCCTGTCTGATGAAATACAATCTGAAAGCTCCTCCTTACAGCTCCCTCTTGCTGACCCTAAGTAACCTCAATGGTTGGCTGCACTATTTCTCTTTCTTTTCCTTCATCTCTTCTATGTGAGACTGTACATCAAGTTAGACTTCTGAGCTTTGCAATGGATTGCTGCCAGAGCCATTGCTGAGAACCACATGCTTTTCTCATTAAGCTACCAGCCCAACGGCCATGCTGTAGAAGAAATAAATATGCCAGAAATAGGAAACAGGTGGCAGTGTATGTGTGATCATTCAACCATGCTTCTCCTTCAACTGGGTATAAGGCAGAGTGCAGTCAGTGCCTGGAAGTACCTGCTCTTTTCTCTGCAATACATTAGAAAGTAGGAATGATGTATTGTCTGGTGCTGGTTCAGGGGTGCAGTATCTCCCCATAAAACAGTACAACCTTTTCAGCTTAAAATCCGATCTGTTAAAAAAAACCCAAACATCCCTGACAGAGTACTAAGACATAATACAGAATCACAGAATCATAGGGGTTGGAAGGGACCTCAAGAGATCATCAGGTCCAACCCCCCTGCCAAAGCAGGAAATATGATAATGTTGGATTCAGATACAGCAAACTTTGCCATACTAAATGTCCTTATATTGTAAGTGTGAGCTCAGACTTTCTTCCACTGGCATAAACCCACCTGTTTCCTTGATGATTTTCAGAAGTGATGGCATTACTGTTGCTAACTGACCTCCCTTTGAATCTGAAAGCCTTACTCTCCAACAGACAGGATTTCCCCGTGTTCCAGATGAAGTGCCATGTTTTAGATACAGCAGCAGCAACTGTATTTGGACAAGACTGAAAGACTGTATGCAGCAGCTGTGTATATAACATTCCTTCATGTATCCATGTGATTTGCTTAAAATTTTAAAGGAAAATGATGATGGCATCTGTCACAACCATGGATAGTTCATAAGATCAAAACTTCCATTTTCACTGTCACTTAATCTGTACTCCAATAATAAAATTCAAGCCCAAAATAGTGATGGTCTTCTTAGAGCTGGGTCAGTCCTAGATGGTTAGAACTAGCACTTGAACCTGAATACGCATCATTCAGATTCACCAGAAGTCAGATTCAAAGTGTCTATTCTTTGGGGATTTCAAACAAACTCTAACCCTGTGTCACACAAATCCTGAAGAGCACCTAGGTGATTTGTATGCAGTCACTTTTTCTGTGTCTGAAACTAGAAGAGTTTCCTTTTAAAAAAACTTCCAGAAAAATGCAATAGGAAATACCTCACTCCTTTTGCAGGCAACACCTGGATACCTTGGTTTCAGATTAAAAATGTTCACAGTCCACACTTTAAGAAGTCAACAACACAGATTGAAAACCTCGATGGGATTTACACACTCACTATTTGTTTCAATGCAACATGCCACCTTTTCCTGACACTGTGCTAGGCTTACATTCAAAACATCTGATCACACAGCAAATTCAAAACCACCTTACTTAAGTAAGCAGCTGCACAACCACTCCCATGCCATCCTCTTTTCTATAAGCAGCTACATATCATAAGCCTCAAACGGTCCTGTTTTACCTCTTCTTTGTTAATGTCACTGATTCTAATGATTTTACTTTTCCACCAGGTGCTTTGTATTCAAGGAAGTTCACCATAGACGGGGAACAGATCTCTCTACAGGTGCAGGATACTCCCTTTGTTTCTTTGGAGGTAAAACATCTGCTCAGCGCATCGGTACTTTCCAGCAGTTACTGTCTCCTCTGAGATTTTTTGATAAAATTAGGTATCCTCTTATCACCATCAAACCTATGCATCTAGGTTTGGCCTTAACCTCAGGCTAAGCTCAGACTTGGCCAAATATACGGAAACACCACTTTCTCTCATCCTCTTCTAGGCTAGCCCTGTAGAGCTACCGTATTCTATCTGCACACACCAGTGTGTGCATGGCTTCATTTCAGTGCTGTAGAACTGTTCTGTCCTGACTTTACAGAGCAGGATAAGCAGAGCTCCCACAGCCTCAGGTTCTATTTCTGTTATCTCCAATTACTGGAGAAAGATTTAAGCAGAAAGTTTTGATAAAGTTCCAGAGTCTCCACTGCTGCTGCGGGTGCCCAGAAGAGAGGACCCCTCGTTTACTGTAGGCACTAAGAAGGAAACAAAAGCTGCTATGGAAGTCTTCCACATATTCAAGTGGGACTTAATAGTACAAAGGCCCTAACCCAGCCTGCTTAGAGAGGACCTGCACGGAGAGGCTGTGGGTGACAGTTAGGCACAATTGGGGCTGCCTGATAAACACTTAACAAAGGGAATCCCAGCTCTGTTCTGCCCTGTGGAAAGAGGAGGGAGGGAAAGAATTGAATTCCCTCTTTCACACCAGATAGATGTTTATTTTCTGAATTCCCTGTTTTAATTTAAGACTCTGCCTGAAAGTTATGTGACTATAGCCAGAGCTCCACAGAATTTAATAATGCCAACAGCTGAGGTTTATTCTTCAGAAATTATTTTAATTTAGTTAGGTAGGAGTTTTGTCATCTTTGTCCCAGTCAAAGGTCTGCACTGTTTCAGAAGTTCCTTCTGGCACACTTCTCTTAGCCTGTATCTCTCTGTTTGCATCAAACAATACATCTGAAATCATTTGAAGGGACTGTTCCTGACCAGGACTTGTTAAGACTGAGAATAGGTTGGATTTTCTGTTAGAATCCTTAAGGAAAACAGTTTCTTGCATTCTGCAGGCTGGGTACAGTGTTTCAGGAGGAAGTCATGTAGAATCACTCAGGATTCCGGCCACACCAGAAATGTTAATGTTTAAGAGAGAAACAGAAGCAAACAGATAACTGGTTTTGTTTGGTGATTCATTGCTTCTTGGTCTATACATGGAAAATGACCATGTGTTTCAAAATTCATTCTGGAGCAGAGATTTCCATTTTAAAATTAGCCCATTAGCCTTTGATTTTCCTGAATAAAGCATTCTGTTGGGGATTATCCATCCATCTCACTTCTGGGTGGGCCTAGCTGGAGTAACTGAGAATTTCTGCTCATTAGGGCTCTCTGAATGTACACCTTCTCCAAAACCATTTTAAAATGCTTGCCAGATCAATTAGTTCTTTTTCCCCATGAAAGGGGTTTGCTGGTGAAAAGCGGCTAGTGGGACGTGAAGGGTGGCTAATTATCTACAGACTGGATACAACCCAGACACCAACAGCACAAATTGCCCTTCTTCCCACAGTCCACCCTGTCCTGGCTTGAGTTCACTCTCATTAACCTTTTAAACAACACTGCTAGTGAGAATCCCTCCAGATTCCATGTGCAACTCTGTTGGGTTTTTGGATTTGAGGGTTTTGGGGAGGGAGAGGAAGGATAAGAGCATCTGTGAAACAATTTCACTGTTAACAGGATTTAGTGTTACTGTGAGCTGGAAAAGAACCACTAGACATGATGAGCCAGTGTCTCTATAGGCAATACTGAACTATTTACAAAGGGCAGTTAGTTAGCAGAACTCCTGTGGACAGTTGTAAGGCAAATTTATCTCTGAGCCTTCAGAAATTCTGCTTTCTTCTTCTCACAGAAGAGCCTTGTTGGTAGTCCTGTTTTCACTGCCTGACATACTATGAAAGAACTGACCAGTTTTATTCATTCTTTTTCACCCCTGCTTCCTGAAGTTAGGCTTTGTAATTCACATTTAGGTGTCTAAATAAAAGTGATCTGTTTTGGGAGATTGCTTAGCACATGCAAATTCTGTAAAAATGACTTTAAATGGTATATATTTGATAGTTGAATCCACAACTTAGCAGAAATAGTCAAAGTTTGGGCTCTGTATTCGCTAAGTTGAATTTCCCCTAAAATACAGAAAAGCCTCTTATTCCTACCAACTTCCTCAAGAGCTGAATACTGAACATGCTTAGTGCCTTTTTGGAAATGAAGGGAATGACAAAGTTCCAGAAAGCCTGTAATATTGACAGGAACCTCAGTTCTTACAGACCAAGCACTCACTGCAGCAGCGATCTCCCTGTCTGGTTAGGTTACGTGCCAGCCCTTGGAACAAAGAGTAGAGGATTAGCTGAAAATAGCTTCTTCTTGAGAAGTGAGCTGATGTCTTTTTGGACCCCGCAGTGTTGTATTCAGTTTTATACTCCCAACACTGGTGACTGTTATGGCTGGCTGAGTAGAAGTGGTGATGGACTGAACAAATGTGTGGCCAGCAAAACAATAATACAAACCCATTTGTGTCGCACAAATGAGATTGCACCTCATCCTCAGTCCCAGCAATTAGTTATTTGTAAGAAATTGCTTTTTTCAAGGTAACTTTGCCTTTGACTATCTAGGGACCTACAGGGCAGAAAAACCTGTCAGGCTTCACCAAACAAAATATCTCATTGAATACAGAATTGGAAAAAGCCCTGAGAAACCACCTTGGTGGACAACCCTTCACTGGCTAGTGTGACTTGCCTGCTGAAGTTTATAATGCTTTTACTGTGCCCATCACAAGTTTATCCACAGTAAAAGTGCAGGTTTCTCTTGCCCTGGTTTAGTACAACAGAATACAGAGGAAACTTTTCAATATCGATATTTTGTCTTTTATCTTGAACCAATTTACTCTCCACTCCTCTCCACTCCTGTACTGCTTACCTGTAATCTGCTACGGACACAGCGGAAGTTTCTCCTGACCTTGGTACATTCCCTGGCAGTCAGAGAGGTTTCTACCTGGATATTGAGAAACAGCCACACGTCAAAACAAAGCTCTGAGGAGCTAACCGTGCTGTTTGACTGTTTACTTTGTCTGCTACCTGTTCTCAGTTTTCTAATCTCACACCTCTTGGTTTTGATGGCAGGATGACACTGACAGCATATGCTGCCAAGAGCAGATAAACCGTTCAATCTACTGGGCAGATGGCTTCGTTTTTGTTTACTCCATCACAGACTATGAGAGCTACCGAGTCATCCGTCCCCTTCACCAGCACATCCGCAAGATTCACCCAAACGCTAACATTCCCCTGCTTCTGATGGCAAACAAAGGAGATCTCCTGCGAGCCAGGCAGGTGTCCTCCAAGGAAGGACTCCAGCTAGCCAGTGAACTGGGGGGTACTTACTATGAAGTCTCAGCTCGGGAGAACTGTGAGGGAGTGCATGAAGCCTTCCAGCAGCTCTGCCAGGAGGTCAGCAGAATGATTGGGAGCTGCAACGGAGAGAAACGAAGAGGCCTCCACCTTGTCCGACCCAAGTCTCCAAATATGCAGGACTTAAAGAGACGTTTGAAACAGGCTCTGACTTCCAAAGGGAAATCTGCCACTACACTTTGATGTAGCTGGCAAAAATTGTTTTCCACAGCCCTGAAAAGAAGGCTAGAAAATGAGCTGGTAGTAAGGGGCATCGCTGAAATTCAGCAATCAGGTTGTGTGAGAGGCTTTTCCATTTTGTTTTTTACATCTTCCTTAAAAATCCCGTGCTTATTCAGGAAAGGAACTTGCAGAATTTGCTCTCTGGGGCAAGAATTTAGAAACTGATTTAAAAAATAGATTGTCCCAAATTATTCCCTTTTTGGAAGGGACACAGTCAAATAGTTTAGGCTTAAAATGTGGATTTTTATTAACAAAAATAAATCCTACTTTTAAGAGAAGTGACTTTTTTGTAGTGATGGTTGTATTCCCAAATACAGGCAAAAAGCTACAGCAAGGCACAAGAAAAGCACCGTGACCTATACTGAGCAAGCAAAATTTACCAGATTTGCTTATTCATGAGATTTTAAAATAAAGGTAAAAAGTAAGTGAAGAACATAAAAAAGTGAAAAGTAGTAATTGAAAGCTTTTAAATTGCCATTTAGAAAGTGTTCTCAGCAACTTGGGGAGAGCTTGGTTCATATGCAACCTTTAGCCTTGCAGTCTCCCTTTAAAGGGAAATTTTAAAAAAAAATCATTATTTTTTCAGTTTATTTTGCTTTGAACACATATTGGTATAGAAAATGATTCTATGGGCAAAATACATACCTGCAGCAGCCTTTTTTAGTCTTTCTTAATGGCATATTTCTCCTTTTTCTGTTATGTTGCCTACATGGTAAAGAGAGAGGGAGAAATAGAGCAGCGTGGTTGAAAACCTGCAAAGAAAACAGGCTGTATTAATCAAGAGCAAGGAGGTGACCTAAAACTATTTAATATATCTTCCAAACCAGCTAGATTACAAGTTCAAGGTGCTATTTTAAATAATCAAGGATTTCACATAAAGTAAATTTAATTCATTAGTTTTGTTTTGTTTTTAAAGAAGAAAATACCTGAAATTTCTGGCTTTGGGAATTCATAATTTTGTTATTTGCCTTGAGACCAGCCTTTACTCCACACCTTGCATTGCACTGAAATCGCCAGTCTAGCAGTACTTGCTTCACTGGCAGCATCTCAGTGCATTGTGTCTCAGCATGGACAAAGGGATTTGAAGATGTATTAGGGATATAATTTAGCTTAGGATGGGATTGGTTGGACTTGATGATCTTCAAAGGTCTTTTCCAACCTTGTGATTCTGTGATTCCTGTGAGCTGGCCTGTTTGGTTTTTTTTGGTAGCAATAACAACAACATGAAGCATCCATCATTCTGTTCCCAATAAGAGTGGAAAGAAACTGGGTTTGGACCATGCAAAAGTCATGATGTAACAATCTTTTCTTTAAACAGACCATCTGAGCAATTGACAGGACCATGACATGAAGTAAGAGTGATTTATTCTCAGGAACACAGACGGGAAACCCTAGTTTGATGGATAGAGAAAAATACTCCCAGCTGCAGTTTCATCTGGCAATACTGAGCTAAATCAGCTTTTTCCTCATTTTGAGAAGCAAAAATGTAAACTGAGTCTGATGAGTATTTATAGAGCTCAGGGCTTGAATACCTATTTTACATTTTGCTAGTCCCTGTGTTAGACAACTCTCATCATGGTTTTCCTTATCACCTGGATTTGCTCTACCTACAGCTTACCTTCTGTTCTATTTATTGTTTGCCACAGCTTGTCATCTGAGAGTGTCTTATGTTTTTGTTTGGGTTTTTTTTTTTAATTGGTTACAAGTGGTAGTATAAAGGGAAAATGAAAGTTCGATCATCCCAACAGGGACTCCAACAGTATCAAAGGCTTTCTACTTCAGCTTGTGGTTTGCTAACAATTTGATGTTTGAGCAGAGGTTGGTATGGTGTTTATTAGCACTGAATTGCAGTATCTTAAATTACTGACAGCAGAACTCAAATATCAAATCTAAAAATTCAGTCATGAACCAGAGAAAAAAAAAATGTGAGACACACAAACTGAAAATCGTTTACATTGGAAAAAGATCACCAGTTTTCAATAGCAATTAAACATTTTACCCTCCCATTGCTGTATAAAAAGGGCTGAATTTGCTGACGACAATTTGCTGACAACTTTTGTTTCCATAAGAGCCTAAGAGAATTAGGTGCTGTAGCTTGTTAAATTTGCTTGAAACTTGCTCTTTCAGCTCAAATCCTTTCCTTTCTGGGAAGAGAGTTCAACACATTTCAAACCTGTCATTGTTTTATTTTTTATAGTGATTATTTTGATATTAATGAAAACATGCCAGGTCTTTTCCGAGTAGCATATAAAATGGCTCCCTTACGTCTCACATCTTTAAATGTTCCTTGTTTCTACTATAATAAAAATACACTTTTTTCCCTTTCTTATAACCTAATACACCCTGCTTTGGGACTACACACGAGTATTCCTATGACTGTATTCTTACATAAGTAAGTATTCCCACACTCTTGCAGCACTTATGGGGGGAAAAGAAAAAGTCTGCATTTTAGCTAAGGCTAAAAAATATTGAAACATTTAAGTCTTCTCCTAAATACTAACACATGGAAAACATTTATTCTGCTACAGAAACTTCAGGATAGTATTTCCTTTGTTCCTTGACCAGCAATACAAATCCTGTAATAGCTTTGATACTGGTTTTAAGCCAGAACATACCATCTACAGAAGACAATAGAGCTCAGGATTTTTATTAGCTCTGCAATACTTGAGCACCAGAGCACACCACTGTGTCACTGAAGCGAAGCAGGGCTGAGGAAGGAGAATGGTAGTATGAAAAGCCTGGAGAAGAGAATGTCATAGAATTTAGTGGCTAAAAATAATCACATAAAATATCAAAGATTAGTCATGTATATCCTGATCCTGAATTATAATCTTCAGGCTGCCAGGGAAAAACATGTCTTCTACTGATGGTTTAAAATTCAGCCTCTAGACAGAAGGTACTTGACATAAAGTCAAGAGAGGAAAGGAAAAAAAAAAGAGATTTGAGAGTGGATTTCTATATTTTTTTGTAATATCAAGGCAAATTCTCTTCACAGTTGTATTGGTTAAGTCCGGATGAACTCCACTGGAAGCAATACCAACAGCAATAAGCTGTAAAATTCACTTCCTTTTTTTTACTTTTTCCCATCCCTCTTCATTCTCCTGAGCAGTTTAAATCTTTTGCACCATCTGGCTTTCAAGGTGGTTTACTGCTGGGTTTACTTGGGCACAAAGCAGTTGAGTGATTTGCCCCAAGGTTACACAGCTGAGCAAGTACTTGAGGAACTCAAAAACTGTGTCCTTTGTAATTACAACAACTTCCAGACCATACCACCTCCCTCAAGGTATGCACAAAGCACCGTGAGTTGTATTACACAAGAATGTAATTAAAAGTTGGGAAAAGTTACTTAAATTACAAAGTATGTTAGGAACTGACTGAGCAGAGTATTGCTGACATGCTGGTACCATGAGACTGGCTGATAAGTTATTGAAGATATCTGTAAGTGGGTATTTTCTGCAGTATTGCTGTCAGCTGCGTTTCTCACACGTTTTCAGTGGTTCCCCATGGAACTACAGTATGACCCGGGAGAAGGGAAAATCAGGCTCTATTTTTAACTTTTACAGTGACTTGCTGAAAGTTAAAAAAAAATTTCCAGTTTCAATGTAAAAACCTCAAAAAACAGGGACAAAGGTGCTAGAAAAGATGATCCAATCTATGACCTCGAGACAAAGACTCCTCCTTTGATAATTTTTCACCCCTGTTCTCAATGGCTCTGCCCCTCCTGTCCCTCTCCATTCATGCCTTTGTGTGAGTTTAATTCAGCAAGCAAAAACTTCTGCGACTGCTCTTCCTTAGGCTTTAGAAATATGTGCTTTTGTCTGTTTAATTTAAAATTTGTTTCCAAATATTTTAACTCCAAACACGGTTTATAGCAAGAGAAGAGTGTCTACTTAGCCTTTTGACTTTATTTACCTAAAGAATTTTAAAGCCATCTAAATGAAGTTAGTACAGTGCTGTATTTAGACAAACCTTTGAATTCATGCCATCCCTTCCCACGTGCTGCCACTGGCTTAGCCTGATATTTCCTTCCCTTGTTTTGTGTTTATCATGTTGAGCTCATTTGTGCTGCATAGTCATTGCTTACTTAAACCTGCTTAGTTCTTGTAGAGTTTTGCTGCTCTTCTCTGAAACCTCTTCTGTTTGATCAAGGAAGTTCTCTAAGCAGCAGTGCAGGCAGTAGAAGAGCTCAGAACAGCTGGTGATTTTCTACTGTCAGATTTTGCCCATTATTGAAGATTTTGAGATGAACAATGGAGAGCAATGGGAAAACGATGCAGCAAACCCAGTTCTAGTCTCCCCTCATCTGTCAGTCTTCTTTGTGACAATAATTTCATCCATCATGAAGTGGACAAACTTTATCCGAAGTGATAGTGTTTCAGCATGGATTCCTGCAGATGGAAAAAACACCAAACATGAAGCAGAGAGGAATTGACAGGCTCTGGAAAGGCTAGGCTCCAATTAATTCAGGAGCTGTCATACCAATCTTCTTTTCTTTAGAAGATACATTTCTTACATTTTCCTTTTTATCCAAATGGGCTTCAAGACACTGCTTCTGGATCTCGTCACACAGACACTTAACTGTCTCCTCTGTAGCAGCTCAAGGGGAAGCTGCACATTTTCTAAATATGATGGGTGAAAGTATGCATGCCTTGTGCTGTTATTATGGATGATTGTGGAGACTGTTCCTAAGGATAATGTTTTTCTTCTTTCAGGGCATTTATGCAGAGCGCTAACAATCAGTAACCAGTCATTTTGAAAAGATGTTAGTATTGTTTGCTGAATCTGGAGTCGTACTCTGTACCTCCTCTGCTGGTTAGAAAGCTCACCAGATATGCAGGGATTGGACTTTTTCTCATGTCACCTTTGAATCCTTACAAACAAAGTTGAATTATGTCACTTTTTGACTGAGATACAGGTTTCCAGATGCTCGTAGGAGCCACCACTCTTCACAGTGTTCTGCATTGTATTTAACTTTAAAACTCCCAGTATTTTCCTATGTCACAATGAAAAAGAGAAACTACTTTGGATTATCACACTGAAGTGCTACAGTCTACAGGATTAGGACTTATACTCTATAAGCAAATGTGTTTATCATTGCAAATGAACAAGACTCGTTATTCAACTAGCAGAACAAGGTATACTATCGTACACCTCAGCAGTTCTGTGGCTGTCAGTAAAGAGCAGTGGGACAGGGGAATGAGAGAGAGACACCAAACCTTTAAATTATGCTCCTGTGTGCGTTTGATTTTCAGTAAGACAGGCTGACTCTCCCTCAAGCACTGGAGTAGGGAACAGGCTGGTGGCAGTGCCACTTCCTATAAAGCGATGGTGGCAATTCTGGCTCACCAGTCTGTCCTCCAATCCCTCCCTTTGGTGACGGTGGGGAAACTCAACATTTGTGAGAAGAATCGCCCAGGTGCACAGGAAAGGGCTACAGGAAAACCACAGGTTCTCTGAGGCAGAACCAAAATGGCATTTCTGTAAACTACACATCTGGAGGTGCTCTGCTGAAATGGAAAACCAGAATCCAGGCCTCGGAGAGCCATTAGCATGTTCCACCTACATCCTTCCAGAGCAGTGGTGAAACCCCCATGTCTTCATCGCATTCCAGCCCACATGGTTACGTTATGCCTATGTCAAATTTGTTTCTTCTAAAGGACTACAGTAGTATTGCTGTTCTCAGAGTGGATACTTGTACAGCTCCAGCAATGAAGGGAAGGTTCGAGTTGCCATTGTTATCTGCCCTTTTAACTGCCAAGACCACCTAGAAGTCCAGAGTCCAAGAGCTAGTACCAAATACCAAATATATCTGACTAGTGTTCATCAGTCTGTGCTGGAGAGCAGTAACTGGCTCTCAGGAGAGCCATAATCTGCCAAAAGAATAGCTTTTAAAACCCAGAATACATATTTGTGTCAGGGCTGTGAAATGATACATTTTATATCTAAGTGCTATTCTCCTAGCATTACTTATTAGGCAGCTTCAAAGAAAGCAAGAAGTTTTGTTTCTAAATCCCGAGTGCTAATCATTGTGATTCCTCATTTTATCTATTTTTGTATTTTTAATTTTAGCCATTTGTACTTACTAACCTCACACTGAGGAATGAAACAAAACAAATGGAGCTCTTTTTATATGTTTGGCAATGCACATTTTCCTCACGCTGCAAGTATGTCCCAGCACTAGAAGAACCATGAATCATGAATAAGGCTGAGAGACAATGTTCAGTTTCTAAAGTCCAGACACCCCTCAATCCCTCTGGTCTGGCTACTGGTAAGAGCACTGGTAAGACAAGAGTATACATTTAAACCACACCACTGTTTGCCACCTATTTATAAGTGGTTTGCAAGGAGCTTTAAAATCCAGGCTTCATAGGATAAGGGGAGAAAGCTGTTGAAGGGTTAAACATTTCCTGCCTTTAATCTTGAATCACGTAATGTGGAATGAATGTTTGAGCTCAAAATGTTTCCTCACTTTGACAGTTTCATGGTGTGAGGTCAAAGTGTGGGAGAGATGGAGAGAAATGAGGAGGAATACAGAGTCGTAAGCTAGTGAACCTAGAGAAACAAGCAGATACCCAGAGAAATAAAAAGGGTGGTTTCTCATGCGGCTTCAACCCAGCTGGAAGGGGCTGTGGTGGAGCAAAATGTGTGTGACTTTAAGGACTTCCTGCTCCGGGCTGCCTCTGCTTCTCCCATGTGTGCATGTTCCTGCTCTGGGCACAGTTCCCACGCCACATTGCAAAACGCGCCTTGAGTTTCTCACAGTATCTCTGCCCAGACACAAACTGCAGCTTGAGTCCTTCCTGCACCCTGCAAATTCGGGAGGTGGGACTCCTCTGGGGGTACTGCTTGCTATATTTATTTTTTCTGCCCATGCAGATCTTTTCCTAGGTCCGTTTCGGACACCAAAGGGCCCTACCCAAGGCAGCACACTTCAATTTAAAAACTCAACAGAAATCAGAATAATGTGATGTTTTTCACCAACAAAGACAGGCTGGCCTGGTTTGATTTCATTTGCAGGCCTTCCTATGAGGACAAAGTAATCTCTCCCTAATGACTGTCACAATGTGAGGATATATTTCTAGAGCTCAGTGCATCACACGTTTGCCTGTTTCCCCTTGTAGTTTCCACCTCCTTGCTGCAGGCAAAAGTTTCCATTTGGTGCATTTCTACTTATTTAATTTCTTGCCACTTAACATTAACTGCTAATCACTGGTTCCCTGAGGAAAAAAGAAAATACAGACAAACACTTTAATAACCACATTCTGTTACCCCTCCCCCTTAACCCAAACACAACAGTCTCAACCTCCCTGTTTCCACCCAGGGTTGCGCTCAAGTCCAGCTCAATTCCATGCTTCTCTTTCTTGAGTAAGTCTGAGGGAGGGCATCACATGCTCCTTTAGTGAGCTGATGTTTTGACATACAGTGGGGTGTTGCATGGGTGTCAGAGCTGCTAGTGATAAGCACATGGCATCCAATGCAGGAAACCCTACAGTTCATGCCAGATAAGGACAGCTTCCCCCCCTCCCCCCCTCTCCAAATGATGGCAGTAACACAAAGGGATTGGGTATATCAGACTATTGCTGAGAATAGTAAATTCTGCATCTTCCCACCAAATGATAACAAATGTCTAAAGGCAATCAGCTGACAAATCCTCTTGCTCAACACCACTTGTCCCTAAGCTGCATGAAAAAAAAAAACAACTCCACCTCCTTTCATGGCAGGAAATCCTCAGGACAGTTTGTCACCAGGATTCAGAAAGATTTATTTAAATACAACCAAGCCAATAACAGTAGATTTTGACTGGTGAGTGATACAGCCAGAAAAGCTGGTCAGCAAGCCCTTCTTTACAAACCCTGCTTTAAGGCTCTCGGGCAAATGTGAGTTCTAATGCTCTCAGGCTCCTCCAAGGAGAAGGACTCTAGAACTCTTTTTAGGACTTCTACATGAAAACAATTCCTTGTGATTTAGGAAAAGGTCGAACTCCTGCCCACAGCTCCAAACCTTTTATTTCTGGAATGGGCCACATGAAAATTCCCAAGTCAGAGCCACCACTTCACAGCATGCAGTTTCACCTTCAAACTGAAGGGAAAGATGCTAATTGAAGTATCTTTTTTAATGCTACAATGTGTATCGTGGAACACCCTTTGTGGGACACTACCAGATCCTCTAGGTCTGTATGCTCACCCTCCCTATCTCTTGGGCATGTTTTCCTGCTAGTGCAAGACATAATGCAACCAAAGGGGCCAAGAACAGCGCAGAGTGTTGCTCAGGTTGTCTCACCCCTCAGCTACAGTCCCAATAAAATTAAAAGGAAACTTCCTTCCTTTGCAAAGTGTTTTGAGATCTACTGATTAAAACTCCTGCATGTAAGCCAGGTGTAATGCTTCTTTCAGTATTCTATTGCTGCACCCTTGTATGGAGAAGAGCTCACGGTTTGTTATTAGTAGAGCAGGAAGTGGGGATTAAACTTTGCTCTTTAACCACAAACAAAAGCTAAAAGAGCTCTGTAGCTTCTGGGTAAACACAGGAATGAACAACTGCTCCTGAGGAAAGTGAATCCCAGAAGCAGAAACCCAGATTGATGTCTCACAGGGAGCTGAATTAAAACAAGGTCAGGCTTGGCAGTGTGCCTCCTATTCACCTTGTGCATGTTCTCCAAGGGATGGATCTGGACTATAACTGTTTTGACACAGGGTTTCCTGTTGCAAAAGCTCTGTGCAGGCTCCGCATCAAGCAGCTGGGATTTTTTTTTACGTGCACCTAAGCCACATTTTTGAGTGGTGTAAATTGCCATAGCACCATGAGAGTCTTGCAGATCAAAATAAATCCAACTGTCAGTTTTTATTAGCTGAAGATTCAACCCAGCCTAAAAACCATCCACAGCAAAAAAAAACCACCCAACATTTCTGAGGCTAGGAAGGTAGTTTCTCATATGCAGGCAAAGTAGGGTCTTTTCAAAGCCAAGGTTACCTCTGCAATTGCCTTTCTATCTATCAGTTGTCTCCATTAAGTCACATGGAAAAAGTATGGAGAGTTGTCTAGACAAAAGCTCTTCATGTTTAGTTGCCCTCCGATGTGCTTTAAACTCCTCATAAATATTTTGCATTCACTTTCCAGGAACAGCCCAGATTCATCCTGGCACGAGAGTCCTTGGTGACTGGGGTACCAGTTACCCTGTTGTGCAGCACCAGGCTACTACAATGCATGTGGGAGTTCCAACCCACCTGTGGGCTACTAGACTATCATAAAACAGATACAACATTGCAGCAACAACCAAAGAGATTATTTATAGATGCACCAGCACCTTCTAGCATGGTGTAGAAGGCCATAAACTGCCACTGGCCATGTTGGTACATCCAGATAGCACAGCAATTGCCTTTGTGGCCGTATCAGACTCAGGCCTGAAAACAGCATAGCTCTGCTAGCACGGAGCAGCATTCTAGCTAATAATCCCAGATTAACTGCAAAAAAATGTAGCACTCTGCTAACACAGCCCTGCTGCTTCCAGTTCTGGAGCTGGTTTGGTCAGCATTAACTGAGGACTCTCTGCCCCACACTCTATTGTGTGATGTGGGCATGCCCTTAGAGTTCCACAGCTGGGGTGTTTGTTGGGGAAATGCTAGTATGCTCACCCACTTGGCACAGAAACAATGCAGTGTGGGTTGTTTTTTTTTAAAGTGGTCATAATAAACAAAGCACAAACCCATACACTCATAGAGACAGCACTGCTCAACATCATCACAGAAATTCACAGAAAGAACTACCTTCCCGCTGCTTTTGACTAGCACAAAAAGGTAAATAATCTTATCACAAGAATTCAGTGAGCAAAACAAAGCCTAAATTCATCAGCATTATCACCTTTAAAGTTCAAGCAGTGTTTTATGAATGCTCTATGGTATGAGCAGCCTTTACAATTGCTGCACACTTACTGTGCTGTGCATTAGAGATGTGACAGACACGGTGTTCTGTAAACATCTAAGCACATCAGAGCATGTTCATCTATTATAACACCAGGGGTGGCAGTAGCTCTGCCACTGCAGTAGAAATCCAGGTCTAAGAAAGGGCTATCACGTAACAATAAACAGGACTCTCTTTTCCAGTTGTTTAGCAGGGCATAAAAGCAATCAAAGAGATACTGAGGAAACCAGTCATGGAAAAATTAGGTCATACTATTTAATTTGGTTTTGTGCTTATGTTCCTTCTTTAATGTGTTTCCCTCCCTAGGCTTTACTGATGTTTCTAATGATGATGGCAACTATGTAATCATCAAGAACTGAGTGCTTTTCTTAGTATCAATGCCCAATTTACCTTTCAATGTTCCAGTAGGTCCAGATGCCCCAAAAAAGATATCATCACTGGTGGTTTACAAGGCCATGATAGAAGACCTGCAGTTGCCCTGCAGAACCATGCTTAATATGTATTAAATACATATATAATAAATTAATATTCTCAGTTCATCATTGGTACCTAATTTCTTTAACATCTTCTCTACATCCTCGATGGAGACAGGTATGTGTCACTGAAAACTCAGTTTTATATTGTACCACATTTGAGTGACAGAACAGCTGTGTGCAGGGGTATGCTTTATACCAGAATTTAGTGCCAACAGTTTCCACTACTGAAGTCCCGAGCTATGTGCTTTAGCTGCCCCCACTCAGGCATACAAATAAGCATCTGGGGATTTAATGAGAGAGGATGGCTGTTCGCGAAATGTCTATGGACATATAATTGATCTAGGCTATAGGAACATGAGTGTAGAATTTGGAAATAAATCTGGGAAATTAGTGGTTAAACCACAGAAAAGAAGGTTTGGTATAAGGATTTCACTGCAGAGAGAAAGCTATTCCAAAGAGAAATGGTAACAGAATGGACTGAAAAGGATTGGACTGGTATGGGCCAAATACTAGAATTTTTGAAGAATCAGACTTGGAATCAATATTTTTATGAATGATCCTGGTAGAAACTGTCAGAACCTGAGTAAAACATGCTGATGACGTAAAGCTGGGAGGTACCGTCAATATACCACAGGATCAGAGTGCCCAACAGGAAGAATGACATTCCATTGGGGAATTGAATCATAGTAATAGGATGCAAGAGCAAACGCCTAGGGACCTAGAACAAGAATTTCTCTTCTAATCAGTCAGAAGCAACACAGGAAGAGAGAGGCCAAAGTATATTACAGTAGCATGTATGAATATCAATGCATTGCAGCTATGAAATGGGAAATGCGATCTGAGGATGCACTGGGCAGAATAATGACAGCAAAGGCTGGGTGTATGTGTGGCAGTGTACCTGGGCAGCCTGAGACCTGCCCTGAGTACTGCACACAGCCCTGGTCACCTGTACCTGCAGGCAGAGGAGTTACTGAGGGCAGGGAACCTGTCATATCAGAGAAGGCTGATGCTGTAATTATATTTTTGTATCTCTGACCTCCAAATATCCTGGAGCAGGCTCCAAATGTGGTTTTGGTATACCACATTATGCATGGAAACTTTAGCTCAGATGTCATTTGATGTTTGGTGGTAGGGCTACATGCACTGCTCCTGTGGCCCTGCTGGAGACTCCATCTTCTTAGTCTTGCCCCCCAAGCTGCTTCTCTCCGTCGTGATGACACAAATATTTGCGTAGTCACCTGGAAACGAAGTCAGAAAATCGATCCACCCAAAGAACAATACAGCAATAGTAAAAAAAGTAGTTTTTCAAGATCATAGAATCATGGAATGGTCTGGGTTGGAAGGGACCCCAAAGAGCACAGGGTCCTCAGGACTGGATCTACACAATGTTGCCCAGGGCCCCATCCAACCTGGCCTTAAACACCTCCAGGGACAAGCACCCACCACCTCTCTGGGCAGCCTGTTCCAGCCCCTCACCACTCTCTCTGTAAAGAACTTCCCCCTAATATCTCATCAAAACCTTCCTTCCTTCAGCTTCGATCCATCCCCCCTTGTCCTGCCATTGTCTGCCCTTTTAAAAAGTTGATTCTCATCTAGACAGTCAAATACACCTGGGCTCTTTGAAATGGCAGCTTTGCTCAGCCAGTGGTGACTTGGGAATCTTGGGGAAATCACATTTTCATTGTACAGGCAGGTAGACACAAAGGTGCCCTATCTGGGCTTGGGGCAGGTACAGTAGGATGAAGTTATTCACTACACACCTGTTATAGCAGTGAAGAAAAATTTGTTAGATAAGGAATAGCACTGAGTAGGAATTACTGAAGAAAGTGGCTGTGAATTCTGAGTAGTGTGGGAATTAGAAGCTGGGTTCTGTCAAAGGGAGAGGGTGAAGTTCTGGAAAAGCCTTCCAGTGGGGAAACAAATACCATAACTGGCTTTCAGAGAAGGTTTGCCCCTTAGGGACTGTTCAAGACAGCTTTGCACCATTTGGAAGTCTACAAAGAGGCACATACAGAGCCAAAAATTAAGTGCTCTCCTACAACAATTACAGAATACACGTGTGGCACATGCGAATAAAAAATCTTGTCCATTTTCCTCCACTTAGTATCTTTGCAATACAGTGAAAATTTCATCTCTATTATTTATCAGCACTTTTCCCTCAAATGTCTCAAAGCAGGTCAACCTCACAATGTATGAGACAGGGGAACAAGGCTTGAGCCACTTTATACTTTCTTGGAAGGAAGAAGTCCTTAACTAAGTGAGAGAAGGGCTTCTCCTACCTGTTTATGATGAGCTGTTGTGCTGCATTCATCCCTGTACCATTTTTCACTTAATATTTAAGTTTTCCATCCTGGCAGACTGACTCCAAGGGTTTTAAATACACAGAGAAGAGAAGCCGGATGCAAAAGAAATGGCTGTGATAACGATGACTGTTCCTAAACAGAGAAAAAATATCAACTAAAAAATATAGACGAGGAATAAACCAGTATTTTCTTCGGCACTGCTCTAACGTTGCAGCATTAAGTTGGGGTGATGCAGAGGTTTCCTTTAGTGCGTGGCTATCCAAGAAGCATGGCCGTTACCTAGGTGCGTGTCACAAGTGCTGAGACCCCAGTGAATTCTCACTCTCTGCAAACCTGCGATGACACCTACTGGTAACCAGTTAAAGGTGTTCCTGGTTATGAACGAAGTAAGCCTGCTTGCTTCCAACCGTAAATAAGATTTATTTTTCTACCCTGGCTTTCAATCACCAAGACTCTCCACAGTGGTTTTGTCCATTTTACTGCAGGAAGCTGGGCTCTGTTTAGCCTGGCTTGTTTGCAAACCACTAATTTACTTCCACACTACCATTTCTGTCATCCTACAGCCCTTTAACTGTAGTTCTTGCCACCCAGCACCTAATTAATGGCTCTCTGAAGGCCTTGGAAGGTGATTCTTTATCTGCAGGTGTCATTGATAACACCTAGAAGATCACCCATGAACTGGTGAAAGGAAGCAAACATCATTTCAAATAGAATAGTCCCACTGCAAATAGCCAGGGAAACCAACAGCATTTGATAAACATCTTGAATTAGAACCTAACACTGGGAAGTTTCAGAGCCAGTGATAGTTCATGTCCTTCAAAAACCTTTGTTTCATCACCTTAAAGTGAAGACTTTGACAAAATACCTCCACCAAATCTGTGGATGGTACACTTCACAGACCAAAGGAAGGCAGGAGACGTGACCAATCTGTGAAGTCTCAATCCTTGGCTCAGAGCTCACATTAGGCTTTCTAATTTTGAAGAAATAACATGGAAAGGATGGGGGGGTTCATGTGGGGAAAGTGAAACTGTAGATATTCTGAAAGCTGGGTGGGTTTTTAATATGTATTCTGTCAATCTGCTGGAACACAGAATGATTAACACTTGTACAGGGTACCATAAATCACAGGAAAAATACCAGCAAAGCAATTAGACTCAGGAATCCTGCATGAGATTTCCTTACTGAATTCCTCGGATTTGTCCCCAGTTTTAAAATGCTCCCTTTGTCTTTTTCTAACATACTTCTGGGTGGCATTACAGCCATGCATAAAAAAAAAAAAAAGGAAAGTTCCCTACATTATTTCTGAGGCTGTAACAGTTGATTGCAGCTATTCACTTGCATTTAAGAAAATCCACAGAGAGAATGTTCTGTATTTGCAAATAGGTAGAAAGCTGGACAGATGGATTAGCTGTTGGCATCCCTGAAGAGTACTCAGTCCAGACTGATCTCATTAACTTTGGATATCTACAGAGGAGACATAAATATCTGAGGGCTAGTTTCCCAAGTTCTTTCTACAATGAAGAGAAACGACCACTTGAAGGGCACTCTTTGTCTCATCTTAGACATCTAGAAATATCTCTGCCAGGGTGAGACAAATTGTGCCTCAGAGAAGAACCAAATTTTTCCCTTATATGGAGACACCATACATACCAACCTTACACAATACATATAAAAACCTTGTTTAAAAGATCCTATAAGAAGAGTCTATCTGGTGTGGCAAATACTGGGCAAATATCTAGCGTGAAGTGACAAACTCTCTCCCCTTGTGATAAGAGAGAAATATTGTTACAGCATTTGTTGTGCACAGCCTGAACTTCTACTGCAAAGGCATAATGAGAGGCCTTGTTCGTTTCCTTTATGAAGGGATCACAATTTTTTTCATTCCATTTACACCTAAGTAGGTTATTGCATGGTGATATCTTGTGGTCACATTAGCCCACATATTTTAAGGCTTAGCTTAACCTCTTTCATTAATGCAAATGAGATAAATAACACCCGTAACAGCAGATGATCCAAGACTGGGTGCCCAAAGCCTCCAACATCTCTTACAGTGGCACAAAACTGCACAGCCAAGGGTGTCCCAATGAGCTGTCACAGTGACAACCCCAGTGCCTGATGAGGGGTACAACTACTGGAGCATATTTTGTTTACATCATATCTGCCTCTATTTTCTCTATCAAATCATCCCTTGGTTAAGCATCTCCTGTTTGAGGTGTCAGGAGCACAGCCAGCTAGCTGCCAGTGAGTTTCTACAAGTTCTCCCTTGCATTATTCATAGTGCTTCCAAGAGCTGTGTAACTGCAGTCACAGAGGGGCAATTCCTATCCAGCGCAGAAAGTCATCACAGACCGCAGAGCATCATTTGAGCCCTTAATTTGGGCATAAATAGCATTTTCCTCATCCCAAACTTTCTATGGTAAAATAACATGTAGAACACACTCATTTTGTATGTCTCTGGGAAACTATTTAGCTTCCAAATGGACTAGTTCGTCCATGGTTGTAAGAGATCTAATATACAATTCACTTAATTTGGCAAATTTTGAAATCTTCCTTTAATTAGAGATAAATATAGTTTGTTCTTGGAATTAATTTATTTATACTACTCACTGTCCCTGCTGATATAATCAAATGAGAACTTTGCCTTCAAACATGTTTTTCCCCTTGCATTTGAAGCTCATGACATTCCACAACACTTGGAGGCCAAAGTCTGTGACTTAAGAGAACCAGTTCTTTTGCCGGAATCAATTATTGTGAAAATATTTTTGGCCTGGAATGACAAGGCTTATGTAGCTCTCCACAGTTTCCTATTGCTAAAATACCACAAGCTATTATGGAATGAAAAGGAGTCACAAGGCTAAGCCAATGTCCTCTGTATCACTGAAAACCCGAGAAGCCAATCCAATTTAAGAGTCTGTCCTAAAAAAAAGATGGATTTCTCTTTTCCCCAAATCACTTGTCTAGACACATAAGATGATAGTATCTTGAAGGGTGAAAGAATAACACTACCTGTTACGTCACCTGCATGAACTGACAGAATTCAAATGCCTTTTTTCACAGCGACTCTCAGCTTGGCTTAGCAGTCACCATCGAAAATCACTTGGGACACACAGTGGGATTTGATTAGCTGTGCAGTAAGACAGGATTAGCAGCCCTACTGTACTAGCAGCTGATGAACTATTACACCTGGAGATCCTGTATGCCCCCTTGTGTGCAGCGCTTGAGCTTGAATCCTCTTCTCCAATAGCTGGTGCAAGCTTAAAGGACCAGTTAATTTGGGGGCAGGACCTGGGTTAATATTACAGCCAGCTCAGGTACCTGTGCACGCCACTACTATCGCTTCAGTGTCACTAGTTAGATAAATGTGGAGGAGAAGAGTGTTATGGGGAGCTGGCTGCGTCAGGGGGCTGAACAGATAGTTATTTTAGTCCTAATATCACTTCAACAAGAATTGAAGGTCTTGAAAAGTTGTTTTGCTTTTTTTTCTAGAGAGCTACTAGATGTGAATTTAGTGTTTTCCAGGTTTAGGAGACAATTATCCTTCACATAACACTCATCTCTCTCAGAGTGCAAGACCTGACATTGAAAAAGCTAACAAACAGAAGTCCCCTTTCCTCTACCTTTTCAAATCATTTCTACATCCATAAAGAAAGGCAAAACAAGTGAAATTTCACCAATACAGCATTGTGGAATTTATAATTTTTTCATAGAATCCCAGACCGGTTTGGGTTGGCAGAGACTTCAAAGCCCATCCAGTTCCAACCCCCTGCTTTGGTCAGGGACACCTCCCACCAGCCCAGGGTGCAAAAAAGTCCCATCCAATTCAGCCTTGAACCCTTCCAGGGATCCAGGGGCAGCCCCAGCTTCTCTGGGCACCCTGTGCCAGGGCCTCAGCACCCTTGTAGCAATGTGAGAAGCAACAGACAGCTTTGGAAAACAGAGAGTCAAAGCTGCTGGATGCCAGTATGCAATTAGTCTGGTTTTATTTGCTACTTCAGGTTTTATTAATGTAACAGAAGGAGACCCATGGGATCAGAGATGAATCAAACACTTCACACCAAGAAGATTCAGATTTATTTTCTAAGATATTGTTATTTTTGTGCATACAATAGAAACCAAATGTCTCCATCAAGAGTAGGCCATAAGTCACCCACAAAAAATAAACATTGCCAAATATAAAGTGTCCCAATTCTTTCTTTTCTGTTGGCAAAGAAAACACCATCATCTTGTTTACACAGAACAGTAACCAGCATTGCAATCAAGGCAAAATTTCAACAACTGATTTGCATTATTTTCCATGCAAATGGAGCATTTATAAAGCCAGCAAAAAGGTAGGAACAGCTGATTCTCTCCAAGGAACAGCGCACGGCAGGTTAAATTACATTGCCTGTTGATATATAAAGAGGACCCACAATGAAAAGAGCAAGGCAGTACAAAGGGCCAACCATTTCCATTTCCCTAGGAGAAGCTGTTAGCATGAATTGGAAACTGTTAGTCACTGCAATGTGTGGGTGCTGGAGACAGAGAATAATCCAAATCACTTCCAGTGAGAGCCCTTCTAAATCCATAAGCATATTTATTAAAATGTTAGCCCCTTACCCAGCACTGGAACTACAGCGCAAACCTCCTTTTTACCTGCCAGGAGGGTGCAGAGAGGTGGGCGATGGTCTCTTCAGCCAGGGGACAGGAGATGGGACAAGGGGGAATGGCCTCAAGCTGTGCCAGGGCAGGGTCAGAGCAGATGTGAGGGAAAAAGTTCTTCCCTGGAAGAGTTGTGAGGGCCTGGCACAGGCTGCCCAGGGAGGGAGCTGAGTCACCCCTCTGAGTGTGTTTAACAGGTGAGTAGATGAGGTGCTCAGGGATGTGGTTTAGTACAGGACAGGAATGGTTGGACTCAATGATCTTAAAGGTCTTTTCCAACTCTGTGATTCTGAGATTCTGTGAAACAGTAACTGCCTTGCATGGAGTTGACCCTAATACCACCCCTGGGCCAGGCACAGTGATTTACTCTGTTTCTGGTCTTGATCCCAGGCTCAGAATGCATCAACCACAGTGTATGTGTTCATATAATAGAGAATAATGGTTAAAATCACAGAAAATGGCTATGAATATGAAGGAAAACCCATGTGATGTCAGAGTACTGTGTCAAAGGTAGATCAGCCAATACGGGAAATAACAGCTCAGGGACAAAGTCTCTCTTGAACATTTCTGAACGTGATGCATTAGGACTTAGCTTATTATGGAGAGATTTAAACTGCAGGCTAAGATCTAAGCACTGTTTTATGTTTGGATCAAACTGTTGGTTTAAAAGTGTTTCGACTATTTCTAGCCATCATTTCATAAAGCCTCAGTTTAGTGGGTATTTGTTCTGCCTATTTTTACATGGAAACAGGACCAATATATGATTATGACACATAGCTAGGCTTTGTGGATCTGCATAGGGCTATTGTCTGGAGAAATGCTTGTTCACCCAAGCATTAACATCCAACATGAAGTAAATCAACACGGTGTTAAGAAAATCTCAGTTTCAAAAGATGAGATCATGTAACCTTAACTTTTCTCTCTGTTATTTACAGTGGGCAGGCAAAATTCTTGCAGTTGTGCATTTCGACAGCCTTCATATATTTAGTCAGAAATCTTTGTTTCTGGAATCTTTCTATGTTGTCATGGAAATTATCACCATGTCCCTAAGACTAGGATAACAATTTTATGACAAATTACAGGAGATAGGGAAGGAGAATATTTTGGCATAAGACAATATTTACAAGGGGAAAAAAAATCACTGAGCATTTTTGCACCCTTAAAAGGCATCCAGTTAAAGATTGCTCTCTAATCTCTGCCAATTCTTTACAACCAGGCAAGTATGAAATCTAGCAATCTGCACATGACCTGTTCTTTTTTTGGCAGGCTTCAATACATGGCAACCCATGCTGCCCAGTGACTGGCCATCTCAGGTTGCTTTCAGCCATTCATCCTAAGCATTATGCACAGATATTGAAGCATACCAGCAGATAAAGCCTGCATTAAGATTTCTGAATATTTTAGTATCTGAATCTTGCAAACTATGCCTGTCAAAGACACCCTGTGCAATCACCAGGTCTCTAATTCTTTATAAAATTGTTCCTACTTGAAAATCATCTGAACAGTACCTAATATAGATTTCTAACAACAAGGGAAACTCTTACTGATTCAATGAAATGTAATCATGCTGAATAGATGGATGTAGATGTAGCTTAAGTTACAATTAATATAACTTTAATATAAGAATTTTCATGGTTTTAAGAATAGATTAGTTTGGGATTTTAGCAGAATTTGGCTGTAATCATATGAGCTGTTTCATGAAAGCGGCTACAAAACTGAGCCAGGACAGTGCAACAGCCTTGAAACTAAAGAAAGTGAAGATAGAGGAATCATAAATAATGAGACTAATGGCCAATTAAGAGACAGAATATACCTTGTTTTCAGTGAAAAGGAATGTGTTTTTGAGCTCAGGCAACCATGGAGAGGAAACGTAAAGAGCATGTGCTGAGAGCAAGGAAGATCACCAGCCTTCATCCCTGAAGACCACCGAAAGACCCCTCTGAGTGTCACTGAGCATGCTCTATCTGGGAGGAATTAATATAAATGATTTCCTGTAAATAACTTACATAGCCCTGCCTTTTCTTAGAAATTATAATGAATATGTATAGTTAATCTGTATCAATATGAGAAATTTGGCTTTAATCAGTGCACACATTTGGAGGAGCAATCCCCTGTGTGCCCAGTGCTGCAATAAAGGATCCTTGCTTCATAGGCACCAAGGCTGTTGAGTTCTGATTCTGGCTTTCCAAAGCATCAGTTTGGCACCCCGGATGGGACCCTCTCTGCTGGGCTGCAGGATCTGGTAAGGAACAGGACTCCCCAGGCACGCTCCAGGATTTCCTGGAGGGACTCCTCAACCTGCTTGGCTCACTGTGGGAGTAGACAAGGACCATCCTCTGATTTTTAAGGTATTCTTTTAAATTTATTTGAGCTCTTGGTTTGGTGGATGCCTGGCTGTATCTGGTATACTTGGATATCTTGGTATTTGTTTTCTGGAGACCGGTCATTCAGGGATACTGTAAGCCATCAGGAGACGTCCTACGCAAGTGTCGTATACCAGGTTACTAGTGCCTGATTGTATACACCTGGTTAGTAGCCTGTAAATGCTACACAGTGTGTCTTGCCTCCTGATGCTGTGCTCCTGATGAGGAATGGCTAGTTCTCTTTCTTTCTAAAGATTTCTGTGGTGAGGCTGTGGAGGAGGAAGTGCTGCAGGAAAGAGGAAATGACAGCATGCTTGACTCTGATGAAAAAACAGCAGTTCCATCAACAGGCATGCCAGGTAATCACCATCCTTTGGTCATCCAGGGCCATAACTCAAAATCCTTGGGGGCTGGTGGGCTCTTCCCCTGGCGCCCACAACTGCCCCTCGTGTCAGCAGCCAAAAAATCAGTGCAGAGCAAGTATTGTACAAGCAGCCAGGAATTCGGTCACCTCAGGATAACTGTCCCCCCTGGGCTGTGGAGTTTATTGCCAGCAGCGTGCCAGAGGGATGCTGGGAACCCTCTCCAGATGCAGCGAGATGCTCACCTGCCACCACACGCTGTTGACAGGAATTTCTGAGCTCTGCCATGCTGGGAATGAGGCACTCAGAACCTTGTGCAGTAGATGATGGGAAATGTGTCTCCTCCTTCTTGAGTGCTCCTCCTCTGGGACCTATGTGTCAGAGCTTGTCATGAGTCTTTGAGGGGAGTTGCACATGCCCTGGCACCATATTCAAGAGCACTCCAGGTGTCAGCCAAGAGGTCACCCAGGTGCCTCTGCAGCTGTGGAAAGAATCACCCACTTCTGGGTCCCAGTCATGACCTGACCCACCCCCAGTCACTGCAGGGGGGCAGGGAGGAGTAGATCACAACTTGTAATGGAAATGTGCTTGATTGCAGCTGTGCCTGTAGGCGCTGGTCACCCGACTTCTCAGCCGGATCCAGTGTGGGAGGCTCTGGGAGAGCCCGCAGGTACGGCCCTTGAGGGAATGAGCACTGAGGGGTCAATAGTCTGTTTGTGTGACTCCATTGTTTCCTTGACCAATGCTCAGACATGTAGAATCACACAGGAGGAATTGGATGGGTCAAATAATGTGCTATGGGGCACTTTCTTTGTGAACCTCTCTGCCAGCCTGTCCACCTTGCGCTGCTTCCAGTTCCTGGACAAGCTGAACTCCAGCCAAGGGGTGTGGGGCACCCCACATTTTGTAAGAGCTCTCTGTGCCCACACTTCCCACCTGCAGCCTGCTGCCCAAAGCACACAGGGTGCTCAGTGCTGCCCCAGCATATCAGCTGCCTAGCACTGCAGCCATGGTTCAGTTATAGCCTACTCTTCTCTCCGCAGGTGCCTCTCTGCAGATTTGGAAGCCCAGCCAGAACCCAAGAATTTGTCCCCAGAAACGGACAGCTTCATGGAGCTGCTACCCCAACCCTTGTCCCTGTGGCTGTCACTCTTGTGCAACAAGGAGCGGCAGGTCCAGCCCAACACCAGCCTGTCTTCAAAAGAACTGGAGGCACTCCCATGACCCCCTAGGCCCATTGCCTCTGTCTGTCTGAAGGGACTCGAGGTGTTCACACCAGGCTTCAGAGGTGAACTCCTTCCTGCTGAGGTTCAGGGTGGGCTAGAGGTGTTTTGATATCTGGAAAATAGCTCATGAAGAAGTGACCGATACCCCCTTTTCCCCAGCCCCTGCCCCCACCCCCCCATGCCACAGTGGGGAGGAAGAAGGGATTACGATCATGACTAAAGGGAAGTCTGCTAAGAAGGGAGGGGTGGGGGGAAGGTGTTTTAAAATCCGATTGCACTTCTCATTATCCGATTCTGGTGTCACCGGGCGTGTAGTGTAATACATGAAATCATTTTCTTTCCTTCACTCTGTTTTGAGACTGTTTTGCCCATGACATTGATTATGGGATGGATCTCTCTCTGTCCTTACATTGACTCCTGAGTCTCTCAATATATATTTTCTCCCCTGTCCAACTGCAAAGGGGAACGAGGGGCTGACTTTGGTGAATGTCTGGCCTCCAGCCAGGCCTAAAACACCACAGGAGCATCCAACTTTCTTGGGCTCCCTTGCCCTCAAGAGCTGACTCCCATGGAATCTTATCAAGCAGCTTTCTGAAACACCGAGTAAAGAAATGCCACTACCAGGTCCAAAAATAAGAAGGAGATGGAGGGGGGCTTCAAATAAGCAAACATGCCAGTGCTGAGAAACAGGGAGACCACAGCCAGGTGAGAGAGGCACATGGAAAAGGCTTTGTGCCATCCCTGCTCTGAGGGGATCCTCAGCATGGCCCTGAAGATCTGGCCTTTGCAGACACATGGGTTTCAGGGAAGACAGCAGGCCTGCCCGCGGCCTAGCTCTCTTCACACAAGACATAGGCCCTGACAATATCCTCGTGTTCCCGTGAGACAGAAAAAGTTACTCATGTTGAGAGGATCTTAATAATCACATTCTCAAAACACAGCAGCCTTGATGACAAGGGTACAGGCTACCCTAAACCAAGAAGCAGTTATGGAAAGAACTTGGGAGTAACGGAACATGTTAAGAACCAGCCATAATAAGATGATCAAAACAACCGGTGTGCAGATGTTTTTAGGCGTCAAAGGTAAACTAACGATATTTAGCTATAAGATAGGTTCATCAGAACTCGTTATAATTACTAACCAATCAGTGAGGTGTAAACAGTGTATGTAACCAATTATCAGTTTTTTAGCTTGCCATGTTTGCAGTAACATAGGTATATAATCTGTGTGATTTCACCCAATAAAATGGCCTCACCTAAAATTCATATCAAAGTGCATGTTGCTCATTGCCGTTTGTCACAAATGGTGACCCCAACATGATCCTGAGACTGTCGTGATCCCAAGACCTATGTGATCCCAAGATCAAGACCAACACGACCTGAACCTACTACCAATGAGCTCCTGAAACCATGACCAAAGAAGAGCAGCTGGAAAAAATCACTGCAGCAACCAAGGACAGCACTCAAGGACAATAGAGAGAATAGAAAAAATACCCTGCAGCAGTACGCCTGAGAAGGTGAGCAGCTGTTACAGCTATGGGGCATAAGTTATCTAGTGAGGAAAGGGCTATAGTCAGCTTTTTAGCAAAAATCCTTTCAAAGAGAGGCATAAAATACGATGAGCTGACACTGGAGCGTCTGCTGTGGTGATGTCGTGATCATGGAGTTTTAGTTGAACCGCACTTAGTGCTCAGTGTAAACACCTGGCAACGGGGGGGGGGGATAAATTATGGGTTGCAGTCTGCAGGGGAGACAAGAAGTAGACTTGCTACTGCTTGGAAACTTGTGATTTCTACTCTGGAGGACATAAAAGCAGAGCAGACTGCCGCCTCCGGGGCTGTTAAACCTCTCGCGGCAACGGCATGCCCGGCTGTTAAAGTGTTCGAGCCCTTAGTCCCAGGACCGCCCGCTCCCCGCCCGAAGACTATGAATACGAAGAAACACTGGCTAATGCACCGGTTGGTGTTGTCCCCGTGGCACCTCCAGAACCTATGGACACGGACAAAAGTCCTACAGAGACGGTCCAGAATCCACCTGGCCAGCATCTGCCTTGTAAGCCATCAGATCAGGGACCCATTCCGTCTCAGTACCCTCCCGGTGAACTCAACGACGTGCCACCGCCCCCCAGCGACCGAGACGTTCTGGAGAGACTGGTCGACGAAGCCTGGGAACGTAAGGTGGCGTCCGAACGCGAAAAATGCTTAAAATCAGAGTATTTTGATTAAAACTGAAGGGGACCCTGGGGACGACCGTGGGGGCGGTGGGAGATGGAGGGCCAGTACCATGCTCACAATTAACAAATCGTTGGAAGGGTGTTATTCAAAATGCGCTGATTGAAGGGGAATTTCTCCCTGAGGCAAATGTATACCCGGTAATACTGAGGCAGCCCAATGATAATGGCAAGAGACATAGAACTTGGGAGCCGCTGAAAATGGAAATTATTAAAGAAGCCTGTAAATCGGTACAACAATATGGGCTAACAAATCCTCACACTCAAACCTTTATTACTAATATCTTTGCCTCTGTGATAAATGACCCGGTCCCAAACAGGATTTTAACCAAATTGAACAATTTATTAAGCAAATAAAAGCACAAACAGAGCTGGGTGGGCCTGGAGTCTTCACTCCATCAAGATGCACACCGAACAGTTCAATTTCATGCTTATATACTTTTTAGAAGGAGAAACTTCTTTCTGTTATTGGTCTGTGTTCTCCCGCCGGCACCCCTCACAGGCTTCCTCAGGTAAGGCTGTTCGGCTAGCAACAGTAACTGTGCATGCGCCTCTCTTTTTCCCTCCAGAAACTATTTACACTGCTCCCAGTCCTACAAGGGTGCAAAAAATTACGTCTCACTATGTGGCCCTGTCATTACTTTATTTTAGCACGAATTAGATGGACCAATTATCTTATGACTCCATGGGGTTCAAGGCAGTTAATGTCTTTATTACTCACCCCCATGCAACAAGTGCTCTGGCAATCTTGTTGTCAGGGTATCTGTACTACCCTCGCTATGCAAAATTTAGATAGGCCTGAGGGGGATCCACTTAGAACAGCAACTCTTGATATGTGGATTGGAGCTGGGCCATTTGCTGATGTTCACGTGCAGAGTCGATTAATCGATCAAATTCTAGGTCAGTCAGCCCAGGTGGCCAAAGAGGCAATAAGATCACTCCCAGAGGATGGGAAGTTTGTGCCGCCTTATACAAAAGTAGTCCAGGAGCCTGAGGAGCTATATCTCAGGTTCCTGGACCGCTTAAGAGAAAGCATTGAAGAAGCTAATGTTCTAGATGCTGCACGTGAGCCTCTGCTCATGCCTCTTGCAGTACAGAATGCTAACAGTGCCTCCACACTGCAACTATTGTTGACATGATGGATGCCTGTGGACGGATTGGTATGCCATCTGAAGGTATGGCTATGGTAGGAGATGCTCTGATAGCCACAAAGGGGAAGGGAGATTGGGATCTGCAGTATTATAACTGTGGAAAACCTGGACACATAAAAGTTCAACGCAGAGCAGGAATGGGACGTTATAATGGAAAAGACAAATTGTTTATGAGAGCATGTCACCGCGGTCATAAGTGTAGGCACAGAGCCATGGAACGCCGATCCTCACCCCCGAAACACGGCGCAGTGCTGGAAAATGGGAGATCGAGGGCGATGAGACCCCACGGGATGACATGAAGAGGGTCTCCGGCTGCTTGGGCAGCGTCGCCACAGCTACCAGAGGGAGTGCCGGAGTGGACCTGGCAAAACCAGCAGTAACTGGTCGACTCTCAGGTAACCTGTATCCCCACTAACATGCACAGACCCCTCGGTCATAGTCTTAGCACCTTATTACTCGGAAGAACGTCTATTACAAAAAGAGGTCTTCTTGTGCTACCTGGAATCATTGACACTGATTTCACAGGCTGCATTCAAATCCTGGTATGGACACCTAACCCACCAGTATATATACCTGAAGGGACAAAAATTGGGCAACTAGTCCTGTTTCACACAGTGGTGCCTACTGCTACGAACCACTGTGGGGGAAAAGAGGGGTTTGAATCTATAGGTCAACTAAATATTGACTTAGTCATGGAGATAAACAAAGCAAAGCCCATAGAAAAAATAACTTTCACTACCTCTGAATGTACCCTTAACATGTTGATTCATACAGGCGTTGATATAACAATCATTAGTCAGGACCTATGGCCCTCGCTCTGGCCCCTAGAAATGCCAGGAGTGTCCGTCATGGGGGTGGGGGGAATACAGGCTACAAAAATCAGTGCTTGTGTTTTGCAATTTCATTTGTCTGATGGGCTGGTTTGCAGTGTTCATCTGTATGTCATGCAGGTTCCTATTTGTTTGTTGGGGAGGGATGCGCTTAGCCAACTAGGAACAAGATTGGTTACTAAGCAAAAGGATTTTTGATGGTGGCCATTGAAAGCGGGCAACCCCCTTTAAAATTAACCTGGAAAACAGAAATCCCCATTTGAGTCAATCAATGGCTGCTTACTAAAGAAAAACTTGCCCACTTACAAGATTTAATACAGGAACAACTGAACAAGGGACATATCCAGCCTTCCACGAGTCCATGGAACACGCCTATTTTTACCATTCCTAAAAAGGACGGTAGATGGAGCTTGGTGCACGATTTAAGAAAAGACAATGAAGTGATGAAAGATACGGGAGCTTTGCAACCCGGTCTGCCATCTCCAAACATGATACCTAAAAATTGGGACGTTTTAATGATTGATTTAAAAGATTGCTTCTTCACTATTCCTTTACACCCTGATGATTATGAAAAATTTGCTTTTTTGGTTCTTACTATAAACAAAAATGAACCTATGAAAAGGTATCATTGGGTAGTGCTTCCACAAGGCATGAAAAGTTCACCAGCTATGTGCCAGACTTATGTAGCCTGGGCACTTGCTCCAGTTCAAAAGGCGCATCCTGATCTAATCTTTTATCATTACATGGATGATATTCTCATTGCAGGAAAAAACTTGAACATTGGAAGTTTGATTCATGAGTTAACAGTGCATTTGAAAAGCAAGGGGTTACAGGTTGCTCCAGAGAAAATTCAAAAGAAGCCAATGTGGAAGTATCTGCGTTGACAGATTGATAAAAGGAATTTCAGATGAAAGATTGTATACGTTATTTAAAGAATTATGGCTCCTACTGTCTAACTGGCAGCATCAGTATTTTATTACTCATATTCACAGCCACGCTGGACTAACTCAAGGTCTGGCAGAAGGAAATCAGAGAGCAGACAGGTTGGTAGCACCTGCATGGGCTGCTCCCTCAGTAGATCGCTTTGCACAGGCTCAGAGATCCCATGAATTCTTTCATCCATCTGCCAAGGTACTTCAATGACAATACCACTTGTTGGTTGCTGAGGCTAAAGGGATTGTACAGTTGTGTCCGGACTGTCAGCAATTCACCGGTGGCTTTGCCCCTGGCATCAATCCTCTTGACACAGGTCCACTAGAAGTTTGGCAAATGAATGTTACACACGTCCCAGAATTTGGTGGGCCAAAGTATGTCCATGTTTGTATAGATCCCTTTTCTCTGTCAGTGTGGGTCCACTGCACAAACAGGGGAATCTAGTAAACATGTCCAACGCCACATGTGCTCTGCCATAGCAGCACTTGAGGTACCCTGTGAAATCAAAACCAACAACGGCCCAGGATATATAGCACAGGCAACACAAACCTTCTTCCAGTTATGGGGCATTACCCATGTCACAGGGACACCACATTTGCCCACAGGCCAAGCCATGGTGGAACATACGAATCAAACTCTCAAGCATTTGCTTCACAAAGAAAAAGGAGGAGAGAAGGACATCTCTCCAGCTGATTGACTAAACAAAGTTCTTTATGTTTTGGGCTATTTAAGTCTGCTACAGGACAGTTTGGTACCTCCAATGGTGAAACATGGAGTAGGTTTAAAAGGAGGTTTGGAAGGGATCAAAGAAAGTCAATGTCAAGTGGTAGTAAAACAAATGAAGTTACAGGTACTAACTTGGGGAAGGAGATCTGCCTATGTCATTACAGATACAGGAACCAAGTGGGTACCAGCCAAGTGCATAAAGCTGTGGATCCAGAAGAAAGCAAGCCTGCATAAACCAGGACAAGATCCTGATCCCAGTAACTGAAGTCAAGTGTTCCAATTGCAGCCACAGTGGTCTTAAATTTTGCTATATGACATATTGAACTATTTAACAGTCTTTGAAATACACCTGTAAATTAGTGAAATAGTGACTTCCTCACAGCCTAAGGCTATGGACTACAATGGGAGCCTGTACCAGAAGAGAAGCTGCTGTTGCCTACACCCAAACACTCCTGACACTCCTGATTGGCAAAGCAAACAAATACAACAGCAAAGGTAGCTAAGGCACTTAGCTACAGATGTGGATTCTGTGAGACATGCCACCTTACAGAATCGTGCAGCAATTGATTTCCTATTACTGGCTCACGGACATGGGTGTCAAGATTTTGATGGCATGTGCTGCATGAATCTATCTGACCACTCTCAGTCAATTCATGCCAGCATTCAGAAATTAATAGATCAAACACAAAAGATACAACAAGAACATGGATTCTTTGGATTGAACAATTGGTTTCATGAGTGGGGAATTTCAGGATGGATATTGCCAATGGCCAAAACCGGATTGCTGATTTTAGCAATCGTAGTAGGTGTCTTACTCTTACTGCCATGTTTGTTGAGCTTTCTGCAAAGTGCCCTGCAAAAATCTCTACAGGCAGTTTTTGTAACACAAATACAAAAAGGGGGAATTGTCGGGGAAGACAGCAGGCCTGCTAGCAGCCTAGCTCTCTTCTCCCAAGATTTAGGCTCTGACAATATTATTCTGTCCCCATGAGAAAGGAAAAGTTACTCATGTTGAGAGGATCCTAATAATCACATTCTCAAAACACAGCAGCTTTTTTATAGGGGTACAGGCTGCCCTGAACCAAGGAGCAGTTATGGGAAGGTATTTGGGAGTAACGGAACATGTCAGGAACCAACCATAACAAGAGGGTCAAAACAGCTGGTGTGCAGACACTTTTAGGCATCAAAGGTAAACTGACGATATTTAGCTATAAGACAGGTTTATCAGAACTCGTTATAATTACTAATTAATCAATACTATGTGAGCAGTGTGTGTAACCAATTAGCAGTTTTTTAGCTTGCCAAGGTTTGCAGTAATAAAGGTATATAATCTGTGTGATTTCACCCAATAAAATGGCTTCACCCATAATTCATATCGAATTGCGTGTTGCTCTCTGCCAGTCGCCACACATGGGCATGCCTGGCCCCCATGGGTAGCCAGCATGTTTTGGGATGGACAGAGGAGTCTGTGTTTCCTCAATGGTGGGCAGGGGATAGGCCGCATCCTGTTGCAAGCAGCTGCTTCGCTTGCAAACAGCTTGATGTACATCTTTTGTTTTCGCTTTAGAGACATGGCTGGGGTTCCTGTCGTGACAGCCTGTCTGCGTCATGACAGCCTGTCTGTGTCGTGCTGGGCATGAGCATGGCCAGCGTAATGCCATGCTGCAGGTGATAGAGGGCTGCTGTGTGCTAAACCAGGGAAATCACACAGCTTGGGTAAGGAGAGCACTAGGGACTGCCTTTTGAACTGCTCTGGAGGAGAAGCTAGTCTGTGGGCACTGCAAAGCCCATCAGGGTGACAGCTCTGCAGCCACACATCCCTCAGCTTCTGGAGCTCGCTGGGTTGTTGATCTGGGACACAACATGGCCTCGCGGAGTACAAGTCACAGCACCAGCCTGCACAGCATGTTTTGTCCAAAATCACTAAATCCACAAGAGTGGAAGGGACACAGTTATTTTAAGAAGCTTTTTCATACCTGTGGTGGGCAGCACAGAACAGGTTTTGAAGCCTCTCTCGTGGGGATGTGGGATCCTTTTCAGTCCTTGCTCTTTAATCTTCTTCAAATCCCATGAGGATCACAGCCAGGACTTTGTCTTGCTGGTCATCAGAGATGTAAAAGCATCCTTCCTGGTTGTGGCCAGGCCAAGGTTAACCTTCCCAATCAGCCAACACAGGGGAGCTGAGTCAGCCCAGGTGAGCTGAGTTAGCCGGAGCTGTTTTCCACATCACCTGACACCACTTGCCCATAAAAGCAGCTGGTTGAGGAAGGGTAGGGGCTGGTTTTTTGCCTCTAGGACAGTTGGAGTGTGGCTGGGACTTCGGGTTGGTCAGGTCAGTTCCTGTAAGCTCTCTGTAATTGTTAGTCAGTAAGGTACTCTGTGTTAGGACTGGGTGTAAGTGTAACTAGCTGTTATTGTTCTGTATTCACTTTGATATTTGGCACTAAACTGTCCTTATCCCAACCCACAGAGGCTCTGCCTGTTTTCCCTCTGGGAATGAGCAAGCAGCTTGGTGGGCATTTGGCCTCTAACCAGGGCTAAACCACCACACAAAGCTAGAAAAAAATGTTCTCAAAACCCGAAATTTTAAAAAGAACAACCTCAGAAACAGAGTCCCAGTTTCAGGACCAAACATATTGTGTAACTAGAAGGCCTAAGTGCTGTGTACCCCAAGCCACCACTATTTAATGCCACAGGGGTGTGAAAGGCTCTTAGAGGGAATCTAATTCACCATTTCAGCTGCTGCCAGGGCGAGGTGAGCTGCGGTCCGTGTAAGCTGCTTTAACTAGCTTATGCTGCTGAGTCTTGCTAGGATTGCTGTGGTGATTAGCAGTGAGGAAAGCAAATCAAAGAGGTGGGTAAAGCCATACACCTGGGCTGTAGGACCCTGCTTGGTCTCCTGGGGTAGCCAAGCTCTGGGGATGCCTGGCCTCAGACCTGCGAATAGGAGAGCAGCTTGTTCATGTCCTGTTAATTCTCTTTAATTTGCAAAGCTGGGGAAATTTTCAGAAGCGTGTAGTGTTTTCCTGAAGTGAAGCAGTTCTTTTTCTCTGTCTGCCTGTGGGATTTTAGGGACTTCTATGCTTTGTGTTGTCTCTTCCTTTATGGGATTCCCATACAGCTCAGGTCCTGGGTGCAGGAGCAAGAGGCTTTCCATGTGCCCCAGGGCCAGCAGCATTTGCCATCTCACGCCCCAAATCCTCCATGGCTGGGGGAGCTGGGCAGCAGCGCCCAGCCTTTCTGGCACCCAGTGTGGGTTCTCTGCCGAGTGACCTTTGTCTTTCCCACTGGTCACCTGGTGGGCTTCCCTCATGATGCCTGCAGTGCTTCTGATGGTGCTAACACATCGCCAAGGCTTGCAAGGTTTCTTTCAGGACTGTGTGAGCAGAGGAGCGAAGCTTCCAGAGAGTGATTGAGAGGGAACTG
Organism: Laterallus jamaicensis coturniculus; assembly: GCA_022605575.1. Classification (NCBI taxonomy): domain Eukaryota; kingdom Metazoa; phylum Chordata; class Aves; order Gruiformes; family Rallidae; genus Laterallus; species Laterallus jamaicensis. The sequence continues at coordinate 18,277,060 of JAKCOX010000014.1, forward strand.
TGTCAGATGTCTGAGCTAATCCACGCTGGGTTCCTGCAGCATGGAAAAGAGGCACTGTGAGTGCAAAACTCTGAGGCTGGAGACTTGTATTCCCCAGCCAAGAGGAAGAGCTTTTTTCTGGACAACCAGAAGTACAGGAGAGCAAAAGGCTGTGCAGGAATTACTCTGCCCAGAGGTCTACATGGGACCCAGCTGTTGTTCACATTAGTAAAACAGGCCTTAATTGCACAGAGGGTCGATGCTGCGATGTCATTCTGCTGCTGGGATGCAGTCTTGGGAAGCATGGCATGCAAGGTGTCCACCAAGGTGAAGTGCTGTAGGAAAAAGCTTTTATCTCTGTTTTGCTTTCAGAATGGACTAAAAACGCATCTATCGTGCACTGGGATACAGGAACTGCCTCTGCTCTGGGAAGCTGGTCCTTCGGCTGAGAGAATCTAGAGGCAGCCTAGGAGAGATGGCTGCCTTTGCTGCTCCACCCCAATGGACCACCCAGGTCTGCTACAGACCCTGGATTTTAGTTCTCTTTTTACCATATACTATGGGATGGCAGAGAGGGAAAGAATTTTTTTTCTACAGCTCTTTGATTTTTTTTTTTTTAAAGGTGCTGGTGTAGGAAAAGATATCACTGTGCTAAGATTTCCTGTGATGCTTCAGAAAAAAATTGAAACAAGATTAAAACGTGATGGTCACTAAACAGCTCCTGTCTGGGGCCATTACCCCCTGCATGACAAATATCTTCCCACCATCCCAGCATCAGCTCCATTTCAGTGGAGTTGAACTGGATGCTCTGTTGTCATTAAAGCAAAACCCTGGCTCATGTTTGCTGCCAAGGCCTTGAAGACATTACTTAATGCATCCCAGAGACTCAGGAGCCAAAGGCACAGGACAGAAGCCCTTTGGCTCTGATTGTTTTTGGAAGAGTGATGTTTATTTCTTGGCTTATCTTGCATGTGACAGACAATATTGAGCTGTTTGGGTGCTCAGTGGTGTGGCTGTTTACCCAGAGGTGTTATATGGTGCTGAGCTGCTCACCTTGGATGTGTTTTCTCATGCTGTAGGTTTTGCTGCCTTATAATTCAGGGCACAGGCTACGTGAATAGTTCATCCTGGCAAAACCATTCAGCTGTGAGTGGACAAGGTTTGCTGCTGATGGGTAAGCATCCAATGTTCCTCTTCTGAGGGTGGAGAGCCCAGACACACTTTCCTGCCTGGGTGTCCTCTCCAAAGGCATTTTACCATCCTGGCATCATGTGGCTGCTGGAAGGGTTTCATAAACTGTGCCCATGGCATGGCCAGGCATCAACAGCTTTTTGGTCAAGATTCAAAGCAATGCAAAGCTGATGTGTCTGAATTTACTTCCCCTTTTATGATAAACATTCATATTCATGCAAAGACATGGGTTTGCTTTTGGTGTGAGGTTTTAATTTTCACAACTGCAGTGCTAAATGCCTGACTCTAGCTTATGAAGTCTGAAGGCTGGGTGGATGAGATGATGTTTTCCTCCTTCAGAAGTTTGTGTGTTTCTCAGATTTTTTTGAAATTCTGTTTTCTGGACTTGTAACATGGACAGAAGTATCACAACAGTAAACATAATGGTGTTCTCCTAATAGTTTTTACTCATGATTCCAGGGATTTTGGAGAAGCTCCTCTTGCTTCCCAGAAGTGTGAGAGCAAAACCAGGCCCTGGGTTTTTCCAGTCTTTGGCTGCAGCTGAGGTATAATTTATGGAGCAGGCTTTCCTGCCTTTCCAGAGGGATCCCACTCTTCCTTCCATGGGGCAAGATTCCTGCTCTGTAGATTGTAGCAGCTGGCTTGCTCTCTTCTCACCAGTGGCTTGTTTCCAGAGAGAGCATGACTCTCATCAACTCCTCAAGCAAAACCAGCTTTGAGCTGAGCAGAGACAGTAGAGACTGTATTTCTTCTCAGCTGCATGGATGAGCAGCTCATTCATAAAGATGCTGAAGCCTACAGCTGTCAAATCTGTGGACTGTCCAGGAGGATTTCTTGCTCCATTGAGAAATTAGACTGTGCTTGGACCAGAGCAGTGCAGTGCTTTGTTTCTTCCCGTAGCTTATTGCCAGGCACAAAGCACTTAACCCCTCATTTCCCTCTGCAAAATGGTGGTTGCCTACATCATGGGAGTATCATGAGCTAATGAGCAGTCCATTGGGAACAGAGTTTGAAATTCTAAATTAAGCACAAGATGTTAATTGCTGGTTATTTTCTAGATTTTTAAAATTAATTTATTTAATTAATTAACTTTAAAAAGTAAATTTTATCATATTCTATTTTTCCTGCAGGAAAAAACCCAAAGTGGTTGAACCCTTGGACTATGAGAATGTGATCCTTTAGCATAAGGTTCAGATCTACAGAGATCTCCTCTGGGACCTGCTGGTATTTCCAGTCAAAGATGTATCTGAGTTTGCACTGGCTGTTTCTCATGTTTGAGACTCATTCATCTCCAGTCCTGCTTACCTTGGAAAATGTCCACTGTTAGCCCCATGTTTATTTTGGCTGCACTACTGACAGTTTGCACTGAAAGCATCTTCTCCCTTTCCCTGCAGATCTCAGTCATCCGTTGGCAGAGAAGGACTGTCCAGTCTACAGTGCCAGAAGATGCTCTAAAGAAAGCTCAGAGTCTCTTTGTCAAAGAGGTGGGGGTAAAAGTCCATAAAACACCTGCCTTCAGCACCTTCTCCCTTAGGCAAGGCGCTCCTGGCCTCTAAGGCTACAGGTCACAGTTTTTCCTGTGTAGGAAGCGCTGGTCACTGGCAGGCTGGATGCGCAAGGTAGCGCTCAGCATGTCTGCTGTGGACAAAACCCACACAAGGTGTGTGCCTTTGCACTGTCTGCCTGTGCTGCAAGGTGTGGATGGGCAGCAGGGCAAGGGGTGGGCTACACAGCCTCGCTGGAGCATCCTGAGTACTGTGGATTTGTTCTGTGGAATGCTGCTTTCTAGGACAGTTCCTTCCAAGTGCAATGGCCCCAAACGCCAAGCAATGGCTGATGTCAAGTTAGAGGCACTACCTTTCTGAGGGCAGAAAATCGGTGCTTTCTGGAAAACAGAGCCCTCCCAGATCACTACTCCTTTTTTAAGGTCTTGGAGTGATATAAATGCAAAATCAGTAGCCATGTGGCAGACCAGATGTTGTGTGATTTTTGTCTCTGTGCAGAAAAGGTTCCTTATGAAATTCTGTATTGCACTGCAAAACCAGAGAAGCAGCTGGTCCAGACCCTTTCCACTTGTGCTTACCTCACCATGCAGCCTGTAACCTTTCAAACTTGTGTGTGGTTTTGTTTTGCTTGCTGGATTGTTCAAAGAGCTGCGTTGTTTTCCTTTCAGTGCATTAAAACCTACAGCTCACGCTGGCACGTGGTAAACTACAAGTATGAGGAATACTCGGGAGACTTTCGCATGTTGCCATGGTAAGTGTCATGTTCCCTTGGAATACTAATACATGGTCACAGGGCTGTAGTTTGATCCAGCTTAGGAGAGACAGATGCCCTTCTCCTGATGCCTGTCCTGCAGACTGCCTGCTCTCCAGGGGCATGTCATTCTGAAGGCTAGAGAGCCAAGGGTTAGTGTTCTCATACTGTGGTTGCTCAACTGTGACTGGAAGATGCTGGTCATAGACTCATAGAATTTGTTAGGTTTTACAGGTCCTCTAGTCCAACTCCTCTGCAGTGAGCAGGGACATCTTCAATAGATCAGGTTGCTTGGTGCCCCATCAAGCCTGACCTTGAATGTCTCCAGGGATGGGGCCTCCACTATGTCTCTGGGCAACCTGTGCCAGTGATCTACAACCCTCATAGTGAGGAGTTTTTCCTAATGGTATTGCCAGATTTTTTTCTTGATGATATTGCCAGCGTGGGTCATTAGGTCACATGCTGTCCACCAGCATGCAGACAGCCCCCTGCAACTGGGATGAGGATGGACTGCAGTCTGGGCATGTGACAGGATAAATGGTGCTGCCAGCATCTGCTCATCCCAAACCAGGACCATCCTTGTCCCCCTGGGCTGATGTTGTCTGCGTGCTAGACACAGTGTTTCCATGTCAAGCAGATCCAATTTGTGCCCCCTGCTACAGAGAAGTTGATGCACACCTTCAATCCAGTGGTGTAGTGCCACTGCGGGTGTTGGCTGGAGTGTTGTGTGCTCTGAAACACCAGGTTGTGCTAGTGATTCCAGCACAAAGCTAATCAGGCTTTTCAGGCAGGTACACACATCTTGTATTTCCACTGGATTGTTGTTTTCTCAGTTGTGGTGCCTGCTCTGCTCTTGCTCTCCATGCACGTCTGGAGCACAGTTCCACCTGCTTGTGTGCTGGCAGTTTGTTAAATGCTGCTTCTGGTTAATTGGCTGTGATGTTTCTGCTCTGAGGATCTCACAAGGAAGCAGCAATATTGCAACACTGTTGGTCAAGTCATGTTAAAACTTATTAATAACTTTGCCATCTGATCTTGCTTCTTTTTTAGCAAGATGGAAGACTGGCCTGCTGCCTCTCTGCCCTACACAAATGCAAGTCAGCAAAATCTCTGCAGAGTCAGCTAACATGGAAAAAGCTAATTACATACCACTTGTGCTTAATTTCCATGAAACGGACTCAGAAATTAGTTATCTCCAGCTAGAAAGGTCTTTAAGTCTCTTGAAATCCATCTCCTGCAGGAGGACAGTGCTGCTGTGCTCTGTGGTCTGCAGTTTGTCAGTTAGTTCTGGATCCAGCATCAGCTGCTGGCTCAGAGAACCCTCGTTTCCCAGTTATATGTGTTGTGATTTCAGCAAGTCCTTTAGGCCAGACAAGATTCCAAGCCAGGTGTTTGAAATTGATGAAGACTTTGAAAAGGACAAGGTAAGGACATTAATTGGTTTTTACCTATTCTGCTCAGAGTTCTGTTCAAAAGCAGATTTCACAATGTGAAGTTGGAATGGATTCCTGGTGAGATGCTTTGTACTGTGAAGATGGGACCAAAACTGAGACTGATTTGTTTCAAAATATGACAAGATAATCTCTTGGAGCCAAGGGTCTCCTAAATCACCTGGAACATTAGTCATTTCTCATGGCACTTGAAACACTGCAGCAGCAGCAGAGGAGAAAAAAAAACAAGGAAGCCAAACAATTACCAAGTAAAATGCTTAATTAAAAGTGGGCAATTTGGTTTTTAACTAAGCTGTGATATTGGGGTCCTCCTTTCAAAAGGTTTTCTGCTCTATTGTTTATCCTGCACTTCTTAACCTGTTGCTTCTACCCAACATTTGCAGTTGGCAGCCCCACTCTGTGCGCCTTGCAAACACTCAGAGGTGTTTGCTTCCTCTGGCAGTCAGCATGCTGGTGCTCAACTGGTTATGGGGAAGATTTGCAGCCCCCAAGCTCTTCCATGAGCTGGTGACTCTGACAACTAGGATGTCTCAAACTGCTGGTCATTTGGGATGACGCTGATGCCACATGTCCCTGTACACATGGGATTTGCTGCTAACAGTGTTTTTTGTTTTTCAAGTACCATATGAAGCTTAATTCACACATGAATATTAGGAAGGTTTAGTTTGTGGTAGGAAGAGGTTAACCCAGCTGTTTAAAATCGACATGGCACCAAGATGCTGCTGCTGAGAAGCTTACAGAGGAAAAGGGTAGTTCCTTACAGTGGTGAAGATTTGAAGCACCTGTTCATGCATGTTTCTAACAGTTGCTCTATGTGTCCCAGCAGACTTCAGGTCTGGACTGGGACATGGAAATATATTTTCCAGTTTGGCTTTAATTTTTTTGACTGTGTTGTCAGTTTGCATTACATTAACTTCATCATAATAATCTAATTCATAATGTAATTTGGGCTGGAGACAAAAGTGTACACTATGTTATCAGCATGCCTCTGAAAATGGCAAAAAGGACAGAAAAACGCTATCAGAACTTGATGGAGCCTTTTTTTGCTCTGGTCAGCATCCTGAATACTCAAACACATCAAGTTACTGATGTTGGTTGTGGAAGAATATTCCCAGTGCTTTGGCAGGTAGTTTTTGGTATGGCCATATGTAAAGGATTCTGTTACAGTTTCCTGGTGGAGCATTTGAATTAGAGTTATGTAATGGAAATTCAAGTAAAAGAAATCTCTTGATGAAAGAAAGCATTAGACAATTTACTTTGTGCCGGGGAAGACAGCAGGCCTGCTAGTGCCCTAGCTCTCTTCTCCCAAAATTTAGGCTCTGACATATTCTTCTGTTCCCATGAGAAAGGAAAAGTTACTCATGCTGAGAGGATCCTAATAATCACATTGTCAAAACACAGTGGCCTTGCTGATAGGGGTACAGGCTGCCCTAAACCAAGAAGCAGTTATGGGAAGGTATTTGGGAGTAACAGAGCATGTTAGGAGCCAACCATAACAAGATGGTCAAAACAGCAGGTGTGTGGATACTTTTAGGCATTAAAGATAAACTAAGGATGTTTAGCTATAAGATAGGCTTATCAGAACTCATTATGGTTACCAATCAATATGGTGTGAACAGTGTGTGTAACCAATTAGCAGTTTTTTAGCTTGCCATGTTTGCAGTAAGAAAGGTATAGAATCTGTGTGATTTCACCTAGAATTCATATTGAATTGTGTGTTGCTCTCTGCCGGTCGCCATAACTTTATTGTTGGAAGTTTGACAAGAGAGGAGTGAAAACCTGATATTTGGCATGCAGGAGGTGATATAAACCTCCTGCATGGAGGGCTGTTTTTCCTTTCCGGGACCACAGGATGGGAGCAAAGATGGAAATCCCAGCTGGTGTGCCAAGAACAGCCTGACTGGGTCACTTGAAGCTTCTGTGTTTTGTTTTGTTACATTTGAGCTATTGGAGGTTAGTGTTTTTCCCTAAATTTAAAATGGACAGTTGATTTATGCAAAAGGAAACAACAAAGTCTTGCAACTTTCTAAACAGCCCATTTTGAAACTCTTCTTCCCCAGGTTTTTGAAATACTGCAGTGTGTGTTTCCTCATTGCAAAACTGCTGTGCAGCTCTATCAGTGCAGATGTAATCTTCCTCGTTTAAGGGTCACTCATATAAGCCTGTTTTGCCTGTACATTCTACATGTTACTGTACTGCTGTAGTTAAACTGTGTTGCTTTCCAGGGTGGGAATTTTTCTTGTGTCCAAAGGGAATTTTATGTGGGAAGCTGTTCACCTGATCTCTTTTTTCCTGATCTTTGGCTTTCTTTCAGGATTCCTCATCCCTGTGCTCTCAGAAGTGTGGTGTGATAAAGCAAGACTGGCTGCACAAAGCAAACGTAAACAGCACAGTCACTGTAACCATGAAGGTGAGTTTGATCCAGCCTGTTGTTCATTGTGAATGAGGCACCAAGGTTGTGCAGACCACATCCTAATGCTAGGAGTGCTCAGAGGTGGGTCTGGGTTTGGGTGAGCATTGTAGAGTATCCCAAGGAGAGCTGGGAAACCCACCATGTCTGGTAACAGCTTTTGACCCTTCCCTCCCCTCAGATGCACTTCAAATTGTGGCACACAAGCTGAACAAAGAGGCAGAGCATGTTCTAGTAAACCAAGATTGTTTTCTGAATGAGCACCGAGGCCCAAAAGAGGAAGGCAATTTAAATAACTGAAACAGCTGTCCTGCAAAGGCTTACTGAAGTGATAGTTTCCTTGCTGGTAGGAAATATGTATGAGGGCCAGCTTTAAACTGAAATTACATGTCTCTGCTTTAAAAGCAGGGGTGATATCACTGAGGAGATGGAGCATTGCTGACCTAGAAGCAACAGCTGCATTGTCTTCTGCTCTCCGCTGTGTGCAATCCATCATGGCACTGCTTAGACTTTGCAATGGAGGATTTTAATAGTTACACCACGGGTTTTTGCTGTGGTAGTGAGCCCATTTGCTGTTCCACCACAAAGCTGCCTTGTTACAGCATAGAGGGAACGTCGAGGAGTTATGCTCTGCTGTACAGTGGAGAGATGGCTGCGGTGAGGCTGCTTTGTAGGGATGTTGGCAAATCTCAGAAAGCTGGGTTGTTCTGAAGCTCAATTTGATGAGTTATGCTTTCATGAGAGATGGAAGAGGACCACTTGTAGTGTTAATCTTAACATGAATTTTAAGATGACTACTCATGAGTTTGAAGACAATAGAAGAATTTTCTGACCGTCTGCTTTTCTGAGCAGCAAGGTTGAAGCTGTTTCTGCACTTCTGGAAGAGGCATCATGCATGCTCAAAACAATTAGTTGGGTCTGTTTTTGACTTAGCCTCTTGTGGGACTGTTGGGCTCAGTGCCCAGCACCTCAGATCCATCTTTCAGAGGCATTATCTGAACAACACTGGCTTCAGTTCAATTACTAAGATGCACAGAGTCCCATGAAACTCAGATACCAAAGTACCAAAAATCAGTAGCCATTTTCTGAGCTGGTCCTGGTCACTTCTGTGTCCTACAAAGCACTGCCCAAGGCACATGCAAGAAATCTGAGGACTCTGAAGGTTTTCAGCCTTCTCACCAACTGGAGAGGCTGCTGTGCTGTTGCTGAAGCTGTATAGGATGAGCCAATTAGTCAGCTTTGGAAAATAACTCCAGTTTCATGCAGGATCAAGAGTAGCTTTACTCTGACTGCACACACAGCATGTTTGCTGTTGCTTTGTGAAAGTAATAAGTACACATGGTGTGAAGTGACCAGGATGCCTGTCAACTCCTTTGGCACCTGTTGCGCTGTGTGCCTGGGCAGTGGTGTGCTCTGGGGTTTGGGGAGTTTCCTCTCCCTGGAGAGGACAGCACTCTACCTTTTTCAGGGCATTGTGGAAGCACACTGACCTCTCTTGTGTTTTGCAGACTGCCCAGAAGGTCCATAAGGTGGCCAAGCAGGTGTGCAGCTGTCTGGGGCAGTACAGGATGCCCTTCAGCTGGGCTGCCAGGTTAGTCACCTCAGGCTGCGCATGGCGGGAGATGCTGCTGAGGGTTATCTGGGACATGATCCGGATGGGTGGGCGAAGGGCCAAGTGACTGAAGTCAGTCAAGTTGCAGCCAAGGGTAATCTGGCTCTGATTCCCAAGACAGAATAGGGATTGGCCTGAGATGCTCTATCTAGAATTAGAAACAAAATATTAAAAAGTAAACAGTGCTGGGAAGGCTGTAACCTTCTTGCTGACCTGTAGCTGCTGCTATCAGGGCTAAACATTCCTGGAGACAAATTAGCCTGTCCTGTGCTACTGCAGAAATTCCCTCCTGGCACCAGCCATTGCCAGGGTCAGGATGAGAGTGGAGGACCTCCCAGCCTGGTGGTGGCAATTGGCTGAGCTTTGGCTCCCATCTTAGGCTCAGCTTTAATTAATGTTCTTGGGAATGACTGGAGATGGTGATCCAGCTTGCTCACTGTTGTCTTACTGGGACTGATAAAGTACATCAGTGCTAACGCCCTTAAATCTCATGTCAGAGGAAGGCCTAAAGGCGAGTCTGTCCCTCTGCCACTGCTTCCTATTCCTAAATTGCTCTTTGGTGCTGCCAAAAGGGAAGGTAATGACATGGGAACACCAGATGGCTGTCACCATGGGATGGAATTTGATGGTTTGTAATGTGTCTTGAGCTAGATTTTCCTGTGTCACAGGCTTCTCAGCTTTGAGATGGTGTTTCTGGGATGCAGCTCACTCTGGGAGCCAGCACACAGCCTGCACAGAGCCTCAGCCCTCTTTCAAGTGGTGCCTCAGCCTCATGGTGGGCTCTGCATGGGTATTGACATTGATGGGCTTCACATTTGTTCCTGCTGGGTAAAGAGCTGCATTTGGAGACCAAGGAGCTGAGTGGCCAGCAGCCTGGTGTGGGGAGCTGTGCTGCTCTGTATCCTGAATGTTTTCCTGTGGGTTTCAGAGGAAGCTGTACAGAAAGGGAGTACAAGTGCTTTCATGGTCCTGCTGTAGACAGGCACTCACAGCCTTTATATTCAGGGGCAAAGATGCCATTCATCTAGGGCAGAGTCCAGTCTCCTGTTCTGGCTTCAGAAGGAAGCTGATGTATGTCCTGAGGCTTGTCTCTATTGTGCACTCCTTTCCTAAGCAGATCTCCATGCTCTGACCCCATGTGCAACTAGAAAGATACCTTACCACTTTAGGAAGGCGATCAAAGGGCATCTGTGACTGTGGACCAGGCTTGGAGCTGGGCTGGTCATACCCTTCTCACCTGGCTGGGGAGAAAGGAAACAGGGGATGTCCCATCCAGTTTTATGCTACACTGCAGATTGCAAGTCTCGTGGCGGGGGGCTTGGAGGGGATCTAAGCATCACTTGATGATGGGAGGGTGATTGGGAGGTCTGGCAGTTCTCAGAGCTGTCACAGGCCAGTGAATCTGTTGTCTGATAAACTGCCTTTCAGCCTGATGTGTCAAAGTCAGTGTCTACGTGTTCCCCAACGTTTAAGAAATGTGACTCTTCTTTTCTGCAGACCAGTTTTCAAAGACTCCCAGGGCACTCTTGATGCTGAAGGAAAATTCTCACCTCTCTACAAGCAAGACAGCAGCAAGCTGTCTAATGGAGATATGCTGAAGCTTCTAGCAGAGTATAAGAAGTAAGCGTAAGAGCCTGGCACAGAGGCTGTGCAGGCATTTCAGTATATGTTTTGAACAGTAAGCATGAGCAGCAGTGAGAATTTCTGACATACTCAGAGGGTAACAAAAAGCCCTGCTGATGTGCTCAGCACCTGAGCTTTCAAGGTTCACACTCTTGTTCCTTTCTACCTAACACAGACCGGAGAAGACAAAACTGCAGGTCATTCCAGCTCAGTTAAATACCATCATCAGAGACATCCCACTAGACTTCTCAAGTAAGGATCTTGTATCTTAAAATAAATGCTAATGGCTCTAACCTCAGGAGTTAATGCTTCTGCAGGGAGTTTTGCTGTTTCATTAACAAGATTGTCCCAGGGCTGTAACAAGAAATGAGGAATTCAGCACAGACACTAACTTTTAACTCTTCCTGACAGATTCTGTGGAGGAATGTGGTCCTAGTGCAGAGATTTACCTAAGGGGTCCATCTGTTTTGCAGTTTGGCTGTTGCATCCTAAAGGAAGCCACCTGCCTGCTTTTGCTGTTGTTATTACACCAATATTAAATAACATTTTTGATCCATAATACTGGAGAGCTTCACAAGCATGGCCACTGTGAATCTCTGTTTTGCATTTAAAGAAACTGAGGCAAAGAAAAGACTCATGATGTGTTTATTGTTACCCCATGGGCCTTTGGCAGCTCCTGTCATGGGATCTGTAGTCTGGTCCCCTATACAAAAGGTTTTTCTAGTTAACTTAAATCTTTTGTTCTTTGAAAGGCCATCTCTTGAGATGTACACGCCCTGGTGGTGGATGTGAGTCTCAGTTAATCAGGCAGGACTTGCACACTGCTATCTAGAGGCAGCATAACTGTCAAACAGCTTTCTGAAGCAGAGTGGAAAATGACTGATGTAGTGAGAGTCAGTCTCAAGTCATCTCAGTAGCCTGTCTGTTTCAGTCAGGTGATGTTTGTGTAATTCACAAAACGGGTCAGATTCCTGGAGGACTTAAGGTGCAGGTCCAGGGCAGAGCATCCATTCCTGCCCAGACATGTGTCATTCACAAGACACTTTGGCTTTGCTCAAAGCTATGGGAAAGTGCAGTCCCCATTGACAAGGAGAGCAAAGCCCTGTGGTGCCCACGAACTCATCTTCTCTAGCTAATGCTGTTGGGAACCACAGATGTGGCATGATCAAGGGCAGAAGTAACAATTTCAATGTGAGTGGGCCAAGTCCTGCTGCCTGGTCAACACACCTCTGGTATGAAGGGAACTGGATGCTCCAGAGCAATGGTAGATGTTCAGACCCATGAATTTCCTTTCACATGGGCTGTGCTTCACATGAGTGTGGGGCATACACTTACCCAAACCTTCCTTCTTTTCTAGATTGTGTTACAGCTTCTTATAAAGCCTTTTGAGAAGACCTGTGAGTACATTGCTGTTGAAGTGGAGGAGCTTGTCCCAGAAGTTGCAAAATACTGTTATCCCTCACTGTATACAAAAAACACCTCTAAGTCTAACCATTGCACTTGAAGTATGAGAACCAGAAGACATTTGCAAAGGTGAGTGACCTGGAGAGCAGCCTCCAGCCAGGCTCAGTGGGGTGATGCTGCTGACCAGGGCTCATCCTCCTGTTCTCCCCCCTTTAGGCAAGGAATTTTGCTGTCTGCATGGAGTTCAGGGATTCAGATGAAGCTGATGCCAGGCCCTTAAAGGTGGGTGTCTGTTACTTCTACAGACCTAGGGCTCACTGCTGTGTACCATATGCCAGCCAGTATGAGCGTGACAATAAGAAAGCACTGAGTTCCCATGCTGTTTTAATTTAGCTGGCTAATTTAGAGGGGCAGCAACCCCAAATCCAGCTCTTCATTTTTATTTCCAGTGTGGTATATATAGCAAACCTGGAGCTCATCTCCTGACCACAAATGCGTATGCTGCTCTCCTGCATCACAATCAGAGCCTGGAGTTCTACAATGAGGTAAAAATGAAGTGGTGGGAAATAACAGCTTTTCCTGGATGCTAGAAAGCCAAAGGACACTTCAGGATGCCTCTTTTCTCAGGGCTTGGTGAAATATGGGTAAAAACAACTGCCAGCCCTTTGCCTCTGTAGAAGGGCTCAGCAAAGCTAGAGACTGTCAATTTTTAATGCCTGTTTGTTTTCTGCTGTCTTTACTGTCACTCTTTGTGCACTCCAATCACACACCCCCATTAATAAGAAATGTGCAAATGTGATGAAAACATTAGCCAGGAGTTATTTAAGATGGGTTATTTAAGGAGTTATTTAAGAAGGAATGTGTCTTGTGTAACTGCATACAACGGAGCATTTGTGAAATAAAATAGAACTTAAAATGCTACTCAAGAATTAAAAATACAATCTTATCTCTCATGATATCATTTTAGATTAAAATTGAGCTTCCAATTCACCTCCATCAAAAGCATCATTTGCTTTTCACCTTCTATCATGTCAGCTGTGAAATTAATACAAAGGCAACATTGAAAAAACAGGACACCATTGAAACTCAAGGTATGTTCACTGCTTAAATTACTTCTGTTGGAGCTTAAGAATCCAAGATAGAATAAATGCAGGAACATGAGAAAATACTGGGTTAAAATATTAACCTATCTGAATTTTCTGGTTTGAGAACAGCCTAATGCCAATTGTAGGTCTGAACTGGAATAAATCACAGTATTTAGTGTATACTAAAACTCAGATTTTTACTGCAGTCTAACAACTATGTCAGCGTGTTCTTGGCTTGCATGAAGGGCGATTGTCTGTCAAATCACCACCAAAAACTTGATGTGAGCTCAGGGACTGATCCTGCCACTGCGAGGCACCTCTAAGAGCCTGAGCACACTCAGGTCCCACTGGTTGGGATGCCTCTCCTTTCAGCCAGTCCTCAGGTGACTGAAGGACCCTTCTTGTGATGCTCAAGACTCATGCATTGTTTCTGCCCCTCCAGCCCACTCCTGATCTTGGTGGAGCCCTGTCTGAATATTGCCCACCAAGTCTTGGGAGACAGGATGCTTTTAATTCCACTTTCCGTGGTTACATAGGTTGCAGGGAATGTTTATCTGGCAGACTGGATTGGGCTGTTTCACAGGCTGCAGAGCAGGAGACTGGGGACTTGCTCTGTGTGCACACTGTCCTGGGGATCTCTCTGCCCTGCCTGTTGCAGAATGAGTCCACGGGAGGCTGCCGGAGTAGACAACAGAGTCCTTAAGGTGGTAGAAGCATGGTCTTCCTTTATTGCTGTAGCCACACACATTTATACACTGTACCGCATTTACTCAAAATAGCAAGCTAACTAATTGGTTACATTGGGAAGTACACGAGCCCCCCCTTAAGGATTATTGGCTAGCCAGGGGTCAGCATGTCCACACTCTTGCAGGAATGCTGTCTTATCTGGTTTTCCCTTCGCTTCTCTTGTTTGCAGTTTCACTTTATCTCCTTGCGGCCTTGGGATAGAGACAGGGGCCCCCTGTTCCCAGCCATGCAGCTAGGATTGTTATGTTACAGCTGCAGCATCAATAATGCTCTCTACATCACCCCTTTTTCTTTTTGCACGGTCCACATTTGTGCAATAGCTTTATTAATTAACTGTTTAATAGGCCCAATTAGGCAATAGCCAAGAAACAGTACAGCAATTAAAGGGATCAAAGATGTAACCGTTATTTTGAGAAGACTCATTTCCCAGCTGGAGAATCCCCATTGGGGTGACCAATCTCCCAAAGGGTTGTCCTGCTTTGAAATCTTATGTAATTATATACCTTCAAGGCAGGTTTCTCAATTGCTCCACAATTAGCTGAGGGTGAGAAAAGGTGAGGGGGGAACAAGAGCAATTAGGAAGGGACTGAGAGCAATAGAGTATTCATCCATGCAGGACCTGTATCTTATCTTGTCCTAATGGAATGCCCTAGAAATAGGAGCCTTTTGTTCACGATTTACACTCCTTAGCCTCTTATCTGGTATTTTATTGGTAGCTCCACATTCTGCTAAGGTGATGTATCATTTTGACTGTTTGGCTTTGCAGGGGTAGAGAGTGAGAACCTTGTGACCCATTTCACAGAGCCATTCCTTCACACCTGCCGTGGCTGTAGCCATGCTGCTGGTGTTTGCACTGGGGAGGGCATCCTTCCACTCCATCTGGTACCTTTTGACCAGGTGTCTGTCTGCACTGAGCCACCTTCTCACCACAGCCTGAAACCAAGTGCTTGAATGTTGTTCTGTTCACAGCAACCCAGCGTGGATGCCAAGTGGGTGGATGGAGCAAAGCCACTGTTTAAAATCAGAATCCATTTGGACTCAACCATTTACACCCAGGTAAGTCACCCACCTTGTTATAAAGGCTTTTGACACAAATGCAGAGGAAGCAATTGCTGTGTTTCCATGGCTGCTGTACTGTAGGTGCTGTGGGACAGAGGTACATGTATTTGCAGAGCAACACTGAGATACTTCTGTAGCAGCAGGTCTGGGATTACTTGCAGGGCTCTGCTCCTTTGTCTGGATGTGAGGAGACAGTTGTGTGAGTGAATGAGCCTTGGGAGAGGCTGATGCTTTCCAGGCCAATTGCACTAGAAATGGCAGAACCAAGGAAACGTTTGAGCAAATGAGCTGCTTCAATGATGCAAAAGAGAGGAGAACTGGTGGAAATGGGAGTTTCCTCAAGTATTGGGTTGTTCACTCAATTTAAGGGAAAAAATAAAAGTTTTCTGACTGCAGAAGATGTAAGGAAAGACAACCCTTCATTTCCCTCTGAGTCTAGTTCAGACTGTTTAACCGAATCTTCACATGTTCTGCCATCTTATGGTGGTGATGGACTTTCCCAAGCTTCATGTGCTGTGCAGCAAAGATCCCCAGCACAGGGAAGTGCACTTGGTAGAGCTTGTTGTCCTGTGCTGGATGTAATGAGCTGCATTTATATTTGCAGCAACTTGCTTTCAGCGTCATCTAAACCTATTTTAGGGTCTTACTGATTCTGTACAGCACGGAGAGATGCACAGTAGTTCCACTCCTCAGGAAATTACATTACCAGTTGCTTTTCAGGGTTAAATAACCCAGTAATTAAAATTTTAACCATGGAGGGAGGAGGGAGAGGAATGGAGAAGCATGAGAAGGAGAGTCTGTCTCCAATGGATGGTAGGTGGTCAGTGAGGTAGAGAGTGAGGCAGTCTCAAAGGTCAGAGCTGGGAGAGAAGGACTTCTGCTTATCTGGGCCAGTGTTGGAATGAGATTAGGGCTCAGGGTGGTGCAACCACAGGAGAATTTTAATACTACTGCCAGTTTTGTGATTAATCTCAAGATTAGTAGGGAGCCAGGGGATAGGCAGTGGCTGGGTATGTTGGAAAAGGCAAGGAGTGGTGCTGTAGTCCTGGGAGATGGCAGCTGGGGACCAAAGGTGCCAGTGGTAGTGACATGGGGCTTGCTAGGAACATGGCCCAGTGCCAGAAGTATGTCAGCAAACTTTGGGGTGTAAGCTGCAGAGCAGAGGTTGACAAATATTGAAGCTGCTGCATTGAACTGGTTTTTCTTCTCTTCCAGGATGTGCACTTGCACAAATTCTTCCAGTACTGCCTGCTGGTTCAGGCAGAAGCCAGGGAAGTCCCAGGAGTGCTTATTAAATGCCTAAAGGGGAACAGGTCCTGTTGGTGGGCTTCATTTGTGTTCTTACAGACCATCAGTAAATACCCAGAGCCCTGCTCTGCAGGAACACAGCCTGGCTCCAGCCTTGGGATCAGTGCACCCTACAGGATCCTTCCCTTTGCTCACTGACCTGCCTGCTGCCTGTGTGCTGTTCCCCACTGCCTTTCACAGCAGGTAAAACAAGCACTCAGCATCGCTCTGCCATGCTCATGGCAAACCCTCCTCCCGGTGAGCTTGCACAGGACCTGATTCAAACCTTTAAACTGTAGCACTCAATTCATTGGCTCTGAATATTTATCCATTCAAAGCAAGGTCATTTCTTTTCTCAGGCTGAAAAAAGATCTGTGATATCATCAATTAGTTAAATTTGGCCACAGATGATCTGTGACCCAGATTTTCGGCAAACCCAGTGGCATGAGTAAGGGTTTCGGAGCAGGTCCAGGAAAAGCTTCTGCAGGGAATATATTTCTTGGCTGTTTATTGTCCTTGTTTCCTTCCATAACTGCCTGCTTTCGACAGTGCTGCCCTAGCAACAGCTCCACTTCCAGTGGAGGAGATTTATCATCACAGAGTTACTGGGTGTGTTTCAGATAACGTGTAAATATTTTAAGTAGTAGAAATAATGGCAGGTTCTGAGACCAAGCACTAAAGGAAGAGTTGCTTTGCTGTGAGCATTTAGTCAAGGGACCAGGTAAGGCCCTGCCATGCCACAGTGACCTTGCTGCACTTGTGTGCTAACCACAAGTGAGGGCTTCTTGCCACCAACACCTCAATATAGAAATAATATATATAAATAACTAGTCACGTATTTAATAACCTTTCAATAGATTTTCAGATTTGAAAACTGGAAATGAAAGGCATGGTCTTTCCTAGACTCATATCATGATATTCAGGCAAAAAAGAAAAAGGTCTATGAGATGGGTGAAGATCGTATGCACCAGATGATCTTGACCTTCACTGAGTCACTTAAATTCCATTGCTGGTAGCAAGCTGTGCTCTTTGGGAAAAAGACTCACTGCAAGTCATTGGGCATCGGGTTTCCAGGCTCCAAAGGCATTTGTGTAAATGGGAGTTGAGTCACTTCACAAAACTGTCACAAGTGAGAAGAATTAGGAGCAAAATTTCAGCCTTAAATTCTGGGCTAATGGGGTCAAATCATAGCACGTGACCTCTAATTAAGTCATAGCTGCATAGGGACATCTGAGAGGAGGATGAATACCTGCCATAAGAGATTCATGTTGCTCCCTGAAGGCATGCAGCTGGGATCTGTCAGCTGGAAGGCAGGCAGCAAGGGCTGCTATAGGTCCAAGTCCTCCTGTCCTCTGGCAGGCTGAAGCCCACACCCTGCAGCATTTGCTAATCCCTGTCCTATTGCCACAGAAACGTCTGTGGACTATTAATACCTAACATCTCCAGAATGTTGAACTAAAAGTGTCTGTGTTCTGAATATTTGTTTTAGTGTTTGCAGGCCGTGGAGATCCAAGTAATGCTTCAGTTTCTACCTGTAATTCCTATGCGACTATTTAGAGTCCTTACAAATGTGACCCAGGAAGATGAAGTAGCTGTCAACTGTCCCATGTGAGTGTCTGGTAAACCCTCGGGTTTTCTTCAGCTAAAAATGCAAAGCCACAAACTACAGTGCAAGGCAGGGTGTGGTTTCCCAGTACAAGGTGCTAAGTGACAGCATGGGCCACCCCACGCTGTGACATGGCAGCTTGCTTCTCCTGGCACATCTGGATGGGACAGGGCACCACGGGGACCTTGTCCTGAGAGTTCCATTGGGGAAAATGTGGTCTTTTAAAGATACTCCTGGTTTGTATTTTCAAAAGAAAAAGGGTTTCCTGGTGGGGAGCCAAAGGACTGGAGCATCCAAGGGCTCCGGAGCATCCAAGGGCTCCGGAGCACCCAGGCACATCCCGGCGGCAGGTGCCGCTCCCCCGCGGGAGTGATGCCGCGGTCTCATCCCGGCGCTCCAGGCCCCTGTGACAGAAATATTGCTAAAAATTCCCTGGAGCTGGTCGCGGTGCGCTGCAGAACAGCCACGCATCTGCTGGCTCAGAACCTGAGAGCAGAGGCGCTTGTTCAGCGCTGCTGTGCCGCCCCAAGAGGGCAGCACCGGCTAGGGTCTGGTCCCCGCAGAGGGGAACTGCCGTGCGCAGGCTTGTGCGGGGTCCGAAGGGAGCAAAGGGTGCCCTAAACACCTTCCCTGCCTAGCTCTGGCCACGGCACCCCTAAATGCATGCAAACACCCTTCCTCCGTGAAGAGCTGCAGCGCGAAGGGGGATGCTGGGTGCCAAGCCATGGAGACCTTCCTTGGATGCACAGTGCTTCCCAGAGTCAATGTACCACAGGCATCTTGCTCCTGTGATGCTGGAGTCACAGCCCAGATCCCCCAGAGATGTGAGGCCAGGGCTCTGGTCCCCCAGAGACGTGGGGCCCGTTGCAATCATAGTCCTGCACCATGTGGTGCTGGTTGTGGGGACTCCTGTGCAGAACACTGTAATCCCACTCTGCTTGAATCACCAGAGGATAAGGACAGAGAAACAAGTGACCCCAGCTACCTGCTGTGTGACCAGCTCCCATCTTTGCTGCCAGAGACTTTTTCAAAGCTTGGCCTGATGCTTTTGAGTTGGCCAATAGCTTTCTGTTTAATGACAACTGTTTTCTCATCCAGACCTTCAGAGTGGAATTTAAAACCCACTTTATCTGATAAGTGGCTTGTAAACTCCTCCCTGTGGTTTGGCCTGTGGGGTCTGTGACAATGTGCAATAGTTTGTTGTTCTCTCTGGCTGGGACTGGAATGTAAATCCCCAATGTTGGCTGGGGAAACCAGGCGCTTGCTGCCTTCATCAGCTGCCTGGAGTGCTTCCAGAGGGCTGACATGTTCTCCAGGGTCTGCCTGTCCCCAGTGAACTGCAAGGCAACAACCCAAAAATAATCCAGTGCATGTAAGATATGATTCAATTCTGTAAAAAAGAGCCTTCCAGAATCAGTAACTTCAGGGGATGCAGGAAAGTATCGGAGTATAACAACAGGGGAGAATTTTTTTTCCTCACTTCTCAGCAGAGATTCTGGAGGGGGTTGTAGTCATTTCACAGACCTGATGAGGTAGCATAGTTGTTCAGTGTCACTTGTCTTATTAGGGAAGGGATCCCAGTGAGGCCAACCTCCAGACCTGATCAGCTGTATGGTGTGGATGAACCTGTAGTGTGTGCAGGAGGGGCAAGTGGGCTTGCTCTGCGTGTGGCATGTCCGTAGACAAAGCAAAAGACAACTGGGTGCAGGGTGGACTAACATTTCTGTTAACACCCTGAGCATTGTTCAGGTAACCAATGCTCACTGCAGTGTGAATTCCAGCAGCGGCAGGCTTTAACCCAGGTGTGCGTGGAGGCCAAAGAATAGGATATGTCCCCACAGAGAAATGCTCCCCCTCCCCTCCGTGCTGGGAGCTTCAAGCATTGAAGGCAGCTAGTCTGGGTGACACCTGGTCAGCACAGAAGTGAAGAGGCTTTGGCCACCACAGCTGAGTGTTCTGCCAAGGGGCTGTGCTGTGGGAAGGATGGAACAGCCACAGGAGCATGCTAGAACTGACTGCAAATCAGGCTGTGCCAGCGGTGAGGCTTCTGAGGTTGAGACTGGTAGGACACAGATGGTGTCTGCTTTTGTGAGCTGGAGGAACTTGCCCTCATTTTATGTGCTGAACACAAACCACTTTTCTCCCCAGGGTTCTCCTGCACATCGTGTCCAAGTGGCATGAAGAAAGTCTGGACCACTACTTGCGGTCCTTCATAAAGGTCAGTCATGACACACTGCTCTGCAAAACTCCCAGCTTGGAGCAGGAACACTGCTGACACTGTTCCTCTTACCTCATTATGTCTTTCAAGCTGAGAAACCCAGTGTTGCACAGGCGAATTTGACCCATGAAATCCTGGTCCTTTCCATGGCTACAATCTTGAAGCAGTCAGCAGATTTTCTAGCCATCAATAAGCTATTCAAGGTGAAGTATTAGCAGTGCTTGGCCACCAAGGGGGGAAGGGAGGAAAAGGGGTCTGGTATAAAGCCCAACACTTCCACACATCCAAACCCACTGCAGGAGCAAAGCTACGAGGGCAGCTCCTTGCATCCACATCCATGAAGTTCTCCCCTGGGAACATGGCTGTGTTTAGGCTCACAGCAGGACACAGCAAAGGACTTTGCATTTTTCCAGTTTAACTATTTATTTTGTGCCAGCCACACATGAGGTGTGACTCACAGGAGGTAGGCTGAGTTCCTGCCTCTCCTCTTTGCAGGGCTTACAGCCTAAACTCTGCTGGGTCCTTACAGAGTGTTGGGGTGCAGAGGGGACGGAGTTACTCCCTGCCCAAGACTGGCAGGACTCCTCCAGGTAGCAAAGGCATCCATGCCCAGCTCGCTGTGCAAGCACAGCTGTGATTACAAAACGCCATTTGAATGCAAGCTCTCCCTCCCACGCTGCTGCTTCCACACACAGCCAGACATGTTCAATCCTGCTGAGAAAAGTAACAGTAGTATTTGTTCATTCTAGTACTCATGGTTTTTCTTTGAAGCACTGGTGAAGTCAATGGCAATGTACTTACTGGAAGAAAACTAGATCAAGGTAAAAATAAATGTTTGCTGCATTTCAGAGTCATCACAAACTAACTCTTCTCCTAAAGTTTTTCTGAAACACTACGTAACTCTATTTAAAAAAACAAACCCTAACAAGCTTAGAAGCCAATCAGATTTTTTCTTTCCCTACTTTTCCCTTCGTCCCTTTCTCTCTCTCAACTGTAACTTAAAAATTCCAGTTTTCCTGATGGCCCCTGCAGCCTCCTTTTCTGTCCCTAGCTACTGCAGTTTCAGCCAGTGCTTTCTTTGCACCAAAGCTTTATTAGGAAACAACATAAACAAATGCTAAAGGGAACTTGTGCCTGCCCTTAGTTCTCCCCAGCTGCTCATCTGAGTGTACAATTTGCTTTTGGTTTCAGCTGCCCAGGGGTCAGAGGTTCCCTGACTCCTACCAGCACGCCCTGCATTCGTTGCTGCTTGCCATCATTCCTCACGTGACCATTCGCTATAATGAAATCCCCAAAGAGTCCAGGAATGTCAGCTTTAGCTTGGCAAACTTCCTGAAGGTCAGTAGTTTCTCTTCGTCTCCCAGGCTTTTATCAGGAAAAAAAATAAAATCAAAAACTCCCCAACAATTAGAAATAAGCAGCAAGCAAACAAATGAGTTTGGGTTTTTTTTCCATCTCTCTGGTCTCTGTGAAGGAGATTAGATTTCCTTGGAAAGAAAGCCTCTTTCCAAGAGAGACATGATATTCTGTATGTTATCTGGGGGGTTCAGTCATACATAGTAACTGTTCAAAACCTGACAAGAAATATGTGGGCTGTCTTTTAAAATGTTTCTATTGTCCACTGGAGATGTAAGTGAGGTCATCCAAATAATTTCAGAGGAACAGAATCAAGTACACTTTGGGAAGTCAAAAGCAGCCCAAATCTGTCTGCTGGTGGAACCATGGTATGGAGATGATCTAGGGTGATTGCTTTTATTTTTAATGATTGGTCACATGTTGCCATTTTTACCTCCAGCATTGCTTGACCTTTATGGACAGAGGATTTGTTTTTAACCTGATAAATTATTACACTTCTGGATTCATCCCAAAAAGACCCTAAGGTAAGCAGTATATTTCTTGAAAGGTGGCTTGCAGTCTCACATATCTGCATCAGTCAAAGCTCTGTGGTGACTATGTTATGCCAGTCTTGAAGGCCTTTAAGACACTGAGCCTACTGAATGGAGGCAGAGACCTCTTTGGGTGGGAAACCTGTATGCAAAGAGTCACAACTAAAGGAGAGGTTGGTTAAGAGTCTGGATGAACAAGGTATAGAGTCTGAAGTGACAGTTGCATGCAGTGACACTTAGGGGGAGCAACACAAAAATGTGTTGCATTACTGAGTTTCATCAGATACTATTTAGATTCCCATTCCTTGTGCAATAAATGCATTGAACTGGAAGCAAATCACAGAATGAGTGAGTCAAACCGTAACCACAGTTTGTGTTTGCCTTCCCCCCCCCCCCCCCTCTTTCCTCAGCTGCTGGTTGAATGCAAGTTTGAATTTCTTCAAACCATTTGCAGTCATGAGCACTACATTCCTCTGAACTTACTAATGACCTTTTCCAAACCTAAGCTGCAAAGAGCTCAAGGTATGTCCTTTCTCTGGGTTGAGAGCTACAGTTTATTAGTCTTGATGGCTGCTGACCAGATGGAATTTGGTTTGGTGTCAAGGAAATTTGCGTCCTACTTAGCCCAATTTACATTAACCTCAGGAAAAGATGCTTTTCTGGCAGGTTTACATAATTTTGTTCCAGAATGGTATGTAATCAATCCTTTTAAGTATTTCCTATATTTAAGTTTGCATGGGATTAACAATATCCAAAAGCAACTGCCCCCATTTCAGTAAATGCACGGACTGCCCAAGTGCAATCCTCTGTTCCCACAAGTGTCAGTGCTCCCTGAGTAGTCTTGTCAATTGATGCTGTAGAGAATAGATACAGAAGAACAGATTGAATCCACTGCTCCACTGCCAGCTCTCTTTGTGGCTGTGAGAAGGGATTTAGGTTACCCTCTGCTTTCACTTCAAACAAGAGCATAGCAGTGCACAGTACATTCAGGCTTGTACTCAAACCTGGGCTGAAGGCAGCCAACAGAGAACTTGAGCTCATATTGATTCTTAGTGCATATCTACTGCAACACTGCCACATTTCCAGGCTGCACTCACTGTCACACCGTGTCCCATTTGGTCCTGATGCTGCTCACTGCAGGGCACTGGGCAAGTGTGGATGCTCCAGCTGCGCTACTGAAGACGGTGCGGGCACACAGCGCTGAGCTCAGCAGTGTTGCTATAGACATAGCCTTACTTGCTCTGATCTCTGCTAGAAAAATGCAGTAAAGATTGCCAGGTTTGGGTGCTAATAGCCTGGCAAGGTAAGCACCAGAGAGGGGAGTTAGGTTTGGGATTACCCCATGTGAAAGCCCAGTGAATTTATTCTGATGCATCTTTAGTTGTGCCTCAGGGTGCAACCATACAAATACCAAAGTGGTTCTCTTTACTACCAGGTGGCAGAAGCAGCAGAAACTGTCAGGTTTCCCTTATTTTGGCATGTTTGTGACCAGCTCCTAATCGGAGACTCACTTCAGTTTGACTACTGGCCTGGTGTACTTTAAGAAAGCACACAGCTAGAAATGGCTAAGAAAACACACAATCACAGAACCTCCCCATTGCATAACAAAGATGTTCTTTCTCAGTTAACAGTCACCTCTGCATTTATAATGGTAAACTCAAGAGCTGTGACAGGCAGCTCCTCTTTCCTCCTCTGTTTTACTGTGACAAGGACCTACCACCTGAGGCTTTATTTTTAAGACACATGTTTTAAAATAGCGATAGCAATTGTCATTCACACACATTTCTTGCCCCTAGAGCAGCCTGTTCTCAGGGAGCAGAAGTCTTTGCAGTGGTGCCTGTGCTTTGCCTGCTGGGGTAGAGGCACATAGCGGTGCATCTCCATTGCCTGCTTTTACGAAAAGACCTGTGATATCGTGCTGGTGCCTCCACCTCCTTATCAGCTTACTTGAATGGAGGGGATGTGCCCAGCCTTCAACTATGCTGTTCCTGGGAAAAGTAATAGCCCCCATGAAGGTGGATAAAGATGGCTTCTGCAGCAGGAGTTGGTGGAGATGGACCGGCAGGCAGAGCACATCCTTGTGACCATATCCTGTTGAGCTGGAGGGTGTAATCTTGGAGCAGTTTCTCTGAGATGTCTCAACTAAAAAGGCTAGTTGCTGGTCTGGGTCTCTGCTGCCTCATCTGGGGGACATGCGTGCTTCACCATACAGAGCTAAACCCTGAGGTTGTCCTCGCAACCAGCAGCACAGAACTGTTTTGGCAGTCTTATGATAGCAAAGAACCTGAGAGATGGCCAGAAGCTGGGAGTTAAGCAATATCCTTATGAATAATATTAGAACATGACATACTGTCCCATTTCTCCAAGATTAGAGAGTTTCTTTTTGTGCACAAACTAGATTTTTTTTTCATTTGCAGTGGAATGGTTCTCTTCAGTAGGTAGGCCCAACTGGGATCTCCGAATCCTCCAGTGTCAAATCAAACCTGCAGCTTCAAATCAATTAGCTTGCATTCAACTAACGGAATAACCATGATGTGTAACACTTGGGTATTTGCTAACATGACTAACAATGAAAGCTAGATAACGCTCCACATCACTTTCTCTTTCCTCTGAATTGGACTTTCACAAACCAGCAAATGTTACTTATGAATCGATGAACTTAAAAATATCTTTAACAGCCCCAGAGCCCATAATGCAACAAACAGGGTCTGCTGCAGCTCTGATTAGGCACATGGTTTGCCTGACAGAGATAATGGTGTCAGGAGCAAGGTCACTTGTAGCAGCCCAAATGCACATGCATCCTGTGCTGAAATCTCTGTGTCTGTCGCTTCTCTGCTGCGTTAGCCAGACAGTCAGTGAAAATGATGCCTTAGCCTTGTAGCAGCTGCTCCTTTGATCACAGTATATAGACTGAATCTATGTGTATCGCAGGGTAGAAGTTAAGCTAACCAAGGCGCTCAGGCACTGAGCTGCCTTTCTTCTGGCAGTCAGAGCAGCTTTTAAGGAGCTGTGTACAATATCGGTTGGTGGGAAGCTAATGGAGCCTCAGTTTCTGGCAAGCAGCTGCCTGGAACCCTGCCCTGGCTCCCCGGTCCTTGCAGTGGGGCTGGGAAGCACAGTTGTATAAACTGCTGGAGGATGTGGTAGTGGTCACTAGGCACCATGTCCTTGTTTGCATCCCTTGTCCCAACAGGAGTATTTGTCTTTGCTCTGCTCTCTGACCTGGCAGAAGGGATGCAGATTTCATGGAGGATGTGGAACAAGCTGCAGAGGTGATGCTGCTGGGGCTGGGTAACCGCAATAAAAGCACCATCTCCACTGCCCATTACCCACTCCCTCAGTGCTCCTCCACTACCTGGGTAGCACCTCCACTGCCTAGGTAGTTGGAGGACTTACAGGATCATCCCCAGCCAGGAGCAGAGCAGACCCCAGGCAATAAGTCACGCTGCCTTTCCCCATTTCATCCATCTCTGACTGCAAATTACTCCGTAGAGCACTAAGGTTTGCAAAAATCCCTCCTTTAGTTCCTGCTGAAACTGTGAGGGCTGAAATTAATGATTAGGCTAAACAGGAAGATGCCAAGTTCTTTCATGTGACTTAACTCCATGGTGGAGAACGCAGTAGCCAGTTCAGGCTTTATTAAAAGATCAGCGCACTGTAGGAGAGAGAGAGATGGACTGTACTGGTGAACTGTTTTGGCTTACATGACCATTATGCCTTGCTCTGAACAGTCCCCCTAACCATTGCCTTGCTGTTTCTTTCAGATGTAAATCTCGAATACAGTTTAACTGATGAGTATTGCAGGCATCATTTCCTGGTGGGGATGCTTCTCAGAGAAGCCTCTGTTGCCTTGCAGGACAACTAAGATATCAGATACATGGCCATCTCAACCTTAAAAAATCTCTTGATAAAACATGCCTTTGACAACAGATACCAGCACAAGGTCAGGCATATTTTGTTAGCTTTTAAAAGAAGTAATATTCTTTAATTGTATGAAAAGGCACACATCAGATTTTTCAATCTTACATGGTGCACTATGGGTATTCTCTTTACTTTTTAGGGAAATGTTCTACATAACTGATAGTTATGACATTACAATAATAGCTCTGAGAAATTATCTAGGAACACAAACAATGCAGTCAGATAACTGTTGCGCTCTTATTCAAGCTTAATATTTAGATAATAAAGCCCTGAGCCATTAAGGAACTTGAGAGTGTCATCGGCCAAGAGACTGTTCAACAAAATTAAGCAACGTCAATGTTCTTCTGGTCTTGGGCTTAAATTAATATCCTGCATTAATATACTATAATTAGGAAACAGGACTGATCTCTGTTACAAGTCAGCTACATGTTTTGCTAATTAGTGAATCAGAAGAGAGGATCTGTGGATTCTCATGAGATGCTGGATTTCTGCTGGGTAGCTTTCAGGTTTCTTCAGTCAGAGGCTCAGCATAAGATATTGCTGGAAAAGCCTGGAGACAAGCTTGTTTTCTTCCTTGATTCTGCTCCCTGCTGACCCCTGTGTCCTTGGAAGTGCCAAGCTACCTGTGCAGACACTACCTGTCCTTGTTCTTGGCTGAATACATGCCTCTGCCAGGAGTTTAGCTCATCAAATTGTTCCCAATGTGCTGCATTGCTGGTCTTCTCTGGGAACATGGCTAGCTTCTGGGAACCAAGGGTGGGACAAGTGACCTGAATGTGCCCTGGCTCCTACCCCCTGCCTGGACCCAGAGCCAGTTCCTCTCCTCTCCCTTCTCTGCTTATTTGGAAGGGTTGAGTGGAAGGTGGGCTTGCTTTTCTCTGCAGTGAGGTGACTTACGCAGCCTAGAAACAAAGCTTCTAGCTCAGGGTAGTTGGCAAGACTTGATATTTCAGGAGAGATTTGCCAGCTTTCTGCCAAGACTGGGGCAGAAGCAGCCTGTTTCTGCTCTTTTGTGTGCCTGAAAACCCTGACGCTAAGGCAGTGGCTGTTGCTCCCTCGGTGTACAGCTCCCTCCCTGCCTTCTCAAAAACACCAACTGTCTTAAAATTGTCCTGCTGGACTGTTTTGTGTGTTGTGGCCTGCGTGATCAGGAAACTGCCTGGAGCCAGGGCAGGACGCCCAACCAGTGTCCCAAGACACCAAAGCAGAAAATCACGTCACAGTCGGGACAGGCTGAGCGTGACAGGGGCTGCAGTCTCCCTCTGACCAAGGAGATCTCAGTCCCATTGATGGTTAAGAGAGGCTTTTCTCAACCATTTTCAAAATGTGACATTCAATTTGCAAGCCTTAAATGGAATTTAATTATTTTTTTTAACCTTTCTGTCAAGTCCAGAATAATAAATTCTTAACAAAAGAGCACCCAGCATTTAGATAACATCAACCAGACCTTTTTTATCTGTATCAGTTAATCCAAATGTATCTGTTCCTACAGACTTTTTAACTAGAAGCATTTGCTATGGATAATTCCCAACTGGGAGCGATTCCTCACCAGCACCAAGCAAGGAGTGAATGTTTTTGTTTCATTGCTCCTGGGTGTTGTGCTTGAAAATCAAGCCATGTGAGTGAAGTGCCAGTTAAAGAGTTAGGAAATCCAGGATTTAGTTCGTCACACATCCTGTATGACTGGGAATGCTATTAAGCCCCTAAAATCCCTGAGTGCCCCAAGCTCACTGCTAGAGGGGTAATACCCACCTTCCAGCCCTGTAAGTGGATGTGAGAAGCCAAACCAACCGATGTCCTCAGACACCATATACAGCACGTAAATGTATAGGTATTTTTGGCTCAATTTCCCTCCATTGAGAGCCTGGACACTCTAAATTTTTCTCAACCTTTCTTTTTTTTTTTTTTTTTCCAGAACCAGCAGGCAAAAATAGCCCAGTTCTACCTGCTGCTGTTTGGGCTGCTCCTGGAGAACATCCAACGAGTGGCCAGCCATGAGGCACTCTACTCACGTGCGGTCACCTCCAGCCCCGTGAATAGAGCCCAGCAATGTTCTCCGCTCTCCTTCTCAGTGTTCCTCTCCCCCCACGCTCTCTGTATGACTCCCACTGCCTGCAGCCAGGCTCAGCTTTAGAAATAAGCATGGTGGTGTTCTCCCCACTGCCCTGTAATGTGCCTGTTTCTTCTAATTTGGCTTTTCCTGTGATTTTGGTTCTGTCTGTAGCACTGGGTATGATGTCCCTGCCCTTTTGCTTGCTATGGTTTAACACATGTCTTATGGTATGTGTAGTGGGGTGAGGTGAGGTAAGTCCCTTCAAGTGCAATGAGTTGCAACAGGACTCAGCGTTGAACTCCAGCAGCTGTTCTGTGTAGTTGCCTGTCTGCCTGAGGGTTGTGCGCAGTTCCCAGGCAGGCTTAGCCTGTGGACTAGTTTCCTCCTTGTTTCAGGCAAAACAACAACATAAGAGACAGTTAAGAAAAACAATTCAAAAATTTAAACTCAAATGATGAAATACAAAAGGGAACACACTGCTATGACTGACTTTAATATGTTCTGCTATTCTCTGTACTCTTCCCCAAGTCATTTATCTTCTTACGGAAGTAAGGAAATAGTTTTGGTTTTTTTTCATTGCTGCTCTAATTTGCCTTTGTTAAAAAAAATATTCCCTTCTATAAGGGAGTAGGTGTTATCTTCATTGGTCACAAAAACTTTATGTTGCTTTACAGACATCCAGGGATGAATTCATGTGCAGTTTTGCATCTCCCACAAATAGATCCAGCCTGATTGTGGATAAAGATCAAGGTGATATTTTTTTCTCCTAATCTTTACCTTTTCCATTTATTTTGAAGTTAACTACTATCAAACCTAAGACCCATTAGTTAAAATCTGAAATAGTCATCTTCTAAAGGACCTCTCAGAATTTGTATGCATTTCCCTGGACACAGTGTCAGCCCAACTGTCCTTTCCAGATTAATCAGCTTTCAACATGGGGCTTTGGGAAGCCCTGTCTGTGCTGTCCAAATCACATCCTCCATTTGCAGTCCATGATGTGCTGAGGGGAGCTGTGCAAAGGGGTTAACTGTGGGGTTTGGGGTTTTTTTTCCAGCCTGTGTAGCAGCACTTCCAAATGGCTACGTGATAAAGCGAGATGACTCAAAGGGATCCCTGAACTCAGAGAGGGCAACCGCTCTGGATCAGAGTGAAAATGTAATATATCTGGGATTAGAAGACATGGTGTTTGCTGCACTGGGCTGTGAGCTGTGTTAAATAAGGGAGAGGGAAAAGGAGTTCCCTGTGGTAATGCTCTCAAAAGGCAGCTTATAAATATCTCTGTTCGGAAACAGATTCATGTTTAACGGAGCAGGTCAGACTCAGGGCTCTGGTATGCTTTCCCTTCTCAAACGTCTCTGAGCCAAAAATCTAATTGTTGACAAATTCATTATCAAAAAGACAAGACAAAAGCCTGGGGAAGATCTCCTATGGTGCATTTACCCATACCCATTTGTGCTCCCTGTGCGTGGATGGGCCTGAGCCTGGCCCATGCCGAGTGCATGGTGCTAGCAACTGGTTTCCAAAGGTGATTGGGAGGCAAAGTGCCATGATGGGAGATTGCCAGTGACCGCTGACTTAAGAGACGATGAGGTATATGTAGGAAAATCAACCCAGGCTAATAAACCACAGCCCCACATTTGCAGAAGATGCCCATGGTCACAGCACAAATAGCTCTGACCCCACTATTTAGACAGGGTGTACTGTCCTTGTTGGCAGATTGTGTGCACAGAAATCAGACATTTGTGCAGACCAGCCTCTGGTTTTCCTCAAGGCGCTTTCCAGATGTCTTGCGTTGGCATGAATCATTGATGCATCTTAAAAAACTTTGGCCCTTACAAGCAGCAAGGCAAAGAAAGATGTTTTGGGCTGAGTGTGTCCTGACACGCTTAGGAGAGGTGGGGCCTTTCAAGCTCTCCCACATGAATCATGAAACTACAAGACCAAGTATAGTATAGCCAAACACTTGGCTATCAAAACCACTCAGAATCAGAAAAGCTCTGAGCTTCATCGCTGCTGGCAGCAATACCTGGCGGGGTTTGCAGAAAGCATTGCTGCTTGCAGCTCAGCTCTCCCACACAACAAGGCAGCCTCTTCTGTGTTCACGAAGGTAGCTTCATTGGAGGCGTGGAAAACAGCTTTTCTGTTAGGGAAAGCTGTGCCCACAAAGCCATTTAAAAGCAACATGCAGCTTCCACACTGCTCTGCAGAGCTAGATGCGTTGCTTATCGCCCATCCCCTGGCCTGAGTTGTGTGCTGACTTGAGAGTTGCACATGTTCAACAGAAAGTTCTGGCTATAGCACTGTATCGCCAACTCTAAACTGAATGTTTAATTCTGTTTCATTATGACTCACATCCACAGCCTGTCCCAGGATAAACAACAAATAAGGTCTGTGGATTGCTCTCCAAACATATGAGGCCCAGCTCTCAGAGAAGCATCCTGCTTAGAGCTTAATCGTATCCATTTGTTGGAGGATATGGCTAGGGTGAGCACAGAAAATGCAAAAGAAATTGGTAAAGCTTTAAAGGTTGTGTTTCCCACCAGACAAAGCCCAAGCCCGTCCCACATAGATTGACTCACCAGCAGGATTTCACTTATCTTTCCTTAAGTCAGTAAGAAGGAAGAAAAACAAGAGACACTTCCAAAAATCAGAGTTCTTAAATGGAAATTTCCCATTTTTAAAATAACTGCACGTTTCAAGAGAATGCTAGATTGTTGCTTTAAACTGTGGCAGCTAATGAAGTGTTTTGTTTGACAAGAACTGACTTCAAAAATGTTGGGGAGCATAGACGCTGCAGAGAGCAGGGGAAGTGAAAGCAGGACCACTGTGTGTTTTGCTGGATAAGCCACTGGTCTCTGCCCAGACACCTTTCCTGTGGGCAGAGAAGCATTCAGCTGTGTGTCTGGGATTTCCAAAGTGCTCATCACAGGATGGAAAAAAAAGCCCCAAGGATAAGATTTCTCCAAAGCACGGTACTGTGGGGGTGCTCATGCAGGGGGACAGGAGAGGTGCTGGTATGTGCTGGATTTGTTGTGCCAGCACTGCACAGTGTCTAGCACTGTGCTCTGTTCACATACAACCCAGGCACATGGGGCCTCTGGCCATCAAGTCTGTGTCCCATTAGGCCTGCAGAAGCTCCATGAGGAGCAGCATGTTACACTGCACCTGCTTGGACCAGTTTGAGAGCCGGACACTCCTGATGTGCTACCTCTACATTGTGAAGAAGACCTCTGAAGGTTGGTGGCTCTTGCTCACTGGGAGGCAGACAGACAGAAAGACACGAGACCATTACTGACAGTTTTGGTCTGTAAGGTTCTCCTTGTATCTTTTTTTTTAAATTTCAGTGGACCCCTTTTTTTCCCCCTTCCTTCTTCCAGATACTCTTCTAGCTTACTGGAACAAATTGTCACCCCAAGAGCTGATCGATGTCCTTGTGCTTCTAGAGTGAGTGTCATGCAGCTGAAATCCAAATGCTGCCCCTTCGTGTGGGCAGCACTGGCCAAAAA
Source organism: Laterallus jamaicensis coturniculus (assembly GCA_022605575.1). Taxonomy (NCBI): domain Eukaryota; kingdom Metazoa; phylum Chordata; class Aves; order Gruiformes; family Rallidae; genus Laterallus; species Laterallus jamaicensis. Next base: position 18,308,354 of record JAKCOX010000014.1, read on the forward strand.
GAAGACATGGGTGTGGTGTGCCTCCCTGGGGCATGCAGTCCTGTGTAGCACCAGAGGAGTCTGGCCAAGGTGCAAGGAAATGGTCCTCCTCCTTCTGAGAAGAAGCTGGTGTCTCTTGAGGGAGCACAGTACAGTGATGGTGCCCTGTGCTCGGTCCAGGATCAGGGCTCACTGTGCAGCCCCCCCATAACCAGCACATCCTTGACTTTGCAGTGGGTTTGGTAGAACAGACTAGGAGGAACACACATGACACAGATGTGCTGTAGGGTGTGGAAGCCAAGGAGGTGAGGTTGAGTAACTTGTACAGACCCCAAACCCTCCTGCACAGAGGAGTGTGGCCACAGAAAAGGACAGGACAGATTTTGAATGTTCTGGATCATTCCTGATCTGTGGGATCTGTTAGAGAGACACATTTTATTTGCTTTCTAGGGTGTGCTTATTTCACTTCAGATACGTGGGATAGAGAAACGTTGCCAGGTATTATATTCTTCTGTCCAGGGCCAGGGTGGGGGGCTGTCCCTGTGCTCCCTGCCACAACTGAGACAGGAAGGAAGCCTGTGCAGCCACATTGGGTGGCCCCTCTGCTCAAAGCCATGCCACAAGCAGAGTCCACTCAGCTTAGCACCTTGCCCCTTCCCTTCCCTCCAGTTCCTGCATGAGACCCACTGGCCCAGGCACTCCTGACTGCCCGCACAGGTTGGCAGTGTCCCCCACAGTCAGCATCAGGTGAGACAGGAGTTGTGGCTGCACTGCTGTTCCCTGTTTCAGTAGCTCTAGGGCCATCTGGTTTAGGCAAGACCAGGGTAGCCTGGTCATTCCCACTGGGATTGTCTGGGATAAAACCAGATTGGTGCATTAGAGGAAGCCCAGGGCTGCATCCTTGTGCCTCATGTAATCCTGTGGTAGTGTGTCTGCTGTTGCTCATCCAGACCTGCAAGTCTTCACTTACCCTTGCAGGGTGCATGATGCCCGGTTATCCAAGCACACGGGAGCTGATAGGAAATCCCAGACGATGCCAGCACTCTGCAGCAGAGCTGGGGGGATGCAGGTGCAGCTCCAGCATCTGAGCAGCTTGGAGACCTCCTTCACACTCAACCACAGTATGTACAGCCAAATGAGATGGGATCATGGCATATTAGCCTGCTGGAAACTGCATGCAGCCATTTTCCACTTGCTGCTTGTTGCTTCAGAATAGTCAAACCCTGCAGAATTACAGTGGTCACTGCTACTCCCTGCAACATCCCTCGATTGGTGCAGGTGATATTTGAACCAGCCCCTTAAGAATCACCCCTGGGACTTAGGCCCTGTGTAGCTTTTTCCTCTTGCCTGTCCCGGCTCAGGTCCTTGGCTGAGTGGGTATGCAGGTGGTGCTTTGGTTAGGGTGGTGAGCAGTGTAGGCAGGAGAGCTGCCCTGTGCAAAGATGTGAGCTAGGATCTGCTCTAAGCCTCTCCAACGTGGGTAAGCTTTGCCCCATTGAAACACATCGCCATTTCTCCTCTGCATATACAAGTTGTGCACCTTGTTCTCTGGCTTTAAAAACAGTGAGATTAAGGGGAAATACTGACATTGCTTTTCTTGGTTGGCATCAGGCTGTGATAGTTTCTCTGGATGGAGCTGGTGATTTCAGCATCTTGCTGCTTTTACCTCATCTCCCAAACCCAGTGAAATGTAAGGGGAGAAGCTTATTTATGTCAGCATTGAGATCTCGTGAAAGCTGAAGTGTTGAGCACTGTTTCCTCCTGATGTACTTTCCATCTGCAGATGCAGGCACCTCAGAAGCAGATATTGTGCACCAGGCGTTACTGGAAGGCAATATTGCCAACTGAAATGTGCCTGACAGTGCTGGACACCATCTCATTCTTCACTCAGAGTTTCAAGGTCAGTATTGATATCAAAAATATTGTAGAAAAGCGTGCTGTATTTCTGTATGCTTGCTAATTTTGATAACCCATGCTCCTTGAGTGGCAGATTATGGAAGGCTTTACAAAAGCAAATCTGTCACAGCTTGTTTGTTTTCCAAACCACGGAGTGTTTCAGAGGCTCTCAGAGTAGTTTTGCACTTATGCATACTTGCAGTGTCTTCAAAACTGCAAAACCATAGAAAACTACATGGACATTATACCATGAGTGTAGACGTGACAAAAATAGAATAAGAGGAAATGTACATCATATAGAAAGGAGGGACTACAGGAAAGGGAAATGAAGGTCTAGCATTCTTAGAACAGTCACTATTTTCTACCATTAAATTGCCTGGAAACAAGGCCCACGTTCCCTTGATTCATTGCACAGAAATGTCTCTGGGGCTGAAGCACGCCAACAGTGGTTACCAGTTCAGATAGGACCAGTACCACATGGTGATCTCCATATCGTGATTCACATTCCCAGCTCTCTCTGCCATCAACAAGAATCAAAGCTTCTGTGGTGAGCAGAACCCTAGGCTGGCAGCAAAATCCTGAAATCCTGTTCCAGAAAAGCTCTGGAAAAATATGGCTGGAGGAATCCTGCTCATAGCAACGTGTCTTGTTTGATGTCACAAGACCAACTCAGGGCAATAAAGATTGCCTGTTTAGATGGATTGAACAACATGAAGAGAGAGGTTGTCATATCCTCTGCTTTTGTTAGAGAGCAAAGAAAACCATCCTGGTACATATATTAAATTACTCTGTAAAAGTTCAGCAGCAGAAGGATTTAGATGCAAGAGTTAAAACTTGCTTGACTTTCTCAGTTGCCTCTTTTTGAATATAGCTGAACCACAAAACAATGTGATTTTCAAACCACAGGATAGACTGGATTCCCTTCCGCTTTAGTGGGCTTCTGCTTTGCTTTTATGGTCATACCGTGTTACCACACAGAAGTGTGCTCCACACTGCAGTAAAAGTGCTGATCCTGTTCTTATTGGCAGCTTGAAATGAGTTCAGCGAAGAGCTTAGTTTGGATCCTAAGCTTACCCTGCTACAAGATGTATTGGATGTCAAAAGACAAACCTGATGCTGCCCCAGTATTGCTGGGACTGACAGTGAGCTAGGGACTATAGGCCTATTTTCAAGAAGGGTAAGAAGGAAGACCCTGTTAACTGAGGGTCTGTCAGTCTCACCACAGTGCCTGGTAAAATTATGGAGAAAATCATGCTGGGAGCTTCTGAAAAACACCTAAAGGACAAGGAAGTCATTAGTCACAGCCAACATGGGTTTGTGAGGGAAAGGTCCTGTTTATCCAATTTGATTTCCTTTTGCGACAAGGTCACCCAGCTGGTTGGCCAAGGGAAAGCAGTTGATGTTATTTTTTTTGGATTTTGGTAAGGCTTTTGATACTGTGTCTCACATTATCTTGCTGGTCAAAATGTCCAGCATACAACTAGACAAAGCCATAATGTGTTGGGTAGGCAATTGGCTGAAGGGTCGGGCCCAAAGGGTGATAGCAAATGGGGTTTGAATCTGGCTGGTGGGGTTCCCCAGGGCTCCAGTTTAGGCTCAGTTCTTTATAATGTTTTCATAAATGACCTGGACACAGGACTAGAAGGTGTCTTAAGTTAGTTTGCAGATGACACCAAACTGGGGGAAGCTGTTGACTCCATTGAGGGCAGAGAAGCCTTGTCAGAGAGACCTGGACAGATCAGAGAACTGGGCAATCACCAACAGCGTGAAGTTTAACAAGGGCAAGTGCTGGATTCTACACGTGGGAAGGGGCAACCCTGGCTCCACATCCAGCCTGGGAGGTCAGACGCTGGAGGTCAGCCATGCTGAGAGGCATTTGGGGTCTTGGTTGACAGCAGGTTAACCATGAGCCAGCAGTGTGCCCAGGCAGCCAGGAGGGCCAACCGTACCCTGGGGTGCATCAAGCATGGCATGGCCAGCTGGTCCAGGTTTGTCCTGCTCTACACTGAGATAGTGTGGCCTCACCTTGAGCACTGGGAGTAATTTTGGGTGCCACAGTACAAGAGGGATGTAAAATATTGGAGAGTGTCCAAAGGAGGGCAGTGAGAACAGTGAAAGGTCTGGAGGGGAAGTCTTACAAGAAGAGGCTGAAGCCCCTGGGTTTGTACAGCCTGGAGAAGTGGAGGCTGAGGGGAGACCTCATCACAGTCTATGGGTTTCTGATGAGAGGGAGCAAAGGGGCAGGAGCTGATCTCCTCCCTTTGGTCACCAGGGATAGAACCTGAGTGAATGGCATGAAGCTGTGCTGGGGAGGTTCAGGTTGGATGTTAGGCAGAGGTTCTTTACCCTCTGGGTGGTAACAGGCTCCCTGGGGAAGCAGTCACAGCACCGAGCTTAGCTGAGTTCAAGAAGCATCTGGACAATGCCCTCAGTCACATGCTCTGACTTGGCTGGCCCTGTGTGGAGCCAGGAGTTGGACTTGATGATCCTTATGGGTCCCTTCCAACTTGGGATATTCTGTGATTCTATGATCTCCTATGGATATGGGGCATCCCCATCCTTGCAGCGTGGCTGTGATGTGCCAGGCTTCCTGTGCAGCAGCTGCAAGCACAACAGCAGGCATAGGGAAGATAACTCTGGTCTCAACTATATTAATCCTCTCCATCTAATTCCATTTCACCATCTCTCTTCAGGGAAGGGGAGAAAGGGAGATAGGTTCCCAGGAGGTGAAGAAAGGGAGATAGGTTCCCAGGAGGTGCAAACTGTCCAAACTTTTCAGAAGACAAGGGAAGTGTACTGACTTACTACAGCAAAGAATATGTCCAGTGAAAAGATGTGATAGTCTTTTTTTTCCCCCTTTCCTCTTTTTTTGGACTACAAAGAAAGCACTTGTTGAAACAAAAAGAAATGGAAAAAGCAGTGTGATAGTTATGTTGGTAACAGATTGTTTTATTTAAAATAACTCTAAGCAACTGGTGAATGCTGTACAGATTATTCAGCTGGGTTTTGGAGTTAGTGATGCAAAAGTGATAAAATATTTTTGGTTTATTCTCTGCTATAAAAATAGCCTCTGACCAACTAGTATAAGTTTGTACTAGTTGTCACATTTATTGGTTATATTTTTACTGAAGGTTCCTTATCTGGCTTAAAAATTGATGTGATTAACTATGCAAAAATACCTCTGTTATTTCCAGCTTCAGGCACAGCATTTCTGCAAAATAAATTCTCTCATTACTTTCCAGACCCAGCTGTTAAGCAATGATGGCCACAATCCACTCATGAAGAAGTTTTTTGATATTAATCTTGCTCTTCTCAAAAATGGGCAGTCAAAAGCAACTCTGAAGCATGTGCTCGCCTCTCTGAGAGCTTTCATTAGTAAAGTATGTGATTTATGACTCCAGAGGTGCAGGACGATGTATACAGGTATGATAGAAGAGTCTGGTATGCTTTAACTCCTGTTAAACTGATATTCTGTGCTGGTTTGAGATGTGCTTTAGAACACATCTTCTTCACTGATTTAAAACCCAGCCCAGGTTATCGACTTCAATTATTTATGAGGAAACAAAAGGAGAAATCACATGGAAATCCCTCACTTGCCTTGGTGGTAAACCTGCTGTTAAAGTTTAGTATCTGTTCAGCTAAAAGCTGGTGCTCCTTGAATCTTTGCCCCAAACTGTCAGCACCGCTGACAAACCTATTGACTGAATATTACTTGTAGTGACAAGCTGCTCCTCTCCCGCTGTGTTTGAAAGCAGTTAGTGCTTGCTGAACCTCGTTCTACTCTTTTTCTGAGCCCTGGTACACACTCAAGAAGTGTCAAAGTCACAGCTAACCACATAAGGGCAGTGACTGATGCTATTGCTGACATTTCCCTTCATGCTTGTCAAAACCTGCTGCTTCTCAATGAGCAGTACGTGCAAACTCTGTTCTGTGCAAGCTGCGTGGTTATCTTCAATTCAAAATGAATTAAACTATCCCAAAGCACTTGAAAGCAATGCTTCATTAATGAGGTAAATCCTCATGGCCTGAGATTGCAGCCAGGCAGAGCACAGTATGTGAATGAGGCGTTACTGCCAAAGGAGGTCTTGCACTAGCTGCAGAGCAAAGAGAGACGTTTTTTTTCAGAGGTGAAAACTTTCTGTGCTGTGTACCTTTTACTATAACCCCACAGCAAAGCTAAGAGCTAGTCTGAGTCTGTCTAGGGCTGAAGTTTGGGTTGTCCTAAGCAAACGCATGAGAAGTAGAAATCACAGGAGCCTCGCTAGCTACTTATCTGGCTCCAGGCAGCATGGTCTTCTCCAAGACGTTTTTCCATGGGGCTTCTGAAACCTGCCAGATTGGCAACACATGGTGGCAGAAATCACTCTGGGTTTCTACGGGTCTAACACATGTTTATTGCTCTGCCTTTCTTTTGAGTTTTCTGCTGGGCTGAAATCTGCTGAGCCTTGAGTTCCATCCTGCTGCAGACCTGCATGCACCCCACTCAAACACGGTCCACCTCTACCCCTTACCAATCAAAAGTTGGTTTAGCCAGAAATATCTGTACCTCTCTTGCTTTCTTGGCAGATTTTCTGTTGTTGTTTAAATGCAAAGCCAAACCTGCACACCTGCCGAATTTGATCTCACCATCAGCCTTCAAAACCTGGAGCCCTTCAGGGGTTCCACACTCACTTTCCAAAATGCTGATTACAGCAATGCAGATTGCACTCTTGGCTGCTGGAAGGATAGGCAGCAGGATCGTTTTCTTGGGTTTATGCCAGCCTGGATCCACACTGAATTTAGCATTGTGGGGCTTCAAAAATACAAAAGTTTGATTGCAGTTAATTTCTCACATTTGTGCTATGACAGGACACAGTGTTGCTTCTGTAAAAGCAAGATATGAACCCAGCAGATGGTATCTATAAGGAAGTGTTTTCTTTGCCAAGTCCATAACCACATGAGTCCCAAACTTCCTTTTAGGTCCTCTGAAGTGCTCTTCTAAGGCACGAAGTGACAATTAAAGAGTGGCAGTGGGTCACTGTATTTCATGAAAAGTGCAAGGATGGCATTTTTTTTCCTGCAAGCTGGTTTGGAAATAGGAAAGCTGCACTGCTTTCTTTTGGGTTGCAGATCATTGTTAGCTATAAATTAGTGTTAAATTCAATAAAACCAAAAGTGGGTTATATCTTTGATGCAGCTAGAATAGATAATATGTGATTTTTCTGGCCTTCTGTAACTAATAATTACAATGAAAAGAACCCTCCTCTTACCTAGGGTCACAGCAAATGGTTGCTGGAAGGGAAGAAGTTCCTGAGATTTGTTCTGCATCCCAAATTATGTCTTAAAATAGCTTGCCTTCTGCATTAAATCTGGTTACTTGATAGGCAAAAGACTTTGAAAATGTCGCAAGAAAGCAAAGAACAAACAAGTTCTGTAATTGTTTGCATGTTTGGTTTTGGTTTTAAAATGAATCCTGCTTGCATGCATGTGTGCTGGGAATTTGGGAAGGAAGCTGTCTCTGCTTTTTACTGGGTGGGAAAAAGAAACAAAAGTTAGATTGCTCCTTTAATACTACAGGTTTCGCTAACAGCTAAATCCGTCTTTTCAGAGCTTCACTTTCAGTTAAATACATACATACATGCTTGGGAATGTGGTCTTGAAATTAAGATTATGAAGGAAAACATGTACGGAGATAGCTGATATAGCCTGCTCTGCATTAAAGAACAGCTCAGACATGTGGATGTGAGAGTGATGGAAACTCCACATAGCTGCCCCCTCCATGTCTGCCTGTCCCTTGGAGCACTGACACTAGCAGGGCACTCTAGAGGCATCACAAATCCCAGGCCCTGAAGGACCAGGGCAGCAGAGCCTTGCTCCTTTCCTGCAACAGCTGATTTGGGAAGCTTTTCCCTGTCCAATTCCCCTGGCCATGTGAAGCTGTGCTTTCCCTCCCTGCTAGTGCTCTTAGGATGCAGCATCATTACAGCCTCCGGTGCAGTTGTGAAGGGCACTTGGCATGTCCTGTCCGCCACTGTGGCTCCCCTCCCCTCATGGTCCTTCTGTACCAAGGCCTCTCTGGGGTCTACTCACTGTGTTGATTCCTACTCTGGCCCTTTGTGTTAGGGCTGGATGAGAATTGTGTTCCTCCAGTGCACACAGGGTCATTGCTACATGTGCTGTTTTGCAGCTCTTCCCAGCTCTCGTTCTGCTGCCAGCTGGAGAGCCTCAGGCAGTACCTGCCCTGATCACCAGCAGGCATTCACCCTGGGGCTGCTGCCCTGAGCCTGGCACTGGGAGCGATTGCATCTGCTTGGGCTTGGTCTCCAGAAGGAGCTGCACAGGGATGCAGGCTCCCCATGAGGCATGGGTTTTCCTCTAGAGCTGGCTCAGGGGGGAGTGCGCAGGGAAGACTCTTGGGCTGCTTCTTGCAACAAATTCCCCAGGGAAACTTTTTTCTCTCTGGCATCAGGTTAGAAATGTCTGAAAAGCTTCTGCAGGCAAGCAGCGGTCCCCACTGAGAACAAGTGCCAACCCATGTGCTGCCTGTTCATGCCCAGTTACACATTGCCCTGTCCAGCTCTGGGCTAGACCCTGCTCTGAGCTAAACCCAGCTCTGAGTGTGACGCCATCTCGCTATGGGAGAAGGATTGCGTTACAACAGGCAGCAATTACTTAATAGCTTCTTTCCCAAGTGCACATATGATTCTCTTGCCCCTCTGTTGCTATGATATTAGTTTCCTTCTTTTCTTTCTTCCATTGTTTCTTTTGAAAATATTTTTTGCCAAAGGCAGTGAACACCCAAGTGTTTGGTCAGTGTCTTCATTCTGCCTTGTAACCTGTGTGGTTCGGTGTAATCCCAATGGTGTAGTCTTGCTAGCCACATCTCCTCGGTTCCTGTTTTGAGACCCTCTCATCAGCACGCCATGGTTGTGGCCGCAGCAGTACTTACAAGCTGTTCTGAATCATATATACTTGATGCAAGGAGTAGAGGGCTGTGGTAACAGTTCCAGGCTCTGACTTGGAGGTTGTGAGTGAACTCTCTGACAGTATATACTGCCATCTCCCATGGGGAAAAGGTAGTGAAGCAGGTAGAAGTGGATCATGGATCACGCCCTGTGAGGGCCATTGGGTCTTGAATGGACAGACAAAAAGCCTGGGTGCCTGTGTTGCCCCTTTGTGCCAGAAACTTCACTGGGGCTGGTCCTCAGCCACAGCAGAGGGAGCAGAGTGTCACTGTGTGATGCTCAAACAGCCTCTGCTCCTGCCGGGAGGTGTTGGCATCACCCTGCTCCAGACAGGTCCCTGTGGTGGTTGTGGAGGCGGCTGCATGCCAGCACAAAACCATTCCTCCTTCTGCTTCCCTGTGCCCGGCCTGCTGTGACTGGGGTGTAAGGAAGCCATGTGTGGTGCCCCCTCCCCGCTAGCCACCGCTTATGACTGCAGACAGACAGACGCATGCTGGCAGCCCCTGCTCGGAGGAGGCCTGCATGGAGGCCCAGCCAGGGCCAGGCACCGCTGCAGCCATCTGCTCTTGAGGCACAGCTGAGTGTGCCCCCACAGACATGCTTGGAAGTAGGTGTTTGGTAAGGTAGCAGGCATGCTGTGGCAGGATGGAGTGCTGGTCTTCCCCTTCTGCTTTCTGTCACCCTGCTGCAAATTTCTGAGCCCTGTTGCTGACTGAGGTAGCTGCGGTTTTGCCTGATCCTGTTGCTCACTGGGGCTGGCTCCATCTGGGGGGCTGGGGCAGGTCACTGGATATTTTAGGCTCTCTATGACAAGCAAGTCTCTTGTTTGCATTCCAGAGAGCAGTCACGATTTTAATTGGGTTTTTTGGGGGATGTGTAGAAGTAGCTGTGTGAGCATTGCAGGTCACGTTTCCCAGTGGGGTCAGACTTCTGGGTAGGCTCTGGCAGATTTGTTGATGTTCCAGATGGAAGCCTTTAGTGGGAATGTCTGTGGGACTGCTCCTCTCTGCCCTATTGCTGGTGCTTACAGCTTCTGCAAGAACATAAAACTTCTGTCTGTCCAATTTGGTGAGAATTTGTCAATGAGAAAATGTGGGGGAGGAGATAGATGCACATCCCAAATAAGTATGACAACAAAGTTCACATCACTCCAGGAAATGTGATTAAGTATAGGTCCTGAATTCATTCCCACAAATATTTTCAGAGTCAGAACTCTAGCAGATACTCTACTGAGGCTGTCCAGGCTGGAGCCCACTGTGTGGCCCCATGCCCCTGTCCACCTGAGCTCTGCAGATGTAATTTAATGGTGTATTTCCTAATATGTGCATGTCTCTTATGAAGTTTCCCTCAGTGTTTTTCAAGGGAAGAGTGAACATGTGTGCTGCCCTCTGCTACGAGATCCTGAAGTGCTGCACTTCCAAGGTGTCCTCCATGAGGAACAAAGCCTCCACTCTTCTGTATCTTCTGATGAGAAATAACTTTGAGTTCACCAAAAGGTGAACATTTCTGAGAACACATCTTCAGGTCAGTGACTGGGGAAAAGGTAGAGAGGAGGGCACCTCGGGCTTTATGAAAAGATATTTCAATGTGAGTCACCTCATATCTGCAGAGGATCTTGCCATTGTTGATTTCCAGGCTTTGCCTAATTCCTGTTTCTGGTGATTTGCCCAGGGTAAAATACATTGCCATCAAGTACTCCAAGATGTTGAGTTTTTGGAATCGCATACACAAGACATACTTCGGCCTCAGAGGCTGGCCTGGCTGGAAGGGATAGCCGGAAGAGCTGCCTTTGAGGCAGGAGGAGGGATTTTTCTGGAGCTGCTTTTTGCAACGTTGTTTTTCTGAAGCAAACTTAGGTACCTAAGGTCACAGATCAGTACTGTCTGGGTTGTAATGAATGTGGAAGAAGGTAACTAATGTACAAACAGGGATTGGTATTATGAATGCTATATTGTTAATTCTGTGAGGTTGGTGTTCAGCAAAGCAACTTGATACTCTGAAGAGTATTTGGGCTTGGGAGATGTGACGGCAAAGCCGCAACAATAACATCGCTGACGTTGTGAGAAAGACCAGATGTTTTTCTGTGAGCATTTAATGTAAGTGTGACAATAACACTCCTCTATTAGGGCTCATTTAAGTAAAGCCCCTACTGTGTCCCAACAGATAATAATTGCAGTGAGCCAGTTAATAGCAGATGTGGCACTCAGCGGTGGGACAAGGTTTCAGGACTCCTTGCTCATCATTAACAACTTTGCAAACAGCGACAGGCCCATGAAGGTGAGTTGGAGATGTTAAATCACATCATGTGCTGTCAGCCATTAATGCCAGACTGGGGACGCACTCAAGGAAACCATGTTTAAAGATAACAACTGGAACTGTGACTTACTGGGCTGTGTTTGCTCAGTAAACGGTTATTACGCCAAAAGCAATAGGGCCAGGTCATGCTCCATCCATAAGGCCTCACGCCAATGGGAGGGAGCTCTGCAATTCAGGTTACATTGTGCAAAGTGTGCTGCTTGCAAGGGCATCCAAATTGCTTTCCAAGATCTCCCAGCTTTGAGAGGAATGACAAGGGAGGGTCTGGTACTACTGTTGCCTGAAGGTAATAATTAGCAGGAATTAATTTTAATTAATTGAGTATCAATAATGTTAAGAAAGCACTCTTTCCTGGAGATTAATGGTTTTATTTCTTTGGAAAATAATTTTCTGTCATTGAGCTGAACAATATAGCATTACTGCATGCTCCACTACAGACAGAGTAGCTGCCAAAGTAGGATAGAGGAAAACGGGAAGTATTTTTACAGTTCTGTGATTATCCTATGACCTAAAGATGGAATGAAAACCTGAGCTAGGTGTTGAACTGTGCTACTTGAAATTTATAGTTAGGATATACCTGGCAAAGAGCACATTCTCTTCTGTACAGAAGTGTTTAAGGGTTTCACTGAGACATACTTTGCTGATCATATTTTATGTCATAAGGCCCTCATTATATCCAGTTTATGTTCTTATAGATGTGCAAGAGTACAAGAGAGGTTTCAATACACTGGAGAGGATGCCACATGTGGGCACAGGGGTAGCTTGGGAGCAGGAGCCCAAGGAGGGGGACCATGAGCCAAGCTTGCTATGGAGGAGAGAAAGCTGTGAGGGGACCTAATCACTGCTTTCTGTTACTGAAAGGGAGGTTATAGAGTGGAGATCAGGCTCTTCTCAGAGGTGTGGAGTGGCAGGACAAGAGGCAATGGGCACAAGTTGCTGCAAGGGAAATTCCAGCTTTACTGAAAGAAAAAGCTTTTTCCCAAAAACATGGTGCAGCAGGGCCCAGAAAGTAGGTGAAATTTCTGTCCTTGGAGACTATAAAACTTGGCTGGACAAACTTTGCTCTAACTCAGTGATGGCCCTACTCTGAGCAGGAGATTAGACTGGAGCCTGTGTTTCTTTATTTATTACATTCCTGTGGTGGGAAGCTCTAAAAATGCCTTTGGTGCCTTAAGAATTAAAGAGTGACCACATCAGAGACTAGCAAGCTGGATGTGGAATGACATGAAAAATACTTCAGACATGGTTTATGGTCCCATCCTTGGACATTGGCGTGCATGGAGCACTTCTGTCCTGCTCTCACACCCGTCCACTCCTCAGGATGTCAAAGTATCTCCCTCACTGTAGCAGAGGAACAGCCAACCTGGCATCCTGAGCATGGCCAGGAGAGATTGGCCCTGTGCACGTCCAGATTTAAATGCCTCTAATTCCATGTGAAATACCCTGCACTGTACGCAGTGTGAGTTCAATAAGCAAAAGCTAATTAGCTTATCTCCTGAGTTCTGGGCATTTTCAGCCTGGCAGGAAGCAGAGTGTTGGCCGAAAGGGTAGCAATGGTCTTTCTTTGGCAAGGGCTTTTATTTCTGTATTTGCTTCTAACTAGATTTGTTTTGTGTCAGGCAACTGCTTTTCCCTCTGAAGTCAAAGATTTGACAAAGAGAATCTGTACAGTGCTTATGGCTACTGCTCAAATGAAAGAACATGAAAAGGATCCAGAAATGTTGATAGATCTACAGTACAGCTTATCCAAATCTTATGCAAGCACCCTGGAGCTCCGGAAAACGTGGCTGGACAATATGGCAAAGATACATGTGAAAAACGGAGACTTTTCAGAGGTAATTCATGGAATAAGAAGCACAGTGCACAACAAGACGGATATACAGATGGCATGTCAATTTTCCCCTTCTACTTTGCAGGCAGCCATGTGTTACGTTCACGTAGCAGCCCTCGTTGCAGAGTTTCTGCACAGGAAAAGTAAGTGTGTGCTGTTTGGGCAGCATGAGGAAGATGATATAGTGATGGGTTTGGGGGGTATCTGAATCTTTTTGAAGACAAGTTTCTTTCAGTTTGGTAAAGGATTATTTTAGAGACAAGCTAAAAAGGAAAAAAAACGTAGTGAATAAAGCTAGAAGAAAATTAGTATCTTTTAAGAAAGAAATCCAGTTGTTCATGCACAGACACTTACTAGGCTGGACAGTCATGTTGTCACATTGCTGAGTGAAATAAGGACTTAGGAAATGTGCTCACAGGGGAAGCCCATGTTAAAAACTGACTGTCAATATGTTCATCAGAAATATCACTATAGTCAGTACAGAAAACTATAGAATAATGCAGTCAAAATTCAGTCAAAAAATGAGACTGTAGCCTAGCTATACAAATATGTAAAGAATAATCAGAGAGTGTTGTGGTTTAATGCAAAACAGGAAGGAAGAACAGACTTGTGTGTTCACAATTAACACCACTTTGCAGGTTTTCTTTTAAATATCTGTTCCGCAGTTGATATATCGACCTCATCTCTTGTTTCCTTGTAAGGGACTAATTGCTGAAATGGACACTTAACATTTCAGAAACTTAAGACTGCATTAATGCTGGTTACATGCACTGCCTTGACTGGAAAGGTCTTAAGTGCCTTGCTCAGGGGGCTTGGAGTCTCTCCAAATTCTGCACTTTGCGGTGGCTAAGTGGGAAAAATCAGGATTTGTTTTTCAGATACGTATGTGCATTCCAGATGGCTGCCAAGAGTATTGAGAGATGGCAAATTTATTTGCACCCTGGAGGTTGCTCACCCCAACCAGTGGTAAAGGACAACTGCTGAAAAAGAAGAGGAACAAATCCAAAGGAAAATCAAGTGAATACATGGAGATATGCCTGTCACTGTCAGTCTTTACACTTACATATGCTGGAACGGGTTCAACAAAGGCTGAGCTACTCAGAATTTTGGGATACCTCACTGTGCTTTTTGCTAGCAGTGTACAACTCTGGTCACTTACCACCCAGCTCTCCAGCATCCAGCAATAGCTTTCTTCTTGCATCTTCTGCACAAAGATATACCCTTGTGCTTCTCTCCTTTCGGCTGGTTGTAGCTGGTTAGGTTGATCAAAGACGACTTCCAGATAACAGCACACTGAGAAATCTGTTGTTACACACAAGGAATGACTCCTGTGGCAAACGGCTGGGGACGTTCTGACATGTTTGGGCTCATATAGCAAATTAGTAGGAAAAATGTGACTCAGGTCCCTCCCATGCTACTTGTAGGACTTTGCTATCAGCTAGACTCTTTCCCAGGCCATTGAAATATGATGCATTTGAGATCTGTTATTCCACTAATCTACTTGCTATTGTCTGGAACAGAGCTCTTCACCAGTGGGTGTGCTGCCTTCAGGAAAATCACTCCCAACGTTGATGAAGAAGGTGCAATGAAAGAAGATGGTGGGATGATGGATGTACATTACAGTGAGGTGAGGTCCTCACAGGACATTTGATCACTGATTTAGTTTTAGACTTCATGTGAGCACTAACAAATTCTAGTTATGCACTGGCTTCTGTAAGGAAGACTGTTCCACGGCAAGTACCTACACTGAAGGATTTTTGGTGCTTGATTGAGATAGGTAAAACTGGTGTAAGTTCTTGGTTCCTTTCTGAGGCTTTTCTAGCTCTGAAAGTGAAAAAGCTATACCACAGTCATTGCCTGTCATGTTATGCAAAGCACAGGGTGGCACAGCATGGTGCTTCTAAGGAGGGACAAAACGCAAGCTGAGCTCTGCCCAGTGAGAGATCAGCTTAGGTTCCCCTTGAATAAGGCTGTGCTGCAGGACGCCACGTTAGCAGAACAATCCGGAAACCATAGCAGGGTGCTGGGGAAGTGGGTAGACCCTCCTGTGAGTCATGAAGTCTCACAATTGCTTCTGCACTGCCCCTGTAAAACTGCGTTGGGTGGTCCGTGTGGCTGAGCAAGGTGGCCCTGCAGCCCAGTTCCCATCAAGACTAGGCTTGAGTGGCCTTTACATCACATCCCACTGCTACTGCACACGTGTTCCTTAGACCTATTTCTTAGACTTCCAGTGCTGTCATCTCCATACCTTCCTAAAGTTTTGGCATTCTCTTGGAGAGGGGGCTAAATAAACAAGACCTACTCGCTGGCTATTGTGCTAATGATTTATTAAGAGTAACGAAGTTTTAAAATATGACTTGTCCTTTTTTCTTCTTTTTTCTCCAAAATTTAGAATACCTTTGGAAAGGCCAGGAAAACACGGAGCTACTTATGTTGAGACCTGTTAAGGTACTTGAAGTTAAAATGGGTTTCTCTTCTAACTCTCACTGGTTGCTTTCGTAGGAAGTCCTGGTGGAGCTGCTGGAGCATTGTGTAGATGGCCTGTGGAAAGCAGAGCATTATGAAGCCACTTCTGAAGTTTCCAAGCTGATCATTCCTATTAATGAAAAGCAGCATGAATTTGAGGTAGGTATTTTGAACTAGTTTGCACACACCAGGGAATCTTCTAGATTGTGAAGAAAAAGCAGGAAGCTTTTTTTTTAAAAAATTTTTGAAGTTGTGATTTAATGAGTTGGTGTCAGGAAAGCAGACACAGTGCTTCATTGATGGCCATTAAACAAGTCAGTGAAAGCAATGGTTTGGAGAGCAATTAGTAGAGCTAAAGACATGGGAGACTCATTGTTAGTGCATAATTCTCACTTTCCTTCCCCTAAAATAAAGCTGCCATCATCCCATATGCTCATCAAAGACAGATTCTCATTGAGACTACAGTGTTTTAAGGGTTAAAAATAGTGAGACTTGTTCGAAGAAAGACTAGATTTGAAGGCAATTCAGTGGCAAGAGAAGAGGAAGGAAGGAAGCTGTCACCAGCCCTTCGCCTTCCTCCTTCCCAACTCTTGCTGTAACCCCTGCTTCAGTGAGGCTGTTGCTCCCTCTCCCATGACTCCCCTCCACATCAGGAAAGCATCCAACTATATAATTGAAACTAGGAGAAGCCCTGATCTATTTTTTTTCATCATAAAGCTGTTTGTAATTAAAAAAAAATAATTTCTCAGAAAAATACCACAAGCCTTAAAGGTTTGTTCAGGGAACAGTAGGTTCAGCCTTTCATCTGGGGATAGTGGTGTTACTGCAGCCTGAGTACTTTTCAGACCTGAAGCTAACCAGGTCCCTAAGACTGAGGCTTTTAAAATAAAACCTGCATGAGTTCAACCTCTTTAGAAATTCTGGTTTGAATTCTCCAAAAGATCATGCTCAGATATCTCAGTAGCACCCAAAGTTAGCTAGAATTTTCTGCTTCCAAATTCTGCCCTAATGATGTAGAGGTCTGGTTTCCAGAAACTCACTCAGCTGTACAGAACACTTCACGGAGCACACACTAAGATATTAGAAGTAATGCACACAAGGAAGAGGCTTCATGGAACCTTTTTCAGTGTGGCCTTTTATGGACAAGTAAGTATACAGATTGGCTTGCCAGCTACCCCCTCACCAGGCACCCTGGCCCCTAAAGCTGCTGCTCTGGCAGACCTGAAGCTGAAATCCCTGTTAGCTCCTCTGGTGCAGCCACTGGCATGTCTGCGTGAGCTTTTTGGTATTGTGCCCTTGAGGTGAGGGTTTGTGTCTCTCTCCAGGAGCATTTGATTTATTACAGAGTTTATGATTCTGCTGGTGGGCTTTTCATAAAACAGCTTGCTGGGGCTTGGTTCAACAAACACCAGGGTTTTTGGTAATTATAGTTATTATAAGTTACACAAGCACAATGCAGTGTATATAGCATATAACCACTAACAGTGTATAACCATACCATATAAACAGTAGTATTAACTGTTTCTACTACAGATAATTGCTGCTGCTTTCTAGATATTAGTGGAGTAAAAGCTTATAGGAGAAGCTGGAGGCAAAATATGTATTGGTGTTGGTTGCATACTTGTAGAGTTAGAGAATATTTTTTGCTAGCTGAGGCTGCTGGAAAAACAAACGAGATCCGGGGATCAGAGTCCCAAGAAGGAGCACGATCTTATATCTGATGAGCCTAAAAGCAGTTGTGTTTGGTTCTTTTTTTTCCAGCTATAGCAGTAAATTAATCAAGTGTGTTACCCCTCATCAACCTTGTGTCTCTGAACTATCACTCTTGCTTGTGGACCCATAACCATGGGGGAGATGCAGGACCCCTCTTTAATAAATGCTATGTAAATTCTATTAGTCCCGACCTTCCTCCTTCCTTCTTTTAGAGATGATGAATATCCCTGAAACTGTCTTGGGCTCATGCCTTCAAACACTGCTTTCATCACACACACAACATCCTGGAGCATTAACTTTTGCTGTATCAAATGTACATTTTATTTTTATCTTTGTCTCATCTTCAGCTTTGGACATATAAAAAGTAAATAAGGCGAGCAATAGATAAAAGGAAACAACTGCCTGCTTAATTTCCTAACAGCTGTAGAAATAACTGGATCAGCCCCTAAAATTAAGCTATGTAACGTATCATCTTGACAACCAATACTTGATCCAGTTTTGTACTTTAAAGCTTTGCTGGTGTTATATACCAGCTCCACAGAGACAGTTTTAATGCTCTGTCACAACTTCTGGCTGGAGCAGCTTGCCAAAGCATGAAGCTTTCATGCTGTTTCCATTACAGGGAGGACTGGAGGTGCAGGCACGAGTGTTAGTGCAATTCTGTCTCTACAGCAAATACACCAAGTTCCACTTCCCTGAATACAAGAGGAATCAAAGCAGAGGAAACCCATTTCTTTATTTATTGCTTGAAGTCTGTTTCAGCCTACATAAAATCCTTCTTTTGGAACTGTTCTTGTGGCTCTGCTATCAGGGCTTCCTCAACTTAACATTGTGTCTTTCTGCTCCCTCTCTATGCCTTGTTTTTGTGGTTGTTTTTTATTTCCTGCTAGCCTCTTTCCAACCTTCCCAAAAGTCAACTGCTGCCAAACCCATATACCACATTGTTTGGATTCTCACTGGTCATACTCAAGCCTTTGCGTTCAGCAGTGACGTGCTTGTGTTGGTTGAGGAATTTTATGATTTTTTTCAACACAATTTTTGAAGGAACCTATTAAACAGGCCGAGCTCAGTAAGACTTTATGCAAGCCATAGCTTTCTAAACCTTCTTGAGCTTCTGGAATGTTAGTAGAGACTTGCTTTCAAAGTAGCAAAGTAGCAAAGCAAGGCTTTCAAAGTATATCTCTGTTTGTGATTAACACTAGACAGACCTATTGGAGATCTCCTTCAGACTTCTTAAACTTCATGGAGAAAAATTTGGATCAGAGACTGTAAAGATTATCCAGGATTCTAACAAGGTAGAGTTAAACTGCATGAACAAGCTGACAAAATGCTTGTGACCATCAAGGCTGCATACTACAGAGTGCACTGATGAGTGTGACAGAAATATCAGTTGTATTCTAATACTGGTCAGTGTTTGGGATTGCACTTCTCCAAGCACTGTCTAAGTGGTGCACGAAGGATGAACTTTGCTTTGTGGAGCTGAAGATGTGAGATGACACAGCATCCTTTCTTTTTGCCAGTAGGAATGAAGGAGTGAGCCCCTCTTCCACCCTCTCGGGGGAAGCACCTTGCTTCCAGTTGCCCCTCACATCCTCGTGCTCCTGTGTGGATGTTTTGGACAACTTGACAAGTTTTGGTGCTGACCTGGCTCCGAGGTGGAAATAAATGCTTTGGGAATTATAGATGGGAAATGCAACCCACATCTCACTGAGCCCTGTTGTTGGGAGGCATTAGGAGCCAGCACATAGGAGCAGATGCTTGCAAAAGGAGTGACTTCTTGTTGCTTAGACACTGCAAGTCTAAAGACAATCTTTTGCAGCCTTGCAGCCACGGTTCCTTCCTTTTGCCATAGGATACTCATTTACACTCCCTGCAAGGGCTTTGCACACTCTTAGCTTGCAACCATGGAATGTCTGGGTTACCAAAGGCAATGCTGGTGACCCCAAAGCCTGGGGATTTGCATGCTGCAGCACAGTATGTGAGTTTGCTCATGGCCTGGAAGGGATGTGGTCATATTAGGAGGACTGAGTAGCTCAGACATATGCTGCTTTGATGGATAAGGAGACATGGCTTCCTGTTATAGATGCAGTTTGTTTGTCACCGGGTGAGGTATTTCTTGTGCCATGCCTCCTTGCCTCGTGTGCTTGCCAGCAGATGGTCCAGACATTAGAGCTGAGGTCAAAGGGAGAGCTTGGTGTGTCATTCACCTGTATGCAATGCACCTGGGTCAGCAAGAGATCAGTTTAAATCAGATCCCAGTAGATAAATTAACCAGTTATAAATTATTAACCTTTGTACTTCTAGTGAGTAACCCTCTTATTTCACAGGTCAGTGTTAAAGATCTTGATCCTAAGTATGCCCATATTCAAGCGACTTACATCAAGCCCAATTTTGAAGAGAAAGAAATGTCTGAAAGAAAAACTGAATTTGAAAGAAATCATAACATCAATAGATTTGTATTTGAAACTCCTTACACTTTATCTGGAAAAAAGCATGGCAGTGTGGAAGAGCAGTGTAAAAAAAGGACCATTCTAACCAGTAAGTACAAGCACTCAAATGTCAGAGCGTATGTATCAGAAACTATTTTTTAGACTATTTTAGCTCATTAAAATATCCAAAAGGGGTCTGAAATTCTTGCAGCTACTTAATCACAACAGTATTCTGGTCAGTAGGGGAATTTACTTTATGTTTCCATGTGCAAATTTTTACAAAGTAATAAATTGTCCTGGTAAATTATAGCCTTGTTCAGGGTTTCAAACACACTACAAAACCCTGAGGGCAAGAATCTGCCTGCATATATGTTGTATGAAATGTATTGCTGTTTGCTCCATGACTTCTCAATCTATAAGCTTCTTTTGATGTTTCTGCCAGCTTTGAATTCCTTTCCATATGTAAAGAAGAGAAGCCCAATCAACTACGAACATCAGGTCAATTTGAAACGGATCGGTGTTGCTACGGATGAGATAAAGGACAGGACAGCAGAGCTGCAGAAGCTCTGCTCCGCTGCCGATGTTGACACGATCGAGCTGCAGCTCAAATTGCAAGGCTGTGTTTCTGTCCAGGTAAGGCTTGATGTCAGCTCAAAATTACCTTTATATACACATCTCTGAGTGAGTCATCTTTTCACAAGGCAGCCCATTTACTTTCCAGAAATCATTAACTACCTCATTTGGGGCTCTGCAGCCATCAGGCTGCCAGCACAGCTCGCCCTGCCGCATACGGCGGTACATTAGTGGGTGGCTAATGGCAATAAGCATTTTGTCCAGTGGTGTTTACAGTGTCAAGTCCAAGTGTAATTGCACATTAGTTGGCCATGGGTAAATGCTGAAATTTATTTAATTGTTAAAGATTATACTCTAAATATCAGGAATAAATAGTTATTTTGTTAACTTGACTTTTCTCAAGCTGGATAAATGACCTTAAGACTCAGACCACACTGCTTTTCCAAAGGCAAATAAGAAGAAAGTATGAGGAAACTGATTGCATCTCTCTTCATCTCCATTTATCTAGGTCTTAAAAAAACCTAGATAGAAAAATAATGCTCAAGTTCTGAAACTTCAGGTGCCTCTGGTGACATCATTAAAGCAGAGCAGGTGGCATTCAAATAATACGCTAATGACTTTTGTAAAAAAAAAAAATAAATTGCTATTCCCTCCATAACTTCATGTAGCAACTCAACAGAAGTTCTTGCATAAATTATTTCTTACTTCTTCAGTTCTAGGTTAATGCTGGTCCCTTGACCTACGCCACAGCTTTCCTAAGTGACAGCCAGTCCAGAAAATACCCAGCTAAAAAGGTGAATGAGTTAAAAGGAATGTTCAGGTATGATTTCTAATGCAATGAAAACCAGCCAACTGGCTGGAACATGGTACCTGCTTTGCTGCTTTTTTTGTCTGCCTCCAAAATTAGCAGATGCTGAAATGCTCAGATGTGCCTTACAAACATCCAGGCCCTCTGGGGTTGTGGGCACTCAGACTTAGGACAAAAGCCAGCGTAATGATGTATGTCAGGAGTTCCCAAGCTCCAGGACTGTGATCTCCATGGGTAGATGTAGTGGAGCACTTGCTTCAGCGGTTTGTGGGGGTTGGTATTTGAAGTTGTCATGTGAAGAAAGTATGTTTGAAAACCAGATGTCAGACAGTCTTGTGCTCAGGGTTCTTGTGTATTATGCATTGTTTCCCTGTCTTTCCAAAGGGATTTTTTACTAGATAATGATGAACTTGAAATATTTTAAAGCAAATGTATTTCCAGTTTATGGGTGATCATTGTTATTGTTTCTGTTACTAATTTTTGAAACTTTGTGACTCCCATTTTACCCTCCGTCACTGTGCGGAGAAGGCAACATTTGAGCCAACCCTACCTTTCCTTCAGTGGGTCGAGTAACCTAGCAAACCATGGGACAAACAGGAGAGCAGTCCCCATGTACCTGCCACACATGGATGCAGAACAGAGGGAAGGTGGGTTAACCTTCCAGCCTTACAGTGCAGCCAGGCCAAACACAATCTCTATTTCAAGCAAAAAAAAATTCCCAGAAAATCCCAGCCATGCTTGTATGTTCATTATAGACTATAAAAAAAGAAATGTGTGTGTGAAATGAATTGAGGAATATGAGTAACACAAAGCAACAAAACAGTTTTGCAGTTCCTCATGATCTAAACTTCTTTCTGGGGGCTGTCTACTGTTAGCAACATGACCTTAAGCACACATACAACATCACGTGCAGATCTGTCAAGCCCTGTACAACTGATTTGTCTCCTGGGCCTGACTGTGACCTCCCTCTGCTTTGTGACCCTATGTGTGGCTGGCTGGGCTCCTCTCGGGTCCACAGGCTCCGTGTGTCCTGCAGGTTGGGCAGAAGGTACCAGACCACAGGGTTGCTCTGCAGGCATGCGTGTCCCATTTACTGAGGAGCCAGGCTCCCAGGAGCACCAGCCAAAAGCCCAGTCCTGCATTGCAGTCCCTCCCCATTCCCTGATCCACTGTGCCAGGGATGCCCTGAGAACATGACCTGTCCCAAACATTGGAGAAAAGGGTGGGGGAAAAAAATGAGATTTGTCTCTCTGATTGTTTGGTAGAAGATGGGGCTACTGTAATGCCCGAAGTTCATTCTCTTCCTCCCCAGGAAGTATATACAAGCCTATGGAATTGCTCTGGATCTCAACGAACGACTCATCAAGGAGGATCAAGTGGAGTACCATGAGGGTCTAAAATTGAACTTTTGGGATATGGTGAAAGAGCTTTCTGACATCATCCACGAACAGGCACGTACCTCATGTCAGTGGTATGATGTGTAGAATCAAGCACATAAACAGTACAGACTGCATCATGGTTCTCAGTGCTTGAAATTTAGAAGAATGTTTTCAAAATCTCTCGTTACTCAACACAGTCAATGTGTGACTATTAATTAAAAGTGCAACATTTTAAGTCTCTAAAAAATTTATAGTGAATTCCACAGTGAGTTGAGCAGCTGTTTAAACCAATGCAAAAGTGTGAAAGTGGCAAAATAAAGCCCCTCTACCAGGCTGCTACTTGTAAGTTAGGGTGCTCACGGGAATCAAGTGCTTCTTTTGGAAGGGCACAGTTATACTTTCAGGGAAACAGTCTCATAATGGGGCTGAATTCTGTTGTAATGTGTATAAGGAAGGATACCTTTGAGAGCAAGTGACAGCTGCATCCCCCTTTGGTTAGATTTGACTGCTATTCCGCTCATGACCAGCATTTTCTTGGTGTGAAAACTACTAATTTGCACAATTGGCATGCTCATTTATTTCACGTGCATTGCTTACCATGTATACTCCACTGCTGAATTTTGCTCAGAAATGTTTTCTCATAGGAGTTGCCACCTGCTTACTCTAAGCTGTTTGCAAGTAAACCTTTCCAAGACATTTAATTTGCATGCAGCTGCTGGAACTTTTGTGGTTTCTGAGTTCTGCAATAAGCAAATCTCAAACAAATCACCCAGCTTTGTCCTCTTGCAGTACAGTAGTTAAGATTATCTTAGAACAAAGAGGCATTGTTAAAGCACACTCCCTATTATCTTGCTAGATTTACAAATCCACTATTGTTGTTGTCTTTGGTTAATGGGGAAAATTTAACAGAAACTGAAATGTCAAAGTGAAGGGCTCACTGGGAAGGATACCCATTTCACTTTCTTCTTGCATTAGATCAAAAGGCAGCTTAAAAGATTGTGTTTAATAACACTGTTCTTTACGGTTGTACAATATTATGTAGATAACTACTGACTTGAACTTTGTATTGCTATCAAATGACCTAAGTGTCTAAGCAAGTTAAACTTAATGGAGATGTTTTCCTCTTCTGCAAAATTACTTGGTTAAACATAGAAGGTGTAATACATTAATTTAGGGTTCTCATTGCAAATAACATAGTCTCTTCTAAATATTGTCAATGCCCCACAACAAGATGGGTAGTGCATTTGGTTTGGGATGACAGGTCAGATGGGTACCTCACTGGGTCAGCCTGTGACCTATCTACAAATCTTTTAAGTTAAGGAAATGAAAAGACAAAAAAAGAATTATAAACTGGCACTCAAAAGGTAGAGGAAGCCTCAGAGTGTGGTGGAAAACTGAATGTCCAAAAACTTTTTATGATTGATCACCAGTGATCTCAGTTTCACTAATGTAAATTCAGACTAACTTGTGGACTAGTGAACCACAGGGTGAAAAACATGTACACAGTCAGCTCTAGAGCAGATCTACCAAGTCCAGCTAGAGCAGATTTACCAAGTCCAGTTAGATCCTGTGCTGTAAGACCATCCTTCAGGTTATAAAGTACAAAATCTTGCCACATGGCACAGCTGTAGCCAGCGTTTTCTGTGGTTAGCTGCAGGTAGTGCCTGTCCTTATGGAAAAACTCAACTATTAGAATTCTGTTACTGCTAAGATATCCTAAAAAAATGTCTAGACAGAGAATTGGTTCTTTCTTATGCTGGATAGTTGTCACTAAAAGCGACCCATTAATACACAGAGAGGTGTACGTAAGAATGCTGCAAAAATCACTGAATTACTCTTCTTTCTCATTACTTTGTTATGCTGCCTTTGTGAAACAGCTTTGAAGACAAGGTTGGATATCTCCTTTGCCTATCTTTTTTAACAGCTTGATTATAACAATGAACTGAAATTCATACTGGATTTGTGATTTATTTTGGCTTTGTCTAGATCTACCATGAAGATACAATGCACTCGCCGTGGATGCATGACTCCCTACACGTCTTCTGTGCCATCAGTGGAACATCTGGTGATGGAAATTACTGCTCACTCAGACCCACTGCAGAAATATAAACATATCAGTCATATTTTACAGAGCTTTCTCAGGAATACTTGGACTGTACAAAGGATGTTTAAAAAATTCCATGATGAGCAAAGATTCATTTTTTTAATGATTTTTTTTTCCCCAAAAAACTCCAGTTGCCATGCTTTCAAACCAGGGTGCTTACTTATTTTGCAGATCGACATTGAAAGTGCCTGGACATTGCACCACTGTGCTTGTTTTCTACTTTTCTTTTAATTGTTTTTAAAGATAAATGTATAACAGGACATGGAAATGCAGTGATCTAAATGTGTGTTGAATTGCTGAACTATGAATTGAAATGGTAACAGTGCTATGTAAAATTGTACAATGGAATATAATAAAATGTAAAACTACTTTGTAAATAGAAGGAGCATAGAGTATATAGAATTCAGTGTTATATTGTATTTGCTGCTAAAAGCTTTGTTGGACGGGGACCATGAAGGAGAAATTGTAGTCACTAGCAAGAGACCTTCCTCTTCTAAAAAGTGACTTGGGGTCCAGATGCCCCTGTTGCACTCAAATGATGAGAATAAGCATGTCCTAGTCTGGAATCACAAAAACCTAAGTCAGAAATTACCATTTTCATACATCCTCTGGGCAGATATTTCTAAGCTAACCCTCACGAGAGCTCAGCTTACAATAGCTGATTTCAATTTTGGCTGACCTTTCCTGGCTGCAGGAGGATGGATTTGTTCTCACTGAGGAGCTTTGTCATTTGATGAGAGTTTTTCTACCACTCCCGGTCTCAATGCAAATATAAACTCCAAATATAAACACCTTAAATTGGGTTGGGAATTGTAAAGTGTTTTAATGCCTTTCAGCAAAATTCTAATAATCTGGGATGTGCTTTAAGAAAACCAAACCAACAAAAACCAGCACATCAAAATAACTCTTACAAAATTGAGGGGTTTTTATCATGTGACACATGTTCATCCATGTTCCCTCCTGTTAAGCAGATCTGTTTTCTGAAAGCCTGTTCTTTTTGTCTGACAGGTGATTGGGGAAAATATTATTTTCCACATTTTTTTTATTCCTTCTTCCCTTTTTCAAGGTATTATTACATTACCTCTCTCCCTTTTTAATAAGACTCTTTCATGTGCAAGAAGAAGAAAACAGATCTACAATAATTTTACCCAGCCACATTTTTAAATCCATGTTTTTCATAATCCCATAAATTATGAATATGGTTCCGAAAGTTCCAATGGGAAGGGTGGTGTTTTTAAGGATGTGTAACAAAATACCATAATGAAAGGACTCTAGCTGGATATTTGGCCTGGCTATAGTGTCTGTAAAATGTTAGGCTTCTAATTTCTGTAACACAATATACCTTTGGAAAGTAACTGGCTCACCTTTCAAAATGCTTCTTATGGACAATTCTAAATACCTAAAATTAATTGTCTTCTGAGAAAATAACATTGTGATCCATAAATTCACCCATTCCCTGTTGCAAGCAAAATACAGATGCACATATGTAGCAAACAGACCACATTTCTGCTTGTGTGCACTTTTATGCCAGGCAGGCTCTAAATTTATCTTAACAGAAAGAGGAAGAGAGACTGGTGTGTTTAAACATTGTTACTACCTTATTGATTTTCATCTCTCAGCAGATAATATTCAAAGGCAGACAGAGTATTCCAAGTTACTTGGCTAGGAGGTGATGGAGCTGATTAATAGCGGATATGATATGAAGTATTTTGGGAGCAAACTTCAGTACTTAAGATACAGTATCAGTATAGTGAGCAATGATGAGATGTGGACATCCAAAAGGTCTTGCACTATCGTTCCTTTAAATACCACAGCTAACCTAAGAGTTTTCCTGGAATTTCCCTGAAATGTTTAATCATGTTTTTTGTTGTCTTTCATGTTCCAAAATAACATCGCTGGATCAGTTTTCAATTGTTACTCCTTCTTGTTGCTGGAACTGCAGTGAGGTTCTTGCTCGAGTCATCGGATGTCTTTAATGGTCCAAGATGAATTTTTTGTCTGAACTTCTTGATTTATTGTGGGTATTGAAGTTGTCCTGTCATTTCATATTAATACACTGGAAAGCTGTCTTGGTAATTCAGCCAAAAAAAGCATTTAATTCTGGTCCAATTAGAAAGCATACAGTCAGGACATTTCAGAATACACACTTCTGTGCAATTTTGATGAATAAGAAAAATGATCATGCCCTAAGGATTTCTCTTCTGTCCTGCAGCTAAATAATTTGACTGGGTTTTTTAACAGAAAAAACTTCAAAGTCAAGTCTATCCTTTTTAGATCCTTTTTACCTTATAAAAACACTGGTAACAAACCAGCCTGATTTTTAAAATTATTATTATTAATATTTTTTTTTTTACATTTTCACCAATCTAGAAATGATAGGGAGTGGTCATTAGATAGATTACAGCTGTAGCTGAACTGCGATGCGAAGAAGGTATTTGCGTTTTGCTCTTCCTTTTCCCGTGTAATTGTCCCAGTTTAAATAACTCCTCCAGATTTTTTTTTCTTGCTTCTGGTTCAAACAGATAAACTGACAGATCTATCTGGGGAGCGTACTAAATATGTGTCTGGTTTATGTAGCTGGTACTCACATCGGGTGCTTCCTATTTGCTGCCTTTTTTGGGAAGAATATAAATGTTTGTTATTCGTTAACACTCTTGTTTTTCTTATACTGCCTAAGGAATGACAGGAGGTTTTTTTGGTCTGTAAAAATTAGTAGATATATTTCAAATTACAGCCTAACCTGTGCTCTTTCTATATATCAGTAGAGCTACACATACATATTTTACGTGCATGTGTATATATATATACACACACACCCCTCAGGGATACACTAGTAATTTTGCAATCACCAAGTTGGTTTTGCATAAAAGGAGAAAAAACAGGGTAAAGTATCTGTCAATGAGGATTAACAGCACTTGGCTACTCTCAGCATCAGGACTGTTTTTGGATAATGGTGTGTGTTAGAGCTGGATTGTTTGCAAATAGGACATAGAAAGCAACACAGGGTCTGCCAGCACTTTATATGTGAGGACATGCTTTTAGAGATTTATAAGCAAAGTGTAAACATCTACTGTCTTTGATTTACTGCTTTTCTCTCTGCAGAGAGATTAGAAATGAGTATTTTAAGACAGAGAACTTCAGAATTACATTTCTCTCCCCCCCAAAAAAACTGGAACCCAGAATTTACTGCACCCAAGGATATCTTCCTATGTGTTTCTCAATGTTGGAAATTTCATCTGACAATACAAATTTTCATGATAGAGACCAACAAATGGACAATCATAGATGGAAGAATATCTGTAGCATGTCATGTGCTGCTTTTGTTCCAGAAGCCTTTTGAATATATGCCACATGGTATTTGATTATAGAGTAAAAGCTTACATAAACATAACACCTTCTGTCCCAGCGGTAGATTAAATCTGTTTGGTTTCCCTTCCCATAGAGACAAGGCTCCTATGGGCCTCGCATCAGGCTTCCAAATAACCCTACAATTTGACATGATATGGCCCAAAAGACTGGAGGAGGACATGAGTAGAAGTCATGGGTTCAACAGTCTTGTACAAAAACACATCTTACTCAGCTTGCCCACTTGAGGAGAGTAGCATATGGTCGTTGGATGCTCACTGAGCTGAATTCTCATTAAACATACTGGATTGATGAATACTGTGTACAGCTAATTACTAGGCAACCACAGACTGTGGTACTTAACCTTTAAATAATATGCTTGTGTCAAGCAATGGCGAGCCAAGTATTATATATACATATTTCAGCTATTCTTGATGTAATTTACTCTCTTTTCATGTAAATTTAACACCTGGTACTACATATTCATAACAGAAATGCTTTTATTGTGCATGTTGTATATAATATGTGTGTTGTACAAGCCCTGTTCAACCTGCTATGTGTGACAACAGAACGGTACATCCTGTTTGCCCCTAACTGATGTACCTCTGGCACCAAGTAATACCATCCTGTATTGGTCTTTTTATTCTCGTTTTCTTGGAGAATCAATAATTTTGACAAGAAGCCAAGTTAAAATCTCATTTCAGTCAATCCAGATAAATGAGAGTTTATTCCAGGCCAAAAAGAAAAGACTACAAAACCAGGAAAAATGTGTGTTGCAATAAACATGTTTTGCTTAGGGGGTTTTTCCCTTTCACAGAACAGGATGGGACTAAAACCTGGTGAAATGAGGTATTGCAGATGCTGCCTCTAGATTACCGTAATAAATCTTCAGCTGCGTTAAGGACACCAAACTGAATTCTTAACATTCAATTATTCAGCAGCAAATAGAACATGTTGGTTCAGAAATACTGCAGGAACCCAAATGTCCCACATCCAGCTCAGAGGATCCCAAAAGCACGATTCATCGGGGAAACCTGAGACAGACACAGAAGTGCCTGCAAAGTTATAAACAGAAATAAGCTGTAGATTGGTAGCACAGAAATGTACCAGCAAATCACCCCACTTTCCTAAAGAGTGTTCAGTAAGTTTGTGATCAGGTTTTTGCTCTGGTTTGTAGTTTAAATTTCCAAACCCAGACTAATGGTCTTTGGGAACCTGTTTATTGTCACTTTACTCCAACTAATTTGATTTAAATGGCTAATATACTAATATATATATGCCATGCTCAGGCAGTTGTATCAGCTATTACACAATGTAATGGAAGTCAGGTATAACTACACTTATTTGCTTCATACCATCAGATAAAGGACAGACTGCTTTCTCTATCATTGCATGGGGTTCCTGCAAGCCTTGGCCAAACAGTTGTAGGGCCAGGTTCTGCCCTGCCTGCCTTCATGAGTAATAAGAGGCAAAGGAGTTAACTCCCTGGGCAAATAAATAGATTAATTAAACAGACTCTGGTATTTTGGGACCTGTGAGCAGAGAGGTTGATGCATGGAGTTGCAGTAGCAGCTTACTGGAGAGGGATACAATTCTTTTCACAAGCATACATGGTTCCATACCTACCATAAAGTGCTCTTCAAAGGACAGAGTTTTTATTCCGTGTCATTTCTGATTTCCGGTGATGCTTGGGCAGCAGCTCGGAGAGAGGTAGCAGAGTTCACAGCCTTTTTGAACATGCTTGTCACAAAGCTCTAGATGTCCCCCACAGAACACTGAGGTCAAAAAGGGAGAGGCCCTGTGAGTCAGACCGGGTGTTTGCAGCTCACCGGTTTGGATTTTTGGGCTTCGGATCCAGCTGTATTCTAATCGATTCTGCCCTTTTATTGAACTGAACCCAGCTGGCTTCTGCAGAGCCTAGAATCCTGTCTGTTGGGACCTGCAGCGTTCACTGAAGCTGCTGCAAAACCAGAAACACCAAAAGAAGAATCACCATCTGCATGCTCCCAAAAGGGGCGACTCCCGGCAGCCCTGTGCTGGGAGTTACTGCTGCCTCTTGCTTAACCCAGTGATCACGCAGCCACGCCATGCCTCAGCGTCGTCTGTGAATGGGATTTAGAGAACACATACAGAAGAAAATTATTAGGGTTTGGGTTTTGGTTTGGGGTTGGTTGGGGTTTTTTTTGTGATGCATCATCAAACTTGCTGCGCAGCCCCACCACGATCACCACCTTCGGGTGTGTGGGTGGAAGCAGCAGGAACACGTGGCCAAGGGCAGATCACCAGCAGGATCGTAAATCAGTTTACACCAAGCAGGATGAAGCTGTACTTCAAGTACTTATTGAACAGATTATTTTAAAGATTTCAGAGGTGTGTCTACGCGAGCTCCAGTGGCTGCAGTGCAGGCCTGTTGTCTGAGAACACGAGCAAGCGTGAGATTTGCAACAGAAAGATGCAAGGGAGGACTCAGTGAGATTGAGAAATGGGAAGTCTCGGGTAGGTGGCAGGGATCAAAGGCTTTCGCTGGAGTTCTGATTGCCCTGCGCTGGGATGGGAATGTGACAAGTCCAGCTCAGGGAGAAGGAAGAGAGCTGGAGAAAAACACTTCAGCCGCCACTGCCGACAACGGGCGGGCAGCCAAATGCATGTGATCGATCGGCTTTGTGCTTGGCATTGGCTCTCCCAGGAGAAAGACTGGACAAAATAGAAAGGAGGAAGGAAAGAAATCATTAGCAAGGAAACTGAAAGCAAGAGGGAAGGTCGCTGTTATCTTGGATCAGCTTTACTCTATGAAGGTTATCGCTAGCAGGCGTAGTCCATGCTGGCTATAGGTGTTGCACAGCCTGAAGTCACCCAGCCAAATGTTCCAAAGTCACACTTTGAAGTTCCATGTCCTGGAACTTTAAGCCATGGATTTTTATTTTATTATAATTGTAGGCCCTTGGGCACTTTCTAATAGCAACTAGGAAACTGGCTAAATCCTCTTCTCAGGAGTATAAAAACAAACAAGCAGAAAAAAAAACCCCAACCACAACAAAAAAAAACACAACACAAACAAAAACAACAAAAAGCTTTAACACAGGATATTCCCCACCCTATCATAAAAAGATCCACTTCCCTTTTTCTAAAGTAAATGTCTAAAAAGCAGATGAAATGTTTCAAAACTCCTTGAAGAGCAGAGTAAATATTGATATGCTCTGTTTGCTTAGGAATAAGTAATTTTTATTAGTGAATTTTGGTTTGCCTTGGAACAGCCAGTTTCCTCTCTGCTGGACAATTTTGATACTACCTGCAACATGCAGAAGAACTTTTCCCCAGTGAGGGTGACAGAGCCCTGGGACAGGCTGCCCAGGGAGGTGGTGGAGTCTCCTTCTCTGGAGATATTCAAGTCTCGTCTGGACGCCTATCTGTGTAATATGAGATAGGGAGCTGCTTTGGCAGGGGGGTTGGACCCGATGATCTCTCGAGGTCCCTTCCAACCCCTAAGATTCTGTGATTCTGTGATTTGGGTGGCAACTGGAACCAAGCTTGCTAGCCACCTGAAAGAAGAAAAGGCCTTATCCCAAATGTTTTCTTGTCCTGGAATCCATCAAAATATCACTTGATATTCCCAATTTGGGGGAAATTTGGGGAAACCACTTGCTGCGTCGCACCAATAAAAGCGAGAATGAAGTTACAACCAACCACGTTGTGTTTGGAAGAGGCTGAAGCTGAGGACATTTGGAGAAGTTTGTAGAAAGAAGGTTGGAGAAAGAGCACCATGCATTTTTAGTTCAGGGAACTGCAGAAACGACCTGAATTTGCAGAAGGGATTTTGAAAAGAGGACTTCTGCTAGGGGTGTGGAATCACTAGGTTTAACAGGGAGAGAGCCAGCAGGGGATGTGCTAACACAGTTGATTTCTTAGTGCAAATGTATCGTTGTCTTGGGGATGTTTCAATACTGGCAGAAGCGGGGTACAGACCTGGTTGTTAAAGGAAAATAAGCAATGCTTTGGACTCCCAAGTCAAGATCCTTCAGCGCTCACGGCCGTGCTGAGTGCAGGGCGAGGGCAGCTGGCAGGGTGTTGTTGCGAGAGGGCGCGGCGGGGCACCGGGCGGCAGTCGGGAAGCGGCGCGGTGCGCGGTGCGGTGCGCGGTGCGCGGTCCTGGCTCCGGTCCCTGCGGGAAGCGCTCAGGGACCTCGGGCAACGCTCGAAGCGTGACGTTTGCAGCTGGGCCCGGCGGGGTTTGGGGAGGGCTCCTGGAAGGCACGGAAAGCTCCAGGGGGGAAGAAAAAGCGTCTCTGTGGCGTGGGTGCGGAAGGCGCGGTGGCCAGCAGAGAGCGGAAGGAAGGCAGTGGGTCACACGAGGGGTGACATCGAGGGAGGGAACTGAGAGCAGCGTGGGCCTGGGGGACGTCGTGGGAAGCTCCCCAGGCAGCAGGACAGCCCGACCCCGCGGCAGCGGGCATCCCTGGGCAGCGGTATCGGGGGGCGGCGGGGGAGCCCGGTCCGGGGGCGGGCAGGGCTGCGGGGCGGTGCTGCCCAGGTAGCGGGGGCGGACCGCTGCCGCCGCTCCCGGCTCGGGTTACCTGGGCGGGCCGCGGCGCGGCTCTTCCCGTCTGGCCCGGCCCCCGCGACGGGAAGTGGGAGCGAAGGGCTGCTCTCGGACAGCTGGGACGCCGGAGCCATGGACCCTCCCGGAGCCCCGGATCCTCCCGGAGCCCCGCTGCGGCGCCGGCTTCTCCTCGCCGTCTGCTGGCTGGTCGCCGCGGGGACGGCGGCAGGTAGGAGCGGGAAGGGGCGGCGGGGAGCAAGACCACCGGCCGGCTGCCGGGCCCGCACCGCTTCGCTCCCAGGCTCTGCCGGGCGCCCGTCCCGGCGGAGGAGCCAGGGCCGCGGTGCCGCTCGCTGCCGGGCCGGGCCGGGCCGGGGCCGGGACACCGCGGGACAGCCGCGTCGGGGACCCGCTCCTGTGCGGGTCGGGCGGCCGCGGGAGCTGCGCTGCCCGCTCGGCTGCGGGCTTGGTGCGTTCGTGTCTCTGAGCGGAATGCTTTCAGTTTGCAGCAGGCAGGAATCGCCCGGAGCGCGTCAGCTGTGTGCGTGTAAGAGCAATGCCGGCAGCGCACCCAGCCTCTTCCCGGGCAGAGGAACGGGGATGCTTAAAACCCGGCTTTTCTCTCCCTGTAAGGTAGCGTCTGACGGGGTCGGCAGCGATCTTTTAAGGTCTGCCTTCGCTTCCAAGCACTGCCGCTGCCTTAAAAACCAAAGCAGAGGAGCCCCACCGCCTTTCTCGCCGTGCGTGAATCTTGCGGCGGGTTCTTGGAAGCAGGGGGAAGGCAGCGGGGCTGGGCAGCGGCGGCAGCGGGGCTGGGCAGCGGCAGCCGCTGGCAGCGGGATGGGCAGCAGCAGCAGCGGGGCTCGGCAGCAGCAGCAGCGGGGCTCGGCGGCGGCCGGAGCTCGGCTTCCCTTGCCGAGCGCTTTCTGTCCATTGCTGTTACTTTTGGTTTTCCCCCTTTCGGAAGCATGGACGTCTAGTTACGGGAAAGATGTGCATGTGTGTGTGTGAGCGCCCGAGGATTTCGTAAGAACCAGGGCTGTAAAGTTTTACTTTTTAATTCTCTCTCCGCTAATGTTGTGCGAAAATGCAGCGTGAAACACGGGAGAAGTGTCATTTGCCAGCTGCCTAGCATTGCTTTTACACCTCCGAAATCAGCCCTCAGGAACCAGGGAGGATAAAATACAAACACAAAGCCTGCAGCGCCTTCACCCTGCTCAGCGCAAAGTCCCTGCTGGTGTTTCCAGCATCAGGGCTTTCAGAAATAAAATGCTTTCTGTGTTCCCTATGGCCTCAGCTCCTCTCGCCTGGTTGCTGCCGCACTTCAGCTCCTCGGAAGGGTCGCTCTGGTTTTGTTTTATAAAAGTGAAGTCATGTCTTGCCTGCGTTTTGTAGCTGGCCCTTGAATTCTGCTACACTGCTGTAGTGATGAGATTCTAATAACAAAACTATTGGATTGTACGTATATTTTATTTATCTATTATAATTTTATAAGAGAAATCAAATAATTCCATTATTTCCAATAATATAAGAGAAATCCCAATAAAAGCAAGCCCTCGCTGAATGTAACATTAAAGCACGAGCTTCAGAACGATACAGACTAATCTAAAACCTGCCAGATTGAAACTTTTTATGCTAATACAATTTATTGAATTTTTTTATAAACCTTCAATATACCTGCTGCTTTGTGCAATTGAAAATCTGCACAGTTAGCCAAGCATTAAAGAGAAACACATAGAACTTCAGAACAGCCATCAGAGATTACACTATTTTATTATTTTTTAATGGTTTGTGGCTTTTATAGGTAATAAAACGTTTGATCATATAAAGACAGAATGCTTGGAGCTGTGTAGTCATGTTAAATAAATATATATTCTTTTAATATGATCTAAAAGATTCGGTATTTGTAAACTCAAGGACCCGATGCTGTTCCTAAAACCTGGCATAAGTTTTTGTTATTGGAACAGATAATAGGTAAAGAACTTCTGGCCAGGTTCGTTTGCTCAGAATAAGCTGTATTGTTCTAAGAACAAAAATTTCTCTTGTAAGCTCCTGAGGACAGCTGTAAACCTGAGCAAACAAACAATTCCTGAAGCTTTTTCAGTCTTCAAAAAAGCTAAGCACATTCATTATTAAACCAATAAGTCCAACCCAAACTATTCTACGATTCTATGAAATGAGTTGTTCTCGTTTTCTGTGCGAGCATACGTTACCCACACACACACATGCAGATGGTAACAGCATCTGATCCTGCCACTGTCCATCCCTTATGCAAAAGTCTCAGAGCACTCCAGGAGTTGATGGATTTTCTCCAAGCTTTGGCAGATCTGCCTCTCAGGAAATGTAAGATAATAGTGTCACAGACACTTCGAGCAGAATTCCTGCTGGTTTGCCTTTCTGTCTGCCCTCTTCCTTGTGCTAGTAGATGGAAAGGGAGCTGACCTGGATGGTAAAACTGTCTCAGAGGAATTATTCTGCCCTTTCCCTATTCGCTCCCTAAATGTTGGCGTGGGTTGAGCCTGATTTCCTGGGACAAGCGAATTTCCTGGGATGAGCAAGACCTGCAGCACTAGTTTGTGAAATTACTGCGTAATAAGGTACTTTCTGATCATGGACAAATAGGTGATGCTGCCTCAGTGATGATATCTGTGATAACCTTGAAGAAGCAGTCTCATTTGGCCTCTTATTTAAATCTTTTAATACTACACATTAGAGTAGACCTTTAAAAAAGAATCACTTTCATTTTTCTTAGGGAATTACCATTTGGTTGGAGTCTGACACATACTTTAATTTTTCCTGGCACTTTTCCATTGGCCATATTTACCTTGGTTTTTAATACAACCTTCAGCCTGTGTGGACTGCAGAGTCACAGCCTTCTCAATACCCATAAGAGTAAGGAAGGGTCACTGCACAAATGGATTTATCCCAGCAACTATCTCTGAGTCACAGCTCTTCCTCTACTTCTATCTCTCTTTTGGGGAGGTGAAAAAAGTGCACCGCTGAAGTGTGCCAATAGTAATTTACTGGTTATACCACATTGGTTTTTACTTACTGTGCTGGAGCACAGCATTAAGGGTTTAATAGGTGAGTAATTGAAGAAGCACTGTGGTTTCTTTGTTGTTTGTTAACATTCTCGGTTTTGCTTGGATTGGGCTAAATTGTGTTTCTAACACACAGCTGTTGCTTGCAAGATGCAATCTCTTGTCATTTTAGGCTTTCTCTCTAAAACGGTGTGAATGGATAATTTTAGGGTAGAATAAAGTATTCGTTGTTCCACAAAATGTATGTGCTATTTTTACTCAAGATTTAGCAGGTGTGATGCAAGCTCACAGCAGAAAGGACCTGAAAAATGCAACTCCTTCCTCCCACAAGCACAAATTACTACACTGTTGCATGCTGTGATTTCTTAAAAATTACTTTTCAGTTGTTTAGTTGGTGGGGGTTTTTTGTGTGTGTGCGTATTTCTTGTAATTATTTAAGTGATTGATGAGCTGACATAACAGGAATAGCAGAAACAATGTAGTGGTCAGTAGTTTATCTGACAGCAAACACAAACTGGTGAAGTTATGTCATTTGTCTTCTTCTCCCTTGGAGAGTTAGTATTATTAATGGTAAAAGGTGGAGCAACAGGGTTGTTACACTGATAACTTCTTTCTTTTAGGAGCAAATGTTCTTCCACCTCCATCCAACCTGGACTACTCATTTGTCCAAATCTGCACCCTGAACTGGACGTGGAATCCCCCAGAGAACGTCAGCAGTAGCTGCGACCTGGAGTATTCCAGTGACATTGTGATTGATGGGGTCCCACAGGACAAAAGAGTAGGTGCATTGCCTCCTTAAACTCTGTTACGCTCCAGTCTTATTGCAATAAAACTGTGTGTAAGCGTATATACGTATACAAATGTAAACATATGTGTACATATATGGCTTTAATGCAGCTTTTACTACTTGTCATGGGATCAAAACCTCAAACATGAGTCATATCAGCATGTGGGGTATCTGTAGATCAGAAAAATCTGTCGCGCTCTGATAATTGAGCTGCTACCGATAACGCAGAGGCACTGTCACAGTAATGTGGAAAGGCTTGTTTCAGTCTTTGCTTATGAATCTTTCTGGAAAAAAATACGATATACACAGGGCAGTCCCCATCCTTAAGAGTTAAATGTGATTTTTGCAAAGGGCAATGTCCCCTGCTTTGAGCTCAGTTTAAGAAAGGGGGTATGCATTAGCCTTGGTGTACTTGCAGTTTGACAGTACAGTGTCTTCTGGAGGTGATGCCAAGTATTAGCGTTTGCCCTCTCCCAGTGCCAGCGCTTACATTTACCCCCGGGGTGTGTATGTGTGTGTGTGTGTGTGTGTGTTATGAACCCGATGTGGAACACATTTGTTCCCTGGAACAGAAATAGTAAAATTTGTCAGTTTTGGGCTGTCATGTTTGTTCCTGTGATTAGATAGTTTGCAGCCCAGATGTGACCCTTGGTGTGGATTAACATCTGTTTGGTCAGGGCTCAAGAGCAGCCTCACCACTGTACTGAAGGGGCTGTAGGACAGGTATTTTTACAACTTATGGACAGTAAGATAATTTGCTGTCAGTCCAGAACTCCAGACCATCAGAACTTGAAACCTTGGACACACTTCGACTGTGAGGTTGGCAGCGCTGCTAGCGTGGATACAGTTAAAATTTATATGATGCCTCTTGAAACTGTGCTTTGTTGTTGAGCCTGATTACCCTTTTATGGCCTGATGTTTACAATGGTCTCTTCATGGTGACTGCTGCACTGTTCTGACAGCTCCAGGATATCCTGGACTTAAAATAAGGCTGTAGTTTGGAAAAGAACTGAGCCAATTTAATGGCTTAAGACTGCTAAAAGGGTGATATTTCATTTTTGACACCGCTTTCTCTAATGATCTTTATCAGACCTTTAGATGAGCCAGCTGAACTTGCTGACTGAATGGAAACCTGTTTACCTCTTCTGATGGGTTCATTAAGAAATTAACAAGTTGAAATCTGCTTGGTTAGTGAGTTGAATGAGTTTGTGGAGGGGTCTAGCAGACCTTAAGGTCAGCAGGAGTGAAAGAGCTGTGGGACAGCGGTTTCATGCGACAGGATGAATCAGACTGCATATCATCTTGCTGCATCTTTTTGCATTACAGCTGGTAGAACCTGGTCTGTTAATTGCTGTTTGATCTCCTTGCCCTGTCACTTGTGCCAATATTTATTATTTTTTTAATGTACACGAGGGTTACACCGTTCTTTGGTCAAAACAAAACCCTTTTCTTAACAGTTAAGTAGCAGACATCCCCTAGCCTAGTAAAGGATGCTCAAGAAAGGGTATGAGAAGAGGGTGAGCCTTTTTCTCACACAAACACATACTCTTTTCTGAAAATGGAAGCTCGTGGACTACTTGAGCCTGGTGTGGCATCACTGTATTTAATAACCATTTGCAGGTTTTGCTGTTGGTTTTGCTTTGTTCCTTAAATCCATGCAAACTCTTCTCAGTGTTTTTTTGGTTACCTCTTCAAATGTTTGTTCTCCTCTTCATCACACTCTCGTGGACGTGCACACACAGAAAGATGGAGATTAGATCTGTACACTCCTGTTTATATAGCTGTAGTGTAAACACGCTTGTTTTGCATTATCCACGAAGACTTGCTGTAGAACCATTATCTCCCACATTGTAGCCATCCCTTGATCTCAGTGTGGCCATAGTTCACGTCCACAGGTCACTGGAGTAGAAGCAGTTTTTCCTTCAGTGAGTTCAGAGTGTGCCTGAGGAGGAGAGAGAAAAGCTGAGCGATTCCTGTCTTATCAGCCACTCATTTCGTTTGGCCTTGAGCTGTGGGCTCTCTGAGGGGCTGTAATGTACCCTCACCTTAACAGTTAATTCCCATATGTCTGATCTTAAACCCAGGAATGGACTAAAAGTCGGTTCCGTCAGACGGAGATGTTCTTGAATGAGGAAATGCGTTTCCAAGTGAGAAGTGAATGCAAGCACGATAACACCAGCGAGCCCAGCCGATGGGTGGAGACCTCCCTCCTGCCAAAAGGTAACAAGTGCCACAGCCTGAGCTGGGACACACCTGCCTCTCTTGTCCCAAGGAGACACGGCCAGCTTTTCTGTCCTAAGAAGACTAAGGGGAGACCTTATTAATGTCTCTAAAAATCTTAAGTATGGGGTGCAGGGGGAATTGGCCAGCCCCTTTTCAGTGCCCTGTGGAGACAGGACAAGGGGCAATGGCTGCAAATTGGAGCACAGGAAGTTCCACAACAACATGGGGAGGAACTTTTACAGAGTGAGGGTGCCAGAGCCCTGGGACAGGCTGCCCAGGGAGGTGGTGGAGTCTCCTTCTCGGGAGATATTCAAGACTCATCTGGATGCCTATCTGTGCAGTATGAGCTGGGGAGCTGCTTTGGCAGGGGGGTTGGACCCGATGATCTCTTGAGGTCCCTTCCAACCTCTATGATTCTATGATTTTAACAACATATCATGGAAATAAATCTTGGAGAAATGGGGAAATAGCAGACAGGAGTGCTAGTTCAACTGCTAGATTTTAGAGAGAACAATTATACTACATTTAAGCATAGATGGAGTCTTCTGAAGCTTAAAACTTTATGGGCAAGCTTGTAAAATGTAAGTTAGGGGGGTTTTGTATGATTTTTTCAGTACAAAGAGTAAGTCCCTAGAATAGAGGGATGAATCTAACAAGGTTAACAAAAACTCTGAATTAATAACTGACAATTCTAGTAGGGATCTATCTTTTTCAAAGGACAGTGGCTGGGGTCTATAAAGCTGTGCATAGCAAAGTGAATAGAGAAAATGGTATTTTTGTTTCTTCCCATCCAGAAATAAGGGGTTCAGAGCAAAACTGCTAGGAAGCAGATTTCAAGGATTCATGTATTTTGGTGGGTGCTGGAAGCTAGGAGATACAGCAAGGAAATAGAGCCTCTTGCCATGTGTAGTAAACATCTGTCTAAT
This sequence comes from Laterallus jamaicensis coturniculus, assembly GCA_022605575.1. Lineage (NCBI taxonomy): Eukaryota > Metazoa > Chordata > Aves > Gruiformes > Rallidae > Laterallus > Laterallus jamaicensis. Next base: position 18,347,651 of record JAKCOX010000014.1, read on the forward strand.
CTAGGAGCATGGACTGTTGATAAAATTAACATTTTATTGTATTTTATTTTAGTTCTTGGAGACATTGAGACTTGTTAAAAGAAAAAAAAACAAACTTGATATGCTGTAATATGATGCTAACACAATATAAAGAGCTTGTTCTGTACAAAAATGCAAGATTGAATATAAAAGGCTTTATTCCACAATTGCTCTGCTTGGGAGATACATTGATAGCTCTATTCACAATTGCTATGTATGCATTTGTATTTATGTTCTGTAATTTGGGGTTTCAGTATGTTGAAGTTGAATATCTAGAGGTATATGGGTCTCAATTATCCAACTTACACAAGTATTGCTTCTGTCCATATTTAAGATCTACAGGTATTTCCACATTCCAAATACTGAGAAATTAATACTGTATCTGGAGAAGATACTGTAACTAAATGCTGCCTATTTTTGCTGCTGGTGTCTGTAATAGCTATAACAAAGCTAAGTACTATCCCTATAGTTGCCAGTTACTTTAACACCTTTTTGAAGTATCTTTAGTTTAATAGAACAAAATACTTTCCTGACCCAACACCTTGTCCTTAGCAACAGGTAACTTGAAGTAGTAAGTCAGACGTGTCAGAAACTGAGAGTCCCTGTTAGGGTTAGTTTGCCTTTAGAAGTTGTCCTGCTGAGATTTCAGCTATTGCAAACAATAAACAGCTGGGATCCATCTCTGGCTGTGCTGAGACAGGCTGAGGGGGTAACCCATCGCTGCCTGCCAGTTCCAGTTATGTAAAAAAGGGATGTTTTACTTCTGGAAACTGAGGACTCTTAACAGCAAAATAAATCTGAAGTGACCTTTCCAACTTGCCTTGCAGGTATGCCAGGTACTGCTGCTGTTGGCTTGAGCTGTGTTTGGCACAATTTGGAGCACATGGTTTGTGAATGGCATCCTGGGGAGAACGCAAGCAGTGACACCAATTACACGTTGTTCTACTGGTTCGTATGAACTTTTTATTCCCAACCCTGAAGTGCTTTAAGCACTAATCTTTAGTTTTACATTACACATTTTACTTGTCTGCTTCCTGTTGCTTTGAAAGGTCCCAGGGAATTGTGTACATGTCAGGGTTGAATCCAGTCCAACAGAAAATTTCACTGCTGAAGGGTCAAGAAGTTGCCAAGTCTTTTTGGGAAATAGATGCAACTATTAAGTGAAGCACTGGCTGCTTCTGTAGCCTACTTTAAAATAACTGCTATTGTTTTTAATTTTTATAATTGTGGATTCAAAGAGGGAATAATGAGTAACTGAGCTAGACCAATATCTTGTTCCCTTCACAACCCAACAAACATGGGTTAAGTTACGATCGCTCACTAAAGTATGTGTCAGCTCTTAAATCACTGGAAAATGGTATGAAAGCATTAATAACACTTAGCAGTAGTTTTGTTTGTTTCTTCAATGTCATAAATAACCGTTTCACCTTAAAAGTTATAGAGGACATCTTTTTATCATCATCCCCACTTGCCTGCTGAATGCCAGAAACAGACTCTTGTTCCAAAGGAGCAGAGTTGTGGTGTGAGCAAAAAACTTGGCATCAAGATCCATGCACACTTGTCTGTGCATACGTTTCCAGGTTGATGGGGCTTGTGAAATGCCAGATTGCATTAGTTTCTATAGAAACACTGAAGTTTTCTTTCTCAAAGTTCCTTCTTGTAGTTTTAAATCAGCTTTCTATCTTACCTGAACTAACTAAACTCTTTCCCCCTCCTCTAGCTGTTCAATTTAATGCATTCAGACAGCAAACAGCTGAAAACTTGTTGCTTTAGTTAAATGCAGGGAGGACTGATCTCTCTCTCAACTGTTACTTTTTCTTTCTTTCTTGTAAGAACAGTGACAATGAGGTGCTGAAGATATGAATTTCTAGGTATATGGATACTAAATGGAATAATGCTTTAGAGAAGAGCTATATATTTTCAATTTACCTCTTAATTGCTGTCACTGCAGCAACATCTTTTATTACAAAGTGGTTTAATTTTAATGTAGCCCCTGTCCAATGTCTTTAAAATGTCCGTTGACTTCATTTACTGCAAGACTTTGGGCTCCATCTGTCATGGTGGTCCCTCAGGACAGGAGAGCCAGCTCAGGTTGGTCAGTGCTGCTCTTGCACTACTTCTCACAAGGCTTGTCCTCCATCAGTTCAGGTGGTTCCCACTGTAGTAATTCCCATAACATGCAACTCAAACCCCAGTTTACAACAATTCAAAGGTATATCTATTGCAATCTCAACCCCTGGTCCCTTTGGACCAGACCACTGGGTTTAACATTGCAATGAACTCTTTCCCTTGCCCCTGCTCTAGCTTGGACTTACCCACAGACTGCAGTCCCTTAGGGGAGTACCTGCTCCAAGTGGAGCCTGACCTGTGAGCCATGGTCTTCCCAGAGGGATACCTGCTGTAGCATCACTTGTCTACAGCCACAGTCACTTTAGGGTGCACCTGTTCCTCCATGGCCTCCTCCATGGGCCACAATGCCTTCAGCGATAGCCCTGCTCCAGTGTGGCCTTGCCCACAGCCACAGTGCCTTCAGAAGTAACCTTGCTCTGTTGTGGGCTCATCCATGGCCACATGCTTTCAGCTGCTCCAGCATGACGTCATGCATAGTCACAGATGCTTCAGGGTGGCTTGATGCTGTAGCATGGACTTACCCTTCAGCCACAATTCCTTCAGAGCTATACCTGCTGTGGCACAGACCGTGGGCACAGACGCTTCAAGATGCTTCTGCTCTGGTGTGAATTTATGCACAGCCACAGATGCTGCAGGGTGTCCTGCTCGCACATGGATTCTTCCCTAGGTGACAGTCCCTTTGACTCAAGCTCCCACTGGAGTTCCATCCAGCCTGTCCAGTTCAGCAGCACAGAACCAGCCCAGGCATTTGCCAGCCCAGACACACCTCCATTGCTCTTACCAATATCCCAGGCACAGCACAGTAGATGATCAGTGCTACAGTGAAAACAAGAAAGGCCACTAACAAGCACTGGATGCTAATATACAGCAATGCAAGCAAGCCCCGTGGCAGGCACAGGAGCCTGCTAATTCGTGTTGTTCAGCTATTAACAGCTGTAAATTTGATCTAGCACTTTCCACTCAAACCTGTCGTTATCTTGAACCCTTCAATCCCCACATCACACACCAAAAAGGACTTCCGTGGTTTTTCACTGACTCCCCTCACAGTGGGAGGGGGAAGAGAATTGGAGAAGTGAAAGTTGGAAAACTTGTGGGTTGAGATAAAGACACTTTAACAGCTGAAGCAGAGCCTGTGCGTGCAAGCAAAGCAAAGCAAAGCACGGAATTCATTCCCCACTTCCCATGTTCAGCCATCCCCGGGAAAGCAGGGTGGCTCCATCACACATAATGGTTACTTGGGAAGGCAAATGCCATCACTCTGAACATCCCCTTCCTTCTTCTTCCCCCTACTTTATATGCTGAGCATGACCTCATACAGTAGGGGCTATCCCTCTGGTCTTTGGGGCAGCTGTCCCTGCTGTGCCCCCGCCCAGCTTCTCATGCACCTCCCACCCACTCGCTCGTGGGATGGGGTGAGGAGCAGAAAGGGACAGGGCTCTGTAGGTGCTGCACAGCGCTGTTTGATAATGGAAAAATCTCTCTCTTACCGACACTGCTTTCAGCACAGATCCCAAATATACAAACCACGGTGAGGAAAATGAACTCTATCCCAGCCAAACCCAGCACATTCAACATATCACGACCGATGATTTTTGCCTTCCCCAGCCCCTGTATCATAGAATCATAGAATTGTAGGGGTTGGAAGGGACCTCGAGAGATCATCGGGTCCAACCCCCCTGCCAAAGCAGCTCCCTAGGACATATCACTCAGATAGGCGTCCAGATGGGTCTTGAATCTCTCCAGAGAAGGAGACTCCACACCCCCTGGGCAGCCTGTCCCAGGGCTCTGGCACCCTCACTGGGAAAAAGTTCCTCCCCATGTTGGTGTGGAACTTCCTGTGCTCCAATTTGCAGCCATTGCCCCTTGTCCTGTCCCCACAGAACACTGAAAAGGGGCTGGCTGATTCCCCCTGCACCCCCTGCTTCAGATAATTATAGACATTAATTAGGTCCCCCCTTAGTCTTCTCAAGGCTGAAGAGTCCCAACTTACTCAGCCTATCCTCATAGGGGAGATGCTCCAGGCCCCTAATCATCTTCATAGCCATTCTTTGGACTCTCTCCAGGAGATCCCTGGCCTTTTTAAACCAAGGAGCCCAGAACTGGACACAGTACTCCAGGTGGGGCCTGACCAGGGCAGAGTAGAGGGGGAGGATCACCTCCTTTGACCTGCTGGCCACACTCCTCCGGATGCACCCCAGGATCCTGTATATTGAGATGTGGAGTAGAGGAACATCACTCACCATTAGGCTCTTAAACAGAGCTCTGAGTTGCTCTATATCACTTTTAAATAAATAAACAACCGGTTTTCTTGTGAGGAAAAGCTATGGGTATATCTTCACTGGGACTCAGAGAACAAAAAGAAGCACAGGAGAAGGTTGTCCCAACTTCTCTGTGACTGGAAGTGAATGCTTACATTTTGAAAAGCAAGTGCAGGCAATAGGTGAAACTCAAGCAAGAGCTGTAATACCTGGGGCATAGCTAAAGGAGACTGATCAGCCCATACCATCACAGAAATGAAATTATGTTGACAGGAAGTTATTTTAATGAAATTATTTTTCCCTGAAATTGTTTTCCCATGTGAAAAATATGGACCAAAGCTGAAAGCAGCTGTTTTCTTTGATGCTTTGATACAACCTGCCTCTCTTTCTGCTACCTGCCAGTCTTTACAAAAACAATATTCTTCCTAGAACTTGAGATAAATTAGAACTTTCTTACTTTGCTTTTAAATATACACGTCTTTTAATGCAAGATCGACCTTTAGAATTTGTAACACAGGTTAAAAAGTAAGCTTTTCCCTTGCTGCCCTAGTCCTTTGAAATTTTAAAAAAATATATTTTTGTTCCTATAGGTTTGAGGGTTTGAAAACCCATGAGAAGTGCAACAACTATTCTGTGCACCAAGGAGTCTTTGAATGTGGTTTCAATCTTAGCTTCCCAAAATCCACCAATACTTACCCAACTATAAGTATTTTGATTAGAGGTGATTCTGAAGAAATAAGGCCTGTGTGTACAAGTAAAAATCCTACCACCCTTGGTAAGTTTAACACTACATTATAAAAATAACTTTAAAAAGAAGTTTGCTGGTGTACTGTTGTGTTTGAGAAGCTTGCACTTCATAAGCTGTGGATGAGACAGCATGTTTCTATCCCTTCTTTTATTGACCTTTATTTGACAATTACATAGACAGGGTTTGAGGGGTGGGTGTTGGAGGGGGAGTATTTTCCATTCATTTTTACTCTTATTCTTTCCTTGTTTGTGGTTTTTTCTTTACTTGTTTGTGCTTTTTCCTCCCTCCATTCCTAGTATAAGTGTAATATTATGCAACATAGGACTTGAACAATGTTTGTAAGCAGTAAAATATACTTTTTAACTAATTTGTCCATTTTGCATTTCAGTAAAACCTGCTACACCAAGACAAGTTACGCTGGCAAAGATTAATGACGAAATATTTGTAGAATGGAGAATATCAGACACCTTTAACAAAAATTGTTTGGTTTATGAAGTTAAATATCACAATGTCGATTTGGACATCGGTCAAACAATTAAAGTAATTTTTTATTACTTTCAATTAACTGATTTTTTTTCCCTTTGTATCTTTTATAACTTGCATTGATATTCACAGTAACTCCAATTATTTGTTGTTTCACAATCTAAAAAATACTTACGCTGCTGATGAAGGGGTCTGGTGCACTGGCTGAAAGTGTGTGGCCATAAGATTCTTCTCCCCCATACTAGATTTCTGGCCATAATATCTATACAACTTGATTCATAGGTGTCTTCTGAATCCTTGCCATCAATTTTTAGGGCGAAGCAGTAATGTGTAAGAACAGGAAAATCAGGACACGCACTGCAGTGCACAGCCCTGTTTGTTCCTCTGTGATACAGGACTTTGGTCTCTTGGCGTTGGGATTTCCTGGTGCTGGTCTGTGCTCGGTCAGATGACTGCCTTATTCTTGAATTATGTGACTTGATTGCTGTAGAGCAAAATGGGTTGCTGGTCCACACAAGAACATGGAATGTTATAGCAAAAAAACAAGGGGATTAAAAAAAAAAAATGAGGGTGGGAGGGGAGAAATAGGTGTGAGCTCTTAGATACACTGATTGTATAGGTGTGTGCTCTTAGATACGCTTATTTTAGCATGCATATGGAAAGCATTGAGTCCAGTGTCTGGATGTACTTGTGCCTGTATCTGCATAGCCAAACCGTTGCACTGTTTGGTCAGAACAGTCAACAGCATGATGAACTTCAGAGTAAGGTGGCAGGTGTCTCCTGTGGAGCAAATTTAGTTGCTTGTCCTAGCCTAAATTTAGCTAACTCAAATAATATAAACATTTCTCAGGAAACTGGCATTTTGGGTCAAAAGTAAGTGAAGTTCGACCCCATCTGGTGTGTTCCTCTCTGTAGAGGCATCACAGAAGACTTTGATATGGTCCAAGATAGACCAACATCGCTGCCCTGACAGGGAGGAAGACAGTGCATATTGCAAGTGTTTCTTGGGGGAAAAATAAATAAAACAGAAAGGCTCTGGTCCAGGCACTGAGTCTTAGTTTAATCGTCGATGCCAAATGCAGTGTGATGGATATAGCCATTACTAAGAGTAAATCTTAGTTTTGGAATCTCTATTTAGGCAGTCTGTGCTGGATAAATGCTACTGGCTCCTTTTTTAGGAAGTTCAGTATTTCACAAAAAGCCCTTACATCAAAACATTGAGAATAAATTAACTGCATAATGAAAACAGGCTTGTAAAAGGCTGGAAATACGCTGGGAATTGAACAAAGCAAATGAATGTTTCTTTTTACCTCAGGTTGAAAATAATTACACGTTGATTCCCAGTGTTGATCCTAACAGCAAGTACATCTTCAAAGTAAGAGCAATACCAAAGCCCGAGTGCTACAGCAGCAAGTTCTTAAGTGAGTGGAGCGAAGAAAAGAGTATTGGTGAGAGCCCTTGTTCCTGCAACTTGTTGCAATTCATTCCTCATTCATCATACCTTTTGTTTGCTAAACAGATGGGAGTCAGAGATCATCTTCCTACGTGACTCTCTTAATTTTAGGTGAAAAGAGCTCAAGAGAGGTCTAGTCCTTTAGCAGTGCCAGCACTGCCTGCTGTAGGGCATATATGTTGATGGGGCTGCTGTCATGTAGCTGTGCAGTGACCCCTGACCAGTGCTGTCAGCTTTTCTGACAGGTCTCATTTGTTTGCATTTTCTTGCCAAATGTTATCTACATTGTAATATCGTGCTCTGCAAAATGAGTCTGTGCCTACAAAACTGCTAGTGGACTGGCAAAATGATCAAGTCTATGATCGAATTAGAAAATTAATTAATTTGTTGTCATTTTTCCTAAAAAGCCTCTCAAGACACTCCTAAGTTTGTACAATTTTTGTTTTCCAGGTGAGAAGATGGACTCTACGTTCTATTTTGTGTTAATAATCACCGTCCCATTAATAGTAGCAGTGTCAATGATAATTCTACTTGTTTATCTGAAAAGGTAAAATCTGGCTTTGCCGTGTTTCAGTAACATCTGTTTTATCCACAACGTGTATCACATAATGAAAATGGCAGCATCATTGCATCTCAGTCATTGGAATTAGGTTTATAGACCATGTATATGGTCTGGTTGCACTTGGGTAGCAGTGTTTACATCTGCTTGCTGTTAGATTCTTGTTCCACAGCTATCGCATCCCGTCTCTTTAAGTAATGAAGTCTAAATTCAAGATTAAGCTTGTATATAAAGCATATTTTACTGGATTTTTTTTTTAAAGTACATTTTCTGTTGTTTTGGTCAACAGTGAGAGTTATTTATAATCCATCTGCATGAACGTTCCTGTTTCCTTTTAGTCTGGGGAGCAGAAATAAGAGTTCAGTAGAGCTACGTAGAAAATGAAGGCTGGCCAGTGATGCCAAAGCTGACTCCAAAAATTTTCTTGACTGCACTCAAGTATGACTTTGGAATGGTGATTTTAAAAATAATACATCTTTCATCTAAATATTTTCTTTTTCATTTTCTGAAGGCTGAAGATACTAATTCTTCCACCAATTCCAGACCCTAGAGAAATTCTTAAGCGCATGTTTGGAGAGCAGAATGAGGATTCCCAGGTTAGTAAGAAGCTGTTGGGCTATTGGTGATGCCTGTCTTAAAACATATTAAAGAAACCTATATTAATAGGTGTATCATATGAAGATATAAGTATTTACAGTAGTAAGAGTTGTTCAGAAACAATTACCTAAGAGGGATTTTTTTTTTTCCCCTTTCAAATTTCACACACTTTACTAGGTACATTAGCACAATTGCTTTATTCTGTTATTTCACAGACTGCTGGTCCCTTAAGTATGTTTTGGGGGTTGGGTTTTTTTGGGTGGGAGTTCTCTGGTTGTTCAGGGATTTTTGTCGGTTGTGCCTTCCCCCCCCCGCCTTCCCCCCCCAACTCTGTTGAACAACCTCTCCTGAACGTTCAGGTCTTTCTTTGCTAGTTGCTCATATTGATGAGACTGAATAAAGCCATTCATATTTGGCTTGCAGAAACTTATATTTTTAGCACTTTCACATTCACAGTCAGTTAGCTATGAAGTAAATCAGGACATTTTGCTTCTCACTGGCAAAAGAACAAACCCAGCTATTGCTGCTTCAAGCTTTGGTTGGTGAAAAATTTGCTGTAGACCCTTACTTCAGGAAAAATAACCATAATACTGATTATGGAAACTATTCTTTCTAAACAAATCTAACTCAGTAGCTTGTTATAAAACTCCCAAGGGAAGTACACTGACAAGCCCAAACTCAAACTTGGACATGAAGCAATGTGTGTTGTTCTCTGAACGCAGTCCTTGTATGGGAGGGACCTTCTCACTCACTGTGGCATCTCAGAATTTATCCCACTTGTGAAATGTTTGGGTGTCCAGCGCTGCGTGTGCATTGCATGTTCTCAGTTGAACTGGAGCTGTAGGTCTCCCAATTGTAAATGGAGTCAGAGTCCAAAACCCAGTATTCCCTTTTTCTGCAGGGGTATTCTGAGTTCACCTAATACTAATACAGAACTATGTGGAAAGCATGGATCTGGCCTCCTAGTTTACTACCTTTTGGATAAATATTTCAGCATGTGTTGATCATTATGGGACTAAGATGGGACACTTGGCCATGAGGATCATAAGTATAGGAGCAGTTAAACTTTTTCGTGCTCTGTTACTGCCCCAAGTAATGTTACTTTCTTGTCTCTGATTATTATCTTATCTATCTGCTCAGAGTCTCAGTGAAAACTCTACTAAGTGTGTATATCCTCACTTCTCCATCTCCCTGTCTGAGCTTCACCCATTAGCTGCAGTTGTAAGCGCTCTAAAGATGGGGGCCAACCTTCAGTACAACTCTTCTGTCATCCAGGCCTGAGCTGTGTCCCTAATAATCACAATTCGTTGCCCAACTGACTTGGCTTTTTCACCATAATACAGGCAGTATGTAGTGAAATGGGTCTGTTGGACTCTTATTGGGTTGAAATAACAATGCTCACCATGAAGAAGTGCTGTTAAAGACATTGTTCTTCTCTTTCAGAGCTGTGCAAAGGATGATTCTCTGAATGCTTTCGACAGGCTAATTAAGGAAGAAGAAATTCATTCTTTAATTTTAACAGAAACTCCAGTGTGTGCTAATTCTGAAAAAGAAAACTGATAAACTGCTTTACCAAAGATGAGGAAACTTTCATTCCTGCTCTTGTACCTCAGGTGACAACATAGATGTGAAGAGGTCTGCAAGACATATGCCAATTTTCACCTTACTGGCTCCTCTCTGAGCCTTACTTCTCTGTTGCTCAGAAGATACATCACTAACTGTGGCCATTCCTCCATCTCCGGTAGAAGTACTCATCTTGGATCATTCAAGATGAGCATGTACATAACTTCGATGTGACTGCATCACAGCATCTCTCATTCTGGCTCCAGCCAGCTCTGTCCTATTACTTGTCATTTGCACTTGTGTTTGTGCCTCACATGAGACTGTCAATGAGCATTTTTGAGCAAGCACTGTGACTTCTCTGAAGTATTTGGCTCGATTTTGCAGCAGGTGAGATGAGGCTCGTTTACAGTAGATGGCTCATTAGTGCTTCTTTGTGGGACTGATGCCAGACCATGGACCACTTGTGGATGGCCTCTTTTGTGTATTCCAGGGCAGGATGGTTTCCAGAAGGCATTCATGGATTGAACTTCTTATGATTCTGGTTCTGGTCAATGTGTCATGGCTGTGGCCTAGTCAAATCCCTTTAAAAAAGGGTTGTTTTTTCTTTACCCATGTGTATGAAAAGCCTCTCCACTTCACAGCTGATATTCAGACCATTCATAGAAAAGGCTTGATTTTTTTTTTAATCCTGTCAAGGGAATCCTCAGATGCCTTTGTGGACTTCTTGGGTTAATTATACTTTGTATAAAATGTTAAATAGAATTTTTTTACTTGTGTTGTGCAGTGGCAGATAACTGTGTTGAGTCTTACCAGACTGTGATTCTACTTTGGCCATATTGGCCTGAAACCACCTGATTTTTGAAAGCTAAGTCATCCCAAGTCTGTCCAGCAAAATTACCAGCATGGATGCATGAGTCTAAGGAGCTGTGGGCATGTTGATTAGCAAGTGCTAACCACTGAAACTGAAATTATTGAAAGACTTCAGGACCCATCATTACTGCTGAGCTGATGTATTTAGGGGAAGAGGGGATGATGACCTTGCCCTGCTTTCTAAGGGATAAGCTTTATTTTTTCTATAGTGATGAGGCTGTGATTTGAGCTTCCCCTCTAGGAACTAAGTGTTTTAAACCAAGGTGCTGATTTGACTTTTTTAAAAAGTTTCCTTCTATATTTTGCTGCAAGAGCTTGATGACATTTTTGGGGGGAGTGTTATTTTTTGTTTTGGTTTTTGGGGTTTGGGGTTTTTTTTAAATCATTAATTGATTTGTTAATTTTTTGATGGGTTTGGATCCAGGTTGCTTTATCTAGCAAAGCTCAAGAGCTGTTTTCTGGCACAACTGCCATTTCTCTGGTCCAAATTCTGAACATGAGTTTCTACCCTGTGCTGCAAGGGTGTTAGCAGCAGTATTTTGATTATCCTGGAGGCAGAAAGTAATGAAACGAGGAGAAAGGGATCCATGCAAGCTGTTTATGGTTAGTGATCAGGGATTTCTTGCTCCTCCCAACTAAGTGCAGACAAGTTAGTCATTGATATAGTCAGTCTTAGCAAACTGGGAAGAGATATCTTAAGTTTCCTAGGAACTCTATAGCCGCCAACCTTTTAAAGTTCAGCCCTGTCCTCCAACTCCACTGAATCAAAAATGTAAAATTAAATGCTACATTTTTAGAACATACTGCTCTAGGAGAAATAGAACTAGTGGAACTTGCTTTTTAGCTGCAAATTTGCATCTTTAACCTTCTCAATAAAGCCAATTCTTTCCCCAGTGCCCACTGAGCCTCTGAAATACACATCTTCCTGCACGTTTCTTACCTACCTCTCTTTATTGGTGGTAGAAAGAGAAGGATACACATAGCAGGATAAAGCAGACCCCCCTGCCCTCATTAGCTTAAGTAATTTACGTACAATCAGGCTGGGAAGAAAAAAGACATTATAAAAATTGGTGTAATAAGACAAAATGAGAATAATGCCTCAGGGATTTCAGTGAGAGAAAACAAAACTCAGGTTATACAAAGTCAGCTAGCAGCACTATCTGATATTCCAGAGGTGTATCAGAAAATGTAATTAAATTCCTGTGCCAACTTCATTCCCTCTCCCCTGCAACATTTATATCATTATAGCGATATAAATAGTTCTCAAATCTACCTCATCTGGAATGTTGCTCGTGACAGATCACTAGACAAACAGAAATGTATGATTTCAAGATAAGTAAGAGTAACAATGTAGTGTTAAGTTTTGTGGCTTTCAGTATAGCAATCTAGGAGGACAATCCTTGGTACTTTACCCTCAATTCTTTTGACTTTTGGTGTTTATAGTAAAACAAAAAAACCAAATTCATAAAGCCAAAGAAGTGTAAAACACAGACGGAAGCTGTAAGGCCAAAAGAAAACTTAAATGGAGAGGGTGGTTTGGATCACTATATAGAAATGTTTGGGGCAATTCTTTTGTTTCCTGAATAACAGCAATTGACACACTTTCTAAAGGATGGGTTTCTTGAGCCCATGTTTTGGCATGTAAGGTAAGTGTCTTGAGTATATTTTTGTCTTTAACGCTCTTGTTTATGGTTAGGGGTTTTTTTTTTAGCTTGAAATTTTCCAAGTTGTGCTATCACTTGTTTGTTCTTCATTGCAGTTCCTTGATCTGTAAGTTTGTTTAAAGAATGAATAAATGCGTTTGAATGTTTTTCAACACAACTGCGTGGTGTTTCATTCTTGGATTGGAAAGGTGAACTGAGACAGAAACGATGGCAATGGTTTAATGAGAAACCATGTTTGAGGTGTGCAGAACTGAAAGAAGAAAAAACTGAGTGTTGCTTTGCCCTCTTCCCTTTGAAAGATGAAGTCAACACACGCAATCAGTGGGCAACGGTACAACTGTCATTTTTTTTTTGGGCTGGGGTAATGACACGGAGATGGAACTGTGCATGAGAGTTGTGCTCTCACTCCAAATGTACTCAGCACCTCGTTATTTTCTTCATTGGCATGTTTTATTTGTAACACTGTAGAGAGCTGATGAATTCTCAGACTGGAATTTTGACTGACATTGCTATCAAATGTAGCTCCAATATCTCACATCTCTGTTAGCTGCTGAAATTCTAGAAAATGCTAGGCTGCTAAACTGATGAAAGTCATTTGCCCTTTTCCTATTTTATAAAATCATTTTGGTTGGAAAAGACCTTTAAGATCATCAACTAACCACTAACTTTAATACGTTCAGTTAAATAATTTATGTTTTCGGTATTTGCCATCTTAGAAAAGCACTTTGTCTTTTTTTGTGTGAATTTGAATTTATTTCAATTAAAGAATGCCATGGCATAGTTGGATAGCTTTAAATGAGTCAATAGATGAAGACAGCAAATTGTAAGCCAAGCTGTTTCAATGCTCACTAGGTAGAACTATTCACAGATTGGGTATTTCCATTCACTGGAAAATATTCAATAAACTTTGTTCTGAATTGGAACTTCAGATATTCAGAATTTCCCCTAGAAGGGAAATGTTGATTTATTGTTCAGAAAAAAAAAAAAGAAAGAAAGAGACTTTCAGTTCTTGAGGGTTTTCCCCTCACCCAAGAAAGAGCAGAGGTAGGTGAATGGAAGCTCAGGTATGGTCTGGGCACGGCAGAAACCTCCCGCCTTCCTTCTCACCCCAGCACCATGGTCGGACAGCAGCTGAGCATTTTAAGTCCAGGAACGGGCATGGTGGGGCTGGGAGGAGCAGGTCTACCTGGGTTATTGAAGGTTCATTGAGATGATTCTCAAATATTTCTGTTTTACTCAGTATTTACCAAAAAGAAATACATGTTTTATGGGAGCAACCCCTGTTGGTTGTATTGCCAGCTGTAGGAACGTGGCTTCTAGATAACGTTTAAAATCCAAATGCAAAACCCAGATTAAAATCTCTCTATTGGGGTGATTTTCCTGCCAGCTGTGTCAAATCATGGTGAAAGTAGGAGACTTGAGATCTCTTTGATGAAACAAAATCCACGCAATCACCACAGCAAAGCAGCAGGGCTTTGGGTGGGAGGCACAGGAGAGAGACACCTTCTTTCAAGTCCGGAAACTCTGCCTCAGGTTTGTAGCACGTCAGAGCCTGAAAGTTTGTTGATGACTTTTGGGGTTGGGGGTATTTTTCTGCTCTCTTTTCTCTGACTCTGTTGGTTTGGTAATTAAATCCTTTCTCTTTACTTGTAAACCTTGTGGTGTTTATCACTAAAGTATCCCTTCCACAGCTGTATTCCGAATATTGCCAAGTAGTTTTCTGAAGGTAATAGCTCAGCAGCAGGGAAAGACAATCACTGCTGCCACCCCAGAGCTGTAAAACAGCCAGTGTATTCTAGTAATACTCTGCTTCTTGTGCTTTTGCCAAAGTACTGCAATTATTTGGATGACTCTTGCACAAAGCATCTACAAAGAGATGCTTTCCAGTTAACCAGTACTTCCAGTAATCAAGATTTTAACTTACTACACTGAAGTTTTCCACTACTTTGGCTCAAACTGCTAAAATAGACTTGGCTAAAAGCATGATGAGATTGAAAGCTCAGTGAGAGGTTTTGTTAAGTTCAGGTGTTGTCACGCTTTGGAATCTGGACAAAATTTACTAAGCCAGATCAAAAGTTAGAAGCTGCTTGAACCCAGAGTTAAACTGATGTCTTGATTTAGAGCTGGCCCTACATCTTCAGTGCTAATAAAACCCACCAACAGAGTATGTGCTTCATGCTTGGAAGAAATTGGTGTGTGCAATGGTCACCCATTCCTATTGATCTAGTGAAAGATCAGCAATTGCTCTCTGAGAGCTCTCTGCACACATACAATATAATTCTGTAGGGTCTGAAGTCCCAAACCCAAGGTGTTTTTAAGGCACTTTGATATTACCACTGCTCTTGAACCAGTTTTAATTTAGCAAGTTGAAAAAGCCCTTTTTCTTTATATTTTTTGGCAAGGACAGTGAGAGCACCAAACTAGACTGTGTCTGTCTCTTAGAGCTGTCAGAGCCTTTCTCACTCCTGCATTTCAAAGCCTCTTGGCCTCACTAGTTTCCTTCCTTCACACAAAATGTCAGTGTAGAAACTTCAAAAATGCCAACTAGGTACTTTTAAAAGATGTGAAACAGTCCTTCAAATGTCAGTCAGCTACAGAGAAAGTTATTCAAGATATGGCTATTTAGTTTTAACTTCACATTTCATCACATTCTAGAGTTAATATTCAACTTTAGATAACCCTGACAAGATCAGCAGGTACCAAGTCAGAGCTATTAGTAGATGTTTTTCCACATCTGATTATCATGGAGCTTTTATTGCCTAGAAAACAATTTAATTAATTTAAGGTGATTAATCAAGCTTACAAGAAAAGCTGGTAACATGCCAGTCAGAGAAGGGCATCTACCTTTCTGTATGCAGGGCTTCAAGGGCTGTGTTTGTCTTGGAGCAAAAGAATCCTGCAGCCTTGGAAACACTGGGCTATTTTTATTAGGTATGTAATGGTTTTTTGTTGTTTCTTTGTTACTGGGATGTATGTAAAATGTTATTGATCATCTGTTTATTAAAGCATAGGTAGGGCTGGAAGGGTCATCAGGGTACCACCTGCCCCATGGTCTTCTGCTGAGCAGTGCCAGGACAAAGTTCTTGGTGGAGGTTTGTTTGGAAAAAATCTCTAGTGAAAGAGTCTGTCCACTGCTGTGTTCTCCTTAATTAGAAAACTTCCCAGTAACTGACCTAAATTGATTTTGCTGCAAATTAAGTTGCCTTCTCCTCCTTCTTCCTTTTGCCGGGGACCATGTTTGTTCACAGAATCACAGAGCGTTAGGGGTTGGAAGGGACCTCAAAATATCATCTAGTTCAAATCCCCTGCCAGAGCAGGATCGCCCAGATTAGACCACACAGGAATGCATCCAGGTGGGGTTTGAATGTCTCCAGAGAAGGAGACCCACAGTGTCGCTGGGCAGCCTGTCCCAGGGCTCCCTCACCCTCACAGTGAAGAAGTTTCTTCTTATATTCCCATAGAACTTCTTATGCTCCAGCTTGCACCCGTTGCCCCTTGTCCTATCACTGCCATCACTGAGAAGAGCCCGGCTCCATCCTCCTGACTCTCACCCTTTACATATTTATAAACATTAATGAGGTCACCCCTCAGTCTCCTCCAAGCTAAAGAGAAAATTGTGGATTGTGTTCTGATCATGCTGCCATGAGTTTCATCTCTGCTCTTTTCTGCCTTGAAAAAAAAGCAAAACAAACCAAACAAAAAACCAAAAAGCTGAATCTATGAACCTCAAATTGATAGCTATCATCACACTTACAGGTTAACCATGGCTCTGTATTACAGTGGCTCCATAATTAAGGATGATGCTAGGTGGTTGCTAAGAAAAGATCAAAGGGAATTGTTTAAAGGAACCTGTAAACTGACTGTCCTGGAACACCAAGAACATCTAATGCACACACAGCCAGTTTGGCAGCCAAAACCCAAGTCCAGGCATCCCTAACTGAGCTGCCTACATTACAATACCAAAACCCTCACCCATGGGTCAAGAAGCCCCTTGGCCAGGTGAAGCCCCTTCCGCCCCACAGGCGCAGTGATTGAAGATGACACAGCAATGATTACAATGACACGTAAATAACTCATAAATCTGGGTAACTGGGACTGTATTACCTTGTAATGTTTGTGTGTAAGTGTAATGAAAGGGCCAGCTTTGGGTGTGCTTCATCTGTGGAAATCCACCGAGCAGCCAGGCCTGGACAAAAGCTATATCCCCTGTGTGTGAGAACTGCTCTGCTGCACAGCAGGTAAGGAACCTGCTTTTTGGACAGCAGCCTCCTCAGTTATGTTTTCTAAATCATTCATCGTTCTTGTGGGTCTTCTCTAGACCTGAGTGTGTTGCTGTCAGCCAGACTCCATCATCCCCAAGCCAGCAGAGTGATTCCCTTATTTGTCTCTCGGGCCTCTTTGCCCAAGTTCTTGCAGAACGAGAAGCTTCTCCTTCTTTCTGTGGCAACAGTTTGTTAAATAGCTGCTCCTCAGTTCATGGCTTTCTACAGTCTCTGAGCTTTTTAGCAATTCTGCTGCCCTGCCAGCCACCCCTGACTGCCAAATTGATTTCTCCTGCCTAAGAGGAGTATTTTTAAAATTTCATTGAATTGCATTTTTGTCCTTTATGTTGCCATGCCATTTGGAAAACTGCTGCTTTCTTTTTAATACACTCTAATTGTGCCCTTGGACATCTTCCTAACTACTCCTACTTCAATATAATCCATGGGCTACCTTCTTTCATATGCCCAAATTGTTAAAAATACTGAACAAACCTGCTAACCTGACAGCTTCCTGCAAAAGAGCAGCGTTTTCTGTCCTGCTGGGTGGTCAAGTGCTCTTTAAGAGGGGTGCTTTTTTTCAGCTAGCTGCATACCCATCTCGGTGATTAACTGTTGTATTTCCTCAAGCTGATGAGAAGGATGTTGCCTCATACATTAGGCCTGTCAAAAAGGGAAACTGGATTGGCTTGGCACAAACTCTTCACGATGGCTAGTAAACAATGCAAAGGAGGGATAAAAAAGTTGTTTACTGTGTTCCAGAAGTACTCTAGGGATTAAAGTTGGACAAATGGACAAATAATTTCTTGGATGCTTCTTTTCTGAAGACAAACATGATGTTTGTCCTTGAGTTTTTAAAGACTTCTGCTGTTTTCTACAGACTTCCAAGAACACTGCCTACATTTCAGGCTGTATCAGTGTTTTACATCATTACATGCTCCACAATTAATACGGCTCTGCCCACCTGAAGACATCCACTTTATCTGAATGTTTTCCAGCCTGTTTGTCTGGATGTATGCTTATTTGCTTGTTAAAGTTAATTTCCTCTGGTTCTAGATAATCCTTTTTGTAAAGGCTACAACAAAAGTAAAATTGAGTTCCCCACACTTCACTGCAGCAGGCTGGCTCTGATCTTTCCCATTGGGCCATGAGCCTGCACTTCATCGTCATTTAGCTCACAGGTATCCAAAGGCTCTTTTCTGGTCTGTTTTGTCTCCTGTTTATCAGGACTCGGTTTAGCCTGATGCTTTCATGCCCTCAGTTGTACTGGAAGCTGTGTTTCAGAGCCCCGTGCCCAGTGGGGTGAGGGCTGGGGGGCAGAGGAATGGCGTGCTCACAGCAAATGAGAGGCATCCGCGCTCTCCAAGATAGTGACCACAAATTACAGCATATACAAAACAGACTTTATTGTCAACTGCCTGCCAAGCCAGGCTTTTCCTTCTGGTCTTCTGTCCTTGTTACTCTACCAAATATGGTACAAGTGCCTGGTGGGAAGGCAGGGAGGCAGAGTCCTGCCGGCATGCATGTCAACCCATTCCAGCATGCAGCCTTCCCCCAGCTCAGAGTGCTCTCAAAGGGGGTTCGATGTCACTCCTAAATAGTTTGCTGGCTTGTTTTCTTTATGCACCATGTATTTTCACACGATTGTCAACAGCAATTTTTTAAAAAAAACTATTTGAAAGTACACATAGTGCAAATTTTTGCTGTGGTGTTGTGTTCTTGAAGTACAAGAAAAATGGCAAGAGTACTCTATAAAGCAGCAGCCAGAGAGTTCATGGCTCTCTCTCTTGCTCTATAAGATGTACTGTAAGTAGTAAGAGATTTGAACTTGCCAGGGCCCAACCTCGTGACACTGGTCTTTAAATGGTCTTATTTACACCTGCAAACTTCTATCTCTAAGTGGAGAAGCCGTATAGCAACTTCTTAATGCACATGGGGTTTGTAGTGCTTGTTCTGTCTACATGAAGATTTGCAGAGCTGCGAATGTAGCACAACAGCCCGGAGGTCTGTGTGGATGTGTGGATGTCAGTAAAATGTCTCTCCCTGAGTGACGGAGGTGTAGCTTACGCAACCCGGAGCTGATTCAGCTGTTGTACAGCCTTACTTCCTCTTGAGGAAATGTAACACCCTGCGTGGGATTGGGAAATGTGATCTTAAAAAAAAAACCTTTTAAGCAATTAGGAAGAGGAAGCTGCTGAGATCTTTGTCCCTAGTGCACAGCAGACATTCACCAGGCTATTATCCCTCCTGCAGGTACAAGTAGGCAGCCCAGAAAGGGGCGCAGCATCAGCTGGTTCAGAGCAGAAGTACCCGTAGCATTCCCAGCCCCTTTGGCTGAGAAACAGCCAAGGAGCCAGCACGCATCCTGCTTCGTTCAGCCTGCAATGTGGACCAGCCAGGGCAGGGAGCTGGAGGCAGCTGGTTACTGCTTGCTGTAGCCCTGAGGTTCCTCCCTGGCATCTCCCAGGGTGCCCTCTTGGCATGGCTGCTCCCAACCTTTCAGCTTTTCCTCCCTCCTGTACTGATCCAGATCTTGAACACCAGTGTGAAAGGGAGAAATTTTCCTCCTGTAACAGCCATGAAGAGCCTTTTGGGATGATCTGGAATGTGCCCATGATTCTTTATATTTAAATGACAGTCATGACAAAGCAAAGGCATTTTCAGAATTATTTTATGAATGTGCTTCTGCTTATATTGTCCTTCTATAACATTTATCTCCTGACTTGTTAATTATGTTTCCACTTTTATTCCTTACTAGGTCGAGTAAGCAAAATAAGCTTGCAAAGGAGGCGTTTTCCTCAGCACACATAGCATACAATACAAGGACAGACATGTTAGCAGATCCTCCTACCAAGGGCCCTCATTATACGTGAGTTGTGTGCGGCCTCTACAGGAATTGGTGCATAATTAATGCTTTTATTACACTGCTTAACTGCTGCGAGATGCCTCAGAATCATAGAGAAACTATTAAGGAAACTCACTGTCCTGTGTAAGCTAAACCAGTCCACTTTATTTTGTAGTCCTGGTTTGAATCCTGAGTAGTAGGAGTAAAAATCTTCCACTTTGCCAGGAAAAAAAAAAAGGAAAAAAAAAAAGGAAAAAAAAAAAGGAAAAAAAAAAAAGGAAAAAAAAAAGGGGGGGGGGGGAAGAAAAAAAAAAGGAAAAAAAAGGGGGGAAAAAAGAAAAAAAGGAAAAAAAGGGAAAAAAATGAAAAAAGGGGGGAGGGGAAAAAAAAAGAAAAAAAGGAAAAAGAAAAGAAAAGAAAAAAGCCTTTATTTTTAAACATAGATCCAGATTAAATTGAAAGCTTTAACATGTTTTATCTCCAGAAGCACAGACTCCAAACGGACCAACCAGGATTGATGCAACACAGATACAGGTGGAACACATCATACTGATTTTTTTTTTCCCCAAGGCTTTTTTTTTTTTCCTTTTTGGTGCAATCAGGTCAGTTCCCAGCTCTCCTTTAAGAATTAAGGAAGGTAAAAGCTTTGCCTTCTAGGGGAAGCTGTAACCATTTGTCTCCAGGACGGGGAGCTCTGGGAAAATGTCAAACACTGCCGAGATTCATAGCAGGCTGCGGTGTTACTTGTACCTTGTTTACAGATACTCTGAGGCAATACTAGTGCCAGCTGCAATTTGGATATGTCTGTAGTTATTAATGCTGGAGGATAACTAGCTCCTCGGGAGAGCCTGGGCTCCTGTTAAGTTTTATTTTCATGGTGCTGAGGGTGGATAGGGGGAAAAGTGTCATACTTTCCACACCAGAGAACAAGGCTGCGAGCGCAGAAACGAATGAAGCCTCGATTCCTTCATGGTCGAGCTGTGCACTCCTGGCAGCCCCTCGGCAGGTAGATGTGCTGTCATGCCTTCCTGGGGATGCATTCGTGGGGCTGATCCTTCTCCTGTCTTCAGAAGCTGGTGGGAGCAGGTCCATGGAGGAGCCCTTTCAGCCCTGTAGCAGTCAGCCAAATGTGGCCAGAAGTTCCAGAAGTTACTCTTGGAGAGAAGGGGAAGCACTCAGCCCCCCTATGCACCTCCGAAAAGTCAGGTTTACACAAGAAGGGGAAATGAAGAATTTGAGTGCAAAGGTGATTAATGGCCAGGGAACAGTTGGACAGGCCTGGAGGTGCCACTGTCACCAGCCCTGAGATCAGAAGGTACAGCCAGGCTGGGTTGAGGGGCAGAGTTAGTGTCACCCCCTGTCCCGTCCCAGCATCTCACTCCAGCACACACGCTGCACGTGTTCTGGATCTTCTATGGCTCTGGATCTGGATTTGTTTCTGTAGGGGTTTTTTTGTGTTGGGGGTTTTTGGAGTTTGGTGAGGGGTTTTTGGGGGGGTGGGAGGTGTCTTGGGATTTGGCTTGTTTGTTTGTGTTTTGGGAGGGGGGTGTCAGGTTTTGGTTTTGCTCTGTCAACCCGATGTCTGGGCGCAAAGCCCCTCATCCCATGCCATCCCATGACATCCCATGCCATCCCATCCCACCCACCCCACCCCGCGGGCGGGCGGTGCCGGCCCCGGGAGCGCGGCGCTGTCTGCAGCGGACAGCGGGGGGCAGGAGTCTCCCGCAAACGGGCCCTCCTCGGGCTGCCCTGTCCCTTCCCAGCCTCTCCGGCACACGCCGCGCTGTGCAAGCCCTGGACATGCCCAGGGCACCCCCTGTGCATGCCCAAGCAACCCCTGCACATGTCCAGCACCTCCCCACCCCCCACAGATGCCTGGCCACCTTTGTGCATACCCAGGATTTCTCCCCCCGCTCATGGACACCCAGCCACCCCTGCACATGCCCTGCCACCCCCTGAGCACATCAAGCCCCCCACCCCACGCGTGCCCAGGCACCTCACGGCTGGTTGCACTGCCGTGGCTCGCTGTGCAGGTGTGCTCAGGGGTGCACATGTATGTTCCATGCCATGGCCAGTACCGGGGCTGGTGCTGGGTGCCTGGCTTGGTGAGTGAGCGGAGGGGGCGCTGTTGGAATAAACTGGGGGAAATGTGGGATTAACGGCTCCAAGAACCTCTCAGAGCACAGGGAATGTCCCTGGTCTACAGCTTCTCACCAACCTCCTGCTCTTGTGTGAGGATCCTTCGGCTCTCCCCGCTTCTCCACTTGCCCACAGCCCAGGTGAGCAGCACCCACAAAGACCATCAGAATGCAGCCCAAGGGTGACAGGGCAGCAACTGGGTGGATGAGGACCTTGTGTGCACCTTCCAGGAGCTGCCTAATGATCCATCTCCTGAAAACTATTTTTTTAATTAAGCAAGTGCACTGGGTGAGAGCTGCCTGTGACTGCATTACCCAAGAGTTACCCAGTGTCAGCAGCAGGTCTCACCTTCCCATTTGCAGGGAGAGGGGTCCTGCAATCGCCTTCAACCTCTATTCCCCAGCAACAGCCAGTCTCTAATACTTTAACAATTTTTTTTCTCTCGTTTGAACAGAATCTGTGCTTTCTAATAAGCAGGACTGAGCAGCCTGTGACCAGCCACTTTTGGATGCTGGACAACGTGCTGCACCCTGCTTTGGGACTCCCGAGAGCAGAAGGTGGGTGCTGTGGCTGTTCAGCACTGATGAAGCCACCTCTGCCACTTCACATCTCTCTGCGGTGCGCAGTTTACTTCTGTGGCATGGGCTTCCCGTGGGATTGTGGATATCTAAAGCTGGTGCCTGGAGGAAAATCTGTCAACACGACACAAACGTGACTTCTGCTCCTGCCAGATCAAGAGAAATTGGTGCAATGGGGCAAATAAACAGGAAAGGACCCGGGGCTGCTCTGCCAGGACAACCTGAAGTAATGAAGGTAAAGTACACTTGGGAAGTCCCTCAGGGGCAGAGGGCAGAGCACGGTGCCCAGGTCCTATTCAAACCCTCTGAGATGACAGGGAAGGGTGACATTTTATTAATAAGCCACTAATGACCATCTCTTTGGCATTTCCTGAAAACTTCCTATGTTGGCTTTGCCTTGCTGTCTGTTGAGGAGCGCTCTGATGTCAGCAGGCAGAAATCCTGCTGAACCGGCTTGACTTGCAAGCGAATGAAAGTCAGCTAATCTGGTGTCTTATCTCTCCTTCCCCCCTCCTCCCCCCCCTCCCCAATCACCATCCAGGCATCAGAGGGAAGCTAATTGAGTACTGAGCTTCCTTCTCGTGCTCAGACACCTCGGGTGACTTGGTTATTTTCTCTCCTTTTTGTTTCCTAAACAAAGTTTTCAAAGCTGGTGCTGGTGCAGGTGTGGTGTTTCCTGATAACTATCTGCCAAATAACTGGGGGAGAGGCCTCACTTCACCAGGTGCTCCCTGCCTCTTTGAGAGGTCTGGCTGCAGTTTTGTGGCCTCTCCCAGATAACCAGGGCAAGAGTTAATGCTGGGGAAGGGCTTTGGTTGCTGCTTGGTTTCCCCCTAAGCAGAGCAAAGTGGGGACTTTGGGGTGGAAAGGGTCAGCGTGGAGCAGCTTTCCAGGGAATGGGACCTTTGCAAGGACATGGCAGTATTCCTTAAAATGGATTTTGTAATGAGAAGGTCCCTGGTTGGCCCAGAGGGGGAGGCTCCCATCTCCATCTTACCTGACCCAATAAGGTCTGGCCCTGACTCTTGTCCTCTTTCACCCTGCAGATTGCTGGACCCAGCGTGCTGCCAGGCTGCGTTTTCCTTTCCCAGGCTGGAAACTTGATAGAACTTGGAGGGAGATGGGTGATGCTGAGATGTTGCCCTGGCATCAACTTTGGCAAACTACTCCCCCATCCCTGCCTTCTTGCAGGACTGAGAAAATAGGATCGTGTTGGAGGATTCCTTCTCCTTAATGCCCAGGGAGTTTCAGGGAGCCCTGTGTGGAAGTGAGCCATAATCCCTCAGGCATGGGCCAGGGAGGTGACCCAGACAAGGGCTGGCTTGGCATCACCACTGTCCCTGGAAGGGAGAGGTACACCCAGGTCCGCACCAGCTACCCAGGGAGGGAGGTGAGGCTCACCAGTCCCTGCTGCAGCATGGCAGTGCTGGATGGTCAGGGCTGTGCAGAGCTGTGGCAGGGACAGGGAGGTGGATCTGCCTGTCAAAATGTGCCACACCAGATGGGGAAGCACCAGGAGAGGCTTCAGCCTACCCCAGCTATATATGAGCTGGGAGGTGAACTGCAGGCAAGGATGGGATGGGTTCCTGGTGACACTGCCCATGCCAGGAGCAGGGAGGGCAGGAGGGATGTAAGCAGAGGGGCACTAGGACTGGGCATGAGGAATCCCAGTGTCCTGATGAGTGCAAACCCACACCCCCTGTGATCTGTCATGGTGTGTGTCTGTGCCAGGGATCATCCACTGCTGCTGGCCATGTCCCTGCACCCTCTACACCACAGAAAAGGTTTCCATGCCTTTTTCCCATCATGTCAGGGAGAAAAGCCCTACAGATTAAAAACACAGCCACAGTGGTTGTAGTGAGGTAGTATGGCAACAGGATGACCTTGCCAACAGCAGGAAGATCAAAATCTGTTCATTATGTTGGCACAAGCCAGCTGGCAGCACATCCATCAGAGCAGCCAGAAACCACCAAACCCCTGCATGGAAAGATGTGTCAGAGAAGACATCTAGGATGACAAACTGGCCAGGTGGCCCCTACCTGGGGGCATCAGACCAAATATCTGATGGCTGAGCCTGTTTCTCAGGGGTTGGTGCTGCCTGCAAGCAGCTCACAGGGTGTGGAAAATCTGTGGGAAGCAGCTGAAGCATAAACCTTTGCAACTGGCACCATGTTGGGTACGTCACTTGTGCTTTCTGACCCATCCTCCCCTGGGAGCTGTCAGGGGAAGGTGCAGGCAGCATGGGCAGACAGCAGTGACAGAGCTCAGATGCCACATGCACCCTGTTCTGTTCACTGGGCCCTGATGCCCAGGCTAGTACCTTCTTCACCATTAACATTTCTCCTGTAATTTAGCTTGCTTCTAAAAATCATTTATTTGCTTGGTTGCTTTTGCTACATGTGCCTATGTGGCCTGGGCCGAACAGTTCATCCTTTGGGCTTGTGCAAACCCTTACAGGAGGCTGTCTTGTTCCTCTTAGCTGAGAGCTGATGTTTAACCAAGTCAAGCATTGTTTTACTGTAATCTTTCCACATTGGCACTGTTGCCATTGAGCACCCTTCTCCTCCTTATTCCAGTCCGTCACCATCTTGCCCTGCCATGAGCACAGGGTTTTGGAGGTGAAGCTGTGCTTTGCTTCTGTCCTGACTGGCTTGCACAAACTCCCAGAATATCTCTTGGTCTTCTGTCCATACTGCAGTATGGGCAGAAGGTGGGAAGTTCTACTAGAGAAGGCTCCTGTGCAACCCTATACACTTCCCATGTGATCTGCAACTTGCTATTGAAACCGTGGAGTGGTACAGGCTTCCTTTCCTTTGAATTCAAAGAGGAGAGGACAGGTGCAGGAGAAGAGGAATGGAAAGAGAAGATATGCCCTGTTGTGCTGTATGGGAGCAATCAGACCAGCACAGCACAAAACTACAGCACCTCAAATTTTCTTTCTTTAAATTGCAAAAAGAACTGTTCTTTTTGCAAGAGCACACAACTCTGCTGGGCTCATTTCCTTCTTGGGGTTACAAAATCTGCTCCTGGGTCCCCACGCAACCCTCTCAGCTGCATAGGCAATGCTTTGCCCTGGTGGGATGCTCTCATGGCAGGAGAGCTTTCAGGGAGTTCGATATAACCTTATGAAGGAAAGCTGAGCACACCTTTTCACAGTTTTGTTGTGCATTTTGTCCTGCATGCCATACATACAATTTTGGTCCATAAAATCGGTGTGTGAAGTAAGGTTAAGTCACAGGACTTCCTGGCAAAGCAGCTCATAAACAAGCTTTCTTCACTTCCCTCTTATGAAAGTTCAGCTCTCCTCTGCTGTGCTGACTTCTTTGTTTCCCTCTTCTCCCACTTATCCCCTGACTCCCATTAGTATCTGAGTCAGTCTAGTAAACATTTTGCCCCGTGGCAGCCTCTCCAAACATAGCAGGAAGATCAAGCTCCAGAGTGCACTCTTGACACATCTCCCGGGGATCCTTTCGCACTCACTGGTAGGTCATTTTGCTGTCGTTCCTCATTCACACATGGGGAAAGGGGGAACCAATGGCCCACATATTCAGCAGCTTGTTAGCAGTGAATGGTAATAGGGTCTGCGATGCTTCCTCTTCCCCTCTTCCCTTTCTCACTCATATCCTCCCTGGACTTTAACCTTTGTAATGGCAGTTTCCTGGACTGAGTGTGCTGATCAACATCTGCTGGTAGAAGAAGGTATTTAACCAGGTCTCTCACCACTGTTTGTGTTTTACTAAAAGATACACCCACTTCCCTGGATGCAGAGGTGGTCAGGTGCTAGTGAATACGAAGGACGCACCGACTGCTGTGAGTTTGATGTGGCTGTCTGGCACACAGGTCACACTGTCACCGTCATGGCATTTATAGT
This sequence comes from Laterallus jamaicensis coturniculus, assembly GCA_022605575.1. NCBI lineage: Eukaryota > Metazoa > Chordata > Aves > Gruiformes > Rallidae > Laterallus > Laterallus jamaicensis. The sequence goes on from JAKCOX010000014.1 coordinate 18,373,686, forward strand.
GTCACTGCTGGCCTTGCTGGCCTCGATACACGTGTTTATGTCTGACTTCCTCGTCAGCACAAGGGATAAGTGTATGCAGCAGTTGGACCAGATAGAGGAGAGCTCCCAAAGCAGCCAGGAGATGTGTTCTTATGAGTCATCCGCTCTTCGGTTGCTCCTAGTTGGCAGAAAAATTACTCTGTATGCAGAGGGTTGTACTGGAAATTTCCTTTCCTTGCTGCTACCTCTGCTACTGAACCCTCCTAGATCCATGCAGCTCACCAGGCTAGTACCTTGGCCTTACCCGTTCACCCAGAGAGACCCCGGCCCTGGCATTGGCCTGTGTTTTACCTAGCTGGTTCTGCCCATACCAGTCTGATTGCCGAACTGGGACTGAAAATTTTCAACCCTGTCATCACCCCATTTGCCCCACAACTAGTTTCAGCAGTGCTGGCATCTGGATTGGTTTGCTGCATCGCTTGAAGGTTCATTTCCTGGAAACAAGTATTGTGAAGGCAGGAAATTTTCTACATCACTCTACTTAAGTATTCAAATCGAGATGAATGGAGCAGGATTTTCTGGTAGCACAGTCTTTCCTTTTCATTTCTGTAATCCTTCTACTCTGCCTGGTTGTAAAACTAGTAAAACTCTAAACTGTCCTCACCTCAGCTCCTTAGTGACCTCCCTTTCCCTCTTACTGTCCTTGTTGAAGTTTTGAGCATCTCCTGATCTTCTCTACACAGGAGCCACCATCTGTGGTGTCTAGCAGCACACCCAAAGCCGGGCGCTTACTGTTCTTGTCAAGTGACAGTCCAACTAGAACACAGATGTTGAGCCTCGTTTCCCACAATCCAGTGGCTTTTGGACATTTTTCCAAGAGGTTTGTTCCATTCTCTCCTCTTGCTCAAGTTTCCTTTTAACAACTCTGCTTAGCATGTCTTTTATTCAAACAGCAGCTTCCTTTTGAAACTCTCGGTGAAGGCCGTGTTTGTCACTTGGTGCTCTGGGAGGAATTTGAGTAAATCAGACCAGACAAAAATGTCTCTGTTCCCCCTCCAAGGAAGGTGTCAGATTCCTGTGTTTCACGTGTATTTCTGCTCTGAGGAACAGCTCGGTAACAGTGGTATTATCAGGCTGCCCATTCACGTTGATTCCTGGCTCAACCACATCCAATTAATTCAATGGAAAGACTGGTTGTCATCGTTACAAAGTTCCTGATGGAGGCTCAGGTGGGTCTCCATGAGCTGAGCTGTGGTCTTTCCTTTACTAAGGCACCATCATCATTAGCAAAGGGTATATGTGACAAGTACAGTGCTTGGGTCCACTGCCTGTCACAGTAATCCTGCCTTGCCAGAGCTTGCTGCCCTGTTCAGACTCGGCTCAACGCTGCGTCACAGTACTGCCGCTGCAGGGATACAGGAACGCACAGCTAGGAACAGAGAGTGGAGGGGTTTGCATTTAATGTCCGGGTTTGGCCTTACAGAAGTTGTAGGCAGAGGCAAAGACAACAGGTCTCTGCCTACCCTGACCCTCAGGAAGCTGCATGTTAACTGGGAGTCATCAAACACATCTCTCCCTGCATGGCCTTCAGGGAAAAGTACTTTTCCGCAGCTGCTTCCTACTGCTTTCTTCCTCTGCCTGAACTGGGGCAACTGGGAAGAAACCATCCATGGGCTGGGGTGATGAGCATATGCTCCAGCCACTTGGAAAGAACTGCTGTGTTGCCATCTCTTCCTATCTGCCAGCAGCACTGCAGGGGTGGTGGGTTTCCAAGCCGTATTCCTCCAAGGGAACTATGAGGTTATTTCTAGCTTTGACCAAATTTTCTCTTCTGAGCGTCCCTGTCTGTGCTCCCTACCATGCCGTGACTGCTCTGCCAGCCTGTTTTCAGCAGGTACTGATAGCTGTGATGTGCCAGGAGCCCTTGGAGGGCTGCCTGAGCATTTTGTGAGCCCTGTTGCCACGATACTGAACGCAGAGCAGATGTTTATTTCAACAGAGATGGCTTTGATTCCTTTTCAACTTTTCTCTCGAGCTGCCATCGTGTGTGAATACTTCTTCCCAGGAGCCAAGCGCTGTCAGGGCCCAACAGGCAGACATTGTCGCTGCAGCCAGCGCGGAGGGAAACAGGGTTGAGAGGCATGTGGTAGAGCAGCACAAAGCAAGCCGATGGCCCTGGTCTCTCAGGAAGGATGGTTGAGGATCTGGGGAGGCTGGCTGAAAATGGGAGTGAATGGGCAGGCGTGTCTCCATGCACATGCATGTGTGCGGGTGTATGGATGTACCGGTGTTTGCGTGGCTTCACTGTGATACTGAAAGCCTGGCAAGGCTGGGGAGAAGCAGTCTCCTGCTCACAGCAAGTGCTCCCAGCACTTCATTTTTCTGTTTCCTCTCAGTTGCCTTCATCAAATCACTGCTGCCTTGCTTCAGATCTGGACCTGTCTGTCTGGGGACTGAGCTGATGAGACCATCCTCTTTTCAAAAGTAAGAGAAGCCAGGAACGAAAAAGCATTGAGGATGTGGTAGAAAAGGTAAGGTTAATCCTTTCTTTAGGACAGCAATTCCAGGTGAGAACTACTGAGAAGAGATACCACTTCTTCCTGAGTTTATGTCTTCCTTTTTCCTTTCACTTTTCTCTGTAGTTTTTCTGTTGCAGTCTTTTAAAAAGATATCTTTTCTCTTTTCTCTCTTGCCTTTAACTCACCTTGTCTCTCTTTCTCTCCACCCTTTTCTTGGTGCTGGCCCAAGTGAGTGCTAAGAGCAGCCTGCCCCCAGAAAGCAGCCTGCCCCCAGCTGAAGCCTGCCCCCACCCCTGCCCTGGGCGATCAGCCTCTTGCCCCTTTGGAGTGGGTTCTTTGTTAGTATAGAAATTCCACCAGAACCAACTTCTTGTTGCTGTTCCCTTATATAGAAATGTTTTAAATTCTATAAATACTGTATAAAATGGTTGCAGCGGCTATGCAAAGAGGCTGTGCTGAGGGGGGCTGGCATTTTGTTTGCCCGCTGGCAGGGCCTCTCACTTCCTTCACCCCTTCCACTGTTGTGGCCAAACTATTTTTGGTATTCCAAGAGCGCAAGCTTTGCTGAAATTTTGGTTTCCTGCTAAGGGGGGAAATTAGAGCAGGGAAGAGTTATTTAAAAGAATAAAGTGTATTTGCAAGCAGGGAGGAGAATATATTGAAAACATTTATTTAAGAAGGCCAGTGTTCTGTGATGTTAAACTACTGAATTGGATATAATTACCTATAAATATATATATATACGTGTGTGTGTATATGGTTTATTTTACAGATGGAAGTATAAGTATAGTTGTAATAAAGAGGTCAGAAACTCAACATTAGCCCCATCTTGTCGGGGAAGACAGCAGGCCTGCTAGCAGCCTAGCTCTCTTCACCCAAGACATAGGCCCTGACAATATTCTCCTATTCCCATGAGAAAAGTTACTCACACAGAGAGGATCCTAATAATCACATTCTCAAAAACACAGCGGCCTTGCTGATAGGGGTACAGGCTGCCCTAAACCAAGAAGCAGTTATGGGAAGGTATTTGGGAGTAACAGAACATGTTAGGAGCCAACCATGACAAGATGGTCAAAACAGCAGGTGTGCGGATGCTTTTAGGTATTAAAGGTAAACTAAGAATATTTAGCTATAAGATAGGCTTATCAGAACTCGTTATAATTAATAACCAATCAATATGGTGTGAACAGTGTGTGTAACCAATTAGCAGTATTTTAGCTTGCCAAGTTTGCAGTAAGAAAGGTATATAATCTGTGTGATTTTCACCTAATAAAATGGCTGGCTGGCTCCTGGCTTACTGGCTTCATGGCTTCACCTAAAATTCATATATTGAATTGCGTGTTGCTCCCTGCTGGACGCCACACCATCTCACTTATGTCTCAACCTTGGAAGTACAGGACTATCCTATGGAAGACTGGCTTCTTTAAGCCAAGTATTATATAGAAATGAAAAGTTCACCAGTACAAGGATCTTTTTATGACGAAAGTGGAAAGTTTGCCCTTTCAACCTGCGAACAGTCCATTCAATTTATCATAATCTTTAGTCACGTAATGACTCACCAGCCACCACACTGGTATGATATGCATTCTCTATTAGCTTAGTACCTGTGTAAGGACAGCTTACTAATTTTTTTCCTGTTATGGAAAAACAAAGATTATGTCAAAGAAGAACTCCTAGGAAAGGAATGAAACTGCGGTACAGGTTCCTGTAGTACCACAGGCACCATGACTACTTGTCTCATTAGCAAGTAGCTCTGTCTGTCACTGCAGGACAATTCCTCCTGTTGCAGATGGGTATGGTTTGGCCAAACATTAACCCTCCAGGCTGAAACATGGGAACAGGCTGATGTTGGAGAACAAAGCCCATCTACCACATCAGCTCATCTCTGGCTGGAGCCAATGGCGGGGGCTTAGGGAAGCGCCTGACAATGGAGTGAGCAGGGCAATGCTTGCGCTCGCCTGCGGGGATTTGCAGCTCACGTACCTCCTCAACCAGAGGTGCTGGTTTTATAAACAGTATATCCCTACGTTGTGGGTTTGTTGCTTTGTTTTGTTTGTGGGTTTGGTTTTTTCTTTCCATTACACTGCCCAGTCACAGGCAGGGGGTTTTGCCAGCTTAACTATACCCTGTGTGAAGAAGTGCCTCCTTTTGTTTGTGTTGAACTTGGCACCTGCTCGTTTGATTTAATGATCCTTAGTCTGGCATTGAAGATGGTGAACCCCAGCATCCCTCACCCCTTCTCCATCCTAGGTATTTACCTCAACCTGACTGTTTTCCTTATAAATACAGGAAGCATCAATTAAAAAAAAAAAAAAGTTCAGTCATTTCTAAGAAGAAGATTGCAGGAAGATGTATCATTTTCCTGTGCTAAAAAATACCATTTTGCCCCCTTCTTTTGAGCATTTTTGGAATGTGGTAAAGCCATCATCTTCGTGTCAAGGAGATACCATTGCTGTCCCCTGGAGCCAACGCAGAGGTTGGCCACATTATGTGAATAATTTGTGAACACTGAGCTGACACTGACAGACTTCAGCAGCTGAATTCTCTAAATCCATTTGTGCTGAAAGAGCTCCTTTCCCCCACTGTCCCACAGAGCAACTGAGCTGGCTTGTCTGGGGAAACCCAGAGCTGCAAAAGGCTTTTTTCCCAACCAGTTCTGGTGGTGTGGGACTGCTGTCACCATTCTGGGAACAAGGGAACCTCTGCTTTACGTCATGGCACTAGGCTGTGTGCACCCAGGCTGCAGGAGGCTGCAAATAGCCATGCCAGGTCGCAGAAGCAACTGGAAAGGTCAGATGCTGCAGGAGAACAAGGGGAGGCAAACAGGATGGATTCAGAGCATAGAAAGGAAAGCGGTGGGCAGAAATGGATGTACTATGGTGCTGTTTCTAGTCCAGCTGCAAGGCTTTATAATTTTAAATTACTAACTGGATACAGAAATACCAAAGTTGTAATATAGTAAATAGCTACAGCTATTTCCCATGTTAGTGAGTATCAGCAGTTTCTAGTGGCAGTGCTGGAAATTCTGCAGCTGCTGAATACGTTGCCTTTAAGGCAAAGTGATTTAGAATCATAGACTCATAGAATCATGATTTGCCCAATGCCTATGAATCAGAGACTGGTTTATATTGAAGAACAGAGAAATTATATCCTTGCAAAAACATTTCCACGTTCCTTTTACACCTCTGGTGTTTTCATTAATTAAATATACATCACGGTATCCTGGGCTCCATCAGAAGAGGGGTGGCCAGCAGGGACAGGGTGGTGATTGTCCCTCTCTACTCTGCCCTCATGAGGCCCCACCTGGAGTCCTGTGTCCAGATCTGGGGCCCCCAATACAAGGAAGATGTAGAACTGTTGGAGAGGGTTCAGAGGAGGGCCACAGAGATGATTAGAGGGCTGGAGCACCTACCCTACAAGGAGAGGCTGAGGGAGCTGGGCTTGTTCAGCCTGGAGAAGAGAAGGCTGCGGGGGGACCTCATTGCAGCCTTCCAGTACCTGAAGGGAGCAGAGAAACAGGAGTGGAATCAACTTTTTAAAAGGGTATATAATGGCAGGACAAGGGGGAATGGTTTAAAGCTAAAGGAGGGAAGGTTTAGATTGGATATTAGGGGGAAGTTTTTTACAGAAAGAGTGGTGAGGTCCTGGAACAGGCTGCCCAGAGAAGTAGTGGATGCCCCGTCCCTGGAAGTGTTCAAGGCCAGGTTGGATGGGGCCCTGGGCAACTTTGTGTAGATCCAGGCCTGAGGTTGGTGGCCTTGGCTGTGGCAGGGGGGTTGGAGCTCTATGATCCTTGGGGTCCCTTCCAACCCTTGCCATTCTATGATTCTATGATGATCACTTGCTTCCCAATCCCAGTCAATTTTTAACATCCACAACATTTTGGCAAGATGTTCCAAATATAAAAACATGGAAGGTGTTGAATTTTACCAGTTTGGGATGCTGTATTCCACTTTTGTGAAATGACTTGTTACCTGTCCTTCTTGTACTGAGAGAAAAGCACAAGGAGGAGAATTGTGGCATCACCTCTAAATGCATCGCTAGGGATGATGCTGTGTGGACCCACGAGCCCAGGTCAGCACTGCACTGGATGACTGAACTTTGCAAAGGCACCAGAGGGTTTAAAATACCCAGGTCCACCCCAATATACAGAAACTGGGCATCACATTTCCTAGAAAGATACATGACTCTGTTGGGGTCTTTCCTAATAGTGAGTTTGCATCAGCTCTGCTGGAAACAGAACAGACACCGACTCCTGCCCTCACCCCAGCAAATCCCTGTGAGGAGTCCCTGGAGTCCACAGCTATAAGATGCAGTATTTTTCCATTTTGCAGTGTAAGTAATTCCATTTTATTCATTTTCTTTTGGAGGCTTGAAAGAAAAGTCTACCACTTTCTGTGGTAGGTCTAAACCACCTAACATGGTGTAGGCACTCTCAAAGAGCCCAGTGTTTTTACTAGCTCCCTGCAGTCTTCAGATGAAAAAATAATTATATTTTCACACCAGCAATGCAAAAATGGTAGTTAAACACATGAAACAGTAGAAGGTCTGACTTGGGTCACATCACTACTGCAAGCTGTCCTAAGTGAATTAAATTTTAAGTCTTGGAAAACAGCAGCAACAGGTATTTATTTACAGGGCAGGCTGGGAGGGGGCAGGGAAGGTCTTTCATATGGCAGTATCAGCAACTGACAATCTGACTTTCTTAATGCACACATTAGAACTTGCTAATTACAGAGTGGCATACAATATTACAACCCTTTTCTTAGATGTTATGGTGCCAGCCTACCTCACTTTGCAGCCTGGCTCGATGATTCAGTCACTACGTGACCGACTGATTACTTAAGATTCCCTGACAGATTTTCCTCCTTGGCTTCACTCACCATATCATCCTGGGGCTTCCTGAGCACCTATGGCAGAAACAAGTGCTGCTTTTTGCTGAACATTTTGCTTTGTGGTGCTGTCGCTACAGTTCCCTTGGCCAACCTACCATGGGTGGGAGATAAGCACCAATATAATTACAGGGGAGAATACCTTGCCACATGCATAGCAATTGTCTTGTTCTTAACTCTATTAAATAAATTTGTTACAGTCCCTTTCATGTCATATCAAGCTGCGTGCAAGTCAGAAATGCACAGAAAGCCAAAAGTCTCAGTATATGGTCCCAAAATGGGAAGCTACTCTCTCTGATACAAAGTAAATGGGTGCCTTCAAGAGGAAATAGGTGAGGGAGAGAATAAAATCCAGACACAGCTGAGGTAACCTGTTAGTGGGGAGAAAAGTCAAGGTAACAGATGGATAGTGAAAGAAAAGCAGAACCTCAGAGCCAGAAGAGGAACAGAGAGATGGTAATGCATTAGCAGCGTGAAACAACAATCCTCATAGTTCATTTGTCAGGATTTTTTTCAGGGGTCATGTTCTAACGAACGTTAAAAGGTAAAAAGAGAAGTGATTTAAATATGTTTGAGCAGAATGAACCAGGCAGGACTCAGAAGTTCCATTAGTAGATTTATTTATTTGCTGGACCACTGTACATAACTAAGAAAGTTTTTTGCCAGTAGAAATCCCCCTTTCTTCCCAAAGGTTGATTAATCAAAAACATTTTAAAATTTAAATACACGGTATAAAATTACAGAAAATGCTTAAATATTCCACCCATTAAATTGAACCCCTTATAGGCTCCTAGGTAACTTAGACATATAACTATCATGTAGAAGCCTTTTAAAGACATGTTATTTTTTTAAAAGGTGCAGAAGAAAGTAAATATTTTAACAACGGTAAAGGCTTAACAAACTGGCAAGTTGGAAAAAAAAATATTCCAGCCTGAGCTGTGGGCCTGTCCTTAACTAACATGACTGTTTGTTTTTTGGTTCAAACCACAGTGACTTAAGGATGGAAAGACTGCTTAACTCCGAAATTCTTGGCTCTAGCCTGTTTTAACACAACCTTACCTTTAACAGAGGTGTTTTGTATTCCTTGCCACAGTGCAGTCTTTCTCCAAAGTCATAAAGGAGGGAGACTGCCTTCCATCGCATCCTTTCCGGAGGGACTCGCCCTCTGAACAGGATGCACCCTCTGATACAGCCAACAGCCCAGCATCTCCAGCTTACTTTACATATTCTTGACTTCTAGGCATGTCAGCCTGTGAATTTGAGGGAAGTTGTTACCTACTCACAAGGATATTCATGACAGGCCCAATATAATTCTACATTGTTGCTCAGACCAGTGTCATGAAAGATACCGTTTTCAGCTTTGCTTGAGTAACTGGCAAAACTTTGATGTATGGGACTGTGAATCACACACACAAATAGGTGACTCATGTACAAATGGGAAAAATGTCACCCGAAAACACTCTTAATTTTCTCTTCCTCAGGCCCTGCAAAATGTGAAGGGAAAATGTTTTGGTCTTGCAGAAGGTGAGGGGCAGCCCACACCACTGGAGAAGGCGGCTGCATTGAGGCATGTTAAGTGTGTCTTGGAAAGGTCCCACAGCAGATGGGCTGGGTGGTGGTGGGGCCGTCGTGGGTAGGAGATCCTTCCGAGAAGGCAAGCACACCAACCATGTCAGGGCGGGAGTGGAACCCCCACAGCCACATCGGGCTTGCCCACGCTACCTCCGCAGAGGCTGGCTGCTGGGAGCGTCCCTGACGTGAGACACCACCTCTTTGTTCACAAAAGCAAATAAACTCCATAAAATGTACACTGAGTTATCTGCACCGGTGTGTCTCTGGGTGCAGGGGCTCAGGGTTCGGTGGTGGTGGCTCCGGGGTGCAAGGGCCTGAGGCCGTGTCTGGGGCTACGGGCGCAGTGCCAGCTCGAGTGGGAGGCCAGGCCCCAGCGGCGGCCTCCCTCAGCGGGCAGGACGCCGTGACAGCGTACCCGCGGGGTCCAGGCCGGTGCGACACCGCGCTCGTGGGCCCTGGCCGGTGCCACGGTGTCCAGCAGGCCCAGGGAGCTGCGCGGCGTCGCGGCCGACCCCGACCTCGACCTCGACCCGGACCCGGGCCGGCGCCGAGGGGCCGGCGCAGCCCCTCCCTCCGACCCCCGGTCCCTGCCCTCCCGCCGCGGGCGGCCCGAGGCAGTGGAGGAGGCGGGGGCAGTGACGCCACGGCCCGTGCGGCAGCGACTCCGCCCTGCGTAAGCCGGATCCGAGAAGGAAGAAGGCGCCGCACCACAGCAGCCGCCGTCTCCTGCTGGAGCCCGACATGGCGCTCTGAGCCCAGCCCCGGCCGTGCCCAGAGCTGCCACCTTGCGTGCCTCTCCGGAGGGCCCCGAGCAGCCGCCTCCGCACCGGGACCGGGAAAGGAGGGCATGGGCAGGGCGAGCGGCGCCAGCCGGCAGGGCCGCTGCTAGGAGCCCGGCGGGCATGGGAGAGCGGCGCTAGGGACCCCCTTCCCGCCCGCGTCGCGCAGCTCGGCCCCAGCCCCGCGGCCGCGAGGTAAGCCGGCGGCGGGCGGGGGCTGCAGGGCAGGGCGGGCCGCGGGGAGGGAAGGAGGGAGCGCGGCCCGCGCTAAAGCCGCCTCCCCGCCGCTTTGTCCTTCCAGGCCCCGCCGCCGCCCAGGAGCAGGGAGGCCGAGAGAGGGGAGCAGCGGGCGGCGCCCGGCCGCCGCAGCCCGCCATGGCCCACTCGCCCGTGGCGGTACAAGTGCCCGGCATGCAGGTGAGCTCCGCGCCGCGCCGGCCCCAAAATGGAGGCGACGGGCCCGGGCTCGTCCCCGGCTCCGGAAGCGGCTCTTGCGGCCCCACCGGGCGGAGGCCGCCGCCGGGGCGCAGGGGCCGGGGGGCCGCGGGTGGGCGAAGCGGGGCGGGCGGCGCGGCCTGGCCACGGAGTGGCCGCGGAAAGGCCTCGCTCGGCCTAGGGAGGAGCGCGGGTGGGAGCCCTCGCCGAGCGAAGGAGGTGGGGGGGGGTGTGTGTTCTGAGGTAACGGGAGGCCCTGGAGGGGCCCTGCTCCCTCAGCGTGCCCGGAGGGGGTCCGCGTACCTGCAGGTAGCCCCTCGGAGGCGAAGGGTTTCCCCTCTCTACCATCCCCCTTTGTTCAGGGTTGGCTGCACTGCGTCCAGGAGCACGTAAGAGCTTCTAAAACTGATTAAAGGCAAAATGAAGTTAATCGTAGGGTGTGTGGGTGTGCTGTAAATGACAGATCAGGCTCTCTGGCGAGCCTACCTCCTGTAGGACTTCCCCACCGACGTGCGCTTGGCGCTGGGCCTGTAGTGCAGCTTCACTGGTGGACCTTGCGATTGATGGGGAAGGTGATAAACGTGAGGTCCGGTGGTGGCAGAGCACAGCGGGCAGCTTACGGTGGGAGCCATCATCCTTCAGGAGCTTACACCTCTCTTCGGCTGGGAATAAGACCTGGTGCCCTTTATCTGCGTGTGTGGTTATCTGTTTAGAAAACAAACAAGCTATTACGTTAATTATTTTCATAGGAAAGGTGGAATACCTCTGAGTCTTTGTTCTTACTTCGCTGGGCAGTCTCACAGAAGTTCGGTCAGAGATCTTTGTCAGACATAAAGGAGCAGAGGGCCAGACTTGTTCCAGTGTTGATTTTCTCTTGTCGGACACTGGCAGCCCAGTCAGTGTTTTGAGCTTTCTCCTGACTTCTGCGATAGTCATACCTGTGTAATATTGGATGGTTTTTTTCAGTTCAAATAACATCAATACGACTGTGTATATGAGATATATAGTAAAGAGTTAATGAGGCTTCAGAACAGAAAGTAAAAATTTCTCTTTGTCAGGTATCTTCATCACTTTCAGAAGTGTAGAACTTGCATAGAAACTCTTTATACATCCTTTTAGGTCAGTTACAATACTGAAGTTTGGTTTACCTTTCTGATTTCTAGTAATTCGCAGGCTTTCTTGAAATTAATTTTGATTTCCCACTGTCTCGTTGATGAGGACATTAACCACACTTGCTCAGCATCCTTGTACATTAACATTTCAGGGTTTTTGTTGTATTGATACATCCTAAAGAAATCTTGTGACAAAAGATTTAGAGGCATTAGCCTGAGCTGTTTCTGTCTCTTTTTTAGTGTGTTTGTATTTGGGAGACTTCTATTTCAAAATCCAGGTTTGTCAATTTGTTATTTTTATAACTGCTTAGTGTCCTATTTTTCAATAGCTGTCATGTCATCGTAAAAGGACCTTGAAACTATTTAAGGTCTTCTTTTCCATTGTTAAACCAATAAACTTTATGTAATAGCATACTTAGTACCACGAGTATTGTTAGTTTAACCCAGACCCCTTAATGTGTATCTGTAGGCTTAAAGCCTTTTTTTTTACTGTTAGATATGTACAGCTGTGTAGAATTAAAATATGTTTTTCCCTTGGTGACCTTTCTGGGTTTGTGAAGGCTATTACCCAACTCATGAAAGTCTTGGAATACAAAGAAATAGAATTTAGCACAAAATTAGTCTGCTCATTCTTTAGGAGAGTCATAATACAGGAGTTTTAATTAAAATAAAACTGTTCTAGGAGAGTGTGGTAGGCAGAGGTAGAAGGGTTGCATTGGTTGAAGTTGTGGGGTTTTTTAAACCTTTCCAGACTTCTGTTGGGATCATCCAAGTGATGATAAAAGCATCCCTGCTTCTGCTCAGCATTAAAGTAAATGCATGGTGATTGCCTGAAGAAGGAAATAAACAAGTTATTCTGTGATGGAAGATCCAATAGTTACATTAGAACTACTACTGTGGGAATGTGCCTGTAAGGTCAAATACCTTGTTTTGTAGTCTGTGTTGAAGGAAGCATTTCATTGAATGTAACAGTTGGAAACTGAATTTGCCAGACAATATCTTTCAGGTTTGAAGTTTTCACTTCTCTTGCAACCTTACAGTTTCCCTTGCATTCCATTATACAACACCCCTCCCTCCCCTCCCCACCCCCCCCAAATTCCAAAACAATGTTATATGATTCCCATGAAGACTATGACAGTTTATTGCCAAAGGATAACAGAAGCTTTTTTTGTTGTTTTAAGAACTTTCATCTTACAAAGAGTCAGTTTACCTTTAAAAAAAATTTAAGCATGGAAAATTACAGACAGTCAGTTATTTTGGTGAACTTTCAGTACCTGTTGCCCTTATGAGTAGTTGCATAGCCATTTATTTCTGTAGTGCTTGTGTTCTGTTAAACTTGTCTTGTGTCCCTAACAAAACCAAATTGTACAGCTAACAATGTAAACAACTTCCTAAACACATTCATTTTCCTTGCTCCTTTGGTAAGGCTCCACTTGAACTAGTTGTATGTTGTTAACTTACCCAGCTGCCAAACTTCTAAGCCCATTCAATAAAATCAAAGTACTCTGTGAATTTGTAAAATGAGTGTTCTGAACTTGATACATCAAATTATGGCACTTTATACAGAATCCAAGACTATAAAGAGAAATGAAAGGTTGATGTAGATGTTTGAGCTTAATTAAGATGTCCTGGTTACATGAAGCACGGTTTGCAGTGACTTCTTATTTAATAATTTACAATTTCTTCCTTTTTCTAATAAGATAGAAATACTGGAACTAGTATTTAGTCTGTAATGCTTTGAGATTTCTCAGTGATAATTTTGTCCACTGGCACTATCTTCAGGGAATCTAGCTGAACTCCTACATACAGAGCTCAAGTAAAAACTGCCTTTTTTAGCTGGTAGAGCTTTGCATGTATAAACTTCCCGTATTCTGATTTGTTGTGCAAAATCTTAAGTCTCTGATATACTCATTCATTAACTGACAGAAACGTTGATTCTTCTCATTTGTGTTTCTTGTCAGCATGCACGTCTTTGGAACTGGGGTTGGGGCTTTATTTCTCCTTATCTCTGCTATCCTACTCATCTAAAAACTTTGTTTCCTTTCTAGTGACTTTGTTGATCTCTCCTGATCCTGTATGGCAGTAGTCTTGAGTGCAGCCTGAAAGGTTGTTTAGACCTGATCTCCATCTGTTTTTGTTGGCATTCAGACTATTTTGCATTAAAGAGCCTAACTTCCTCTAAAAGCAGAGCAGTCAGAGGCATGTGACCTGTCAGCCAGTGTGCTCTGATTCACAATTGAAGGATTGCCTGGTTAAATGCGAGCTTGGATGTAAAGGTGAGATTTACTCTGTGCTGCCAGTTAATAAACTTGCTGTCGGGTGCAGCTCCCTGAACAACCTGAGCCTGGCAGCTCTAGTATCTCCCTTTAGAATGGTCAGATGCAGATCAGGTGAGAGTTTAGGTATTGGATGGATATAGAGAGATCAAAGGAGAGAGAACATTTAATTTTGGAAGTGTTCTTTTTCATAGACCAAGGAAAATTACATTTTCTCTTAAGTTGGTGCATCTGTAGGAATGGGTTCTGTGTGTGGTGCCTAAAGCTAGTCTGAAGTGTGTCACATTTCTGGATGCAGTGTAGTTGCAAGAACACAACCTCTGAATTGCAAGCTGTCAGATACTGTCAAATGCTTAAATGTTTAGAGGGTAAATATTGGAGGAACTTAAAACCTTTGAAGAAAGATCCATTCAAGGATCTGATAACTCATTCCTCTTCTAGGAACTGAGCTGCATCCTAGCCTGATGGTTCTGCAGTAAGTTTGAAAACGCTTTAAAATTTTATTTAGAGAGAAAACTTCCTTGAGGGAATCTGGAAAGTCTCATGCTTGCAGGACACCAGGGGTCTTCACAGTGCCTAGAAAAGAGGGATTGCTTGTGATTAAGCTAGGGTGGACTCTAGTGTTTTGGTGATGAATACCTTGTCTGATTTCAGTTCCTTGGTTTGTACTGTGAGTCACAGTACAGGCAGACTGCAGGAAGACAGTGTTTTAGGACCTGTGGAGAGCATGCTGCTTTGCTACTTGAAGCAGATAGGCATCAAAATATTTGTGGAATTCAACACAGTGGTTGTTCCTTTCCTGGTTGTGCTTGATGTACAAGCTGTATCATACGTAATAGTTGTCTGCTAACTCAGCTCAGGCTTTATTACCTGAACTTTGTTCTTCCATCTTGTGCATTGTGATAAGTTATTTTGATGACAAATAAAAGTAGGGCTCGGTCATACTTGTACTGTCTGACCATTTTCAAAGGGGGTGGATAGAGCAAGCTCTGGAAAGTGATATATAGGACTATGTAGGTATATAATTGGCTGGAAATCAGCAGATTCTTTTATTTGGTTTAGAAGAAAAAATGCACAGCAGTCTTCTACCTGTATTTCCTGTGCAGATTTTGCAGTTTTATACCCGCATTAAGTGCACTGACCTGGAATTCAGAGGCAAATCTGCTGAATCTGCAGAGAGCACATAAGACAAACTTAACTTGTCTTACCTTAAATCTCACTGCTGTTCTCTGTCACTCTATAGTCTGTTTTGGGTAGAGGATAATTTCCCCCAGGAGGTAAAAAATTTCATCTGAAACCGGACTTTTAACTTTAAAAGATATAATTATGACTTTGTTCTGTAGTGGTTTATTTCTTTTTTCTATTGAATTTAACATTGGAAAGATGTGCACTGTTTTTGAACTTTAGTGTCTTACTGTTGTGTTTTACAAGTCCTGATGAAAACTTTCTTTTTCTTTCTCCAGTTTTGAGGAAAGGATAATATATAGCAACTAGTACCTCAGTAATGTATTGCAATTTGTTTAAAAAAACCCCAAAACAACCAAAACTCTTTAGCTGCCTATTCTGAGGGGACCATTGTTTTTTTATATATAGTAACTTTGTGGCACTCCATGAAGAGTATGTATGACTGAAAGTGCCTCTGCAGCAGTATTTGTCATGTGAGACCTATGAAACATCACAGTAAAGACAGGCAAAAGTATTATCCTGAGTTTTCATTGGTTTCAGTTGTCCCCAAAAGCACAAGGATAATTTTTAAACCTGTTAGTAAAAGTACCATTTGTTTGCTCTTTGATTGCTTTCAGATTTAAGTCGTGAACTCTGAAAAGTGATAAGAGGCTGTTGTTTTGTCTTTCACTTATTCTTAGGGACTGAGTTTAATAGACAAGCACTCAAATAGTTCAAGGATGGAATTGAGGATGAACAGTACAAAGTTGATTTTGACGTTATTCTGTAATAGAAAAAAATCTGACATGCTGTAATTAGTAGCTACATGTATGTCGTCTTTGTAGAAAGTGTTGGTGAGATATCTGTCATGTCAGGAACCACTGTTACAAATTCAACAAATTTTGTTCTAACTTAAAACAATTGAAAATCAAATTCTTTCCTAATAATGTTCACCAGTATTTAATGAAATGTCACTTGTTCTTTAAACTTCTAGCAGTTCTTCTAGAACAAGTCTGTTTGCTGATTAGATGAGGATCACTGAGCACACTCCTTAACTCTGAAGGAAAGGCTTTAAATCGCACGGGAAGGGTGCCTATATAGTGATATTCATTGAAATCAGTTCTGCCAGAGGGATTGCTAGCCAAATAAGTCTGGCAAAAAGAACTCTATGAGAGAAGCTATTAATAAAGGGACTGACAAGGTAACTGTAGTTTACTCTTCTGTCTTTTGTGGGTGATTTTGCAGAGAAAGGCTATATTGATTAGGTCTGTAGCTTGGAAAAGAGCATGGCTTCAGATCTTTTCTTTTAATGGAGAAAGCTTTGAAGAACTGTGCAGTTGACTCTTAAAAGCATGAAGCGAAATTTGTCTTGCCAAAATCTGTATTTGAATGGTCTTGATGAAGGCAGCATATCTGGAAAAGCTTTGTGGTGTGATCTGTCTTGGATCTGAATGGATTCTGTATGCATTAATGAAGGAGAACAAGTTACAAGAAATAAGAGTTATCTGCAGGTTTCACATTTGAGCCTCAGAGCCCAGGGTGTCTTCACTGTATTCATGAACTCGAAGTCAAGAACCATCTGTTCATTCCTGAAGAATCTGGGTTGGTTTTTTTTTTCATTTACCACCTGCTCCCCAAATTTTGCAGTCTTTCCCTCCAACTGGGTACTGTAGTATGTTCTGAATATTTGAATAAGGTTGACTAGAGTGGATCAGAGGGTGTCTGTCCTTTGATCAATGTCAAGTTGTATTTCAGTGCAGGCTTCAGTGTTGGAGCTGAATGCAAGATAATAAAAACACTGTACAGCTTAAAATGAACATGACTGTTGTAAAGTGGCTAAATGTAAAACACTGAAAAAGACTGAATTTCTACTGGTCTAAATCAGTTAAAAGCATAGAATTATGAGGGGAGGAAGATGATCTTGCTGTTGCTCTCTCACCTAGGAAGGTGTCATCTGGCAGCCGGTCATAGCAAGAACATTTTTACATTCCTGCACAGCTTTATTCCAGCCTAGTTGGCAAGAAGAATCTGAATTTTTTTTCAGGGTGTTTCTCTTCCTCCCTTCCCCCTTGCCTTTTATGTAATGAGATCCTTTGCCATGCTATGAATGAACTGCAAAGTAATTGAAATAGGAGTTTCCTGAAACGGGCAGGTTAGTTCTGGCAAGGTGGTTTCTTGCTTCCTTTGTAGCTCATGTTGGACTTGTATTTCTGGTTTTTCATTGTATGCTTCTTGTAGCTTCAGGTCCAATGTGATTGATACCATCAAGGGCCAGTATTCAAGAGGAGAATACAGCTTTCAAGCTTGTGGTCATCTAGCCTTGTGGAGAGGACAGAAATCTGGGATTCCAGTAGGCTGGTGTGTTTACCTGCTGCTTTCAAAACAGTCCCTACCAAAAGCTAAAGGAATGGTGTGATACTCTTAACTGTGGATTCCCAAATGGGGTACACTGCAGGCAATGATTATGTCTGGAGAGTTATCTGTGGTAAATAAACCTGTGGCCTGCTCTCTAACCCATGTTTTGTTCTGGAGCCATCCTCTTTCAAGCAGTGTTTTTCTGCCTTTTATGTTGTTTAGCCTAAAAATAAGTAATGACTACTTCAGTAGAGAGATTTAACAAAGATACTTATATGTATATTAAATGATGCTCTGTTAGTGCTTTCTAGTTTATGAACTGGCAAGTTAAACAGCTGGATTTTGTTGTTATTTTGTTCTATCTGGATTATCATATCAGTTTAATCTTATTTACGGGAGGAAAATCTGTGTATCAAGTTCTAACTTGCACAGGAAAAAATGCTAAAATGGCATTTCAGATAGAGCAGTGAGCAAGCCTGTAAAATGTATGTAGTAGTTGCTGTTTAGCTGGGGATACTGGATGTCCAAATACTAGAAAAATGATCCAGATGCTGTAAGGATAGAAGTTATTGCTGGCAGAGTTTTGACGTCATTTTTCCTTTAAATGGGTGTGGCAAAACCAAAAAAAAAAACCCCAACCACTTGTGTACTGATAAGCAGGCTTCTTGTGGGGAGGAAAGGCACACTGCAGAAAGCAGGCTCCAGCCTGTAAATAGTTATTTTTCCTTATTCCTGTTTGATATGGGGTTTCTAATCTCTCAGCAGATGAGGTTTTTCAAAGTCTCTCATAAAATGGGGAAATTACATATGTTCTTTGCAGTGAGAAATTGCAGTAGTCCTCTGTCTTCTGCCTTCTCGTTTAGGTGTACAGGCAGTTACTTGTTTGATGTGGGTTAATTACCCATTCACTTGCCCTGCACTGTTCAACAAAAGAGATTAAATTTGGTTTGAAAGATCAACTTGTTGAACTCATAAATGTAGAATGGAGTTCGAACACTTGGGGATACCAGAAAGAACCTGGCTTCTTGAACTAGCTTCTGTCTTCATCTAAGGATGTCCATCCTTCCTGCCTATATCCTACCTAGCTATATTCAGTCACATCTTCTTTCAAATCATAGGAAAGTTGTAGGATTTGTGCCTCCCCCCCTCCATCCTTAATTCCTCTGTTTTGGTAGGCCATGCCCCTCAGAAATGGGAGCAGATTGAAGGGTATGCAGCTGTATGCAGTGGTTTAAGGAATTTTAAAAATACAATAGGTGGTTAAAAGGTATTGATGTATAGGATGGAAGTGGGACTGCATTTGAAATGTAAGGATATTCAGTTACTGGGAAGTTTGCTGACATGAGAAATTACTATTTCCTTAGTGTGGAAAACTTCCTAAAAATTTGATGTGTTTTTTTTAATGGCCTGCATTAAAGAGCTAATGTTTGGGAAACGTATTGCTTTTCTTTTGCTCATTTATGCTGCTTCCTAAGATGCTTCTTCATGTTGTGTTACCAAAGTGAACGAATAGCTAAGAATAGAGGAAGTGAGTTCAGTGGTTTCCATTTTCAGCACAAGACATTTAACAGCTTGCATCTGCCACAGGTCAGAGATGTTTTGAAAATGAAGGTGATTCTTTCCTTAAAAATCTGAGAATGGGTGGGCTTGAATGCTGATTTTAAGGTTTTGATAGTCATGTGAATTTTCAAGCAGCTCGCCTTATGACTTTGATGAAAAACAAAGCAGCCTGGGTGTTTTGCTGGGTTATTTTTGCTTTTGTTTTATATTGAAGTTCTCCAGGTTCTCACTGAAAATGGCAGGGATTCCTGGCCTTGTCAGATAATGGAGGTGTTTCATAGAGGATCTAGCAGAGGTTAGGTTAATGGCAGCAAATCTCAGGTTTAGTTTTTGTTACCTACTGTGTAGTAAAGCTTGGTAATGTAAAAGTTCAATAATTTATAAAATTAAATTGTTTTGTTGATAAATACTTATCTACAGTGTGAACCATACGGTACCAGTAAATACAAGGAAGAATCTACTATCCTGATACTTGAGTCTTGAAACAGAATGCAGGGTGGCATCAAGAGTTTAGTTACATGTTAAAGTCTCTGAGGAGAAGTAAGTGTGTGTGTGCAAGAGGAGAAAAAAAGATGTCTGTGTTCCACCCTTGTTTTGAATGTCTGCAAATTCATTTTCTTCTGATTCTGAGTGATAATGGATCTGCACCTGTGCCTTCATTAACTTCAAACTATTTAAATTTTTATGTATGTGTACACACACATGCACACCTGTGGCAGTGTTTGTGTAACCTTAATTTAATAGGATTTTAAAACAAGGTTGGTGGGAGGGTGGTGGGGAGGAACTCCAGGAATTAAAATCTATCGCTACCTGTGGTGGCTTTATTGTAAAGAAGAAAGACAGTCCTTAAAGGTAAAATATGGAAATGCAGATAATGTATGTGAATATATATATTGTTATGTAATGATGATATATGGTGTGTAATTAATGTGTGTGTGTGTGTGTATATATATATATATATATAATACCTGAAACTACATGCAGAGAGTGTATGGGAGAAAATTCAGCAAAGATGCACATATCTGTTGATTAAGATTTTACTTTGAAGAAGTTCTGGAGCTTATCAGGTTTACTAATCTTATTCCATCTTAATTTCAACTTTCTTTGGGGTTTGAGGAGAGCAAAAACTTAAAGGTACTTTATTATCTAAAAAGAAATGTCTATAAATAGACCGATTACCTGTGATTTCAGTCTGTTGATTCCTGATGCAGTATTTTGTAAGAATCACATAAATGCTGAGAATAGAGGAAATGTCTTAACTTTTAATCTGTTTTTCTTTTATTCCAAGCATCTTTATTGTTGTTGTATTTCAGGTATTCATTCTTAAGACAGTAAAAGGTATCTTGGAGACTTTACATATAATAAACTAGGCCTTGTAATTAATATATAATTTCATTAGCCATAATTCAGACAGTGCAGAATTCTCAGTTCAGACACTGAGAAATGGTGCTGTGCATGCTGGCTTCAGCAGCAAAATGGCATAAATTTCTGACCAATTTAGTGTAACTGTGAGGCTGGTCAACAGATTAATTACAGGTGTTAAGTACGAATGAATTACTGGGGTGTGTTTTTGTTGGTAGATTGGTTTTGATTTTGTTTGACTTTCAGGTTTTTTCCCATAATGTAACCCCCTCCTTTTCCTCAACCTTTTATAAAATAGCTCTCTTCATTATAGTTTACCTTTGACTTCTCCCAGGGTATGAAGATCAAGTTTTTATTTTAGTGAGCAATTGTTTGAAATTGCAGTCTTTTAAACACAAAGGTACCAGTTTGTGTTAGGGTGCCACAGTAGTGGATACTTGAAAAACATGGCACTCTTGCCAACCTTTTATAAAGTCTTTTGAGCTAATTGTTCCATCTTTATCTAATGCATATTTGAGTAATCTCTGCCAGCATAGATGAGCTAGCTATTCTATAGTACTGCTATGATTTTAAGGGAACTTCTTATCTGCAAATAAACCTTGGTAGATGATTGATAGTATCCAGGTAAATGCTTGATAAATCCAGGTAGAATCATATCATTTCTGGGTCAGGTTTGGAAGTACTGTTAAGACAATAAGATAGATGTTCTCCCACTGACTGACTGCTTAGCAGGAACCTTACAGACTATTTTAAATTTGCTTTGGGACACCTAGATGGTCTTGAGTTTGATTTTTGTTAGATACAAGGCATTGATGCAGTCTCTGTCTGAGGTTCTTTGAAGCTTTGTCTTTTCATCCAGTTGGACTCAGTACCTTTAATGAAGCTCCTTAATGAAACTTCTTAGAAGACCTGTTTCTATAAAAAAGCTGTCCTGCACTGACAGATCCTGAAGCAGTCTAACACTGTTTTTTCTAATTTGGGGTATGTTATTAGCTCCTGTAGTCATGGGAGTTAGATATTCAGTGTTGCTTTAACTTTGTTTTAAGGGAAGAACGGAGGATTTGGAGAATCCTGAAAGGTACGTGAATGGGTCAGAGGTGGGAAGGTGAGTCAGCCGGTCGGTCTTGCAGCTGAATGCAGCCAGGACATTGCTGTGTAGCTGTGTTTATTGGAATAAAAAGAAAACACTTACACAGGCCATATTGGCAGGATACTTTATGCAACTACTGCAGGTATACTGACAGAAATTATTCTGTAGTGTTTTTTACTTGGGACTTCTAAACAGATGGTTGGACTAGATGACCTCCTGAGGTCCCTTCCAAGCCGAATAGGGCTGTGATTCTGTATGTGTATGTACACATGGGTATAAGCACATACAGTAACAGCACATAGGTGGGTAAGAGGAGGAGATATCTTACTGAACGCCAGCACAGGCTGTGTAGTTGTGCTGGACTGGTGAAATGGTGGATTTCCAAAGCTATACAGAGGGCTTGTAGTGTCATGCTCTGGTTCTGGTACTGTTACTCATGCTGGCAAGGTTGAAGTTGGCATACGAATGTGCCTGGGTTTGTCATACTTGTTACTGCTTTTGTCTGTGGAAACAGACTTAGGGAGGGGAAGAGCAGTAGATTCTTTTCCTGATTTGTCCACTTATAGGTGTTGTCTTCAGAGAGGTGATGATGGAATCCATCCTCTGTCTATTGTATTGTTACCATCTGCTGCCCAGCAGAAATGACTCGCCATAGAAACCAGTATTTACTTAAAAACACAAAACCAGTTATTCACGCAGGCAACTTTTAAAGCTGCTAAACCTTTCTCCCATTCAATGAAAGGTCTGTGAAAGAACAGGGAATATCAATTTGTTGTTTTGCTCAGGAGTGTTCTGTGTTAGAAACGGTAATTTCTGCTGTGTTAGAAGCTTTGCTGGCAGCTCTGCTGCAAAAATTTATTGGTACACATTGGGGGTGTGTATACACACTTTTGGTTGTATAAAATAAATATCCACTCTTTTCTATATCAGGAGAAGGAGGATTTGCATTACTGCATTATATAAATATACCTTTGCTTAACAAGTTGCCTTTCAAAATTGTTTATTTAAAATTGCTATTATTAGCTGTAGAAAAACATTCCTGTAGAACAACAGTCTGAAAGATAAGGAAATTAAAAAAGGTGAAAGCAAATCTGTTAAAAAGTGTGGTCTTTGGTCTAAGGCCACGTTTTAAGTAACACAGTGTTCCAAGTTTGAAGCCTTTCCAAAGGACATAACTTAATATTAGCCATAGTTGGTCAGAAATATTTGCCCTTATCCTGGAGTGTCCTACAGTCCCTTGTTAGCTTTGGTGAATAGCAGAAGCTGTAAAGCTGACTTTGCTTGCTGTGAGAGGATTTTCTCAGAATAGAAAGATGTGACTCTTTCCTCCTGTAGTCCTGCAGTTTGTTCTCCTCTGATGCCCCCTGTTCCACCTCTCCCTCCCGGGGATATGCATGGAGGTCTGGCCTGTGGGGATCTCTGGCCATGCCCATCTCTCCATATACCTCAGAACTCCTACTTAATGGTGTTAAGAGCTATTGGAAGTTAAAATAGCCTTTAAAGCTCTGATTCACCTGAAGTAGCTTGGGGGAGAGAGTTTGGAGGCCTGTCTTGTTTTGTTGATGACCGTTATGTGGTTGTAGAGGATTAGAGCGATGTACTGAGCAGCTCAGAGGAAACTTTGCTCAAGGTTTCTCACCAAGCAAACCTCAAGTGTTGTACTTAGAGTTCATCAAACATTTGCAAAGGGTTGGATTAGCTGGCTATATCTGTGATTAAATTGCTTTCCTTTTATCTGTCTGGAAGTGTTTAAGAGGTTTCATCTCAAATCAACAGTAGCTGTTAATTAGCGTGAATGATTCCTGGGATCCCTGTCTCCAAGCCTGCCTCAAAATGAAGCTATTTTTTTCTGAAGATGGGCATTTTAGAGTTAATGGAAAAATTTGCTACTCCTCTCTCAACTCTTGTTATTTCTTGGGGGGAGGTGTCTTTCTATTGTAAATGGAGAAATACCAGTTAATTACTCCTTGCTGCAACTAATGCAGTTTAGGAATATGTTGTTCTAGCAGCAGGGAAAGGCCGGGTGGCAGTTGCTGCCATACGTGTCCCTACGATATTTTTTCAAAGTGCATCTGAAAATAGATTTAAAATTCAGATGTTTAAATTATTTTTTCAGTCTTAAGAATGAAAAGATTGCAGGGGCTGATGTAGTAGTGGATGGCAATATGGCTGTCTTTAAGCAGTTTGAAAATTTATTATTTGGGTAGGGCATCAGGTCTGAGTAAAAGCTTTCTGGATACCTGAGCCCTACAATCTTGTTCTTCTTTCCCAGTATAACAACATCGGTTGTACCAGATTTCAGATCAAAATCCTGTCGGTTTTTTAATTTAATTTGATTATGGTTTTATTCATCTCTGAAGTCTTTCACTGGATCTGTCAACAAAGGAAAATGCAAATTTTTTTTTTTTCTTAATTATGTCTCTGAAGGTGTTCTTTTAATAGAGCAGAGATGCAACGAGCTTGTAGACAAAGGGGAAATTCCTCATTTTTCTTGCTATAATGTACTGCTCAGGAATAGCAGTGTGTCTTGTCTGGTTGCAAAAATCTAAAAAACTAACTCCACTGACCAGCATGAATCTGCCATATTACTTCATGTTCTTGTGGTAGCACAAAGGACAGCTTGATATATATGAGCAGTGAACGGATTCTGTTGAGAATAAACTTGACAAATCATATGGTTAACTCTTAGCTAAATCTGTTTCCTGATTCATCTCACCATATTGCAGAATAAATTCTGTTTCTGCTCGAAGGAAAGAAGTGACAATTGGGGCCCAGTAATGAAATAAGATTGTCCACTTGGGACTACATTAAAGTAGTAATAGATTTATTCTTTTTCCCCCAGTAAAGAATGTTGTATCCATTAGCAAATAAACTGGTGTAAAGATGTTTTCTGGAGCTTCATGTTGATACCCGAATATTTTGTTTTGTAGGGTGATTCATGCCTTGGGTTGAATGTACTTTTGCCAAAACTGTCACTTCTTTTGCTGGTTCTGAGTTTTGGAGTGCAAGAAGGATCTAAAGCAAAGCATGTATTTTGTATTTTTGGATGTTGTTCTTGAGTCAGAAGGCTTTATTGAGCAGGTGTTTCTTGTCAAAGGTTGACTTGTGCAGTGAGTTGCCCAGTTCTGATAGCAATCATATATTTAATTCTGTTATTCTGCAGGGTGTTGGCTGTTCATACATCTGTCTTTTCCCTCTAAAAACACCTTTTTGCAAACTTCCTTGTTGTTGTCTGTAGGTAGATTTCTGTTCTTAAACTGTGGACAGTTAATCCATATCCCTCAGAAGTCACTGTTCTGGGGTTTTTTTGGATACACGAGGTTCTCTAAGCAGCCACCTAACATGCTTAACCTTGAAGAGAAAATGAGGATTTGATTAATTTTTCTTTTCTCTGTGGCAGCTTGAATGGAGCTAAGAAACGTTAAATCTTTGTATGATAGTCTGCTGAACTTAGCAAGTCTACAGAGACTGAGCCAGGTGCTCTCAGCAGTGCTGTGCTGCCTGCTGCTCTGCTCCTCTTCTTAAGGCATGCTTGGGTGATACCAGCCCGTTCCGATCTGGACCCCGGTTTCAGTACCCTGCTTCAGCCTTCTTACTCCTCCTTTGAGCATCTTTCAGTCCCTTTTGCTCTACTTTCTGTCAGCACTTGTAGCTGCCCTGAAGCAGCCTGATCTTATCAGAGCTCAGAATGTGCTGGTGAATACGGGCAGTGCAGTCCTCCAGCAGCTAGCTCCATGTTGTGTTTGCTTCGTAGGATGCTCTGTCTGCCCAAGGCTGTTGGCCCAGTAGAAAGCCCAGCCTTTTCTGCTTGGGTAATGATGTTAGTGCTCCTGTGCCAGTAATCGCATTCCCCAGTCTTCTGAATTACTGCACAGACAGGGTTAATATTAAGAACAGCTCTGTTCTTTTATTTTAAAGGATTATGTACCAAAGGGAAATGAGATTGTACCTGACTCCCTTCCTGGTGAGGCTTGTTTACCTGTGACATAATTGCATAATGTATGTTCTGTAACTAATAGCTGAATGGGAAGCTAGTGTGCAGGGAAGTAATTTATCTGATGTGAGCCTTCTAGTGATAATGAATCCAGATGATGTGCTGCTTGGGAAGTAATGAGGGCTAGGAACTTGGAAGTAAATCAACTAACGTGCTGATCTTTTTTTTTTTCTTTCTTTTTTCCTTTTATTTTAGAACCATAGAGCAGACCCAGAAGAACTATTCACAAAACTGGAACGCATTGGGAAAGGCTCTTTTGGTGAAGTCTTTAAAGGAATCGATAATCGGACACAGCAAGTGGTTGCTATAAAAATCATAGACCTTGAGGAAGCAGAAGATGAAATAGAAGATATACAGCAAGAGATAACTGTTTTGAGTCAGTGTGATAGTCCTTATGTAACAAAATACTATGGATCATATTTAAAGGTAATGTATAGTATTGACAAAGATTTCCCGGTTTTGAACACAGCTAGGAAACAATTCTAAAATTAAGGAAGAGTTATCATGCCAACTTGACCTTGGAGGGTCTTGTTTTTCTTTTGAACAGAACTTTTCAGTTTGTCTTGCTTTTTTTGTTGCTTGCTTTTTGAGGTTGGAATTTACACAAAGTGGCTAGAGAATGAATGGAGTTGATAAAAGGTTTCCTCTTACTATTGCTGTTGATTTTTTGGACTTTGGTTTTCTCTCTTCCCACCATAGTCTCTAACAGAATTTTGTGGGATTTCTGGGGAAACCTAACAAAAACCTTTGCAGCTATAGAAACAAAACCAGTTCTCTGATAAGAAAGAAACCCTGCACCATGTAGAGATGTGTTGGTAATTATGCAGCATAGTAGGCCTGAGACAAAGTAACACTGACATCAGCAGAGTTATGTAACCACTGTGTGAAATGTTATGAGGCATAATTTAAAAACAAACAAAAGTGAAGACCTAGAGAAATCCAAAATACAGAGCAAGTCTTCTCAAACTGCATAACTGTCCGGGTGGATTTGCCTTAAATACTGCTTACGTGGTCTGCAGTTCATATATATTTTAGATTATTTTAAATACCTAAGGGCATTTAATAAAAGCTAAAGTGGTTAGAGCTGTCTCAGATTTCTTGGTTTTTTAATTTGCTGCTTGCATTTGGGGTTTGTTTTTCTTTTTTTGCGGTGGGGGTGTGTGTTTTTGGTTGCTTGGTTTTGGGTTTGTTGGTTGGTTTGCTTTTAGGGGGTTTTTTTCCCCTCCCTTGGTATTTCTGGCTCTTTCAGGTATAGTGGGTTTTCTGGCATTATTTTCTGAAATGTTCCCATGTCACGCTTGTGCTGTATCTTTCAGTGATACTGTAAAAGCATTTACAGAATTTATTTTGGAATGTTCTTTGTGGATTTGCCTTTTATTCCTCTGCAAATTGCTGAAGCAGTTGATTTTTAATATTTTAATGCTTAGTGGGTAACTTAACTTTCTGTATTTCTCAGAATACTAAATTCTCATTTTGATTAAGACAAGCCAGCTATGGTGACTTTGCTGTTTAATTAGTTGTTCAGTATTCTGTTGTTTCTTCATGCTGAACCTACAAGATGTCCCTGATGTCCCATTTTTCCTTCTCTTTATTGGGCTCAATCAGTGGGGCTTTGGTTTTGTTTGTTATTAAGTGATAGAGCTCTGAGATTTGTAGTAGAATTTAACTTTCCTGCACTGTAGTATATTAGAACAAACTGGTTCTTCTCAGGATAACTTTGAATTCAGCTAGCAATATTCCCCTGGAGCAGTGCACAAATGGTACTGCAGATCCAGACATGATCAGTCTTTTTTAGTCTTTTTTTCTGTGGTGAGCTAATTCCTAAATATTATCCTCCTGGGTATCCATCTCTTCTTTTTCCACAACTTCATGTTGTAAAAGCCCAATTGTTTGCCCTCAAGTACGAGCAGGTCAAGGTAAATCTTGGGAAGGGTTTTTGCCTGTAAAAGTGTTTTGTTAAATTTCTCTGCTGAGATTTCAGCAGCTGTAAATGGGGAAATGAAGCCTTGATTTGGTGGGGGGTTATTTTTTGGTTTTGTGGTTTGATTGGGTTGGGTTGTTGGGTTTCTTTTGAGGGGTGGTGGATGAAAAAAAAGCTTTATGTTGCAGATTGAATACAGAAAGAAAACACTTTTTTTCATTATTTACAACAACATAAATACTGAAGGCAAAAAGGGAATTGCAAATCTGGCAAAATACATGTGCATCACAGCAGTTTCTCTTTGACCTTGTTATGCAGGTCTTTCACTTTTTACCCCTCTTCCTAGATACGTAGGTATAGATACTGTATCAATTCTCTAAAGCTATCAATTTGTGGCTAGGTATCTCTATTTTTAAAAATTCCTGGTGAATATAGGGTCACGTTAATGCTGCCACACTCTCCTCACTACTGTTCTGAGGTCTTTCTATTCCAAAAGGTAAGATTAATGCTGTTCTCTTGTTTACCTTTCACACCTCTCATGTTCTGGTGCAGGAAAACTTCTGTGTGGGGAGCTTGGGGAGGTGTTTGTGAAATTTGTGCTACTTTCTCATTCCTTTAAGAAATTCCTCTTAAACAAACAAACAACCCCACAACATAAACCAACAACCAGAGAATGTTTCACAGGAATGCTTTTTTAATCACCAGACTAGCATGATAGCCAGTTATACTGCTTGCTGTTCCCCAGGTAAATGTTTTAAAATGCCCACAAATAAATGAGCACTTTTAAATCTGTAATTGAATAAATAAGAAGACTGTCTAAGTAGTATCTTGGCTTTACATTTTTCTAGACTAGTTTTATCCTTTGCTACAAATAGTACATCTTTCAGTGCAACATTCTTGAGGGGAATGAGTGTATTGGGCTTGCTACATGTGCAAAGAATTTTTCATGCTGCCTTTTCATTTTAGCAATAACAGATATTTGAGAGTTGTACATGTCTGATTTTTTCCCCCCCACTTTATTACTATAGCTTTTAAACTTTTTTATTAGCTATTATTCTCACAATGGTTGTCAGCTTAAGTATTTAGCTGTGTAGTGCTTCATTCAGGGCTTAATTTCTCTATATACTTGTAGAAATCTCTTAGAAATAGTGAAAAGGGTACAGCTATGTACTAAATGACTGAATAATTAAAGGTTAATACATGTTGAGGTTAAATTCTAAAAATTAAGATGTCTTATTTCTTACAAAGCAGAATCCCTGGCTGCAGAGATTAATAGCAGGTTGCCATGGATATGACTGGTACAAAGATCACATTCTAAATGCTTTTGTTAGCAAATGCTTAATTTTTTATATAATGATCACAGGAAGTATTCCTAGAAATACCTTTTAAGATAGTGGATAAAAGGAGCATAAGCATGCAGCAAATAGAAGGTATTTCAGAATTTAAGAGGGTTTTCTTTTTCCTTTTGCAGCTTTATTTATGGGAAAACAAAACAGTTGAACCACTCTTTCAGACCATGCTTATGGAACAGAAATAGTTTACTAAAACATATTAATCATACATGTGGCTTTCTCTGAGGCTCTAGGAATGGCATTGGAGATGTTTTGGAGTTTATTTAAATAACTATTTGGAGCACTATTTAAATCACTTAGTGTTATCATGACTATACCAAAGCAGGCCCTCAGGGCAAAGGCATTCAGGTTGCCTACTACACTTTATTGTTTTACTTGAGAAATCTAGATCTAGTTAAAGTCTCTAAATGCTACAAAATTTGATAGTTTTTGCTTTGAAGAAACTTCAGCTGTGACCATGTGTTGGCTTCAGGTTTTTTCATGTGCACCTCAGTTCATCCAGTTGAACTGTAATGGAACATTTTCTGTTGTAACTTATACTTGTGTTTTTAGCCAAATTTAAGTGAGCTTTGAATAAGCAAATTGTTCTCACCATCAGCTTGTAGTCAGTCTCAGCTTTTCCTCTGGTAAGATAGCATATTTGATAATTAAAAGTTGCTTGTGACCAAAACACAAAATAAGAGATGTTAACTGTGAGGGTTTCACATTCCAGATACAAGATCTTATTTTTGTACGGTCTGTTCTCTGCAGCTTTAGTTTCCTTGTGTCTCAGGATGCAGAGCCAGTCTTGTGGCTGACTCTGATGGAGTGGCCCAGTCTTGGAGAGCCTGAGGCTTACCAGCTACATGCAGGCTCTTCCAGATGCTGCTGCTGCTGAAAGGGGGAAGGGAAAAGAGTCTTTATTTCAATTACTTGACTTACTAATTTGTAACTTAGCTCAGCTGATGCCTAGAAAGATACTCTTATGTTCAGTCTAGCTGCTCATTAGCTACAGCTTGTACATCTGACTTGCAAATATGCTTTTAAAAATATGGACAGCCCCTTAATATTTTTACCTAGCAGTGCAGTGACTGTTTAAAAACTTCATCACTGCTACAAGATGGCAGAGTCTAATTCCTTGAGTTTCTTGGCATAAAACTGATGCCAGTTTTCAGTTGTTATGACATGAAGAGGTGCAAAGCCCTCATGTCTTTGTAATTTGGGTGGCATTTGTATCTTGAATTTTGGACTTTGAAAGGGAGTTTCCCACTGAATTAATCTCCAAGCTTAGGTATTAGTAAGTTTTTTCTTAAGTTTTCATTGGATATCTTGCAGGATCAGTTTTCTAAACACAGTGGTAGGTGATGTACAAGCATATATAGTTAAAGAATGCACTAAAATAAATATATCTGTGTATTGTAGTAAAATGGTTTACATTTATATAGTGTCTCACAAATGTGTGTAGGATTGTACAAGGTTACAGCTGTATTAGTGGAACCTCTGTAGCTGCAAAATAATTAAAGTCCTGATGCAGATGTCTGTAGATGTTCATGTTTGTGGTAGGTCAGGGTCTAAACTTGTCTCATCCTGTATTGCACTTTGATTGCAATTAACATCACACCTCACTAAATAAAACATTGGTTGTAGTGAGTACCCTTGAAAGTGATAGTTTGTAGGAATGCAGCAGTGTAGGTTATGCTGGACAGCTAAAATGAGCCTGATGGCTTGTCAAAATGTATTATTACCTCATCAGTCTAGGCAAGAAAAAGATGAAAGGTATTAAAAGTTGTCCCAATTCTGGCATGTTTTGGTTACACAAATTTCTGAACCTTGATAAAATACTTGAGCTGTACTTTCCACCCAGTTCTACAGAGAGAGATCTTTTCTTGGTAACTGAAATGTCATTATTATTATTATTTTCTCTTTGTGCCATCTAGCCAAGGGGCTTAAATGTCTGTCCTTGTAACTATTACAGCCACCTGGGCTTGCTTTTTTCTTTGCAACTAAAGCAAGTCTGAAGTTCCTCTCAATTTTTCAGATTTGATTATAGAGATTTCCTATAGTAGCATCCAGAGCCTTCCATTAAAACTGTACAGCGTTTTGTGCTGCAAAGCTCTGAGGCAATCTAAAGATACTGTTTGTTCTACATTGTCTATTTATACTCGATTGACCTAAAATAGCTAGGAAAAAGGTTGTTCATGCCTGGCTAGAAAATATCCACACCCAGTTACAGTGGATAGTAGCATTTTCTTTGAGACATTATTTCAGAAACACTGCACTTATTCATTTTCATGTTACACTGTTTTCAAGTAATAGTCAAATCCTCCAAACATGTCTGGTAACCACAATGTTTGCCTTAAACTGGAGTTCCTTGTGGGTCTTCTCAGCTGACAGAGTTGGGCTTTATAAAAACTGCTAAAATTAGCCAGCCCTTCCCTGCTGATCTCATAATATTGGAATAGACTCTCATAAATGGTGTGTTTTTAAAATTCAGCATAAATCTAATAGAGCTTACTTTGTTAAGATAATTGGATTTGGTACTTTGAGAAACTGTGCCTTTATTTGCTTGCTGAGTTGTCTTTAGATCTCTGTCACTAGTCGGGCAGCAGGGTGGGAAAGCATACAGTGCAGAATGCAAGAGGCTTTAAGAAGTATTCTTGCCATAAGCTTGTGCTCTGTTATGAGGAACTAGCACTAGTAAATATTTGCTGAAGACTTAAATAGCATGCATGGTACTTCACCAGTATTTTCAATAACCTTTCAAAATTTTAAATAAATGTTTTTATTCACAGAATTTCTTAGGGTAGGAGCCCATAGAGTAATATTTGTGTTTGCCCAGCTTCCCCTCAATATTTAGAACAGGCATTGAAACATTCAACCTAGTACCAAATCTTTGCAGTTTTGTTTGTATGAACCAGCCACCTTTTGCAGCTCCATATGTATTGAGGGCAAAGTGAGCACCTAGACATCAGTCTTAGAAGCTTCTGTCAGTTGTGGTATTCAAGTAGTTGAGACATTGGAAGGTCACATATTCACAGAGGTTGAGATTTAAATAGCATATAGTGAAGGAATACGTGCATTTTGCAGTATTCATAGAAATATTTTTTTAAAAAGTAATAGGTTCCTTATGTCCTACTTTTCATTGAATTATATCGCTCCTATCTGTGACCTTTTAATGGCCTATTTCAAACCTCTGATCTGAGAACTTGGGAAACCTGAGTGGTGTTGTAGGGTTCCAGGTCTAGCAGTGCAGTAGCTTCTGGCCAGTGCTGCTTTGTCTCAAAATCAGAGCTACCCCTATGGTAGCAGGCATGTTTTGTGGCTGGATGCCAGTCCCTAGCTACAAGCATGTTATGGGCTGTCAGTTGTCACTTTTTGCTGTATCTGACAACTTAAGTTGGAGTTATTAGATACACACCTGCACTATTGCCATGTTTGTGAAGAGGTACCTAGCAGCTTACCTCCTTAAGTTTATGATGTCTTTGAAGAAGCATGTTCATAATCTCACTCAAAAGCAATTTTAAGTTCTGAGTATTTTCCTCAAATAAAAGGTATTTCAGTATTACAAAAACACTTCCTAGTAAAATCATAATGCTTCTGTATCAGAAATGGCTGGAATTAATCATAATGCAAAGACAGTTATTTCTAAGAAGTGTTACATTGAGCAGTTTAAACTTAAACCACCACCAAACTACTTCTTCCCCTCTAAGTTCCATTCCTTTAGGGTGGAGTCATTTTAGATATCAGTTTGCTGAATATGATTAGTGGTAGGGAGTGTGGTGGTGGGGTTCTCTTGTTGCTTCTTTTTAAATTCAGAAGTCAAACTCAAATAGATATTTAGACACTGTGCACAGGAGCTTTGTGATCATTCCCCAATAAGTAATTACATGTAACCTGGTGATTAATGGGACTCTGCATTTGCATTCTCACAGCAGTATGCTGGTACTCTATTGTGGTTTTTGGTTTTTTTTAATGGCATCTCTGGACTTGTAACAATTCATGCCTTCCTTTACAGGGCACAAAACTATGGATAATAATGGAATACTTGGGTGGAGGTTCAGCTTTGGATCTTGTAAGTATATTGCATTTTTTGTGTTCTAAGTACTAATGAACTGTGTTTTGCTGTGCTTGTAGTGCTTTCAAATCTCTTTTTATAAAACTTAGACCCTGGAGGCAGCTGATACTATATCACTACTACATTATAATGCTCCAAAAAGTGTCAGTTTGAGTGGTAGCTCTGTAATATTGAATCTTTGTTGATTTGTTTGCTTGTTGCTTTTTTTGTCTCAGCATTAGGAGGCATCTGTTTGTTTGCAGTCAAATGTAAGGCTTTTTTTTTTTTCTTTTTTTCCCATATGAAGAGAAGTACTGTTCTTGCTACATGTGGTGGGGGTTTGGGTCATCTGTCTGTTCCACTT
The DNA here is from genome assembly GCA_022605575.1 of Laterallus jamaicensis coturniculus. Lineage (NCBI taxonomy): Eukaryota > Metazoa > Chordata > Aves > Gruiformes > Rallidae > Laterallus > Laterallus jamaicensis. The sequence goes on from JAKCOX010000014.1 coordinate 18,406,445, forward strand.
CCCCTGTAGAATTCATTATACTTGAGTAAAAAAATGTTTCCTTTGGGGTGGGGGCTCAGGAACAAATGAAGTGTGTGCCCACAGAGTATAGTTAATTTTAACTGGCTAAAAGGTGTTGGGTTTTCCATTTTCAGTTAAGCATGAAAGTGCCTTTTACTTAAGATAGTGTCGTATTCATGAAGGGTGCAGCTTAGAGACCAGAAGTCCTGCTGTATGTGCTTGTGGTTTTCCCGTACTGTAGTACAGCTTTGCGTCAGCTGTACAGCTTAGACCCACCCTTTCCTGCAAGGTAATAGAACTGTATCTTTGTGTCATTCTGAAGGAAAAATAGAACGTCTTCAGTCTTACAGAATGGTGTTAATTATGTATTTGGTAACAGTGGCCCTTTCTGCAAGGGTTGAAGTATGTGCTTAACCTCACAAATGTATTTGAATTTTACGAAGTTACATCACATCAACTCAGCTATGAGAATGCAAAAGCATAGATTACTTTTATACAAATATGTGTAGTGTGTGATAGTTTGTAGCTCTGGAACTTGGCATTTGAGAAAGGGGCTGTGAGATACTTAACTCTTTACCACTTGAGTAATTGGTAGCCTCTGTGGAGTGTCAGAAGTAGTGAGGTAGCTTTTACCAGTGACATTTGAAACCACTGAACCTCTAGAAGAAAAAAACTTACCTGATTTGCTTCACTTCACCATACCATAATTTCATGGTGTTCTCTCTTTCAGTGATATACTGTTGGTATTTTTTTATATAGCAGAATCACCAGCTGTAATTGCTCCTGTTTTATTTACATGGCTTTCTAATGTGCAAAGTTCATTCCATAGTAGCAGCTTTATAGTAAGTAGTAGTATGTTACATTCTTGATGCAAAAGTAAGCGTGTAATCAGAAATTCTGGAACATTTATAACCCACAGCCCACAGGCTAATTTATTTTCCTAATCCAAACTGCAAAATTCAGTCTGCTGCCTATAGGAAGCTATAACTTTGAGAAGTTAGCTCTAGCTTTTCACCTGTGTTGTGTGCTGAGGGGAGTGCTTACTCTGTGTCTTAGGAACATAACAGCATTATCAGTCAAGTAGATGGGAAGATGATCACTCAGCAGCACCTATTTCTGATGGAATGTTGGCACACTTCACTAAATATTTAATGAATTCTGCTCCTTCTTTAAAAAAATCTTCCAAGCTTAAGATCAAATTAAATCAGTAACAAGGCACTAACAGAACAAGATGTTAATTAAATCAGTATCAATAGATACAAGACTTAAACTACTGTACTGTGTCTTTTCTTTAAAGCTGCGTGCTGGCCCATTTGATGAGTTCCAGATTGCTACCATGCTAAAGGAAATCTTGAAAGGTCTTGACTACCTACACTCAGAGAAGAAAATTCACAGGGATATAAAAGGTGCATAAGGTTTTAAATTTTACTTTGCTAAAATCTTTAAAAATCATAAGAACAGTGTTCTAATTTAGATGCTGTGTTACTTCCCCTTGGCAGCTGCCAATGTCTTGTTATCAGAGCAAGGTGATGTTAAGCTTGCTGATTTTGGAGTTGCTGGGCAGCTGACAGATACACAAATCAAGAGGAATACCTTTGTTGGAACCCCATTTTGGATGGCCCCTGAAGTTATTCAGCAGTCAGCATATGATTCAAAAGTAAGTATGAGTGTAGAAGAGTTTCTATCTGTGGATCCAACAGTGATTACTTGACTTTTGTGGTTTTAGCACTATCAGTATGGAGGAAAAAAAGTATATTTCAAATTACAGGGTTTCAAATAATAACATGAAAAGTACGATTAAATTGGTCTTATACAGTAGTTACAAGTTACTGTGCTGACATGCATGACCTGTGCAAACTCATCAAGTAAACTGATGCTTTCATGTGAAGATTCTTTCAGAGAAACTCCCTGGATGCTTTCAGTGTTGTGGGTTGGCTGGTTTGCTTCTAATTGCAATCCAATGTTTCACATTTTAATTCAAACACTAATAAAGCTCACACAAATTAGAATGTCACCAGAATTTACCAGCTTGTGTAAAGCCAAGGTGGCTGAAATTTTAATCTCTTCTCAGACTTTTATAAATGGCTCTAGATATAATTTCCTTTAACGGAGTTTCTGAGGACCTTTAGCACAGTTGACTGATCTTGAGAAGGAAGAAAACTGAGTGAACTACAGGATGGGTAGCTGTGGTAACCTTACCATACCTTGTATGTTTCTTAGTCATCCATCAACAGCTCTCCTGACAAATTGCAAAGGAGAGTTTCCCTTTGTGAGCTTGCTGTAGAGAAGCAGGCCTGTGTGTTTTTTCAAGGATTGGGAACTGCTGCTAGAAATAAAGATCGGGAGGGAACAGTCATCTCTTCTCCTGTGTGTATGCCCTCAAGACAACCTACAGCCTGTGGTTAGTGAAACGGCAGTGTTCTTCAGTGCTGGCATTGCACTTTCGTACCCTGTATGTAGATCAACCTTATATAGAAGCAAGAGATCTAAAAGTCTTGGTATATGCAAAGTAATAACTTTAAACCATTTTTTCTCAAATAATGAACATGCAACTGTACTCACAGTGTGCACATAAAGAAAAGATTGTTGAATACTTGGCATGTTCTGAATATATTTACATTCTAGGAGACTTTCCCAGGATCACTGAGAGTTGGAAGAATTTGTGTACATATTTCAGTTCTTGCTGATAGCTCTCATGTTGAGGGTAGTGTGGTGCAAATGTAGTGTGCTCCTTTGGGCATTTTGGAAAAGCACTCACTCTACCCTGTTACAAAAAAATGCTTGTTGTCCAGGCAAAGTGAGAATAATTCTGCTTCTGTGTATAAATCACCCATACCACCTCTTCATTTACGTTCTCCCAGCAACCTAATCCAATGCCTTCCATATCTCCTCAATACGTTGCAAGAACAATGACAGAAGTCTGATGGGAAAGCACAGAAGATGCCAGCCTTTGATAGGACAGCTGAAAGGTTTTTAGACAGGATACGTTTCAATTGCTAGGCTAATACTGATGAACATTTGTCATCAGGATTGAATTTTGACCTCTTCTCTCCATACTTCCAAATGACAAAATAAATTAGAAATTCATACATTTTTGTAGTGGCAGAGATGTAAAAGTCTTACCTCTTCTTTTGAAATCAATATACGGTTGGTTTGCTCCAATGTACAATTTGCTCCAATATACAATTGTTGGTTATGATGTTTCAGTCATAAACAATAAGCTAGTTTAATTCTTTGTTATTAAATACAGATATTTTAGTTCTTGTGAATAGGAAAGGAATATTGGGTAACTTTGGTTTGTGACTTCTGTGCCAAGTGTAGTGTGGTGGTTTTGGCACTAGCTAGAGGCCAAATACCCACCAAGCTGCTCGCTCGCTCCCCCCTTCAGCCGAAAAGGGGAGAAAATAGGTATTAGAAGGCTTAGGACTTGAGATAAGGACAGAGGGATCGCTCTCCAATCAGTGCAATGGGCAAAACAGACTCGGCACCAAATAAAGGAAAGTGATTTATTACTACTACAACTAATACACCCAGTGAACTGGAATGAAATAAGAAGCAGCCAGGTCTTAAAGCACCTTCCCCCCACCCCTCCCTTCTTAGCTTAAAACGCATCATGACTTTATTCCCTTCTTCCTCCCCCAACATGGCGCGGGGAGGGGCAGGGAATGGGCAGTGGGGTTCCGGCGATCCCTCACAAGCTGCTTTCCTTCCCTGGATCTTAACACTTCTACTTCCTCCCCACCCATCACCTCTTCACACTCTTGACTTTCATAGAGTTGATCCCTTCTTCCCTCCCCTCGCAGCACAGGGAGGAGCAGGGAATGGGGAATGGGGGTTTTCAGTGTCTCAACTGTGGGGGGTGGACATTCCACACGCACACACACCCTTCCCCTGCGGCACCATGGGGTCCCACCCATGTGAGAGTCATGTCCATGAACTTCTTCTGCAGCGTGAGTTCTCTCTATCGGGGAGCCATCTCCTCACCACAGGCCTCTCAGCAGGACTCCCCTCTATAGGGTGCTGACATTTGGTTCCAGACCCTCTGGCCTGCTCCCCTGCAAAGTCACAAGTCCCCCGGTAAACCTGCTGAGGCGTGGATCAATCTTCACAGGGCATAGGTGTCTCTGCGCCCTGTCCTCATCCATGCACTTCGAGGGGACACCTGTTTCACCATGATCTTCACCACAAGCTGCATGGGAAACTCTGTTTTCACATTCTTCACACCCCCTCCCCTGCCCCAGGCCTGGCCTAGATGTCTCTGCAGCTTGTTACATCTTCTCCCTCCCGCTCTGGTGGCAAAGTGCGCCCTCCTGCAGTTGTGTTTTCTCCTATATGTGATTCACAGAGGTGCTGTGACCAGCTCTGATAGGCCCAGTCTCGAATTTGGCCTTGAACTGACCATGTTTTCAAAATACAGGGCTTGCAGAAAGCTGTAACTGCAGCTTACAAAAGCCATCGAAGCAGCACAGCTAAACAAAACTGCAACATGTAGTCAACCATAGCTAGCCACTTCTTAATGAGAAACACATTTAGTGACCTTAATAGCTCATCCAAAAAAATGCAAGTAATGTATATTTCACTTGAGAAAAATCTCTAAATCAGAAAACAATTGTATAATTCATAAGATATTTTGATACAAAGGCAGCATTTGTTTGTAGTGCTTACCTGTTAGCTAAAATAAATACCACTTGTAATATTCCTCAGAACCTCTACTGTGAATTTGGCGTTTGAAGTCTAACTAGTTTGTTGATAAATTGACCATTTAAAAAGTAACATCAGTGTGCAGTTTTACTGTCTAAAGAAAAACTTAATTAGGCCTAGGAAATTAGCAGTTTGTTATAGAGGGAAAAAAAAATCAAAGGAAGATTAATGTTTCTAAAGCTTTTTCCAATAGCATGTGTCCTTAGTTGCATCTTAAACTTGCTGATAAAGTTACAGCAATGACAAAGTGTGCAGCCAAAATGATGTTGTAGGTAGTTGATGGAGTTGTTAAGGACTGATTAAGTCAGTCAGGTTATTGGGAATTAGAGCCTAGAGGTATTATAAAGGAATATTTGTGCATATTTTATTAACTAGATGCAACATCTGTGAAGAATTTAATTATTCAACCCTTAGTCTCAATAGTCTCTTAATTTTGTACTAAAAGTGACTTTTTCCCTTTCTCAGGCTGACATCTGGTCATTGGGAATCACTGCTATTGAACTAGCCAAAGGGGAGCCTCCCAACTCTGATATGCATCCGATGAGAGTCCTGTTTCTCATTCCGAAAAACAATCCACCAACTCTATTAGGAGAATTCAGTAAACCTTTTAAAGAATTCATTGATGCATGTCTGAATAAGGACCCAACGTTTGTGAGTAGATACGTGTGTGTGTATAGTTTTTGGGCTTGTTTTCTGCTCTTTACACTTGTGAAGTTTTGCTGGTGTAGTGCATCATAGGTAATTGAAATAACTGTAGAGACTGTACTTTCAAGTGTAAATGGCAATGGTGCTTTTTATTAGCTGTCTCCATCCTAGTCTCGTTTTTTTGGAATGTTGAAAGGAGGAGGGAGAATGTTGAAAGAAATGATGGTGGCAGAAACAGCTTCCTGAACAGCACTCAGGATAATGTTAGAAGAGAAGCCTCAACAGATGAGAGAATCTTAAATCTTTTTCACCAGTAGAAATGTTGCTCTCTGTCTGAATTATGCTTACAAGGAGACGTTGCACTGGAGAATTTTGATTAGTCATTTTCCTGGGTGTGTACCTTCTAGGGTAGATGGATAAGCAATATAGTCGGTGTGTAACTTGATAGTATTTTTAGAGTACATGTGGATTACTGCCTTTTCTTGACTTCCTGTTTCACTTACTTCCTGATAATATGAGTTAGGTCTACAAGTCAGTTGTCTTACTAAATCTCCCCTATTATTGAAAATTGTGCTGTGTTAGCATAACATTAAATATTTAAGTGTTTCTTGCAGCGCCCTACTGCAAAGGAACTTCTGAAGCACAAGTTCATTATGAAAAATGCCAAGAAGACTTCCTATCTGACTGAACTGATCGATAGGTTTAAGAGATGGAAAGCAGAGGGACATAGTAGTGATGAAAGTGATTCCGATGGTTCTGACTCGTAAGTTTATTTTCAGTTTAGTCTCTTTTGGATAATGATACTGAAGCAGCTTTGAGGCATTTTCTGTATGTAATTAACACCTCTTCTCTATGTCTGTCCGTTCTATATATTTTTCATTGGCCTCCTTAAAGAAAACACGTTCTGTGAACCTAAAGACTAGAGCATAAGTTAAACTCTGTGCTCATTATCTCTTGAAACTTACTCTGAACTCAGTTTTAGTTCTGTTTAAGTGCTGTGAATTTCCTAGTCTAGGGCTAGTGCTTGTACCAAAACCAATCACAATTTAAAAATATATCAGAGCAGGGTTAAGTTGGATGGAGAAATTTGCACAGTGCCAGTGGAACAACATATATTCTCTAAGTCTCTTGCTTTTCTGGATATCAGGTAACCGTTTTAAATGGGATGCCATGGGAGCAGGTAGGCTTTATGGGTAGATAACATCTTCTCTTTGCTTTGATCATCTTTCAGTTCATTCAGCTTCTGAAGTTTTTTGAGGTTTTTTTTTAAAGTTCAGTTAATGTTTCAATATGTGTTTTTCTTATATTAAGGAACATGGAACTATTCTATATAGATTTATTATGCATTTCAGTTACCTGTGCTTGCTTAGGGATATGCAGTGGCTAGTATTATGTACCTCGTATCCTTTTTCTTCAGGGAGTCCAGTAACAAAGAAAATAACTCTCATCCTGAATGGAGCTTTACTACAGTTCGAAAGAAGCCAGATGCAAAGAAGCTGCAGAACGGGACGGTATGTACAGTCTGAAGAGTTCTTCTGTCTTAAGTGCTGGTTTTGAAGCCAGTTTAAGAAAGACACTGATAAAACTTAGCAGTTATTCACAAGTGGCATTCTTTTTGTAGTTCAAGAGATGATGCTTGTTAATGATATTTCCTATGCCCACATCAAGCAGAAGATATCGCATACTAACAGATCAGTATCTGTAGAGATAGGAATTTTAAAAACTCATAATATTAGAAGGGAAACACTGAACTGTTTTTCTAATGACACATGGCATTGTTTCTTATGTGTCATCATGCATCTGTTCCCACATCACATAACCTTTGTTGATGTCCTGTGCTTTTATTGTTTCTGTAATGTATTTCAGGTGCTTTGCTGAATTTAACTGAACTTTGTTACGTGTGTTCCTATATAGGAATATGCTGATGTAATTCTTATATATTTAATTTTAGGATCAGGATCTTGTTAAAACCCTGAGTTGTTTAACTATGATAATCACTCCTGTGTTTGCTGAGGTAAGTCTTGTCTTTAAAAGAAATCTTTAACAGTATTACTCAAGTGTGTGATAAATTTTATAAATCTTACTTACTTTGGTTTCTACTCAGCTCAAACAGCAGGATACAAATAATGCTAGCAGAAAGAAAGCAATTGAGGAACTGGAGAAAAGCATCAATATGGCAGAGGCAACTTGTCCAGGGATCACAGATAAGATGGTGAAGAAACTTATGGAGAAATTTCAGAAGTAAGTTAAGGAATGGTGGTTTTTATGCATTGCTTTAAAAAAGGCACTTTCTTTTTAAAAAGGGGGGGGAGGGGAAGTATTTACACACAGGAAAGGTCAGTGGATGCTGAACATCAGTGTTCTGAGTAGTTCAGTGTTAAGTGAAAGATCTGCTATTGTCTACTCTTTTCAGCTTCTCTATTATACCTAATGCTTCTTTTTGAGACTAACCCTAATAGTAACAGTTGCTATATGTTTGATCTTCTACTGCTGTGATTTTTACTGTTACAAGTTGCTTCCTTTAATTTAGCATGTCCTACTGTTATAAGCATATTTATAGCCAGTAAATGAGCAGATGAATCTTTATCTTTCTAGGGAGCTTTTTCTTTAATTTCTCGTGTTTTCCTGTGAAGTGAAGGCTTGTACTAGTTAAGTGATGCAAAAAGGGTAATGTATTTGCCATGCTCAAACAGTAGAATTTACATTCTTGTGGTTTTTTTAACCATAGATTTTCTGTTAATGACTCATCCTAAGAAACTTCACAAAATTGACTGCTGTTTCGTATGGACCCAGTGAAACCCACCAAAACTACTTCAAGCTTGGCAGTGCTTAGCTCATGAGCTCCTTGTGCCTTTTGGATCTTTGCAACATATTGATGGTGATTGAGGATTTGAAAGAACCTACTCAACTATTTTGTGGCAGTGCACATGGTTTTATATTTTCAGGAAATTATTTTGTAAAGAACAACTTTTAATATTGTAGTTTCACCTGTTTAATCTGATAAATGTTGAGATGCAGTTTTGCTTTTAGAAATAACCATTACTTTAGTTAATAGAAAGTGCAAGTACAGTATGTTTTGATGCTATTTTTTTCCCTGTACATGGGGATGTACAGGTCTTTTGTATTCATGAGTTAAACTTTTGTAAATCACTAACAAGCTTCAGAGAAAATAGCTTTTTCACAAGCATATTCAAAACATGTAATGTAGTGGCAAGGGTACTGCTGTAGCACCTGCTTCAACCAGCATCTAGTTATCGTGCCCTGAAAAATAAACCTGCAACAGTATCTATTGTAATTCTAAATTGGTACAGTATTTTAGGCAGCTCTATGATTAAATATATTTGAGAGCAATATGTCAATAGTTTGCAGGTGATATGTAGCAACAGGTATATCCTGATGTACAGTATGTGTATTACCTTTTAAAACAGGTTTTGAAGTAGTAATTCAATCTTAGATCATCACAGTAGGAAAATTTAAAGCAATACAGCTGAGGGGGTGGGGCTTTTGGCAATAATGGACAAAACCTGAAGTCCAGTTTAACTTAATTTAATTTTTTTCCTCTGAGTATACATGCCTGGGTGGAAGGGAGCCAGAGAAGCCGAGCGTCGCATGATACATACCTCACGAGCAGGTATAAGCGTAACACCAGCGTTCTGTGTGGTGGTGTTGTTTCTCCTGTAAGATATTTATACACATTTTTGTTCTTTAAATACCTTAATTACAGTACATCAACATAATTTGTTTATAATTTTTCTGAAAATGTATTTTAAATATGTATTTACCAGTTAATATGCAAATAACTGAGTTATAGATATTCTTTCACCAAAAGGTAGTACTGTGCAGTACGGAGTGATTTTTATTTTTATTTTTTTTCCAGAAAACCTAGGTAGGTCTATAAAGTTGCTTTCAGTTACATATTTATGGTACTGCTAGATGGGTAATCTCTTCTCTTTTTTTTTTTTTTTTTCCCCCCTTTTTTTTTTTCCCTTTTTCAACCCAGTATGTATATTATGCTAAAGTTTTGAACTGGGATTGTTTTTCAGTACTTAGCTGTGGAACTGTTGGTGTAAATTTATTTTTGATAAAGGCTGGGTGTGTTTATTTTATGGTTCAGACCTGCACATTTTGTTTTTGCACAAAAGTCATTTTAAAGAATCTGAAATATATCTGCCAAATATTAAAAAAGTAATGGTGTGCAAGTAAATACTGCATTTTTAGTCAAATGTTGCCATTACATTGTTTTTATATAAAGGACACTTGTGAGAGATGGTGGTTAGATATGCCAAGGACAATTATTTTCAATGGTGCCTACACTGTAAAAAAAAAAATAATTTACTTTTAACTCCTTGTTTTAATTTTAAAAAAAAATGTTTCTGTTTAAAACTTTCATCTGCTATATAACTGAAATTCGATTAGAATTTATATCTGAGAAAAAAAGTCTGGAAATAGTTTTTGAAAACAATAATGTTATGGATTAAATAAATATTTTTATAAATGTAAAAGCAGCAGTTGTAAATACAGTTGATCTGAAGCTTTACAAAATAACTGCATCACAGAAACAAATTGTAGTGCTCCTCTAGCTTCTGTAGTTGTTTAGTCTTGTAAATCTGTTTATAGATGAAACTTATTTCAGTGTTTTGGGGGGTTTTAAATGGTTTAAAAATAAATATTTAAGTTCTGTAAACTTTCATGAGCTTGTTTTGTTGTGCGTTTTATTCTGGATTTTAGTGGATGTGCAGAGGTGTGGATATACCTCTTAGAAACTTGTCTGCTAGTTGGAGAAAGATGTCCTTGCACAGAGTTGCATGGTTGCTTTGAAAAGGCTTGGGTCCCCCCCCCCGATGCTGTTCTTGTCAGGAGGACACCTGCCAGCTGCTGTGCCCCAGGAATGCTGTAGACAGACAAGGAGCAGCCCGGGGTCAGTTTGATTCCGTTCCTGAAGAGGAGTCTTCAGGCTCTGTGTGCTCCGAGGAGCGTGTGGCCTGTGACAACACGGTAGAGATGTCAGACCGCTCTGATCTGGCTGTGAACTCGGCATTGTGGAGTGAAGGTACAAAAAGGCCAGTGCCACAGTGACCTCGGCTTTCACTTCAGCACTCTCGACCCAAATCTCATTTTAAAGAGCTCCACACAAATTTCCAAGAATTAACAACATGTATTTACTTCTGCATCGCTTCCCATAAGGTGTTCTAGTCCTGTGGGAGACCGAGGGGATAGGTGATAGGAATTCCTCCCAAACTTTGGAACCAGTGGCTCTACCCTGTTGACACAAAGTCTTTAATCTATGCAACTCTCTAAATGATTCTGCGTAGGTAGGGATAGTGAATTGTTTGGGAACCTGGAACCTGTCTTATTTCTAATACAACTGTAATGTTGCTGAACTATGGTGCCTCTTCTTTTCCTGTGAAATGGGGGGGGTGTATACCTACCTCATAGGACAGCGCGAGGAAACACTCATCCACGTGTGTACAATACAGCCTCGCTCTCCAAGTCCATTCAGGAAGGTTTTTTATCATACTGCATATGGCATTCCTGCGCCTAAAGCCTCTGAGCATCGTAAGACTAACGCTGAAGAATGGATGTCTGTATTGCTGGTTTCCAGAGAACAGTTGTCTCTTTCTCCACCATGTGTTAGTTATTGATGAACTGTGTAACTTAATCAGCAGTATTCTGTTGCTGGCAGATCGCTAATGGAAAGATATATCGAAATATTCATGCAGGAACCCTCTCGTGTGGTTTGCTAGGCTTCCCACTGTAGATGGAGAGGAATTGATGCTGAAGTAGTTTTATCCAAGTAGCCTGAATCACAGAATAGAGAAATGTGTTTGTTCTTGGGTGGACGAGTCTGTTATCAGTGTAACCTTTCCTAAGGCCTTGGTCTCTGACTCCTCTAGTACGCTCCTGTACCGTAAGCATGTGGTATCCTAAACCTGTCCTTGCATTCAGTTGAATGTCTATAGCTGAATAGGAAAGTACATAGGTTCTTAATGTGTTTGCACAAAGCTTAGCAACTGTTAAAGGTCTGATTTTTATCACACTGTTTTATGATTTAACACTGGAATAAAATTATTTTCCTCTTTGCAAAGTTTTAGTGGTATGTATGTTGGCTTGCCTTATTTCCCAATTTTGCAGTAAATGATCACAACAGAGATGAGGTGAATACAGTGAAACCTTAGTCCCTCTTCAAACCAAAGTTCTGTGTATGCTGTGCACATCTGGCTGCTTTTTATATCCTGCCATACACACCTCTGCCTGAAAAGTTGCTGAACATCCTGCATCTGAATTCCAAGACTATCTGTAACGCAGAATAGTACTTTATACGAACCCCAGTGAGTAGCTTAATATTTTTTAGGCTGAAATGCTGCTGTGCCTCCTCCCCCTTTAATAACTCTTGCTTGTGTCAGGCCTATCAGAGTTTAAGTTCTCCAGGTATTGCTGGCTGGCTGTGACTGGCCAAAGGCTCCTTGTCCTCTCTCCATCCTTGTTTGCTTCCCTGATGACACAATCATTTAAATGGTCTTAGCTCTTCCGGGTGAGTAGGGCTGAGCAGGGACTGTGGGAAGGACTCACTCAAGGGTTATTTCAATTGTTCCTTGATGTGAGCCACTGCTTGCTGGGATTGTTCCTTTATTTATTTTAGTCAGTTCCAAGAAATCAGTTTACACAATGAATTCAGCTTGAAGATGTTAATTTCTGTCACTTAAGAGCTGCTTTGTTCCTCTGCTATTGTTGACCATGTGTAGGATGTGCTAAAGCACAGGGCACATGCTGTGCCCCGGTGCGCTCTAGTCAATGGAAAAATCCAAAAATAGCTCCCAAGTCCTTCTTTCTCCTTCTCAATGCTGTTTCCCCAGCATAGCCCTGAATGCCAGAGCTGCAGCTCCTGGAGATTGGGGCAGTGCATCTGCCCCTTGCTGTGGGGACTGTGTGTCCCTTCTGGGATGTGCTCAAGGTAAAGCTGACCCTGGCCAGCCTTCACCTGTGTCCCACGTGCTCTCAGGAGGTACGTGATTGTTGGCTTGCCTGAATGGTTGGGGGAGAACCCTTTAAGGGACATTCTCTGTGGGCTGTGCCTGCAGTCTGTACTTTAAGCACTGCTGCTCTTTCTGCCTTGCCAGCAACTTGTGCATAGAGACTGCCATGTGTAGATGCTGTACTGAGTGGTGGTTCTTTTTCTTTCCAAGGTGCAGAGCTTTGGGGAAAGGAGAAACAGCTCACTTGTAAGAGTATGGGCCAGAGTGGCACGTGGGGTCCCTGGAGCTCACAGCTTCTCCAGCACAGGGAAACCAGAAGCAAAAGCAAACCTTGCATTGTGCTGTCTTGTTGGTCTGATGCATTTCTTTAGGCAACTAACCAAGAATGTGGTTTGGGGATCTCTGGACTCTCCCTGGTGAAGGCATGGAGGGAGTCAGCAAGCAGCTGCAGAAGGAAACCAGCCCAGTAGCTGCATGAAGCAAGGAGGGCAGCTCAGGGGAAGGGGGGCTAGGGCTGTCTGCACGGCTGGGGGGAGGAGGCAGGAAATTTGACAGGCCAGAAGGAGGAACCCAAAACTCCCATGTGAACAACAGATTTTTATTGTTTAGCTTCTAAAACAGAGGACAGCAATGTGCTGGTTGAGCAGCACCCATAAGCCTAGCTTATTTTACATTTGACCCTATTTTCTGTCTTTGCCCCAGGTTCCTTGTTTCTGAAATCCATTCTAGCATGGCCACGGTGGTTTCTCAACCGTGTGTTTCCTGGGCTGTCCCTCTCCTTACAGTCACATCCTACAGTGTCGTACAGGGTTCTTAAAGAAAAGAAACAACATCCTCCCCTAAAATCTTAGAGGTGTGATCATCCTCCAGTTTTCTGAGTTGATTCCATGTAGGTTTAAATTTTGTCATGAAAGTGCTTCCAAGAAGCATCTTTATACCTTTTCCTTTCAAGGGCCCAAAGGGTACATTGGGACTCCCCCTTCTGCCTCCCCATGCGTGGTGAGCAATAAGCAGTCCCAGCTCTGGCTTTACAGCTAGAAACGGCCCTGGTAACATAACACTGCACTCATGCAGCAAACAGGAAAATTTTTGAAGCACCATGGTTACAGCAGACTTCCTAATGCCAAGGGTGAGTACCAGCTGCCTATTTCTTTCCTGCTCCCTCCTGACATCTTTTTCCCCACACTGCTTAGCTGAGGCCTGATTTAGGGGGGGGGGGGGAGGATGGGGAGTGGTAGGGGTGGTAAAGGACCCCTCAACATACCTTGCTCCCCCAGATGCTGGGTCTCTGGAGCTGCTGCCAGAAAATGACAGGTGATGGACCTAAGGAAAGCACAGCTATCATTCATTAGCCCACTCCCCAGAGCTCACTGTTGGATGCTGCTTGCTGAATTACAAGCACCAACAGGCTGTTTCTGGGGGAAGGCCAGTGCTGTGCACTGGCTGGCGAGAAGACGGAGCTGTTTGCTTCTTCTGTGGCTCCAAGCATCACAAGGAGCACGTCACACATGCAACTTTGTCCTCGAGGGCCAGGTGTTCCCTGCAGCACTGCAGCAAGGAGAGGCAGGGTGGAGGAGACAGGCTCTGTGCTGCAGTGTTGCCCATGTCTATAGGGTGTCAGGTCCAGGAGCAGCTGGCCCAGCCAACCTCCTCCCCTCCAAATGGGCCTCAGACAGCCTTCCACCAGTGTGCTTCCCTGCAGCTGTGGAAAATATGTTTAAACTCTTCAGTGAGATGTCCCTTTTCTTTCTCTTCCTCTTGCTCGATTAAAGACTCCAGCAGCTGAGCTCCAAACACAGCTGGCAGCCACCAGCTTGATTTTGACAGGGCTTTAGGAGAGCCCTTGCATGTGGTGGCAGACACATCACCTTCCAAGCACAGTGCAGGAGTTGAATACTCCTGACCACTCCCTTGCTGTCCATTAACACATCTAAGAGCACAACACAAGCCTGCCAATGTTTCACAAGCAGGCCTGCAATCAAGAGTGTCACCCTTCTGTGGCCCCGGGTCAAGTGTCAGCCACCTCTGCTCCCTCTGGCCAGTGTCAGGCACCTAGGTGAAATACCTGGAGGCCCCTCTCGAAGTCTTCTCTTCAGCAGCGCCGGTAGCAAAGGACACCTCCTCATCCTCTTCATCCAGCTGGAGGCTGCCGGAAGACAGCCGCACCCGGGCCATGGGCGACCGCAGCACCCGGCCATACAGGGAGCAGTAGTCAGCAGCCAGGAGGTCAGAGTCAGAGTCACTGGACTCGGTGCTGCTGCCCACGTAGCGCTCAGCAGAGCGCCGCAGCCCCGGCGCCAGCCCTTGTTGGGCTGGCACGTGCCAAAAGGCACCCACTTTCCGGCTGCTCAGCGCAGGGCATGGCCCCAGGGGCCTGAACTCGGAGCCATAGGGGAACCGAATGGTTTTCATATCCGACTGGCTCCAAGACCGCTTGGGAGGCTGTTCCTGAAGGCCATAATCGAAGGAGCGAGCCAGCATCCTGCCCTCACCTGCCAGGGCTGCGCTCACATCTGCTGCCATGCGCACACCCTCCTGACTAAAGTCCCCAACCCGGGTCCCACTGGGGTTCTGCCTGGGGGGTTTGGCTGCCACAGGGCAGCCACTGACTGCTCCTCCTGCATCCTCGCTGGGCACCGATGGATGGTATGGGGGCTGCGGGGGCCTGTCCAGGTAGAAGAGAACCTGGGGGGTCGGGACAGTCATGTGTGGGGGGTATGGCACATCCGTGTACACCAGCGTCCGGGCGCTCACCTCCCGCATGTTGCCCACCGAGGTGCTTTTACTGTTCCCAGCAAACTGGTGGTGGGGCCGAAAGGATGTCAAGGGGTTCCTGGCACCAAAGAGGTCGGCAGATTCCCATGCCCTCTCCATCTCCAGCTCTGCGTAGAGCAGGGGGAAGGCAGACGAGCTTTTGGAGTGGGGCAGGAAGGCAGGGGAAGCTTCAGGCTTGGAACGCTCCAGCTCAGCTGCAAACGTCACCTCCATGGCGGAGCTCCGGCACCGGCTGTCCAGAGTGGGCTCAGAGGTGTGCACCCCGTTGGCATGGTAGGAGCCCCGTCTGCCATAGGCCAGGCGCAGCTCCTCCACCTGGGCAGAGGCAGAGGGTAAGTGGGTGCCCAGACGCCTGGCCAGGCAGGGGGCAGAGCAAGGCCAGCAGTGAGCTCCCGGAGCTAAGGCTCAGGCTCGGACTCCAGCTGAGCATTGCCAGCTGTGGCCACATTGCCAAGACCTGCCCCTCCAGCCCCGGTGCTATGTCTCGCTGATGTCCAGGGCACATACCTGTTTGGAGACATCTGTCAGGAGGTCCGGGGAGGAACGGCACTGTCTCTCATCGTAGCGGGACGCATAGTGCTTCCTGCAAGGCCAAGAGCATGGTAGGTGTTCAGCCAGGAGGGCCTGGTCCACCCCTTCCTGGGCGCTGCCCCCCTCCATGCCACCCAGTACCTTTCAAAGGGCAGGCTCTTCATCTTCGCCTTCCTCCCATGCTCCAGCAGTTGCCTCTGCGTCCTCCCGCTGCAGCAAGAGGGGAAAGCCATGAGCAGCACCATCAGCCCCAGCCCTGGGCATCCCCACATGAGGAAGGTGAGTGGACACAGCAGGACTGAGGCTGTGGTGTCTCTGGGAAAAGCTGAAGTTGGGCATCATCCCCTCACATCCAGCCAGGTCTGACATAAAGGAGAGGCTCAGAGCCAAATTCATGCCCTTCCCAGCCCTTGGGACCTCACCTGTATCGGAAACTGGAGCCCTTGCTACACAGAAGGGCCTTGGGCTTTGACTTGGGCTCTTCAGAGAGCCTGAAGAAGGCATGGTACTCCACACAGGTCTTCCAGAAAGCCTTACAGGCATCCCGGCTCACCATGGTGAACTCCAGTGTGTCCTTGCATAGCACCTGCTCAGACAGAGACGAGCAAACCAGCATCAAAGGTGCAGGGCCAGGCTCTGCCATTTGCCCTCCTGACACCCCAAAGGACCTTGGCTGCTGGCAGCTCCAGGCATTGCGGTGTCACCCCACTGGGGATACAGGGGTGGCACATGCTGTGCTCAGATGGGGAAGGAGAATTGCCCATGAGTGGCAGAAAGGGATTTTTATTCAAAAGCAGGGACTTTGCGTGGCTGATTCTTGGTCCACAGCAGCTGAGTCTGGCAGCTGCCTGCAGCGTGGTACTTACAGAGATGTTTGCATGGAGCTTGATGAGAAAATGCTTCCTCTTGAAACTCAGTTTGCGAATTTTGGACCAGTTGAATGTGTTGATCTTTGTATTGCCCTGCAAGGATGGAGACAACAGTGACGGAGGGACAGGGCAAGCCAGGAATACAGAACTACAGTAAGCCAAGGCCTGAGCTCACAGGATGCTGCAGGCGGCCCTGACACTGCTCCCAGTGCTGCTGGGGCCTGGGGAAGAGCTGCTAGGATTTGGTGTAAGACCTCAAACCCCCATCAGTTGGTCCTAAAAGTGGAAATTTATGTTCTAGGCTTAACTCTACGTAGCGAAGCTATATGTAAAGCTCCACGGTCCCAGTACACACCCCACAGAAAGCCCCAGCCACCCCAGCTCAAACACCACAGAATGCAGACTCAGCCCCCACAAAAGAAATGAGCCCTTCCTCACCTTTGCTGGGAAGTAGAGCAGAGCTCAGCTCACTCCCATAACTTTAGACCCAGCTTAAGCAAGCTGCAAGCGTACCCTACCCCTTCATTATCATTATGCATCAATTAAGATGCAGCCACACAACCCTGGTGCCACGGCCAGACCAGACAACATTGCGTTACTCCACGCTGTGGCACTGAGGCCCTCTCAGCTTGCTGGGAGAGCCCAGCTTTTAATGTGCTTGCAGATGCTCTAATCACGCGTGAGGGGTGTTTATTGCTCTGAATAAATAACCGGGTCTGTCAGCACTAATTAGGAACAGCAGACCCACAGTTAGGATTTTTTTTTTTTCTCCTGCTCTGGCAAGATGTTCCCAGGTTGAAATTAGCTGGTGTGGGAGGTGAGCACAGCTTCACGCCGGCCATGAGGAAGCCTGTATTTATTCTGCAGCTCTGCCGTGATTACAGCGTTACGTAATTGCACAGACGTGAGGGGGCTATTTTTGCTGGAAGATTATATGGTGAACACATGTGACACAGCCGTGTAACCTGTGGTGCCTACATGGCCACACTTGCTGTGACAAGGATCAACAGAGCCACAGTGGCACGCTGCCGGCACTGGTGGGGATGGTGGGGCAGAGCCCCACAGCTGCACCCTGGAGCATCACCTCTGCACCTGAAAGCTGCCGGAGCTCCCTGCCCCTCTTCTAGGATGTGGGAGGGTTTGGAGCACACAGGAGGAGAAGGGACCCCTCCCCAGATGGAGGTGATGTCCCTGGGGAAAGGCCCCTCCGCCTGGGTGTTGGCATCTCTCCCTGAGCTCACCCGCAGGACCAGCACCCCCATGTGTGTCACAGCCAGGTTGATCTGCATCCCCTCGCCGTCGCTGGCAGGGTGCGGGCGAATCCCGTACATCTCCAGCTTCCTGGCCACATCCAGTAGCTGAATGTCCGACTCAGCTGGCGTCTTCCCACTGGAGACACAAACATGCCAGGAAGCAAGAAGAGGGAGAAGGTAGCTGCTGAAATGGGCTGAAAAAATGCCATTTTGGACATCGGCGTCACATGCACCCACTGCCAACCCTGCCTGCTATGGGACCAGCCCTGTCAGTGGGTGCCTGTCAGGTGCTTTGATGGGTGGCCACGGTGCAGAGCATCCCTTACCTGTGTCTCCGGTGGTAGTGCATGATCTTGTTGTCCAGGTACTCCTGGTTGGGCAGGTACCTGTGAGTTGCCAGGTGCTGCTGGTCTGTGTCCTCATGGAAATCGCCCAGCTCAGCTGCAGGGGACACGGGGAGAGCAGGGTTAGGCTGGGAGGGGTCTCTGCAGGGGAAACCCTGGCCGTGCAGCCGGTGTCCCAGGTCCCCAGGGAGGGGCACATGCCCTGTGGGCACTCGCCTGCCCTTACACTGCAGCAGATGGGAGACGAGTAGCGCTGCACTCTTGTCGCTGCAGGGCAGCCGTCCCTGCGCCAGGTCTTTCTTGATCTGGAGGGTGAAGAGGTACCTGTGGAGAGGTACAGGGGCATGCCCCTGGGGAGGGGAACCAGAAGATCCTGGTGTGGGGCTGAGCCCCACGCCTCTCCTCACCCTCACCCATGGTGGAACCCAAGGGATGCAGGGCTGCAAGATCACAGGAGGAGTGCACAGCTGCTGCACAAGGCTGCAGCTGGGCACCACTGTGACCAGGTACATCCCTGCCACTGGAACACCCATTAGTAGGTTTCAGAGTTAACAACTCTTCAATGCTTTGGAGGGCACCTTGAGGCATTGCATCTCTTGGGACTGATGTTCTGCAGAAGCAGTGTCTTAGTTTTATTCTTAGGTCCCATTTGCAGAGCTTTCTGTAAAGCTGAAGAGCTAGCAATGGCATTTTAAAAAATAAAATTAAAGTTTTTCTTTCAGAACACAGCTTGAGGCAGGAGCTAGACCCAGCGAAGTCAGGCTCCATGCCCAACTGCTAAAGCATTCAGCAGTAAACAAACTGCAGCCTCTTAAGATGGCTGATCCTTCAAGTGGGTTTTGTTTATAAACAGAGGATCAAGAAAAGATACCCCCTTGGGTTTCAATTTGTAACGTAGGGAGCCCTTTCAGTACTTAAAGTAACTGCTGCTAACAGAGAGGTGTGGAAGGAATTAAGGACATGCTCCACAATTGCAAAAATACAGAATACAGGGGTAACAGAACAAGTACTGTACCTGGTCAGCTCTTCTCTCAGATGGCCGGGGTCCACTGGGAAAAATTTCACCATAAATTTGAAAAGAACCTCCTTAGGATCTTAAAACACAACATCTTCATAAGTTTTCTTTTATGTGTCTATTGGGAACATTCACAACTCTCTTCACACATGCCGTGTCCTTACAGAGTAAATTACTGCAGGCTCTTATGAAACAGGACTGGAACATCAAGGACTCCATCCTACCCCCACAACCAGCCTACCCCTACTCCCAGTGTTACCAATGGAAGACAACAGGGATTTGGACACCTAAAGAATAGTAAAGGGAAAAATGGCCCAGTATTTATTTATTTCAGTTGCAAAGACCCCTGCCAGGAAGGAGGTTTCTGTGGAGCGGTGCCTGCGGCGCTTGTCTGGAGCATGGCCAGAGCTCTGCCACAGCTGCCATCAGCAGGGCTGTACATTTAACTCAGCTCTCCAAGCACTTGAGATGCAACAGCTCCATAGGAGGCTGCTTTGGTAAAGCGCTTTCTTGTGGGATGAGGGAGAGCAAGTGGCCAAGCTTGAGGCAAAGAGCGTGGAGAAAAGGAAGCAATTTTGTAGGCACCAACTATCTCAGGACACCATGGGACAGCTCAGGGGCTCCCAGAAGGACAGGGTCCTCCCACCTGAAGGGACATGGAGAAAAGAAATTGGTGCCTGAAATAATGGTCATCCACTTCTGGTCATCCACTTCTGGTGGACCCAAAAAGGGGGATGTTCTTTGGAAGGGGAAAGCCTAACAGAGAAATTAATCCAAATATTTTACTACAGCCTCCCCACAGCAAATACTGGAGTGATGGCCTCCTGACCACCTCCTGGTTGTTCTGTATTAGAGACAAATGCCATTTGGCTCATTGCAGGGCTGGGAAGAGGCAGAGGCCGAAAGGGCCACTGTGTCAACACAGGTGGTGGCCACGGCAGGGGATGCTGAGCCTGAATTCAGGCAGAAGAGGAGTGGCAGAGCCCACAAGGCACACATCTAACCCTGCTTCATGCAGGGCTCATGCCGGGCAGGCGCCTGAGCTGCTCAAAGTTGCAAAGGGGAAAGGAGGGCATGTAGGGAGCAGCACCCATAGGTCTGCCAGCACAGCAGTGCGTGCCTCTGCACCCATGCAGCCACCCTGCTCCTCTGCCAAGCTGTCAGGTTATTGACAGCTTGAGCCTAGAATGGTGAGGATGCCAGATCGTAAAGGCAGAGGTGTTTCTACAAGATTTTATGTGGATTGTGGTGTCTTTGCAAACAATCCTACCCCACCTCACACTGTAAAATGAGCTCAGGTAAATGCTGGAAGTGAGTCCCCATCCCCGAGCATCACTGGCTGCGTGAGCATGCCTGTGCTAGCCTGCCACTGGCAGTCATTCAGAAGACTTGAAATAATACTTACTTTTGACTTGCTTTGTTATGGGTTTTAGCGATTCCAACCAGACCTGAAATCAGGCAATGAAGAGCTGGGTGAACAAGCAGTGCAAGAGAGAGGGGGGATAAAAGCAGCTGCTGCAGCAGCAGCGTGCTGGAACGTGGTGCAAAAATATTGGCCATCCTGGCTGCTACAGCAAGCCCTGCTCGGCTGGGCAGTCCCACACAGATGGCCACAGACAAACCCCACAGGCTCTGCCAACCTGCATGTGGCTCTCCTCACAGTTCCCACTGTCAAGGGGCTTTTGGCTTCGTGGCAAACCTTCCCGTTGAAATTTTCCATCTGGTATTTTAGGGAGGTGCTAGCAAGCCCCCAGCCATGCTGGCAGTCGCTGCAAGGATGCAGCATGGTGCAGTGCCACGACCCCAATGCCATAACCCAAACTTACATGGTTCCCAGCCTGGCTGCGAAACTCCAGCCCAAAGTACTCCTTCTCCACGAGATTGAGGTGGCTGCAGGTGAGGTTGAACAGCCCTTTTCCACAGGATTTTTGCTAGCAAACAAAAACACCATGCAAGCAGCGGGTTAGGCAGTGCTGACAGCAGCAATAAGGGGATTTCAGTGAGATGGAGGAGAAGTTTTAGTTCCCTGCCTTCACCCTGAGAGGAGCTGTGGGGTTTTCCTGAGTTGATTTCCAAAACCTTATTCAGTAATTGCTGCTGGTTTCAGCACGTAGGATGGGATGACTGTGTGCCGTGTGCCCCTTACTGCAGCTCTTGGAAACCAGAGTCCTTCTCATCACTTCTCTCCTCTGTTAAGTAACATAAACCAGAAAGGAAAGGAAAAGCAAAGGGATCTTGCTTTTGGCTCGCTTTTTGCAACCAACCACTGTCCAGGCAGCTCCATCCCTGGCAAACCAGTGAATGATCCCCAGGATAACCACATGCCAGCGACAGCTGTGGCAAACATGCTGGAGTAAGAGCAAACGGGAGCACAGCTCAAACCTGCCCAGCGAGCCCGTGTGCCCAGACAGCCGGCAACCGGATTGCTGGGGATGAGCTACTATTATGGTTAATGGTAATTAACAGCAACAGGACCCTGAGGAGATCCTGTGCCTTGGGCCCTGGGTCATCCGTGCACTTTAGCAATATTAATTAAGTGGCACTACATGCTGATAAGGGAGGCCAGGCTGTAGTTATTCCTGGTAAACAGAAACACTTAGTGTTTTGCTTGGCTTGTTGTCGTGCTGTGTGACACGGATGGCGAACAACCTGGGAGGTCCCTGACTTTGGCAAATGCTCCAGAAAGCCACAGAAATGAAGGTGGCAGTGACCCGTCCCAGCAAAAACCCCACCACTCCTTCATCAACCTGGGAAAAGCAGACCATACATTGAGAGTGGGCTAGTGCAAAAACAAGCTGGGGAGAGAGGTCAGGTTAGACAACTGCTAAATCACGGTGGTTTGGGCGAGGGAGGTGAAGGCAGGCTGCAGCTCCCCATGCCAGCAGCTGCTCCCAGCAGGGACAGGAGGGACCCCGGCTGCTGGCAGTGATGCACACTAATAACCACCTTTCATGGCTTCTTCTGGGATTAAATTGCTGGCTCCATGCTGAAAGGCTGCCGAAAGTGATAGCGTAATAACAGCATTTGCTCTGCAGCACTCCCGGTTCTCCTCAAAATTACTAGATCACAAGGGTAATTAAAACAATTATAAATGTTGATTTCCAAGCTAGAATTTTCTAGCATGAAAGACCTTGGCCTTTGTCAGGCAGCCAGGAAAGACAAACATTTCTTACCGGGTTATTACCCACCGCACGTCTGCTGGGAGCGACCCGCTCTCCTCCAAGCCCAGCACTGCCCAGGAAAACCTGCTCACTGGGAGACACAGCCCTGGGATGCAGGGGCAGATTTAAAAGCAGAGGCTTTCCTCTCACAGAGTGGATCTTCCAGGTGCCCCATCCTGGGTTCGTGGGGTACCGAGGCCCTAACATATGCTGCTGCGAGCACCAGGGTACAGTTGCACTCAGGACAGCATCAGGCAAAGTCAGTGGGGATGTGCTGGAGGAATGCAGAATGAGGCAGGAGTGTGATATGTGGGGCTGGACACCCCACATGCAACCCTAAATGTGCCTTTGATGATGTTGCAGGGCCAGGTTAGCACTCACAGGCAGAAACCCCTCTGTATGAAGACAGTGGAAAGGAGTGGCTGCACTCACACTTCCTCTCCACACTGGCAGCAGATGGGACTGCAAGCTGGGTAAGAAAGCAAGAGGCACATCCAGATGCAGGCAGCAACATGTGTGACCCATGGGGACATGCACAATGGTCCCCCCAGGGATGGCAGCATTTGCACTCCTATGGCAAAGCCACGTTCCCACAGCGCTCCCCACAGCACAGCCTGCTGCAGCCAGGACTGTGGCTAAGGGGGAGTAGCAGCCATGGGGATTTGGTGTGATCTTTCCCCACCACCTTGGGAGATGCATCCCATGCCAGACATGCTGGTGTCATCTGATGCTCCTGATGCCCTTGCTGGACCAGCTTGCATGCAGCCAGCTCCACACACCTCCTCTCAGTGAATTCCCACCTTTACCCATCATAAGGGACACAAGACCACAAGAGACTTTGCCCTTTACTCATCCCCAGCAATTAATTCTTCTGGGTCTCTTTGCTTTGCCTTTTCTTTCTTTCCTTTTCCCTCCCACTGCATCTTGCCCTGTAGCAAACTCCACCAGCAGAGATGCCCAGGCTTTGTCTGCCTGGGTTGCAAAGTGGTTCACCCTTTCTGTGCTGCTCTGGGAGAGCTCGGGAGGCTACCCAAGCCCCAAGAGTGACTTGATCAGTGAGAACAGATGCCAGGTCACAGCTCTAAAAACACATTACAGGCTGATCTGTCACTGTCCTTGGGCACTGGGGCAGGGGATCCCAGTACAAGGTGCTGGGCTTGCTGGCACAGCTAGCAGCATCCCAGCAAGATCATGTCTGCAGCATGGCTCAATTCTGGGTGTTCAGCAGGGAGGGCACAATGGGGGACATGCAGAGATGTGCCAGGCCCCCCATCTTTCCCAGCCTGCAGGCTCAGAGCTGGGTCACTAGGTGCCACCCCAGGAACCACCTCCAGCACCCAGCAGAAGGGAATTCTGGCAGCTCAGCCACTGCAGGGAGGGCACCAGGCCCTGGCTCTCAGTGAGGATGTGGGAGGAGGCAGAAGCCTTCCTGGAACAACACCCAGCTCCAGGTGAGGAGCTCATTCCCATGCAAAGCCTGGCTAGAAATCAGACCTTACCACACGTGCCAGCAGCTGTGATGCCCATGTGAGGCAGGTACAGATGCCTGGGCTGAGCACAAGGCAGAAGGAGAATCAGGGCTTCTGTGTTTTCTCTCTTTTGTCCTTTTCCCTCCCATTATACCAAAGTACTGCTCATTCAAAAGAGCTTTCCAAAGTCAGAAAGGGTTTAGGAAGAGTTGCTTGAAATATCTACTCAAAATTTTGCCCAAAGCAGTCCTTTTATAATGGAGAAGACACTAATTCAACTGCTTATTTATCGTACCCATACAGCATCAAATGCATGAAATGCCTAAAAGGGCTTTCCAGTGCTGCTCCATGCTAAAAAAATAAGGAAATGACCAGGAGTTCCTCTAATGGAAGCTATTTGCTGCAATAACATGTCGTGCAGAGCTACAGAGCTGTAAGTGTTTTGGGCAAATAAGAAAGCAGAGATGGAAAAAAATAGAGCAATATTGTACCAGCAGCATCTTTCAAATTGTCTCTTGCTATGCCCTGATCTAATCAATATGGGAAAAAAGCATTTTAAAATGACTGGTCTCATTTTTGAGCTGGCTCCAGGTCTAGGATACATTAACAAAGCTAAATCAAACAACTTCCATTCTGTGCCAGGCAATGGAATTGCTTCAGAGCCCTCTTTTGAGCAAAATTGTTATCACAAAGAAACCGAGCAGCACATCCAAGCCAGCAGCTCTCAGGTTGCACTACAGAACCAGAGGCTGGGACAGCCTGAGAAATGTAATAGAACTTGGAAAAAACCCTGATTTCCTATAAAGCACTCTGGTCCTGTAGGAGTTGCAGGCAAGTGCTGGAACAGATCTACTTGAATTATCTAATTCAGTCAGCTGCTGTGACTATCAAATCTTAACCCAAATAAACAGTCACAGTTATAAAAACTACTAATGCATATATAGCCAAGATATACCCAGTTTCATTTACCCATATAAGTACATACAAACCTAACACCCCAGATATTAATACATTTAAAATGTATTTCAGCAGTCACTACTCAGAGCTAGCATTCATTAAGGGTGAGTTATAAGTGGCAGTGTGTGGTAGGACAGTGTCACGCAGAAAATAAGATACACTGAGTTTTCCCCTCAGCTATTCCCAAAGCTGCACAGTTCTCTCTTTCAGCTGGATGCTCGGGACTAGATGCATGCAGATGTTTCTCACCAGGGGTAGTTTGGCTAAATACCCTCTTTTTACTCCTTTCTCAGATTTTTTCGTCCTTGTTGAATGCATATACTGGCAGCCAGAGAAATGTGGGAAGAACGTGACACTTGTCAAGAGGCATCACTTCATATTAGCTGATTTCCAAAAAGATGGCACAAAAAGATAAGTAAAACCCATCCTTCCTTCTTATCCTCCCTTCTTTACAAATAATGCCAGTAAGAAGGGAGAGCAAGAGCGTGCTTGTGCTGAAAGACACTTAGCAATCTGCCCTGCAACCTCTTGTTTTGAATTTGGGGGGGGGGGGGGTTCTTTTTTTTTTTTTTCTTCTTTTTCTTGTTTGTTTGCTTGTTTGTTCTGGCTTTTTCAAAGCTGAAACCCAGAAGTTTTCAGAGACCATACAATCCTTCATAGTGGCAATGACTTCAATAATTAGCACAAACCCCCCGACAAGAATACAAAACTCACTTACATCAACGACAAAGATCTTCTGGGAGTCATCCAGAAACTGGACTTTCAAGTGCAGCATCCTTAAGCATGTGGCTGGGCGTGCGGCAGGAGAGGGAGTCCTAGTGATGTGAGCGGTGTGCAGGGAAGGGAGCCCCGACTCCTCTTGCACACATGATTTCCCTCTCAGCTGGATGGAGAAGGATGCAATCACAGATGTGGAGTGGAGGCTGGAGCAAAGGAACTGAATAGCTAAAAAACAAGTTAAAACAACCCCCTACTGATCTCTCTCCCCTGGTTTAAATATTGCCATTGCATTAAAGGATGTTTTCCCCCTGTGACTTATGGGTCTGTTACCGGGGGAAAGGCTGTGCAGCAGTGCTGTTAGACTGGCACTAACAGGGCTGAGATGAACGCTGAGGTTTTACAGCCAGTGCTGAGCAGTGCGAGGGCAGAGAGAGCCCACGCTTTGTACCACAGGGTCAGGGAAGGGCTGAGCAGCTCTCCTGCCGAAGTCACTGAGCAGCAAGCATTGCCTTGTGCTGCTCTGGTTATGGTGCACGAACAGGCCGGTGGGCAGCTCACGTCCTACCCACTGAGCAGATGTGTGTGGCTGGACAGACGGACAGAGGTACTTCACCAGAGACTGGGAAGCATTTCCAGCTGAGCTTCCAACCAGGTGGGAGTCCTTCCCAGGGAGGCAGAGGAGGATCTGCTGCTATTTCCTGGCTGGCACCCTGGTTTAGCAGCTTAGTGAAGTCTCACAAACCTTTGAGACAACCTGGTTCCTGTTCACACCTGACAAGCCCACATCCTCACACAGTAGCACATCCAGCCCCCACCCTCAATTTCCCTGGAGCTCAGCCCAGGCTGCCAGGAGCAGCTTCCCCATGGCGTGGTGGGTGTCTGGGCTTGCACCCACACTGCTGCTCTGCCCCAGCTACTGCAGGGACATGATGAGCCGCCTGACCTCTCTGGTCACTCTTGCCTGGTAGTTCCCCTCGCTGAGCATTTTGATGAGGGCAGTGTTTGGGCAGAAGCCCCTGTCTGCAGAAATAAATGCCCCGAGTAGTGCCAAGGACAGGTGCTGGACTGTCCTAGGAGATCATTACTGCTGCTGCTGCTGCTGGAAAAATCTGCAACCATGAGCGATTCTGCAGGACTCAGACCGATGGAAACACATCCCAGCAAACGAAAAAGCCACATTAAATGCTGCAGAGATTCTGCTTGTTGCTTCCCTCCTGGTTTCCACTGGCACATCCACTGCAAGTCACTCCAGGCCATTTGCTGTGGTCCCTCTTACGCTTCCCAAATATTCCCAGCGATGTCAGGACAGAGCCCATCAGGGCATACACACAGCTTGTCATCTGGGCTGCAGAGAGGAAACACTGAGGGCTCTTTAGCCACAGGAAAACTTGTTAGTCTCCTACTAACCAGGACAAAAGAGAAGCACAGAAGTTAAAGCAAATCTGCTTTTCCATGTGAATCTGCTCCACAAAGCAGCTGAGCTCATCTTCTACCAGTGGCTGGAGGGGCTGGCTCTGCTGCACGCACGGGCACTGCGTCCCAGGACCAGCTTTCCAGTGCTGCCCTTGGCCAGGGTCTGAGCTGTTTGTGTCACAGCGGAAGGGCGGTGTTATGCCCAAACTATCTTGGGAGAGGGGGGGTCAGTGCACTATCTCACTGCAGTTTTAAATATTTGTGTTGTCAAGTGTCGATGGGCATTGAGAAGAGCAGCGCTCCCGTGAGCAGCTCACACGTCGCGGGGATGGCTCTGCTGTGCTGACACTGGGAGCACTGGACTGGCAGGAAGGATGCATGGGGGTGCAATGGAGAAGCTTCCAAACCCTAAAAGAAACCAAGATTCCCTGCGACAGGCTTTTCTGGCATGCTGGGAGCACCGACCCTGGGCTCTGTGGATCCTATTAGAAGCCAGAGGGGTTACAGGTAGAAGAAAAGCAGGGTTTTCACTACCATGACATGAAGCAAGGGCACTGTGTTGGGTTGATCAGGACCTCCAGCCACCCTATAGAGGCATCGTACAGACAGTGTGGAGCCAGGACTGTCAAACAAGGACTTTTTCAGGGTAGGACAGTAAGGGACAGCAAGAAGAGATGTGGGAGAAGCAAAGCCCAGTTGGGACACTGGGATTATTGACAAGAGCAGATCCAGAGTCTCACTGAACAAGAGACTCGTTTCATCCCCACTCACCTTCCTTCTTCTGGAGGCAGCTTTGGCTGAAGCAGTGTGCATGGGGAGCACTCGTGTCTCATGAGGAGCAATCCTGGCTCCCAGCCTGTCAGTGACAACCTCCAGCCAGGTATGTACGTCCTCCTCATCTACAGGGTTGAGGAATAATGTGAAAACAGTGTGGGAAAGTGCAGGAAAGCTGCTGGGCAAGCGCTGCCGTAGGAGCAGGCAGGGGGGCATCCCAAGCAGCAGCACCGTGAGCTGCTCCAGGGCTGTTTGCTCAGCTGGCTCATCCCCTGATTACCAGTACTCTCAAGCCTGCTACCACCATCCTGCCTTGCACCAACTCTCCCTGTGAGGACTTTGGTTCTCCTCATGCTGGAGGGTCTTGCCTGGAATCAGGGTCTTCTTTAGCCTCTGATGTTTGCCAGGATGAACCAAGCAGAGCGAGAAACGAGTTTCCTTCCTCCCCAAGCCCGCCGCCCGTTTTCAAAGGCGAACTATCCCACGGGTCTTTAAGGCTTGCTCACTTGTCCCCCCTGCAGCAGGGGCAGCCCGCTGGGATGTCTGACAGGGAGCTGAGTCACTGCTGCTATGCTCTGCAGAGCCTCCAGAAGCAGTGAGCTGCCCGCACCAGGCAGCGAGCTAGTTCAGCTGCCTTCCCCCCCAGAAGATCTTGCTTTGGGTCCTGGGGATGGGCAAGGAAATGGCTCAAACCTCCCCGGTCCCTGCCCCAAGTTGCTCCTGAGAGAGGAGCTGGCTCTGAGAAAGCAAACCGGCAGAGAAGAGGTGTAACATACTCCCTCTGCATCACTGCAGCCCTGTACACTGCTGCATGGTGCATTTTGCCATGTTCATCTCCAAATTCAGCTTAGAGAAAAAGGAGACAAAGGCAGGTGGATAAAAGCATGGAATAAAGACCTGCCAGGGGATTTAAAACACCACAGTCTGAAAGGCAAGAACCCGTACCCAGCTCATTGCTGAGGAGGAGAAATGCTCATTGCGTTGTTCACACTCAAGGCATTTACTACTGGAGCTGCTGAAGACAGGGACCCACCTAGGTGGACTTTGGTCTGTGGGAGAACATCCACATTCACGTCCCACCCAGCCCGAACCCTCCCAGCTGCAGGGCCAGCGAGCACCAGGGCCTCTCAGGCACAGCCAAAGTCCTGGGCAGCACACGAGAGGTGTATCAGCAGCTGGCTGATGAACTCAAGGCATGGCAGCAACGCTGCCAAACAAGGACATTTCTCTCCAGAGTAGGGTGCATACAACCTTCCCACTGCCACACCCAAAGGAATAGTTTCACATTCAGCTGGGGTCCTGGCTCAGGTACTCATTCCTTTCATTTTTTTAAAAATGAAATATCCCCCCCAAAAAACTCTTTTCAAAAAAACAAGGCCTGAAAGAATGGAGTATTTCGGCTTAAAAAGAGAAGAAAGAGGGAACAGTGGTCTCCTGATACATGCAGGACCATTCCAGCGGGGTGGATTGGCTAGTGGGAAAACAAAAAGATTTCTGGAAATTGCAGGGAAGACCTGAGTTAGGTCCTAGGAAAGACCCTTAAACTGTGAGGCAGGAGAAACACTGGAGCAGGCTGGAAAAGCCAGGAATAACTCAGAAGTCTGTTAGGGGCTCAGGCATACTTGGTCCTGCCCTTAAACCTTCAGTAATGACCATCACTTTTCATTGACTTCACAAGTTGTATTACATCTAGAGCATATCCCCACAAGCCAAGTCCTGCCCTTCTACAAACTTCTGCTCCAGAACTGTCCTATTTACCCAATATAATAAACAATGACACATTTGCATTTCCATCAAATTTTGCTCACCAACCATCAGCTAAATAGTCTGACATCACTGTTCTGAAACTCATTACTCATTAAGTAATTGCTGGGAAAATGGAAATTACTGCATTTTTTATTTTGTGTTTAGGTGGATGTTGCCCATTAGCTTCCAGCTGCAGGATCAGGCTTCTCTGGCCAGCACTTTGATACCAGAAAGCGACCCTCTGCAGCAGTATTTTTCTCTCCAGTTTGCCCCATTTCTACTCAATAAACTCCTGCTGTGGTGCTTCCTCACCTCACTTGCCTTCCCACCAGGAGCTGCCCTCATGGCAACGCAGTGTCACCAATCTCCTTCACCAAGAGCAGCTCCACAGGCACCCCAGAGTTCGGCAGCGCTAATAACTCATCTGCAAAACTGGCTGGGAACAACAGGAGGGGAGCAGCTTCCTTGCATTGACACTGACAGGAGACGTGAAGTGAGCATCCCTGGAAGTGAGCTAGGCTGGAAATGAAGACAAGTTTAAAGAGGAGGAGTTGGGCCCCCTCTGACAGCCTCACACCCGGAGGTGGTTCCAGAGTAGGTGATGACAGGATGACACGATAGCTACACAAATGGTTTGCATTGGTGTTCAGCTGGGATGGATTAGGAGATAACCAGGGATGGGGAGTTTGGGAAGGGGTTTGATTGGGTGGTGTGTGGGCAGCTCGCTGGTACAGAGCATCCCAGCAAAACCAGCAGAGCTGAGGTGAGTACAACTTGCAGGCAACGTGTGTGGGAGCAGAGCGTGACCCCAATGTGGTGAGAAGCATGGTGCTGCTTCACCTCCTGGACCCAGTTACAATAGCAAGAGAAAAAGAAAGCAACAGGTTTAGCTGAGTTTGAGCACTAAGCCAAATTAAGTCACCACTCTCATGCTTTTTTTTGTAATTTTTAAGTGACAGTTTCTGATGCTTGAGGAAGCAGAGTCACAGCAATTCTTAGCCTTGAGGTTATATCTTATTTCAGATTCAGCAGCTGAGGTAAAGGGCTCTTTTCCCTACCTATACTGTCAGGGGAGAAAACCACAAATAACCTTCAGACCCCAAACACTGCTGCGACTCCAGGCACCCACAGACAAATGAACTGTAAGTGCAAGAATGTCTTTGACAGCCCATTAAGATATAATATACTCACACCGTGCTACCCGAGTGCTGAACCAGAGATTTCTTCCCCTTCTCTTCTTTTTGAAGGCAGTGCAGCCTGGTGGGGTTTCCAGGGCAGGGCACAGCCCCACTCCAAAGGCTGTTGTTGGGGATGACAACCCCTGCCGCCTTGCTCCCTCTCACCATGGTTGTGCCCAGCGATGAGTAGAGGTGACAATTCAGCTTGTGGGGACAGCAGTACCACACACACTATCATGCCTTGATGTATATTGCTGACTTTTCTTCCCTTTTCAGGCTTTATATGCTATGTGAAACCCATTACCAGACACTGGAGAAGGCAGTTTGCTGTAAGCAAATGTAAATGACGAGGGCACAAGCTATAAAAGAAGCCTAACTAATAGCCTGGCTCTGGTATTATCCAGAAGACATTATCTCATTTTTAATATGCCAGTTGCACTCTGTTGTTGGCACAAGTGGATAAAAAGCACTCAGTGATATTTAATTCAAACCAATCGCTTCAAAGACAGGAGAAAGCAATTTGTACAGGAAAGGAAAGCCTCACGGATGTACCAAGCCAAAGGAGCACTGATGCCTCCAAAGACACTGACATCTCTTTGCATTCAGTCATTCCTAGCCAGGGAGATGCATCTCACTACATCCATGTGGTAGTACAAAGCACAGGACTCACACACGCTGTCCTTAATTTGTTTCAAGTGTGAAAAGGTGAAAGCAGTGTAAACGTACCTGTCATTCAGCAGTCACACCAAGAAGATGAAAGGAGTGGTAACTTACCTGCAATCCTGTAGTCCTGTGACAAGGTCTCTGGATGCCCCAGCTCTCTGTCCTAAGGAGCACTGACAGGAACTCAAACCAACCTGCCTCCCTACAGCTCTCCAGGAGTCATGTGCAGATGTGTCCTAGGTTGTGCCCTAAGAAAAGACACAGACCCTACCCACAGAAATCTGAATGACAGGTGGGCAGCATCTGCTCTTCTGCTCACACTACTCTGAGGACAAAGAATTACAAGACCAGGAGGAGCAGCAACTCTTCAGAAGGAAATTAAAAGGCCAGGATGAGGAAGACCTTTGCTAAGCATCATCAGGAAAGCTCCTACGGCCAAGGGCTTCATCAGAGGAAGCAGCCAAATTGAGTCTGCATTGCTGGGTGAGGAGACTGAATCCTAGTGAAAGGAGATCTAAGGACCTATTGCTTGTTTTCAGGGCAGACATGGCTTCCCTCTTGGCTAAAGACAACTACCTCTGAGAAAACCTTGATTACATCTAGACAAAGAAATGTGTGTGTTCTCCATCTGCCTCCAAGCCATAGGATCAGACCCGTCTCACCATACAGTGATCCTGAGTTTTGTTAACAAGTTTCCCTCCCAGAGAGTCTCCCTTTTCCTACTCCCTTCTTTTCCTTCTATTTTTCCTCAAAAGACCCTTATCACACTTCAGCCCAACCAAGGCCAAACAAATTCCAGTTAAATAGCCCAAAGCAGAGCTGAAGCTGTGTCGAAGCCATTCTCCAGAGCAGGCAGTAGAGGACAAGAGGGCAGCATCCATCTGAAGCTGGCAGCGCGGTACTTCTGCAGCCATCAAAGGTAGTCCCCATCTCATGGCTCCTCTTCCTGGGCACGCTGGCAGATGGTGGTAGCTACAAAACAGACTGTTTCAAAGAACAGGAAACATTCCTACACCACGACTGCCCCGAGGTTTCAGGGGGACATTCAGGAAACCTTTCTAAATAACTAATTTTGGCCCTGAGGTGAAACAGCGCTGAGATGCTGCGCTGACAGCTAATAGAGAAACAGCTTGGACAGTCCAAGGGAAGGAAGAGAGGAGGGCTCCAAGGTACTTCTAACCATGCTCTGACACTGGACAGGCCCTGAAGCCGAAGTCTTTCTTCTAACCTATTAAAAAACCCATCCACATTACTGAGATTAGACACGGGGCACTTGGTAAGGCCACGCTAATTGCTGGAACATCAAATGTAAACTGGTGCCAGGACGTGACTGTGGTCACAGAGGCACGGGGCAGTGAGGGACTGGAGGAGGTCACACAGGACAACCCAACACACAGAGGCAGGAACTACACGCACCACACACACTCCTACCTCCAGTAGTGGTTATCCAATGCTGTCTCTGAAAATTCCCTGCCAGCTCCAGGTAACGCTGCTCCAGGGCCACAGCCACTCCCTGAGAGCCTTTCCTGCTTCTCCAAAATAAATCAGCTTCACTGAACAGTCAGTGTATAACTTCTTGTGTTCCCACAGTGGGCAGGCTGTTGGTGATTATAAGGCTAGTATTAATCTGCTTTTAAGAAAAAGGGGTCTAAGGCCTGTTACAGTGCTGGTATGAATCCCAAGCTGATGGTTACTCATCCTATCTGCCAGTTCCCAAAGGACAAACAGCCCTCAAGGAACATCACAAACAACAAAGCTATTTTCCCTTTTCCATGCTGACCAAATAATTTAAATCTAATGTCCAGGCAGATCTTCTGAGGTCATAAAGCTGGATGAACTAAGCCTAGAGGCAGGAAAAAAAGGGGGGAAAAATTAAAATAACTTGAAAATTCCCAGAAACCTGACTGCTTAGGGCCTGCAGTCATTTATCAGTTATACCTTTAAGTAGAAGCATAAGTCGAAGACTGAACCAATTATGTCACAGTATCACAAACATACCAAAGATATTTATGCTTTTCATAACTCTGAAATTTTACCTTTGGTTTTTAGGTTCCAGCCCACTTATTTTCATGCAAGGAGTCCAACTTCAAAATTATTTCACAATGCATCTGATTCCAGGTATGCCCAAGCACATCCCCATCTCCAGCAGAGCCTTCCCCATCATGCTCCCAGGAGGCAACTGCTGCAATTCCCCTTTTTATTCTGAGGCAGGAATGAGCGAAGCGACCCAGTAACTCCAGCAGGCATCTCAAGTCTCACGCAAGCCTAACTGCTGGAAATAGGACTTGGAGGAAGTAAGTCATTGTTAGAGAGCTATCCCAGCCCACTCAGAACCAGGAGAACACCAAGGAGCAAACCACATCACAATCCAAACATAAACAGCATGGGCTGCCCATCAGTGAGGATTTTACAGCTTCCTGCAGCATGAAAGATCTTTCCCCATCAATTACTGCAGTCATTGCTCCTGACTTTTTTGGAGGGACTTGAAGAGAACCGCAGCTTTGATAGAGCACCAGAGACAAGTAAGTTGATTCCGTACTAAAGACACTGGAGAACGAATTTCATCCCCTACAATCTTGTCATCGAACTGTGGCACTGCTGGCAGCCAAGCTATCCTAAGCTCAATGCTGCCCTCAGCAGAGCCAACAAACCACTACCGGTAGGATTTGACCTTTGAATTGAACAGCACTGCTGCTGATTTGCAGCTCAGTGTCCATCTTCTTCTCTTCTCACAGCTGTACTGACCAGGCAGAGAGAAAAGCAGCTACTTAAACCCCCCCAAAAAAACAAGCCACATTTTTTCACTTTCACAGAGCTCAGAGGACAGGGACACCTCACCCCTTGACAGATCTTGCCCACAGCTACAGTAGCTCTACACACGCTTCCTCCAGCTGCTGCGTAAGCACAGTGACTCACCAAACCAAAGCATCTACCAGCAAACCAGGACTGCTGACTTTTCAGCAGAGATAACTTAAAACAGGTCAACAGATACTGTTTTAGAACCTGTATCTCATTTTAGTTCAGACAAGACACTTCCACAGAGCTTCAAACTGTAATTACAGTCAAGCCTATTAGGGCAGATAACAGCATACTGCTCCACACAAGGTGTGGCCGGCGGTTCACCCTCCACCCACACTGGGTATCTCATGCACTTCCTCCTAGAGCTGTCCCCATTGCAGGGTTCATGTGGCTGGTGGTTCATATCCAAGCACAGCCAGCCCAGCTGCAAAGCCCAACTCTGTCCTCATTAGAGATTCATTTATGTGCCACCCGTGCTATGTGGGGAAGAGTCCTCCAGTCTGAGCTGGAGAGCTCCTGCTCTCCAGACACACTGGGCAGATGTACCTGTCCTCTGGCTGCAAAGGGGAAGTAGGAGGCTGGGGAGGTTTCTGCAGAGCCCGTGTGCTTTGATAGCAGGAACCACTAAACCATAGCAAAGGCTGTCTATGAAGTCCTACATTCACAGTCCTGAAGACACCGAGGCAGGGTTCAAAGCAACACAACACTGTCAGCCCTGTTTTACAAAGGACACTACTCAGCCATTTGTGCAGCACTCTCAGCACCAAGACCTGTGAAAGAGAACATCTTTAAACATAAGTCTTGCACACTTCCTTAAAACCCCCAACCCAGGCTATGCTGCAGCATCACTTTGAGACAAGCCAGAGGTATAAAGCCACAGGGATGCCTAGGCTACACTTGCACCCACAGTCCAGCTTACTGAGAGGGAAGAAGCACCAACTTGCTTAGTTACACCAAGTGCCACAAGGAACTATGAATATTATTGCTCAATTATGATTTCTTTTGAATGTCAAAGTCTGAAACAAGTCACTCTCCACCCTCACCCCTCACCCACACAGGTGGAAACCTCCTGGTGAGGAGGTCAAGGGAAGTGCACATTTCCTCCAAGATCCCTTAAAAGGCAGTCTGCCTTTCTTCACCTTCCCAAGGTGGAAACTACTCATCTGTCTCAGAGAAGTGTGAGGAGAGAGAAGAAACAACACAGAACCCTACCTTTGAGACAAGACTAACAGTTGTAGCTGGAGGAAGGGTGGTAAGCATGCTTGGTAGTTCAGCCTATTGACACATCACTGAGGACTGAAGGTGCTGAAGGTACTAAAGGTAGCACGTTTTTCTGAAGTTTAAATTGCATTTTACATTAACTGCTTTAGTTACAAGTGCAACACTAAAATATTAAAGGTCAGTATCAAGACTTGTAGGTGCTGAGGAAGAAAATTCTCTGTTAGAGACCAGGTGACAATCACTGACTTGGCAAACTCAAGGCTTTTACTTGTTACCAAGTTGCTTTGGGCACTCTCAGCTGGGAGGAAAGAAAGAAAAAACAACAAAGAAAAAACCCAACAGAGCAGCTTGTCACATCAGCCCACTTTAGAAAAAGAGATTGCACACAGACTAGTCACCCCAGTGTGGTAATACAGGTATCTATTTTATTAAAAAAGTTACAAACAGGTGGACTGTAGGGTTGTCTTACAAAATGACAAGAATGAATTCTACTGGAAAAAACTTTTTACAAAGCATTATAGGTAATTGTTCCGTTTTTGCACTTGTTATTCCAGATTTCACCTATCACTGATAAAGA
The DNA here is from genome assembly GCA_022605575.1 of Laterallus jamaicensis coturniculus. Classification (NCBI taxonomy): domain Eukaryota; kingdom Metazoa; phylum Chordata; class Aves; order Gruiformes; family Rallidae; genus Laterallus; species Laterallus jamaicensis. The sequence goes on from JAKCOX010000014.1 coordinate 18,442,230, forward strand.
TACAGTACATTAGATACATGATGTTAGGTTACATTTTTATTTGTAGAGCCCTACTGCAGTGATTTGAACAACTCCTAAACAGATGCCATAGTAAAGACAATACATATTGCATTTATTATTAGCCTCTTACTCTAATAAGCAACTTCACATGCAATCTATTGAGGAAGCCTAAAATAACTTTTGGTCCCTTTTTCCCCCCAAAAAAGTGTGCTGAAGAAACCATCTCATTTTCCCAGTCCTGTCACTCTAAGCTAGTTCAAGTTTAAGGTTTTTTTTTATCTTTTTCCTTTTTTTTGTGCTGAGGTCAATGGAAATGAACACTGGTTTGATAACTACCCATAGGAATGAACCACTGATTAATATTAACCAACTTTTCCCCCCCTTAGACAAAGGAAAGCTAAGATCTTTATGTATTATTTCCTATTACTTCCTTACAACCTACAAAAAAAGATCAACAGCCACCACTTAAAAAAATCTACTTTGAATACAAGGTTTGGTTTAATTCTGATAATTAAAGTGCAAACCTAAGTATTAGCCTCAGCCTCTTCATAAAGTTTGTACAAAACAGGGGGAAAAAACCAAAAATTCAAGTAACCCCACAGGAAAAAACCAAAGTAAAAGAGCTGTTTCAATACCCAAGCAGAAAACCTGGTGTTGTCTTCTTTTTAAAGATTCAAATTCAACACTGGATGTAGACTCAGAATCTTTATTTTTGCTAACACTGCAAAGTCAGCCTGCATTATTACCAATAAAACACATTAATGTTGAGATACTGTACCGGTGATCTTTTATTGTTTCAAACGCCATCATCCACAATACAATTCATGAGTTTTAAACTGCTTAACCTCATAATATCCATCACTGCTTTTACTGGAGCTTTTCTCAAAGTTATTTAGCTATTACAGGGAAAGAATGTACATTTCTAGAAGCATGTTCAAATGACTAAAGCTGGGCTCCTAAAAACCTAGAACTTTGGTGCAGTAGGTGAGCTGCAGTTATTAAATTTCTGCAAAAAAAAAAAAGAGTTTCCACACATTTTAAACCACTGCTAGAAAAAGCTCTCATGTATGCAACATGTTAATAAAACTGAACAAAAAAAGATTTCATCTGTTCTTTGTACATTTTCATTCTGCTCTTTATACCTGTGTTATTGTTAAACTTTTCAAGTATTCAGAGAAAATGTTGATCAGGTAAACAATAAGGAAGGCAATGGCTGTTTAAAGCACGCTTGCAGTCAGTATCACTGGAAGCAGGTGCTTTTCCCCTTGTTACACCAACTTGTCTCTAATCTTAAACGTGTTTATTGGGAAAAAAACCAACAAACTAAAAAGCAATTTGTGACAGTGCAAGAAAAAACTTTAACAAATATTGCTTTAAAATATTATTCAGAAAGACAAATATTAGGAACTATAAAATGTAAAGTGATCTTATTTGCATTAGATTTACATGTGCAGAGGTCTACTAGATGTCTCTTAATGTGCCAGGCAAAGCTGAGCTGACTGACTAGGCATACAGCCCATTTTGAAGGATACATTATCCCTTTTCAAAGGCATAAAGAAGCTGTTTGTAAACAAGCAAGTTTTAGAAACTCAGTAGAAGGAAAAAGTGTGCTGCCATTTTTCAATGCTACAATTGTCATTTTTGATTAAATGAGTTTAAGAAACCCACAACTGCAGGATAAGAAGCATCAGCTAGAGACTTTACATCCCGTTCCAAGTAATCCCTGTTGTCAGATCAGACCAGCTACAAACACAACATCACGGGTGCATCTGCCAAGAAAAGGGATACTACATCCATACAACAGAGGTGCCTTCAGTATCTTTTCATGACACTGTCACACATAAACAAAAAGTCTCAGAGAATGACCAGCTACATTGTAGGAGAAAACTTTGCAAATAGAAATAAGCACTGATGCGAGGTAATATACAGAAGTAACCATTTGTTTAAGGCTCAATTTATTCTCCATTAAAACTCTCTTCTTTTAAAAGGCATTGAGTAGGTAATACTGAGTTTAAGTATTTAATAAATACAAGTTCAGAAATTGATTAAAGAAATCAATTAAAATATTAAAAATGAACTCTTGCATATTAGCCATTATATGAACTTAGAAAGCTATAAAAGGACTGATAGATAAAGAACAGATTTTTAAACTTATGGTAAACATGCTAAGCATTCTGGTTAAGGTGTGTGGATCCTGGAGGCCACCAACCTTACGCACTTTGATGTATGGCAATGTGCTGTAATAGAGACAGGTTTACCAAGGCTCAGCTCTGCAACCTGGGCTGAAAGTTCTCCAAAGCAGCATCTGTGCAAGTTTCCTCTGAGTTTTATCTGCAATTTAAACAAAATAACTAGTGAAAGCCATATTCAATAGACATTTACAGTGAGCTCAGCTCCTCCCACAGTGCTGAACATCCAGTTTTCCCTACTGAGTCCCAAAGCACTGCTTTACCAGCCACATCCTTGAAATTCTCTCCCAAGTCCCCCAATACAGGAAGCAACAGCTAACAACTTCTTGCTAGGAACTTTGTAACAGTAGCCCCTGTGGGATACTAACTTGCTTCTAAAGTTGTCAGACTGCAAGGGAACGGAAGTTCTGCTGCATAGAGAGACACACTAGGCTTTGCAGTGGTGTGAGGAGGCACTACATCACCCTGTAACATGAAGTGATGGCTTCTGCACAAGTTCTGGGAACAGGTAGATGAGCCAATTAATTCAGTTTTGACATCTGAGTTCTCAGCATTCAGATGCTCTGAATTACTACTAAACACTCCCTTAGCACTCATGAGATTCAGCCTCAGCAGGGACAGAACTGTGTGACACTTGTCAATCAAGCACAGGAATCTAAGCAGTGGTACCAATATAACCAATACCTCTGATCACTTGCTTGCACTTCACAGGATTTGTCTTCAGAGACACCCTAAAAGCCTGTAGAAACCTGTCCTTCATATGCACCCACTTCACTGAGGCAAGGGTTTTGATGAGTCTTCTCTGTTGCTGAAGTACTTTCTGCAGGAGTCAGGATCTTGTGGTTCCTACTGTACCATTTCTTGTCATCTGTTGATTTGCTCTCAATTAAGTGTCACTCAGAGAGTCTGGGTTCCCCTTCTTGACTAACAGCTGGTCATCCCAACATTCAGGAGCAGTACTCCTGCACTGACAGGAGCAGAGACAGGCTTTGCCTGCCTGTTTGCTAGCTAACAGTAATTCTCACCCAGCCTGGTCAGCATGTCCCTGTGTCCCCCTACACTGTTACTGAACTACAAGTTCTAGATGGGGATGGTCCCTGTACTATCCAAACAGCAAGCAATTTGTTTCTAACAGGGATGGATTAGATGTGCTTAATTGCTTCACCTTTGCTTAGAGCACAGCTGCTCCCAGTGCTCCTACAGGAGTCAGATCCACTCCAAAACTTCACCTAAACCCAGCATCCAGTGCTGTGTGGCCAGCAAAGAACTGCTGGGAAAAAGAGTGAGCAGAGAAAGTCATGGTAATTTTCCTCCACGTGCTCTTCCCAGCACCCTTGTAATTGAGGTTAGGGACCTTCCAATGCAGATTTGTCATCTTTCCATTTAACCTGGGCTTCATTACTGCAACTAGCAAATAGTATCTCCTGCCCATGAAATTTCTGTAGCACACTCCATTCTCTTCTGCAAGCAGGCAGGAGAGAGTGGGGTGTTAAGACAATCCAGTAGGATCTATTTATCTGTGTTGCACAGGCCAGAAGACAGTATACTTTCAATTTTTATCCCTAAAGCAGGGTACTCTTCCTTCAGCACATGCTAGTATCAATTATTAATAAACAGAGGGGATAGGAATCATTAATCAGCATCCATTTTTCACCCCAAAAGTAAGGTGTTTCCAACCCCATTAGTATCTCTACAGAACACCTCTAACACCAGCACTGTAACAGGTGCCATATTTTAAAGATGACATTTATAAGAACTAGGGGTTATCCTGATTATGGAGTTATGTTCCAGCCTTCATTTCACCAAAGGAACAGTCATGCAAGTGAGCACTACTTAAAAATGTCATTGAAGAACCTACACAGCATCATACTTGACAGCCAGCTTGAGGTGCCAGTACCAAAAAGAGCTAAGTGGTACCTGCTCGTTAAAACAGGCACTGAAACAGCCTTACATAAAAACAGATTGAGCATATAATTCACCCCTCACCCCTCCCATTGGTTTCTCCATCAGAACTGTAGACACACCAAGTGTTTCTACACACTTCATTCTGAACCCAAGATGACTCTTGGACACAGACAGGTCACAGAGCTCAAAGATGATGAAGAGATGCTAAGACAAAGCTTAGCTTCAGCCCACTTCCTACACAGAGTTTTTCAGAGACTTGGTTCCATTTCCTCAGTTTCACTTTACCTAGGAGGGGTCACTGCTAAAGCAGATGTTTGAGAAGCTGTCATTGTTCCCTGGATCATGGATAGGCAGAAGAATTACATAGGTGGTTACAGCTATCACGAGACACCATCAGCAGCTCTCCTACAGAGAGCACATCACACAGAAATTATCAAGCAGTAAAGGCTTATCACAAAGTTAATGAGAACCCACACCTACTCAATCAAAGAACAAGGACAGAGTGGGAGCCAGGAAGAAGAAACAATCACAGAACTGTGAGGCTGAAATAAAAAGATACTGAGCATAAAGCCTGTGAAGAGCCAGGAGGTGTAGTATGAGAAGAGCCTCCAGCCACGGTGAGATCTGGACTGCACAGGAAGTTGCTCAGGAAGGAAAGACTTACTTGTTTAGCACAGGTGATGAGACTACACTGTGCAGAAACAGCAAGGAAGCATTTCACTGCTCGAGGTTTGATGTGACACTATGAGCCAGGCAGAATGAAGGAAAGGGAACCTGTCTTACAAGAGCTTAGGATCCTCTGTCTCAAGAGATCAAAAAGGTATAAAAATACAGATGTTCTGAAGCAAAAACATGCTTGGGAAACTCACCAATTCTAGACACAAGTTATGACTCAAATGAATTACATACGGCCCTGGCCCTGCCTTTAAGATTAAACTCTATATTTAATGCTAAATCCAGAAGCAGCCAGGTTACAAAGAAGTCCCTCCCCCCTCACACCTTAGAAGTAACCAATTCTGGAAGTATAAATTTCCTGGATAGAGAGTCTGATTGTGGAAGACTGCAAGCTACACCAGAGGAACCACTAGTACCCCAGGGGATTGCCACAATACTTCATGTTCACATACACAGGTTTGTGAAGCTGCTTTAGAAATAGCTGAAACCATCACACTGCTCTGTGCAATTCAAGATATTAACCCTGCAGCAAACCATAAAAAAAAGCAGTAATTCTTTTGATTTACTCCTTCCTATAACCCTATAAGGCTCTGCATGTGTTGGACTAGTGTACAAGGACTTTATTTGTATTATTTTCTGCTCCAATATAAGCAGTTTCCTTGCCTTTCAGCAAGCAAATCTTGAACCTACACCTCCTGCATGGTGACAGCAGCCTCTCCTTATTTCACAGAACTGGAAATAAAACCATCATGTATTATCTTTAATATGACAGTACTAGGGTCATGAGTATCTAAAATTTTACATTCACAAAGCACTTGATAACAATCTCAAAGACAAGCTTTGAGACTTCACTCTCTGACCTTGCACTCAAGATTAAAGAGGATACACGGTCCAAAGCTTCCAAGTAATAATGTATTTTCCCTCTTGTCACTCAGGCACAAAAAGCTCCTTTGACTCAAGCAAGAGTTACTGACATGGCAGGCACAGCTGAAGCCTCAGTCAGCTCTGCTGTCAAGAGGGGCAGTTCTTCCCCCTGAATTTTCATGTCCTCGCTCATTCCTGTGCTCAGAGATCACAACAAGAGGTTTTCCAGTCAGGTCCAACAGACAGCTGAAGGTCTGACAGACCAACTGACTGCACAGAGCATCTTGATGATGTAGAAGTGCCTTTCCCAGTAACATGGACTGAAGGCAATGGTGAAACCAGACCTGTAATGGCTACAAGGAAGAACAGGAGAGGGGGGATCCTGAGTCACCTCACCCAGGGGGGACAGTGTGGCTGCATGCAGGGGAGGCATAGATACATCTACACAGTCAGGTGGAAAAGGTACTGAAAAAAGACCACCACACACAAAGGCCAAGAGAAGCTGTTCTTGTGAGGGGGAAAAAATAATAATAAAAAAAATCAATGCAATACTCAAGACAGGGGAAGCGTTACAGAGGTCCCTCTGAACACTGCACTCTTGCCACACCTCTTATGAGTCACTGGGAAAGGAAAGAGTGCTTCTTGGGGAGCCATTTTACAGCCTGCTCTCTGCTCTGCAGATGTAAGACGAAGAGCCCTTTGCACGTGTCCTTGACTAGAGCACGTGAGCCTCAAGCCATCCCTCACAACTCAGGCTGGTTCTCTTTTAAACTCATTCCACTGATAAAGCAGAAACATACTCTAAGTACATTCAGTTCCTGTACCACAGATTTTTTTTTTTAAAATTTTCTTTTAAATAAGCTCAACGTCTTCTCAGTGAAACTTGGTCACAATAATCCCACTGAACTCTAAGGTAATTCCCATTATTTGAAAATAGTTCAGGTAACTACAACCAACAAAGAAACTCGCTGCAACATCACAAAACGTTAAGGATAATGTAATGTCAAATGCTGCACAGACAGTCAGAATAGGTGCAGATGACATCATACACCTTGTCTCATTGTACAATTACTGCAAGTAAATGCAATGTTCCCTGACTAACCCTACTGAAGTAATGCAAGAAAAGTCTATTTGACTCAAGTAATTGTGTGTAACTGAACACAGAAGCTTCCATCTCTTTCGGAGGAAGGCTGCCTCCAGGTTTGACTACTTAACTTCAGACTCCATGACACACTTTTATCTGCTACCTCCAACAGCATGTTTATGCACCTCAGTTAGTGACTGTTCCACCAACCTGCTCTGTATGGCCATGATTGAGGTTTTTCTTAATTTCTCTCACTGGACGATGCAAGTTGTACAACACTGATCTTGTTTTTCAGGCAGGGAGGCATAGTTCATTTGCCTGACGATCTCAGCAAACAGTTCATCCACCATGGTTTTGCTCTTGGCTGATGTCTCCATGAAGGGACAGCCCCACTCCTGAGCCAGGGCTCTGCCTTCTGCAGATAAGACCTCTCTCTCGGACTCCAGATCCACTTTATTCCCCACTAGGATCAGAGGAACTTTCTCGTATCTCTTCACCCGGACAATCTGGTCCCTCATCGGCTTGATGTCCTGAGCAAACAATCCAACTGGTTAGTATGCATAAGGAATCACAGAGGAAATTGCTATCTAACCACTACAGAAGTACATTTTAATGACCCTCACATGCAACCAAACACTCAAAACACATCAGAAGACTTCTTAAATTCACATGGATCGAAGTATGGGGTGCAGGGGGACTTGGCCAGCCCCTTTTCTGTGGTCTGTGGGGACAGGACAACGGGCAATGGCTGCAAATTGGAGCACAGGAAGTTCCACACCAACATGGGGAGGAACCTCTCCCCAGTGAGGGTGCCAGAGCCCTGGGACAGGCTGCCCAGGGAGATGGTGGAGTCTCCTTCTCTGGAGGTATTCAAGACCCATCTGGACACCTATCTGTGCAGTATGAGCTGGGGAGCTGCTTTGGCAGGGGGGTTGGACCCCATGATCTCTTGAGGTCCCTTCCAACCCCTACAACTCTGATTCTGTGACCTAGAACTCTTGAGAAGATCGACTACCCATCTTTCATCAAAGGAGTTTCTTATTTTACAAAATGCTTATGCCTTTATATAAAATATACGTGCATCTACAAACAGAATGTAAGTCGCATACTCCCAGAGAGACTTGGTTCGGAGGAACATAGAGTACAGCTGCTTTGAAAGCTGATTTCAGGTTCTTTTGAAGAAATCCTCCCAAGTCTAACACTCTGAAACATTAGCAGCAGCATGCCATTACAGAACCATTAGGAAACCTGTGTTCTGTTTACAACATGAGAAAGCCAGCAATTTAAATAAAGTCCTCTCACTTCTGGAACGCTTAGAATAATTCATTGTGAACACATTTAATCACATGTAAGTAACCAAATTAGATGGTGTAAGGAGATTTTATTACTTAGAGATGCATTTATTCAAGTCTGACCTAACAGCAGAGTTTACACTTGAAAGCCTGAGTCAGCCTCCTCTGCCCCCTGAGTGTTTTAAGTTACTATCAGCGCTACTAAGTTCTACAAATTCTTGCATAGTTCCGAGACAAAGCAATTCAGGTGTTTGAAGTTACCACTGCATAAAGGAACTGCAGAGTGCTTTACACCTACGGGCTTCAGAGTAAACACACTACAGACAGACAAGAACAATTAAATATTAACAGGGTGGATTACTAACTGCATGTCCATTATTCGAATAATGGGGACTGGATGGTCCCCCAAATAAGCGAAAACAAGGGGAGAAACATCCCAGCGTCACTGCTGTTGTTTTGCAAAGGAAGTATGTCTTCAGCTTGTACTCAGGCTATTTTGAGGCCTCTGCTAAGATAAAGTTTAGCCTTCAGCAGAAGCAAACACACTGCTTCAGTGGGGGTGTGCAAGGTTTTGCCAAGCAGCTGGAATACACCCAACTCAGCAACTGAAGCCAACGCAGTAGTCGCAAATCCCTGTGCTGCATGCAGTGCTGCAGAATCCACTCATTCCCCACAAATAAAGCCTCACTTCTAGAGGCAGCTTAGACCAGTTACTGGCTGAGAAACTTCCATTTTTTTAAAGAGAGTTTTAATAGCAGAAATGAAATCCAGACCCACAAATTATCTATCACATATGGCTCGCTTCTTTCCCCTCTCTAGTGCACCACCTACGCTGTGAAAGCATCAAGCTTATTCTGGACAGGAATATGTTTTGGGGGGAGAGGGTGGAAAATAGCAGTTTACTTAACAAGTCACAACGGCAGAACAATAAGACTCTCGTCAAGACCAGCTGAAGAAACGTGCAGCTGAAGGAGGAGGGGGAGAGAAAAAAAAATAGGAAGTCTCGATTTTAATATTGAGTGATTTCTTCATAAAAGGGGATTGCCAAAAGGCTTCTATGGGGGAAGTGTGAGCGGGTCATTGTTCTCCAGCACTGCGTGGGATTTAACAATGGTGGCACCCTGATAAGTACCTGCAAAGCAAGCAGTTTTCCATCAGGAAGCAGGGCTGGTAAATGCACTTTCAAGCGGGACATTTCCACTTTGGCCCCTTCGGAGATAAAGAGCCCGTATGCACACACACACACACACCATGGCTAACCCCAGAACCTCACCCTTCTCGGCCCAGCGCCTTCCCCCGGGCAGGAACGACGCGGCCAAAGAGAGGAGGGGGGGGGGGGGGGGGTAAAGTTGGGGCCAGCCGCCTCCCCCCCCCACCGAGCCGCCTCCCCCACCCAGCGCCCGGGCGAGGTTACCTGGAAGGACTGCTGGTTGACCAGGCTGTAGACGAGGATGAAGCCCTGGCCGTTTTTGATGTAGAGGTCGCGCATGGAGGCGAACTGCTCGGTACCCGCCGTGTCGAGGATCTCCAGCACCGACGGGGACGAGTCCACCTCGATCTCCTTGCGGTAGAAGTCCTCGATGGTGGGGTCGTACTTCTCGATGAAGGTCCCGGTGACGAACTGCACCGTCAGGGCGGACTTCCCCACCCCCCCGCTGCCCAGCACCACCACCTTGTACTCCCGCATCGGGCCCCGCAGCCGCTCGCCGCTCCCCCGCCGGGCCCGCCGCCGCGGCCCAGGCCTAGGGCAGGCGGCAGCGCGGCCCTCTCATAGCTCCGGCCCGCCTGAGGAGAAGGGCGAGGCCCCGCTGCTCCCGCGCCGTCCTGAGGGGAGGGAAGAGAGACAGCCGTTAGGGCCCGGCCCAGCCCCGCCGCCCCGCTCCTCGCCGCCGCCCCGCTCCTTACCGCCGCGCCTCACTCCATCCCGCCGCGCCTCGGCCGCGGGAACCGCCCGGCAGCGGCCGCCCCCGCCCGGAAGGGTTATGCTGCAGCACCCGGAGGCGCGCCCCTCCCCGCCGCTTTCACCGGTCACTTCCGGCGCGGAGCCCCAGCGGTGCGGGCTGAGGCACGCCCCGCGGCGTGCTGCGTCACGGGCTGCGCAATACAGCCACGCCCGCCGCGGAGGGGGACGGCTTTAAGCGCTACGGGGGCTGCGGGGGCGGGGCTGCGGGGGCGGGGCTGCGGGGGCGGGGCTGCGGGGGCGGGGCTGCGGGGGCGGGGCGTGGGACACTGCGGGGGCGGGGCGTGGCACTCGGCGGGGGCGTGGCCGCGGGGGCGGGGCCTGGCACTCCGCGCGCCCCGCCCCTCCCGGCCTCGCGGCGTGGGCTCGGCAGAGCCCGGGTGCCGCGGCGGAGCCGGGCTGGGGGACAGGCTGCCCCCCGCACGCTGGGCCCCGGGGAGGCGAGGCCAAGCAAAGCTGCTGCCGGCTCCGGCGGCACCGGCGCCCTCCCAGCACGTAGGTCGCTCGTAACGGCGGCCAGGCCCCCGCAAACGAGGCGGCTGTCGTGAGGAGGTCGCGTCCCAGCGCCCGAGCGGGAGGCGGGCTGGGGCTGGGGCTGGGGCAGCGCCGGGCGGGCGGCGGGACTCGCGGCAAGCGTGCCGTAAGCCCGGCGGGCCCGTAACGAGCGTTCCCAGCGCTGAGGGGCCGCCCAGCGCGTCACTCGCCTCCCGGCTGCCGAACGGCCGCGGGTCTCGCCGCTCGGCGCTCAGGGGCCGGGCGGAGGTGTTGCTGTGCCCTCCCGCTTTCTCTCCCTCGGAGCCCGCTGCGGGAACAGCCCCACCCTGGGGCCCGGCTCGAACCCCGCGGTGGCCGGGCCGCTCGGGCGCTCTCCGCTCCGCCGGCCGGCAGCAGGTGTCAGCAAGGGACCGGCCGCCGGGCTGGGCGCTGCGGCGCATCCACCCACCCGCCCGCCTCCCCGGGGGCTCTGGGACTCGGCCCCGGCGCTTCCCCCGCCGGCGAGTTCCCCTCGCCGCTAAGAGGAGGTAACTGGAAGCAATACACGGCTGTTCGCTCTCTCGCTCGCTTCAGCCCCGGGTCAGTTTGTCGGCACGAAGTGTTCCCACCCGGAGGAGAAGCGGCCAGGATTTGTTTCGAGCCATCACGCTGCTGCTCCTCACGGCCTGTGGGATTTCAGCAGGTGCCTGCAGGGAGCAGGTTTTGTCCCTTTCCTCCGTGTGTCACCTAGTTGGGTTGCAAGCCTCCCCCGTCACCTGCCCGTGTTGCACCCTCCCTGCCTGTGTTGTGTCCCTCCTGTGCCTCAGTGGGCCCCAGAGAGGTTCCTGGTTGAGGTTGAGCATCATCCAAAGATGCAGATAAAACACTGTGAGGTGGCTCTGCTTGCAGCTGGTCTTGCAAATAGTGTTATTTTATTCACTTTCTTTCCATAAAGTAGAGGAAAGACATGGAGCTGTTGGAGTGAGGCCACAGAGATGATGGGGGCAGGGCTGGAGCACCTCTCCTGTGGAGACAGGCTAAGAGAGTCGGGCTTATTCAGCCTGGAGAAGGCTCCAGGGAGACCCAACTATGGCCTCGCAATACTTAAAGGGGTACTGGAGGAAAGTGGGAGAGGGACCATTCACCAGGGAGTGCAGTGATAGGACAAGGAGAATGGCTTCAGGCTGGAAGAGGGCAGGTTTAGGTGAGATATTAGGAAGAAATCCTTCCCTGTGCGGGTGGTGAGGCCCTGGCACAGGTTGCCCAGAGAGCTCGTGGAAATCCCTGGATCCCTGGCAGGGTTCAAGGCCAGGTTGGGTGACGTTTTGGGCACCCTGGGCTAGTGAAGGTGTCCTCACCCCTGGCAGAGGGGTTGGAACTACATGACCTTTGAGGTCCATTCCAACCCAAACCATCCTACGGTTCTAGGATTATAGGGAAAGCTCAGTGAAGACTTTTAGTCACCAGAAGAAATCTTAAATCAGTTACACCAAAATTGAGTCACTCTTTATTAGATACAAGTAATAGCCACTCTCCTTCCTTGCTATTTGCCTCCAAAATTGTCTTGTCAAGTGAATTGCTGGCATGAGGCAGATGTGCCGGGATGGAAGATACTCATGTGGCTGGTGAATCAGCTTGAAAATGCAAAAAGGTGAGCATTAAAACAGGCTGCCTCCTACCTCAACCCTATTATAAATCACAAATAGTTGCAAAGTACCTAATGCACTCAAGGTGCCCAGGATAAGGGAGAAATGCAGTCGCTTGCAGAGGAGCTTCCCATCTAATTTTAACCATGACACAACCAGCTACAGTGACAAATGGGGGGGGAGGGAGAAAAGGGGTAAGGGAGGATGAGGGTGACAATAATGAGATTACACGGTCACTTAGGTTCATTATACGCATGTCTTTGTGGCGCTGCAGGTCCATTATGTTTGCAGTGGGTGGAGGAATGACTAAGGGAGAGAGGGATGGGGCAAAGAGCACAGCCACGGGGCAAGTGGAAGTAAAAAAATGCTTGGGTGCAATGTGAGTTTACACAATGCCTCACTCCAGAGCTGAGTGGAAAGCCCAAGGCAGGATTGGGAACCTGCATGTTTTTTCCTCCGTGTCCTTGGTGCTTAATCAGTATTGGGTTAGATTCCTGGAGATTTATTTCCCAACTTTAGACCTGGCCTTACATGTCTACAGCCGAAAGGAAAAAAGCTGATCCCAAAGCACACCTGACTGTTCCTTATCCTGAAGACAAGTTGTTCCCTTTGTTTAAGAGTCTGTGCAGTTATTTCATTGCCTTGTATGCTACCGTGTACTTGGAGCCACAAAAATAGCCAGTGATGTAAAAGGGTTTGAAACTCTGCACGGGAATAACTGCTTCTGCCATAAATGGCCAAGTGAGAGCTGAGCCAGCCACACAGGGCACCTGCTGATACCACCGCTCCCTTGCTATCACCACCTCCCCTCCATCCCATCCCAGGGAGGTGCGGCACATCCCGGGGCGAAGTCCTCATTTAATCTCTGCTGCCCACTTTCTCCCTGGCTCTTGCCAAGGAGAAGGACGCAGGGCTTGGCCCTCGGCACTCTCCTGGGAGGGTTTGCCCTCCTTCAGCAAAATAAACCTCCCAGATCAGCGTCTGGGCAGGATTTGATTGCTGCCAGAGCAGCTCTGCAATGGCTGTGGCCTCAGCTGCTCTATGCCATCCCCGCAGCCAGCAACAATAAAGCAGCCTCTTATTAAATTAACCTGCTAAGACACAGATCCTGCAGGGATGTTCAGGGAATGGACAGATGGCACAAGCAGGGGCCAGGAATAACTGCAATCCCCATCTTGCCAGCATGAGAGATGGATTCTACCCAGCGCTGTGTGGGGCAATGAGGGCAGGCAGTGCCCTGTCCTGCAGAGCGGGGACAGAGGGGTACCCTCAAGCTCTGGAGAGAGCGAGGTGCCTGGAACATCCTCGAGTGCTGGTGTGGGACTTCACCACCTCCCCACCCCTGCTGCAGCGTGGACACTGCCATGCCGTGTTGCTGCTGCTTCTTGCGGGCTCTCCGTGCTGTAATTACCGAGCAGCTCGCTGCTGTGACTCACTGCGTCTGCCCCAGCCATAAGCCAGGCTCTCCTCTGCCAGGAAGCCTGCATCAGGCTGCCATGCGAAGGTGGGTGGGTAGATGCAGAGCAGGGAGAGCCTGGATTTCACCTAAGTTACCATCTAGCTGGGCACAGCCCGCACATAAACACGTGCAAAACCAGCTTAGGGCCTAGTGTCATTTCTTCTCCGCCTCTTCCAGTGGTTTTGCTAATCCACTTATTGTGCCTTATGGTGTTCAGCGTGTAAGCTGCGGGGTAGGGACGGACTCCTTGGGGCTCCTCAGGGCTGTTGGAGCATTGGGGGCTGCTCTCACGTGAGGCTTTTTGGAGGAGGTCCTGTTGTACCAGTTCTGTAACCGTAGTTTCAGCTCCGCAGGTTGCAGTGAGATACGTCTTAGGGGCTGGATGTGTTCACCTGGCACATCCTCCCAATTCTGGGTCTGTTTCAGGCAGTAAGACCTGCAGAGATATTTTGTCTTCATCAGCTATCCCTGCCAATGTGGTGATGACTCAGAGGCAAATTCTAAGGATGTTTCTCAGAAATTTCTTATTTCTACCACCCTTCATCTTCTCTGTGTTACTGCAGCAGTACTGAGAGGCATGCTAGCACTTAAAAAGAGGTAAAGGGCATTTTCCAAAGCAGTTACAGATCCTGGGGCAGACTTGGGGCTGCCCTGAGTTATAATTAATACAACAAAGAGGTTATTGGGATTTCTGGGAGCAGAGGCATTGCTCTTCTGGCCCCAGGCATGGTACCAGATCACCAACCCTTTAGAAAAGCTTGGTCCAGGAGCTGGGTGTTGCTGACAAGCAACAGCACAGGGGAAGATGCTGTTGTTACACCCTGCCACACATAGCTTGCACCTCCGCACCAGCCCTCTCCTGGTTATCCAATATGCAGAAGAACTTCTTCACAGTGAAGGTGACAGAGCCCTGGGACAGGCTGCCCAGGGGGGTGTGGAGTCTCCTTCTCTGGAGATATTCAAGACCCATCTGGATGTGACCTGCTTTGGTCGGGGGGAAGGGGGTGGGGAGGTTGGATTCAGTGATATCAGGAGGTCCCTTCCAAGCCCTACAATTCTGTGAATCTGAACCCCCTCTGATGCTGCATCTCCTGCCTGCACGATCAGCATCCTGCGCTGGGAGCGACGAGCCAGTCTCCAGACAGCGATGAGGACACTGGTGGTGCAGGAAACGAGCTGGTTTCACAGGTCACTCCTCTTCCTATTTTCTCCAGCCACAGAGCTCTCTCCTCATCGCCCTTCACGGTCCAAGCTGATACAATCCATACTGCAGTGCCTGGGAAGTGCCTCCAGCTCTCGCTCGCTGTATCCGTGTTGGGCTCGAGCTGAGCCGCAGCTTCACGGCTCCCAAAACATGGCTCGTCCTTCAAGCGTGTGACACCAGCTTTCAGGTCCTCAGGCCCAACCTCATCTGATCACCAACAGCCTCTCCCTAAAGTACACACACACATGGCCTAAAGTTTTTAGCCGACATTGTAGCAGAGTAAAACTGAAATTACAGCTGCTTAAGGCTCAAAGGCTGGGTGGCAACAGTGAACACACAGCCCAGACCTGTTGCTTCAAACTTCAAAGGAGAAGAAAGGTAGGGGGAAGGTAAGCCCGCTGCTTAGATACGTTTTTAGGACTTGTGATAAAGGAGATTTTAAACTGATGTCTAACAAAGAGCTCCTGATAAAAATTCCATGGATTTTCGATCACATCCCTGCAGCATTTGCCAGTCAAATGCTATGGAAATGTGCGAACATGTGTGTGAAATGGGCTAGCAAAATGAAGCAGGCAACAATAAATTTGAGTGAAACCTTCTGTGTTACTCCCACTGGGGAGAGAGGAACCATAACATCCAACCCAAGCAGGGCACTGAGAAAATACTTCAGTGTGATGTTGATCTTAATAAGCAAAAAAAACGCTTCTTTCTTCTTTTTTCATGAATTACTTTCCACTTGGCAATTTCCTCATAGCAGGGACAAGTATTATCCCGACTCGTTAATTCCTCCGTGCAGACTCCAGCGCTGAGCTCATTAAAGCGTGCTGAATCCCCAGGCAGAGCTGCCGGGTCACGCTCCCATCCGGTGCGATGACCTCAGACACGCACAGCCGCCGTGCAGCCTCATCGCCAGCCCTGGGACAGATGGTGTCACAGTGGTGGCCGAGCACTTCTCCTGCTGGCAGGACCTGGGCACCTTGTTCAGTGACGTGGGGATGTTTCTGCTGAAGTACTGGTGCCTCTTTCCTGAGGAAACCCAGGGCATCATCCCTCCTGGCTGGGATGGGATGCACATGAACACACACACATGAAAACCAGGTCCTGGCAGCACTCATGACATGTGGGAACCATGTTTCTCACCCAGGTGGGCGATGCCACTGTCACCAACTGCTCTGGGGTGGGACATCTGCATGGTGTGGCCTCGCCCGCCTGCT
The DNA here is from genome assembly GCA_022605575.1 of Laterallus jamaicensis coturniculus. NCBI lineage: Eukaryota > Metazoa > Chordata > Aves > Gruiformes > Rallidae > Laterallus > Laterallus jamaicensis. The sequence continues at coordinate 18,458,196 of JAKCOX010000014.1, forward strand.
GACAGCACCCAGTTTGCCACCCATCCCTCGACCCCAGCCACAGCAGAGAACACACATACATGGCCAAATCCGTGTGTCAGGCTTGTGTCCCCAGGTGGCCGTGCTGTGCGAGGCTCTCATGAGGGTGGGGGCAGGTCCTGGGCTGAGATGCTCCTGGAGGAGATCAACCAGAGGCCAGCAGAAAAGGCTTTCCAGATAAGTGCATTGGTAGAGCTGAGAGCAAAACCAGCCAGGCCGAGCTTCTCCCCAGACTGCATTTGCAAAAAGCTAACAAAACTGTCTGCGAAGTGAGAACACGGCGAGCTCATTACGAGGCGCTTTATCAGCCTTTCTGGCACGGGAGGCCAACAGTGCAAAGCTGTGTGTCCTCCGTGGCAGAGCCCGTCAGCTCCCCTGGAAGCGACACCTGGCTGCTTGGAGGCAATCCAGGCACTGGCGAGGGTTGTCGCAACTCCATGGAAAGCTGCAGCCTGGATAATGTGCAGCATCCGTCATCGTCATCCAAGGGAGCCCAGTGAGCACACCTCAGGGACTGGCTGCTCCAGGAACCTGACACGGGGGCTGAGGGGTTAAAGTGCTTCAGCTGGGGAAGGTCCTTGGAGGAGAACAGCACCAAACCCACTTAATTAGAGTATTCAAATTGGATGGGGTTGCAAAGCAGTTAATTTCTCATCTTGAAAAAAACCCAAGAATTAATATTTTTCCAGCCGGGATCAGAAGCAGGAGAGGCCATCAACAGCCTCACTGGGGCTCCCCGTGCAGGGGAGGACTCCAGAGATATTGGACATAATTGCCCATGGTCTTTAGCATTTTGTTCTGCAGTGTAAGAACTTGCCCGAGTTCATTTTGTGAATAGAAATTGGCACTCCAAACCCCAGCTGTCCCTGCAGTGGCGAGGTGCTGCTGGCTGGTTCCATATTGCAGAGCGCTGCTTTGGCCTTTCAAGGAATTTCCTAGTTTGCACAGGCTGGAGAGGAGAAAGCCCGTGGCTGGTGAAAGCAAACATGGCTCTGAGCAGGCTGGTGCTTGCTCCTGGCGTCCGAGGCAGCCAGCCACCTTGCCATCCCTGCAGACAAACAGAGGCACCGCTCACACCAAAGGTCCGTTGCCTTGTCCATCCACAGCCATGGATATCTCAGCATCAGCAGCCTCTGGGTGAGCCCAGCTATGCCCGTGCTGGGGAGAGGAAGCTCTCACCTCAGCCTGTGCTACAGCAGACCCAGAGGCAATGGGGGATGCAGCTCAGGATGCTGGGGGGAAGAGAGCCAAGGCTCACTCCTGGGCTAGTCCTCATCCACAGGCTGGCAGCTCCCCTTGATCTGGTCCATCTGCCTCATCCCTCAGGCTTTTCTCATCTCCTGCTTTTCACTTTTCTAATCTCTCCCCCCATATTTAATCCCACGCCAAATTCTTCCCCATCCTCTTAAAATTCTGCAAGTCTCCTTTTTTTTTTTTTTTTAAAAGCTTGGCTGTGTAATTATGAAACATCCCAAATCCCCCTGTGTGCTCAGTCTTCATACCTTGTGTTCCCACCACTGTGTTCTAATCACTTAAACACAAGGTCTTGGCCTACTCGACACAAAAGTTTGCATGTTCCCTAGAAGAAAAGTCATCCCTCTGTAGCTAGTGCTTTGTGGTGGATGAGAAGGAAGGGGGGGCACACCAGGAGCAGAGGCAGCAGCTGGGGGTTTCTGCTTCAGGTGCTGCACCTTGAAGCAATGCTGGTGGCTGAGCTGAGCTGCGCTTCTTTCCGGGCAATACCTAGTTGCCCCTCAATGGCTGTGGGTGAAGGGCTTTGACACCTTTTGTCAGCTCTGTACCAGGTGTGGTTGGCAGGTAGCTGGGCCATGTGGCTCTGCGGGGTACCCCACGCTGCCATCATCCCTGGCATAACATGCTGAGTCTCCTCGGTGGGAATGGGGAGAAAAAAGCTGCTTCCCCGTGCAGAGGGAAGTTGTACCAAGAGCAGAACGAACCAATCTCTGGCTGCTGAGCTGCTCTAGCACTTTGTGTTGGTGAAAGGAATAATCAAGTCCAGCTCTAGAGAAGGCAAAGATGGAAAGAAAATAAAAGCTTTCCCTGTCAAGCTGATTTCTGCCTGGGGTTGGGGCCCTCCTCAGGGGCCTGGATGGTGGTTTTAGGAGGATGTGCTGGTGCTGCTCTGTGAGCACTGGATCCACGGTGATCCTACAAATTTTTGCTTTTCCAGCTCATTCCTGTGGGGCTGGAGGGAAAGGGGAGGGCAGCTTCTGGGGCTCCCAGCCCAGCTCCTGGCCACGGGGCCGCTGTGTGTGCTCACACCAGGCTTGCCCAGGGAACTCTGCTTGAGCCTCAACCCCAGCTTGTCTCCTGTCTTTCCCACAAAAGCCACGTCTGGTGCAAAAACCTGGCTTTCCCCAGGCCAGGACCCTCACACGATGACCCAGGTCTGAGCTAGGGGACAAGAAGCCACACGCTGAAGTGCTGCTCGTGGGGCAACTCGGTGAGGGAACACGCCTGGGGCCTCCTCACCCACCCACTAACTTGAGCCAAGGGCTGAGCTCTGCCCTCCACAAAAGCATGGGATGTTTTGCCACAGACACAACCACCACCAGCTCAAAATCTGGATCCGATGCAGTGCTGCCTCCACAACATTACCCAATTAAAGGAAAAACCCACAGTGAGAAGGGGGACCCAGAGGCTCCTCCTGCTCCCAGTAGCACACCCTGAGCTGGCTCAGTCCCAGCTTCAGCTACTTGTAGTCTGGGCAACACACATTTTGGCAGGCAGCGCCCCCAGCCCCATCCTTGTTAAGTGCTGGGCAGAGATGTGGCAGTGCCAGGCACCTTCAAGCAGGAGTATGGGGGGACACCACATCTCTAGGTTGGACCAGGGGAGCTGAGCCGTTATCCCAGCCCCAGATGAGCGCTGCTCCATCACTTGGTGTCCTGTGGAAGAAGCAGGTTGATGAGGCGGGAGGTGGGAAGAAGTAAAGGAGGAGTGAGGGGACTCAGGCCAGAGCAACTCTTCTCTCCCTGTTCCTCCCCACCTTGCACTGGGACCAGCACTGCTGGCTGGCAGTGGGTGTTCGTGACTCATTATCCCCAGTCGCCATCAGATGACACACTTACTGCCAGCTGGACGGGCCTCGTGCCAGCACAGCAGGCCCCGGAGCCTGGTGGGAGGGCGGCTGGGCTCTGGCAGCAGCTCTGCTGGTGCAGACAGGCTGGGAGGTCACCGGCTGCAGCCCTGGGATGCACAACCCCGTGCGCACCCCTGGCTGGGGGCGGGGGGGGTCATTGGGGCAGACCAGATCCCTCTGTCCTGGCAGCGAGTGCCCCATGCTCAGGATTCAAGCACAGGGCTGGCCGTGGGTGCTGGAGCTGCATGGGCAGAGCCTGGCAGGATGGGGTGCAGGCAGCTGGCATGTCAGGGAGCCAGCCCAGCACCCTCACCTCCTGCAGCACCCACCCTGCTCACCACAGCTTCCCAGCTCCTGGTGCCAGCTCCACGATGACAAATACCTTTAGCGCAGCTTTTATTAGGTGAGACGCCCGACTCTGCTCCCCATGCCAAGCACTAATGCAGCGCAGACCTAAATACAACCCTAATGCGAAAGCTTAAAGGATTTCTCATAATTGAGCCAAGCTGGCAGAGGGGTGAGAGCCTGGCGGGGGAACTGAAGCCCACCTCCCTCCCTGGGATGAGCCACCCTCTGCCCAACCCCCTCATCCAAATCCATCCGTAGCCCCCACCCTTGGATTGCACGACATGGGGAATTAAAAAGTCTTCCAAGGCTTCATCCCACCCAGCCCAGAGCCCCGCATTGCCCTCATTACCCTCCCTAAAACCCCCTAGCACAAGTAGCATCAGCACTGCAGGTGCTGCTGGGGCCCTGCATGCCCCTGCCCACCCTGAACCCCTGCTGTAAGGCACAATGGGGCAGCAGGACCCACACACCCAAAGGATGCTCAGTGTTGGGGAGATGCCAAGCCAGCACCTGCTCCTCCCACAGACCCCAATGTTGTGGGGTTGGGGCGGCTGCAGCACCCTGAGGCCAGCAAATGCACGGACTTACCTTCGCGTTACCCCTGCCTCCACACTGACCTGAGAGCAGCGGTGGTTTCATGGGCAGCTTCCCGTGTCTCCTCACCGGCACGGCCATGTGGCCCTTGAGCAGAGAGAGGTGGCCAATGGCTTCGATTTGGGCCTGTGTTTCTGCAGGGGAAAGCAAAGAGCGTTTTTCTTCAGCAGATGCCTCACAAAGCACCCGTGAGCATCCCAGAACACCTCCTGGCATCCCTTGGCACCCAGGTGCCTTCACCAGGAGCTGCTCATGGGCAGAAGCCCTGGCACACACCCAGCTGTCACCACACCACAAGGCAGAGCGGAGGGCTAGCGGGGCTGTGGGATGAGCAGGGCTGGCAGCGGGGACACAGCCCCCCAACAGCTCATACGGTGCATGCAGGAGCTGCAGCTGAAACACAGCCGCAGAGATCAGCTCAATGCTGGTAGTATAAAGCACCAAAGCAGAAGCCACATCAATTCTAAAGGCAGGCTTCAAGCCTGTGCTGGCTGCCGAGGGGAGGAAAGCAGCAGCTCCCTTGAGAAGGCACCGGTAACATTTACAAGCAAATAATTTACATGCACTGTGGAGAAAAGCAGAAATACCTCTGCGCAACCAGCTGCAGCTGCAGAGAGAGGAATGGTGGGGGTGTCGCAGCGCTGTCGCCTCAGGGCTGGATTTACACCCTTGGATCCTGGGCAAGGGCAGCAGGAACAGCCAGGATGGAGTATGCTGCTGCTAAATGGACTGGCAGAGCTATCCTGAGAACGGTAACATGAGGAGGAAAGGGCAAAGACATTTGCAGCGAACATCTTCCAGCCAAGCAAGCCTGGCTGGGACCTCATCAGAACAGGTGTGCCAGGTGCCTGCTTTTCCAAGCCCATTCCCCTGGCCTTCAGGCTGCAGCTCTTTCCATCTCCGTGTGGGTCCCTCTGCCCACAGATACCCCAGAAGACTTCCAGACTCTTTAGGGAAACTGCTTTTTGGGATGTGCTGCTCTCAGATGTACTCGAGGCAGGGTCCCACCTGCGCCCAGCAGGAAGGAGCACATTGGTCCATCGACTGCAGCACCAGCTCGGAGCGTGAGTGAGAGGGAACGGGGTACTCCCTGGGCAGCAACATGCACTGACATGACCCCTCCTGCAAAGGGTTAAGGCTTGTGTTGGAGAGGGTATTTTAGATCCACAGCTCATCAGGGATTAGCCAAACATCTCTTTCTTCAGTCGCCTTTTTCTCACAATAAAGGGATCAAAGCAATCTATTTATTCAGCACCAAGTCCAGATTGAATAAAAACTGGCTTTGGACCACAGAGACCCATCAGAATATGGAATAAGCCTTGGAAAATAGAGACTTCCCCTCCCCTACCCCATGTTACCCACTGAAGCTTCAACAGCCATATGGAGATTTTTACTGAACTTGGCTTTTCTGCACGTGTCCCCATGGAGAGGAAGGCAGGTAGCTAGCTAGGTGCTGTGGTATTTCCAAATGACACACGCCATAAATACAGGATCATGCAGAGTTTTCTCAGATCCTTTAATCCAGCTTCATCGAGAACGTGGTTTGCAGCAGCTCCTCCTGTGACTCCTGCAAACGGGCCCCAGGCGAAATCCCATATCCCTGACCCAGGGATGCTGTTCAGCCTTGAAAGACAAAGTCTCCCGTTAATGGACCACCCTTGAATTTCAGTGCCGGTGTGGGACTCACCTCCTCAGCCCTCCCCACAGGGATGCTTCTCCCACATGGAGCTGGTGTCTCCAAGCTGTCACGGCACAGCCCTTCCCGTGGCCTCAAGGAAAGCATCCCCTGCAAGCTCCATCCCCTTCCCACAGAGAAAGCCAAACCACAGGAAAGCTGGTAATGAAATCTCCTAATTGTTCAGGAAGGATCCCACACCGTGACCGGAACACTGCAACAACTGCTGCTTAGAAAAGTTTCAGTTCCCCATTTTATGGTCTTAGAAACAATCCAGTCACTTAATTGTGCCATCAGACAAGGTAAGAATCATTTATAGAAAAAAAACCCCAACTCTGTACGTGGCCTTGACACACAAACGGAGTCAATTAACCTGCAAGGAGAAATCAGGGAAAGAGGCTGATGGAAAAGTGACAGTTATATAATTTGTCCTGGGCTTGGGCTGCCTTTTTTCAAAGTCAGCAGCTTGTCCTACTAAAAGCTGGTGGGGAGGAGCAGTGTGTGCACAGCCTCCTCCTGCAGCGAGCATCCCTCCACAGCCTGCATCCCTCCGCAGCTTGCCTCCTTGCCGTGCTGCTCCTACCCGCGCAGCTCTAGCAGAACTCCATCCCCTGAAAATACTTGTTCTCCCAAGTGCTACTTTTCCCCTGGAGTCAGATGCTTTGGGAAAACAGCCAATGCTCTCTCCCATGCTGTGCTCCTGTCTCCGTCCCCCATGCTGGCATCCAGCCCCTCTTGCTGCCTGATTTGGGCTCTGCATCCGGTGCTGCAGCAGCCCGGGTGCCGAGGCCAGCCCACTGCTCAGGCCTTAGCAGAGTTGCTACTCACATCCTCAGGGGTTCCCCGGTGGTGTCTTTTGCTGCTCCTGAGACGCGCAGTGCCGCCGCCCGGCACGGTCACGCTCCTGGCTTGGTGCCTCCAGGTGGACCTCATGCATGTGGAGACTGGATGGCAAAAGCCAAAAGCTTTTAGGGATCCACCTCCAGCCAGTTTACGGGTAAAAGCCCCTTTTATGAGGGTGGTGACCACGATGTTGGCGCAGCTGAGCGACGTTCTTACCTCTAATCTACAGGACATTACAGAAGGGACACACAAACTCAGCCAGAAGCCATTTTCTCTTGCAGAAGTCTAGGCTTGAGCTTAGCTGCTGTTGCCCAGGGTGGCAGTGAGAGGCATCCCCAGCCCACACCAGCCCAAGACGAGAGCCTGGCAGGGCAGCCCGGGCTGAGTTGGGTGCTTGGAGCGGAGCTGGGGGATCCGGGCTGCTGCCAAAGGGAGCTTACTGCTGTCTTACTGCACTGGGACGTTCAAAACGGTATCTGACACAAACGCTGAAAGAGAGAAATTAATACACACATCACCGTGCCACAAAAGCTGCAGGCTTTGGAATGATAGTCAATTTATTCTTCATGGTTATCTTCAAACGCACAGCTCTGATCTCCCCTCTAATCACATCACAGATAGGGTCAGAAAGGAAGCATGGAAAAGTACAAACCAAGCGTACCGCACCACGAGTGTGTCTCAGGAGGTCTAAGGCACGAGAGAAACCAAACGGCAGCATCTGGAAAGTTTTACTTTTTATTTTTCTAAAATACAAATGTCTTTCTCGTGTTAGTAACTTTAATATGAGGCCAAATGCTTCCGATAAAAAGGAGGCACTGGCTACAGAATGCAAAATACTGAAGGTATTTTTCTGGAAAGAAATTTATTCTGTTGTTCTACACTTTTGATGTAACATTGAATCAAATTCATTAGTTATTATTTTTACATCAGAACCTTTAAAGTTTGGGACTAATAAACTGGAACTTGAAAAGTTGGTTGTTTTTTTTGGTTTTTTTGTTTGTTTTTTTTTAAAGTAAACTCCTATTAATGTGTAGATATGGATCCATAAAAAACATAACCAAGAATTTTATACACTTTATTAAAAGATCAAAAAATAAACAATAACAATATAGAAGTAACATACTAAAATGAGTAGCATTATGCACATTTCTAAAGCACGTACAAGCACTACAGCAATATAACGTGGCAAAAAGAAAAATAAATTCAAAGCATACACCCTGTCGGTAGCAGTTGAGGGAATGAACTATCATGTTACTGAACTGAAATATTGCATTAGCCTACGCTGTCTGGATCCCATGATATTTTAATTTCTTACAATTCCACAGGGCTACCTGTAATCGTTTGTATATACTTTTTCTAAACTATGTCATTAACTTGATATCTAATGTTTCCCTTGTTTTACCAGAGATGCCTATGAAAAGAAGAATGTGCTTCAAAGATCTACTTTACACAGTACAGTATAAATGCTTTTATATATTTAAATTAAAAATTTACAATTTAGGAGAACATTCTCTCTTTGATTTTAGTGATTGCCTAAAATACAATTCTCTATTTATAAAAAAAAATAGTGATCTGTTGTCTGGTGATATAATAAAGAGCGCGGGGGGAGTCTTGGTTCTTCTTCATGATTTAAAATAAAAATATAATTAAAACAAAGCTAATTAGAAAGGAAAAAAAAATCCCATAATCCAATCTAAGAATGGTCTTATCATCCCCTCATCTGCTAGGATACAAAAGCCATGGCAACAAAATCATTTGGCTTCCACCACTATCAAATAGCATCTGTGTACAGTAATAAAGAACTGGAACCTTGTAATTCGGTGTCAGGTAATTCTCTCTGTTGTGTGTTTGGAAAAATAACTTCGTTTTATTTAATAGCTGTGTTATTTTTGCATGTTTAAGTATCTCATTTGAGAGGCAGATAGAGTTATTTTTGATGATAGAGGATATCAGTAAAGATCACTAGCAAAGATTTTCGCGGTGTTGTCATGATCACGCTCATGCCCCAGCGGAAGGAAGTCAGACCAGCCACGAGTCATCTCACACCGTGCAAAATATTGTTCTCTCATAATCCCAGAAACAAGAAAGAGCCTGGTTACAGAAAGGGGTTAGGCAGAGGCGAGCCTCAGCGCCACGGTGCCTGGAATTAGTTGGTCGGTTCTTATTAAAACCTAGGTTATTCTAACACCCACAAAGAGAGGTGGTATCTGAGCTTCCTCCCTGGTTACAACACCACACAACGCTACTGCTCAGATTCGGCAAACACCCAACGCTACCAAACCTGGGGGTGCCCCACGGGCTGGGCCCTCGCTGCCGTCTGCAGGAGCCAGGCAGCTCCAAGACCTCAGCAGCCATGGCCCATGGGCAGGTCTTGTGCCCAGCAGTGATGCCCCTGTGCCCAGCCCTGGAAGGGGCAGGGAAGAGGGATGGCGACATCGAGTGCCGCCACCTACCTCTGCTCTGGGGTGCTCGACTCATTGCTTGGGTCAAGACCCACCGTGCAGCAGAACCAGCAACTTCCTGCAGCAAATCTGGGGCTTGGGTTTTGCAACCCCTCCACCACCCTCCCCTAACAACCAAAACCAACAGAAAACCCCCACCTTGTTCTAATAAAACATTAAATGGGTCAATGCAGGCACTTCAGCTTCTCCAAAATCCCCCTGGTACTGCAGAGCTCTGGCAGCATCACCAGAACAGCAGAAAGGGAAGCAAGAGGCTGCTCAGCAGGCTGGGGGATCACGGCTGCACTCTCCTTTGGTGGCAACTCAGCAGGGCTTGTCAACCCCAGACAGAAGAACCAAGCTGGTGGCCACACTGCATGATCAGCCTTCACCTCCCTGCTCCAAACCCAGCCGGCACCGCTGCTGTGCAGCACTCTTGGATGAACACCACAGCTGTTGTACAGCAAAGGAAAACGGTCCAAGACAACCCAAACCCACCCCCCTATCCTTCCACAGCTCATCACTCCCCTCCAATTTGTTACCAGGACCCAAAAACGTAAAAAAAAAAAAAAACCACAAAAAAATTAAAAAATAAAGGAATTTTAAAAAAAAATAAATCAGAAGTTGTGACATTTCAAATTCCCTCTGGGATGTAAAACACTCACTGCGATGACAGTCACCTCTCACAGATAAACACTTCCAGCTAGAAATAGGATTAGGTGCTAGGGAAAATGTGTGTATGCCGGCACGGACCTATCGGTCCTAATAGGATTCATTGAGAACACAACCTATCAGCAACATGACCTGGGGTGTGTTTGCAAATGTAGGCCGATTAAAAAGGAGAAAAAAAAAAAAGAAAAGAAGTAATTCAAATCTTTGCTAGTGACCTTACTAATTAATTAAGCACTGTTTCCCATTTCTCTGTGCTGCAGGTTGGAGCTGACCTGGTATCAGTCTGCTGTATAATAAGCTGTGGCAAACTACAAAGCTTTTACAACAGCAAAGCAACATCATGCTTTCAGATAAGTTTTATAGCAAAAAACTCCTCCTTTTCAAAGCCTTAGTAATACCTATCTCTTTTACAAACTTTTCCTGTATTATTACAGACTTTTTATATTCAAAATAAGTTCCAAGGATTTCTTTCGTGGACTATGTACATAAGTGCAAAAAAGGTGTGTCTCACACATTCGTACACTAACTGAATCAGTTTAACTGCAGCATATTTGTATCTTCAACACTGTTACGGGGTCATTCCACAATATTTTTTTTTGTTTGTTTTCTTCTTATGTACAGTTTTTGCTAATATAAATTAGTATTAAAATAGTTATATGCGTAATTATTTAGCCCTGATCGTAACGTAATCGCGTGAGTGCTCTGGATTTCTGGAGAAAAAGAAAAAATTGCAGGCAGAGCTACAGTACTGAAAGGGGTTAATTCTGAACTCCCACCGCCTGGATGAACGTGAAATGAAAGCAAGACTGGTCACTACATGGTAAATACAGGCTGTCATGTTTTCGAAGTGAAAATACTGTGGAATAACCCTTGCCACACAACAATTTCTACAAGCTATAAAACCTGACTCTAAATCCATGTGTTGTAAACTTCTTGACTGAAAAAGTGACGTTAAAGACACAAATTCAGCGTTCACATGGGACTTTGGGATTTTAAAAATATTCAATCATATCTTTATCTGACAGTATCGAACTGTACCTTTAACAAGCTCATACTGTTACACATCACTTTTAATTTACATGTGAAAATTTCACAAATAATGTATACAAAGGTAGCCATGTTGTAGTTTTGTTGCCATAGCAACAACAACTTAATATAATTAGTTAACAATGAATCTATCATTGTAGGAGTTACATACAAAGTTAACTTTGTTCTTAAACTGTAAACTATACAAACTAGTTATGGACTGTATTCTATACCTTACCATGCTTCAGTGTTGGTTTAGAATATAACTAAATGGGCTGAATACATGTATTAAAAATTTTAAACTTTCTCTAACTCTCCTTCAAAATTAAATTCATTAGTTACTAAAGATATATAAAAAAAAAAGCAATAATGAAAACCTTAAAAACTAATGGCAGAGAAATGAAAATATATGACATGTCTTAATGCGTTGTAGCCTAGTAACACGGTGTAGCTATATTTACATTTGGATTAGGCTAGCAACTATGTTGGTTTTTTTTTTAATTTTTAAAGTTATTACAGTCTTTAACATACAGTATATACTCTAAGGCCTTCAACAGGCACATGGTAAAATCAGGTCAATATCAAACTAAATCCATTCAACAGGAATGGGAAATTAGATTTTCCTCATAAATTTCACCTTTTTCAATTTCCATGTCTGTGAAATGTACAAGGGATAAACAAAAGGAGGACTCCAGTTTCGCAACCGCTGTGTACCCGCGTGTCCTAGCACTACCCTACCGCGCCAGCCAGCAGCCCGCCAGGTGGAGGAGAAGACATCTGGCCCAGCACATGTGTCTCCTCCTCCGGCCAGCTGCACCCACGAGACACATACCCATCTCCATCGCTGCCTCAATGGTGGTCCAAGCTCTGGTGGGACGTCCGACGCCATCAGCATGCCAGGAGGACCACACTGTGGGAACCCGGAGCGCCGCAGGAACCTGGAGCGCCAGTGTCGGCGCGGCGGCTGTGGTTGGTGGCCAGCCCGGCGGTGCCGCCGTTCGGGAACACTCTGAGCATGGTGTGAGACAGCAGGGATAGATAGATTGCATGGATGGATGGATGGATGGATGGTGGAGAGGAAAAGCACCTCGGGGTGTTCGGGAAGAGGGCCGGCGCGGGCTGGCCAGGGAGGTAACGGTTTCTAGAACATCGCGATGCAAAAATACACAGTCAAAAATCATCAGCTAGAAATAACTTCCAACTAAAACCCACGGCTGATTGTGAAATCATGTTCCAATTACTAAAACCACTGTATTTAACAAAAATAATCTTAATAGTTTTATGAATCCATTTTATTTTAAATCCCTCTTTTATTGTCTGCTTATGTTACAGTTTAGTAGTAGTACTTTTTATTGAAACTACTAACAACCTTTTTTTTTTTGTGAAAATGATCAATCTCAGCTTTCATTTTCCCTCTGCATGACCCGTTTTATCCAAGTTTCAGCATTTCTTGCATATTGTTTGCATAAGGCTGAGAGAAATGGACAAAGAGAAATAACTTTGGATAAATAAAAAATATAGGTTCATGGAAAGTGGGAAGCTTATAAAAATGTCACTAAAATTATATTGATTTAAACAAACTTACATACATCTCTTGTCAAATAAAGGATGATATTCATGCTTTTATGACATTTGTTTAGAGTCACTAACTAGTTTGGTGACTTTGAAATAGTCTATTTAGGAATTTTATAGTCTGGCGACTTGGTTTTTTTTTTTTTTCTTTTCTTTCTTGAACAAAGAAAATTAGAGCAAGTCATTGCACAACTAGTTTAAATAGTGCTACCTCAAAATGGCATTTTTGCCGAGATTGTTTTGAATTTGGTGAAGTTTAGTGCTTCAAGCTTTTCTTTCCTTAAACTCATTTACAAATTAACTCTAAATTTGCCAGCAATATAAAAACTGTTGTGGCACCTAATATAACTACCCTGAACATCCCTCATTGGACCTCTTTAATAAAAAATAATCCTTAAATGCTTTTTTTTTTTTCAGTGCTTTAAATGTGACGTGAAAACAGCTGTATTCTAGGTTTACATTCTATGCACATCTATGCCAGATGTTTTAAGTCGATAAATAAAATAGGAGGTTACATCAAAGTGTCAAGATATACAAAAATCCATTTAGCACTGAAAAAAATTCCAACCTCCTTGAACTCATAAAGCCATACAAGCTTGAATGCATCCTTTCTGGCTTAAGAAGATCAGCTCTGTTCTTTGTTGAGGCACTGGCACAGGTTGTGCAAAACCCATTTTTGATACACAAATAATTTCAAACAGGAAGTACTCAAATCCACTTTTTCCACTAACAATGTTATGGTTTTGGGAAACAGAAACTCAGTGGTGAAAAGAACAGGTATGTGGTCGCCAACATACATCAGAGCCACTGATTTTAGGCAACACTGCTGCTCATGAACACTGACGGCTGAGGAACATCTATGGACACAAGTGACTGTCAAAACATGGGGTTCATAAAAGAGGGTCTTGGTGGGGGGAGATGTTTTTTCCCTTCCCTCAGGGTTTGGTTCAAAGCTGCTGAAATGAACGGCAAGATTTCTTGCAGCCCAAGGTCTTTCTGAGATGGGCTCATCAAAGGTTCTTGCTATGAATGAGTCTCCACAGGAAGATGGTCAGAGCCTGCTCTGGGACACATGGGTTGTGCCCTAGACAACCCTCCATCACTTGCAGTCTGTGGAGATACACATCTAGCAAACTATCTGCACTCCCAGTGGAGGACAAGGGGGCAAGCAAAGTCTCCAACTGAGGCCGAGGAACTTGGAAAAGAAAAGAAAACCTGGTTGTCAGAATTTGGCACCCTACAAGAGCACTGCGAGCTCGGGGCAGCCAGCTCACCCAACTCTGGGAGCTGGCCTCTCAGTTTCAGAAACAACACTCTTTCTCCTAGTACAGAGTTAACAGATATATGGCAACAAATCCATCTCTTCCATAATGCCAATGACAATGCAGAGCTATGACAGGGATGGATTTGGCTGTATCCTCAACTAAAATGTATTCTGCAGCCAGATTGTTCAGCAACGCAGCGTAATGACAGGCTGGGCTGTCCAGGGTGCACAGGCTGGAGACCGTTTAATTCATGTGTACGAAAAGGAGGTATTGAGAACTAGCCCTTGTTGCGCATCGAACATTGCTCTCCATCAAGTAGAAGGTGCCAAAACACATCCACTGATCTACAGAAGCTCCATTAAAGATGAATGTTTATCTACAGTGGAAAGCTTACGCTGAGCCTTTTCTTGCTCTGTTAGCGCTGCATTTGCGTTAAAGGGCCAGAGCAAAAAATGGTTTAGCATAGGACAGGGAACGGTTGGACTTGATAATCTTAAAGGTCTTCTTCAACCTTGTAATTCTGTGATTCTGTGATCACTGGGGGAAAAAAAAAATCACTCACTTAGGGAAAACGGTGATTAAATAATCGGAGCATGCTGACAAAATTTCAAGTAGAGAATTTCAGGCCGAAATGTTTGAGCATGATTAGTGGAGACAAACCCGTGGGCACAGCCCTGCACGGCTTGGGCTAAGTCATGGCTGTGGGCACACTCCAGCTAACAGCTGGCATTTGCTCTTCTCCAACAGTGAGTCTTCGCCCAACTAAGTTGCCTCACCCTCACCACCTTTTTTTGACTGCACCATGAGAAAAGCAAGAGAGATTGTGCGCTGTTTGCAGCTGAGAATGCACTTCCATGGACAACAGAACTGCAGAAACCCCTCGATGCTTACCACGCTCTGAGCAAATCGTTCCTATCCCCTTACTGAGCATGGGCTTTTGTGGGGTTGTTTTTTCCAAATGTTTCCAGAATCAGCTCATTGTATTGAAAGAAATACCCTGAACTGGACTAAAACGACAGCTGTCACTTGTACTAAAAATTTGGAGACTCCATCTGAAGGCAAATTTTAAAATGATAAAAGGAGCATTTAACACATGCAACTGTAGCTGACATTAACAGCAAAATCCAGCAAAGGGCAGAACATTCCTGTGTCATGTTTTTCAAGCACATAATTCCTGTTTCCCACAATAACATTTTTAGTAAAAAACAAACAAAACCCCATAAAACCTACAGTATATGAAAACTTAAGACATAACAATAATGAAAAAAATGGTATCGAGTATACTTGATAATGATGTACACTTTAAAACAAATCAGTCGACTATGATGTAAACAAAACAGTAAGATAACACTTTAAAAACAAGACAAACATTTATCCATCGATAGTATACAGTAAACCAACAGTCCGCTGTGCAGATGCACTTATCAGGATGGTAGTCATAAAATGATTAAGTGTGTTAAAGTAATGTGTTATAAAAGTCTATTATAATTTTCTACTTGTATATCTCATATAACAGAGCGCTGTTTGTTAATTGTTTCTATAGTGCTTTTTTTTTGTTTTTTGTTTTTTTGACATTCCCATTGATCAGTTTTTGGTTAAACATGTAGGCTGCAACAGGCTTACTGTAGAGGTGGTAGAGAACGATAGAGGGAAGAGGGGATATATACAGAAAGGCCATGCGCAGCTTCCCACCAAGAAGTCCTGGTGCTCCATAATTTTACTGTTCAGAATTTCAACACGGTCTGCTGCAGGGGAAAGAAAAAAACAACAAAGAAAGGATGGTAAGTTAGAGAGAGAAATATCTGTACTTTAATATAAGTCAT
Source organism: Laterallus jamaicensis coturniculus (assembly GCA_022605575.1). Taxonomy (NCBI): domain Eukaryota; kingdom Metazoa; phylum Chordata; class Aves; order Gruiformes; family Rallidae; genus Laterallus; species Laterallus jamaicensis. Next base: position 18,473,576 of record JAKCOX010000014.1, read on the forward strand.
TCTATAAGATACATCTACATCCTCGCCACACGGTGTAAGAAGTTGCCATTAGTACGCTGCAGACAGAAAAACATGTTATTCCTTTAATTTCCTGACGTAGGGCGGTGTTGCTAATACTGCACTTGGCATCCTCTTTAATCTGCATTAGGGCTTCCCATTTTCAGTGTGCTTCACACATGCTGACAAGGCAAGTAGTGAAAAAGGGAGGTGGGTGAATAATATTCTCATTTTTGAGACAGGATGGCAGGTAGAGAGCGACTGAGGAGAGGGGCAAAGGAATCCCTCACTTCTGCTCCCATTTCTTCTGGAGAAAATCCCAGTTAAAATCTGATCCTGAGGAGCCACATATCAAAGGCAGACTGGGCTCAGAGACAAAATACTGACACAGAAACCCTGTGCTCAGGTTCTTTTTGGAGCAAACCGCCTCTCATGGGAGGTACTTGTGAAAATCCTCCCCTGAAGGACCCAACACTTGTCTGCCTCCCACAGAGCTAGGCCAGCCAGCCTGGCTACCGGCAGTCACAGAAGGGAAGAAAAACCTCTGCCAGAGCAGTAAGCGTCTCCATTGCCCAATTCCTGCTCAGGGCAGCTTTGGGAATCACCCCTCAGCACCACACAATGCCAACCGAGGTCTGGCCAAACACCTGAGCACTGCCCCAATTTCCCATGCTCAGCTGGCAACACGAAAGAATGCTTCCTCAGGAGATGTGCTGGCTTCTAGTTTATGCACAGGCCGTAATGATCCAGGAGGGATAACGATCCAGGAATGGGAGTAAAACATATGGAAAGAGTTGATGGTGGGTCTGTGAGCACTGGGGACGCTGAGGGACATAGTTCTTTTCTACCAGCCTCTGAAGGCGGTTTATGATGAGGTGTTAAAAGCACAAGTGCTTCTGGCAGAGCGGTGGCTCTTGCACATGCTCATACTGCCCTTGTGAAGAACAGGCTCTCTGACCCAGACTCTCTCCATGCCCAGCAGCTTGATCCCTAAAAATCCTATCAAATTAAACATGTTGACCCTACTCCTTTCAAGCAAGGGTTTTTCACAGTCTTTAACAGCACAGACTGTGCCATACTCTTAGCTCCTTAAGGAAACATATCCCGTGGAAGTTCCTTGTCTAGTCCAAAATCACAAAGTATTGACAGTGTGAGGTTAAGCACACACACAAAAGTGAAAAGAATTTGGAAAAAACCCCAAACGTTTCCTGAAATATACGCCAAAAAACAATCTCAAAGAGTTCAAGAATGAGGCTCTTGCAATGCAAATGATCTCCTTATCAGGTGGAACAGGCTGTCTTGCATGTGTTATGGAAATGGGTTAACATGTCACCGTCACATCTCTCTTATTTGTGAGAGCCATACATTGTGTAATGCAGAACAGTTTCACTAATGGGGACAGCTCGGTGTTCACCTCTAGACTAAGAGGAGTCCATGGCCAGACTTAGTGGGCCACGATGCATACGGTGGCATATTTACATCAGCAGTGATCAGGGCTACCACCAGTATGAGTAACTACTGCTGACTGCTAAACACGTTACTAGAGAATTGCTTGCCAAATTCATTTGCAGCATTTTAGTACTTGCCTGCAATACACAATCTAAGGAAGAAACGGGTTGTGTGTCTGTGTATGCTAAATGGCACTGGGAAAATCTGGTGACCTCTTGTTGAATTGGCTGAACTGCTCTTTATTCTCTTGGGGTAAAAATATACCGAATGAACCGAAACCCTCAAGGGATTTTCTCTCACAAACATCAGCTAACACTTCTGAAGAGAAGCAATGGAAAAATGATACTGCTGCGACAGCTGTGAAATAATACTCCGTAAGTCAAAGAAAAGGACAAGCTCCTCCATCATTCCCACTCAAGAGAAACCCAGCAGCCTAGGGGAGCCCAGGATCTGCACATAGGGTGAAGGGTATGTTGCCTATAGCATTTATCCTGAGCTTAAAGCACTTACAAGGACCTCTGAAGAAACCCGCCATGAGCAGCTGAACAGCAGATCCCTGCTCAGATCAAGCCAGCCTTGCAGATGCACAGCAGCTGATGACCCGATCCTGCTTACCCCAGGAAAGGAAATATGCCACTAACAGCAAAAGTGAAGTTACACCTTTCCAGCTGACTCATTACCAGTGCAGTCCTTGCCATCAATAGCACAAGTCCCTGAGGCATCTGCAGGCAGCTGGGAGCCGTGCAGAGCAAGAGTAACCTGTAAACACAGTCATCAGACTCAGGGGGATGCAAGGAGGAAGGCTAAAACACCGTAAAACAGATTTTTTAGATGCAAGGAAACATAGCTTTTTATAAGCCATCGGGCTTTTTATAAGCCATGTGGGTTGCCACTGCTGAGTTTCTGTCAAGTTAGCAGAGCATGAAGAAATGGTCTCTGCCCGAGCCAGCCCCCTGGTTTGGGAATGCAGTGCCCTTGTACAAAGCAATCCACTGTAAAAAGAAATACCGAAAAGGAACTTACTGTTCTATTGGGAACTTCTACATCTGTGAAACAAACATGCTGCTACTCAGTTCATCTACTGATAACTGGGATATCTACAGCAAAAAAAACAAAGAACACAACACATTAAAAACATTGTCTCGAGATCGAGCTGCTCATTCTGTCTTCCATATCAGGTTAGTAAGTACATCAGTGTGTTAGAAAACAGGATCCATTCCCAAGAGGTCTTTACTTTGCCATACATTAAGTACAACATAGCTGCATCGCTACCGATGCCGCATGGAGCACATGGTGATTTTAACTCCATAGACTACAAGTACGACAGAAATGCCCTGAAACTATCTGGCTGAAACAGGACTCATACAGCCACAGAGCAACGCTGCACAGGAATGTCTCCTTTCTTCTCATGACTGATACACATTTGAGTAAGACCTGCTCTACTTGAAAGTAACAAGGCCCAGAAAAAAACCCTAGCAATCCCTACTGCAAGCAGTAAAACACTGCCTAGGACTTACACAGGCAAACTTCTACCAAAAGCCTCATGACCTCAAGCTAGTGAAAGACTAGAGGAAGCCCCCTGAGATATTACTGACATTCGGCATGGCTAACAGCCTCCTACAGAACAAAGCGACACCCTGTTTGCTTTGCAATAGCTCTAAACCTGAGAGCATGATAAATAAAACCACTAAAATTATTACTGGGGGGAGGGAGAGGGGAGAAGTGTTTGAAATATCTATGGTCTAACTGGGAAACATTGTTGCACACCAAATTATCAGGAAGCATCACTAGGACACGTTGTGCATATACAGTTCAGGACTGGTGCGGAAGCAGCCATCACAACTCAGTATCCTCAGAGGAAGGTTTTGGAGAGAATTATGGCTCGGCAGACATGCATGAAATCCTGTACACTTATGGCAGTGCTACAACAGCACGTACTGCACATCCAGAGTCATTTCTGTAGGGATGGGTGACGTTACTGCCGTAAATAAGCTTCAGGCTTCAGAGCCTTATCCCCAATTTTTTAGGTTTTGGTTGGGTTGGTTTTCTTTTTTTGGTTTTTATGGTTTATTTAGAGTCCAATCTTGTAGTGGGGGGAGGCCGCTTTGTGTTTTCACTTCCACTTTCCAGCCAGGAGAGGACATGCCAAAATACCACAGGGAAGGATGCTCGGGGTGGTATTTCTGCTTGAGACTGAAAGCAGAAGTGCTGCAGGCCTTGCGTGGCAGTAAGGGTGGGAGTTTTACAGCCCAGTTTTTCAAGACCCAAGGGGTGTGTTGTTTTTTTGGAGAAGCACCTGCACCCCTGCCAATCGCCCATCCCTACGCTCCGGCCAGGCTCGCCGCCCATCCCGCAACATGGCAGGACCAGCCGATGCCCCCACACCGATCCCTGGCGACACACACGCGCATACGCACGCACACACACGCGCACACACACACACACTGCCTCTGCTTGCCCGAGCCTGCGCTGAGCCGAGCAGGTCGGGAAGGCGCTCGGCCCCGCGCAGGATCCGGCCCTCGCCCGGTTCTCGAGATCTGAACACGTGAAAGAAAGCCATTGAAAGGGCCAAACCTGATTGGCGGTAGCTGTTGCAGCGAAGGGGACGCTGGTGGCAGGAGTTGTTGCTGCAGACACAGTGGTGGGCGTAGCACCGTGCATCATGGGCACTTTCGGAAGGGAACCATGGAAGCGACATACGGGAGGGTGGAGCGTATATATATATTTTTTTTTGGTTTTTTTTTTTAATGTAACCATGGCAACATGTGGTGGATTTGGGGGCGTGGCAGGAATCACAGCAACAAGCCATGTGACATCGTCATGAAGGACACATCGGGGCGCAGCATGCAATCACAGTGCAAAGCAAGACAGCGTTGGGAAAAAAATAAACAAGAGAGAAGGGGAAAAGCCAATTACAATTATAATTAAGGAAAAAACCAAAACATTCTCAACACTTAGTACATTTATAAGCAGAACAATGATGTATTAGACTCCGAGGGCCAGATTTCCAAAGGGGGGAGAGGGTGGGTGTGCTAGCAAAAGCCCACGTCAGCTCGCACCCGTGGGGAGTTAGACACAGCCAGTGCACGTTCCTTTGGGTGGGGACATTTTGGCAAGCGCACCCTCCCACCCGCCTGGGAAAGCTTGTCCCCTTCCCTCCCCACCCCGTCCCCGCCAGCAACCAGAGGTACATGATGCACTTTGCAGTGGCCGCCACGGACCTTTCACCAGGTTTTCTTGCCTCTCTCTAGCAGGGATGATGTTTCAGCACAGGACAGAGCCGGAGTCATTGCACATGTGCGGCTGGCAGCCGGAGCTCTCTCCATACAAATTCAGTGTGCTTCCTTTCCACCCTAATTTCTACAAGTTTTGGCCAAACTGCCCCTCTTGCGGGGTAGGGAGGGATGGAGAGGGGAAGGGCTGAGAGGGGGGGAAAAAAAAACAAACCATGAATGCAGCTCCACAGCTACAATTTGCAGAAAGAGCCTCTGGAAGGACAACACGGCAGCAGGGAGCACGGGGGCCTCCTGAAGCTGCGCGTCTCGCAGAGCTGGAGGGAATGCTCTGGGGTGCACGTGGGCATCCCCCACACCTGGGGTAGGGTGGGGTTTGCAGGACTGGGGAGCCCGCAGGAAGGCCCAGCTGTCCCCACAAACATGCAGCGGGGAAGCAGATTTGTCTTCCCCTCCAGTCCAGCAAACACACAGCCGGCCCCAGTGGGGAGCACACGTGCTGCAGGCTGGCACGCTCCAGCCACAGGATGCTGGAGCAGGTGGGCTGGGGTTTCCTACGGGCAGAGGTGTGTTTGAAAGGCTCAGCTCCCCGTCATGCAAGCAGTGTGTCCTCCCTGCGCTACGGGGATGGGGAGGTTTGAGAGCGGAGCGCTTAGCCATTCCTGCCAAAGCTTTCAGACCTGCTCCCCAAAAGCCTTGCACCCTTCTTCAGGGCTCCTGCTCCTGCCTCTCTCCCCCTGGCTGAAGCAGGCACACACTTGGATGCTGGCAGCCTTGTGTAACCTCAGATAGAGGATGAAAGTTCAGCTTTCACCCACCCTACTGTGCCCGAAGACCTGCATGAGTTCCCAGTAAGACCCAGATTCAGAGCCTGAACATACTGGATCCCTGCAGCAGCAGCGAGCACGTATGCAGCCCTGATGCCCCACTGTATCCCAGGCACTCCAGCAGCTGTATCTCCCTATGCTTCCTTGTACCTGCACCGCTGACACTCCCCTAAAGAGATGCATCTTCAGCCACTCCACAACTTCAGCCCAGCTGCTCTGGCTGTACAAGCAGCGCCCTGCTCTGGCAAGAAGGGCTGACCCCAGATGTGTCTCTCCTTAGTGCCTTTATTCAACCAGTGTCCTAAAATGTCCTCAGAAAACTGAAAAATCCAAACTCTAATCTTTCTGATGCCTGACACACAAAAATTATAAACCAAGAGGATCCTCCCATTGCTATTACCTTTTGCTGGGTGACTTAATTGAGTTGTAAAGACATTTAAGTGACAAATTTTTGTCTCTGCAGCGTAACTAAATAGGGGTGGGAACACATCACCTTGGATTCGCTTATTAGTCACACGAAACACTGCACTGCACAGAAATTAAAAAGGGATACAACCATTTAAGCCTCAAAGAAGACAGCAGATAGACAGCCACACCACTCAGCCACCCAGGTTCTCACTGATGCATACTAACTCGCTGTCTCTTTCAGATTAGGAAAAGTTGAGAAGTTTGTGTAGAAAAACCTACCAACGCTTGCAGTGGGTGTCATGCACAGAACTGACCCTGCACACCATGCATTGAAGCGTGGAAAGATGAACAAAAGGGATATTTCATTAGTGAAGCTTCAGTGTTAGAAATCACTTTAACTAAAAAGCAAGTATTCTCTTTGCAGCATTCAGTATTTAAGCACATGCAAACAGATTTCTGCATATTGGTACATAAATAGTTTAAACTCAGTTTTAAGAGATCACAGCAGACCAAATTAATTCTAGAATTCTTGGGTAGTAGAGAATATATTTCTTCTCCCACCCTGGCATTATATTATATGATCTAAGAAATCAGGGTTGGATTTTTTGTTTGGGGTTTTGTTTTGATTCGAGTATGTTGATTTCTTTCTGATCATATCGGCACAGAACAAACTGCCCTTAGAGGAACGTCACACTCATGTTAAAACCGACTTTCCAAAAGCAATTTCCTCCTGCAAGCAGGGACCAGGATTCAAAGTCTCTAGTTTCATCTGAAAGAGGCAGTTTTTTCCTGGACTTGAAACAATTGTAATGATGATGCCATTTTCAACAGATGACCTGACCAGTCCCCCTTGGCAACCTGATACTGATCACTCAATAACTGAACAGGAGAAACTAAGGAGAGCAACAGCTTGCTCGCCCTCTCCACAGTGTGAGCTGTTACGTGCCACTTCTCTGCATCGCTCTCTAGAGCGCTGCAAAGGCTGAGACCAGCTCTGCAGTCTGATGCATAAGGGAACATGGGGATGAGTAAAGCAAATTATTCAGAGTGCCGTCCTCTGACTGGAAATCTGCTGCTCTGCCCAGCATTAATGTCCTCAGACGAGAGCAGGTGCCAGCAAATAGACCTGTTACACATCAGCCCTGCGCATAATTTCATTGCCACGAGACAGGGCGCAACGGCGCAGCGAGAGCGCTGCCCAAAAACTGATGTATGGTGCTCGCATCAGAAACTTGTGTCCTCATGTCAACTTTGGCAACTGCGACCTCAAGGAAGAGGAGTGTGTAGCCAGCCTGGGGGCTTGGCATTCTCAAAGCGTTTCCTAAAGAAGTATTTCGATTGGCACTTAACAGAGCTGTGGTCAGCTCAGTGCATACCCTCCCCTCCATGAGCACTTTGCAGAGCCCACTGGGGAGGCTCCTACCCAAGACCTTCCCTCTGTCTCCCTGCACAAGACTCCACTTCCCTGGAAGACCAACTTGGCAGCTGCTGCATTGTGAGTGTCTCCAAGTGCTCTGGGAGCAGGAAAGCCACACAAGCACAGGGCTGAGGTCTCAGCTCTCTGGAACCTGGCTCACACCCAGACCCAGCTCGGTCTCGGCATAGGTCTGTCTCTGAAGCTTTTCCCCTGACCCAAAGGAACGGCAAGGCCAAGGTGCAGGTCCACAGTGTGTTCACCTCAAGGGCCCAGCCCAGAGGAACAGTTTGTGTATTACTGTAAATATCACCTGGCAAACGAATACAGCATTAAACATTAAAGACATTGAGCATTCATTTTCTTATGATGCTCTGCAACGATAATAATGATGCTAAAACCCAAGCTATCAGCTCTGGAATATTCCTAATTCAGTCACTTGTAATACTCACTACTCTAAGGAGGCTTTGGTTTTCATTTGGCTGCAGTGAATAGAGGTTAATTGGCTAGTCAGCAGTCACATCTGCCATGTCAATATTTCAAGTCCTATATGAGTTAGTGAACTGCATCTTTCAATTTTACTGAGACCTTAGAGGTACAATAAAAGCTGGGAGTTAAATTGCTTTTAAAAAGCTTAGGCTTTTGTACTGGTCAAAAGACAAAGCATGAGGGAAATATATGCCTTTGAAGGGGATTATGTAATTTGCATTTACTAAAGATGAACGGTTCCCTCTGTAAGCACCACAGCTGCTGCAATACGCAGGGCACTGAGATAGAAGCGCAGAAGATACCTGCAGCTTCAAGTGAGCAGGCACAGAGGTCCACAGGACATTTTAACATGAGGCTGTAAGAGTGCTACGCAAGAATCAAAGAATTAATTTGGGATTAACCAGTTGAACCATAAGGAGGAGAAACAGAAAGTATGAATTCAAGAAACATGCAGATATTTTTCTTAGTTTGACTGCTTAAAAAAACCCAAAACCAAACAAAAAAAAAGGCTAAGAAGGAATCTTTACAAGTGAAAAAGCTCTGAATTGTAGTAGGTGAAGGGTGAATAAAAAAAGTCAAGCAACAAACATTAACTTTTCATCCATTTTTAACATGAAACTACATAACTTAGACTCTTTTGCTAAGGACTCTTACAAATCTGTTCATTAGCTCAACGCCTAGGTCATAAAAGGGACAGTTATGATGATGGGGAAAGCACAGAGACACTTACCTGTAGGGATGAATGTAGGCTGTTGCAACTGCATGTTGGCTAGAGCCTGTTGGTAGTGGAAAACGCTTGGGTTAAAGACTGTGGTGGCACCATTGTTTTTTTCAAGTGCTGGCCTCTTTGGTAAAGGTTGAAGTGCACCAGGCGGCAGGGCCTGTGGATAAGGGAGTCATTAAAGACAAGTGGGATAAAAAAAAGGGGCCCAAATGTAGATCAAGCATGCAATAAATAATAGGGGGTGTTGGCTGCAAACCACCTGCAACTGTGTCAACTGAACGGGACAGGAAAGAGAAGAACAGCTAAATCACAGTAGAAGTAGTAGGTAAAACCACAACTTCACTAGGTAAGCAGTTAGTAAATGCACTAGGAGAAGGGGCAGAATTGAGGAGGAAGGGGGATACTAAGGGAGTTTGGCAGCTAGAGGCACTTGGGCACACAGGGTGGGGTGGGGGGGAATAAAAGCATGAGGAGAAGGAGAGAGGAGATCCCCTGGACAGGATGCTACGACGAGCGGTTGCAGGCCACAAGCATTTATTTTTTTTTAAATACCAGCTAAGAGAAATACAGTAGATGACTTTAAAAACAAGACGATCAGCGTAAGCAACAGATGTCATGGAAAAAGAAGGGCTGCTTGCCTCTGCCTGTTTCAACACCTGCCTACACGTACGTGCGTGTGTATGGAAGCGTGCACGCTTGTATGCAGCTGATCCACAACCATGTCCAGGTGGTAAAGCTGAAGCTGTCGCCAGTTACACCCGTAAGTTACATTCACAGCAAAAACACATTTCCACTTGTTAGTTGAGAGGCTGAGCGACCCGGTCAAGAACAGGCCTGATTCTCCACTGCTCACAGCAGCGGCACAGCTCAGCACTGGCTGATTTGGACCTGCTCCCATTTTCTAGGGGGTGGCCTCCAAGAGTTAAATACTGCTCACTTGTTATTAACAGCGGAAAAAGGTATTGACCAATCTGGTGTTTGAACAAGATCTGTGTGGGCCTTGCTATCAGGCAAATCCCCTCTTTTTGTTCTATCACACAACGAGCTTCTTCCAGCCTGTCAAACCTGTTTCATGATCAGACTTGGTAAAAAGCATTAACCCAACTCAGGAACTTTTCTCAGTGAGTTACTCATCATTCACCCAAGCATGTCTCAACAGCAAAGTAGTATGTCAGGTTCTTAGGAGACAGGAATGTTCCTAATGATTTACAGCTTTTCATTGTACCCAAGTAAAACCCACATTTTTTCCCTCCACATTGTGATAGAAAAGGGTCCTTTTTAATTACGCCCTGCAGTCCTTTTGCACGTAACGCTCCCATTGACGTCAATGAGATTTACGCACGTGGAAGTCATGCAGAATCAGGTCATTTCTGCCTAGCTGTTAGTCTGGATCATGTAGCAAAGCAATGGCTCAAAAACAGGGTTATCACACCTATTTATATATATTTTTTTCTTCAAAAGGTGACAGAGAAGGGTAGGTAACGGAGGAGGTTTAGCTAATGAAGGGTTAAAGCTACCAACACACAGCACTCTGAATAAAGGACACAAGTAAAGAGATTTTTAAAGAACACAGGACAGAAGATAAGTGAAAGCTTGCAACAGTTTGTCACCATCTAGAAAACAGGTTTAGGTTGCTATATAGGAGACTGCTCATCTGAGAAATGTTAAGCAAAGATACTTCCAGGCAAAACATTACTCCATCCCATCTCTACTCACATGGTGGCTTTTGGATGGTTTTAGTATTCAAAAACAAAGACAATTAGAAGAACAAATTGCATTGTAAAGCTGCCCTCAGACATGTGCACATCCTCTGCTAATGCTAGCAGGCATCCAGTGCCAGCATTAGGACTTAATCTTTCCAGATTTCTTCTAGTGACTACCAAAAGACAGCAGAAGAACACTGGACAACATTCTCAGACACAAGAGGTCAAAACCTTTTGCTTAAAATCCATATTTAAGAGTGAGGTTTTTTGATCTAAGTTGCCATTTCTAGGGGAGCCCTGTTTGATATCTGTGTTAAACCTGACCATATCTACATCTCACCTATTTAACGATGGCTATGTGCGTGTTCCTCCAGGCACAGGACAGGTTTGTAGCTCGCAGAGACTGGAGTAGCTCCACTTAGATCAGAGGTGTTTTACAGATTTACAGTGACTGAACCACTTGCCGCCTAAATTCATGCTCCTTACTGTGCCTGACTGCAAAACATTCTTTTTCAGATGCTTCCAAAAATCAGCCTCAGAAAAAAATTTACTAATTATAGCAAAGTGACTGTGCCAGGCACATAATGGACTTTTGACTCCTTGCTTCTTGGCCAAAGGCTGTCATCACCCCAAAAAGCCCATTATCCTATAATGGCAGTGCCAAAAGCAGAACAGCCAAAGGCTTTGAGACCTTGCCATGATGTCCTGACTCTCTGCACACTGGACAATTCCTGAGCCCAGCACTGCAGTCTGATGGAGCACGCAAACACTAACAGGCCATAGGGATGTCAAGGCACAATGGAATATCCCATTATCTCTCTAACATCACCCTTCTTCCTACACTGCTCCAGCCTTTTGGAACAAGGGAGAGAAAGGAGATACGGCAGCACCACAACTGCTCCCCAGACAGCACCTTTGGGAAATGCCTCAACAGCAGCTGGGTGGAGAAACCCAAATAAATGTAACATTTCCAGAGTCTTCTAAAGAAACAAGCACACTGCAGCAGCCGTTGTGCAACCTGAAGACCAGCTCTGCCACATGAGCTCTGCAGGCACAGGAGCCAGGATCCCATCTTGGTCTGCTACTGGTTTGACATAGTTTTCTGGGTCACCTCTCCCATCCCAGCAGTTGGGGGAGCAGCTATACAGGAGCATGCCATGCAGACATGTACCTCCAGATGCCAAACTGTCTAATTCCAAGTATCAAGGTGCAGAAGGGCCCAGGGGGACAGAAGGATCTGTCTTCAGCACTTCTTCAGCTCCAACTCAGGAGCACGCTCACTGAAAGGTCTAACTGCAAGTGCCTGGGAGAGGGGTGTAAAATTGCATGTGATCAAGTTTTGGCAGGGACATCGAGGCAAACTTGTGTCATTTGAAACAGGCCAGCATTTCTGTAGTGCTATCAGAACCTGCAGGAATTGTAACAGCTCATGGAGACACCACACTTCTGTCTTGCACCATGTCCTGGTTCCGAAGGAATCCACACGTGTCCTGCAGCACCTACAAAAGGCAGCCGGAGACTCCTCACCACATTCTGACCTTAACAGCAAGTTCCTTCCTGTTGCAGAGCAGGATCTAGACTAAATCCTTGTAGAAAAGAACTTACTTGGTTAGTGTGCCTCATCCTGCTGCTTGCAATTTCTCTCTGGACAAGCTCTGCCCATTACAGACTTAGCAGGAACCTTTGATAGTAATTCCTTCCTTCATTTTTGCCTATATGCTGGTGTGCGCATGTGGGAATGCAACCTATGCAACACAATGTGACCACAGAATCATAGACTGGTCTGGGTTGGAAGGGACCCCAAGGATCACAGAGTTCCAACCCCCCTGCCACAGCCAGGGCCACCAACCTCCAGGCCTGGAGCTACACAAGGTTGCCCAAGGCCCCATCCAACCTGGCCTTGAACACCCCATGGGATGGGGCATCCACTACATCTCTGGGCAGCCCGTTCCATCACCTCACCACTCTCTCTGTAAAGAGCTTCCCCCTAATATGTAATCTAACCCTTCCCTCCTTTAGTTTCAATCCATTCCCCCTTGTCCTGCCATTATCTACCATGTTAAAAAGTTGATTCCCCTCCTGTTTCTCTGCTCCCTTCAGGGATTGGAAGGCTACAATGAGGTCCCCCCACAGCCTTCTCTTCTCTAGGCTGAACAAGTCCAACTCAGTTCAGTATCTGTAGGACAGCCTCCACTGATCCCAATTAACAATTCCTGCTACAGAACCGCTGAATGGCTTCCCAGTTTTGGGCTGGGAAAGCCACATTCCTACTGGAACACAAGCATCTGAACAAAGAGGTTTGTGCCACTTATCTGCATGGCACGGAAAGCAATCTTTCAGCGTGACTGACAGATAAAAAATGCACTGCATGCCAAAGTAAAGATTTCCCACGTGGTGGTTAACAACCCTCTCTTGTTACTTTTTTGCAAGACAAGAACTGGAGTAAATCTTTGCAACAAGCAATTTAATTGCGCCACAGAGTTCCCCTCAGATCACTATCTCCTGGGAGCAGATCACACTTCCATCCCATCACGCTTTGCAAAGAGGAGCTGAGTCTTCATCTGGCTTGTGCTTCAGTCCAAGGCACGGCAAATAGGTGGTCTGAGGGGGCAGCAGCATCACTCATCCCTTAGCAAGCAGCAGAAGCAAGCTGAGCCATTTCCTCTGAAGATTATACTTGCTCTTATAGCTACTGTGAATCCTTCTCTAGTGTATCCTTCCCAACAGGTTCAGAGGAGATGACATTCCAGCAACGCGTTTGCAAATGTTTAGATGTTCCAGAGCAGGAAGACTACTCAAGGTAACTTTATCTGATGGGGTTTTGTTCAGTGGGAGAGGTCAGGAGGTTAGGGGAGTTAAAGAGCTTTCCCATCCTCCACCAAACTGCATCTCCTCAGAGAGATGGGTCTTGGAAAGGGCAGTGAGGTGTCGCACAGGTCACTGCCTGTGCTGGTTTTGGGGCTGCGTTTGTGTCAGCCACAAGGACCAGGGAGTAACAGGCTGTCAGAGCATAATTCCATGACTGCTGGCAGAAGCTCGTCCCTAGCAAAGTTTCTCACTGCTGCTATAACTCTGATAAGAAAGCCTTTTGACTACTGAAACCAAAAACCAAATCTTCAGAAGGAAAGTGAGTGGATCAGCCTCTGCTTCCCAGCTCTGGGAATGAGAACCGACACCAGCTTGAAAGTTTCAGGGCTCCTTTGTGTCCACTATTCCCTTTCTTCCCCATAGTTGGGTGACTCGAGCTGTTGGGTTTTTTCCCCCGGATTTACTGGTTCCCTTGTTATTTGTGGTGAATAGGAAGCTGTCATCTTCTGCAGAACCAGAACTGACAGCAGCCTGTGAGAACGGCTTTTGCCTCACTACAAGTGTCACAAAGACAGGCAAAACATATTTGACACTTGAAAATACTCATAGGTGGCTTACATGAAGGTAATTTGCAGACAGAAGCCTGGGTGGCAAATCCTGTGCCTGAAGCAAAAGGCACCCAGAGCAAGGTCCCTTTGCTGACCACGTCCCACTGTGGTACCTCCAGGGAACCAGTGACAGGGCCAGCTGCAGCGGCTGCCATCTCCCCAGAGTACCGAACACACCAAGGTCCTGTGCCTCACCTGCTTCCATTCCCAGCACAAACCTCAGCATGCTGCTCAGCTCTGTCCCTCCCAAACCTGGGCTGTGCCCATTGCACAGATCACCCTTCTGTGGGGCAGTACCACTGCAATGCTGCCAGGCCAGGCCACGCTGCTGGGCACAACACAGCAAGTTGTTGGATCTCCCCTGCCCCACTCAGTCCTCTGGCACTTCCAGCACATCACAGACCTAAGGGGTTAAACTCACCAAAACATTGCATCTCATGACTCCAAAGCTGCCACTATTTGGAAAAATGCTTTAACACCCAGAGCTGTCCCCACCCCCCCAAGATTATGCCTCCGAAACACATCCAGGATTTAGGAGGAAAAGCTCAGATGGATAAGGAATGGTGCGTGGGGAGCAGGACTGGCATGTCTGAATGCACACTGCAACATTTCTGGCCAGGATGGGCAGTCTCCCCAGGCACTAACACAACAGACCAAGTGCAGAAGGCTTTCATGCAGACTAAGATGGTTACGTGCAAAGCGAGAAGGTGAAAGGTCCAAGTACCAGGTCAAAGGTTGCCTCGAGCGGTCGCTTCAGTGATCTGACAGCTGGCTGAGTCTTAATTAGCAGGCAGCGAGACATGATGGCAATGGGCCGGGGAGGGGAGTCAAGCACAGTAACAAAAACAGCAAGCAGAGGTGTGTCAAGAGAGAGCAACAATTTGGGGAGGCAAAGAGGGGAGAAAAAAAAAAAAGAAAAAAAAAAGAAATGAATGCATTATACAACTTGCATTAAAGAGTGGAGGCATGCACAATGGGGGGTGGCTGAGTCATTACCTGGCCTAGCAGCTAGTCAGCAGCTTTGCCTCAGGAAGGTTTAAAAGTAAAGAAATGTAGTAGAGCATCTTCAGTGCAGCTGGCACAGCGAGTGAGAAGCGCCTGGGGATCAGCGCTGGGCTTCGGCCCCAGCACTGTAGCTACAGCCATGCGGAGGTCAGCAGGAGTGTGTGTGGCAAGGGAAGGACCACCGGTGAGAAAAGGAGGTTCAAGCACATGCTCAGGTACCATCTGAACTGGGAAGTCAGCCCAACCCAGTTCATCTGACTGCTGCACAGATTTCAGCCAAGCAGGAGTTAGTAAAGCTACTAGTTGTGCACGTCAAGTAACTGCAAGATGGGGTCCCTCAGAAATATCTTCTGCATTTAGACTTGAAGTTATTCCAAATCTATCTTAGAAGGTACATTCATTTATCTGGCACATGGCTTTTGATCCAAGAAAACTGGGCACCATTCTTCCCTTTTTTAAAGCCTTATTCCTCAACAGGTACAGTAAATGCATCAAACCTTGAAGAGTCGATGAATAATGTAAGCTGTTTTGGTAGTGGGGTGAGGCAACAAGCCATCAATAAATATTTTAAAGGTTCTAGTTAACAGCATACAAATAAGGTTAATTACATTTTTAAGAGAAGCCAGCAGCATGAATAAAACATGCATTGGCTTTGGTTAAGTAGCAGTGTCCTAGATAATTAGTGAAAAAGTAAAGATTCAATTGTAAAAAACACAAGAGTTTCATTTCAGAAGGTTCTTTTCAAACAGACCTGGGCTCTTATTTCAACAATAGTAAGAAATCCGATAAATAAACTCTGCAGGACAAATAAATACTGCAGCATAAATCGTTTCTTTGAATTACATTCCCACTGCAAGGAGGACAGCCTTTTGATTTCTAGCATCGCCCTGGTTTGCCATTGTTTCACCATGAATGAAAAACAACATCTTTTACTGTACTTCAAAAATAGAATAGAAAGGTATTAGGAAAAAAATTAGTAGGCCTTCTGCTAAATGAAAAATGAGGCAAGAACCTCTTTAATATTAGTTATATAGAAAATAAAAATCACAGGTTGGATGAGGTTGGAAGGGGTCTCTGGAGATCATCTAAATACACACTCTGCTGAAAGGAGGATCAGCTAGAGCAGGTTGCTCAGTACTGTGGCCACACAAGTTCTGAGTATCCCCAAGGATGGAGTTGCAGTATTCGATCACCTTCACAGTTAAGAAGCTGCTTCTCATGTTTAAATGGAATTTCCTGAATTTTGATTTCTGCCCCTTGCCTCTTGTCCTATCACTGGGCCCCACAGAGAAGAGTCTGCCTCTGTCATCCTCTCAGGAGTTAAGATGCCCTTGAGCTTCTTCTTCCCCCTCCTCCCCCCAGGCTGAACATCCCAGCTCTCTCATTTCTAAAATAAATAGGTGCCATTAAACAGAATTCAACAGAATGGCAAAGATTTACTCCAGAGGTGGGAATCTTATCTGGTAAGTCCTCCTTGACTTATTTTTAGAACTGCAGGTGTCAGAAGTCACAAATCAAATTAAAACTCATCCCTTCCTGGTTTGAGTCTTGCCACTTCACTAAGCCTTGGCAAAGGCATCAGGCAGAAGTTTGCCATGCTCTAACAACTTGCCTGCTTTGAGTCAGTGGATATTTTGCTATGGACTTCTGCAGGTCAGGATCTCCCTGCAAGGATGTATTATGGGATGGTCAGTCTTTGCTTTCATTGTGTACTGAGGAAGCTAAATTGACACCTAGGACTTTGCCAGGGAAGGTGTTGGTTCCAAGTGCTGCTCTACTTGCGTTCATGTCACATCAGAAGAATCATAGGGTTCAGCACATCCCTAACTGGCAAGACATACGTGCCACTCGGGGCCTCGTGCTATGGTGAGCACAGCAAAGAATGAAGAGATGGGATTTGTATTGCACATGCTCTCAGCTCTCTAGTCAGCCATTTTCAAAGCACTCTTCCTCAAACAACACATATGACAATAACAGTATCTCTTAGCGATGGAAATACAGCTTGAGAAGAGTTCTACTTACCATTGCAGCTGCAGCTGTCTGGTTCACCTGGTGTTGAGCTGCCTTGATTTTGGCTTGCAGGTGTGCAGGGGGATGAAAGTACTTGCATTTCTCCCTAGAGCATCGACCTTTGATGTAATCCATGCAAACTGTAACAGTATTTTCATTTGTGTCTATCATTGCAATATCTATAGGGTGAGCATAGCGGCAATCGTTCTCACCACGTGTGCAATTTCCACGCTGAAACTCTCGACAAACCTTAAAAGAAATTCACATTGTAACATCAAGTCACTCTTTATCTAGTACTTTCAACACAGAATCAGTTCAGTTGGCCACGTTAAACCACGTGCACATTCTACATCCACGCTCATCTTGGGTAGCACAGGGGCAACTGGTGCTATTTCACAACTGGTTCAGGGCATGGAAAACCCCACAGTACCAAGTCCCATTACCAAATGCAAGCGAAGTTCTGAATTTGTGCAGAGCAGAATGTGACCCCAGGAAGTCAATGTCATTTTGACAAAACTTTGAGAGCTCAGGATTCCTTCTCTGCCCCTAAAGCTTAATAACTCTGCCAGTTGTGTCTTGCCTAGATTATGCATTTGTTCTGGAGCATGCTCTTGGGTGGGATGTTTAATTCTCAATGTTGCATGCTGCTGTTATTTGCAACAAGTACCTTTTCTTAAATATGAGTATCCTCTTTCACATAATTAGTCCCATTGCCCTCCACAATGAAGCTCTGACCTGGGCATTACCTGACAGTGTGTTTGATTACACTGCAACACGCCTGTAACGTGCTGCCAAAATTGTTAACTTTACCAAGATCTTGCAGATCCTCTAAGTTATGACAACTGAAACATGAAAGGCAGAGAAAAAGGTCTCACAAAATAGATCTGCAAGGTTTCCTCCTCTGAGGAACTGACAGAAATTGTTGAGGACCATAGCTGATGGTGTCGGTCGCATACCAGTGCACTATCAGAATGAGTGTGGGGAAAGGTGAGATGTCAGGAAGGCAACACAAAGTACAGAGCACAAAACAATGTGTTTTGAAATTACACCCTTCTCTGCTACCTTCCTGTGTTATAATTTACACCTGCAGAGGTCTCTGAATTCAGGCCCTCAGCCCTTATCTCCTGCAGAGCCTCTGCTTAGGGTTTGAAAGGCATTTGCAACTCCTCCAACACTAAGTCCCATCATGCCCAGGCAACTGTGGGGGAGGAGAAGTCCTTCCAATGCCCCATACTCACCATTCCTAATGGTGTAATGCTTAAAGATTTCCATCAAATCTCAATAAGCCCATCTCTAGGCAAGGGGAGCGTCTGTTACTTCCAGAATGTCCCCACTCAACTCAGAAAAAGAGCAGACTTTTTTTAACTGTGGCAGATCACACAGAGAAGACAACAACCCCATCCCTGCTCTAATGCCTGCTGAAATCAGAAGAGCAGGTGCTCCCAAACTTTCAGTGACTCCCAAGGATTTGGGATCAGGCTCATGCTCAAGAAGAGAGCAGCAGCCCTGTGTTGGGAAAGCTGCAAGTTAAACTCTGCATTGTGCTGCATCAGGTCATTCCAGCACAGAGCCACAGCAGGGACCACATGCCCTGCTCGTTCCCGTCAGCAGTATCAGATCAGACATCCAAATACCTCCAGTTTATCCGTACGCATCAGTTTCTGTCCAGCAGAGCCTCCTGGTACTGTAACAGTAGGATTTCCAGAAACCAGGACAGGAGTATTTGGTAAAAGCTCTGCAGGAACCAAGCCCATCCCAGGAGAAACGTGACTCAGGTAGGGACTGAAAGCCATCGTGGGGCTTGTTGCAAGCGATGGAGTCACAGGAAATGTTGTCTGTGTAGAGAAAGAGGAAAAACAAAATACTGGTTAAGAAGTTCTGCCTCAGCTCACCTCTCAAAGCCTTGCATGGCTTCCATTCTTTTAGACAACTTGATCAGCAGCATCAAAATGCCATGCTACCCAATCTATTATCACCATTTACTTGCGATCCATTCGCCCCTCCTGACTCACAGATTTGTGACTCATCCTGAGCACAAGGCATCTTTATTCGACAGATCAAAGCATATTGATGATCTTTATAGTTTAACGACACAATTAAGGATTTCATGCCAGCAATTAGGGCAGGCCCAAATTAAACAGACTTTGCATTCCCATATAAATGTCTCAGTTTCTGTATGTGTACACCACGATGCTGTAAGAGACCTCAAGGTAAACTGCAGCTTGGGGACCTGGAAGGAGGTAAACCCCCATTAGCTACACAGCTGAATTCACTATCAGCTCCATGTTATCATAGCTAATGTGGCTCAGGTGAATGAAAGGGATCACTTAGAGCCAGGTAAGGCATCTAGGCATCTCTGCTCTGGTACCCTTGGAGGTCTAGCATTCTGCTCATCTGGGGTTTGTCTCAGACTGTCAATAGCCTTTGGGCAAAAGACATTTTGCAGGAGTATGCTGAGTCTGTGCTCCATGAAGAGCAGCAGGTCGTCACCAAACACACCAGTGTCACAATGTGCCAGACCTCAGGGCTTTGGCAAGAGTGGGTAGGTCATGGAAAAGCCATGGACACAGTGTACCAGACGAGATGTCTCCCAGGGGCCAGTAAAAAGTCCAGGACCCCACCTGCGCTGCAAGGAGCAACATTCCCATAGGGAGACAGAAGAATGGGCCATGAAGATTTTGACTGTTTGAGATCCCTAAATCGTGTCAGGGAGGCCTTCCAAGCACAGCGGAGCTTCAGTGCCAATGGCCAGAGCCATTTCCCCAGCCTGAACTGCTCCACCAGCACTAGCCTGGGAAAGGAGCTGCTGTTCTACCAGGCAGACCGGACCACACAAAGTCCCTACTGCAGGTGCTCACTTTAAACTCCACGAACAGTCTCTGCAGCCAGAGAGTTTGAGAGACTTTAAAGCACCAGATCCAAGGTGTGTTTGGTACTGAAACCAATTCCAGCTGATTAAAAATCCCTCCTGCCCATGCCAAGGACCAGAGCCCTGTACGGCAGCGCTCCTGCTCCTGTATCAGGGGCTGAAGCAGCCCCAGGGGAAGCAGCCTGCAACTCACCACCAGTTTTATTTTTCCTTCTGTCACCTGCTCCACACTGGGTGTCGTAGTTTTGCTGTCATTTACAGGCGCATGTGATACTGTCCTGGGTAGCTACAGCCTCAAGTTGGCAATATATGCAAGTGTGCTTACAAAATACCCTGGGGCATTTTTTTTGGCTACACACATCATCCCCTTCCTGATTTTAGAACTTCTAGTCCTGTGGACTTCTAAAAGAAGCCACACGTGTGGTTGGACAGTGCATTTCTCAACAGCATCTTAATCTCAGTACTTTTTAGAGACTAGGAAGCACTTTGCTTGTGAGTTGGAAGAAGCTATCCCATAGTAACACCAGCCAAGCTGTCCCAACCTATCTTTAGCTTAATGATGCCTCCTTCCTAAGGTCAGAGCGACAGCAAGCAGCTCCTCAGCTGATGAGAAAGGGGATGACAGGTTGCTGCCAGCAGAGATAGTGCTTTCTCTTCCTCAATGAGGAGACACGAGCTCCCGAATCAGCGGCACTGGGTGCTTTAAGTGTCACAGAACCAAATCACCCTCTCTCTGGGACAGTTTTCCCATTTTTCTTCTTTTGAGCCTGAGTCAAGCTGGGCTAAAGCTGATGGGAGACTTGAAACATTAAACCCAGAGATCCTCCAATCCATAACCCTTTATTAAATAATTTTCTTCTCTCTTTTTACACCATTTGCTGCTAGAAAAGCTCTTTAAGGATCTTCAAACACTGTGAAGCCCTGAACGCTTTAGTGAGAAGGCAGCATCCATTAGACTGTTTTCTTTTGTGCAAACACCAGTAATTACAGTGGCATCTGCTGAACTTCTGTCACCATTCACACTGTAAATGCTATTTCAAGGAGCTTCTCCAGCTTGGCCAGTCTGCACAGGATTATGCCAGGGCCCAAAATGTTGTCAGCACTTGCTTTAAGTACCTGTAGTAGCCCAAAACTTGCAGCACATGCAGCTTGCACAAAAGTATAAGCAAGTCTGCCCTATGATTTACCAGAAACCTGGGTACCCTGACAGAGCAGGTATGGCACAGATATTGCTCCAAAATTCCAGGACATCCTTTAGGGCAGGATTCCCTGGCCTGGGATCAAACACAACCAGGAGCCAGCCCAAGGACCTAGCTGTTTCCGAGACGGAGGCAAGATGTTCCTCCCACTGCTCAAGCAGAGGATGCCAGGGCACTTGTGCAGCAGGGAGGAAGGCCGGAGGCCTGCAAGGCCTCACATGGAGTGAATCCAGCAGAAACCTGTGGGTTGTGAAACATTCACAAGTAGATGACACACCAGCCTCTTCACCAAAGCCACTACAAACTGGGATAGTTTGCCAAGTCCTACTTTGAGTAGGACTCCCAGGTCCTACTCCCTGGGACAGTACCCAACTGCAAGGCCAATCCTCAGAAACGGTCCTTCTCCTCACTGGGAGCCATCAGCAAGGACTCAGAGGTCTGAACTTCAGCCAAAGCCAGCGGCAGGAAGACATCCATCCAACTGAGGAGTACAATCTACTCACGATCTTGGAGACCCACAGAGAGGCTCATGAAAGGATGGATTTTACCACTGCTACTGCTTGTTCACCCTTTTCCCTGCCCTAGCATCTGCTACCATGTTCCCAAGATTTCACAACCACTTTTTCACCTGAACCTTGTGCCCAGCACCATGGATTGAAAGTGACAGCTCTGCTCCACACCCTGCCCGTGGGCAGGGGACTGACACTTGGCAGTCACATAGGCACAGCCAGAAAAGGAGCAGGCCTCACTCAACACATTAAACCTAGAAGCACTAGGGCTGTAAGTCTGAAGAGCGCTAAGCGCACTGAAAACTGCTCCTTTGTAAGCTGGCATCAGGGAGCTGTGTATTTATTGTGGCTGATGAGGGGAAAAGATGGGCTGTGCTCATTGCCAACCCCGACTGCCTGTCTTGGATTGGGAAATCCAGTCTGGCTCATGCATCAGTACTAGTAATAAAGATGCTGCCAGCCAAATCTCTCCTCTCTTTACGTCTGTGCAGGTCCCTCGTGCCAGGCCTGTCCTGAGGGAATGTGAGCAAGTTTCTTGCTTGCAGCCAGAACCCAACTGTAATTTTTCCTCCAAGCAGCAGTGCTCTCCTCCACATGCCTCCCATCTACCGCTTGTGAGCACACGCAGCCAGCAGACCTGACAAGATCAGTATGACTGTACACTAAACAAAAAAAAAAGTCTCCACTTAGCTGCTGGTGTGCTCTAGGGCAAAACAGAGGGATTAAACACCTCACCACTTATCCCTGCTGCTCCCCTTACACACTCTTTCAAAATCACAAAGTACAGGGGCTGGCTTCCTTGCAAACCAATTTTTATTAAGCATAGCATATGCAGACACTACCAGTAACTCCTGAGCAGAGGGAAACAGGTTACAGCAGAGCAGCAGAGGGTTTCAGACTGGGAGCAGCTCATGAGATAGTCACTAAACCTATTAAAATGTTTGTAAAAAAAAAAAAAAAAAAAAAAAAAGGTTAAAAAAAGAACCTTAAAGCTGTTCTGAGACCACAGCTCTCAGGAAGAGGTCTGCCAAGGACTTCAACAGCTTGACAGATTTCAAGCACATGAGCTGCTGGGTTAAAGGTGCGAACAGAGAGAAGGGACCATCCCAGGGAGGGGCGTTTGTCACTACTGGTTGTGACAGAACCTGCAACAGCTGATTTTGTTAACAAACTAGAAGTTGCATTCAATTTGCCTAGCAGAAATTGTGCTAAAGCTAGAGAAGAAACACAGAGCGGGTGTGAAGAGGAAGGCAGAGGAGCGGCTGGTGTTTTGTCGAACACGAGCACTGTCTCAGCCATGAAGTGTTGATTCTGAGTTACCTCAGGACCTAAAAAGGGAAAACCTGAAAATGAGAGACCTGGTATAAATACAGAGGTGTTGATGGCCTGAAGGAGGGGAGACAGGTTGCTGCTAAGCAGCTACACATGGAAAGCACACAAAATGCAGCGGCTGCTTTTATTACAGTCTGGTGATAGAAATGTAGAAGATAAAGATCTCGTACTGACAAGGCTAAAGACCCTGATATTGAAAACATAATTGATGCTGTTCAGAAAAGGCAAAAACCTGTGTTTCCCTTCAATGCAATTGCACAGAGCTGGCTGTAAAACCACCCCTCTTACAAGAGGGCTGAGGACACTGGCGTGAATCCAACCAGCCACAGCATTCAGCTACCTGCCACCAGAGATGCTCAGTTCCCCAGTCAGACCACAAAGACACACTCTTAGCTCAAATGAGCTCTCCTTTGTGGGCAGCTGTAGCATTAAGTCAGGTGTGAATGCTTCCTCACAGCACTGTCTCTTGACAGACACCCACTTCCTGGCAGACCAGGGTACATGTGTCCCAGTGCGGCTGCGACACGTCAGGTTTTGCTGCACAGAACAAATGCACACCCAAAGCACCAGCTCGGCATCTGCTCCAGCACTTATTCCAGTCATCACTGGCAAAGAGTTGCTCACCCTGTGCTTGAACCCCGACACCAGCATCAAGGGGCGGCTGTGGGATCGCACAGCCTCAGGAGGGGACGTGGGGCTGGGTTAAAGTCTGGATTATCTTTAGGGGCAAGGGTGACTCAGAGCTGTCAAGAGAGTCCTGGCTACAGTGACCTTGACAGGAAGAAAAGAGGAAGAGCTTGAAAACAGAGGGGAACAGCTTCCCAGGACAGCAGCAGTGCAGGAGTAGAGGGAGGGGTTTCACCAGCCGTGCCCTGCTCTACCCAACTGTCTGTGCCAGCAACAGGGCAGCACCATGCAACCCACTGCCCTGCTCCACCAGCCCAATTTCAGAGCCTGTGCTGAAGCATAGCCAGCCCCAGAAGTCTGTCCCACACTGTTGCAAAGGGATAAAACAGAATGGAGAGGGTGGGAGGGGGTCCCAGGGTGCAGCACTTTTTGGGTTGTCTTGCTTTGGTGCACACACACACAGCTCAAAGTGACCATATCTGGGAAAGCAGACACAGCTTTGACCAAAATTGCTCTCCATATTGATGCCAGACTATCTACCTTCAACCTGACTTCTACACAGCCTAACAGAGAGAGAGGCAAAACCAGCCCAGGGAGCTTCCAGCACAGCTCAACCAAAGCAGGCAGTCAAGGTGAATTTGGACTTTCAAAAGCCAAAATTTTCCTAGACTCTTCCTACTTGGTCTCTCCAAGGACTCTCCCAGACAAATGCACCACGCTGAGCAAGTACTCTGCTCTGTGTCCTTGCCTGACTTGTTTTAAAGTGCTGTATGAAGCAGTCTGTTTAAAACTGCATAGCAGGCACCGAACATTCATGTGATTCTCAGCTCCACACAAACAGTTAGCAGCAGCATCAGAGAGCAAGCAGAGCCTTCAGAGAACCAGGCTCACACTAGCAACCATTAATTCACACCTAGGAGGCTTCCGTGAGTGGCGTGCAGCAGGCAGCCCACCTGAGACACAGCTCTTTTTTGAGCAGCATCTTCATTAAACAGCCATCATCGGGGTCCTGGCTGTTGGTTCAGTGGGAAGACTGGTGGTGGTGCAAGGTCTAGTGGTGAATATTTAGATGCAGGCTCACAGACAGACAGTCAATGCCATTTCAGGAAGCGTAGTGAAAAGCTGCCAAGTCAAGTGCTGGTTTGGTGTTATTTTTTTGTAATTGTTCGGTTTTGGTTATTTTTTGGGGGGAGGGTGGGTTGCTTTGGAGTTTTTTTCCCCACACAGTAGCTTTTCTGGTGAAAATGCACTTTAAAAATATCGAGGCATTCAGCTATTGTTTGGAGCTATTACACATACTGCTCCAAATCTTGTCTCTGGCAAGCATCCCAATTAAGCAGGCATCCCGTTGATCAGCTTTCTGATCACATGGGATTTGTTCTGCTGCTGCATCTGATATAATACTTTCTGCTTTGAAGAATTTCATGTGTAGCCAGAAGGAGGCCCCACCCTTCTCATTTAGAGAGAAAAAAACATTCTCAAAGCCTGCTTCCACCGGCAACATCTTCAGGAAATCAAAGGCAGGTGAAAGAGCAATCTCTTGTTTGTCCTGAAATTGGTGTGGAGCAAGTCAGGCAGCAGGAATTAGACCAAGAGCTCGTTTACTCAGAGTGAAGTGTGGGAAAGCAGGAAGGGAGCAGTCATTGCAGAACAAATTTTTATTTTTCTTCTTTGCCCATGTCTCCCTCATGGCACAATTTAGAAACCAGGGACCTTTCCCATCAGATAAGGTTACCTCTGAAATGAGAGCACTAACCAGACAAACCAACAGATTCAGTCTCAGAGGCAATTTAAAAGGCAGGAGCGAAATTGCAGGAGTGAACTGGACCTGCAAGATTGCAAAATGGAAAGATGGGAACTTTCCAAAGAGGAAATCCCAAAGATGTTTTGAATAGCCAGCCAAAGAGTGTCCACTGTGAATTCCCCACAGAGGAAAACCCCAAACAGGAAAGGTTTGCTTTTGGTACAGCACTAGGAAACCAATGGTACCACGTCGCGGGAATTCAGGATTTCCCTCTGATGTGCACGTACCTTTGAATTCCACAAGAAGAGGCGTGAAGACTACAGCAGATTAAAACTTAAGGTACAGAGCAACTAAAGGCTTCTTCTGCCTCACATTTCTGTTTTAAAAATGGAAAGAACAAACAGCATTTTCCTAGCTTACACAGCAGAGTGAAGATAAAGCTGTTAACACAGCGTGACTAGTGAGAGGGTGACCATGGAAAAGCCTTCACAAGGGACGGAAGAACTTGCCAGACTGGGAAAATGCCCCAGGGTATGGTGGCAGAGCAACATCATGAAGGTACGCTGGCCAACCTTCCCTGCTGAAACACAGCTCCATCAAAAGCTCTTACACCAAGCAGTACAACAGCCTTCAAGAAGGAAGAACCCTTCACCAGTCTCTTGTGAGACAAAAGCTCACGTGCGTCTGGTTTACAAAACTGGGGTGACAGAGACTGAGTCTGAAGCACCATTTGGGCAGAGAAGCCAGGCGCCGTAGGTGGGACACCAGAAGACCAAGTACAGGCTGGTTCACAGACTTGTATGCCTTCAGGCTAGAAGAGCTGTCCTAGGGACCCAGCCAGACCTCCAGTGTGGCACAGCACAAAGAACCTCACCCAACAACGGCACATCACGTGCACACTGCCCCAGGAAAGATATTTACCCCCAACTTTAAATGGAGAACTCCTAATTAAGCTCTCAGTTCAAAATGTGCAGCTTATTTATGTCATTGCTGAAGAGCTGGTTCAAAACCTCTGACATTTCTTAAAACATACATAGTTACAGACTCAAAATCAGCTGACAAATGTCACCTCCTCTCAGATACACCAGCCAGCAGACACAAGACATTCTCTTCCTGGTGTAACAGGGTTCTCCAGCCTGAAAACCTGGTTTAACCAACAGGCAAAAGCAGGGACTGACGGTGAAGGCTTCTCTGAACTCCCTGCTCTGCAAGCACTCATCTCCCATGGGCTTCCCTCCCTACCTGAAAAGAATCAAGTCTTTCCTGCTACTAATTTAAAACAGGATTACTGTGAAGTGAAAAGCAAGTGACAGAGCCATGACATTAGCACAACTCTCAGCTGAGACAACTGCAGTGAAACAGGCCTCACTCCCAAACATGAAGTATTAAGGTCTGAATAGGATTCATTTTCCCCTATTTTAGCCCACCAGTACAGCACACTTAGTCCGAGGGAATAAGCACACATCTTCCCACAATGTAAAAGAACTCCAGCATCCCCACTCCATTGGGAAACAGCTATCCAACATAGGATCCATTGGAATTGAATCACTCAGGACTTCTGGGATGTATGTGAATTAACTGCTCAAACATGGTCCTGCGGTAAGGCTCTTCCACCTGATGCACCATATCTCAAATCAGAAGAAAGGAAAGCCACAGCTTGCAAGAAGGTGCAGAGATAGCATTGAATGTCCCTCTTGAAGGTGCTGCCAAACTATGTGCAGGACCAACAACTGCCCAGGCTGAAGCACAGGGCAGGAAAGAAGCGGTGAATGGTGTGAACCCAATTCATTGCTGTCACTTACAATTGGCTGTAGCTGCGCGCCTGGTAGCATGAACTGCATCTGCTGAGCAAACATGGCTGCGGCTGTCTTCTGCTGGATCAGGTTGTTGCGTCCATTTATTTCAAGTTGTGTTTTTAAGTGCGGGGGAGGGTGGAGATATTTGCAGTTCTCTCGGGTACATCGGCCCTAAAAAACATAATGAAAGAGCATTTCAGTGAGTGTAACGCACAGGGCAGCCAGAGAAATTTAATTAAGGATTGTTTGGGTTACTGTAACAACACAAGCATCTCGGCAGAGGCAGTTTGGTAGCTGCTGTGCCTCCTTTGTGATTTTTCTACATCAGCACAATACTTAGGTGAAGAGCAGAGCAACAGGGCTTCTCCTGCAGTTACACTAACCAAACGCTACCAAGCTACACTCAAAAGCTAGGTTTCCTGATGTTAAAGTGATTGTTGTAAAAATCCCACCCACAAAAACACACCTAACACAAATAGTGATGTTTTCAGAAGCCAGTGGCAGCAGTTCCAAAAGCAACAACAAAAATTCCCCATTTTCTTGTGTGGATTGTTTTTCCCCTCCTTCTCAACACCAGACTACATAATAGGCCCTGACAACCAGACAGCAAGAAACAAAACTGTCTCCACCACTTCCCCCCTGCCTGGGGTAAAAGGTGCAGAGTTCTGTAAAGCAGCACCTCTGATCTTCAACGCACAGACTGAGATGTCACAGGAGGAAGAACCAAAACAATTTCCCCTTTCATGCTTTCATTTGTCAAAAGCCACAGTATGTTCCATCACTGACTAGCCCTGGAGAAGAGAGAGCTCTGGGGAGACCCTATTACAGCCTACCAATACTCAAAGGGAAAGTGGGAGAGGGGCTGCTCAGCAGGGAGTGCAGTGATAGAATAAGGGGAATGACTTCAAACGCTGGAAGAGGGCAGGTTTAGACTAAGCGTTAGGCAGAAATTCTTTACTATGAGGGTGCTGAGGTGCTGGCACAGGCTGTCCAGAGAAGCTGTGGCTGCCCCTGGATCCCTAGCAGGGTTCAAGGCCAGGTTGGATGGGGCTTTGGGCAACCTGGGCTAGTGAAGGTGTCCCTGCCCATGGGAGTGGTGCTAAACTAGATGATCTTTGAGGTCCCTTCCAACCCAAAGCATTCTGTGATTCTATGACTATTCCACCCCCCACCCCCCACCCAGCAAACCCAACTACTGGAGAAGCCAGTGGCTCCCAAGAAGCAAAGGATCACTGATGTTACACATCACCTCAAATCAACTAAGACCATCACTTTTAAAGGACATCTATAAACTACCTTTGCTTTAGTACTGTTTGCAAGTAGATGTAGGAAAATAAATACCAATAATCCACTGAACACAGAAAACAAGTAACCAATTTTGTCATTAAGATGAAATAATTCTTAAAAACTAGGTGTGGTTCCCCTCCCCCCTTCTCCAGGCATTCCCTCCTTCAGAAACAGAGGCACACAGAGTACAATATTTTATGCAACTTAAGCACAAGGTTTAATAAATAACTTTTACACAAAAACGGTGGGTTGTTTGAGGAAAAGTCTTTGGAGCTATCCAGAGCCTGTTAAAATAAGGCCAGATAGTTAACAATGGATGCTGCAGCCAGCAAAGGAGTAGGACTTCTGTTACCCAGCCTCTCCTAGGCTCTCTTGTCAAGTGCTGGACACCAAGTTCTCAGCCTCAATATAATTAAATCTGCTTTCAGAAAAGGCCACATTGGGTGACCCATGTACCTGTTCCTGTTAGCAGGATCAGGGGCAGCAGAACTGGTGCTCAGCTGACCCAGCACTACTACACAGTAAATAACTGTGTTGAACTGGAAGGAGGAGACACATCAGCACCAGGTAGCTTTGGGCCATCCTTCTCACAGCATCTTTCACCGGTGCAGGACAGATGCCCTTCCCATCACCAGGGACCCATCAAAAGCTAATCATCCAGGCCAGGCAGCACAACTCCACATCTTCACAGTTATCTCCACAGCTTCTTGGGGCTGCTCAGGTTACTGTGGACCAGGAGTAGACCCTGCAGAGCCACTGGTTGTCAGTGGTCAGGGAGCTGTTCCATCCTAAGCTCCAGCCTTCGAAGGCTTAGAAAATCCTTCTGGTTGATACTTGGCCAAGTGCTTTGGGTTGGGAAAACAGTAATTTCTACCAAATTTGGAATAAACTGCACAGATGTTTCTACACTGCAGGAATGGAGAAGAACTAGGAGAGAGCTACCATTTTTTGGAAACAATACTTATAGGGTATTCTTCAACCTGAAAAGGACTTTACTACTCCAACTGAAAAGTTCTATGTCACTGATACCAGCCAGCACAGCCTGGTAGAGCATTATTCTACTTTTTCATCAAAACAGTTTAATTTCAACAGAGGGTTCTACAAATGGAACAACAAACTCCCACCCCCCAACAAACTCCCACCCCCCAACAAACTCCCACCCCCCAACAACCTCCCACCCCCCAACAACTTACAGCACGAGGCCCTGATCCTGCAGAAACCAGTGCTCACTGAGTGCCACCAGTTTCAGTGAGGATATGTATTTACAGGGAGCTAAGGGCTGTAGAGATGCTGCGGCAGAGCAAAGGCTGTGCAGTGCAGCATGGCTGTCAGATTTCCTAGAGCTCGAGGAAGATGGAATGAATCACTGCTGCACTCAAAACCACACCTTCAGCCTAGATCCTCCTTGCCAGCATTTTGATCCCAAACATCCTCAACCACTATGTTTCACCAGAACAGGCTAGAAGCCACAGCTGAGTTGGGTTCCCCTCTTCAACACCACAACAGGTCCTTCATCTGACATGAATTTTAGGAACTGATGATGTCATAGTGACAAAACATTCCCAGTTTGGAAACCCAGCTGTGAAACAACTTTCAGGATGTCTCACTCTAAAGTGATGGGCACCTCTATCATCCTCTGCACTCCAGCACTAGTAGGGATGATCCCCTCTATACGTCCATCATGACACCCACTGTTCTCAGTACCTCTCAGCAACACATGCGCTCTTCAAGAGCGATTTCAGCTCTACAAAAGCTGCCAGAAGGACGAAGGAACTGCCATTATTCAGTTCTCAGTACCAGCTGCAACCCAGCAGGGAAAACAACAGGAAACTGGTAGCAGATCTGCTGCACGTGCGGATACAGGGCTGGGGACAAATAAGGACAACTCTGCTTTATACCTGGGTAGCCCAGGATTGCAGTATGAGAAAATGAGCAGGACCCAATGTTTTACATGGGCATCTTTAGGCTGAAAGGCCACAGTTTTGCTGCAGTAACTTCCTGTGGTTCCAGCACATCAAATACTCAGCACATGGCACAGGACTGTCTCAGCATCCTGCCCAAGGACCATTCCAGAGTGAGTGCTGTACCAAAAAGCACCATCCTAGCACCCAGAGTCGCTTGCTGTGTGCTGGGAAGGGGCATGGTGCTCAAGGACCAGGCTGTGTCCATGAGCGATGCTGAGCCTGCTAGGACCAGCGCAGCCACCCCATTGGAACTGGAGGAGTTTGTTGCTGGTTCTGATAATTCCTCAGGAGTATTGACTCCAGGGAAGGCGCATTCCCACCCTGCCCTGCGTGGCACATGAGCCTGCAGCCAGGGAATCACCACCCAGCAGCAGCCTCTGCTGCTGGCCCTGGAAACATGCTAAATATAGCTGTATTTTCTGGCTCCTCACAAAATGGAAGGAGCCCGAAGGACCGTATTTGTCAGCTGCTTTGCCAACTACAGCCAGGAGGGAAAAGCATATGGACTGCACTTCCCAAGGCTTGAAAAATGGATATTAAAAATAAATCATTAAAAGATTTTATAAGAGTATCTTCTCCCCCTTTCTTCCCACACACTCCCCCACCCTTACAGTATGCTGCTGGCATGTGATTGACACTGTGTCGCCAACTTAAGTCATGCTGTGATGGCGCATACTGTAAATGGCTGGCATCTGACACTAGGTAGTGTGACAGCAGCTTGTGGTGCAAAAGCCAGCTGTTTCCAGTGCAGCACACTTTAATCCAGTGGAAAAACCTACACTGGACCTTGCTGGATGGAGTCTCCTGGGCTGCACCTTGTCACCTGTATCCTAGCTTGGAGGGATGCAAGTAAGAGCGTGCTGCATCAGGCTGGATAAACTTACTTTCTAAACACATTGCAGAAATTCTCCTCTTGCTGGCTGCTGAAGCAAGCTGAGCTGTGCTGCAGAAACAAGGCTCCCAGCACAAACCCAAGGCTCGCTTGCGTTTGTACCAATAATGCAGTTTGTTACGGTCCCTTTATCTTGGATGGCAGTGAGGGGTTACAGAGCAGACACGATTCTGGTTTTAATGACTGCACTGTATGTCCTGTCAATCACCAGCAGCTCTCATGTGAAAAATCTGTAAGCTAGTGTTGCTTTTCACACACTGGAGGCTGCAGTAGGCTTGTGCCCTGACTGTGCTGTCTTTTCCACAGACACTGATGACATGTGCAATGACTGACAGCAAAAAGAATGAGAAGAGACCAGGCAGGAAAGGATTTCCATGTTTTGCACAAAACTAGGCACCAAAACACAGCTTGTCTACATAACTTTTCCCTGCATGAAACAGCAGATTTCCACCCCCCCAAGAGGAACCCAGCAGGGAGGCACATTCAGAGATGTGCTGGCCCTGCTTACTCATTGCCTGCCGCTCCTGCGCTGAGGCATGAAACTCTCCACTTTCCATCCCACTCAGCACATGCACGCAGAGTCCTTCTCCTGCATGGGCATCCTGGCTCCTGCCAGAGCCTTGCCTGGCTTTCACAACGGCAATGGAACCTCAGCCACGGTGGTGTCTGCATCTGGAGGGCAGGCAAAGACCAAGCTGCTGGAAGCTCTGGACTTCATCCCTGTGGCTGTTCAGCACAGGTGAGAACACGTATTGAGCAGCACATGCTGCTCCGAGTCTACTACTGCTATCTGCTCTCTATAGAAAAGGGGGACGCTGGGAGGTGGACTTGGTACCTGCTAAAACCCAAGCCCATCACCCCTCTAGGGACTTGCAGCTTTAAAGCTGCCCTCACAAGAAAGCAAGTGACAGGTGTGTCAGGAACATTGTCTGTCCGCCACCCCAACTCAAGTGTTTTGTGCTGGCTATGGTTTGTTCCTAAGCAGTTTGCCCCAGAGCTGAGCAACTTGCATGCTGGCTGCACTGCCCAGCTCACCCTGTGGTCCCCAATGCTGCATCACATTCCTCTTTCAGCACAGGTAAAGAGCTGTGTTGGAGGGACAGAGATGGCTGCATCTCATCGCTGAGGCAAACACCTCCTGCTTGGCAAAAAAACATCAAACAGCATGGAAATAGTAAGTTTTCAACCAGAAAACAAAGGAGGCTGGAGCAGGCCAGTCAGCCTGATCATTAGGGAGTCTCGAGGCTAGGTGTTCACCAGCCAAGTTGTCACTTGCTGCAGTTCAAAGCCTACCTCTACCTTATCTGCAATTCCTTTCTACAGGCTAATGACACGTTAAAAGTTATGCTGCCAACCGAGTCAGCAAAAAGCACAACCTCCCTTGAAGGCTGACCCTGGCACTGCACATCACATAGCTCCTGCTTAATAGCAACGCTTTTCTCCTCGCAGTGGTGGAGCAGCTCACTTCTACAGAGAGGTTTTAAAGTGTAATTATGTACAAAGCACTCCCTGAATGCGTTCTCACGGAGAGCTGTTAGCCCACCTACAAGGATCCTAAAAAGCAGGTCTAGAAGGACCTAGAGAAGTGAGACGCCACCCCTAGACCTACACTCATTACCTCCAGCTATTTTCTTAGTATCTATTACTTGCACATTTCCCAGACAAGGGCCTCCAAGACATCACTCCCCCCGCACCAGTAAAGCCCTTCCTGATTCTCACTGCAGTTTTGCTCCTCCTGTAACCTAAGCTCAAAACTTGCCTTACCCCAGAGGGTCAGAACAGGAACTGTTCCCTGCCTCGCTGAGAAAGGGCCCATGCTTAAAGGCTGCGGTCACACAGATCCCCCTTCCTCAAACCTTCTCTGCTCCAGACTATGCAAACAATGCTCTTTTAACTCCATGAGCACAGTCTCCAAGCCTTTCATTAGGCTGCTTCCCCCAGTCAGCCCTCACCCCTGTGATGTGTGCATGCACAGGGCTCTCTGCTCCAGCTAAACCCCGTACTACTGCTGTGCGGGGAGGAACATTTTCTTCCATGTCCTGCAGATGCTGATGCTGCTTATACATCCCTGCACAACACTTTCTTTCCTTCTACCACTGTAACAGTTTTGACTCGCTCTCAACAAGCCTTTTCTAGAACTTCTGGCTACCCAGCTGGATGCTCCATCCTGCACCATCCAGCTGATCCACTTGGATGCAATATTTCATACCTCTTTCATTGAACTCACACCCCTTTTATACAGGTTATTTTTCCAACCTGTCAAGAGTATCTCTAACTCCACACCTGGTTCTCTAAAGTGTCTGTAGTTCCTCCCAGCTCAGAAAACCTTACAGATTTAACAAGCACACTCACTCTATTCCACCATTCAAGTCCTCAGAATAAAACAAGACCGAACATCCTTTCCAAGCACATCCTTCCTGGCTGCCCCTGAACTCAGATTTCCAAGCAGTTTCAGCTGTCACATAAAGGTTTCTCCTATGCTTTGCTCCCTCTCTTGTTTGCAAACTGATTTGTGCCACGTTGAAGGCTCCGAATCTAATGCCTGCACTCCAACTTCCATATCTCTCCAAAATAACCCACCTCAAAGGCTTCCTAGTTCTGCTTTTTCTGCTCCTCCCTGGCTGCCCGTAGGGATGCTGGAGAGTTGGTGCTCTGCACCCCCAGGCCAGCAGCCCTGTTTGCCATCAAGCATGCGTACACAATGTTGGGTACAAAGAAGCCAGTGGCTTGAAGTTACTTTTAACGGTGATAAAAGCCCTACAGCACAGCTATTTGCTCACATTTTTCAAATGCAGGTGTAACACCCATTTACAGAGAACCCAAAGGCTGCTGCTGTGGATCCTGCTGCGAGCAGATCATAGCTGAAATGCAAAAGCAAAGTGTATCTTCTAGTTAGCACTACCAGATGGCAATCAACCTGGAAGGGAAGCAATGTAGACTTTCAATTTCAATGTATGTGGATAAAAATGCTATAGAGTTACAGTTAATCTGGTAGCTTCCAGGTAGGGATGATACAGACCCTGTAAAATGTGTGCTCTAGCTAGGAAAGAGTATGTTTTTTGAATACTTAATTTGCTGGAAACAGCATTCAAACAGCCCATAAAAAGCACAAATCACAGTTTTGCAACATCTGTAGGAGGGGCGCTGCCTAACTTCTTTGAACTTCCCACCTCTGGGTCCAAAGATCTACTGAGCCTGCACAGACAAATGAGAAGAAAACTGCTAAAAACACCCCAGGTGTTATTTTTGGAGCATCTCTGCTCCCTTGCAGTTGCTTGAGAAACCTCTTCCAGATTTTATGCTGTTCAGAACGATGCTCTAAGCTGCGCCAGCAGCGTGTCAGCTCCGACCCGGGGCTGCTCAAGCAAAGAGGGACATGTCTTTTGTCAGGAACAGAGGACAAGAGTCAGACCTGCCTGTCCACACAGCTTCAGTAGAAAAACCTGAATAACTATCACAAGCTCCCAGGGCTACCGACGCTCCCAGCACTCTCAAGGCGGCCCCAGCTCATCGCTGAAACAGCGACTGAATTTCACAGCTTCAATGAATGTCAGGTCAAGCCCTTTCCGAGCAAGCCCAGACTTGATTTTGACTGAAATGAGTGAACCCTGATGTTTTGCATGATTTCAAACGATAGCAGGTGACATCCGGCAGCTCTGACAAGAGTTTTGGGTCCTTTTGAACTGAGAGCTCAAAGCACAGCTCAGTGGTGCGTGTGAGTGCGAGGCAGCTGGAAGGCCCTCAGAGCGAAGCCAGCAGACCTGCTGCATTCACCTCACTGAAGCAAGACTGCTGGGTTCTGCACAGTCCCTGTCCACCCAGTTCTCTTCCTACGGCTGTGGGGTTGAGCCCTATGCAGCCAACAAGGAGGGAAATAAATTACTGTAGGGGGTATGGTTTAAAACAATTATATATCACAGAATATCCTGAGCTGGAAGGGACCTATAAGGATCATCGAATCCTAGTTCTGCAGCCTTCAAAAGCCAAGTTGGGCAAACACAGCCACTTCAGTCCCATGAGGCTCTTTGTGTCCAGTAAGTCGCAAAAATGCGGAAGGAATGAGCAACGGAGACAAAAATGCCAGGCTCTAGGACACTGGAGCTGCTCTTCAGCCTCCCCATCTCACCCACGTGACTGCTCTGCTGGTGTATTTCTGCTCTGCAGGGAGATGGAAGGAAGGACAGGAGGAAGAAAAACATCAGCATCATTTCTGCAAATGACAAAAGCAGCCAACAGCCAGCTGAGGGGACTGCTGAACAAACATGGCTAGAGACCTGTAACACCTCCATCTCACTGTCACTCCCACCTTTTTCTATGAAAGCCAACCTCCACCACAGACACAAACAAGGGCTGAAGACCCTGCGCCCCTAGCTCTGAGGAATTAAGGTGCTGAAGCCCTCTCCTCCATCACAGGACTGGAAAGCAAGCTGCCCCTGTAACCAGATGCACACCCATTGTGGCCCGTGGCTAAGCTGACAGGGTCAGCTACCTATTGTACAACTCTACAGGTCTCCATCAGTAGGCATCCTGTGAGGAACAGTGGCATTTTGTCCAAGCAGGGGACACGACTCCCTGCCACACGTTTAGCTGCCAAACAATTTCACCAATAGAAAAATATAAGCAGCATACTAAGTATGTAACACTGCTTCCCTCACACCAGGGTAAGAGGCAGTCATCAGATGCAAAATGCTGGGAACAAACCGGTGCACAGCATGGACAGATCCTGCTGCAGATGCTTGTCCTTTCAAACAGCACGCATAAAGCAGCAAAGCACTTGGACAGGGGGTTTCTCAAGATCAGATGCTCTCGGCTGGGATTCAGACATGCTTATATAGGACTCTATTACAAAGCCTGCAGCCTCAAAACGTTTGTCAAGCTTGTTTTTGTTACACAGCTCAAACCAGAGCAGGAGAGCAAAACAAAGCCAAGACAGACAGCAGTGTTTCTACATCCCCGTCTCCCTTTCTGGTATCACCTTAACCAGTGACAGTTACTCAAAGCTATTGCCAAGAACTTCAAACCACTGAAATCAGCAGGCAAATCCAGCTCCATACAGGAAGGATGGCTCGTTAGCACGGGGTGCAAGTATTCAAACAAGTACCATCACCTCACCATTTTTTTTTCCCCCTTTAATTTTAATTAGAAACTGCGAGGACATGAAACTACTGTATTCCAGCAGACTCCAAGCAGCCACAGGCATCAGCCTAAACCCCCAAATCCTCATTCACCTGGCAATTAGGGAAGCTGAGAGCTGCTGTGAGTGAAGTTTTACTTTTGCACATTGCTGAATACAGCAATGTTCTGCTGAATTTCCCCAGGACAGCACAAAGAGGTCGTGGCTGTCCTCCTGCTTTCATGCAGGATTTTCATTCCAAGCTGTTTGTTATACTTGAAGGTTCTTACAATCTCAGAGCAGTTATTTTGTTGGGGAAAAGCCCTGTAGCTCCTTCATTATATTTTTACATCTTGACAACTCTTTCCAGCTCCGTTCTCCTGCCAAGCTCTCTTCATTCACGCCCTGTTATGCTCAATGAAAAACACGTATTGATTTTAGCGTCGTTGGTTTGTGGAACATTTTTGCTTGCTCCAAGCAATGGACAGTGTTTACCAAGTCCAAGAAATAGATATTAAAAAGAGTACAGCGCTGTCAAAGTGTATTTGTTATGAGCTCTAGAGCCACAGCGCAGAAAAACATGTTTATCTGAGAGATTACTACTTGCAATGAACAACAATCTCCCTCCACAAAAGAGAGGAATAAAGACTTCATCGAGCTCTTTTCTTTTGTCCCTGCCGATACATTTTGATCAGGCTTTGTTTTGTGAACTGCATCGCTCTGTTACCACCACATATTTGAAATCAGGTTAAAACAGAAGTATCATCAATATAGAGCTCTGAACTGATCATTTTTAATGTCTTCCAAGTATTATTGCATTACTCTCCCAGGTTCAGGAACGTTAAAAGCACAATAAAATGGGTTTCTTTAATACAGTATCAAATACAGGCTCTCTGCAAGCAAAACAAGCTCTTACAGGCATCCCTGGCCAGAGCTGCTCAAGCAGCCGATCGATAACAATTACGAAGGCAGGCATTTAGCGCTGGGTAAAGAGAGCACATTCAGGAGCACGCTCAGCCCTGGGATCACGGCACGTATTTAGAGTAGGAGGCAAAACAGGTGACATCCTGCAATGTTAATATTCCTCTGGGTGAATGTTTCAATGCGGGACTATTTGTAAGTAAAGAAATCAATTCTACCTGGATGATAGAAACACTGGCACATCATTGATTTTTCTGGTGTAATAAATGACAAAAAAAGGTGCCAGTCTCTGGAACAATACTGCACAAGTGCCATATTTAAAAAACCCACAAAAACCCACAAAAAAACCCCAACCAAAATAAAACTTCTAGC
Source organism: Laterallus jamaicensis coturniculus (assembly GCA_022605575.1). Classification (NCBI taxonomy): domain Eukaryota; kingdom Metazoa; phylum Chordata; class Aves; order Gruiformes; family Rallidae; genus Laterallus; species Laterallus jamaicensis. Next base: position 18,510,876 of record JAKCOX010000014.1, read on the forward strand.
ATGTCTTTCACCTTCCATCTTTCTCTGTTCTGTCCCGCCCAACTGTGATTACACCAGGCCAGCTTTGGAAAGCACCAAATGTAGTTTCTCTTGTCCCTTAAACCACTTTTTCTTTGCAAATCCCATAATCCAATTCTACAACTTTCACCAGCTGATTGAATCTGTCAAGGTCGTATGGAAAGTTCATGCTTCTGACCTTCTTCTACCTACAGTGTCTGTTGAATATTACAACTGCAGCAGGCAAACCACACGTAGACAGAACCAAGCAAAGTACATTAAAGCCCAGGAGAATAAATGTTAAAGCCCCGTGTTTGTGAATACAAATATCGGACGCGTGACCACCTCCAACTGCCTCGCTCCTGGAGTTTACACAAGGGAGAAGGCAAACAAGGAAGCGCAGAGACTGATAACCAAGTGTCCGAGCTGAACCCTCCATCCCATCCCACAGAGGGCAAAGCCATCAGGAAACCTCACTTTTGCTGCATTTTAGAAAGTAAAATGAAGCTGCAAATAAGATATGTTGGTGGCTGGGTTTGGTGTGGTGTTTTGGTTTTGGGTTGTGTTTAGGTTTTTGGTGGGTTTTGTGTTTTCTTTGTTGTTGGTTTGGGTTATTTTTAAGAACTTGGCAGAATATAACAATTTACTAACAGAGGATTATCTCAATTTTTGTTTGTGTTGTTGCTTTGCTCAAAGCAACAGCTTAATGGGCACAAGCTGATTCCTGGATCTCAAAAAAATAACGAAAAAAAACTTTAAAGAAAAATTAATTCCATCTGGGCTGACACCTCCTAGGGAGAATCTTCAGTCTGGAAAAAATAACTCTGCAGGATGTGCTTCAGCCTCAGCTACTGAGGGGCTGCCAAGGGGTAACGCAGCAGAGCCCTGCGCAGGGAAGGATGGTGGCTGGGCTCTGCTAAACATGCTGATGACTCCTGCTGCGGCAATGCGACCCTGCTTTCCACCCTTTGGCTGGAAACATCAAGAGATGTCAGACTGGGACACTATAGTCCCCTCTGTGCCAGTCACCAAGTGGGGTGACTGCAGGGGAGCAGGCAGATGCAGAGATACAGCAGGGCGATGCCCGCAGTTGCCACTGCAAGATTTGCTCCCAAACGCCTGTCAGAACCCAGGGGTCAGATGCTCCAAGGCACAGGACACCTTAGCTCCTGGCTAAGATCTGCTCAACAGCAGAGAGCAAAGCCAGCTCCCCTAGCCCCTCTCCCTGTGGCCAAGACAGTGAGATCCCCAGCTCCTCTCCTACTCCTCTTTGTCCCATTGCCTGGCTCCCTTCACTGTTTCCCATTCATCCCCATCCTGCTAGCTACTTTCTTCCATAGTGGTGCCTCTCTGCTTCCAGATTAATTCACCAAAGACCAAGCTTTGTCCTTGTGCTCCTGTTTCAGCCATAGCACCCCTTCGCTCCAGCTTCGCAGACAAGCTACCTGACTGCCAGAAGGGTTGACCGCACGTCACCAACTCCCCATGATCTCATGCTGAGCAAGGATCCCAAACCCTTCTGACCCAGGCTAGGCCTTAGATTTCACACTGTGGTAAAAACAAACTTGCTGCTGGTCAGAAAACTAAAGGTGCAGATACTGAAAGCACCTTCCAAGAGAGCTCTTGCAGCCTGCTAAGCGCAGCAGGCAAGGAGCACGCACCGTGCATGGGCCCTGACTTCCAAGGAGAGCATCCTGACCAAGTGACACTGATGGACTCCTTCCATCTAGGAGGCAGCAAGGCTTGAAGAGAAAAGAAGAAAAAACAAAAAAAACCAAACCCAAAGAAACAGAAAGCCTGCCTTGCCCCAGGCAAATATTCCACCTCAGTTAGCTTTTGCAGACAGATCTATTTCAGCGTGTTGTTTATTACAGCCAGTAACATATGCACGTTTAAATCACAGAGGGGATTTGTCTTTTAAGAAAACACCTTCAGAAGTGCTCTTTAGGCATTGCCTGGCACTAGAAAGCAGATATGTGACCACTCTTTGCTGCTACCATCCCAAATGAAAGAAAGGTTAAGGCAGTGTAAATGCTTGTTAGGGGCTGAGCCCACAGAGTGGGCACAGCAAGCCACAGTGACAACACTACAACTACAGGCCTTTTTCCATGGAGGGGAATGTGATGGGCTTGCACTGCCAAAGACAACGCAAGGCCATCTCTGGGCAAGTGGGAGATTCAGCAGTAAGACAGTTCTGAGCTAAAACTGCAAACAGTGAGACATATTTAACCGCAGTTCACATGCGCTAGTCACAAGTACCATGCAGGCAGCCAGCCTTAAGGGACAGGATGCCAAATTCTGTGCCAGCCTCTGAAAACCTGTTAATTTATGATGGATTTATTAAAGCAGCCTCAGCCAGAGCAAAGCTTCTACCTGTCCTAATTACAACAGTCCTCTGAGACCATGTTCCCCTGTCTGTTATCAAGTCCTGTGAGGGCCTGCAGACTCACACTCCCTACTTTGCTGAGTCAAAGCAGTGCCCTGCTCCTGTCCCTAACTGAGCAGCCAATAAACCCTCCCCAGGACACAATAAGTAAACGGGGAGGTTGCAAGGCAGCCTGCTCAAAGAGGCTTTCTGTTCACCCTGTAATCCACACTGACCTACAGACCCAAAATTGAGAGTCATTATGGTGATGTACAGCCCAAAGGCTGCACATACGTAGTTAGAGTGGTCCGTTTTCTCCATGCAATGCCATTTTCTACAATGCTTTTTGTATAAGCCATCCTTTCAGACACTGAAAGGTTAATTCCATGTAGCCACTGATTAGATCTGCTCCCTCTCCTGTAACAAGAGCTGTAGGACAGGACACTGAAAAGGTTGTTCAGTCTTATTGGGTGGATGTATCCACTTTCTCCTGCGGGATGCAACTTTTGTCCTCCCAGAAATCCTGACCTAAATTCTCCCCTGAGTGGCACTGGTATAAGTGCCAGAACAGTTAAGAAAGGGGTGTGTCATGTGTGTGTGCATATGCATCCTTCTGTCCCAGCAGACCAACAGGAATGGAGCTGATCAGGGTTTTCAATTTATTTGCTTGGGTTTTTTGGAGTTTGTGTTTTTAATAACCACCAGATTCAGTTATTTAGGTTTGAAAGCATAAGAGGAAAGCGGGGGGAGGTAGAAGCAACTAAAGCATATCCATGTGGACACGCTTGGGACACAATAAGCAAACTGATCAAATTACTGTGGGCTCTTTCTGCCCATTCTGTATTACTGCTCTGCTCTCCAAACTCCTGCCCTCAGCTTCGACTGAGCTGCTTATCCTTGTCCCTGTCACCAGTGTGGTACAGACCGCCTGATGCTCAACCTTTTGTAGATGAGGAGGAATGCAAGGATTAGCTTTTAGAGGCTGTTTTCAATTAGAAAGCCATCTCTACACCACGACTTCCTTAGGCAGGCAGACACCTGACCTCGTGTATTCTGCTTCTGCCACTGACAGGAGATACCTTCAGACACAGCACAATCCATTCCTAAAAGGGCAGCAAGAAAGAGACCTATCACTGCCCAGATTGGGTATAGGTAGGATGAGTCAGCTGTGATGCAAACATTGCATTTGCTTTTAGAGATGGGTCCATACTGGACTGGGTTGGGAGAGATTTTCACTGCAAGGAAGAGTGACCTTTCCTGAGGACATCTGCAGCCTTTCGGACCACGTGAGAGGAGTAGCTGCAAAGAAGCTCCAGTGTCATTAGTGAGTCTGGAATGCAGCATGGCTGGTGCCAACATCAGTGAACACCCAGATGGAAAAAATGCTCTCACTTGCTTCAACACAGAGAGATGGACCTACGATAGGGCCCCGGCGGAAATCCCTGAGCAAACTTCTGTGCAAGTGACTAATACGAAGAATGGAGGAATAATAAAGAAAGTGTTAACACTTTTCCTCTGGCTGGGCTATGCTCTGAAAGGATGCTTAAAATCATTCTCCTAGAATTAGCACAACCAAGACAGTAAGAAATAATTTTTAGTGGTGTTTCTGTCCTAGCTAATATAAACTCTATTCCGAGTAAAGACTCCTAAAGATTTTACATTACCATGGACTCTTTAAACAAGCCCATGCAGAGAAACACACAACAACAACAATCAAAGTCCTCTGAATTCAATCTGTGCTTTATCGCACAAGGCCACAGCAGGGGATTTTTGGCAGCAGGAATACAAATACTCATCAATGCTCCAGCTCAGGGTCCTGCTCCAATTACTACCCAAACACAGAATGAGACTGTCCCAGCCTTAGGTTTTCAGTCTAAATACACCAGACACGGTGAAAAAAACCCCAGGTGGCTTGGGGAAGCCTCAGCGACGCCGGGACTACAGGCCAGCTGCTCCATGCTGGACTGCTGCTGCTGTGGGGCTGCAGAGCTGCGGCTGTGATGCCCTCGGTGCTTTCTGAGCTCCTGCCTCCCGGCAACAGGCAGCCTGCCCTCCCCATCTCCACACTGCTAGCTAAAAGCAATCCCATCCATTTGCCTCTCAGCCCCCAAGGGACTCCCCCCACCCCTTCCTCCCACCAGCACTCTCCCAACTGTGGCGCAGGAGCAGTGCGAGTGGGCTCTGGTGACAGAAGCGTGACGCGGAGCTGGCAGGAAGGCTGTGCCGGTGCCGTGGGATAATCCTCACCCTGCTGCGCTGCGACAGCCCGCAGATGCGATAAGGCCACGGGGATGGGTGGCAGGGGGCCTTGCCACATCCCTGAGCTCCCCCATCCTGCAGGAGAGGGCCCTGGGGAGCTGCTCTGCTCCTCCCTGGAGTCACCTCCACCTTCTTCCTTCATGGTCCATCTCCCCCAGCTCAGGGAAGGTTTCAGACATCCCCTGTCCTGCTTTTATCAACCCTGACAGGTCTCCTGCTCCTGGCGCCTCCAAGTCACTCAGCCGGCTTGCCTTGCTCCAGCTCCCACCCTGTGCCGCCACGGAGGCTTTACAGGCAACAGGATTGACACAGCAGGGAGCCCAAGTCTGCAGGGAAGTAACCGTGATGATTGCTGCTTCGTCTGCAAGCACACCAGATGCACCAAGAAATAAAAATGACTGCTGAAGCAACAGGAGAGGCAGAGGGCAAGAGACTTCCCAGCTTGCCTTGTTCAGTCCCCACAGACACCGCACCTAACAACAGGGACACAGGGAGGACAAGGGAGCTGCAGGAGGGCTAAGGGACAAATAAGCCCAGAGGGGAGGAGGAAACAGAGCAGAACAGAGAAATAGGGCATAAGGCTGCAAGTCTTGCACCATGGGGAGTAAGATTTGGGAGGGCTCCTGAAAAAAGGACCAGGTGCATCGTTAACACCTTCTCCTACAGCATTTGGGAAGAAGCAACATCCCCTCCAAAGACAACTCTCTCTCATCTTGGAAATCTGCTGGCTTATGAAACAAGATTCCCTCCCAGGGAGGAAAGTGCTTTACTTCCTACAGCTGACCTCCAACACTATCACCTCTGCCATATCTGGATGACCTTCCAAGCCCTCCTTGAAGGCATGTCTAGCTTCCAAATCCCCTGGCTATTCAAGCACTACTGCATGGAATGAAATGTCTAACCCCAAGAGGCTTTCATGCCTCCTATCAAACTCATCCAGCACTTGGTATCCTCAGCACCATGTGTAGGGGACCCCAGGAGCAGAGCCCAAGCACCACACACAGCACGACACTGAACAAACCCATCGTGTGGGTTCAAGCATCATTTAATGATGAGAAAGCAAGCTTTACTCACGCTCTGATCCTCCAGGAGCTGACAGCAAGAGGAAGAAACACCGGTCAGCGGGATCGGCCAGTGCAGTTGGGATTACACACTAAGGTTTTGTTTTCAAACTCAGCTTGGTTGTGGCAGGGCTCTAAGGACCTAATCTCCGTGTGACTGTTCCCAGCACCAGCCATGCCCCTGCGGATAATAAGGACTTAGGGAAGCACCGCCTAATGAAGGCTGTGCTCTCAGGCAGGCTGGCTGCAGCTCCACTGCGTGCGTCTGTGCTGCCCCCGGCCATCTCCTGCATCCCAGCTAGGTATTTCATGCCTGCCCAGTTGCCCCTCTGAGGGATGTGTTCCCTCAAAAAGCACCCAGAGCGACTCACAGCACCCCAGAGGGGCTCACTCAAAGCACAAGTAAGGAGGCAAATAGAGTTAAATCAGCAGCAGTTTGCACTGATGGCTTAAATCCTCATCAGAACCTAGTGTGGGTACTGATGAGCAGAGATGTGGCCATCACTAATGCTGCTCTGCTGATCCCAATGCTCCTGTCTGTAGGGGTTATTCTGAGACTTTGATACATCTATAGGGAGAGACCCGCTAGAAGCAAGTGGAACGTGAATGCAGAGCACATACGTTTCAAGGCACAATGAAACAGTGCACCCCACCACTCAGTATTCTGAATGGGCAGCGGCTTGTGGCACCACACCTGCTCTGCAGGAGTAGCTAAACTGCTCCTGGTTCCCATCCCTAAGATTGTTAATTCATGCAGGATTTGCTTCCACTTCTTAATAGTGACCTGCACACTTACCTCAGCAGCATCCCCAGCACCCCTGCAGCAGGTGCGCTGGCCTGGGCAGTGGGTGCAGCCAGATTAGTTTTAAACATTCACTTTCAGGAAAAGCAAGGGAAAACTTCTCCCCCAGCACACAGGCTGCCACCTTTCAAACAAGGTCAGACACCGGCCTCCTCCTCCCCCACCGTCAATGACCTTATTAGCACCGATCACGGTTCTAATAATATCCCTCATTGTAAGCAGGCCATCTGCCGTAACATTTCACTACAAACTTGGGGAATTGCTTGGTCTGAGTACACTCACACCCCAGCAAGCCAACTGCTTCCCTCAGGAATACGCACCTCTCCCCAAAGCTTTGAGCTAAATGTTGCAGAAAGGCACCTCCAGCTCCCAGCTCGGAGCTGGAGCGTGTAGAGAACCATACAGAGCCATGCCCAGGTGCTGGCTCCAGGCAGGAGGTTAAAAAGAAGTAGTTTGAGATTTATAAAAAAATAATAAAACCCATCAACCGATTACCACACCCTCCAACTCCTCTGACAGTGGGGACACTGAGTAACCTCATCACTGAAACCCAAACTAACTAAGCATTCAGAGAATCAGAAGTAAAGCTCCAAGGCTCCCAAGAGCAGAGATCAAAGTCATTTTTGTGCCATGTACCTACTACTGCACGGACAGTAGAAAGATTTTACTATCATCACACATCAGCTAATGTTAAGCTGACTATTTCCCCTGCTATTGCAGAAGAAGGGGTTTTCAGAACAAAGAGGTAAGCTTGCAGAAGAACCAAACACATCGGACAGCTATTCACTTAGAAGGATCCAGGATCTGAAACGCTTACTCAGTTAGGAAATCAGTCTAAAACACTCCGAGTTATGTTACTTCAGTAGCTCAGCTGCAGGCAGCCTTCAGACATTTTCTTTGCACTGCTCCTGGGAGGTCAGAAAGTGCAATTAGGCACAGAGACTGACATTGCAACACTTTAAAGCAGCCTGCAACATCAGAAGGCTTCAAATGCTAGTTTTCCAATTCCTTGGCCTTTCCCCAATCAAAAGGTCATCATCAGACTTGGCACAAGAGGCTACGTGGGGCAAAGAAAGGGGTCAGTGCCCAGTTCTCTGCTGTTTGAGGAACAGCAATAAACCAACATTAATAAGCCATAAGTAAAGCTGTGCCCGTATGGAGCAGCGCTCACCCAAGTGCCTCAAAGTATTTATTTTAATACCAGCAGAACCATATTTACAGGGGCAGATTTTCAAAGAGCTCAGCTCCTCACTTGGAAATCTAAACCACTCATTTAAATGCTCTGTGGGAGATGTCAGACCATGGCCTCTCCAGAAGGCTCGGCACATCTTGTTTGTATTTGTTTTAAAGCTTCCAAACAACTCAATTACATAAATGCAAGTTACTGCACCCTCCTTCAGATGGGTGAACCAAGTGGCAGAAAGCTATCGTCAGCAAAGGGATTACATCAAACCGACGCTATGCCACTGAAGAAATCCAACTCCACATGCTCCTTCAGAGTCACCTTCCACCACCTTTTCAGCTGGCTTTGCTGCACTAACATGAGCAAGAGAAATAGCTAGGTAGCTGCCACTGACACAGCAGCAAGAGCACCATGCCCAAGTGTGGCTCTAGGTTTACAAAGAATCTCTCTGCCCCAAACTCTTCAACAGTGACTTGCAGGTTTGAGGGGTTTATCTGAACCACGGTGTCAGCTTCCATGGTTGGAAAGATGTAAAACTTCCTTCCCTGGGTGGATCTGGCAGTGCCACAGCTTGCAGCATGGCACCCGTTGAGGTGTCAGAGCTTACCCAACTCACACACACCCCTCTGTGTTCCCTTGGCCAACGTGTGACTCACAGCAGCTACACAAGGGTAAGCGCTAGAGCTGCCACAGCTTGCTAGTTGGGCTTCAGCACCCCATCTCTCTCCTCCCAGTGCAGAGGAAACCCCCGGGGCTTGCATAGCACTGCACTGCCTTTGCGCTGGGTCACAGGCACAGAGCTTGTGCCTGCAGATCCAAGGAGACTTGGCAGGACTGCAAGCTCCAGGTGCGTGCACGGCACATGTGTGAAGAAACTCTCCCAGGCTGGGAAGCCAAAGGTGGCAGAGGAAACAACCACAGGCAGTTCTCCCCGTTCAGAGAATGTCTGAGGATCATTTCCCTCTCTCAAAACCCAAGGCAACATCTCACTTCAGCAGCTCGCCGTCGCCCACAGGAATTCTATGGGGCTTAAAATCAGGCTTAAATGTTTTGCAGACTGGAACCTCAGTCTGGAGGGCTTTGCCCTTAAAAAAGGGAAGTAAGCCTCAGGAGCTGGAGATGGCATGCCATGGCCTGTGCAACAGTGCAATATGCCCATAAAAGGTTTCAAAATGTATCTGCTTAAGTGCACGCAGCAGCTCAGAAGGGCTTAGAGTCACATCCCAAAAGAATTTCTCTCCTGCTTTTTTAGGCAAGTGTGAGCAGCAGTCAGCATTTTACCATCATCTTCCCAACCAGCAAACCAAGGTTACTCTTGGCTGATGTTAATAATGTAAACGCTGCCTGGCTTTATCCTTTGGGGATGGTGGTTTGCTCACGCCACAGGGAAAAAGCTGGGGCAATGTGAGCTGCAGGCAGGAGAGGAGGCTCTGCAGTGCCAGGGCTGGCTGGAGGAGAGGAGAGCCTGGCAGGAAAACCCCACTGCTGAATTTGCTTGGCCTTCCTCCCCGAAAGAAGCCGACCTCCGAAGTGCGGTCTCAGGACAAATTTGTGGCCACCGCTCTGCTTTCCAAGGGAAAATGCACACAAGTCTGAGGCTGAAAGAAAAGCTGTAATAAACTAATTCATTAGCTGCAGGAAGAAAGGAAAGGAGGACAGTGGTCCTGTGCCTGCTGCCCCTTGCCCCAAGAGTGCCTCCCAAACCAGGAGCCCCAAACGTCAGGTAACAGCAAAGGCATCAGCCCCTTTTTGGGCAAGCCCTTGGGAAATAGATGTGGTCAGGAGGTCTGGGTCAGACAGCACTCTCCATGTTCAGAAGACCTTCAGATGACATTTCTACAAACACAAGGCTGGACCTGATGTTACCCTATGGCCATCATCTGTACTGACTGATGGACAGTTAGCATTGTGGCCTCTCCAGCTCTTTTCTCCAGGAGCCCTCTGAAGGAATGATGGGATGGGTCTCACTTCTCATGGTTTCCATCACAGCTACACAGTACTCCCAGGACCTCCTCTACTCTTCCAGGAATGAGGTACTAATGGAGCACCCCTCTAGGGTGGCACCAAAACTAGACCATGCAGCAGGAAACCTGAGGACATCCATGTTACCCCTGGACAACAGCAGAAAGCCATGCTGGAGATAAGGATACAGCCAATCCCTTCTTCCACAGCATGCCTCAAAAATCACCTGCTTGCTTTAAAGCATAAGACACCTTAGGAGTTCCTGCCAAGGACTGCGCCAACAGCTGCAATGATGAAGACCTTCCCATCCCTTGCTGACTATTACTGTCTCTGCAGCAGAGTGACCAGGTAACACCACCCTGTTCGCAGTTACACTCATCACCAGTACCTCTACAGAGCCAGGGCCAAGGGGATTTCAGCTCAAACACTGGATTTCATGTACAGCATCTAAGGCTTTCTGTCCTCCTGCTAGCACCTCTGTAGAGGCAGTAACCTGCCATGGAGAAGCCAAGGGACAGCTCAGGGCAGCAACCTTGTAAACCATCACGACAAGATCCACCAGTGCTCATCTGTTGTGGTTGAGCTGTCAAAGTCACAGATAGATGAAGTGAGACTGCTGGGATGTCAGAGAAAGCTACAGTAATGCTAAATAAATAAAACAAACATGCTCTGCACAGGCCTCTGTCCTACAGAAAGATCAGTTTGGCAGACTAAAGCACCAAGGTGTGTCTTGCCCTGGAAAACTGAACATACCTAGGAAGGTCACGCACCATCCAAGTAACCAGCATGACCCCAACAGAGAACACCTGCAGTCCAGACACCAGGACAGGCCTGGGAGATGCTCAGCCACAGGAACCACCAGGTGAGCTTCTCTGTCAGTGGTCTCCATCCCACAGATGTGCCCAAAACCTTCTTGAGACATTGCAGAGGGCAACACAGCCTGTGTGACAACTAAATCACGCTGCAAAAACATGGAGCTTGTGGTAACCCATACACAAGAAGGGATCAGACCTAAGTATTGTTTTTTCAATTAAGGTCTCATTCTCCTTGAAGTACCACTCTACTCTGAGAAATACAATAGCAACGACTCTTCATAAATAAGCCTAAGTAAGTTCCTCTCTGCTTTTAGATGTTGGATTCAGTAGTTATAAAAAGCACTTACGATGTCCCGTAAGACACAGGAGGACCCAGACAAGACAGAAAGCTGCTGCAAATCTAATGCTCATCATCAAATGCTGTCATGAAGCAGGTAAGCGCCTTAATGACTGCTGGAAAACAAAGGTTTCTCACAAAGGTGACTTGGCTGCAACATTCTTCATCTGGTTTATTTGCATCTCCATTACACTGAGCTGAGACACGCAGTCAGAGTGCCTCCAAAAATATCTCTATGGCTTTGTTTGCTTTCTTCTTCCTCTGTAAGAATGTAACCATATGCTAAGTTTAGTGGGTGTTTTTAAGTTGTTTCCTAGTTTGGAGTTTATTTAAATATAAAAATAAAAAAAAGAAAAAAAATTGGATTGCAAACCAGTAACAGAAATATTCTAGTGAAGTCAGCAGAAACCAGGTACAAATTAGCATGAAAACTAGAAGGAACAGCCTCAGGTACGCCAGTTTCAAGATCATATGGTACATTTATTGCCCAAGCACAGTGAACTTTTTAGATTGCCATGGAACTTTGAATGCTATTACCAGACAGTAACACTCCTTTAGAAGGCAGACAATTCAGACAACTGTACTTTTAACTCCTTATTTTATGCCTGCTCATAGACAATTTGCTTTTTTTTTAATATAGAAGAAAGCTGCTTTGAAACACGCAATAGCTTAACAATGTTATTTAAATTAGACCTCCCAAAGTCAAAATTTACACCCCTGAATTTTTCACCATGCTATTTTCTTCCTTTCAAAAATCTCTTCAAAACTTTGATTTGCATATGGAAGCATCTACATTCATAAAGTAAATTTTAAACACCACTACACCCCACAAAGCTGGGCTTGTAATTATTTTTGAGCCCTGAGCCCACAGCACAGATACCCAAACTTTGAGCAGTATAAATCAAAGCCCCTGAGAACACCCAGCGTGCATTACCTGCATATTTCTATATATCACTATCTCCCAATGCCTCTCAGCTTACTGCTCAATTAGTGGTTTTGAGCAACCAAAGATGATGTGTTGTTTTTTTTTTTTCCCCCTTCCTGACATCTTTAGAAACTGAAAGAACACAACTAACGATTTCCTGGCTGGGAAATTAAGAATCAGACAGGGTCATACCACGCCTGCCTGATCCAGCCTGAATGGGAAGGCTAATGACTTGATGAGTGCAAGCAGGCAGCCCACCACAGTGCCCGACAAGCCTTTGTACGAGTTGCCACGAGCCAGCAAACCGTGTCCTGACCCTCACAAAAACCACCAGCTCTGCACAGGACAGAACACACCAAGCCTGGGAGAGAAGTTGATGAATGAACTCCAAGGCCATCTGGGTTTACAGCGATGGCAGTACGCCCTTCTTTGCTCAAAACGTCTTGGAGGTTCAGTGGGACCTGCCCAGGAGGCAGTGCGGAGCTTTGGCTGATGCCCAGCCACCCTCATGGTCACTTGTGGTCGCTGGCTGTTGTGCCTCTGGACTGCCCTCCACCAAGTAGTACAGGCTTGCCCTTCCATTCACACAAATTAATTCAGACAACACTGTTCTTCCAGAATAACGAGGGGGGAAGCGTGAGTAGAGAGTGAGAGTTCTCTTGGCATCCAATTCAAATCTGTGAACAGCTTCTCACAAGGAACTATTTTTAAGTTTCTTATCAATCTGCTTGAAAAAGGTTCCTTCTGCTGCCTACAAATATGCAAACTCCCCCTTCCAAGAACCAGAGCTCAGGAGAACAAGATCCAGCCCTGCACTTGTAACCTGATCAAGACAGTATTTCACCACCAAAGCGTTGCACAACCACATAACGCTTCTGCAGAGCACGACCTGGTGAACCCCACCTGAACATCACTGAAACCCACCCCCATTACCTCTTCAGGACACCCGTGTGGTCTTTACAGGCTTACAGGTAAGCTCACATTCATGCGTGAAACAACCCACACTGAGGCAGCCTGACTACTTCTGGAAGCATCACCGCTCCTACCACCACACCAGAGGCAGAACTGCTATGAGACTGAGGGGAAGAAAAAAGCAAGAGGGATGCAGTGAGCATATAGATGCTGTGAGTGACCTGACCAGTGAGGTGAAACCATTGTATGCTGGGTTATCAGAAGTTCCTGTATGAAAGCATTGTTCAGGTTTAAGAGCTCTGTGAGAAAAAAAACCCCACAAGCAACAGCAGTACACAATGGATGCAGATAAGCAACCTCTGAACAAAGCCCTGGGAGACTGCAAGACAACGGGAAAACTTATTAGCTGCAAGCATCCTATATCCTGTCTCTAATAAAGCAACACAGATGTTCTGCTAAGGCAGGGCGTGAAAAGATGAAGAGAGCGCTAAGCAGCTATGGAGCCCTGTGCAGGAGAGAGGGTCAGTGTTCAACAGCTGTCAGAGGGAAACAGCAGCTGGGCACATAAAGATGTCCCCAGGATGGACACAAAAAGCCTCTTCTTAACAGGTCTGAAAACGTAACATCTCTCTTGTCACCAGGAAGGGAGGCCACCATTACGCCCAGGAGCCCCTTGCACTGCAAACAGGGCTTTGCAAGCCGAGCTGCAGCCTGGGAACAGAAACATCATTGTCTGGGAGTTTAGTCACCAGGGCGGTTATCTCCACGGGGAAACGCATGGCGTACACACGCAGGCTGTGGCGCTGGGGACTGCACCTCTGCGTGACACAGCAGAACCAGGGCTCTGCCCAGAGAGAGCAGTCAGAGCGACTGGGGCCAGAGGAAGGGCGGGCAATGAGTCCCACTTCTTATTTGGGAAGCGGGGTACGGCAACAGCCTCGGCCATGCGCTCTGCCTGACCTCTCGTTGCAGTGTACTTCCAAAGGCAGAGCTGTCAGCCCTCCCAGAGGCTTTCCTAAGCCTGAAAAAATCTGGAAAACCTGTTTCCTGGAAAATTCAGGCCACTTAACTAGCACATACTGGGCATCTGCTACTGTGTCAAGAGGAAACTGCAATGAGAACATTTAACAGCCAGTAACACAGGAAACACGCTGAGCTGTAGAAGTTCATACCCCTACTCCTTCAGCACTTTTTGCTCTCTCAGCACGATGCTCCCCATCCCATTCCCTGTCGCTGAAGCAGGAGACATGTCTGCTCGTGCCCGCGAACAGGATCTGAAGCTCAGCTGCCCATACGCTTGGTCCTGCACATCTCACATGCCCTGCTCTGCAGAGAAGGGTCAGCATAGAGCACCCAGGTGTGCTCCAGACACTGCACCCCAACCAGCACGTGTGGGTGACACCAGGCCACAGAGCAGCTCAGAGCCAAGCTGGATGGCTGCAGAGCGGGCACCTCCCCGTGACACAGTTGAACTTGATGATCTTAAAGGTCTCTTCCAACCAAGCCAATTCCATGATTCCATGACACTGCAAACCACCACACAAGTTCTGCATAGGACATGGTACCACCCTACACAGCATGACAGCACTTCCTTCAGTTCACAATTAACTGCTACAAAATGTAAACATATTAATCTCTTCATTCAAAGTATCTGCACTGCCACTGGCTACAATTCAAAAGTTCCAAGGGCATAAAGAACATGAATTTTTTTCCTCTCTGACAAAAGTATTTTTGTCTTTCGCTGTCAGCAAACCAGCAATGTAAATGAACATTTGAAAGTCACTGTGTAACTAGGAGTCACTGCATATAATCAGATTAAAGAGAGCAAAACCAAGCACAAATAAGAAGCCTGAGCTTCTTGGTAGAAGTGAAAATATGAAAAAGCCACAAAGAATAATAAAATGGGTAACCCCATGTTAGACTAGATCCAGCCCAGGTCCAAACCTGTGCAAACGGCACTCCACCATTCCTGGTACTCAACAGATTCATGAAAATAAACCCAAATCTTTTCAAGCAACAGTTGAAGTTCAAGGGAAAACTTTTAAGCTTGTGAAACTGACCTGATTCCTTCTAGGAACTCACACAGGGAAAGTACTCTGACCAAAACACACGATGTCAAGAGTTCTCAAAAGTAATCAGTTGGCCATACTGTCTCTGGGATTTTACTGTCCCATTTAGAACATCTCTGAGAAGTCACACTTTGGAGAAAAAAGTAAAAAAGTGGCAGTTCCTTTCCTGAGAACCATGATGATGAGGTCCCAACAGAGATGCCTACCTGCCCTCCTGCGAGTCCTGAGGCCCCGACTCGGACAGCCCCTGGGTACTTGGTAAGTTCTCAAAGTCACTCCTGGTGCTCCAACAGGGACAAGCAACCAAGAGGCATTTACTGCCTGAAAAATCAACTCTGCCAAGATAAGCACCACCAAAAAGGCTCAGCTGTAACTGAGACAGGCCCAGCAAATCCATCCTGTGTGTCTGCATGTCCCTTGCAAACACCATTTTCCCAACACCCATTTTTCTGGAAGCACTACTCTCCAAATATTTTGCCTATTCCTCATCCACAGGACAGCAGAAGAGCGCATCTGCAACTCTGTCTCCAGGAAACACACATAAAGCTGATTCATTATCTTAAAATGTTGCTTTCATTTCTGCTCATTAAAAGCACATTTCGGATCCCCGTGCCGAATGCGCAGCCGATGAGCTCCACACAAATTAAAGCACCAGGTTTCAGTTCTCCACTTTCCTCATTTCAGTTTCATTTGTTGCCCTCAACACACATTCTCCATTTCGAGGACAGCTGTAGCAGACCTGAGCTACCGTCAGAATATGCTCTGGATAAAATCCTCTCTCTCCCTGCGATGCCTGGCACTCCAGGCACACGATGTGAGACCCAACCTAGATTTCAGGAGCTACATCCCGCACCAGCAGCATCCTTCCCTGTAGAAACAGAGCAATAACATTTGTTCCGCACGCCCCGCAACCCAGCACGCCGAGCCACTCGGAAGGGAAGGAAAAGCAAGTGAGCTTAAGGTAATGCACACATTAAGACAGTCCTCACCTTTAAGGAGTCAAAGCAGGCAATAACTCGACCATTTTCCACATGGCAACTCCGTGACGGATGGGCGAACTTGCACTCTGCATCAGACCGAGAACAAGTACCTCTCTGAAACTCTCGACACACTTCTAACGTCAGCCATTTTGTATCACGAACCAGGGAAACGTTTACAGCCATATTAAAAACCAAAAAAAAATCAAAATGCAAGCAATCACACCCTTCTTCAGGGCAGTATTTACTGCTGATCTTTTGTTTTCTTCTTTTTTTTAAAAAAAGGGTAAAAAAGTGAATTCAAGTTAAACACGAAGAAATAACTAACTTGTTGCTTTGGTAGAACTCCTATTCATCAGCACTTAGGTTTTCATTTAAGTCAAATCGTGTTTGTTCAAACAAGAATTAAACATAAAGCCAATCATAAAATAGAAATCTTATCAGAACAACTGAAAATCAAATTAGAGGCCAGCTCCTAAAAGTGCAATTGTAGAAGTTAAAATATAAGTGTTATATTTTGTGCCACTGCCGAAGTTACTCGCAAATAACTGGCAGACTTTCAAAAGAATTCTGTGCTCTCCAGTTAATGGTTTCAATTATTCTTGCAAAAAGCATATGCTGCTGGCAGCACTTCAGTTTGTGGAATGGTCTCGGTCCTTGGGGAGAAAACTTCAGGGGGTTGTTTTGTTTTATTTTTCTCTTTTTTTTTTTTCCTTCTATTTCTTGCTTTTTAAAAACGACGGCTCGCGAGCATCAAAACGAGCAAAAGGACGTCTCGGTTTTTGTGGGTTTTTCCTCTTTCTTTTAGATGTTTGCTACATAGTCGGGGGCTGAGGGAGGGGGGGGGGGGGAAAAAGATTTAAAAAAAAAAAAAAGATGGCTGAGCAAACTGCGGGTAAATGGGGAGCAAAAAAAACCCAAAAAAAAATTAAAAAAAAAAAAAAAGGGGGGGAGAGGGGGCAAGGCTGGAGGAGCTGAGCTGCCGTCAGGGCACGAACCGCGAGCAACGCCGGACTGAAACGAGAGGGGGGCGAGGGGCAGAGAGAGGCAGCCCTAGACAGAAATCCAAGCAGCGGTGGCTTCAGGAAAGGCACTTTTCAGCAACCTGCGGGAAAAAGAGAAATAGAATCAGCCACAAGCCGACGGCCGCCCTCGCTCAAGCGGGAGCGGGGCTACCCGGCCCCCGGCGGTGCGGCGCGGCGCCGGCAGCCATTGTCGAGACCGGGGGCATTTCCCGCACCAAGCTGCGCATGGGAGGAGGAAGCGGCCAATGGCGTCTACCGTTGCAGCGGCAGCCCCGGGAGGCCGACCAATAAAAGAGACCGTTTCATAGCGGCTGAGGTTGGCAGACGCTGGGGTTAGTACCCGCCGCACGGAGAAAGCGCCTCGGCCCCCGCGGCCCGGCCTGAGGCGCCCGGACCAGCGCGGCGCCCGGCAGTGCCTGGGCGGGGCTGGGCCGGGCCGAGCCTCCGCCCAGCTCCCTGCCGCCCCGGCAAGGCGTACGCAGGGCCAGCCCCGCGGGGTGGGCTGCATTCACCGCACAACCCTCTCCGGCTAGGGATGGATCTTGAGCTCCTCAGGATTTATCATCCTTGTATTTTAAACCCACTACCCTCCCGTCCCCCCGTTCTCCAGGGCAGGAAGAGCAGCCGGTGCCTTTCTTGTACACAAAGCAGTAAGAGCTGCTGCAGCTGAGCCCAAAAGCCACTTCTCGTATTTAAGGTGTTTTATTTAACCCGTGGCCAGCTGCAGAGCCGTCCCAGCAGCAGCCTGGGAGGGTATGAGAAGGCAAGCGCCTGGTTCAGTCGCTCCTCTCTGGATTCAGAACCTTCAAAACTAAAAGCAAACCCGACAGGGAAACCTGAGCCACACACACACGGAAAAAATTAACTCATTGCTCACAGCTGTAGTTTTCCACCAGACTAAAGTCAACTCGAATTACTCTGACTCCAGCGGCTCGTGTTATACAACGAGCAACTTTCAATGCATTCCTATTCAAGGCTTCCTTGGCATCAACTGAAATGTTAAGCAGTCCCTAGAGTTTCCCATTCTAATATTAGCTGTACCAATGCCGCCTGATAGGATTGGGCTGCTTCCAAGTTCCCAAAATCCAGCCCTTTATCTTCCTAAAGTACTGCCGCCCAGTTTTGCAAACACTTGACGGGTGCAGGATGTTGCTCGTGTGACTGCTGTTAAGACTTGAAGCTTTCGCAGGAGAAAAGCCTTTAACTACAAGAAAAGGAAGCTCAAAACCCTTTTTTTTCCCCCCCCTTGTTATTGGTGTGTTATTGCAATTACACCGATCAGTAACTGAAACCTACTGGAGCTGGAACAGTCAAACAATGCTACCAAGAAAGACGTGTGGGAAGAGCCTGTCATCAGCAGCAGGGGGGTGGGGTACTGAGGCTGTTTGATTCATGGATTGAATTATTTCACATAAAAAAACAACATTCATTAAACCTACATTACAAGTATTTTCTAGGCTAATTAAGAGTCGAGTTCATAATAAAAAAAACCTGTCCAGATCCTCACAGTCCATCTCGCAGCATCAGCACAAAGGTCAGTCTGACCCATGCTTCTGCATGGTCCTCTGCATTTTTGCACATCAGGTGGGGAACAGAGACTGCATACATCTGATTTGCTAGGCACATTTTAAACTTCAAAGGGAAGTGTGGGGGGGAAAACCCACATCTAGCCATGCTCATACCTTCTGAGTTCTGTAAGGAACAGAGATGCTCTAAATTAATTCCAATTTTGCAAATGGGGCAAATTTATACAGCAATCCCATTGACTGATGTATGGGCTCCCAGTCCAAATGAGCTCAGCAAGCAGGAAAAGATGTACGGAAACCTTTCTGCAGGGAGCTAGGGACTGACTGGGTGCAGCTCTTAAAAACGAGCTAGAACAGGTCAGGTATGGGTGGGGATTAGAAAGAATGCTCTCTCAGAAGCCACTCGGAGCAGACTGAAATACAACCATCTTGGGGATTAAGTGCCTGTTCCCAGAGAAGCGAGGGTCTGTTAACACTGGGGCCTGAATACAGTGAGTCTGAACTTACTACAGTTACACCAAGATGTACAAACAGTGTGGTTAACATCTCCTGCTTCCCAGCCTTTCCACCTTGAGAAGTCCCAACGAAGGTAATAAATCACATGTTCACCCCCTCACCTGGGTAGCTCAGAAGCACACGTGTGCCCACGCAGACACAAAGGTACGTGCCTGTGCTAAACAGTCCTCAAGGTGAAGGGAATCATGTTAATGGAACACAAGTCAAATGAACCCTAAAAAACATTAAAGCTACAACTATCACGACACTCAGATACATGTAACACAGTTAATATTTTTCTTTTACAACTCTTAAGGGAGGAAAGAACAAAGAAAAAATGTTAAAGAAATACTTGCCAATGGAAACTGAGAAGAGTCCCCCAGCCCCACAGCCTGCGAAGGGCACGCTTGTTCCTCCAACAGGCAAGAGCGAGACACAACGAACCTTTTGTGCTATGGAAACAACCTACCTTCCTACAAAAGGACAGACTGTCATCTCAGACCCCGGGACTAGGGCTCCTGTTCTGGGGAGAGCCAAATAAGTAAGTTTTTAAAAGTGGGGGCCTCAATACTGCAGCTCACATGCCAGCCAGCACAGCACAGCAGCCACACGCTTGTTTGCTGTGCACTCAGGAGAGCACTTAAGCACATGCTTAACTTTGAGCATGCCGATAATCTTACTGGAAAGGAGAAAACCTGAAGCATGTACTTAAGTGTTTTGCTGAATCAGGGCCTAAATAAATGGATCTGATTCGCAGGTTTATTGGGGCTGGGAGGCCAGCGAGCACAGGCAGCTGTCACCGCATTTTGGCTTGTATGATCACAGCCCAGAGGAACACGAGCTAGAACTTTCCTGCAAGTCAACAAATACAGCTCTGTCAATGTTTGGATTGCTGCAAAAATTCCTTCTCCGTGTGGCCACGGGAAAGCTGAAGATGCAGGACTGACATCACACCGAGCTGGCATTCACTTTGTTCTCCCACTTATTTCAAATGGGAGGAGTGAAAACATCCATGCCAAAACCAACACACAACAAGGATAAAAAATAGCTCCAGAAAACACAGGCTTTGCTAACGTGCAGGAAACACAACAAAGGGTAGGTGCTGCCTTTTGAACCCTTCCCAGCAAGCCAGATCTGCCTGGCAGAGCTCATCTCCTCTGCTACCAGATGGGCCAATCTCATTTCAACAGCAGCAGCATCAAAGCTGGAGAAAGCAGCAAAGAAGAGAGAAAAGCCCGTGGCTTTTATCCCTGTAAGGGAAGTGTAACATCCCTGAAGCAGGGGCTTCAGGGCCACTTGCTGGGACAGGTTCTAATTGCCCAAGATACCAGAGGACAGGGCTTGTCCTCTGCCAGAGGACAGAATCAGCCTCAGAGGAGTGAAGGTCACATTGGAGCTCATCTCTGGAGGGACTGAGATGCCCTCACCACTTGAGGTAACCCGAGGATGAGCGTATTCACTTGACACTTGAATTCTTCCTGCTTTCCATGAAACCTATCCGTTTCCACTGACATCCTCCATGGATGTCAACTAGCGAGGACGCTTCTTGACAGGCGAGTTCATAGATGGTAATTTATGTGACAGGGTGGATTCAAGCAGCTCCCAAGTGTAAATGATGCTAGTTAAGAGAGGTCTGGGGATTTTGTTGGGTTTTGGGTTTTTTTTCAGGGGGGAAGGGAGGTAGGGTGTTCAGTGAGTGGGTGTTGGAGTTTGTTTTTTGTTTTGACAAGAAAAAGACAACTTGGTAGAAGTGGCAAGGTGGGTTCCTTATTTATTGTTCCTCAAGGATTTGCAGGTCACGACTGCTCAGATGAGAAGCAAAAGTGCTGTTGCCCTGACAGTCCTGGTGAACCAGAGTGTCAGCTCATCCCCTTTGCCCGAAGTGGAACAGGGACAGCGCTGGTAGTGAAATGACACTGGAGCTTTCCTAAAGCTGAGTTCCAGCCATGCCCTTTGTTTAGCCTATGTGATGCTGTCCATGCTCCTCTCCTCAACACAAACCACCAGCACATAACAGAGAAACCATGGACCTGCTCTCCTGAGCTCCACCCTGTGCTGCCAGGGTACAGCACGCTTTACCCAGTTTTTGAAGTTATGGTCAGTGAAACCTCAGACCCAGTCAGCTAGGATGGATGGACACCCTGGAGGCACAGCAAGAGAGAAACCATGCTCCCAAACTTGCAAAATCCAGACCTCAAATCTTTCACCAATTCCACACCAATTTACATCCCAGCCCTGAAGTACTCATGCCCTGAGTGTTTAGATGTTGTCAAAGCCAAAAAATACTTTTAAAAATGGCTTTTCCTCAAAACACGAAGTTCAGGTGGCAGCATGAATGACACACTCATCAGTCCTCACACCTTTGAGGCAATTCCATAATCTCAGCTTTTCATTGCACCTTAATGGGTATGGAAGAACTTGGTGCACCCACCACTCCCTCCTCAATAAGTTGGAATGAGGCAACTCCACACTCAAAGAGCAGTGAGATATTTCCTCTAGCAAAACCCCTTCCAAATAAATGTGTTTCAGGAAACACCATGTGACGAAGAGAAAAGGGAACCATTGAACCACATTGAACTGTCTTGTTCTGGAAGAGAAACAGAAGACTTGAAGAGACCACCACCACCCATCCAACAGCATTTTCACATTCCCATAGAAAACCAAGTCTGAGCATCTTCCCCAGTCCTTTCTTCGTCCTCCACTTTCACAGTAATAATAAAGTACACCCAAAGCTGCATCTTAGCTCTTCAAAGGAACCAAAAAGGTATAGTCAAGGGCAAATTTTTGCTGGGTAATGTTATATCAGTACATTTACTGGCACTGATGCATGAGAAAAGATAACCTACATTAGTGGGGACCTTTCAGTCAGTGAGGAGGGGAAAAACAATACTAGAACTCTAGGACCCACTGAGCCAGGAACACAGTGACATTAGTTCAGTTGGCTGACAATACAGAAACTAATGCTGAGCCTCAGAAAAGCCCATGGCATGTTGGGTGCTGCCATGATCAGATCACTGGGCAACTCTGCTTCACTCGGGATTGGTTCAAAAGTGGAACTAGCAAGACTGTACAACTGTACAGACAGAAATAGCACCCAGAAGGTCAAAGTGTGGATCCTCCACCGCTGAAGTCCTCATTAGCCAGCCTCTTTTTATGCTATACCACAAAATCCAGCAGCACTCAGATTCCTGTAGACTGCAATTCCTCCTTTGTTGCAACGCTGACAGTTTGCACGCAGCAGGGCCGCCTCCGACGTGGGCTGGCTCCCACCCCCCGTGCTCACACGGGCTGTGCACTTGGGACAGGAGCCATCTCTGCAAACGGCAGCTTCTCTGTAGCTTCTCCTCCCCTGTGCACTCAATGGGCTGCAGTATCAAGCCCAAAGAAGGTCAATTTATTTTCTGCTGCCTGCAAGAAGTATTTTTGCCTTCAAATTAGAAAATAATATTCTATTTTTCCACTCTGGCCTTCATGCTTTAAAGCAAACACTTTAGGGACGTGGTAGACACTTTGAATATTTCCTTTATGAACATTCTGTACCTGGACACTTTCTCCCTCAGGGAACAGTTTACTTAATTTAAGGTAGACCTTTAGCTAGAAGAAAATAAACCTCCTTTTGTTCTTCTACCAGTTACCCAGAAAAGGAGCAGGTTTCCTCTCCATGGCTATGCATGAAAAGTTTCTGTTCAAGGTCTAATGGCAGATGTTGGGAGCTGTGAATCACCAGGGATCACACTGTGTGCCAAAGACTCAACTCAGCCCTGAGTGCTGTCTGTTCAGAAGAGGACATCAGAACCCAGAAGTCACATGCACAAATAGAACAACCCCTGCTGCTGCTGCAATGGAAGAACCTCAGTGACAGGACACAAACCCACTAAAGAAGTGGCTGTGTGCACAAGGTGGATGTTTGGGCATGCAAACGCCCCACGTCTGTGCCGGAGAAGCCACTCATGGTCATCCTTCCCCCACATCCCTTCACACTGCTGGCTTAGAGCAGCTTTGCAGTGTGGGCTACTGGTCATGACCTCAATGGAAAGAGCAGCACAAGAAAAAATCCTCCTGCTCCTCACTTGGGAAGGCTGCACATCCTGTGTCCCACCTCTTTGGAAGCTCGCCAGTCCTGCTAATAAAGCTCCTGGATTTATGGCACCCCAGAAGGTGGCTGTGGTGCTCTGCAGGGTCGGCAGTGCTGCTGTCCTTGGGAAAATGGATCATCTGTCACTTGGCTCTGGGTGCTGCCCACTGCTTTTAGGTGCTCTAGCATGAGCTAGGCCCTGCTCTTACCCAGCAAGACGGCAGCTGAGGATGGGGGAAAAGAAAAGAAAAAAGATAAAGCAGAGCACTGTGAGGGAAGGAAGCCCTTCACTTGCAGAATAAAACCAAACATATAAACAAACTCAGGGAACTTTATCCCCCCTTGCATACATGCAGTTCTCCACATTTACACCCTGCAGCAAACACTCACAGGAAAAATAAACACCAAGTTTAAGGAAATACTTGAAAAAAGTCACTTTTGTTTCTGAAATCTAGGATACTTCACTATGTACTAGGGAGCTCCCATTCCCTCAGCTGCTCCAAAATCTTCACAACCTGTTTCTCTTCTTCATAAACCTCCACCACCTCCTGTCCTCCCAAGGTGAAAGAGCTCCTCTACCCTTTGCTCCTGCAGGATCAGTTCTTATCAAAAATGCCTTCACAGGCCAATGGCTGGGAGCTGTTTGCCACTATCTACTGGGGATTTCTAAGCCAAAAACACATTACAAAAACATTGCAATTTAAGGAGCTTTTTTGTTTATTTGTTTGTCTTTGAACAAAGTCACAGAAGCTGCTGTGCTGGACCCACACACGTGCCTCAGCAGAACAAATACCTTCCCATAGGGTGTTCCAGGGCAGCGTGCAGTGCAGTGTTTCAAAGGGAACTTCCCGTTTCACTGAATAGATTTGTTGTTAGAATAACAACACATGCACCTTTTTGTTCTTCTGGGCTTTTGATTCCCTGCCATCAGCTTATTTGGGACCAGTCAGACCCCTTTCCTACTCAGGCTCTCTGCTAGGAGTGACAACGACCCAACTGTGATCCCACACCTGTGGGATACAGGCATTCCTGGGGATGCTCTGCTGATCAGGCAGACAAGTGGGAGTTTTGCTTAAGCCAGACTCCAGCACAGCACCCATTGCTGCCCAGACAGAGATACATGGAGAAGGATATATCCTTCTACTGGGACACGCCTGGCAAATCCCTTCTAGCTTCATATGGGAGGCAGCTTCCCAGTGCCAAGGGCCAGGGAGCTGCACTAGAGCAGGGTGGCTAAACCCAAAATAAGCATTTCCTCTGCGGTGCACAAGCAGCTACTGCGCTGCTGTGAAGCAGTGCTAAAATCCCCTCCAGTGCCAGCACCACTTGGGAGGGGTTAGGACCACAATTACACCAGCTGCAAACACAAAAGAAAAGGGGAAAAAAAAAAGTTGGCAGGGATCTCTGGAGGTCAGCTAATCCAAACCCCGGCTCAAAGCACAGCCAGCTTCAGAGGTGGATGCTTCCATTTCCAAGCACAAAGAGAGCTGTCTCGCACAAAGAGAGCTCAATTGAGTCAAACAAATTTACAGAGGAGACAGGAAAGGCCAAGGCTCATTAAGGCTTGTTCCCCACCACGTAATCGTAAGAAATAGGATCAAGCAGATGTATCCCACAATCTATCTGATTATCCTACTCAGTGTTCAAGAAACCCCCAAGGTCCTTGCCAATAAGCTAAGTGTCTGCGCGTGTTTGGGCAGGCCAAAGGGAGGGAATGCCTTTTACCCAACTGCCCTTCATGGGATTCTGCTGTCAGAAACGACCTGTGGCATCTCCCAAGCTCCAAGCATGGCCTAGCCCTCAAGCCAGGCAGTATACTCCGTTAAGCAGGAGAAATACTGAAGGAGGATCCCAGCTCAGCCATTCAACACGCTGCAGAGGAGGCCTGGGACTTCTGCTGCATATGTAGGAGACCTGCCCAAGTCTGATGCTTTCTATCTGCCTCTGCCCACAAGCCTGGAAAATTCCCACTCCAGACTTCCCAGTCACAGAGTTTGCTGCTCAAGGGGTTAGGTATCCTCCAATGGGAAGGGATTTTTCCATTCAGATCCCATACTGTATCTCCTCAAAGCACACATGTACTCCTACACAAACGCACTGTAGTCTGACACTGACATTTTGGCTGTCCTACCTGGTGACCACAGGCATGCAGGAAGAAGAGACAGCATTTGGACAGTAGTTGGAATTCTCTCTCAGCTGGAAGAACTCACAGAAAACAAAAATAGTTTTTCTTTTCACATTCTTTGTACTGAGTGCTTGGATAAGCCATAAGTAGCTTGGCAGCAAACCAGTTTGGTAGAAACACAGAACACCAGAACACAATGCAGTCATCACAAAGCCACTGCTCTGGGCCAGACAGTAATTTTCCCCTTCGCACAGGGCAGGCCTCCAGAGTCTCTACATTACTACATTTAAGCCCATCTGAATCACATGATGTGTTAAAAGTGAGGACTTGTGCACAATAAAAACATTTCTGGACTACACAGAAAGGGATCCCATGTTCAAAGGTACTGAAGGGATATTTGTGAAACAATTGAGGACTCGGGAAAAGGGAAACCTTAACTTATTCCTCAACTCAGACCTCTAACAGCATCCTCAGGTTACAAGTCAAATACGTGATGACAGGAGGAGGCAAAACCCAGTGACAAAAGCATCCAGTGTGTTTAGGATAATTTCTTTCAGGACAAAAAAAAGAAGAACAGGAGATGCAGGAAATCAGGAAGATCAAACACAGCGACAACCAAGAGCATTTTTTTCCCCTTCCATACACCAGTGGAAATCCAAAGTGCTCTAGTCCCAAAGGCATTACCTTCACACAGGTAGTGGCCACACATCAGCACTCAGACAGGAGCGATGCTCTCATCCCTGTGTGCCAGAGTGGAACCCTGCAGACATGGGCTCAAACCATGCTGCAGCACATGTGCCTCCAGTGGTACGTCACCTCATCCCTCTGCCAACACAGATAAAACCCAGGAACCACCATCAGGCATTAAGAAACTACTCTGGCAAAGGCTACAGAAGCACTAGGTGAACAGATCTGTTTCAGACCCCACAGCGATTATGGTATGACATAGGATACAGGAGGATGGGCAGAAAACATGCACACCCCCCACCCCATCAATCCAGCAGGCTGCCAGGCATTTCCAACAACTCCAATCCCGCTTATGTGGCAATAAGCACCCCTCCTGTGTGGAAGGGTGGCACTGCTGCAGTATGTGTGGGGCAGCAGCCAAGCCAAGAGGCACCTGGCAGATCCAAGTGCCAGTTTTGGCAGTGTACTTTGGCACCACGTTCCACCTGTTCAGCTAGTGGCCAGTGGCTGGCTGCCTGGTGCTCCTGTGGGACACGAGGGGCTAAGGATGCACGAAGAGAGGAGCCAACATGGCTAAGCTCTGACAAAGACAACGGGAAGGCAAAGCCTCCCTCGAGGCACATGCCATTCAGAGTTTGTGTGTTGGCCTCTCCTGCCTTCCACACACCCCAAAATCTGTTGTTCATTGCTCTTCATCTCACTGCCAGGTTGATGAATCAACTTTTCAGGGACCGAACATCCTCTGTTCTCCTCGAGATGCCTGAGTCATGGGCAAGTCCTCAGATCCTCAATTCTCTCCTCACCTTCCTGCATCAGTAACACAACAGCCTCCAGCTTCTTACCCGTTCCCATTCCCTTCCCCTCCCCCCGTGGAAGTCTTGGTTACTTGAATTACTTCCAATTTCCCACTTAAGGCCCGTGGCATGCTTTTCTTCCAGAAATCATCTGACTCAGCATGAAACTACTGAATCAAAGCCAGGAGCCTGAGAAGGTGGGCTCTAGCTAGCCTGGGTAGATGTATGGTGCCTTCCACGTGTGCCATCCTTCCTGCCATCACCCCACAGCCCCCAGCCACTCACGGCCAGCAACACACAAATGCACACATACCCACACCTACCCAGCTGGGTGTCTGTCCAAGCCGACTTAAAGCAGATTAAAAATACCCCACAAACACCAAGCAGGGACATATTCCCTCAGATCCTGAGTGTGCACTCTGAACCACTTATCCATAGGACACTTCCCCCAGCCAAGGGAAGGAACTTGGTGATGGCAGAGGGAACAGGGGATAGTCTTTGTTTTAATTGGCTGCTGTTAAGAACATTAGAAGGATGTTTGAAGGAGAATGATTACGGGCAGAGTGCAGAGGAGGTAATCAAAGGTGTCCGACAAACTGAATTTATGATGTGGTTTAACAATCCATCACCTGGCTATCATGCCTACTTACATGCACATACTCAAAATATATTTAGCTTGGGAGGGGTCTGGGAAGAGTGGATAATCTCACAGCCCCAGCTAACAGCCCTTTGGTCCTGGTAACATTATAGCAGGAATTTATTTCAGTTTGGGGAGGGGAGTCTGTTCAGACATAAAGGATAAACTGTTTTAAATTCTTCTAAGTGTAAAGGCAACTTTGTTTACTAAATGCATAGGAGGGAACATATGCATACAGCACAAGCTCAGCAGTGGAAATTTGGCACCCTGCAATTCCCTGTGATATAGATGCATTTTTTCCAGAGGAAGTCTAATGGTCTTGTTTGTTTTCACCACTAACGGAGGATTTCAATGAAATTTTCTATTGGGAAAGTCTAATGAGGTCAGAATAACAAAACAGAGTAACTAGGAAGGAATGTCTCTGCATTTTATTTTTAGAAGAAGGATAAAGGTGGGGCCTTGCAAGAGGAGGGGATGGGCCTGGTTTGGCACACATGGCTGAGCTGGAATGCTCGGTCCCATGAGCTCAAGAGGGTTTTGAGCTTACTTTTGCAACTGTGAATCCCTTGCTTAAAACAGCAACAAAAGAGTGGAAGGGTGGCTGGGAGAAGCTCTGAGGGATGCCTGGGGGAACACTGACAGCCCACATTGCAGCTGGGCAGCTCCTTGCCACGCTCCCCTCCTCCATTTCCCTTCCTTTGCTGGGAAGATGAGTGTCTTCAGCACCTCTGCTGTGATGGGTATCTCGCTACTGCCCATTAAAGAATCCAAGTTGCAACAAGGTAAGCACTGCAGGGAGGATTGAGAGCAAGAACTGCCCCATGCAGCAGTGCAGGGGGAAACTGCAAAGGGAACAGCCAGCATCAGGACAGGGAACAGGATTCACTCTGTTAAGGCTGGATGTCAAAACCCGGTGAGACAGGCTCAGGGAGAGGAGGGACAGAGTATTGCCGTGAAAATGAAAAGGAAGGAACAAAGCTAAATAAAAGAGCTGAGGCGGAGCAGGAAGTGGCTTGACTGGGATAAACAGGTAAGGAGGAAAAAGGGTGCATTCAAGAGCAAGCAGGCCGTGGTC
The DNA here is from genome assembly GCA_022605575.1 of Laterallus jamaicensis coturniculus. NCBI lineage: Eukaryota > Metazoa > Chordata > Aves > Gruiformes > Rallidae > Laterallus > Laterallus jamaicensis. Next base: position 18,538,979 of record JAKCOX010000014.1, read on the forward strand.
TGTTTCCTGGCACCAGCTAATCTGATTGGCACAGAGATACAAGAAACAGAGGCTTAAATAGCTCATGGGACCAGATCTTCAGCTGCAGGAGAGCCATCATCACTCAGCAATTAACTCCCTTCACAAGCTCTGCCCCTAAACCCCAAGCTCAGAGTTGACCCTGCCAAGCACAGCCAGTGCAGGACAAAGAACAGGACCAAACATCTTCGTAAGGGTTAACAGACAGCAGAGAAGCTGTTCCATGCATTCAGGTCAGGAAAAACAGAACTGGGACTTGACACAGGCACCACACACGCATTGCTCTGCCAGGATCACCAGAGCTCAAGCAGAGGAGCAGCCAAGTCTGCCTGCTAGGAATGAGAATGAAAGGAGCTTCCCCCTTAACATCCACAGGGACAGAGCTAACCCAGGGGAGCATCTCGTGGGGATATGGTGTAGGGAGCATCAAGGCAGCCAAGAAGGCCAGAGGCTAGCATCTCTGCTTTCTCTAGGAAGGGAATAAGGGAAGGCAAAGGTGGGGGGAAACGTGCAGAGCACCCTTTCACCCCTCCTGTGCTGCCCAGAGCTGCAACTCCCCTATTTGTGTTGCACTTCACATTGAGTCCTTCCCCTGTACCCATCCACAGCCAGGGGCAGGCAGAGCGCAAGCCCCCTCCCAAGCAGCAGGGGACTGGAGGAATGACCCCCTTCCACCTGAAGCCCAGCTGAAGACAAAGAGCCAGCAGCACCCAACAAATGCCCAAGAGTAACAGCAAGGCAGACCAGCACAATCTCTCACCCTGATGGTCTCAAGCTTCCAACTAATTCTACCTCTGAAGACTTCTTGAGCCTACTGTGGTTTGCCTGCTCACTGTTCCCCAACACCCCTCTAATACTCGCCAAGTCTCCCCAACACTTGTACAGGCTTCGTGTGCCCACAACACCCTTTGGCAGGGACCTTCACAGCTCCATCATGCCTCATGGGAAGGAAGAAGCTCTCCTTTGCAGTCCTTGGCCACAATGACACCCTTATCTCCCTGCATTCCCCTTCGTTGGTTTTATATGCTGCAGACTGAGCATCAGCCTCTTCCCAAAGACACATCCTTTTAAGGACCTCTAGTACCAGCAATGAAGTTAAAATCTATGTATGGCAACTTACAAACCTTATTTTCCTCTTAGATAAAGGGGAGAGTCCGAGCAACACAGAGTAATCATGGGATGAAATACCACAATCTTCAACCCTTTCTGGGACCTCAATGCAGCAAGTCTCATTTGCAACCCCAAACTTTGGAGCAAGCTTGCAACTAAAAAAGTGAACAGTGACCTTGAACACCAGGGCTACAGTTTAACTAACCCGAACTGAGCTTCATAAAGAAGCTCCTCCATAGGCTACAGCAGCACAAAGGCACTTCCAAAGCTCAGGTTACCCCTGCCCAGCTATGCCACGGTGGAAACTTTAAAGACCCTTACATAGAAGCTCCAAGAGCGCTCCTCTGAGGACACCTCCCTGCCCACTCCTCACCCTCCGCTATGCGCGGAGCAGGGGAAGCTCCAGCCTGGTTCAGTCTGTGGGTAAGGCAGGGCTTGCAATTAAGCAGTAATGATCACAATCACAAGGCATTTCGATGGACTGATGACCAACTGGGTGGGGTTACATTACAATCCATTAACCTAATCAGCATTTTAAACCTCAGTAACTACACAGCAGAGGCTGCCACCAGGATTATAAAAGAAAATGAGAACATACTCTTAAAAGACATGTCTTTCCAGGCTCTGGAGAGCCTTAGAGCTACATCTTCATAGATAATCACATCACAGGTACAGGACAAGGTTAGCAAATAAGAGCCCAGAGCTAATGAGCCAGTTTATTCACCTTATCTAGCAGTGTTTTTTACCCTCCATCCCATGGTAGTGTTACCTTGACAGGTGCAATGCCTGCAGTAAATACTAGATCTGTCCCATATTCTGAATTATCCTGTTAGGGATGAGAGCAAAGACAATGGGTGCTTCCTACAGCCTCCTGCACTTTGCAGCATCAAAAAATTAAGCTGCCTGGAAGAAGAAAGCCTGATGCAGCCCCCAAACCAGAACTTGTTGGATATTACTGCTCACAGGCCAGCTAAACTAGGGAGTTGCTACTCTAGAGCCCTTCCTACTTATTTCTCTATAAATTGTAGGGCAATGGAAAAACATGAGCTTCAAAGAAATGACCTGGAAATGCCATGTACCTCAGGATACCCCATATACTCCACTGGCAACAGTGCTAAGCTTAACTGTACCCCTCTCCTTAATTGCTATGCTACCTCTTAGCAAAGCATCGATTGCATGCCTTTGCTCTTATTGACTAGCTGGGATATCTCAGCAACAGTGTGGCAGTTGGTAATTAACATTTTTAACTCTTGGAAAGTCTTTTTTTTTATAGGAAGTACTTCCTGCTGGAGTGGGTTTTAACATGCTGCCCTCCCTCCTCTGGAAGGGCGACTCGCCAACAAGGGGACCTCAGGTGCAGATGTACAGGCGCATGGACGCACCAAGGTCTCAGCAGTGCTATCACACTACACAGGACCTAGCAGGACAAAACGGTCTCATCTCCAGCCAGGCAGATGCTCAGCACTGCAGTATGGATTTACTGCTTTCCCATCATTCCCCTTTTTGTTGGTTCAGTCACTAATTCAGTACATACCCCAAGCTCCACACGACTCCTGCACCACTGGGACTCTGCCAGCAGACAGGAGGGCTTTTTTTTTGTCTGGATCTTTGTTCCTTCGACATCATCTAAATATCACTCCCTTAACACCTGATTTAATATTTCAACCCCTTTAATTACACACAGTGGAGATTTTATAGGAAATCTGATTATTGTTTGAAAGTCTGAGCACTTCATCCCAGCCTCAGAATTGATCTATTGACTGCTTTTAAATCTCCCATTTTAATTTAACATTTAACACTTTATACCCACATTAATTACATTTCCCATGATCAATATCAACACACGCTGTCTCTGGCCCTCTCCTGATAGAGACCTCAGAGACCTTGCTCTGCCAAAACTCTCAGGCCAGCTTTGCTCTTGAACATGGGCATTAACAGAGCTGATCTCTCCAGTGGGAAAGGAAGAGAGAGAAAAACTCATGAAAAACAGTAATACTGAGTAAGTAATATGGTTTAGCAAGCAAGTAATATGGTTTAGCAAGCATCTCACCACCAGCAGAGACGCATGGGCACAGACCTGACCCCAGCAGTAGCACAGGGACTGGCCTGGCCCCAGGACGTGCGGAGCGGAGACTCCAGCCAGCTCACCATCCATCTGTCCCACCCCCGTCTTGGCTGGAGGAGGACCAGGCTCTGATGCAGGGAGCCACCGTGTACAGGTGCACAGGCTCCATCATAACTCTTGCCCACGCTGAGCAGTGGGCGAGCTGGGCTTGGGCTGTTCAAGAGCTGCACACAAGCCCTGGGGCACGGGAAATGCTGATGGGTCCATCAGGGAAAGCAAAGCTCACTGTCTCCCTGCATTTAACACACCCTGTGCTTGTGCCAGCCTGCAGGTTGAGATCCCTCACCACAGCACAACATGGAGAGCAAAGCACTTCTCACAGCACTTCTCCAGTCCCCGAGTGGAGCAGATCTCGTTAGCAGATACAGACTGCATGGACTAATTAAGGAAGACATGCATCATGCTGCCTTTATATCCAGCTCTCAAAGGAAGCTGCTATAAGGCATTGGAAAGGTCCACTGTCATGAGGACACTGCCTGATTTCCTTCTCCAGGCCATGGGAAGTAGGACTGAAAGAGCTTGAGGGAGGGGCAGATGCTCCTCTTACCCTGTCTGCAATGCATTTGTGTCTGTGTTGCAAATGGAAATGGAAGAAGAAAAGGTCCCCAGCACCACAGAAAACAGCAATATTTGTCCTGAATAATTTCTCTAGCATATTAAGCACAAGTCATTCTTATGCAAAGGCTGCCCTGTACAGCTGCCAAGGTCAGTAAGACCTTGCTTTATTTGCTGCATAAGGGCTGGCTGCGCAAGTTTTACCTTGTACATATTTTTTCCATGTGTTCTCCTGTCTTAGATTTCCCTGCTGCTAGTGCCATGCATCTTGCTGTCTGTTGGGCAGGTCATGCTACCTTCTCCAGCTGTTGATAATGACTACCCAATATCCAATCCCCCAGAACAGTCAAAATTCCAGCAAACCAATTCTTACGGTATGTTTAATTCAAAAGACACCAAGGACAATATTGAATAACAATTTTCAAGGAAAACATGCTCCACAGCTTTTGCTAACAACATCAATATGTTTCTATTTTCAGGGGGTCTTGACCTGCTCTCCACTCACACAGCCATCACTGTTCACATTCTAGTATCTACATACAGATGATTTTTTGTGCAAGGAGTGCATTCAGCCAAATGGCACTGCCTGCACACACGAGCTCTGGATTACAATACCAGCGAGTGGAGATTCAGGAAACAGCCAACTACTGAGCAGCCTGGCTCTAAATAGATGCCAGGGGCTGAAAATAAGGCCCTCTGCATTCTAACTGCAGAAATATTCTTACAGACTAAGCCAATGGTTGCATCTAGACTAAGGACTGTGCCTCTCCCCAGCTGACATGGCAGGGACAACAGTCAAATTTAGATATTTGCATGTGGAAGAATAATAGTACTTTGAAACTGTACAACATCATGGCACTGCAAAGGACTCAAATGTCACAACCCAAGCAGTCCCTTTGCAGAACAACAGAGTTAATTGCCCTACCTGAGGTCAGTAGCCAGGTAGGGAAATGTTACAACAGCCTGTTCCACTCAGGAAACAAGCTGCCCTGCCTCAGCCTCTAAATCCAAATCAATGTGGAGATAGCGAGCAACAACATCCAACACCACACCGATGTGCCAGGAGCAGTGCAGCCAAGTCTCCCAGTGACAGCAGTAGTTCTTTCTTACTGGTTTATTTCAAGCTACACCTCACCACACCAGATCAACCGCAGCAGCATTCAATGACAAGATCTTGCTCATCAGTGCCTCATGCAAACAAACTTGCAGCCAGGGAGGAGATCTGGTCTGGTGGGAAGAGCAAGTCAGGGCTCCAGACAAGGGCTCAGGCATCCTTCTTCCAGCCCAGAGACCAAGCAGCTTTGGCCATCTCACTTTGCCCCTCTGATTGTGCCTGTTTCACAAGTTACAGTTAATAACACTCATGTTACATCACCCCAAGCATTTGCCCTGAGAGCTACAATCTCCTCAGGGTAGAAACCCTCTCTTCCTTTATTCCGCAGCACTGTGACCTTGGTGGGACCCCACAGCCATGGCCATAAGACAAACCATCATTCAATCTTAAAACATAACTGGTGCCAAAAGTCACACAACCAGACACCAGCAGCACTACAACAGGGCTGCACAGAGGGGTTAAGAAGCACTGCCAAAAAGGGATGCAGGCAAGGACTTTGGGCTCTGAGTGCACACACACTCCCTGCACATGTGGATTAAAAGGTTAGCATCACTTGTGAGCAAGAACTGTCTGGCTGAAAGTACTGCCTTTGTTAACTGAGAACAGCTACATGATGGAGTGGGCTAATTAACTGTGTTTTACTTTTGGGGACCCAGGCTTAAATCCTGGCTCTTGTCACAGCTGAAAATGAATTTAGGGACTACAGTGACAGCTGAGATAATTTATTTTCTACAAAATCATCAAATAATTGCCAGTCTCCTGACAGAGAGGCCCACGACTCTATGCAAGGGCACTAGTGCTCATGGTTACTTCCCCAAGTACAGAAGTTATTAATGGAGTGATGTGAACAGTCATCAGAAGTATCAGAGCTGCTTAGCTGGACTGAGCACCTGAATATGAAGAACATCACCATGCACCATGGTGTGTCCTTCACCACACAGTGCAGTGCAGCTTGCAGGTCCTACAGGGAGGGACACAGTGCCTGGCAGGATTTAAAATGAAGTTTTCATATGGATTCATATATCCCCTGAACTTAGAGGGCCAAAGCACAGCCCTGGTGCTAGTCTAGTTACTTCACTGGAGAACAACCAGGGCTGATTGTAGTCCCAGGGAGCTGGGGGTAATTTCCCCACTTCCTCATGGCTAAAGGTCACCCAGCATAGCCCGCAGGGAAGTAAGTACTTTCCTCATCAAGTAACTCTCTATTTTTGTCTTAAGAAAGTTTTTAATTTAGAAACTAAAACTCCAGCTTCAGGGAGAAGCCAAGCACCCTTTTCCTTTCTGATTTTGCCAGAGAAGTTTTCACCTAATCAAATAAGCCATTTTTCCACCAAAATGAATCATTATGATAAAAACAGAACAGCAGTCAAGCCCCTGAAGGACTCAAAGCAAGAAGTACAGGTAAACTGCACCCCTGACTCTGGCAACAGCATGCTGCTTCACATTGCTGTTGCCAGCATCACCTCACCCTTCTGTGCCTCAGGTCACCCATCCCAAATGATGGGGATCCTCTCTGTCAAAGCACTTCCAGCGGCAACATGCTCAATGTGTAAGTGAAGAAGCAGCTAGCGATCATGAACCACAGATTTGGACACAATACTCTACTAAAGAGCAGGGGTTATTGCTTCTGAAGTGCTACCGCCTTCCTTCTTCCTCCCCTCTCAGAAAAGAGAGAGTCTCCAGCATCCTCAGCCGCCAGCACAACTGAAGGTGGGCAGGAAGACATAACAGAGGTCAAAAGAACAGAGAGATGTTTTCTGAGGCAGCCTCTGGCACGTAACACTCTGGAACACAGCACAGCTCAGCAATGCAGCACCTTTCATCTGTACCAAGCAGGAGACCCGGACACTTAACCCCGTAGCACAACAAAGTGAGGGGTAGGTGTTGTCTTTACAGTGGGGTTTTACAGCACGCCAAAGGCTTCCCTTGAACAGGGGAAGAGGAACGTTTAAGCCAGATATGTATCCGAAAAGTCAGACTTGGGAGAAGCCATGGGTCAGAAGATGTCGACCAACTGCTGAAGGGAGCAGCACCCGCCACACTCTGGGGGCTGCTGAAGCAGCCAGGGACCAAGAGGTCCCTGCTCCCAGGCACACTCCCAAGGCCAAACCAAATTCTGCAAGTAAGGGCCTCGCATCTCTCCCCCCGCCATTATCTTTAAATCCTCTTTACTCCACAGAGCTATTCTCCACCCTCCTTCCCTTTTAATCAGGCCTGACCTACAGATGTCAGCCTCATTTCAGCTAAGTCAACACAACCGCCACATCTAGGATGCTGTTACAGGAAAAAACTTACACTCTTGGCTGGGTTCCAGAGTCTACTTCTTGGTCTAGACCCGACCTCGCTCCTCTTCTGCAAGCTTAATCCTTTACCTTAAGGGCATAGCAAACACACAGGGACTCCGATGCAGGCCTGTCTACGCTCAGTCCCCCCTCCAGCCTGCACAGCCAGGAGACTGTTTTGATCATGCTGCACAAACACTAATGGTTATTGATGGAAGGCTCCCTCGGAACTGCATGTTCTTCAAAACCACACAGAGGTTCAAGAGCCAAAAAGCAAACGTGAAACACACACTTTGTGTTCTGCAAAGTAGATCCCTACCCTAGAGATCACCCGACAGGACACAAAACTTCAATCAACAGTCGCTGAAGTGTCCTCAGATGCAGCCCTGGCCTTGTACCCAAACCACAGCCACACCTGATAGATCCTGCTTCAATTAAAAGTTAGAATATAACAGAAAAGTTTGGGTTGGAAGTGACATAAAAATCCACCTCATCACTAAAAAAAACCCTTGAGCCCAGTCACATATCAATAGCAGCAATGGAAAGATCAATACACAGATGAGATATTAGAAGCTGTTATCAGCTTATTCCAAGCAGGCAGATAGCTGTGGATGCAACCTTCAGGCAACACAGGTGTTGACTGGCTCCCAAAGACATTTGCATGGTGCTATCTCAAAATATTTGTGGAGGACGTTCAAAACTCCAGCTACTTCTACATCCAAAACAGTCCTCGAACATGTGCTGCAAGAACTCCATCCTGACACAGCTTTCGTGGGTGAGGGTGGGGAGGAAGAGGAAGAAAAATTAAATACAAGAAAAAAGCCAGATCCTCAGGTAACAAAGAATCGGAGATGCTCCCTCAGTTTATACTACCACAGATTTGAGCCAAAGGTGCTTTAAAGTCCTTTTATGGAATATTTTAATCTGCCTTTCTATCTGCTATGTGTGCAAGACAGGCAGTGCTTTTCAGAGAAATTATTTATTCAGTTTTACAGTGACTAACCTGAATTTCCAGAACGCTTCAAAAGAAAAACTGAAGCATTTCTTTACAAAACGCAAGGAGCATTAGGCTTCTTCCTCCCTTGTTTTTCTTTTTTCTTCCACCCCTCAGCTGAAACATCTCTACCCCATCATCTAATAAATAAACTACGTATCTTTCCACCACAAAAATGTTCTTCCCTTCACCTCCATGCCAAAAATGTGCTGACAGTTTTTTTCCACATTGTTTTCCTGAAGCCACACAAAGTGGAACCCTTTTTTTTCTTTTAAATTAATTTCTTTCAGTTTAGCCACCTACTTGAAAAAAACAGCAAGCCTTACATCACTGGCTGCAGTCTTACAACCTGGATTAAACCAACCATGAACCTGAAAGCATGGGATTACCCCTGGCTTGGCATCAGTGGAGCACCCTATGAGAAACATCCATCTTCAAAAGCAAATTACAGGGTGGGTGAAAGTGGCCACACCGTTGCATGAGCTGCCTCAATGTTACTTCCTAGATGAAAGAACACGAAGTAGCAGCACAAAGCTTAAATTAAATACAACTAAGGCTCTAATCCAAGCCCATCAAATTAATGGCCAGCTCCAGAAAGGCAGGGACTCACCGGGATGCACTTCCGGCACCCAGAGGAGGTTTCCCGGGATGGGGGGCTCAGGTAGCACACACCTGTCTTCACCGAGGCGCCAACTACATGCCTGCTGCAGGGGAAGCAGCCTCACACGCAGCGGGCCCGGTTTAAGGCAAGGTTTAAGGCCCTTACAAGTGTATTTCATCACCAGTAAGCTCTAATTCTGGGAGGCAGAGAGCGGATGTACATTTTCTTGCGTGGAGATGCCCTCTACTCAACCCAGCATAAGACCTTCACTTACGCGAGGCTGTGATTAGGGGATTCAGGTCATGAGCAAGCAGATCTCACGCTTTAATTCTCTCTCTCTCTCGTTTCAGTTGCCTGAATCTCCAGGATGAGCAACATCATGTTCTTGCAGAAGCACAGACAAGCTTGCGTGCACCAGCTCTCTCCCTCCAAACAGGGTGATGCATGGCATGAAGTCGATCGTGATAACCTCCCACCCAAAGGTGTCAGATGCTGCTGCTGTGACACAGCACTCTCCTCACATTAAAGGCTCAAAACAAGTCCTAAAACCAGTCTCACCTTTCCATCTCCACAATCCAGCATCAAGTAGAGTGCTGCTGTGTTTCTATCTTCACTCCAGTACACCTCCCAGAAAGATGCACATACAAAACCACAGCAGCCTGCACACCCTCTTGCTCTCCCAGCTCAGCAAGCTTCCTCCCAAGATCCCCCTGCTGAGAACCACTTTGGCAACGTACAAGTCTAAGACCACCCTGAAAACAGCCACACACCTGATATCAGGCTGCAGCACTAGCTCCATCTTCCCGTAAGGATCATGCAGGATCAGACCCTTGCTAAGTGATCTGGGAGTGCAGTAACGTGCACCTAGCATTGCTATTTAGTTGTTGCAGCTTTCACTACCTGTGGATGCTGTCCAAAAATACAGAAGAAAAATTCTGAGCTCTTGGGAGTTCATAGTCTGAAGGCAGAGGTCAGGAGAAACACCCTGTTAATGCAGTTCTACAGAGAGGGGAAAAAAACCCCACAACAGTCAAGCCTGCATGCTTCTCAGAAGCAGATTATGGCTAATAATACAAAGATTACTGACACTAAATGAATGTAAATTCATTCTTCTATCACTCAGAATATTAAGGTTTTTACCTTCCTCCCAGTATCACTCCCATTTGTAGTCAGCTTCACTTTCTGCCTATCACAAACATGTAATAGCTGGACTGCAATCACCATAATGGACTTCTCCCCCTTGGCAGTTTTGTTGTACCAAGTGTGTTAAAAGCATTTGTAGTGTTAATTTAACAAGAATTCCACCCACCCCTCCATTTTTATTTTTTTTTTTAAAGGTAACTACTGCGTAACTCTGAAAACAAGTTCTGCAGTCCTAATGGCTTTTTTTTGCCTACCAACAAGCAAGGGGAAAGTCTCACCCAGCACCAGAATTACTCCCACAGAAGGAGCCAGTGCTGCTCAGCTCAGGGCTCTGTCAAGGAGAGGGAGCAGGCACGCCAGCCCGGCCACGCCGCAGCATCAGTGCACGTCGCAGGCACAGGGGACCAACAACAAGCGTCTGTCGCTGGTGACCGAAACTCAATTTTGAATTCAGGCTGCTCCTCACTAACGCTGGTACACAAAGTAAAGGCAGCACTCTGCGCTACCCCTCTGGGAAATGAACGGTTTTAAAGCCAGCACCAGCAAACTGAAGATGGAGCACAGCAACAGCAGCAAAATCAGCCATATATTTACACTCAGAGGAGGAACTCCTTCTGAAACTTAGAAGTTCCAGTTCAGCTGTAGGATCCCTCTCCCCCAAACACCCTATTGACAGAGAAGTACCTAAGAATGTTTAAAAGAAAGCCATCAAGCAAACCACCAGCCACGTGTGTGCTGCTGAACATCACGAAGGTTCGCGCTAAAAGCTTCTCACGTGTTTGCATCTGCATCTGACTGAAATAAAGGGAACTCCATGGCAAACAAGCTGCAAACAAACGCCTGCCTGTCAGCTCCAAATCTGGAGTGCTTGGCTGGCCTGTGGCCCTGTGCTGCTGCCTTCCCCGTTTGCTCCTCTGGTTCACACATCAGGAAGGCAAGCCAACACATCCCCAAGGGAACAGAGCAGGAACAGGTAGGCAGTTAGAATCATAGAATGTTTTAGGTTGGAAGGGACCTTTAAAGGTCATCTAGTCCAACCCCTCTGCAGTGAGTAGGGACATCTTCACTAGATCAGGTTGCTCAGAGCCCCATCAAGCCTGACCTTGAATGTCTCCAGGGATGGGGCCCCCACTAGGTCTCTGGGCAACCTGTGCTAGTGATCCACTGTCCTCAAAGAAATTATCTGAGATGTAGTTTGTGGAGAATGAGCGCTGCATGGGACCAGTCCAGCTCAACTGTCTGGTCCTTTTGTTTCAAAAAAGGGAGTTACTGCTTGTGACAGGCACCTGCCTTAGGTCATGGCCTCACGCAATGGCTGTATTAAGCACTACTCTTATTAATCAGCACATAAGAGTTAGCATTTTATTGAATTACACTAACACCTTGTAAAAGGCCATCAGTGACTAGCTCAGCCCCTCTGGTGCAAGCACTCTCCTGCAAGTCTGAGCATCCTCCAGCTCCGATTTCACCACCATTTCCAGCTGACCCAAGGATTTGCCAGGCCAGCTCTGCCCTTCCTTGGGGCTGAGGCCTCATTCCTACCCTCTCTCTTGGACAGAACAAGCATTCATGATACTAAGCACAAGGCAAGGGAATAAAGACAGCAACAGGGAGGAAAGAGAGGTCACCTTTCAGTGGCAAAACCCATTTGAAGGGCATGAAAAGGCAGGCTCAGCTCCTCATGGCACCTGTGGAGGCCAAGGGCACTTGGCATAGCCCAAGAGCTCAAGCAGCCAATGGCTCTGCCTTGGCAACACTCCTCTCTCAAGAGGCTTCCATAATTCATCCATATATATGTTCTCCACAAGTTTGCTTCTCTCCTTGTGGATACTGAAAGTCATAGACATTAGAAACATGTGGGAGAAACGGGGTGCAGACCCTATGCCGGGGTGAATGCCACCAAAATGGCATGAAGTCATCACTGGGTTGGCTGAGCAGGTGGAGATTCTCCAAGACCTGGGGAGGGAAAGCATTTCTCACATAAGCTGGCACACAAAATGGTGTAACTGCCCAACTAAAAGCATCTAGGACACACTCCACAGCTAGGCTGAAGTTACAAATCCAGGTATCTCTAGAGAAACAAGATGGTAGCAATGTACAGAAAATAAATCAATCTGCTAGACACATCAGAAACTTCCCTGTACCTTATGAGTGGATCTCAGGATCTTGTCAGAATGATAACCTTCCACCTCACACAGGACACAGGATGAACGTGCCTTTCTGCAGCAGCCGCCTCATCCTCAGTATCTGAGCATCAGCTACTGAATGCGTCATATTACAACAGCCACCAGAGCTGGAAAGTCCCAACCCAGCAGGTCTCTCCCTTCAGCAAAGCTGATACAGCCACATGCAGAATTCACCCCATATGCCCTACTCATCATCTCAGCCTCAGAAAAAACATGGATGAAAGCTACTCAACCGACTGCTCTGGAGACCCTGAAAATCAGAGTGAGGGTGGTCAGTTCCAGGTGAGGGCCTGGTGAGAGGCCAGCAGCCCTTGGCAGAATGGTTCCAGAGGGGTGTGCAGAGCATGCAGGGGAGGAGTGGGGACAACATGCCTGCACTTCTAAGCAATGTGGAAGAGGCTGGTTGCATCCAGAGTCAGCAGGGGAGGTGTCACCTCACTGCAGATATGCAGAAGGGAAGGCAGTCACTGTTCCTTCCTCTTCCAGGAGAGCAGCCCACTCTGGTCAGCCTCATTTACATGACCTGAAGCATAGCTTCCTCAAGCATCACATGAAAGGTGCTGCTGCATTAAGCCAGACCATGCCTGGGTGCTCAGGGCACAGCCGATGCTAGCACATTACTGAGGTCATGCTCACTGAAGGGCACTGCAGTTGTCACAGTGAACTTTTCACTAAGCAATTAGTCAAGCTGAATTCAGAGGTGGTAGACTTGGTCTGAGGAACATGCCAAGGACCTAGGATGGAGGTGTTGGGTTGTGGATCCAAGAGTCAAATGCAAAGGCAAAGCAGAGATGCCAGCCCCAAAACTAAGGAAGTCCGTCAGAGGACAGGGAGGCCCTTCATAAGACATGCCTGTGGCTTCCTCAGTCAGATACAATGCCAGCATCCAGAAGTTTCAAAGAAGGATAAACCACCCATAATCCTACTGATGGCTCCATGCTACTGTTCGTCTTCTGTACCTCAAAAACACCTTTACCAAAAATGTATCTGAAGATGCAACACAATCCCCCAGAGCCACCACTGCTTATTGCCATTTTAAAAAAAAAACATCCTGGCTGTATTTAAATGAATGCCATTGATATCTCATATGGCTATAAAAAGATCTACCCATCCTGACTTACTGGCTGTAGGCATTGTAGGACATCCTACAGTCAAAAGGCTTGATGGAGAGTAAACAGGACTGATGAAGAGTTTTGACTACATTTTGGAGAGAACCTTGATGACCTTCTGCTGCCCAGCCCAGCCAGGGCAACTTTCTCTTCTCCACCAGTATGGTATCTTGCAGCCTGTAGTAACACTTTGCATGCTGTAGAATAACCCAGCGCTCTGGAGAACTCCCAGCAGCCAGCCACAGCGCAGAGCAGGTGACGCTCTTTTGCAGGAGCCGGTTTTCCTTTACAGGGCAGGTTTCCTCATTAGTGAGTGGGGATTTTTGGCACACCATTCCAGCTTTTACAAACCACTTTAACAACAGGTCCACCAACCCACACATGTCCTTCCTGGCATCACAGCCCTGCTCAGCACAACCACCATTACACCCCCGCCCTCAGACCCAGGACTTTCCACCAGAACACCACCAAATGCTTCACAAATATTAATGAAGCCTCAGCATCCCAATTAACTCCAGCAGCATTATTCCCTCATGACCAAGGAGTGCAAAAGCAGGCCAAGGTGTCCCCAACTCCCCATGAGCCTGCTGAGGAGCCAGCCATGGCAGCCAAACCTGCCAGCTCCCTCCCTCTGCTCTGCTACAGACCTGCAGGATATTTCAAAGGTTCCTTACAAAACAGAAAGAGGAAGAAAGAAATAAAAAGAAAGCTTTCTGTTTTCCTTGAAAAGCAGGTCTGTGCAACAAAAAAGCCAATAAGGGTTTCACCGTACAAATCAAAAGTCAAAGGCAGCAATAGAGCCTCTGAAATATAAGAAACACGTTGTGCATGGTGTGAAATTTATTGCTGCCTTGCAGAATGAAGCCAAATATCTTAATATGGAAAAACACCGCTACTTTTGACCCAAACAGATCAGGAACAGGAAGTAAAAACAAATTACCCAGCTGCGGCCTCTCCACATTACCAGCAGCAGCGTTTCCTGCCCACGCTTGCTGCTCGCCTGGGCCTGGGCCGCCTGGCTCTGCAGGCCGTTTGCCCAGGGGCAAGCCCACCCAAACCAGAGTTATTAAAGTTCTTACAGACAAGGTTCAGGCCTTTATCAAAGCAGAATCAGCTGGGAAGAGCCAGGGAAACAGGGACTGCAGGACTCACCCCAAGCGCTACACCCATTTGCAAACCACACAGGGCCAGGCTCCCCTGTGAGGGGTGCACCTTCTTTTGGTGGCTTTCTTGATCTTCACCAGCCCTATTTCTGACACAGGACAGGCAGATTTGGGGAGTTAACTTTGGTTTTACTCCATCATCACCAGCAAACCCTGAGAAATTAAGTCAAGCCTCAATTGGCTCAAAATCTAATTGCATTTATTTTAAATAATAGCTTTGTGTTACTTAGCTTTTTGTTGGGTTGGGGTTGTTGTTTTTTTTTTTTTAGCTTGTGCATATTACATCCTAATTATATTTTCAAGCTTTCATTTGCAGCTACAGGCATAACCCAGAGAGACATACAGATGAGCTAATTTTCAAATCATCACTTGAGTAAGAAGCTGGAGCTTTGAAAAACTAAAAGACAGATAGAGCAAAAGACCTGCAAGAAAAATAAATAACACACAAAACTGACAGTCCAGCACCTCTTTTGTTAAACTTGGCAACTCCATGCCAGAGAGAATGGCTCTAAGACCTTAGCAGTCAAACAGTGAATATTGCATGTATAATACAACAGAAAAAGCCATTTACACAAACACTAAACAGTAGCTCAGAACCAGGTATTTTAAAACTCCACTTTCAGAAAATCTCATAAGCATCATTTTTACTGTTTCAAGCAGATTTCTCCTACAAGATTTTAAAAGATTACATACCAGGTATAGAATACTTGATAAAGAGCAACAAGATTTTTGACTTGTTTGAATTTTTGCTTTAAAAAAAAAAAAAAGCAACCAGCAAATTACAGCCATTGGTACAACACCACCCTCACAGCAGGTTTACACCAGCATTACCAAAAGCAGAGTTTCACCCAACACCACTTCTGGGTAGCACAGACATCTGCCAAATCAGGGGAAATAAAGGCACACAGATGTGCACAAGCACTTTGTGCACTGCCCCCCAAGACTTCTACAAGGACAGGTATTTTGTGCCACCATTTCACAAGGAAGTACCCAGAGCACACCCACGAGTGGGCTCTCCAACACGCAGCAATCTCCAGACCTACCTCATATTCTTTTAAATCCGTCACCTTCGCGCTCCTAAACATGGCTTTGGCAGAGAGGAAACTCCCCCCACGCCCGTTATCACGCTGTATGAAATCCTCCCTCTGACCCAGCAAAAAACCAATAAAAAAATATATATAGAGATTTATTTTTTTTTTAAATCCAAGTTTATCATGCCAAGAAAAGAAGTCTGAAAAGGCAGTCAGAAGTGCCGCCAAAAAAAAAAATTGAGCTTTCTCAAAAAAGTGCCCTCCCTTCGGAAGCCTGCCAGTCAACCCCGATCACGAGGCTGTTTTCTGAGGGTGAATAGAGTTCTTATTGACACAGCTTATGTCTGCAGCATGCAGCCCTCCGCAAGGCTTTCAAGAGCAGATCGGATTACACAGACACATTCTCTCTGATTTTATGCATTCAGAAGCCCTCAGACATAAAATACCCAGCTCTGAAGGCCACCGGTTTTTCAGCTTGCTATCAGCCTACGTGCTTTCACAAAAAATAAAGGCAGGCAGAGAGATCCTGGCACCTTCACTTGGGCTGCAGACCTCACCCTCATGGAGCAGGGCTATATATATAAATACACACACACATATATATAATTTGGAGGCCAAGCCACAGATTTGCTCCATGTGAGTAATAGGAGACAACTCATTCCCATAGTGGGTACTTAGCATCAGGACGGGAGAAGGAAAAAAATAAGTATCTGCTGACACCATTGAAAATCGGGGAAGATAACATCGCTCTGGGTAGACAATCCTTCCTGGAATATGGCAAGGAAAAAGGGAGGATACACACCTCTTAAAAGAGCAATACGCACTGCCACAGCTTAGAAGGCAAAGAGGTGCCCAGCTGCAAAAGCAAATTTGGGTACCTCATCTATCCGGGAGCAGCAATTTGCAGACACACAGGAACCCAGAGAAAACAAGCCCAACGGATCAACCTATATACTGTTTCTGTACTGAGGGAACACAAGGAAGAACTCTATCCCAGGAGCAGACGCATACAAAGTCTGGGGTACCCGTGATGCTCTGTTAAATGTGAACAGAGAATTGCAAAATGTTTTGTTATTATAAATGCTCCAGCTTAAGACCTTAAATTATATGACAAATTAGGACCTGAACATTGCCCTAGAGAAGGATGCATGCCCTGCCCAGAGGTCTGGAATACACTGATTAAGAAGAAACTCGTAAAACTGTCTAACATAAGCAAACCAGAGCATTACCCACGAGTAAACTGGTTCCCTATCACCTAAAAGGGATGGACTTCCCCATCAACCCATATGCCCCGAACCAAAACTTCTCACTGAAATATTATATATGGCAAGCACAGCAAATCAAGCAAGCTTGAGCTTCAGAGCTTTTAAGGGATTTTAAGAGCAAATACACACTGTTCAATAAAGACATCCTCACCTCCTCCCCTTCCAGGCTGCGATCACTCCCCAGCTAAGTGTTTCTACCCTGGTTCTGAAGACTTTTCTCACATTTTTCCTGCTAGGTGCTCGAAGGCTGGACCTGCCTAACCCAAATGTGGGGTGCCACGTCTGTCTGCAGTGCCAGTTCTTCAGTTAGATGTTTGCACTGTTTTCAGAGCACAGTAACAATCTGACAGCTCCTATGACTACCTTTGGAAACCAACATCTAAGCAAACTCCGCTTTTCAGTGTGGAGCCTCCCTCTCAATGGGCAGACTCATGTTTCTAGTACTCGTTTTAGTATCCACACGTGACTTCTAGTATGTCCGTGGTCAGAAAAGCCTGCTCCTATGAAGGCTGCATACTCTTTCCCAACACATCTGAGTCACAATGGTTTGCTCCACTGCCAAAGCCAAGCTCTCACCACCGGCACGGCAGGGGTGTCCTGCTGCAGGCATCAGTCATCAAATCCTGACTGCAGATTCATCAGCATCACCCGCGCCTGAATTAGCCACAAAGAAAATCTTTCAGGCCCCTGACTAAGCTGCAGGCACTGGTGACTAGGAAAGCCACGGTTTGGCTTGTGTGTGAAGACAGATCCATTTGCTAGACACTAGCAGTGCAGTTTTGCTGTCAGTTTAACTCGGTGTAAAGCCAGTGATGCTAATAAAAGCAACAATCGAGTCTCACCCTGTCCTGCCTGTGCACCCCAGGTTCTCGTGCCAACACAACTGTTTCTGTGACCACATGGAGAAGCGAGCCAAGGAAGCAGTGATGACTAAAATGAACATCGCTTGCTTTCCTGTTATTCTGCAAGGTTATTCCTACTCCACAAGGATGGTGAAAAGACTGGAGCAAAGGCCTGGAAGCAGGACCTCTTTTCCACCACAGCACCAGCATCAGAACTGATTTGCAAACAATACTGCAAAAGGGAAGAAAGGCAACCTCTCCCTCTCAGCAGTCACAAGTTTTCAAGTCCTACTTTGAGACGCCTTTAAACGTGCAGAACAGCCTCTCAAAAACCTCACTTCTAGTGGCAGCACAAGTGCAAAACTCTCCAGGTCCACGTTTTCATCTTGCTAAGATGGGACAAGCCCAGGAGAAAATTTCTAGGTCTGTAAAATCCTAAGAAGAACATTTAAGCCTCACAGCAGCCGTTCCCCAGAAGAGGCCACCACTACCCGTGAACTGGAACTGGGCACAAAAACCATTTGAAAATCCTCCACGTGGATGCAACACCCCAGCTAAATGACTGTCCAGCACCCCTGCTCATCTGTAACCTTCCTGCAGCCCGTGGGCTGGCACCAGAATGGAAGAATGGCAGACCAGCTCCACTGCTTCATTCTCTGTGGGGATCCCTCACCCCTCCACAGCAATGGGAAGGATGCAGCACCCTGCCTTCTGATCTGGCCAGGAGGTTGAGCAGCAGCACCGAGGGACTAATTTCCTTGCTGACCACCAGGTCTGCTGTGGACCCTTGCCAATATATCCCAAACCACCTGGAAGGTATCGACAGATCCACTGGGCACAAAGCCGTGCACAGGCTGAACCAGGTGCATACACAGAACCCAGCCACCTCTGGGAAGGCTGACTGTGCCCGCGAGCAGACTGCACCTTCCCCTGCTGTAAGTGCATCCCATAATACCTAGAAGCTTCTGCACAGTCCATTGTCTTTCAGAGAGATACACTCAAACACTGAAATAGCTCTCAAACTTTTCTGGGCCATCACTACTTTAAAATGACTTCATTTAAATATGTACCGTGTCTATATATACACACACTCGCACACACCAAGGGAAATTAGCACCCGCGAGAAGGGCTGGAGCCCACACACCGTAACTCCGCACAGCCTCCCGGGTTTGCCACGGCTCTGCACCACTCCAGCCCTACAGCAAACCAGAGCCACTCCAGAGCCCCATGGCATCCTGCCCCACTGGCAGGGATCTGCAGAGGCCACAGCCTGTGGCATCACCACACCAGACCGCTTGCTAACACACATCTTTTTTGGGGTATAGAGAGCCGTGGGGGCAGGGAAGTTTTTAAGACCAAATAACAAGAGCCCTTTAAATCCTTTAAAGTCCTTCCTTTGGGAGTTCCTCTCACCGCCCCACCCCCCCAACCCCAGGGCTGAGATGCATGATTTAGACCTTCAATTATAAAGCTCCAAGGAGCAGGACCGTGCCACGTAAGGCGTTTCTCCAACCTGGAAAGCAGAACCATTGCAGCCTCCATGTACTACCTTAAAAGCAAAATACCCGCAAGGAGGACCCATAGGGGGAAAAACATCTCTGCAACCCCATGGAAGCTGCTGTATGGAAACTTTAATAGCATTACTCTGCCTCTGCATAATCCCAGAAGAACTAGCTTAATTCAGACTGCTCCAACTCAGACACTCGATAGTTTCAACACGGTATAGACTATTACCTCGCTCTAATTACAGGATCACGTTACATGTCCAACAACTGCTGCAATTTAGTCTCCTGCCTGATACACCCCAGCTCAAAATTGCTCATCCCACCTCTCACTCCCATACTTTTCGGCACCCTTTGTTACTCAAAGGCATACCTAGCAACATTTCAGCAGCAGCACACGTGCACCCCAAGTCCCCCCCAAAGGTAAAGTCACTATTTCCTTGCAGTAACAAAGGGAACGACTTTCACCATAGCAAAACAAACTAGTTTTAGGCAAACAGCACGGACACAACACTACTGCTCACATGCCTGCCTGTGCAAACGCATTACGGGATTTGCTGCTAAGAACCGCCGCTGCACAGCACCACAGACCTGCCCGTCACTCCCCGAGCCGGGTGTTGATCTCGCGTAGAGCCTATCTGTGTGCAAGGAAGGAGTCTGCGGAGAAGCAGAAGCTTCAGGATCAGGCCCCTCGGAGTTTCACTACCTCAAAGGCAAGGGGACGTCCCTTACAGCAGCGCACGTCTCGCCTCTGAGCTCAGAAACCGCATCCGCAGAGCTCCCGCTGCCGTGAAAGGGAAAAAAGGTTCTCTCCTCGCAACCGCTCGCCTGAGCCGAATGCTAACAGGTCTCTTACTTGCGTCTCGCCTCGCCACCGCCTCATGCTCTACAGGGGAATATCTCGTTCCCCGAGCGGACGAGCTGTCCGGCCATCGCTCCACGATGATTCAGCAAGGGGGTGGCTCCCCGTCTGAAGGCACACCTACTGCGAACTGTCATACCACGGGGCTGGGTGAAAATGGGAGAAGTTCCTCTATCTATCATGGCTGCACTTTTCGAAATGCGTAGACCTGGCCTGGTAGGGTCAAAGGAGGGGGGGGGGGGTGTGAAAGGGGGTGTATGTGTGTGTGTGTGGGTGTCCATCAGCAGGCACGGGGCATTAACTCAGGGATAAATATCTCCAGGCTTTTTAACTACGGCGCAAGTAAACGAGGCAAAAGAAAAAGCCAGACACTTTCAGAGCCAGCATCAACTTCGCCAGGCTGTGTTCTTTGTTTCTAGGCAGACTCCAGTGCGGTGGCAAGAACGAACAAATGCGCATGTCTTCATAAGAGTCAAAAAAAAAAAAAAGAAAGAAAAAAAAAAAAAGCAAAAAAGCCCACCCTCCCCCCGGCCCCCGGCCCCCTCTCGCCGCCGCAGCGGCAGGGCAGTTCTCCGGAGAGTTTCGGCTGCTTTTTTTTCCCACAAGTAAAAAAAGTCCGCTCCCCACCCCGCTCCGGGCGGGCATTTCGCTAAGCCACCAGGCGCTCTGGGGTAAAGGCAGCGCCGGGAACACTTTTCGCCTGCCAAGAGGAGTTTTGGTGCGGGGATTTTTAGCTTCGCTTTTTTTTTTTTTTTTTTAATTTGAAAAAAAAAAACCAAAAAAACCCAAACACCTAATAAATAAATAAATAAAATAAATAAAGAAATGAATAAAGCCAGCCCCAAACGCCAAAGAAACAACAAGGACGGAGCGACCCCCTGGCAATGCACCGCGGCGCGCCAGCCCCCCCCCCCCCCCCTACGCAGAGCTCCCGCAGCCGGCGGAGCGGGGCCGCGGCCGGCCGGCCAGCCCGCCGCCAGCAGACAAAGGCACGATGCGCCGCCAAGGAGCCGCGCCGGCACCTCCCGGCCAGCCCGTCCCCGCTCCCGGGACAGCCGACGAGCCCCCGCCGCAGACGCGTGCGCCCACACCTCCCGCCCCCTTCCCCGGAGCGCACCAGACCCGTCCCCGGGCACCCCGCGGCTCGGCTAGGGGCAGCCGGCCCCCCCCGCGGCCAGGCCCGGCCTTACCTCGGCGGCGGCGCTAGCAGGCAGCGGGCGGCCGCACCGTGCCACGCGCGGCGGCACGGGGCGAGCCACGGGGGCCGGTTTAGCGCGGGGGCCGGCTGCGCGCCGCCATTTTAACGCCTCCCGCCCGCCCTCCGCCCCCCTCCCGCCTTCCCCGCGGCGGGCGGCCACGCGCGGCGTGGAAATGCCGCTCGGCGGCCGTTCCCCCCCCTTCCCTCCCCTCCGCCTCGCCGCCGCCGTTACATTGACGCAGCGGCTCCTGGTCGCCGGGCCCGCCGCGGCGGAGCTAGCAGGGCAGCAGCAGCAGCCGCCGCCGTCGTGGCCCCTCCGCCGCCTCCCGCCGCCGGGCGCACATGGTACGCTCCGGGGCCGCGCCGCGCCGCGCCCCGCCGGCCGCGCGCACCGCCGCGCCGCCTGACTGCTGCCATGGCAACCGGACGGCCGCGCCGCGCCGAGCGGGCCCGGCCCGACCCGGCGCCCGCCCGCCCGCCCCGCCGGGCTTCGCGCACCCGCCGGCGGGGCGAGCCGAGCGGCGGCCCACCCGTGCAGCGGCGCTCCCGGGGCCCCCGCGGGAGGGTCACCTCATCCGTATCGCTCCCTCCGGGCTCCCGACCGCTTGTCCCGCAGCTGCGAGGTTGCCGCTGCCGCCCGCCGCCTGCACCGGCGTGCGCACCCGAGGGGGAGCCGTGCCCGGCAGCCGCACCTCAGCGCTGTGCGGCCGCAGGACCCAAAGCCGCCGGCGCACACCCCCGTCGAGTCCACCCTGTCCCCAAAGCCACTACCGCAGCCACCCGCTGAGGGGGCACATCCCCTGTCTCCCCAAAGCCACCCTCACACGTATGTGCTGCATCCCCTCTGTCCCCAGAGCCACCCTCACACGTGTCTGCTGCATCCCCTCTGTCCCCAAAGCTAGCATCGCACCTCCTGCTACATCCCCTCTGTCCCCAAAGCCACCCTCACACCTTCCCACTCTGTCCCTACTGTCCCCAAAGCCACCCTCACATCCCCCTCACTGTACCCGCCCTTATCTCCGAAGTCATCATTGCAGCCTCTCACTGAGGGGATGTCCCCCAACGATGACACCCTCCTAACCACATCTCACCTGTCTTCAGAGCCTCAATCACGCCCCACCTCTGGGTCCCCTCTGTCCCCAAAGCTATTGTCTCACACACACACACACACACACACACACTCCCCTCCCTTGCTGAGGGGCCGTGTCCATGCCAGGCTTGGCCACCCTTACCTGGGTAGTGGCACAGCTCTTCCACACTGCAGTGCTCATTTTCACTCCTGTTTTGCAACGGAAAATTGCGTACGCCAGGACAGTCGTGAGGGAAAATAGGCGCAATGTGAAGCAGATGAGAGAGTAAATCAAAAAGCCGCCGTACATGTTCTGCATACTGCAAACGAGGAGCTAATTTCCTGGCAGCCGTCTTCAGGATGCTTCAAGTCAGTCTTCCCCAAATGTGGTCCTTAAAAACCTCGCAGCGTTCAGCTGCAAGCCACCCTACTCATCTATGACTTGAACATCTAATTCCTGCAAACACAGATATTTTAATTATGCATTTGGTTAGGGCGAGCTGAAAACAACCAGCAACTACCGGCTCGCTGAAAGAAAACAAAGTCAATCGCATATTTCTTTTAAAAATCAGCTTTTTATGGGGCTTGGCGACGTTTGCTACATTTTATCAGGCGTGAGCTCAGCCAGCAGCAGAAAGAAGCAGCCGAGGGTTGTTTATTGCACAGAGAAGTGGCCCTCCCTGACAGCAGCACTAATGGAAGCGGCAGTAATAAAACTGCTGGTGTTTGTGGTCTGAGTAGCAACGCTGGAGCCCTGATTTCTGCACCCTGCTCTGACAACCACTTTCTCAGTGACCAGGAGCGGATCACTTCCCCCCCTCTTCCTAGTTACCACCACTGATTCACGGTGGAGATCAATTAGTTAATGTTTGCAAAGTCAGTTGAAGATGAAAAAGCATTACATACTGCTAATAAAACCATAATGATCTCACTGTTAAACATTAAACACACAATGATGTGTAAAGGGGAAAAAAAAAAATCTCATTTATGGAAAATTCCTCTTGCTGCAAGGACAAAGGATTAGCTCCTAAAATAGGAAGAACGAACTCGAATTGGCATCATGGGACTGCATCTCAGGAGTCTGGCTTCTGTTCAGGTGTCCACTGCCAATTATCTGCGTGGGCATGGGCACATCGCTTGGGCCAGCAGCTGCTGAAGCAGCCAATGGGCTGACCCACCCGAAAGTGGCAAGTTATGCCAGAGCTAACAAAAAAATCACCTCTTTTGGAAAATGATGGTCTTGGTCATTTGGTGCCTCCACTTCCCCACCTGCTAAACAGGGTGAGGGTTGCAGCTGCAAGGCCTGAGTAGGATAGGATAATACCTGAGCAGGTAGGGTAATACCTGAGCAGGTAGGATAATACAGCAGCAAGCAAACCCTGGCAATGTTGCCTTAAAAGCCAGAAGAGCTGCACTGTTCACAAGACACATCACACCGCAGTGCAAGGAATAAAAGTGGGCATGTGGGACTTCCTAGGAGATTTTTCTTGGCAATGAGTCTTGCTCTAGACATAAAACCGGTAGCTGTGCCACTGGTAGGGCTCCAGTTCGCTGTACATAGACCAATGCATGTCTGATGCTCTGACCTACAGGCAAGAAGGAGGAGAGGAACCAGGAAAACCACGGTTGTCTGTACCTTTGGGCCTGCACGGGAAAACATTCATGGTGATGAGGCACCGGTGTTTCTAGCAGGGCAGAGGCTGTGGGTGGGGATTTGCACAAGCTCCAGGCACAGTGATCTCAGACAGGAGAGCTCCTTTCCAAAAAGAGCAGCCCTTCAGACGAAGGTAGCTCTCCTCTCCTCAGTCGAACTGCCCTTTGCAAGGATCATCCCTGAGCTGCAACAGCCTATTGCATTTTCCTCCTGAAATCCGACGCTGCCCTGCTTTGATGGTGATCAGTTGTTGACTGCAGAAAAGCTGAATCATGAAACAGAGGTTATAAACAAGGTTATTTTTAACGAAGGAAATTAATCCCACACGATGCAGAAGTCCAAGCAAGGGCTCACAGGTCTCACTCCTGCTCCGAATACTCTCCACGTCCTGAAGCAAATTACAGTCTCTCCAGCCTTTAATTTACCTGCTTGCAACGCAGACAAAGCGGCAGACTCCAGTTGTGCTTTCTTTGTACAGCAAAGCTCCTGGTGTGACAGTAAAGTGGTGCTGGGGGCTGCACAATGCCAGGGGCTGGCTTTCACTGTCACCCAGCACCTCGCAGAGCTATTTTCAGCCATGCAAAATGCTCACACACCATATTTCAACAATGTTCGTAGACGTTTTGAATGCAGAGAGAGACTACCCAGTCTGATGCCCCTCTCCCATATTTCACAGCCTTGTGTTTCAATACCCACATGCAGCCCAGCAACTTCTGCTTCATTCTGCTCACTGACAACTCAAAATATACAAGTCTTGTAGCCCAGTCTCCTGTTACATCCTTCAGGCACCGGCGTGCTGCAGGGTGTGTTGGCGATACCCAGCCCAGGGGGAGAGAAGACGGGTCTGGTACGCCTACAGCTAACTGGGAAATTTCTTGATTATGCCACTCCTTATCTCTCTCTCACACTTAAATTCTTCCCAGAAAAGCATATTTCATTTTCCCTAGGAAAGATGCCTCAACTCAGGGAAGCATGAGGCTTCCACATGCTGCCTGAGGAACAAGAACCACCCCATGCACAGATCCTAGCGAAGCTGTCTTCTGTGTTCCATGCCCAAGTTAACAAGTGCTGGGCCGTATCTCCAGCTTTACATAGGTAACTACTAGGGTTAGAGAACTCTTAGATTTCTGGGAAATATTCTATAAAGATATTTAAATGTATATATGTGCACAGGCATATATACATGCACACAAAAATTAATGAAATCTTTAGGAGACTGGAAACTTCCCTGCCATGATGTATTTATAACTGTATTTACAGTTGTATTTATTGTATTTACATTTACAACTGTATTTACAGTTGTATTTACAACCCTGCTCGGGGTCTTTGCTGCTGGAGCAGCTTACCTTTCTCCCTCAGGTTTTCTTTAAGCTAAATAGTGATTTCCACATAGAAAACAGCTAATAAAAACCAAGCCATGGGTGGATTGCCTCCAGAGTGGGTTTTGCTCCCACTGTCCATTCATGGTTGCAAAGCCCAGGTCCATCTTCCCCTGTCTGCTGTGGAAGTGGCCACCAAACCCCCTGCACACACTTGGGACACACATGAGGCACCTCCAGCATGGCTGTGAGAAGTGGAACAGGGCCAACCTTGCCAGCCAGTTCCCTCTTGCAGGTGCCTGCAAGGACACGTGGCCACGTGCCAGCAGATGGAATAACCGTGGCCCTGTGCTAGTTATGGGGCAGGGATGCTTCAAGGCTGCGTTAATTAGTGCTTAAGATGCCTCTGTGATCTGTAGATGAAAGGTGATTTACAGCAGCAAATTATTGCTCTCCTTCATGTGAAGTCTATTATTTTCTGGTGTCCCTTGGTTTGACTCATGCCACGTCCTATATTTGGCGCAGGGCAGGCTCCTCTTTCTGGGCAGCCATATAGGTGCTTTACATTTCTAGCTAGCTGCATGGATAGGAGCGTGTGATCTGCTCACAGTATCCATTCAAGGCAGCCTGGCTGTGCCTGGGCTTCGGTAACTTGGGCTGGGATTTGCCCAAGGCTGCAGCGCTTCAGCAGGTTGCTTAGCTGGTGGTTTTAGAGGGCCGATATTTGAGGCTGGTTGCTCAGCTGGGTTGTGCACCCAACTCTGTGAACAGGCAGAGGACCAGCTGGGTGAGCCTTACATTCTCCCACAGAGAGGAGAAACTGGAATGTCCTGGACTTCTGTGCTTGTGGCTGCCCCAGGGATGGGGAGGAAGACAGAAAGGGCCAGACCGGGGGCCATCAGTCTACAGCTTCTCACCTGTGTCCCAAACGTCCTGGGAAGGAGTTACACAGCAGGAGGCTTGTGTCTTTGGCAGGCATCTGGAGGGAAGGGATATTGGGGTGCTTTTGTGAACAGCTCACGGGTAGCAGGAGGAGCAGGTAGATTTGATGTCCTTCATGGCATGCTCACCCCATCAGGCTGCAGCGAACAAGTGATCTCTTAATGCTTTACTGCTAAATAAACCAGCAGAAAATAGCATTTGGTGTAAAGTAGTTATAACAATGGAGGAGGAAATATCCCCGATACACCACACTGCACCGGGCTGCCAAATGCACTCATGTGGGAGGGCAGGACTGGTGGCACTGGGCAGGTGTGGCTGCCCCAGCACTGGAGGAATTATCATGTGCAAATGCTGTGACCCAAAGCAATTCGAGCATGGAGCAGGAAATCCTTCCACCATGCTCACCATGCAGCTCTCCCACCAGGAAGTAAGTGGCCCCTCACATGAACCAGCACAAGGCATTTTTACAGTTGGAAGAGATCCACTACCTCCTGCTCAGACCACATGAATTTTCCCCTTCTCCCCCAGCGCTCATGAGATTTTAAACCCCTTTAGGTGATGAGATTCCCAAGCAGCCTCATGCACCAGTGAACAAGGAGGACTGCACAGAGCCTCCAGTGTCATCACAGCCCTCTCTCCATCACCCAGTTCCCCTGGCTCCACCAAACCCTCCTGAAGCCCATTGGCTTATGCAGTGACCTGGTCTGGGGCTGCCGTTACCCTTCCCATGGACACAGCAGTCACACTCCCATTCCAGCTTTGCCTTGCTCCCAAAAAACCCATTTGGGTCCCACTGTCACAAGTGGCAGCTGCAGCACAGGTGGGCACCCACTGCATCACCCACACTGGCGCTCCCGCGCTGCCACCAACTCTGACCTGTCCCTGATGTCTCCTCTGGGGCCAGCCGTGGCCATGGCCCTGATTGTCCTCTGTGAAACCCTGCTGATGTGCCGTGGGCTGCCTGCAGATGGAGGATGTGAACACACCTGTGTGCAGAGCAGTTATGAAGCCACAGAGCTGCACCCAGGTGGGGATGTATATACATGCAGAAAGATACCATTTCAGAAGTGTTTGGATCAAGAGGGCTAAAGAAGGCTGTAGTTGTTCTCTGGACCAGTGTCACCTTCACACCCACTTGCAGAACACCTTGCAGTGCCATGAGATCCAGTGCTCCTCCGCATCCCTTGCTGGGGGGAACCTGGTGCTCCAGGATGATGCTGTGACCTTCCCCTGTCCCTTGGTCTTACAGTACTGTGAATCCTCTGAGATACCGAGAAAGCTACACACTAATTCCTGTTCTTACTGTTAAAGGCTGCAAGATGATCAACGTAACGAACCAAATACTACTATGGGGAGCACCAGGGAAGTAACCCGTTAGAGCTCCCATCCCTTCTGCAACAAGCCCCAAGGAAAACATGGAAAGAAAATGTGTGGAGACTCTCACCCCCACCATAAAGCCCTGCCCTGGTCTCTCACCTGCTCTTGTATTGCATTTTCTTGCTGCAAAGTTTCTTGAGGAGGATTGTCCTGAATTCCTCAATGTACGCCTGGGCAGAGGGGCTTCAGCTCCACCATCACTCTGCACGTCACTCCTGGTCCTGCACTGCATTGCTTTGCTGCCCTATTGACTGTGCTAACCACGAGAAATGCTGAAAATAAGTCTGCAGCACGTAACCCTGCTCAAGCAGAAGTTGCTTTTTATGGCCACAGGTGAATATTAACCTTGTGCATGTTATCGAGGGCTAAGAAGCAGGCACAAGCCACAAGCATGGCTTAGTAAACTTACATTTTATGTAAGAGGTGGACATGCCATGATCAGTTTGACACCTTCAATAAGATAAATCCTGGCAGAATATTAGAAATCTTTTATTTTTACCAGTCAGATATTGGCAAATAATAATTTTTAATAATGGTGAATGATAATATCAAACTACTGTACTTCAAACTGAAATCATTGCTCACTTGTTCTGGCAGGTAGGGAGGGATCCCTCAGCTTTCCTCCTCTTTTTAAACAACTGCTGCAGCAAAGAGACACAAAAAGGTGGAAAAAACACACAATCTCGCGTGGTAGTGACATTGACAGATGCGATGGCGCGGGCTGTACATGACGTTGTGATTTTTTATTAATAACTCTGCACTGCAGAGCTCAGTTAGGAAGAGAAGGAGTGCCTGAGTGTGTTGGGGAGCACAGCATTGTTCTTTGGACTTGCAAGGGAAGGAATGCAACATTGAAGGTAGAAACATTGGAGAGGAACAAGGACTCACCAGGGAGGCAATGGGCTGTGGGTGGTTGTGAGCATCAGGTACGTGCAGCAAGCAAGACCCCAACCATTGGGCATTCAAGCCGTTAAATGAGCTGACTTGGATCAGCAACAAGAGAGAAGGAAAAGATGCTCCCAATAAGCAGGAAGATATAAGAGGGGTCCAGATGTTTTAAACAAAAGAGTTTGGGAGGGTATTTTTGCTGACTGATGTGGTGGGGTTCCCACAGGACAACACTTGGTCCCTTCTTCCAGCAAAAGAGCGTTCCTGTCCCCCTGGCCCACACTAGTCCCTCAGGCAGAGATGCACAGAGCCAGACAAGACAAGGAAGGAGGGCTGGCTCCTTCTCTGCAGCCTGCAAATGGACGTGGCCACCTTGTTAGCCTCATTCCCAAGCAGCCACAGAGACACTGCTCTGCAGGGAGGACACGGGTGGCTGTAGAAGCACTGGGGCAGAGTCCCACAGAGACCAAGAGTGCCAGCACATGATGAACACACTGCCCCCAGTCACATTGCTGCACCACCCAAGGGAAGGAAACCCAGCTTCAAAGGGAGGGGAGGCGGGAGGGGCCCGAGTTTCCGGGGGCGGCTGCTTCCCCAGTGTTTGTCATCATCTGAAGGAAGAGTGAAAGTTTTTGTTCTTGGGATAATTATTAAAGACATTTGGGTTTTGCTTTCACTTGCCTTTTTTTTTTTTCTTTTTTTTTTCTTTTAAATGAACTGTACAGCCCATCCTGGCTGTTGAACAGCGATCTGCAGAACTGGAGCCTGTACAAATGCAGTGATTTATGCTTCCCTGGAAGTGAACTGGCATTTCTGAGGAACCCCACCCAAGCCCCGCGCACAGCGAAGCAGCGCGCTGACTCACTGGCAGCTGGCAC
Source organism: Laterallus jamaicensis coturniculus (assembly GCA_022605575.1). NCBI lineage: Eukaryota > Metazoa > Chordata > Aves > Gruiformes > Rallidae > Laterallus > Laterallus jamaicensis. The sequence goes on from JAKCOX010000014.1 coordinate 18,568,206, forward strand.
TCAGCTCCTCTCCCTCGATGGCCAGAGCCCGCAGCCAATTTGGGCACATGTGAGACTGTCATGGTAAGTGAACCCCAGTCCCTGGTGACGCTACCTTACACCAGAGAAAGTGCCTGCCAAAAACCTCCTGCTCCCAGGAGAGGCCAGGATGGGAAGAGCAGCAGCGCTGAGAGGCTGAGTCAAGCTGTAATCACGGGAACGATGCGCTGGAGGAACCGGCGCGTTGGCACAGCCTCTGCCTCCAGCGAGGGCCAGTAACCGCTGCCAATTCACAAGCGTTCGAGTCACCCGAAGGCAGAGGAGAGCCCCGCAGAGCGGCCTGCCTGGCAAGTCTTGACAGAAGCCCCTTCACTTTGCCGCACCACGAGAGCAACTGGGAGGGGTTGATGAGCTTGAGGAAGCTCTCAAAAAATAATAAATCTGCTTATTATGGAAGGATCAGCTGAGGAACCAATCGCCACCCCCCGCCCCCAAACACCTGACACAAGAGACCCTGACTCGTGGAAATCGGTTCAGCCATTTGCAGGTGTGATCTTGGTTAAAAAGGAAAGGGAAGAAAAAAAAAGGGCGTTACCACATTGTTAAAATGGCCCCTGCCTACTCAGCCGTCTGCTCCCTCGCATTAATGCCGCCGTGTTTGATGACTTGAGGGAAAAAAGTCCCTTTTGATTGCAGCGCTCCTGCCAGCCGTGCAGAGCCAGCCTCACAGGCTGGTTCTTGCCCAGCTCATGGGGCATCTCCCAGTGCTCTCATACATCCCATAGACACGAGGTTCCCCTGGGGCTGCCAGCTTGCTAACCACTCCCCCCTTGTGTATTCCAAAGAAGACCCCCTTCCCAAGCACACAGAGACAGCAGTAGCATCCATGGGGGCACCTGGGCGGTGTTTGCCTGTAAAAGTGTGTGCAGAGCTCCTACGACTCCCAAATATCCAAAAGCCAACCAGCTGGGCTGGGCTTTCCCTGCTTTCTCACTAGTTACCCATCCAATATCTGCTGTAATAAAAAAGGCAAAGCAGAAAACAATCCAGTCTGTTTGTGTGCTGTAAACTGGGAGAACAGCTGCTACTTCTGGGCTAAACAGGAAGCCTTGCTACTAGAGCCATAAAAAGTGGAGTTTCTACTTTCAGTTGCTGCATCATATTGCAGAGTGGCTTCTGCCAGCCTTGCTGCTTTTTTCCCTAACTAAATTAGGTACAGTAGTAGGGAACACAGACAGGACATAACTCGGTGCTCAGCTGTGCCTGTGGAGAGTCTGAGATGCATCTAAGAAGGAGAAAAATTGATTCTCAACAGTGACCAGCACACAAGGAAACCCTAATGCATACTGTCTTTGGCATGTAAAATTCTTCCCTGTGTGGGTGCTGAGGCCCTGGCACAGGGTGCCCAGAGAAGCTGTGGCTGCCCCTGGATCTCTGGCAGGGTTCGAGGCCAGGTTGGATGGGGCTTTGGACAGCCTGGGCTAGTGAAGGTGTCCCTGCCCATGGCAGGGGTTTGGAACTAGATGGGCTTTGAGGTCCCTTCCAACCCAAACCAGTCTGTGTTTCTATGTTCTGAATTGTGGCATCACCTCTGAACACAACCAGCTCCATCCTCCCTGGAGGCCTTTGTCTGCAGACCACAGCACAGACAGACTCTGTGACTGGTGTGCGTTTCAGATCACATTGGAGTAACATCTCCACCTCCGATTTAAATAAACCTCCCTGGGTCATTTTTGGACTCAGGATGTGGCTGATGCCAAAGGCGTACTTTCCTTTCTTCCATTGCCTCCTCTGGTGTTACCACTCCAGGCAGAAGCTCATGTCAGGCTTCATTAGAAGCCAAGGGCTGCTCTAAATTTGGTCTTGGGCCAGGCTGGGCAGCACAGCCTGCATACTCCCAACCATACCCAAAACCACAGATGCTTTGTTTAATGCTCAGTTAGTATTTTTCCCCCATGATTTATGGAAGGTAAATCACTGTGGGAGAGACCAGGGAGGATTGCTACCCCTCATGTCACAGTGGCATGTCAAACCTGTGGCCCTCAAAGTGCAAGCACCTGGGTATCCTACCTGCTGAGCTGTGCATCCACTGCCATGCCACCGTGTGCTGAAATCCCGGAAAGCCTTCTGGAGTAGTTACCCAGTGTCTGCTGCTCTCCCAGCCCATTGCCAAACTTCTCTATCTCCAGTGATGGGTCTTTTGAGGAACTGCAGCATCACACCCAGGGCCCCTTTGAAACTTCACACAGCTGGGGGCACAAAAAATACACAGGAGCAGGAGGAAATAAACAAATAAATGTCTGTTCTTCGCTGAGAACAGCCCTGTTTGATGGGAGAAAACTTTTGTCCTATTTTCTATCAGCAGAACAGCACTTGACAAGGCCACTGCTAAGCTTTTCCTTTTCTTGTCATTCAGAGGGAAATATTTCTGCCTTAAGAGAGATGATGTTCCTTTACAGACAGAAAAGCAGTCCATACCCAAGCTACTGCAGAGGCAGCTCATCAAAGCCTCAACAGAGATGCCGTTGTAGAGTAACACAGCAAAGCAAACAGCCCATGCCTGCTATCAGCCAGGCCTCACACATACAGCACCGTAACGGCCATTAATAATCTCATACCTCTGCCCTGATTTCAGCCCTGTCCCAGTAACAGCCCCAACTCTTTTCCATAAAGCCATCAGTGGAAGCAGTCACTGCGAGGACGCAGCCCTGGGAGCAGCTGCACAGCACGTCCTGGCCTTGCAGCGCATTAACCTCCTCAAGGCTCCATCCGGGCGTGGGGATTATTTCACCAGCTCCTAGTATTAGCTCCCAGAGGAGGGGGAAAAAAGATTACCTGCATTTCTGTCATCATAAGTCAACCTTTATAAACAAGAAGTGAGGGAAGCAGGTTCCAGCAGGCAGTCAGAAGCTGGGACTTTGCTGGTGAGCTGGAAATTCCCATTCCGTTTCCTGATGCAAAGAAGGGTTCATTTAGAAGAAAAGCAAAGGAGCTCGCTCTGTTCCCCCAGCCCCAAGGACTCCCTTCCATGGAAAGCTGCAGGTATTGGGAGCACAGGGGGTTTTGAGAAGAGAATAGGCAAATTTGTAGGTGATGGGCACATGAGGACTGTGGTGTCCCACTCCTACTCCCGGCCTGGAAAGCAAAGATGCTGGAAGCTGGAGGAAAACCTGGTATTTCAGATGAAACCAGGATGAAAAATTAATTTCCAATCCCCTGAAATGTTTTAATGGGGTCTTGGATAGCTCCAAGGGGGACAATTTCTCTATCTAAAAGCATTTCCCAGCTGTACACACAGCGCTTCAGAAAGGACCAACATCACCTAACACCAAAGTGCAACATTTTGATGTGATGGAAACAGAAGCCTTTTTCCCCACCCAAAACTTTGCCAAGCATCAGCATACTCAAGCTACATACCTTACTTTCAACCAAACTGCTCCTCCAACGTCCCCAAACACCTTTTTTTCTCAGGATTGGCTCCTAAAAACGAGCCTTCTTTCCCAGGGGAGAAGAGCAGAGCCTGGCAGCAGCTCGGGGATTAGTTTTTCCGTAGCTCCCTCTAGTGCGGACACTGCAAAGTGGGAGTGAGCGGACCCGGTGCAATCTAAAATAGATTTCAGACAACAGGTGCTTAAAATGCATTTCCAGAGAAGATGTTTGCTCTAGTAAAGGTTCCATCATTTCGCCTTTGGGAGGGGAGGGGGGGCACAGCCACCCGGCTGTGCTTCGGATGCTCACAGAGTCTGATTTCCCATGGTTTTGAGTCAAAAATTAAAAGGTCAGAAAGACTCTTCTGTAATAGCAGCTCTGGCCTATTTTTCACCTATCGCTTTTTCATTTATTCATATCTTCCTCGGGGACTAATCTACCTATTAGAATTATAAGGTTATTTTCTGAGTCTAATCTAAGGAAATAAATTAAAAAAAAAAAAAATCTAAACCTTTCATTAGATCTGAGAGAGGCAGAATTTCTCGGTCAAGGAGACCTGAGACACTCAGGAATAGATGTCCAGCAAATAGCATTTATTAATTATGCATATTCATACCCACAGCCATGGTCGGCAGGCAGCCTCCACAAGCAGACTAATAGAAGGCTGCCTGCAAACTCATGTGTTAAGTAAATAGCTCTTTCATTGGTCTAAGTAGGCACGTAGTAAAGGAGCTCACATTTCCAAGTATCCATGGAGCAAAATAATAGAAAAGCTATTAAAAATCCAGAGAAAGATAGATTGCATTATATTGCCTAAATTAAAGGCCTAAATTGGTACGGATGTAAACATTAAGGGTCCTACTTTCTTCCCAGTCTGAATACCAAGTGGGGCTTGGTCAGAACATATTAATCCTCTCAATATTCCCCTCGTCTGTAATTTTTAAAAAAAAATAAAAAAAAATCTTTGTAAGCATTCTAAGGCCAAAGGCATGGCCATACTGGAAAGAGGGGACCCATTATGGCTTCAAATAATGAAAGGGGCAGTGACAGCTCACCCTCTCTGGTGTCTGCCAGCTGCAAGGGGCTGAAGGGTCTACATTTGATGCCCAGCTGGTGGGGCTGAGGAGGGAGAGACTTTGCCCCCGAGGGCAGAGGTCCCTGCAGTGGCAAGGAGATGCTCAGGTACCTCTGTTCTTTGGCAGGTGAAAGGAGCGTGGACTGTTCAACCCCATGATAAGCAGCAAACTCCTCCTCAGCCAACAGGCAGGGGATATCCTCAGCATTGGGGGCCTGAGAAACAGGCTCTTCTCTGAAGTCTCACCAAGCAAGTCACCCCAAGATGTACTAGATGTGTCCCCCTCTCTTCCCAGCTGTGTCTTCTCTGCTCCCCCTGGATCCTGAGCCCTCCCTTGAGGAGCCAGGTTGAACATGAATAAAAGCAAACCAAGTGAGTAATTTCCCAATCTTTTGGTCAAGTAAATCCAAGGTGCAACCTGCATAATTAGCAGTCCTGAGAATTAATCACAGCCATTTTCCAGAACTGGAGCTGTAGAGTCATGTGGAAGTACAGGAGGTATGTCTGAACCTCTGCACAAGGTCTGTGAGGAAGGTGAGCGCTGCAGGGTCAGAGATGAGATGAAGGGCAGTCAGGACCAACATCCTCTGCTACGACCTGCTGCACCAGGCACTATATACAACTGCAGAGCTCATTTTTGCAGTTGATTCTGACAAAGGGAGGTTTTGCCACTCTGTCACCCTCAGAGCAGCCTCCCTCTCACCCTGGGGACTTTCTGACCCCCAAAGCAAGGTGCTGCACCTCTCTATGCCAGCGTTTGCCTTATGAGGAGGCTGTATGGCATGCACAGAATGGGCCCCACACAGCATCCTGCTGAGCACTGCAGGGATGGAGGCAGTCAGCATATCGCAGCATCACTGGAGGCACAGGGGACAGCATTGCCAGCCCAGTGACCGGTGCCAGCTGGAAGGTATTTCTTTAAAGGATCAGAATGAACTGACCCATGAATATTCAGAACTTACACTAATAGCAAGACCTTTTTCAAGAGCATGTCACAGCCGTTAAGGGTGGCTGAGATGATCTGATCTTCTCTGCTGCCCCCCTGCACTTGGTGGGCTCCTGCCACGGTTCAGCCAATTGCACTTGCATGGAGTCCAACAACTTTGTCTGGCAAAAGCATCCTTCGCAGAAGGGGAGTCAACTTTCATCTGGAGATGCCCCCACTCCCCTTGGTGGCTTGTTCCAGCAGTTAATCACCCCTGCCCAGATATGCATGCATGAACCAGTAATGTAAAATTAATGATTTCTTTCCTCTCCTGCCTTGGCAGCCAGCTTGGGCTGCTTGTTCTACTGACAGCAGTGATTCAGTAGTCTGAAAAACATCATACTTCATTTACAGTATTAACAGCTGAGTGTATGGATACAGAGATTGTATTTATCCTCAGGAAAAGGCTGTTCTGCAGCCCACAGAAGGTGACAGAATGAGTCACCTTTAGATATTAATTTCTAGTGGTGCCTCTTCAGTCCTTGGTTTGTGTTTCATTTCCGTACAGAAGTGACAGAAAAACAACTGGGTCGGATGGGCCTGTTGGGTTGGGGTTTTGAGCATGAGTTGCCAGATTTAGCAAAGACCTAGCAGACAAACCCCAATCCTTTATCTCAGCTCATGGTATGTGCCTTATGAATCTCAAGCCCAAGCAGCGATGTCCTGTCTGCCACCCAGGTGGCTTGGGAGGAAGAAGAATTCTGCTGGTATGGTGTGATCAACAAGCTCCATTCTGCTCAAGAGCCGAGTACTGCTGGGCAAAAACTGAGGAGTCAGACATTTCACTTCAGATTTCCCTCTCCCCATCCCAAAATCTGACCTTGCACTCACAGAAAATCAATGCAACCAAACCAGATAATGCTGTGCCTCTGCCCTGTCACGGGAAAGGAGAGAGATCAGCTTTGACAAATGCAGAGGGTCACAAAAAGCGTGCTGCCTTAAAGAGCCATCAAAGTAATTTTAAAAATCAATGTGATGTTTGACAAAAAGCCAGCATGACTCCCTCCAGACGGGCAGCAGCGCATCCCGAAGGCCCTGGGAGGGAGTTAAAATTCTGCAGGCAGAGCTTTGCATGCGCTGATGCTGACGCAGCATTTTTCTCAGCAGGGCCATAGAATGGAGGAAAAAGAAAAAGAAAAAAAAAAAAAAAGGAAGAAAGAAAAATATGCATTGCAATAGTGTGACCTGGCAGCAAGGGAAAGCTGCACCGTGGCGCATGAGTCAGCAGCGCCGTGGCATCCCCGCAGAGCCAGCCCCACGCACGACGTTGGCCAGGCAGCTGCAGTGGTAACGTGCTCTGAAGGGCACCAAGGGAAGGCAGGCCCTCATTAATTTTAATTTGTGTTCTCTCCACGGCAGAGCCTGAGGACACGGTGGAAGGCAGCGGCCTTGTTCTTGCTGCTGTGAAATCTGTGGCTGGTCAGGAAAGCTGCTGTCGGAAGCCTTGTCCCCTCGGCCTGTTTTGGCAACAGCACAGCCTCCCTGGCTCGCTGCATCGGCATTCGTTTGGCAGAGCCCAGGGTGTGTGGCCTCCCTGGGCAGGATTGGGCACGGCACTGGGCTGAGCCACAGAGGGGCCCTGTGAGCAACCCCAGCACAGACACAACCAAACCGCAGCGGTGCTGCCCAAAGCATGGTGGGACAGAGGGGCACAGAGTGGTGACAAGGACCCACCGCAGGCACTGCCATTCTCTGCACCCCCACTCACCTCCAGTCACAAGCAGACCCGATGCTGCCACAGCAACTGACAGGGTCCCTGCTCCCATGTGTGCCCTGACATTTGGGACTCATTAACCCATAACATCTTCCAGGGTGATGGTCACGTCTCCAGCTCCTCAGAGAGGGAAAGAGCTTTCCACCATTCCAGTAACGTGTTGCCCACACGTTGCCTCTTGCTTAGACGCCGGCCAAGGACAGAGCAGGTACAGACAGGACCTGGTACCAAAGGATGCCCAACAGCACCTGGCACTACCTGGACCACCTCTGGGTGCGAGTCCTTCATGTGCAAACTCGGGCACTGGAGTGCAGGACCTCAGGGAAACATTTCTATGATTCCCTCACTATTATTCCTGTACATCTGTACTGTAATAATACGTTTCTCTATATTTTAAAAACTCAACATGTTGCTGCTCTTCATTCACAACTCCCTACTCCCAGGAAACACCTCCAACTTTTATATGCATGAATAAACAATGCAGCTCCCTTAATTTTGCACAACATCAAATTCAGCTTTACGTTCGTTAGTCAGGGGTGAAATGGTGGCTTGGACAGGCTGCCTGTTCCCCCATCTCTACTTTATCCCAGGAGATGGGCAGCTCCAGATCCCCTCCACATCCCCATCCCCTCTGCCAGCCCAATCCTCATCCCCTAGAGCCAAAGGCTTCCCAATTTTCAGCTGCCCAAGCCCCACAGCTGGGGCCAACACTCCTGGCTGCATGGGTACACCTTAACGAGCCCTGTAGCTCAACGTCATCACCCTGAGCTGCACTGCTCGAGCTGCATCTCCCAAGCTGATGGTAACAAATACATCCTCTTCTAAAAACCTCAAGCTTCACTAGCCCTAGTGCCTTGGGAGCAGCTGATTTGTGGAAGCCCAACAGGCTCCCTTTGCTGCAGGGCCATCAGGGGATTTTGTGGTGCGAGCGGTACCTGCTGTGCCCATCGCAAGGAGGACAGCATTGCTTCCGAATCCTTGGCATGAACACATTTGACCTGATACAAAACACTCACTCCCAACACCTACCACCATGAGCTGCTTGTAAAGACAGATCAGAGAGATTTGTTTGCCAGTCACCTCTCTTTCCTCTGTGGGTATTTGGAGCTGCCACCTGAAAAAGTGAGCCAGTGGGAGATGAAGGGCTCAGAGCCACCCCCAAGTTAGAAGGACGTGATCACTGCATTCCTCTGTCCATCCAAGCAATTAGCCCAACTACAGGGTAGAGGATGTGTTTTTCTACTTAATCCAAATAAAGTACATGCCCATGAAAACCTCTAAGGGGCAACAGCAGCACCAACTGCACTTCCCTGAAACAGCAGCACAGGTGACCCCCCAGCATCTCTACACCCGCAGCACCAGGGTGTTCCTAATGCTGGCGATCCATCCAAACAGCAGGAGTTGCTCCATATGCCAGAGTTCACAAGAAAACACAAAAACCCCAGTAACGACAGTAAATACGTGGCTGGTCCCTGCAAACAGCTCCAGGAGCACAACTGTGGGGCACACGCAGCGGCATATCGGGATGATCAGCATGTGGTGGCTTCTACACACTGGCACCATGGGCATCCCAACCCTGGCACAGAGCCAGATGGACACACAGCCAGCACATCCCAGCTGCACCATGACCACTGTCACTCAGTCGGGATGCACATCACAGCACCTTCCCTGCAGGGAGGACTTTGTGTATTTACTGCCTCATAAACCCACGAAGCTGCTCCAGGGGAGCAGGGTTCCCTGGCCCGGGCTGTGAGACGTGGGCAGCTGCCAACTACAGCCAGCCTGGCCACAATGCCCGGGAGAGCGGCACGCTGCGAGGGGCAACATCCTGCCGCTGCCCGGGGGCTAGTCGGTGCTGTGGGCTGGCGTGCAACGGGGCGACGGGGCGACGGCAACGGGCTGCTGCCGTCTGCCGGAGCGGAGAAGCTGCAGCAAATCCCTGCAGCCACGGCGAGCGTCGGCACCGCACTGCAACAGCGAGAGCTGCGCTGGTCTTGGGTTCAGGCAGCGCTCGGTGAAGGGGATGTCTATTTAGGATGCGGGGGCTCCACAGGGCTCCAGGCTCTTCCTGGTGCTGCTGATTGGTTTTTGCAGGGAAGCAGAAGGCGACACGTGAATGTCGGGTCTGCAAAGCCTGGGTCCTGCTGCTCCGAGCTGCTGGGCTCCCAGCTGAGGTTTCTCATCCAGGACATAACCATGTCCCGCACCCCCTTACCCCCAAAACCCTGCTGTGGGGCTGTCTGGGACTCAGCTCCCCAGCCACACAACAGCGTGTCTGCAGATGCTCCAGGAGGGACAGGGTGGTCTGGATCCCACGCAACCCCCAGCCCCACAGCAGCATCTCCCCAGAGGATCCCCAGCTGGTGACAGGCTGGGTGGGCTCTCACCTGGGCAGGAGCCGGATCCAACCTTCAGACAGCCGCAGCCTGCAGAGGTGGGGTGCTGCCCTGTGCCCTTAACCAGGGATTGACTTCAAAGTGCTGGACCCACTGCTGCAGCCATTCAGACAGCTTTGTTCATTAGTAATTAGGCAGGCGTTTTCTGGCATCTAGATTAATCCCACTTTTAATTATTTTGAAACTGTGTGAGATTTCCCAGGCATTAAAGATTATATACACACTTGCTGATTCCACAGCAATTATTGTAATGTAATGATGTCTAATAATACGCTCCCCAGCTTGCTGTGCCCAGAGGGGAAATTCCCACTTTCCCCCTGCAGAGCACACATCTCCCATGCGGCATAACCCCTCTTATCCATGCACTTCCGTGGAACAACACTTTCCATGTGATTCACCTGACAGTAATAACATCACAGAGCTGTTGCTATACCGAGCACTGACTGCAATGGGGGAGAGGAGACCCCTCAGGGCTCCGTGTCCCCTCACAGCCACAGAGCAGCAGCTCCTGCTGCAGGGATGGGGACGAGGTCCCAGTTAAAAATTTGGAACATCCTTCCTAGGGAAACTAGTCCAGAGCTCACAATAAGCTGCAGCCCACCCAAACCCCCCAAAAGGAGCTTATATTTGTAGGACTTTTTGAAAGGAAAAAGTCACAACATTTCAACCCCAGGTCAGGCTAAAGCACTTGACCTGAATTCATAGAATCATAGAATGGCAAGGGTTGGAAGGGACCCCAAGGATCATAGATCTCCAACCCCCCTGCCACAGGTAGGGACACCAACCTCAGGCCTGGATCTACACAAGGTTGCCCAGGGCCCCATCCAACCTGGCCTTGAACACCTCCAGGGCTGGGGCATCCACTACTTCTTCAAAGGTTTAATTCAGCTCATGGATAGCTTGAGCTCGTTACAGGTTGCCTTTAAATTGTAAAGGCAGTACTTAAAAGAAGTCATTTCAGAGAGGGACAATAACAAGTGTGAGCCAAGAAACTCAAACCACAGGCCTGTTCTGAAACCACACCTGAAACACCCCTTAATTCATCCCTTTTCACTGCATCTCTCGTCATTCCCAAATTTTATTTGCCAGAGAATCTGCTAATTATGGGCAAAACAAGTGTTGTGCCACCAGCCACCAAATTCATACTGTGGAGCTGCGATCTCATTAGGAGAACGAGGACTCAAGTGACTGTTGTGCCAGGAGTTGTTTGCAGCCCTGTGTCCATGAATGCCTGTCAAGAAATACATGTATTTGACATAAACCTCTATAGTTTATACATATGCTTTATGTAGAGGTTTATGTCAACAACTGCTGGCGAACATCTTTGGAAGCATAAGCCTTATTTGCAGTCATCTGAGGGACAATACAAATTCAAAAAGCTCCAGATACCAAGAGGCAGCAGTCACATCGTCCTGAAAACAAACCCTCAGCCCTCCCTATAAATATTTCGATTGCTTTGCATATATATTGTTTTGGCATTTCATTGCTCCAAAGACAAAAAGCGATATAACCTCACCTGCCTGGCCTAATGCATCCTCACAGAGCTAAATGGCATGATAAAGCTTCTGGGTAGAGACCATGGGTAATTTGGCTGATAGATCCCCTCAAAGCTTAGAGCCAAATTCGATTTCAGGTCTAAACTCGTCACTCCGTCTCTAGAGATAGCAGCGCAGCGATATTAGCATGATGGCAATGCAGTTGACTCTGAACTCAAGAAATGGATTAAATGAAATTACACTCTTCCCTGATGAGACTGGTGGAACAGGGAGATTGCTTTAGGAAATCCAGAATTGAATTTCATAGGTAAGAGTTCAGATGTTGTGCTATTTGCTCAGGAAGGTTTTGTGTAGGCTGTTCCTCCCCGCCACGCAGGAGCCACGGCTGACAGCGGGGAGGGAAGGACAGACAGTGCCAGCCGCCACCAGAGATTGGATCCCAACCTTATTCCCATCATGACATCATTTGTCTCTGCTCCAGCCAGGAGATCCCAAGTTCCCCCTCCCACCATCCCCATTACCACACGCAGTGGGAAGGACCCTCCACTTTCCTCCTCCCACACCTTGCCAACCCAGCAGGGCCCAGTCATAACCGGCCCACCCCCAGCTCTGCCCAGAGACAGGGAGGGTTTTTTAAGTAAGTGGAAGACCAAAATCTTCCACTTGCTCAGAAAACATTTCTCCTGCAGAAGATGTCTCCATGAGGAGGACTTCTCCACCCGGAGCTGCTCTCCGTACCTGCTGGGAGCACATGGGCCAGCCTGGCAGCCCTGGTCTGTGGCTGGAGGCTTGTGTTAGCTTGACAGGTTCCCTCAATTATCTGACATTCCTGACTGAAAGGGAGGAGGTGCATCAGGTTTTCTTTTCCTTTCCTCAATGATTTCATGAGCCGAAGCCACAATTTCACTGGTATCCATCAGCTCTCGGTCATTTTAGATAATGTGTAAATTTAAAAAGTTCCATGAAAAAGCAAGCCCATTAGTTCATTTTTACTGAAAAATGACATACTTGGAAGCAAAAATGCATTACAGCATACTAAAACATACCAGGTATGGTATGCAGAGGTTGCAAAACTCACTGACAAAAAGCAGTTTGCTTCCAATAACCCTTACGTACCCCAGAGCCTTTAGGTAAGATTTAGCCACAAACTATAAGCCACAGATACATCACTCTGCAAGGCAGCATGGGTTTCACTGCTGTCAGCTTTCCAGTCTCTTGGAGGGCAAGATGAACCAGCCCATTCTCCATAACATTACATATTCCTGCTGCGCAGCAGCCCCCAGCTCACACCAACTGCCCCAGGCTGATGCTGGGAGCACCGATGCTGCAGACACACGGCTGGTGGAAACATAAGAGGTATCTCAATGCTCAGTTTTTCTTGTGTCTAGGCTTCTCAGAACTTACCAGAAGGTTTAAGTGCTACTTGAATTCACTGCACCAGCTCCTCAGCTTCCTGAAGCTTGTCTGCCCAAAGATGTGTGTCCCCACCCTCCAGCCTTCCCCTTCTGGAGCAGAAGAGTTTTCACAGCTGTCAAAGTACTCCTTGAAAAACGCAACCCCAATTGTTTTTATGCCAGACTTCACTGCTGGGTGCTTTTTTATTTGCAGGGAAGCATCTTGCATGACCATGATGAAGCAGGCTGTCCCCCTGCAGCCCATGGAGGATGATGGTAGTTGATACCCACCTGCAGCCCATGGAGGATGATGGTGGAGTTGATACCCACCTGCAGCCCATGGAGGAAGATGGTGGAGTTGATACCCACCTGCAGCCCATGGAGGATGATGGTGGAGTTCATACCCACCTGCTACCTGTGGAGGACCCCACAACAGAACAGGTGGATGCCCTGAAGGAGGCTGTGACCCCATGGGAAGCATGTGCTGGACCAAGATCCTGGCAGGACTTGTGACCTCCTATCAGGGGAAACATACTGGTTCATGAAGAACTGCAGCCTGTGGGAAGGACTCACAGTGGAGTAGTTCATGGAGGACTATCTCCCGTGAGAGGGACCCCACACCACAGCAGGCTCAGAGTGAAAGGAGTCCGCCCCATGAAGAGGAAGGAGCAGCAGAGACGATGAGAGATGAACTGACCTCAACCCTCATTCCTGTCCCTCCTGTGCCACTGGTGGGGAGGACAGAGAGAAATCAGGAATAAAGCTGAGCTCGGGAAAGCCAAGGCCAGGTTGGACAGGGCTTTGGGCAGCCGGTGCTGGGGGAGGGTGTCCCTGCCCATGGCAGTGGATAGGCCTAGATGGGTGTTGAGATCCGTTCCAACCCAAACCAGTCTGGGGTTCTAAGGGCAGAGTGAGGGGAAGGTTCAGTTCTTATTTCTCATTACCCTACTCTCATTTGATTTGTAATAAATTAAATTAATTTTCTCAAGTCTGTGTTGCCCGTGCCCATAATTGGCTCCACCCAGGAGCCTTTTGTTATATTTCCTCTCCCCTGTCCAGCTGAGGGGAGTGACAGAACAGCTTTCGGGGGCACCTGGGGTGATGGGGCAGCTTTGGGGGGACAGCTGGCCTCCACCACAAAGAGAAAGGGCACCTCCATCCTCACAGGGGAACTCAACTAGGTCTCCTACAGACACCTTCAGGTCTACTGCCCCACTGTGAGCCCTGCAAGCCTGTGGGTCATTTATAGTCACCAAGACACCCCCAGCCAAATTGGGAAAAAGCATCTGTTCCAGTTGCATCCAATTCAGATTTTTTGCATTTTAAAAATGACCCAGGAAGGGCCAGAGCAGGATGCACCCCAAGCCAGCACCTCACAGCATCCTCATGAGCCAGCTGGAAGAAAAATGGTGGGTATTATGTAAAGGGGACAAAAAAATTATAGAGACACAGAGATATAATCAATCCCTTAATAATGCTGCAGACCACTGACAATCATAGTCAAACCCAGCACATATCTCAACAACTTCTTCTGAGAAGAACTGCTCAGAAAAGCAGTCAACTCCATGACAACTCCCAAATCAAAGAAAGTCCAAAGCGGTCTCACCCTTGAAAGCTGTAGTTGAAAAATCCACTTTGGAAAAGCTGTGATTTTAAACCCACAGACTTGCCTGGCAGCTGCTATTTCATTCATGTCAAAATTCCCCTTCGTTCTACACTGCAGCATCAGACAAAGAAACAACCCCATGAAAACCAAAGGGCTGTAGTTAAATTTTATTTATTAGTTCTATAGTTAAATTACACAATCAAAGTCAGTGGATTGGCCTGTAAATCTACACAATAAGACGGCGCCTACAGTGGAAATCAGTAGAAGTTGATATGGTTATGACAAAACGGTATCCTTATATTCGTACAGCCCCTATATACAAGAAACAGTATACACAAAGGAAAATGCGACTAGTCTCTGTAAACCATGCACACCACAGCGTCGAAACAAAACGCACCTCCTGCAACAGGCCCTCCCCTCCAGCTCACCCACGGGTAAGTCCTGTTTACAGCAGCGCCTTTCAGTTTTAAGAGCGAATTATTCCCACCCCCACACCCCATATAAAAAAAAAAACAAACCCAAACAAACAAGATACACTTGAGACATCATATTGGCAACTGCAGATCTTATTAAAAAAAATGAAAATAAATTCCTGTACATGAAGTTATTCTCTTTTCTAAGCTGCTAACGCAGGGTATTGGTTTGTTGCTGCTTTGCTCTCTGCTTACCCCCCTGGCAGGATTGCTGCCCTCCCCGCCCCATCCTGGGTTGTGATACAACATCAGATGTGAAAGACCTTTCAGATAACTCTGGTGTGGAGCAGTGAGATGGTTTTAAAACCTTCTGCCTCATTGTACGCCCCCCCCTCCCCCGCCCTCCTGGGGTATAGAATATTACAGGCGAAAGGCAATAGTGCAAGTGAGGCTTGTGAGCATCGCGGAGGGCAGGACTAAAGCACCTTTTCAGGCGCCTCCATCACCGCACACTGAGGTCGCCGTTCCGTGCCAAGCTGGGGAGCGCTGCAGGCCACGTACAAAGATCTCTGAACTTGCTGAATGTAAAGCCCAAGCCTTGCAGAGGTTGGGTTTTTTTTTGTTTTGTTTTTAGTTTTTTTTTCTTCTTTTTTTTAACTTTTGCATAGAGATTTATAGGAGCCCCTCAAACCTCCTGCCTTGTTTCCTCTGCCAGTTGCAATGAGGCCGAAGGGCTATGGGGGAGCCTGGTCCAGCCCCAAGCTCCGCACCCTCTGCCCCAACAAAGCCTGCTCAGGAGCGGGCTGCCGCATCCCCGTGAGCCACGTAACCTTCTCATCCTGCATAACTATGGCTATGGTGAAATTGGTTCCTGTCATCTTTAGTCATCGCTCACCTGTCGTCGCTGAGAAGGGCTCAAGGAAAAAAAACATAAGCCCTCTTTTTATCTGGTGTAGCAAATATTTACTGGAAGTAAATCCTAATTTGAAGGTAAATCTGCTTCTTCCATTGAGCTTCTTCCATTGAGCAATTCTCTTTGTCGTATTGCTGGGATTAGAGAGTTTTATGACTTTTTAAAGACGCTACACAAATATCCGCAACATAATTTCATCTAGTTTATACCACCAATTGTTAAGGAATGATAAATTCAGCATTATGCCTTCTAATGGGTAAGAAAGACTTAAAATTAGACACTGTCACAGGCTTATAATTGGGAAAAGGCTTTATGAAACGTGAAGAGGTGCTGTAACTTTTCCAGAATGTTTAAAATCATACTGCCCTGAAAAATTCTGGAAACAGTGTCTTTAAACATTGGCATTGAGTTCAGAAAAGTATGCATGTCTGGTTATTTTTTTTTCTTTTTTTTTTTTTTTTTAATATGAGATAGACCAAGCTTAAAAGTCTAAACAGCAGTAGGTAGAAAAAGTTTAAAATTTTAAATATTTATAGAACTAGAGAAATTACTTCTATTCCTTTTAAAAGCCAATATTATACATAAAACTAGTCGATATTTTTTTCTAGACCTTTATTGTTCCCTTCATCGTCCGTTCATTAACTTGGTAAATATCAATAAGCAGTTGGCGCCCGTGAAAACACATTATTAAAAGAAAATTAAGATAAAATCAAAGGGAAAAGGGTTTGCTCATATGCTGTATTGTGAGAGTATGCTAAATGCTCATTATTAGGAAATGAGTTTGCTTCCCAGATAGATTTCAGCCGAGCATCATAAACATTTTCCAGCATCCCATTTTGTACTCATAACTAATTTACGGAGATGTTTTGGTTTTGTTTTTTTTCCTTTTCTTTTAAATAAATGTCCAAGCAACCATTTCCGATGAGCTTACTTAGCTCCTGTATTTCATAAATAATCCAACGAACCTAAAAAGGACAATTTAATTACACGCTAAGATTAAGTGTTCCACGTACAGTACAACATTTACTGGAAAGGCAACTGCAAAGGCAACGTTTTAACCTCTTTTTGCTTCAGACCCTTGAGAAGCTGATTTGTTTGGACTGCTCTGTCGTCTCTGGGTTGGGTTGGGTTCTGCTTCGCTTTCGGTGTCTGGCGAGTGCTCCCTGTCCCCCCCCCAACTACCGCCGCCACCGCTCCACGTTCCCTATGTAGTCAGTGCTGGAGCCATTCTCACCCTGCTCTCGCAGGTGGGCTTGCTTGGCCCTCAGGATCTTGCGCTGTTCCTGGCGTTTCCGCCGCGCTTCCTGGTGCTCCTTCTGCCTCATGTACTGGTAGCGCTGCAAAAACAGGTCTTTTGCATAATCATACAACTCCATGTCTAAAAAATTGAGGGCCTCGATGCGCTGCTGAGTCTGCTCGTCTATCTCCACGCTGGAGGCCCTTGTGCTATTGTACTGCGTGAACGGCGAGATGAAGTTCATGTTGAAAGTCTTCTCAAAGAGGTACTGAGTCTTCCGCTGAAATTCGGTCAGGCCGAAGAAGGCCATCCGCTTCAGGTTCTCCTTGGCACTGTCTAGCAGGACCTTATTTCTCTGCTCCTCAGGCATGACCGACAGGTTGTAGCATCCCACCAGGCTGAGGTCAGACAGCATGCGGACCTGGCGGTTATTGGCAAGGTTGTAGGGACAATCCATGAACTCCTGCAGGGAGCAGCCTGACCAGTCGTCCCCCGTGTAGCAGCTGGGCAGCTCCTCGGTGGTTGGGGACCGGCCGTCGCAGACGTGTAGGGACGCCTTCCACGTCGCTCCTCGCTGGACGTGGCGCCATTCGCTCAGGTACCGGGAGACAGGGTCACGCAGAATGGTGATGTAGTAGAAATTCCTGCCAAGGGGAGAGGAAGGCAGAGCATTTAGTCTTGTGTGTCTCTAGCACACAGCACGTTAACATTCACAATCAACAGAACCTTGGAGATGCACTTAAGAGGCTTTCGGGAGCCTGGCTGCAGTGTTCCTCAGCACACTCACCTCTGTGGGGTGAAGGATGGCTGAACCCCCCCCAAGGCAAGCAGGAGGGTTATATCTACCTTCACGTGTCTGGCCGTGCATAAGGAGTTTGGCCTCTACAGAGGTGGAAGGGAACCCCAAACTCCGCTCTGTGTAGCTGCCCGTGGGACAATGTGTTCCTGATATGTGCTTGAACTGATTCCCTCCCAGACCTCAGGAGAACAATCAGAATATCTCCCAGGGTGGTCACCTCAACTCCCTCAAGGAGGGAGCTCTGGCTTTTTTGCTTTCCTTGTACAACAGGGCTGGACTGACACATTTACATAATCCACAAAAATGTCCTCGTGCTACCTGTCCTGGTGAGCAGCATGAGCCCCAGCACAACAGCATTACCCCTCTGAGAAGATGTACATCTCCTCACAGGCCAGGTACAGTGGATGTGCCCAGAAACCCCTATGCAGCTGCACTTGGAAAAGCCCACACAAATCCCATTTTACCCTCTTCCTGACTTCACCTGACACAGGGCTGCAGCGAGGAGAGAGCAGACACAAGTGAGTAATAGCAGGAAATTAAAGGATGTGCTACAGCATTTTCTAAGAGAAAAATGTTTCCAGTAGAGGTGGTGGCTTTGGTTTGGAGCAACAGGAGGGTGGGACATATCGGGGACACGCTGCCGCAGGGAACCCCACCAGGCTGAAGAAGCTCAACCTTATGGAGAGCACTGAGAGATCACTCCAGGTCACACATTAATATCTGCCACCAAACACCATGCTGTCCCTGTTGGCAGCCTGAAGCTATACACACCGAGCTCCTCACATCTCCTTTAATACGACCATGACCTCAGCAATGATGTCAGAGGTACACTGTCAGGATACCAGCAATCTGCTCAAATAAATAGAATTAGAGAAGCTCAATAAACAAACTGTCATGCCAGGGAAAGCCACTCCTCCTGGATGAGGACAGGGAGGAGTGTGTGCCCAGGAACCCCAAGCCCTCCCGGGGTGTGATCCCCATGTCCTCAGTGCTGCGCAAAGAGAAAGGACATTCATTTGCCTTCCTGAGTGGCACCACGACTGGCCACTCGCAGTCAAATCTTTTGTTCCCTATCGCTCCCTTCAACAGAAAAGCCACTAGATGTCAATGTTTTACACAAAATTGTCTCTGGGTGGACTAAAAGTGAATCACAGGCGCAGAAAGCATCCAACAGTGCAGGGGAAAGGAAACAGGGAGAGTCGCCATTCCTCTTCCCACTTAGAGCATCCAAACTGATAAATTATTAAATCAGTAGAAAGTACAATAAACCCACAAAACCAAATAAAGCCAAGGAGCCCAATACAGCACCAGTGGCTGGACACATGGGCACATCCTGCTCAGAGAGCCAGGACACCACAGCCAGCACTACCATGGCCCCCACATTCACCTGCTGCCCCCCGCCAGCTCCCAGGACTTTGGCCACAGATTCACACAGGCGAAGAGAGCTCAAACCCTCCAAAACCCCGAGGGAGGTACTTTTCATAGAATCATAGAATGGTCTGGGTTAGAAAGGACCCCAGGGATCACAGAGTTCCAACCCCACTGCCATAGGCAGGGCCACCAACCTCTAGGCCTGGATCTACAGAAGGTTGCCCCAGGCCCCATCCAACCTGGCCTTGAACACCTCCAGGGATGGGGAGGTGTTTCCCCAGAAGTGTCACTGAATGGTTTCACCGTGAAAGCTGGAGTTAAGAGGGCGCAAGGATGGAGCAGACTTCCACATTGCGCACCTGGAATAGCAGCCAAGCACCTCACGTTGTCCCATGCCAACATGGGAAGAGCTTCACTTGGTCACCTCGGCAGGGCTCCGGTTGTGCTGCAGAACCCAAGAGGGCAAAGGGCTTTCCACTACTACCATCATCCCAACCAGCCACTCCAATGAGCAGGAGCTGACCCTGGTTGCTCTTGTATATCAGACTCCCTTGATGCTGCACTGACACAGCTTTGTTGGGGTCCCTGACACAGGGAAATGGAGCATCTCCACAGCAAACCCAAGCCCCTTCTTTAACTCCTGCCAGGACCCCTCAATCTCAGGTCTAATTTACTGGGATAAAGCTGTAAAGCAGTAACCCAGTCCTGAAGCAGGAACTAGTGCCGCACAGCACTAACTTCCATGTTAACTGTAGCGACCAACATACAGCTGCAAACATCTGGCGACCGAGGAGGCAAAAGCAAAGCTCTGATTTCCCCAGAGCACCCTGCACAACCTGGCCCATCAGTGTTTCAGTGAGGCTGGGAGGGCAGTGGGGTCTGGGCACAGGGGTACTGCCAACTGAGGGAGAAGGCCAAGCAAATGTACGCCTTAAGGTCATCATGGCAATTGATGGGGAGTTAATGCAAGAAGGGAAACAAATCCTGAGCCAAGATCGATACATAGCAAGTGTTTTATCATAGCTCAAACTCTTCAGCCACTCTCCCTTTGTGCTCTCTGGTCACAGGCAGTGACAAAGCACCTCCCTTGGCTGCTGTTGTAAAAACAAAGGAATGAATAAAAACTCATGTGCTGGCGGAAGAAACTGTGTCATAAGGGATCACCATCATCCCAGGTGGCCGGCGGGCTCAGCTGGGCAGATATCTCCATCGCGCCTGTCAGGGGGAAGCGCCGCAGCTGAGAGAGGCCGGGGGGGAGAGGCCGACTAAAAATGCTCACTGGACTCTGTAGGTGTCTTGAGTCCCTCCAGCTCCCCACACCCAGGAGGCCATCGGCTGGGATGCTTACAGGAGCCCCAGACAGAGCCCGTACCCTACCAGGCGTGAGCACAGCTCCCTACAGCCAGGTTCCTGGCTGCGCTCCTTATTTACACCACGTCCTGATTTCCCAGGTGAATCCTGCTTTGCAGACACAACTCACAGAGAGACGCTTTGTCAGCAGCTGGGCCAATCTCAGCTATTTTGTGTTTTTTCTCCCCTTCTGAAGTTTCCTAGTTAAAATTCTACTGGCAAAAGGCAACGCCCCTTTTGGGAACACCAGCTTTTGGGTTTGCCCCAAGCCACTCTCATCCAAGTTAGAAATCACGGCAGCTCCAGAGAAGCAGTCACAGTGCTCTGCCTCCTTCTGAACAGAGCTTCATAAAGCCACTAAACCTTTAATGCATCATCAAGCCAGAGCTGTGCCCGAGATGGATTCGTCCATCAGCACTCAGAGCATCCTTCTGCAGCAACTGGGAGGAAAACTCAAAAGCTTTGCAATTATTTTTAGCTCTGTACGTAACAGCTTGTTCTTTCTGCTATCTTAACATGGGGGTGTTGAGCTCTTGCCCATTCCTTGAAGCTTGTGCTTCAAGGCCTGAGACAACATGTTTGCAGGTAGAGCTCAAACTTCACTGTGAATCATCCCTCCAACTGAGAGCTGCACTCCTCAGAAATGCTGGTTTTCCATTAAAGCTGACCTGGATGTCTACGGAGCAGAGAACAAAAGGAGCTCTCAGGTAACTCATAAAGTAGGGTGGCCTTTGAGCCATCAGGAACGTGAGGTGGTGTGACAGTCACCTGCTCCTGTGCACAGCTATTCCCCTGGGAACGTGGGGACCCATCAGCTCCACGACATTGAGTCTGCTCCCCGTGCTGCATCACCTGCTCTGCTGATCACATCACTGTGAGGTTGAAGCCAGAGCCTTTCTGGGAGCTGTGAACTCTTTGCACGTGATCCATTACTACAGAGGAGCTCAGGAAAGGTCAGAAACTCCCCTCAGAAAAATGCCCAGCGTTTGCTGGGTGTGAAAGCTGGGCTGTCTTGGTGCTCATGGGCAGGACAAGAAAAACAGGAAAACAGCAGAGACAGGAAAGATGATGTACTGGAAGCCAGGGATGGAGAGAGGAGAGACAGGATCAGGCTCCCCACAGCCACAGCAACACCACTCCTCATGCTGCATCCTCCCAGCACACCAGCTGCCATGCAGTCCTGGCATCAACATGGTGCCAGGAAAGCCACATGTCACCAAGGGGCCTGAACTGCAGCTCCCTGCGACTGACCCAGCCCCACGGCCAGTCCCAGGGCACTTCAATAGCCTGCACAGTCATGAAGATGCTCTCTCCTACTCCTCCTGCCCCATATCAGCATCCCAGAGACCCCACAGGGCAACAATGCACACCGGGTTGGGGGGACAGTGCCTGATGTTTTTGCTATGGGATGACTTTAGGTGACGTGAGATGCTTTTTGTTGACAGGGACCAAGAAACACATGCTGTCAGTGGATGGACCTGCTTTCAGCTGCCCGGTTCCTCAGCCCAGAGCAGCCCCCTCTCTCCCTCCTGCACAGCCCCTGGAAAAAATACAAAGCAAACTGAAACCTCAAAGATCTCTGTGAATTTCTCTGAGGGGTTTATTGAGACTGAGCCATCTGCTTGCTTTGAAGGATAATTCTGTGGTCACATAGTGCATCTGTGCCAGCGCTTCCCCACCACTGCCCAGCACAGGGGCTCAAGGAGGAGCCTTTTTTATCCAATCTAATGATTTTTAAAAAAAAAACATCCTTTTAGCAAACCTCTAAAAGCAACATTAAAGAAAAAAAAAACCAACAAAAAAACCCCCCACACAACAAGACAAAATTGAAGTCAAAGTGAGGAGGTGTGAATCCCCAGGGGATGACAGCACTGAGTAAAGCCAGAGACTTCAGAGCCCGGAGAAGCTGCCAGGGAAGGGATACACAGCTACCCACGCTGCGGTGCTCAGGAGGCTCATCACGCGCAGAGCTGCTCTGCCAAAATGGGGTGAAGAAGGGGTGACTGTGTTTAAGCATGAAAACAGGTCAGAAACTCACAAAGTAGAAATGTGTCTCCTCCCAACCAACCACCCTGGCTCTGCACAGAGAGGCTGCACAGCAGCAGCAACCCAGGAAATGCAGAGAGACAAGGGTTATGGCCAAACCTGGATGGAGAGCGTGGGAAAGGCATGCAGATCCCTTCGCTGCTCCTCTGCCGTGCCACAATTCCCCTGTCATGAGAGACCTAGTGAAACAGACCATTAGCAGCTGAGCATCCATCCCAAGAACCTGAGAGCAGCAGGCTGCGTGCTGGGAGCAAAGGGCTCACCAGGCAACTCATGTCTAGCAGCTTTAACTCTTGCACTTACTCCCAGGGCACCTTAGTCCCTGGAGAGGCAGCTGGTGTGGGGTCCAAGGGGTACCATTTCCATGAGGACCACAACTAGGATGGCTTCAGGTCTGCACGGCTGAGCCCCTTCAGGTCAGAACTTCCACTGGTGCAGGAGCAGAGGAGTATCGATCCCTGCCAGAGGCTGCTGTGCTGTTTAATTGCTCACTGAGGTAGAGGAAGGCTGGAGGTCAGACTGGCAGCTGCCATGCCTTTTGCCTGGAAACCTGAGCCTGGCTTTTATGGAGCTATGAGGTAAGGAGCTGAAAGCTAAACGTCCACTCCCCATTACATCCATTAGCGTATAGATCAGGAGGTGAGGGACTGAGTGACCTTTTCCCATTTCTGCTAAGAAATGAAGCCATAGCAAGAAGAGCTTCACGGGCTACATCCAGCCTTTGCACAGGGAGCAACATCCCGACCTCCTCCTCTGATCGTGCACAGGGGCAAACCAACCTGGGAAAGCACAGCTTGGGCACATGGCTGAGGAAGCACAGCTATGATTTCCAGGGAACGTATCAGGGTTGTCCCAGCAAAACTAAGGCTACACTTTAAGCTGGCTCAAGCACACTGGTTTGTATCTAGGTCAAGCTCATCCAGATGGCAAGCCTGGCTAGGACGGTTTGGAGCTGCAGACGGGTTCGTGCAATGAATGGGATGCAATTGTACACAAGTGTCTCCATCTCTTTGGGTGGAGATGAGGGAGGAAGGGAAATCTGGGAATGTGTCCTGTTCTGGGAGATTTCTCTCCCCGCCCCAGTCTCTGAACTTAACAGTACGTCAGCAGGGCAGTGTGAAGCCAAGTTATGCTCCAGGAGAGGATGGTTGTTTTAAAAGGAAAACTCCTTCTGAAGGGGCAGGAGCAAAGGACAACGCAGGTACGTACCACATCCAGCAGAAAAGGAAATGAAATTAATGAAAACCCTGCAGCAGATATTCTGCACATGATGCAAAGGCTTAAGGATGGAGTTACTGAAAAAAGAAAAATAATCATAGGGTTGATGCTTCGGCACCAGAAACAAAGAACAGTCACCAGAACTGGCGAGCAGCACAAGGATGATCAGTGTCCTTCCTACCCTCCCCATAAACCACTCATACCACTGAATGAAAGCCCACAGAGATCGTTTGGAACAGAGCAGTCACACAGACTCATTCTTCTAAAAGCTGAGCAGTTTTGGTTTGGGCTTTTGGGTTGGTTTGTTTTTTTTTTTTGAGACAGCAGCATCTCTCCCACAGCTCAGCCAAGCAGAGGAATATGTCCCTACACAGGTCTGAGATCCCATCCCCTTCTCCACTGCTCCCAGCAGCGGAGCAAAACTGCTTCAGGCAGGCCCCCCCGCTCCCCCCTCGCCCCGCACGCCTCCCGAAGCCTCTCCACTCGGGATAACTTGACAGCAGAGTCACAGTCAATGATGGAAGGTCAGGAAAGCGAGTCTCACATTTCTTGCTCCGCTCTTAGAAACCCTCCCCGCTCGGCTCCAAAGCTGCCGATGGATTTTAACCTTGGGCTGAGGGTCTCCCTGCCGATCAATCATGCCCACCACGTCTCTGAGAGAAGTCAAACTCAATTAGGCCACACTGGGCACTGCGCGCTCCACTCCCAGTAGGTGAGGTTAATTCCCATCAAGAGCGGCCCACTGCGAATTTTATTTGCTAATACTGCAAATTGTTTCTCCAAGAGAAATACCCCTGCTGCCTTATTTGTAGGAAGCAGGCATCTGTTTGGAGATCGCTCAGAGAGAGGCAAACGTTCATTTAATACCGTGACTCATCCTGATCGTTAACAAACTTTGTCACCTAGGGACACAATTAAAAGGACAGGGGTGAGCATCCCGGTGACAGTCTCTCCTGCCTCAACCATGCACGCTTGGAACACCCCCTCCCCCCCCCCCCGAAATGGGAAAACCTCTTTCTCTGCTGAGAGGTGCTCCTGCAGCACAGCTCACAGAGATGAGCCCAAAACGCTTGGCAAGCTCGCTGATGCAGTGCTGGGAGTCAGATCTACTCCAGATCGGTCCCAGATGCTTCACATCAGTGATGTGGATGGCAACAGCAGCAGCTGAGAAGCATCACCCATGGGCTTCCCGCAGCGCTCCTCTGCTCCCAGCCTGGCCTGGCAGGCAAGGGCATCTCTTGAGTGGCACAGGAGCAAGTGGGGCTTCTTCAGAGAGAAGATCTCAGGCCCAGTGTCCCTCGGAGGCTGCATGGCTGCCTCCATGCCCTGGATCGGCAGTCCAGCTGCCCATTCCAGGTCTTCCCCTGCTGCAGTCGCAGCACTGGCAACGAGGTGAGCATGGAGCAGGGCTCTGGGAGCAGCTCTGCTCCCCTTCTCCTCCCCTCTCCCCAGCCATTTCAGTGTAGCTCCTGCCATGCATACACACCCAGGGCTGGGTCCTACTTGTTCCTATGAGACCACTTTTCATTCAATCGTTCAAACGAAACTAAACTTCCAGCTCCACCTCATCTGAAATTAAAAGTACAGCAAAATCTAGATGAACAGGTGACTTCTTTGTTGAAGGAATGAAGAGTAAAAATTATGGGGAGGGAGAAAAGGAGGGGGAGGAACAAACACCACTTTGCAGCAGCCTGCAAAACACAAGCAGGCAGCCTATTCCTTTACTCAGGGTCTCGGGGTGGCAGGGAGAATCGCACATTAGCTATGGAACACAGGCCTGGGAGGAAAGGAGATAAGTATTTCAGAACTGTGAATTAAAGCTGTTAGCAAATGTAAATTTACATTTCCTCTAAGTAATCATTATGTTTTCACTCCTATCAGCACCCAATGAATCAGAGAGATGTTTTGTCTAGAAACGCTAATCGTGGGGGTAGGAAGCCAAGCAGCCTTCCCACAGTAACGGCAGCAGGAGGAAAGTGCCAGAGGAACCCATAAAGTGGAGCTGGATTTTGCAGGGATGGCAATTACACCATGCCATCATCACCCATGAAAATATCAAATAGGAAATATCTGCAAAAAAAAGAAAAGAGAGAGAGAGAGAGAGAGAGAGAGAGAAGCATTTCAGGCCGAGAGGAAGGCAGGGATGTAAGGTTTGGCAGCTCAAGACGATGTGTTCATGTATGTACGGGCATGGCGCACACACACACAAAGATAATGAAAATAAGGCTTTAAATAAGTAAAAAATATGCAGCCTCACACATGGACATGCCCCCAGCCACCCTCACGCACCAAGTAATTGTCCACAGCGCTGCCCGCGGAGGGGAGAGCTGCCCTGCAGACTTGCCGGAGTGGTATTAATTTCATAATTGCCTGTATTATTAAGATCTCTGCAGGATTCCCTTGCTCACAACCAATTTAGCAAGAACTGTGGCCTTTTGACTTTTTTTTTTTTTAAGTGGTGCATAAAAAGAGAAGCAAGTTTCTGTTTTTAGGCTCAGCAAACAGGAGAGTGACTCAAGTCGCTGGAGCCAGTCTTGAATCCACCACCTCCACCCCGGAGTCTGGCATGGGAAAGAGTGGCAATGCTGGGCAGAGTGGCCCAGTCCCATCCCACCCACCCGACCTACTGGGAAAAGGACTGAACTGCCCTTTGGAAACACCCAACTCCCACCAGAACCTGCCCAGAGCAGCAAAGCTTCCCACCTCATTAGCTTCTCATTATATGATGGAGGCATCTGGAAGGAGGGCAACAGTGGCACCAAGACCCTCAAGCTGCACCTGGGAGGTAAAACCCAAGGACAGGAAGGAGAAGGTGGCAGAGGAGCATCATTATAAGTGTGCCATGCTTCCTTCTTGCCAGATGCTGGGCTGCAGTACGGGTGACACTGGCCTGGGCAGCACGCAAGGTCTTGGCTTTGGAAAGCACCCATCTTATTGAGGGAGATCACTCCTTACAGAACAGGATGCAGAGCTGGATTTTGCCCTTAATACACACTGGGAAAAGTCAAGGTGTGAGCGACACCTTTTGAAAAGTCAACCTCTGAAGGCAGAGCATCAGGAATACCTTTCTACTGGCTCGAGGAACCATCCCTGCCTCCTGGAGCTCATGTCTCCCTCACAGCCACAGCACGCAGCATCTTCAAGGCAGGGTACAGCACCTCCCCATCTTCAAGGCAGGGTACAGCACCTCCCCGTTCGCAGAGCTCTTAGGGACTCACTAAAAAGCACGGCAGACCTCCCAACGTGAAAAGGAGGTCACTGCAAGAGAGCTGGTGAGTAACCACAGGATGCTGCTATAAATCAGATATTTACAGCAGTATTTACCCTATCTAAATGCCGTCGCAGGAATTGGTTTCAACTTGTAACTGATATTTCTGCGGCGGCACAGATAGAGGTTTGCAAAGCCTACACTCCATAAGCAGCGGTTTACAGAGAGGGAATAGTGGCAGTTTTTCATTTTCCAGAGTCCACTCACCCTTCCAAGAATCTTAATGCCTCATTGATTCATAATACAGTACATAAAGATTTCATTTTTTCTCCCACACAGTGATATATTATGGAGGCAATCTATTTTGCCACTGAAAAGTTTGCTTAGTAGAAAAATTTGGAGTTTTGACATTCAGGAAATTACAGTCATCTGTAAAGCACGATTGATATGCCAAGGCTAACATTTTCATTGCACTTACAGAGCCAGAATAACTATGCTAAAATATTTATTATATTCTAAAAAAGAAAATAATCCAGGCTCTTGTTTATAAAAAGAATATATTTAGTATTAAAGAAAAAAAGCCTTATCCTTATATCATATATATTTTAGCTATGACTTAAATGCAGTAAACCACATACTCTCTTGACCAGATGAAAACACTTTTAATAATTTAATAAAGCAAATACTTGAGATGCAGAGCCCTGAGCATGCACGTGGAGGGCAGAGCCGTGCAGAGCAGCACCAGGGCAGAGACATGGGGGCTGCCACACTGAACCTACCCGACATCCCCTGGGACTGTGGACACTCGTCCTGCCACCCACCACCTGCCCAAAGGATGCACACTGGCTGGCACACATGACACACGAGTTCACCGAACCCTGTGTGTGGAGATAAGTGATGGGCAACACGCAATTCAATATGAATTTTAGGTGAAGCCATTTATTGGGTGAAATCACACAGATTATATACATTTGTTCCTGCAAACATGGCAAGCTAAAAATCTGCTAATTGGTTACACACACTGTCCACACCAAACTGATTGGTTAGTAATTATAACAAGTCCTGATATGCATACCTTACAGCTAAACATCGTTAGTTTACCTTTGATGTCTAAAAGCATCCGCACACCTGCTGTTTTGACCATCTTGTTATGGTTGGTTCTTGACATGTTCACTTACTCCCAAATAGCTTCCCATAACTGTTTCTTGGTTTAGGGCAGTTTGTACCCCTGTCTTCAAGGCTGCTGTGTTTTGAGAATGCGATTACCAAAATCCTCTCAGCATGAGTAACTTTCCTGTCTCACGGGAACATGAGGATATTGTCAGGGCCTATGTCTTCTGTGAGGAGAGTCAGGCTGCTGGCTGGCCTGCTGCCTTCCCTGACACCCGTGCTCTTCACCTGCAAGTTTTGTTGTTAATAGGATCTGGAAGCGAGAAGGCGCAGAGGGCTCCTGTCTCGCCTCAGCACATCCATTTGTCTTTTGTATGACCGTGTGTTTAGAAGTTGTGATCTCTCGTGTTTCCTGAGCACCCAGCACAATGTCCCAATCACTGCCTGAATGGCAGTAACACGCCTCCCAACTCCTTCCTGTACTATGAATGTGCCCACCTTGACCCTGGAGAAATCTGGGAGCTCTCAAGAAAAGGATTGTATGCTCAGCTCATCCCACTGTGGGGAATTAATGCCCAAGAGGTATTTATAAACCCATTTGTCACTTTATCAGACCTCAATCAGTTCTCTCTAACAATACATTAAAGGAGGTTTGGCTCACGTGAAAAAATGTAAGGCTGATGTTAATTCCTTCACAAGCCATCTGCAGATAATCTGCTGTGTGCCAGTTAATATATCCCACGACAGGTTACGTGAGAGTGCTTTTAAAAGCTAAAGCAAAGATATATAGCATGTAAAAAGAAGGCATGTTAATGCAACTTACATTGTACTTCTCACAACCACTGGACATAGAGAAATCCAAGGCAAATCCTTCCCAGGCTTTCTAAAATGTTGTCAAAGGCAGCCATCTATCAAAAATGCCTTTGAAATGTAACTAATGAACCAGTACTAATATATCTCAGCCTGCTGCTAAAAGAGGGACCGAGGAACGGACAATGCATTTATGGCTGCAACTTGCCACGATTTTAATTTCAGCTTTCATTGATTTCATTTAGCACCCTGAGACTGTATAATGAAGAAATCTGTATCAATTGGAAATACCAAGTGTGCTCCTGCCCCACCAGGGCACTTGGGTAATATCATGTAATGGAGGGGGATTCTCATTTAATTGAATTGGAAATGAAACACATATTAGCTAAGAAAACTTAATCAGTGCAATAATATTAAAATGGGCCACTCAGACAAACTATACTGATTAAGTCACTTGCAAACATTTCCGTAATCATCACAGAGACTTGTGGTGTTAATGATTTAAACTCACTTTTCTACTCCAGGGAACAAAACTGTAATTTCATAGCAGACAATTAGAATATTTTAAACCCTCTCTCACACGGTACAATGCAGTCTCCTGGCAGGAGCACAGGACCAGATCCTGCAAGGATGCGCCCTGAGCTTTTGATGCATAAGAAGGTCTGCACGGATGCTGGGATGTCATCAAAACGTTTGATTTAAGCCAGGAGACAGCCCAGAACTCACCTAGCTGGCTGGCAAGCATTTCTGAAGCACTCGCTGCAGTTCCTCCGCAGACTTCATCTTTAATCTTGACTAGTTACCGATAGCACACACCGATGCGCTGTAAAGCTGGGAGCTTCAAATGTCTCCCAGCAGACTAGGATTTTAAAATCTTATTCCTACACAGCTGACATAACTGGATTTGAAATTTTCATGGAACAGCAGAGTGCATTTCTAATAAAACTCTGTAGATGTTATTTGTTGTGTCAAAGCTCAGTTGAGAGGGGTTTTCTATCAGCTAAGCGAGCACAACTTTGCCAACCTTAGAGATAGCTGTGCAGAACATCCCGTTTCCCAGTAGCCCCACCTGGTGAATTCAGAAGTGTATTTACTTGGTCTAAATAACTTCGGATGATGCCCTTAGAAAGCCACGTTTGTGGCAAATACCTCTTATACCACCCTGGCAGGGACGTGACCACTGCGTCGTTCTCAGAGAAGGACTGTCTAATGCATCCCAAGTGCATAACATGTCTGGGAACCAGAGACTGCTCTGGCAAAGCCTCCTCAGATGCTTTCCTGGGGGTCAGGAGCTGCGCATTCAGAACAGGTATCAGCGAGGACATATTATGTGTTTATGGATTTTAGATGCCCCCTATATTGTTAATTAATCTGTAGCATGAAGAGGTTCAAAATCCTGGTTTAGAACAGACAAAAGCACATTCAATTTTCACATCTTTTCAGCGCCACGACGGGAACTCCAGCCAAACTGGCAGCTGGATCGAGGTCACCGCGAAGGGGAGAAGCCAGCAACCTGGACTAGGCAAGGAGAGCAGCCCCACTCCCCCTTGCATCCAGCTGAAGGGAGGAGGGCTGGCATCGTCTTGAAAAAGAAGTCATCACTCAATTCCACTGCTGACAGACAGCGCTGCGTGCCTTGCCTTTTGCTCTGGCCCTCTCGCAGCGAGGGACATGCAAGTACAGGTCAAGACCTGACCTTTCTCTGAGCAGCTTCTCGCTGTGGTCCTTGATCCCTGAGCCTGCTGCTCAGCGGGGCTGAGCTCCTGCACTCGCCATCCACAGCGTAACAAGCAGACAGCGCTTTGAACCCTCATCCAGGCAAAAACACCCCAACTACCCAACAACCCAAAACAAAAAAAAGGTGAAACTTCTTGTCAGGAAATGGTTCATAAAAAGCATCGTTCCTATCCACGAGCATCTCCTGAATAATTTTCAGAAGACACAGTTCTACTTCTCCATGGATTATTCTGGCTAAAAATGTGTGTGACATTTTAATTATCAAGTACAAATGTTACTGCAAGCAAGCAATGAAACAGATGGTGTCCTGAATTTTACAGTACAGCCACATTTTCCGGCTCAAATTTACAGTTCACCAATCAGTAAGCCTCAAGTCCTGCCTCTACTGCATCTCCCCAACCCATGTGAACCACCGCAGCCCCTCAGGACCCATCAGAGCCAAGCACCGCATTACTGGGGGACAAGAGAGCAGCAAAGGCAGAAGCTTTTCTATTCATCCTTGCTGGTCTACCATCCTGCCAAAAAATAGCACCTATCACCAGGGTTGAGTTTTCACATGTGTTTTTTTCCCCTTCTTATAAAAAATAACCTATAATTCAAGAAACAGGAGCCACACAGGGGAACATCATCAGGTGTGTCACACAATGTGGAGGAGGACAAGGATGACCTGGGGCTGCCTTCCTCTGACCACAACTCTACAAATACAGGTTCAGACGTGTCTGAGCATTGTCCAGTAATGGATGTAGCCACAAGCTAGAGACCCACCTCTATTTCTCCTCTAAATCCCACGCTGAACACAATGAATTGGGTGAACACTCATCTCCTGGGTTTACTCCACCATGACAAATGCAGTTCTTGCTTTGAGCATCTTATAATCCAGTTTAGAGATCTAGGAAACAGTGTGGATCCAGTGACGGCTGGGGAAGAGCTATGGCAGCATCCCTGGAGTCCAAACAACACCCAGGGTGAGCTGTCGCTGTCACTCCTTGCTCTGTGCAGCTGGGCTGCATCCCTGGATGGGCTGAGGAGCACAAGTGCCCTCACTGAACGGGCGCTTGATATAACAGGCCACGGCCAAACAATCTGGGGCAGCTTTCCTGATACCCTGCTCTATCCATCTCCACTACCACAGAGGGAGCTGCTGCTGGGGCTTAAGGCATCAGGACTGCAATTACCACAAGGAAACCGTTTCTGGGAAGGTGTTCCAAAATACAATACACTGAACATTTCCTCTTGCCACTCTCCTATTTACTCTCATTTACAGAGTAAATAACCCCCTCTCCTGGTGTCAGCCCCAGGCTGGCTTCCAGCCAGGTCTGCGGGATGGGAACCCCTCCTGCTGTGTCCCCAGCTACGGCACAGTGCCATTAAGACTAGCTCTGCTCCCATGATCCACCCATGTCCAGACAGCCCTGCAATGTGCAAGCATCTTGCTGGCATCCAGAGGTAAAGATGGCAAGACCCATGGTGGTCCTCCAAGCCCACTTGGAACCTCTTCCTGAAGGAAGGAGCCAAAGAGCATGCTTGCAGAGCTGGATGCACCCAAGTGCAGAGCTTGTCTTGGAACACAGGTGCCTTCAACAACAACTTCCAGGGAGCCCTGAACATGCAGGGAAACCTGCCTGGGTATTCAGTTCCCCGACAGCCCCACTGATGCCAGGGTTCACAGCCTGGTTTGCAGCAGATCGATGCTTTCCCATCTGAGCTCAGCACACAGGTGCTCCAGAGCATGATGAAGTGTATCGCAGCGGCACAGGTTCTGCTCTCAGTCACGCTGGCAGCTGGATTGCTGCGATAAATAAACCTGAAAATCAACTGTCTGAGCGACAACAGCTTCCTCCTAGGTGTCCATCCCTGGAGGGGTTAATCTAAAACAATCTAATTTCTCCCCAAATTGCACAAAATCCAATAAGCGCCAGGCAGCGATGTGTCTCTTCCCATTTAGCAGATTAAGAAACCGCTCTGCTGAATTTATCTGAACAATTCATTCCCACGAAATGACACTGGGTTTTGAACCTGAGGTTGATATACTCCATTATGTCTCCAGGCTGAGCCATCCACCAAGGGGCTAGATGAATGCACAGCCAAATGCCACCTGAGCAGCGCTTTCTGGGAAAGCATCTGAGCAGGGATGAGGATAAGAGCAGTGAGTGAGAAAGGGCTCACGACAGCAGCAATTTGGACCAGGGCTCAGCCAAGCAGCAGCA
Source organism: Laterallus jamaicensis coturniculus (assembly GCA_022605575.1). Lineage (NCBI taxonomy): Eukaryota > Metazoa > Chordata > Aves > Gruiformes > Rallidae > Laterallus > Laterallus jamaicensis. The sequence goes on from JAKCOX010000014.1 coordinate 18,600,699, forward strand.
TCTCTATCTACATCTCTGCCATCCTGTCATTAAAACAGCAGCACCCCCGTAACTCATTTCAACATACTGAGACCGGGCTTCTCTTCACATTATTTTAAACAAAATGACACTTTCCCTAGACACTTAAATGCATCCTAGTCTCATCACATCAACAGAGGAAGCATATTTCTCCTGTTTATGTGAAAGGTGATACTGGATGCATCATACATTGAAATCGTTTGCTGGCTTCCTCTCTCAACATAAATAAGGGGAAAGAAATTCAGAGAAGATAAGATTTTAAAGATGTATACATATGCATGCCCATTTCCTAACCCAGAACATTATTAAATTCTTTCATATACTCATGTGAGAACTGTAAAAGCTTGTGAAAGTAGAGATGCTATCACTCATACTTTCCCAGAGCAAGGATTAGGGAGCCTTTACACTTAACAAAATCTCTATTTAAATAATACCTGCTCGGCCAAGCCTTACTTAGTACTGGCCGACAGAAGTGAGGTGTACAGCTCACAGCCCAACTCCATGGAATGGACCTGCCTGCAGGTCCTACCCAACCAGGACAAGACTGAGCAAGAGATCTGTGAGGATTGTCAGAGCTCTGACCTCTCAGAGACTATCAAATGCCTTTAAAAGCCAGCAACTTCCACAAGTCTGAGCATCCACTACCAAAGATACAGCCCACACACCCCTATCCAGCCCTTGGAGAGCTGAGCCCAACCAAGCCCCGCCTGAGCTATGCTATCCAAAGGCGTTGTGGAAATCTTCTGGCTTGCAAGCAATGCTAAATTCATCTAAACAGCTTTATTTATGAGTGGTGTTACATCCTGCTTCTTAGGGAGACAGATCTGCTGCTAGAATTGCCTTTTCCTGCCTGCAGAAACTGTAAGTCTGCATAAACATTATACAATTATTTTAAAGACATTATTTAGATAGCGCTATGGTAATGTGTATGTACACCAACCCCGGGCCTGCTGAATTTGCATAGCAGAATTTTTTATCATGCTTCTTAAAGATTAATAATTTAAAACAAGTTGTAACTGTGCTAAGATTTAGTCTTACGTTTTCATCACTGCTTTATATTCTCATAAATATCCAACATTCCCAAGTATATAGGAATCTGAGATGGCATTCAAGAGGAAAAACTGCAACCAATATATCTTCCATTTATGGAACTGAATATAAGATCATATTCAAAGTGCCGCCATTTACTGTCTGATTTTGAATACATAAAATATATAGCCATTACAAATTCACCTTTCATTGCAAAGCTTTGTTCTTGTAGTGACATAACTTATGGCCAGATTAGAGCCCTAAGTACAGCTAGGCTGTTTTTCATCTTCTCCATTCCCACAAACACGACTGGGAGAGACAGGTCATGCTCTCTATCAAAGTTGTGCTTACCACACAGCAATATTGCAACACGTCCCATTAGAGTTATGTCTGCCGAGACTGTGAGCACAGACTTGGCTGCAGGCACCTCCTAATGGAATTACATAATTGGAGGCATGTCATCTAAATCTGAACAAATTGGATTCCCTTGTCATGCACTATTGAATCAAAACGGGAAGAGCACTCCACGCCGTTATCTATGGTAAACCGACGGCGGCAAATCCGGCGTCACTAATATTTTGATAATGTGATGTTTATTAAAAACGAGGGAGGAAAAAGAGAGAAAGGCTCCATGTAAGGCATGCCAAGACCATGTTGTGTGTGAAAGTGAGCTCATCCGAGTGTGGTTTCAGATGGGGAATTATGTTAGTGGTTGAGGATGGCTGAGATGTTCAGAAGATGTAACAACAGAACTATGCGAAACTGGTGGCCTGCAGCAGCCAGGGAAGTCATAGAATCATAGAATGGCAAGGGTTGGAAGGGACCCCAAGGATCATAGAGCTCCAACTCCCCTGCCACAGGAAGGGCCACCAACCTCAGGCCTGGATCTACACAAGGTTGCCCAGGGCCCCATCCAACCTGGCCTTGAACACTTCCAGGGATGGGGCATCCACTACTTCTCTGGGCAGCCTGTTCCAGCACCTCACCACTCTTTCTGTAAAAAACTTCCCCCTAATATCCAATCTAAACCTTCGCTCCTTTAGCTTTAAACCATTCCCCCTTTTAAAAGGTTGATTCCCCTCCTGTTTGTATGGTCCCTTCAGGGACTGGCAGGCTGCAATGAGGTCCCCCCGCAGCCTTCTCCTCTCCAGGCTGAACAAGCCCAGCTCCCTCAGCCTCTCCTTGTAAGGCAGGTGCTCCAGCCCTCTGATCATCTTTGTGGCTCCTCTGAACCCTCTCCAACAGTTCTACATCTTTCTTGTATTGGGGGCCCCAGATCTGGACAAAGGACTCCAGGTGGGGCCTCAGGAGGGCAGAGTAGAGAGGGACAATCACCTCCCTGTCCCTGCTGGCCACCCCTCTTCTGATGGAGCCCAGGATACCATTGGCCTTGCGAGCTGCAAGAGCCACTGCTGGCTCATGTTAAGTTTCCCATCCACTATGACACCCAGGTCCTCCTCAGCAGGGCTACTCTCAAGAAGCTGTTCTCCCAGTCTGTATCTACGTCTGGGATTCTTCCAGCCCAAGTGCAACACCTTACAAATGTAAGGAAGTTGAGAACTTCACCCAGTCCCTTCCAACAGCTCTGTGTCAGGAAGCAGTGACACCCACCGTGGCGTTCCCTCTGCTGCCAGTCCCACTCCTGGCTCCACGGTGGTTCAGCTCCATTGACATTCACATCTTGCAAGCAAATTCTCCAGCCCTCATAATTCCTAAGCACACCCTGCTTTTCGTTTACAAGTATATCAACTTTACTTTGGAATTACTGAAGGAATCATAACTAGGGAGCAATAACTTGGAGTTTACTGAACTGCGCATTCAGGGCAGATTTTCACTGAGCGTTCAGCTCGACCTCCAGCTCTGCACGTATGAGAGAACAGAGGCATTAATTACATTACCGGAATCACTAATCAGCTCATTGCATCTTTACATTTCATCAGCTAACCGCTGGTGCAAAATGAGATGCTTTTTTTCCCCCTTTAATTTGGGTCTTCAAGCCTCACCAGGATATCTCCATGCACACATGGAACGCATTCATTAACAAAAACAACAACAAAAAAAGAGAAACAAAAAATAAGGAAAAAAATGTATTCCAATGCCTTACAGAATTCCCAGTTCTCCTAGTTAACTAACCACAGGACCAGTCAGCCCCCATCCCATCCATACCAGGCCATTAGGGCACCTCAGGAATGGAGTCAGGGCATCTAAAGCAGCAGTGTGCCACGAGCATGGGAGCTGCGCATTCCACCCATGGTCCAGCCCAAGGCACACAGGGCTTCAGGGGCAGCCAGTGGTCTGTGACAGTGAGAGGGGTGTTCTGCAGTACGACTGTCTCTGGCGAGCACACTGCAGAAAGCCAGTTTTTTGGAATGACATCAGCGTGCTGCACTGGAACGCTGCCTCTGCCCCCCCCTCCCAGCAGCGCTGCATGTATGCAGTAGGTGTGCCAAGTGCCTATTTATATTCGGTGTGAGGGAGAAACGCTGTCAAATCACCAAATTACCTCAAGTTGCGAGAGCACACAGCACACACAGCAGGGGGACCGGTGTTAACTGCCTACCCAGCCTCCGCCTGTAGATCAACACAGAGAGGAGCCAGCTAAATATTTACTTTGTGTTCCCAGGTCCCAGTGCTTTGCCCTGAGTCACAGTACAGAATCATGCCGCCCAGCACCCATCCAGCACCAGGAATGCACAGTCCTGGCTCTGCAGCCCCTTGTAGAAGAGACACCCCCCTTAAGCCCCCAGTGGTAGCCCTAAAATCAACAAGCCTGTGCAATTGCCAGCGACTCGAAAGGGATGCTAATCCACACAGACAAAGGAACAGCACAAAGAACAAATGCTCCTCGGGGCTGCCCGGCACAGCGTTTTCAGCTAAGTGGGTTTCTCCTGACCCACCGGTGGGAGCAACACCGGATCACCACCAACTTCTCAACTGCTCCTGCACCAAGCTGCTGGGGACAGCCATGCCATGGAAAGCAATCAGCATGGTGGGAATGGGGCAGCTTCTCCTGATGTGGAGCAATTGGGACAGCCCATGCTCTGACTGTGACTGTTCCAATGCTTCTTCAGTACCAGTGGTCCTGCTTTGGTGCTTCATCCAATCCAAAGTATTGCACAGATACTTAGTGAGAGAGAGGGGGAAGGAAACATCCCAACCAGCTCAGTGTTTTGCAAGAGTCGGCAATGCCCGGTACATCTTACATCTAAATGTTACTGAGTGACACTGCTGCTGCTTGATCTCTAACCAACCTTGGGATTAAAGCCCAGCAGTTTCAGTATCTCCCACAGGATCACTGCCCCTGCAGATTGCCCACCCTGGAAGGAGCTGAGGTGGGACCCGCAGCCAACCTCCCCACTGCCACGGCTCTCTGCTCAGCCTATGCCTTGGAAGCTGCTTTACCTTCTCCTATCAGGCTATGGGTACCGCAGGGGAATGAACTGACCACAGCATAAACATAACCAAACCAGACTGTTGGCTGCAGCATCCCAAATTCTTTCATCACACTATCCTGTGTTAATCTGAAACTTCAGCCTTTCCTGCCTCCAAGTTGTGACCTTCCCCCCCACGCTCCCCCCTCCACAGAGACAAGCTCTCCTCCTCTATGGCAGTGCTCTGCTCTCACTGACCAAAGAGATCCTCTTAAGTGACTGTGGCATATGCAAAAGATCTGAAAGACAGCCCAAATTACACGATACATCCTTACATCTTCACATCAACTGCCAGCCTGTCTTAAAGCCTTAGCACGTCTGGTTGCACAAATGACCTCAACCACGTTGCTGAGGCTGAGTCTTTACAGGGCTTGATGTCACCGCGCTAATATCGAGTGACACAACCGATGCCACCAGACAACGTGTGCTCAACACAGCAGAGAGGCTGCTGGTTTGACTAACAAACCAGGGACTGAAACGGGGACCTCCCAGATGGGCACCAACAGATTTACTCCTTGAACTAGAACAGGAATCTGGGGCCGATGCAGACTTTTTATCTGCTACAGTTTAGACAGAGCCAGGACAAACGTCTCTTGGGGCAGTTCCGTGGAGTCAGGGTGACTCACCGCTGATGCAGCGGAGCTTGCAGAGTTGAGTGGTGGAGCCCTTAAGCCGCCCCAGAGCTTGCAGCCTGGGCTCACCATGGTTCGATGCTTTGCACCAACGTGTGGAAAAGCCCCTGGGGCATCTCAGCCAGCTGGAAGACACCGGCATGCCAGCCATGACCCTGTACCCCCCCACAACGTCACTAAAATCCTTATTCTACTTCCCTTTGTACGAGTCCTTATAGCAGTAAGAAACATACAGCTGTGCTCATTACCTAACAGGCGTAATCACAACTCTCCAGGGTGGCTCAAAAACTCAGAAAACTCAACTCATCCACAAACAGAAGGTTACAAAGCTCATTCTTGCACTCAGCCTCCTTTACGGTAGAGCTATCAGCTCATAATTAATATATTACAACTAATTAATATCACTAATTAATGAATCTGAGCAAGGGCAGGGAGCTAAGAGAGCATTGTTTTTGAAAGCTATGAAATGCACTAACAAGAGCCAGCTGGGAAATTAGTTCTCTTTTGGGAGTTTTTACTAGTTTGACTTTCAATCAAAAAAGCTCTGGTGGATATTTAAAGAACAATTTATTGTAAGAATAAGGGGGGGGAAATTAAATCACTACTTGGTAACCCCAGTGTCACCTGTCCCTCCCCGCACCCACCAGGGCAATGCTGTCAGGCTTTACTGGACACGATGGGGTCCATGTGGGAATGGGACAGCACGTGCTTCAATGAGTGCTCACACCATTTAAAATCAACTCACCACAGGACATAAATCCCCTGGAAAGCAGGTCCTGTTGACACTTGTCAGAATGGTTTACTTGGAAAGGTCTACGCTGGAGTAGGGATCCATTCATGGGTGGGATGCTGAGCTGAGGAATGAAACCTTGGGAAACATCCCCCAGAGTCCTCACCCCATCCACAAGACCTGGGGAACATGATGCCCCCCATCATGGCCAGGGCAACCTTGGTACCACTCTCAAATGTTCATCTGGGGATGCTCCCAATAGTGATGGGAGCACAGTAGGGACCTAGGCTTAAGATGGCCAGGGGCTGTGGGGGTGTGTATGTGAGTTACACAGTAATAACAGCTGGTCAGAATAATAAATTAGCACCTAATTAACAGGAGTGTTGGCTGCAAAACACTGAGTTAATGGAACAGAAAAAAAGAAGGCTGCTGTGAAATAGGGAGGTTGCTATCTAAGTTGCTGTGTCAAGGACACCTCTTCGAAGTGGAGGGTTTAAAAGCTGAAGGAAGAAGAGGGGGAAGCATCCCCGGCCCTTAGCAGAGGACAGGATTCCTTCCCCTGCCAGGCTGCAGCCCACAGCACTGGTGGCTGGTTAAGCCCAGGTTCTCCCCAGCAAGCAGAAGTGGAAGCTGTAGTTGTAGCATCTTGAAGATGCGTGCAAAAGGGCAAGGTAAGCATTTGGGATGCAGATAGTACAGTCAGGACAAATATTTATTGGGTCAGTAGTTGCTGGTGAGAAAAAGCAGCTATAAAGTGGCGATAACAAGGAATAATGCTGCCACGATGGGAAACTGCACTAATGACTTAACAGCTCTTTGCACCTCTCCATAAAAACCTCCTAAGGGAAATCTCGTATTCAGCGCCAAGGAAACAGTGGTGTAAATCTGTTCTCTGCTACATCTGACCCCCCCTTTCCCCCGCCAGGCAGCTACAGCAGCTGCCAGACCAGCTCCCTGCTCACCTTCCTGTTCCTCTGCCCTGGTTTTGCCTCCCTTCTCCCAGCAAGCTGCTCCAAATACCAACCCCCAGGGCTCAGCAGCCCGGATGGAGTGGGGCAGGAGGAGAACCCCCCCACACACACACCTCTCCCCTGTGTGCTTGAGGACTGTCTTGGCAGGGACATCGCGACTGCCACTGGCAGCAAGGGCCACCTGCGCCATCCCATACCAGTAACACCCCCCAAACCCCAGCCAGCGCTTCACCCCAGGACCACGCACATGAGGCAAGCTCCAAATGAGCATCTCTGCTAGGTAGGAGACACTAAGGACATGGTTAAAGAAAAAAATAAGCCCCATTTAGCTGTGTTTAATTAATATTCCGAACTACATACAAGCCTTTAACACACAGCAGGAGGATGGTGAAAGATTTATGAGATTGGTTCACCTTTCGTGAGTGCTGCCTTGGGTCATCAGCACAAACTTATCACCAGCCCGTGTACCAGCGGAGAGCTGGAGCGAGAGGGGAAGGGGAACATCTGCACAAATATGATGTGACCTACTTTTACAGTAATTTGGATGCATATCTGTGGAAAAAAAAACCCACCCTCTAAAATTTTAAGGGAGAATTATAAATCAAGGCATGACAGTAAACAAGTAATTTGTGAAGTCGTACTGTCTCCTCAGTACAAACAAGAGATTCATCAAATAATAAAATACTACTTTAGAAGAAAACAAGCACAATTATTTTATAATTATGGCTGCTCTAGTCTTCTGAGGGCAGGAAACCTTCCTACCTCCATAGAATCATAATCAAGACTCATCAAAGTCCTGTAAAAGCAAATCAATATCTGCTCTTGGCAGGACGAGTTAATTAATACCGGAGTGCTCTCCTGCATGCCTTCCTGGCTGTCAGTCCGAAGGCACTAGTACAGCTCTCCCTAAACACTCTATGAGAACAGCACCTAGCATCGCTGTGGCTGTGGGTGACAGAGGGTGCCATGTCCCTGGGTGTTCGCAGCGCTGTGGCTCCTCTTGTAAAGGATACAGGCATCTAAGCGTTTAAAATCAGTAAAATGCAATCGACTGCAATTCTCTGGATCTTTATCTCCATCAAACAAAAGGCTTTGGGGGAGATGACTCAGGCAGCACCAGGCAGCTAATTTTCTGGTTTATCTATCACCACACACAGGGGGATATCAAAGCTGTGTCCTTTTCACCACTACAGTACTCGCAGAGCTGGTCCTGGGTTATGTGTGGCTATCTGAGGTGCTGGGGCATCCTACATCAGTCAGGGTGCTCAAGAGCTGGTTGTTATCAGATAACTGACTCTGGGGCCAGCAGCGGTGGGTTAATACTCTGCCAGGGACTTTGGAGATGCCACTTCAAATATTGGCAATCAGAGCGCAAGCTTTCATCTTGCCACGGCACATCCACTGGAGCTCTGTGCCATTTATTGCATGCCTTTTCCTTTTTTTCCTTCTTTTTTTCTTCTTAGGAGACCTTTAAAACGGAGGTCTTGTCTGCCCTCTGTGATTAGTAAAGATCTCGCAGCCTTCCTGAAAGAGCAGGGAAAATTACAGCTAAGAAGATGACAGCAGTTAGATGCCCAGAGCAGGAAGAAGACGCACTCAGCAGATTGCTTTGAAGCAAAAGCTCGCTAAAACATTATTAAACTTATTTTTAGCCTTATTTCCCAAAGAAATCAGCCTCTCATGAACACACTGTCCACCTCCCTCCCCTCTCACCAGCCGCCTCATAATTTTTTAATCAGTTCCCTTATCTGAGACTCTGCAGTCAAGTTTGGGTGGAGGATAAATAAGCTTTTGAGAAGGGGCTTAGGGGAAAACACCCAACTGGCGATGGAGAGTGGGCATTGCCTGGAGCTACAGCCTGCCGGAGGGCACAAGGGGCTCCCCTCACCCATGCTCAGGATGAGATGGAGATGCATGCCGATTTTTATCAGAGCAAGCTGGCAGATGCAGGAGGGGCAGAACACAGAGGTACTGCTCCGTGGCTTTGCTGAACAGCAGCATTCCTCACGTCCCAGAGAGCCAGCGATGTTTCACAGACCTCCTGCCAAGAGGAGCTGATACGTCACCTCAAATCAGGCATTAAAAAAATGGGACAAAGACACAAAATGCCAGAAGATAGGAACAGCCAGCTCTGTCGAATGCCTCCGTTACGGGACTTTTACTGCGGTTTAATGGTTTTCTTGGACCAAGGAAGGGCAAAGATCCAAGCACACAGAAGTATCTGGCTCTTCCCTGTCTGCAGGAAGAGGGACTGAACATGAAGGAAGGCTCAGCACAAAACTACATGGGCTGGAAGTGCACATACACAGGAGGAATAGCTGTAGGGCAACAGGGGTGCAGAAACACAGCTGCCCATTGGGAGCATGCCTGCTGGAGCAGGGACCAAACCGTTGGCGGGGAGAAGCAGTTTTTCTTTGCCTAGTTAGCACTGGCTTCACCTGTGTCAGTGTTTTACTAAGAGGACAGGGAGAGATTGCAGGCTATTAAGTTTCCACAGGGCTAAGTGGTATTAAAACCCATTGCTGGAGCTCAGGTAGGTGGCTGGGTAAATACGCTCCCTGGCCCGATGCTGCTGGGTCCATTAGCCAGCACTACTGTCGTTGGAGAGCGAAGGGCAGAGCGATCCGTGCAGATGCTGTTGTTTATAAGCTGGCTCTCATTTCAGTGCAGTTGGTCTGTGAGCTCACTGCTCAGCGACAGTGCCAGTTCTCTGCCCCAGCAGCTGCCTGGGCAACACGGATGGGCCGGGAAAGGCTCCCTGGGAAGAGACTTTGCTGTCCATGCCCCGCTTATCCCTCCTTCCACATACCAATTCCTTTAGGGAGCAGGCAAGGACAGGCAGTTTGCATACTCAGAGAGCTGTTTCAGCTCATTTTATCCCCCTCTCCATCATTCCTTGGGGTTTGTTCTGTTCTAGGATTAAAGTAAAAAATAGAAGAGATAAACACAACCCCCCAAACACTTCAGGAGCAGCAAAGGCAGCCAGCCACCACGGACGCCTGGGCACACACACGTCTGCAGCCTTTCTGTTCTTCAAAGTGGCTTTGCAACGCAGCCAGCCGGGCTCCCCGCTACTTTTGGCTGCGTGAATGTCACCGCACTATTTAGCATCTGTTAGGGACTTTGCTTCAAACACTTCTTTGGCAGATCTGACCAAGCAGCTCACATTTATCCAAGAGAGAGGAACCTAAATGGCTTGGGCAGTTTGGCCACCAACAGCTGAGCATGCCAGCACAGAGCTGGCTGACCCCAGAGCAGTTGCTATTGTGTGCTGTTTTCTCTCCCAAATAAACCTCTCCACGCACCCCACACCCACCAGAAGGTCTGAATATGTGCCCCCCATCCCCTGGGTGAGTAAAGGAGGTCTCCCTGCAGGTACCTCACCAGGCAGCTCACGAGGGATAATCCATGCTGTAGGCTCGGGGCTTTGTGCATCCATGGCTCCATAGCGCCAAAGGCTGTAGGAAAGCTGCCCCCATGCAGCTCCAGTCTGGCAAACACAGTCATCCAGCCTCTTCCAGGACAATGCACACAGAGATGCCTGTTCATTTTCAAAACCAAATTTTGCACAAGCCTACAGAACAGCAGCGACCTTTTTTTAGTTTCTGGGCACCCTCCCAGTCAGTCCTTCAGAGGGACAGCAGCTGGAGTGAGCCAAAGAGAGGGAAAGGCACAGGGACAGAGCAAGGCAACGAAGTAGAAAGGTGTGGGGCAAGCATGCTTTCAGCAAAGGTGGGTTACCAGAGCAGCGGGGCTTGGCTTGGTCCTGGGCAGTCCCAGGGCAGGATGAGCCATGAGGATGAGCAGAAGAAGGGCTGCTGCTTCCCTCAGGGCCAGGGCAGGCTCCTTGCAATCTCAACAGACAAGTAGACTGCCAAGCAGGCTATCACATCTCAGGAACAGGCTTGGTGTCTCATACTGAGACCCTCCACAAACCCACACTCATACCAGAAGAAACAATTTGCCTTTTTAAGACACGAGTTCCTGGCCTCAGTACACTGAGCTGCCTTCTGTACAAGAGCTACACTTTGTATTCTTGCTACTTTGACAAAACATTTCTCTTAAGAGCCAAAACGTTCACCCAAGCACCTTGTTTCCCTTGTTTCCCCTGTATCCAGCATTCCTATCGCTGCTGAAGGAGGCTCCAGGAATAGGAAATGCCGCAGACATTCATCTTTTGCAAGCCTCATCTTTCCTGTGGATTTGGCAATTATTGCAAACAACACAGGACGAGCTCAATAGTAGGTGAGTGAAAAATGGGATCTGACAGCCCTAATTGAGCCTGAAGTCCCATTTACTGAAAATGATCTGGCATAATTAAAAATTCACAACTGGAGACCAGTTGTGGTGAGCACTACACATTATGGGTTCTCTGAATTACTTCGGGAAACATACACTCTCTCCAGGCTTTGGACTTGCAGCCAAATCAGCTCAAGCCACATTGATGGAGTCATCCGAGAGGAGTAACTCAGGGTTCAGGGATGAGGGGAGGGTGGAAACAGCCCCTTGTGCCCAGCAGCCACCACCTGCCACAAGAGGGTGGCCGTGCTGAACTCCACCCAGCACAGGCTTCCAAATATTCCCTTCTGCTTCTAAAATTTCTTTTGATGCAGTTCGTTGCCATCCCAGCCTTGGGGGATGCTTCCTTCACGGCCACACTAAGGCAGTAACAGGGCAGCTGTTGTTTTCCTATTTTATTTCAAGGGTTTTTTTGTTGTCTCAGTATAAAGCAAAGGGTCAAACTTTCCAGCTAATGGCAGCAGCTCCACATACACAAGGGCTCTCCAAAACCTCCACCCTATGCCATGCCTGCTGCTAACACACAACATCCCCCCACCCCATGCCTCAGCACAGGCACACCTGCAATTTTGCAATCACTTTCTCCTTATTAGCATAATTGGCATTTAATTCCAGCACGTCATTTGCAAGCTCCACTTATCCCAAGACAACTTTTGGGGAATGCAACTGGAAACATCTTTGTCTCTGCTTTTAATGAACCACCGAGGTACCTCCAGCGAGCAGAGCATTTGGTTAAACACACGGCAGTTCAGTGGGGCAGGCTGGGGGACGTGGTGTGTTAATCCAGTTGTGTGGGGTGTTCCCAGGGGAATAAAAGCCTTGCACAAAGCACGCGCTGTTCTACACACAAACATCCCCACCCCAGCTAAATAACAGGCCTCGGACCGCTTAATAACACCACCTAACTTTCCATTTATGAATGTTGTGAGGAATGGCCCTCAAACAGGAGATTTAACTGAGCTGAGCACTGAAGGTACTAATCAAATGCTGCATCACACTCGATAGGCAGAATGCTTGCGGGAGAAAAAGAATAATTACTTAATCATTAGGGATTCTGAAAGCCAACATATCCACAGTGGTAACATCACTGTATTTTTATCTAGAGTAGTATACCAATCCTCCCATCCTATACCTGCAGCTGCAATGGATATAACACGCTGATCAGACCTCATTCCTGGCGGGGTTTTGTTGTGGGGTGTTTTTTTATCCTGCTTTCTCCCTGTCAGGTGCTGAGAACCAGCCCAACAACCCAAACTTCCCAATAAATCACTGAGGCAGCGCCTCATTTAAACCCTTCACTTCAGGGGAAGAACAAGGTGTCATCTCAACAGCGCTGCAGCGATCGTTAGCAATGCGATGCTGCTTTTCCAAGGCACGTCACCTGTGCTGCAATCCCAAAATAGGCCATCCCAAAATAGGCTGCTGAGGCAGGAGAGGGAACCGAGCTGCACATGTAGGCATCTCCACCAGGTAACGCAAAACCTACTGCCTGCCCTGCCTGGAGGAACAAATAAAACAACAAAAAAACCCCTCAGGTCTGACCCTTGGTTAATTCTGTGGGGCATCTGGCCCTTCTCAAGCTCTGCTGCGACGCTAATTTGAGCATCTAGGTGTGAGACGAGCATTTACACACCAAGGTGCCCATCTGCTGCTGGAAGAGATCCCATGGCAGCATTCACCTGGCCACCACCCTGTGCTGCGGCTGGACGATGGCCGGACCTGGGCAAGTCTCCATATGCTGCCATGGCAGATATGGGGCTGCTGAGGAGGGTTCCACTGTGGTGGGGACAGCAGAGCATCCCTGGAGTCTAACGCTCGACTTGGAGCTCAAGGCAGCTGTGAAACATCACACTCAGCTTTGCCCCTCATTTAACCAGGGAGACCAGCAAGTGGGATCAGCTTCCCTGACAGCACTGTGGGACCAAATGCTTCCTCAACACAGAAACCTCAAACTCCCCAAACTTTTACCCCCTGTGCAACAGACCACGAAGGGAAAACACATACATGAGGCTCCCCATCAAGCTAACACGCTTTTACATCTCTCCTGGGTGTTTCTGGCATCACCAACTAAAGGCACCCCAAGAAACAGAGGCAAGTTGAAGTGGAAGGAGCAGGGCTTACATCCTCCAAGGGCCAAGGAAAGAGGTAGCAATCTGTTGAAAACACTCATTTTTCAGGAATTCTCCCCATCCTCCTGGGCTCTCGGGAGGCTTTGCAAAGACAAACGAAGCACAAGCACTTCTCCCTGCCAAATTTGCAAAGACCTGACTTAGCCCAATCTCAAACCACCTAGGTTCCCGAGTGAGCATGGCACAAGGAGCCCAGAGGACCCAAAAAATAGAAACCTGGAAGAAAAAAATGACACCCAGCACAAACTACTCTCCCTCTGCTGCTTTCAACTCCAGAATTTCATTACATTTTCTGTTGTCTTGCTGATTTTCTGGCACAACATTCAGGACAGCGGAACAGACTATTTTGCACAGCTTCTGCCATCATCAGGAGACTGCAGTCTGCAAACTTGCACATGCAGCTTATTGCTCATATTCCTTCCCTGGATGACCCCTCCTTAATCTATACAGAAGGAATTTGTAACAAGCCTGCTTTGATGCTGTCTCTAACAACTGGGAGTACAAAACAAACCAGCCCCTAACCCCTGCCCCCAAACAACGGTATCTCAGTTGCTTTTATTTTTTGCCTAATTTGATTAAAAAAAGAGGCATCCCAAAGCTGCAAATGAAACAAACAAAAAAAAACCAACCCAAAACAACCACAAAAAGAAAACTCTCCTCCTGACCTAGGTTCCTGCTGCCCTTTGCTAAGCTCTCATGTTGTCCTTTAAGGTGTCAGCAAATGTTGACGGAAAAAAATACTCTCCTGGGGTCACACACAGCCTGTCCTCATAAATCGCTGGCAAGGATGCTTCTGAGTTTGCCTGAGAAGCATCTTGCCTCAAACAAATCCATATTTATAGGCTCCAGATATATTTTTCAGCTTGGGTTTATTTATTACAACCAAGGCCAATAAAACAAGAAAATTTAGTTCTACGCACACACTGGATTCGATGGAGAGAGAGCAAAATTTGCATCACTTTGAAGCATAATCTTCTGCAGCAACAACTAATCTGCCAGTGATTATCTTTCTATTTGCTTATCACTGCCGATATTGATAGGGAGGTGAAATGGGACAGCACCACATTAGCAGAGGGGAAGCCACGATGGTGTCGGAATAATCTGGATCTAAGGCAGGTATCAATGTGTTTGGGTTTTGTTAGGCTAAAAGTTATTCTGCCTCATAAATACCTGCCCTCTCCCAAGCTGCTGGATCCCAGAGTATTTTACAGCCTTGGAAGAATCTCCAGGGTGTCAGTTCAGCTGCCAAGTGATCAACTTTCTATCTATTAAACAACTGAAACGAGCTTGGATCTGGCGAGCCGCCACTTTACAAGCCCACAGAATAAAAAGCTCATTGTAAGTCCTTTTAGCATGGATTAATTGGTGCACAGAGCCGACAGTGTGAAGAGGGCAAAAAAACAACCACCCCAGCTCCCCCATCCGAAAAGGCAGAAAGCTCATCAAATTTCATTTGCTCCGGATACCAGGCGAGTGAAGACTTCCGAGCGACGCGAGCAGGCACAAGCTGCCGGAGAGCCTGGCTTCAGATGTGCAGCACCCTGCTCCTCGGCTGCTATTTTAATGTTTCCTGCCATTGCAGCCCTTGTTTGGGAGAGGAAATATATTAAAAAAGCATCTGGAAACACTACAGCTATCGTCAAGGTAATTAAATGAAAGGAAAACAGCCCAAAGTGCATCCGCGAAGAAAGGAAACCAGAAACCCCCAAGTTCTGATCCCAGCATCGCCGGCCAAGCCCTGCAGCTCCTTGCTCTCCATCTCCCTCCCATGATAAAAAAAGAGCATCAATAGTGTCTTAAGGTACCACAGGGATACAGGGAAGGGTGTTATTTAACACAGGGTCAGGATGCTGACACTGCGAGGGTTTTTTTTAAGCTGTCTCTGGCTGCCACCAACCTGCTCAGAGTATCACCAGTACCAAGCTGAACCCAAGAGCAACTGGTTTTCCTGCAAACCACTGAACCCATCTCCTTCCCCCCACACCGTCCAAGGTGCTCTCACTTTTCAGCCTGGTTCCTTCGCTTCGGAGACTGCACCCATGCAGCCAGGCACCACACCAACCTGGGCAGAGGGTTGGATCACACATTTCGGATGCACAGAAGCCCCCCAGCCTGTCAGGACAAGCAGCGTACGACATGCGTGACCCCACTGAACGCTGGAGAGGAGAAAGAACTGTGATGAGAAACAGGATGAACATTTTGACATACAGAGGTGTATTTTTCCTGACAGTACACTGGGCAAAGGACAGTCAAAGGATTGTGTTGTCTCGTGAATCAATACTTTTTGGAGAGGATTTCATTAGCTGTGACACCTCTTCCCGATACAGGGCTAACTGGAAGTCACTCAAGTCACCGGACCCCACGATAGTATCTGCATACTGATGGAGAGCTAATTGTATTTAGAACATCAAAAGGTCATAAATCAAACCGGCACCTCTCTGGGAATACAATAACTCAATTCATACACGAAGGATTTTAAAGTTTAAACTCATGATCAAAGAGGGAAGCACATTTTTTAACATTTCTTCCACTGTGTTGCAACCCCTCAGTCAAGTGGCTGAATTGTCCAAATGGGCTTAAAACTACAGTTAATCAATATCGAATGTGTTATTAAGCAGCATGCGGCCAGAAAACTGCCTGCTGGGCTGTGTCAGCCCATTCTTCTTCCAAAGACCAAGCGATAGCAGCAGTCCCTTTGTTCCAGGCGGATGCCTGCAACGACTCAGCACCAAATCTCAGCTGATGTTACACCTCCTTCCTGCCTTAACATTTCTCTCCTGGTAGCAAAATACCTTACTTTTAAGCTACACGATCCAAAAGACCTTGTGGTGCTGGCAGGAGGGAGCTGCTGGCAGCATCCTTCCATCCAGAGGGCATCACAGGTACCATAAGGCATTGCTCCAGACCCAATGTGTGCCAGCATTTATTAACTCAGTATCAAATTTACTTTCTCTTTACCCAGATGACAAGTAAAAGTAGTAGATGTAAAGGAAAACAAAGAGGAAACACTCAAATGTGAAATGGATCACAGCGTGCAGGCTTGTGTGCTGCTCTGCAGCACAAAACCATGGGGGAAATTAACAATATTGCAAAGAAAAACCAGCCACGGTGCCATCAGACAGTGGCACAGTGCAGTCGGACCATGCTGACCAGGGGCCACTAACCGACGGCATGAGCTTCAAGCAACGCCAGCCCCGAGCATCGAGGTGCTGCAGTGCTCGGAGGGGCAGAGGAGGAGCAGCACCGCTCTGCACAGGGAGCTCGTACAGCCCCGATCCATCACATCACACCAAACGAAGCCTGAGGGTAGGCACACACGAACTGGGGTTGCCCAGGGAAGAGGAGGAGGAACTTCTACCCAGTGTCAGGTTAAAGATGCTTCTTAGACATCAAGGCCTAGGAGAGCTGGCCTTGGACAACAGAAGACAGGAAGAATCTCCGGACTCCAGAGAGGAAGATGCGGTTTTACAGCACAGCATAAGGCAGCCGTGTTACTTTGCAGGCTTCCTTGCCCGTGTGCTTTGGAACACCCCTCCTGCTGAAAAGCACAATCCAGCAACTGGCCCTTGTGCAGCACCGGCCCTGCAGCTGCTCCCCGTCCCTGCGGGGTGTCTGCACCGTCAGCAAGCGGCGCTTACCCAGGGATAGCTGGAACCGCGGTGGGAGCGGGATACGCGAGCCTACTGCGCTCTGCATGCTCGGCTGCCCCGCTCAGGCTGAATCAGCTGTCATACGCTGTCTGTATCACAGATGAGTGCCTTCCCTCGCCTCTCACAGCAATCCCTTTCTCACTGTGCTGAGCAGCAAATATGGCCCTAAATACTGCCCCGTGAAGGGCCCCTGAACCTTGTCTTGGCTCACAAATCCCAAGGAAAATTCCCACACTTCTGCAGTTTCCCCCTCCTGCAGTTAGCTGAGCAGGAGTTACGCAGAACAGGGCTTGGCAAGCACAGCAGGGCAAGGCCAGCTTAAAGCAGAGCATGTGAGCAGCCCTGGAGGCCACGGCACAGAGAAGGAGCTTCCAGGAGGACCTCTGCCCCAGGACAGATGGGATTCATCCCTACTACCCCAGCACACCCCTGTCAGCAGCTCCAGCACAGAGCCATCTTCTAGGCACATTGCTGGAAGCTGAGTGGGAAAGGAGAAAGGAATTAGCCTTTGGCCAACCGCATTCCTCCCCTGCCTTACCTGCAAGGGAAGCCTCACTCATGTAGGCTTTACATTCCAAGCAGATTTTAGACATCTGAAAGATGGAGGAGATGAACTGCCTCATGCTGACCCGAGACCAGCTCAGGTGTAATCATGTTTAACAGAAGTGCTACGAAAGTGGACTTGCAGGCAGAGACTGTGACACCTGCAAGGACTAGCAAGCATGAGAGGGAATATGTCTGTGTGGCTTCAGCTCAGCTTCACGGAGCAAGCAAGGGGAGAACACAGAGTAACTGGGAAGAGGTGCTGGGTCTGCAAAGGTGAATGCACAGAGCTGCTGAGCTCAGTGAGTCCCTGAGCTTTTGAAAGCTCTATATGTGCAGGCGCAGGGCATGGTGCAGCCTGACATGACCCATAAAATGGATGGAAAGGCAGCACTTGTATCTCCATCCCCAGAGGCACCCGGTTGTCCATCGGGGACCTCCTGCCATGGTGCAGGTAGCAGCGTGCATGGGGACATGCCATCAGGTACGGCACAGCCAACAAGCTGCTTTCACACCCCCAAGACACGTATTCTGACCTAAAGATTTACATCCAGCCAGACAGCCAGATAATTTTAATCCTGTATAGATTATATTAAAGGCTCTGATAAACATTTTCTGTCAGCCACTTTATTCCAAATTCTGCTTGTTTCCCTTCCCCCTCTTTGTATTTTTAATTAAATCAAGCTCCCATCATCTAAATGGCAATGTAATGAACATTTTTACAAACGGCTGCTTCTTGATGTCAATCTATGCAACGACAAATCCCCTACAATAATATTGTTTGGGTATTCCCAGGCTATCCTTCCACATTTGTAACAGCCCGGGTAGTCAATGGAGCATGAAATTATTATTTTAATGGGCTCTAAATGCACAGGTGTTAATTTGAAAACTATGAGCAGAGAGAGGGTGGAGAAGCTGCAGGTGCATTTATTTAAATGGCTCATTCCCAACTTCTCCTTCGGTTTCAGGAGCTTCATCCTGCAGAAAAGGGAGGACACAGCTTCTGTGCCAGAGATCTCCTCCACATGCACCTCACACACTGCTTGTAAGCAGAAGACAGGGTGGGCTAGCTCAACCAGCTCCTCCTGCCAGGATAGACAGGATGCATAGCACAAGGTGCATCGCTTTTAGTGTGGTCACTCAGATGTTGCATCTTGAGTTTACTACTTGAAAGGATGCTACTTCTACTCCACTACCTTATTCCTTACATTACCCCCTCCCCAAGCCCTGTAAGATCAAAGCATCATCCGACATCGATGAGCTACAAGACTAAGCTCACACAATGCCTTCGGCATTTGTAGACTGATAAGGTTAAAGAATAAATGGTCGGGGGTTTTTCAGACGATCTGTGGAGAGCCCTGCTGAGATGAGACACTGGCTTATGAGGCTCATTACGATCATACTGCAGCAGTGACCTTCAGCACGCAGCAAAGGAAAGCAGGATTTAGTGTTCATGTCAACAGCATAATGAAACAACTCAGGGGAAGGCCAGCCTCAGCCACAACTTTCATCCTGCTAAAGAACTTGCAAATCCACGGCAGCGAGAGGGAGTTTGCAGGCAAAAATAAAAGGAAGCCTTCAGCCGTTTCATCCCAGGCTCCTGCATTACGGAAGAAGTCATAAATAAGGCAACAAAACATTTTGCTGGATAAAAAGCCATTAGAGGAAGCAATTCTCAGCTTTTCATCTGGAGTTTTCCTGGCAGCAGCCATCCGGATGAGATCGGGCTCCCCAGGGGCAGGCAGCACGTGCCAGCCAGGCTCACTGGAAATCCAGCCCCAGCCAGTGCCTGCGGCTTTAGCGCACTGAGGTGAGCTGCTGGCCTCTCAAAACTGGCTTCAATCTCCATCTGCAAAGAGGAGCACCTCCCCTTGGGTATCTCCACTGACCTCGCCAGCTCCTGGAAAATCCCTTCACACACTGGTTTCTTTCAGGAGGTCAGTAGAGCTGTAACACCCTCTGCAACATCGCACTGCATCCTGAAGGCAATGCCGTGAAACTGTTGCACACAGTCTAAGTCAGCAAAAAGAGGACCAATTACTCCTTTCTGTACCTCTTGGATTTTCTTTCTCCTCCCACAACCCTTTCTTTTTGCCACGTCTGCTCTTCTGGGTTTGTATGCTGGGTACCTGCGTGACTCCAGGTAGCAGCCTCAGAGTACTCCACATCTCATTTATACCATCCCCACGATCTTGTGCAGTATGGCAACATCACTGCTCACCCCAGATTTGGGTGAGCACACGGACAGATCGCCTCTTGTACAGCAGGTAAGGCAGATCTGCCTACTGCAACCCCTTCGGATGGTTCAAGCTCATCCTCCCCTGGGAAATCCACAGTCCTGTTTCATCTCCACTTTCTTCCTTCAGCAACGGAAAAATTGCTTGCATCCAGCACTGAGCACCATGCAAAGCTGCCTAACTGTAGCAAGCCTTTTAGTTCCCTCTCATTAAACCAAACGCACCCACAGCCCCCAGGACCATGCTGATGATCAATCTGTGGCCATGCTCCCCGACAGGTGAGGTGGAGACCACAGCTTCAGACCTGCTTTGCAGCACACCAACCTGAGCCAAGAACTTCTCATCCTGCCAGCCAGTAAGCACTGTGTGACAAGCCAAACGGTATCTGAAAGCCCTTCCTGGCCCTCCTGCACCACTAGCGTGCAGCTGGCTCTGCTGCAGTGGCTCATCAGACAATAATTCATTTTCCATATGATTTATCCAGCTTGCAATTAGAAATCTGATTGATTTACTGGTAATCCCAGAAGAAGACCCATACCACACAGAGAGTCACCCTCTTAGACATCAAATTAGTACCCAAATTAATCAATCCTTACATAGTGGTTTCACAAATTTGATGAATTGCCCTCGCTGCATTGTTGATTTACCCGGGCTTTGATACTTACTTGATGAGCGTATCACTGCGAGGCTGTTTTAGCACCGCTCATGGCACTGGGGGGGACACCTCTAATCTCAGATCTGCATGAAAACACTTTGTAAAGACAGTGATGCACATTTATACTGATAAACTGCAGCTGAGTGGGGAAGGAGCAAGGCTTAGAGGGGGATGGGGGATCGCCTCTTCCTATGCATCCTCCACCCCCATCAGGGTACACCTTTGTCTGCCCTGTACCCCTTAAGCGGACTGGGATCAGAGTTCTGGGTGATGGGAATGATGCTCCTGTCATCCCTTCAGCTCCTCTAGCCGCCAGGTCCGCCGGATGGGGGGAATGAGGCCAGGCTAGGAGCTGCCTGCTGAGAAATTCTCCTCAGTTACTTACTTGGGTAGGTCCACTAATGACTGGATCATTCAGAGCTGAGAAGCAGAACAAGAAGAGACAGAAGATGACAGCTTTTGCTCTTCTGTCAGTTTATGAATAAAAATAAGATGGGAGAAGATGGAAATTGCTTGCTCATCTTGAAGGGTAGGCTGACCAGGTATCACCAGGTTTGACTGTAACTGTGGGTAATGCTTCCTTTCCCAGTCAACGCTGAACACAAGAAAAAAACATTTCGAGAAGCTTCCTATTTTCCCTCCATGTCCTCTACCTTTGAGCTACTCTATTCAATTAACACCAAATTTTAAAAAGGTGACTTTCTGGAACGCCTCTTTCAACCCAGCTACAACTCAAGGCAAATTGTGAATCAAAAATAAAACCTAGCAATTAGCTGCAAAGGTAACACGAGGGGATCCAGGTCAGCAAGAGGTACCAAACAATCAGACCTGACCTCCCTTCAGGGAGACAACCAGCACATGAAAACGGAACAAAACAAATGAAGCCTCCATTATTTAAACCCTGGGCGCTGCTTGGTGATGCAAATCACAATTACAATCAGGAATTTAACAACTGCTTTCGATTTAAGGCCAGTTCATTGGGGTGGATGATTAATGCTTGTTTACTCGCAGGGTGGCTGTATTGGGGGAAATCAAGCTGCAGCCTGGTCCCTTCGCTGCGGCTCTGAGGGCTGTGGTCCACGTACCAGGGGAGCAGGAAGCCCTGGAATACATCAAGACCAGGTCCCTGTGCCAGGTTTAGCGGTCAGGAAGGATCTTTAAGCATCTGTCAAAGCAACAGCTGCAAAGCTGCAGCCAAACAATGACTTAAGCAGTGGTTTTTTCATTATACAGATGAGAAAGTCGAAGTCTTAAAGTAGTTTTAAACACTTGACTTGGCTGTTTCTCCTTTTGCATAATGAGAATTTGCCACTAAAATGGCTAATCATTTATTGCAAAAAGCTCCCAGCCCAAGCCCCAGCACCCCAAACCTGCTGTGTTCAAGTGGCCAGTGACAACTGTGCAGCCAAGAGGCTGCCCGCAAGTCAGCAGTGCACAAAATAGAAGCCTAAGAAGCAAGCATGGTCCTTCACAAGCAGTGCCATGAGAAAGAGCCATAGAGCTTTTAACATCTCTATCTCTACCTAAAGGCAGACTTACAACTGTTTCATAAGCCTGCAACGCTGGGGCATTTGTGAGGATGCCCACGCGCTCACAGGGAAGGCTGTGATTTCCTGGGCAGAGAGAAAGCACCATTGGTGCCAGGTGAGGCTCAGGACAAACAGCTTCTAAACCTGGGAGAGTTGATGCGACAGGCTCCAGTTTTTCTTTCCGTGAATTTTTTGGCACATCTCATGTGTTTAAAGAGCACAACCAACCTGAATCCTCAACTGGTTTGAATTCAGGTCTTTGGAGACTGCAGGTCCAACACGCTGGAAGGGCTGGGATCACAGGGCCCGATCCTGCACCAATAATTCCCACATCCACAGAGCTGCACAGGCACCCCACAGCTCCCTGGCAAGGGAACAGTGGCTGGACTCTCATGCCCCCCTGCACCACCAAACAACTCCTCGTCTTTGCAGAAGGCTGCAAGTGCTTCTTCAGCAGACACGAAAATCCAGTTAATGTTCCCTTTCAGTTTGATTAACGTGCTTTAACGCAATCCAATTAAGAAAGTATTATGGTTTCTAACATCGCAGCTTTTATATCCTTTTCCAACCAAGAAAAATCTATGACATATGATACAGCCATTAGAAAGGAGCAGATAGCTTTCACTCAAAAGGCTCCCCAGCGCCTGATCCAAAGCCAGATAGGGTCAGCAGAAAGACATTTGCTGACTGCAGCGGGTCACGGATCAGGCACTAGAGAGTGAAATCTATAAATGTCCTTTCACTGGGGAAGTCACATTACTGAAGCCCATGAATTATGTGGGGGGAAAAAAAAAATCCCGGCTAAGAACTGCAGTATTTACATCTGTAAACAAACAACTCTTGCTCTAGTGCTGTTTCAGCTATAAAATCCTTCCCTGGGATTTGGCAGTGGGGGAGCAGGGACTGCAAAGGACTTTGTGAGAATTATGATCAGATGGATTAGCTGAGCATCAACAGGCCAAAGCTGCACAGAAACATTAGACAAGGAGTATTTCAAAGCCAGCACAAAGTCTTTCCAGGATTAAGTCCATTCACTGTTCTTCCTTTCAAAATAAGTAAAAACAAGGTAAGATGAATTCCTTGTCAAGTCCATGAAGAACAGAGTCCAGCACAGAAATAAACACAAATTGAATTTACTCTGGTGGCTTCAGATAGGTCACATCAAGCCAGAACTAATGCAGTATTGACCCGCTCTTACTCCAGACTACATAACAAGGTAGCAAACAACATTGCAGGCACTGTGAATCCATTTCATTTAATATTGTCTGCGCAGCTGAGTTAGCCAGGGATGCAGGCTGCGCTCAATGGGCACCCACCCATTAGCAGGCTGGATGCTGAGAGCTGGATGTTCAAGCGCCGCCTGAGAGAGCCGAGCACCCATGTTACTGACTGCAGCTTGCTTGCAGGAGGTCCACACACAGCCCATCGCCCACCAGACAGGCCATGCCATTGCTCTTATTGGCAAAACCTGTAAGACTTGAGCTGACAGCAAGAGGAAAAGGCCAGCAACCTACCTTCTAGAAAGCCCACGCTGCGGGCACTCACTAAATGTTTTGAATCCATACCAAGCTGCCAAAGTTTGAGTAGCGTGGCCACCAAAAGGAAACCCGCCCTGTGCAGAGCTGGGTTTGGCAGTGCTGGTACAAGACCCCCACAGTGCTGTTCCTGCAGATGCTGCTGAGTTACCATCCATCTCTACCGCCCTCAATGGGAACCAGCTGCAGTTGTAAGAGCTGTGCTGGGAACCCATCCTCTCTCTTATGCCCTGGAAAGAGTGTAGGATTCAGGTCTGGTGTTTCATTTAATGATTTTCATGCAAGGCAAGGAACACACTGAGAAAGATTCACAAGAATAAAGCATTAAGCAGGACCAAGATGGAACCATAAGGAAGTTTTGAACAATCTCCCATCCTCCCTGGGCTATTACTGAAGGTGACATTACACAGATCATGCAATCCCAGATTATTTTTTCCCCTGCTTGCAAAGCACCATAAAATATTTATCATACTCCACAACTCCATTAATGCAAGCATGCAGCTGATAACGTAAATGCCATACAAACTTCAGTCACCCATTGATACCAGATGGATCCAAGTAGACATGGACCTTCCTCCTTTCTTCCATCAGACCAGGACATTAGCCTCTTCCCTCTGCTACTAATTATCAGCCACATAACGGAATGGAAACCGGGATGGAAAGCGTAACGCACCAATAAACACAGCTATTGTGAGATCTGTAACACATCCTTATTGTTGTGTGCTTTAGATTGATGCTTATAAATTAATGTCTGCCTGCTGTAATTCTACCAGGCAGTCCCTGGGACTGTGGGTTGCCCCTGCTCGTTAATGCAATCTTGGGAACCATCAAAGACTCGCTCCTACAACTTACTCACAACTACAATTGCATGATACATCAAAGGGCAAAATAAATCAAGCCTGCTTGTGCAAATAAGGGAGATGTAAGACCAAGGGTACGTGTTACCAAGAACTTTCCTTCACAGCAACTTTGAAGGGAAATTGGGGTTTTGACAAAACTATTCATCACAAAGGGTTCCTTTTCCTCAGGGACCTTCCAGGATTGGGTAGCTAAAAAAATTGAGACAAAAGGATCATTTCTTCCCTTAGGTGAGTTGAAAACAGGGAACACTCCAACGAGGAACTTCAATTTTGTCTTTGCTCAATCTGCAACCCCTCCTCCCCCTCCAGAAAGTGCATCTGTCTGGGGACCCAACCTTGTAGAAGACGACTCCATGAAAGAAGAGAAAAATTAGAAAGGATTAAAACCATTCAGCCTTGCACAGGAGCCCTGAGGATGTCCTCCCCTTTCATTCCAATGACTTGTGCCCAACTCTTCCATGCGAGCACGTGTTAACCTGATGAATGGGGAAGGGTGGATGAGACAGACGAATGCAAGAGAGCCTGGAAAATAGTAGCAGTAAGCTTCTCCAAGACTTCTCTTCCACTTCACAAGCAGTGTGGCTTCCAAGTTCCCACTGAACAGAAACATGGATTATGCCCCAAAGTCCCTGTTTCAACCCACGTGGGCAGAGCAAGCCCTTGTTTCAGAGGAAGAGCTGGCATGACTGCTCCAAAAGAGCATCCTCGCAGCCAGGCAGAAAACCCGCCTGACGAATCACCTAAATGCCTTGCTGAGCTGGTTGCTGATCAGCATTGCAAATAAGTGCTGCCTTGCACAGCCCAGGCTCCAGGAACCGGTGATGGACCCGCTCACCCAGCTTTCCACTTCATGCCTCTAAGCAAGTGTTATTTATAGCCGCACACTCAACCTGCAATAAATGCGAATCAGATTAAAAACCTGTTAATGCCTCATATTTATTAGCAGTGCATGGAAGATACCCATAAAAATAAGTAAATTATGTTGGTGCAAGCCTGCACATTCACCTCTTTAAATGAGTTTTTTGGGTTCATTGCATATTAAATCACTTGGCTCTCGGATTACACAACATCATCTCGTTTCAAGCAAGTTCTCTGAAGATACTGTTCTGCACTTGTAGCTAGCACACTTTAGGACCATCATTTAAGAGTACCGTACCTAGGGCCCCATGATCTCAGTGGCATGTGCTTCAGAGCTCTCCTCAGCACCAGTGCTTCTTTTGGGCTACATACTGTCAACGTCAGCCAGCAGACATGACTCGTGTTCCACAAGCAATTTACTTTTCTCCAGTAACATTTATGCAGACAAAGGCACAGCCTGGTACAGGAAAACAACCTTTATATCTCAATTTTCATGATTATCACCAAAATGCTCACCAAACCACTCTTCAGTAGCTCTATGCTGCTCACACCTTTCTTCTTGCTCATCACTGTGCAGACTCAGCCACAGGCTCTGCAGATCTTGTGTCTCACCTGGGCACAGGCGGATGCCTGTCTCCGGGGGAGAGATGTGCTCTTTCCTAAACATCAAAGGGAAAGTAGCCCCACAGCCCGACAGCGCTGAGCTGTGCAGACAAAGTACACAGTGGAACATCCACTGTCCTCTGCACCATGTCGGGGTCAGAACCCCCCCCCCCCCAGAATTCGTGGTTTTGTCAGATTTCAGGAGCTTTCTGGGGAAGAGCTGTGTGCATTTATTAAATTCCCAAGTAAAGAGTGCTGCAGCTCAAGAGTTAGCGGACATGCAAAAGATGGGAAATGCCCAGTTAGGGTCTCTGCCAGCCTATCCTTTGCTCCATCTTACTATGTCAAACTTGGGTTGTGGGCACACAACAGCACTCACCTAAGAACTACACTTAAAGGGCTTTCAAGAGAAATGCTGCTCACTGAAGCCCACCTCCCAGCTCTCCTGATTTCCACACTACAAAACCCAGTTGTTTTTTGAAGGGGGCCAGTCTCACCCTTCACACAGGCAAGACCAACTTTGCACCCAAGTTTCAAAAAAATCAAACCTGCATATGCAAAGTTCCCCTCCCAAGGGTGTATTATCTTCTGGAGTCTAAGATGAACAGGTAAAGCCAGAAAGCAAAGGCGGGTCCCTGTCCTGGCACTCACTATGCAGGAATGTTCCGGCAACAAGCAGGTACCCAAAGTATGTCCAGCACCTCATCTGAGCCCTGGCTTGGTGTGACAACAGCAGATACAACGATCCATTGTTTGGAGACTGAAACGCAGCCCTGACTACATACATTTACATACATTTCATCGCTCAGACAGGAGCTGGGGAAAAGAGAAGACTATCGCAAATGCTATGCTGCAAACACAACAAATATAATCTGGTTACAACCAACTGCAGACCTTATGATACCGCTGGCTTCAGGAAAAAAAAGAGACAGAGGCACTCTGAGAATTAATGTTCTTCCAGTCTATAGAGAAACAAATGAGTTTCTGGTGCTGAACAATTAGTACTCCTGTTAATTATGCGTGTGGGTTAGAAATAACACCAAGCATTTGGGACTGCTTCCATTTCGATTGTTTTCTTTCTGCACTGGATAACAAAAATATATTCAGACAGCTAAATAAATCCTTCATAACACTGATGGGACTTCTTGTTCACAGCAAGCAGTTATGCAAATTGCTAATTACGAGGCAGAGATAATCATAATCTAGCACATTTATGCAACCACATGTACAACAGGGATAGCTAAAGCAATAGTTGCCTTATTGTCCTCACTGCATTTTTTAAAGCCACGCCAATGCGCTGGCTCACTGTACGGCATCACAGCCTGGCACAGTGGGTATGGCAGCCCAGGAGCTACCACGTGTCCCCAGGAAGCAGGAGGGCCACAACACAGGTGGTTTAGTATATTGGAAAATAACACAGACCCAGGAATAAGAAGTTCACCAAAAAAATAAATGGATAAGTGGGTGTCAAAGCATCCCCACTGGTTTTAAATTGTCCCTTGAGAACCGGTTGCAGCCCAAGATCATGTAGGTGCTCAGCCACTTCCCTGCACTGCTAGACTTCAAACCCCAGGCTGTCAGGGTATGAAAGGACTACTAGGTTTGGTTTCTGCCTCAAACCCACCCCAAATCCCAAGCTGTTATGTTTGGGATAGAAGTGCATAAGCTAGTTGGGGTTCCCCGAGGGTCCATGGGATGAACTCCTTGGGTTCAAAAGAAAAAGATTCAGAGATTCTCAAAAAATATGACTCTCTTAATGCTAATGAATCAGACACCTCATTTAATAAAGTCTATCAGCTTCAAGGTTGTCCTGCTTGGTTCAGCCTGAGGGACTAGTCACAAACAAACCCTGTGTGAGAAGCAAGGCTGGAACACAAACCTTCCCCACCTAGAACAGTCCCTGCTCATGTGCTCTCAGCCAGCACACGCTTGCTTCACTATTTCTGTCCAGTTTGTCAGGCCAGTTATTCCAGCTCAAACCAGCACTGCGTTATCACTTGCACTCAAAGATCTAAATTCAGAAGCTTCCACAACTAATAGGTAAAAGCACAAAGTGCTGCAATGCTGGGGAAAGTGCATGCTGGCATAAAAAAAAAAATCCTGCCAAGAAACAGCCTGGAAGATGGCCTGTTTGTGCCCTAATTAGCTATCCTTGTGGCAAACGAAGGGAAATGTGGTGAAAACAACCCTGTGACTCCACGTATCTGAGGCACAGAGAGGAGCTCTGGATGAGCTCTGAACTGGAAATGATGGATGTGGCTCACTCGTGCTGTAATTAAATCTCCTTTCTCAAAATCAGAACAGCGATCTGCGTCCTGAGGAAGAAACCTGCTGCATCATGGAAACAAAAGGGATTGGGCAGACCTGGGAGAAACTGCAAAGGGTCTTTCTCACTTGTTGGTGAGGTGCTAAACTCAAAACCAGTTTGTTCAGACAGGACTACCTCTGCTGGGTGAGCAATTAGGGCAGGGTAGCAGGAGAGAGGGGTCCTATCCCCAGGGAGCCACCCTGTGCTACCATCAAGAGGTGCTGCTCAGCACAGTCCTCTGCTCACAAGGAGATGGAGGTAACCAGGTAAGAGAATCAACTTGCGCAGGGCTGGGTTTCCTGGTCACACCATGCCAGCCAGCCTTGCACTGGGTGGATGCCCACCAACACATCACACCATGCCAGCATGCACCAGAGCCGGTCCTGGCACCTTGCCTTCTGGCACCCACCCAAGGTCACCCCAAGTGCCCAAGGGACCATCTCATTGCCTTGCAGAGAGGATACAGCAACAGCAAGGAAAAGCTGCACCTAAGCACGGATGCTGATCGTAGCAGCTTTCCAGAGGTGTGCAAGAGAAACTCAAGAGTAGCAACCAGAGGCGATCCAGGCCTTGAAATTCTGAGAAAAGCCTGGAGAATCCGTGAGCTATAAAAAAACCCTATCCATGCTTGGCTATTTGTATTTGACTTCTGCTCTCAGAGCATGTAGGTTCTTGTTTTCAAGCTGTCCTTGGGAGTGAGAGGATTAGAAATCTAGTTTGTTCCTGGCAGAGGAATAATCCGAGTAAAATCTCGATTCCTGGAGAGGAACCATCAAAAAACCCACACCAGTTTCAAGAGGTGATCCTCAGTGGTGTAAGCATCTGGCAGCTTTCTGAATGTAATATGCTGCATTTTGTCTCTTTAGCATGGCACACCAAAGTGAGTTTCACACTGCAGTGTCCATACCTAATCCTTGGTGAAAGAAAAGGACTATACCATAGCCTGACCACCTCCAATTGCTGGCAATTTCCTCCCCAAAACATAAAGTAAAGCCTCAGCTGGACCAAAGCTACACACCTTTGTACTTTCAATAAAAATTGAGCTTACCTTCAAGTAGAAATTTCAAGATGAGTTGTGATGAAAAAGGGAAAATGCCAAATAGCCATCCATCCATCCATGCATGCATTTCCAGTCATTGTAGGTGAAAGGCATCAAGAGAAAAAACAAGAAGATACTGATTAGCATAACAAATACAGTGTTTGCAGCACATATCTTTAAACACACATTTTGCACTCCTAATTCTGCTAAGAACCAAGAGTTCTCATTCCCATTTTCCTTTAAAGGATTGGCGTGTATTTGGATTTATTTATGGTTTTCCAGAAGTCTGAGCTCCATCTTACAGTCCTCACTCAGGGAAAACTCCCACAACAGCCACTGAAATGCAGAGAAGACAAGGAGAGCTTTGCAAAATTTGGCCTGAAGGTCTGGGTCCCCCAGCCAAGAAAAAAAGAACACCCTCCCCCCAAATATATCCAGTCAGGGGACAGCTGTAATTTATACCCTGTGGCAAGCTGAACTTCCAATTCAGAGTTTGCTCTGCTTTTAATAAGATTTCTATCCGCAGCTGGAAGGTGCATTTCAAATTCATTCTTTTTCCTTGTGGAAATCAAAACAAAGCCATAAGAACTTCATTTCGGCACCAGCCTGTTTGTTGCCCATATAACTTTATGTGATCAAGCCTCACATAACCGTAATAAAAAGAACTCTGTAAAACATAGTTTTACAATACTTGAGCACACATTTAAACAGCCGAGGAGTTGCTCCAACCTGATGGAGCGTACTGCTTTCCATCTAACTCCTAGGGACCACACGTTTCAGATGGGCTTTCACAGCTCTGGAGCAGCTTGTGTTTTTTTCCCAGTGGATAGATGAAACTTGCAGGGCACTTTGAGCTGTAACTGACCCAGCACACTGAGGAGGAGCGATCCTCACCGGAGCAGTAAGAGGAATATGCAATGCATGCTTAGGAAAGGATGGGCTGGGGGCTGCTATGTAGAAATCGTACTTGGAATTTATTAACTTTTGGTGGTGGGATCCCCCCTGCCCCCCCTTCCTTCTTTAAAAAATTAAGGAAAATATGTGAACTGGTATTTAAAAAATAAAATAAGAAATCTAGAGCAAAGAGTATCTTGCAGCATTGCTAACTGTGCATCTGCTGATGCAGAAGACAGTCTTAGCTCCCAGAATCATGTGAAATCAGAACCTGGACTGCCTTAAAAAAAAATATATATATATATTGTTAATCTCTAGTCCTTGATTACTAGGGAAACTTTGAAAATGTGATCCCTGCAGGCTTGGTATAAGCAAATAAAGAAAACCCAAGTTTGGCTCTGATCCTGCACAGCACTTAAGCACATGCTTGGCTCTGCAAAATGAATGGGACTTTGTGAGCTTCTGGAGAACTCCAAGCACACGAGAGAGATTTGTGGGATCACATCAGGAAAAAGAAACCTTAATGTCTTAAGCCTTAACCTAATGGTATTTCAGCTTCCCTAAAGCCCAGCTCGTGATTTTTAATTTAAATGCTGAGGACTGAGCTTAATATGTTTGCATAAAAATATTTACTCAGCAGCCTTTAGAAAGGTGAAAGGTCTTTGCAGACCTTCAGTGGGTGAGGGGATCTAACGGAGCAGCGATCGACCACCACCACGCATGCCCCCAGGAGAGTCTTAGAAGGGCAGTAGCCCCAAAAACTTACAAGACACCCTCCTAAAATCCCTGTTTCTCTTAATTGTAGCACTTTGTCCAGTACCTTCACCACCAACATTACTTCCACACCTGTGATGAAGCCTGCAAGGCCTAAAATGGAAAAAAAAAACCCTTCCAAAAAAAAACTCTTCCAAAATTGTTGTTGAGCTTCACCCCAAATCATTACAGCCTCAGTTACACACATGAAAAGCAAAATAACAGGAACTGTCAACACTTTGACGTTTTGGGGGGGAGAAAAAGAAAAAAAATAAATCACTGAAATGTCTAACAGGCACCATCCAGCCCCATGAGTCTTCAACCAACATGTCTGCTCATATCAACTAACAAGGAAAAGTGACTTAGCAACATCTCCAAATTAACTTGACGCTGCTTCTCTATTTCACAATGTATCATACAACCCTCAAAACCCAGCCTGCTTCTGATGGGAACTCACTGTCCAAGGGTTTTCCCACGGGGCATTTCAAGCAGATACTGACAAGGGGAAAATCACTGCGCACAACTCAGCACCACCTTCTATTTCTTCTTCTTCTTCTCCAACTACTTCTTGTTTTCAGTGTGTCTGCAATGGAAAGCTGTGAGAACTGCCTGATGATGGCCAAGAGCCACGGAGCGCAAGAGGATGGCAAAGGGAGGGGCAATGCTCTTCTCCCACCCAAACTCCCCATCGTTATCACAGTGGCTCTTTCCAAAGACACAATGAGACATCGCAGCATGTCAAACAAAAGCCGATACAGTACCAGAAAAAAACCCCCAACAAAACACAAACGACACAGAATTAAGGAAGAGAGGAAGAAAAACAGAACAAAACAATGTTGCAGCGAGCTAAAGTGCTTTCCAGACAGTAATGAAGTTGACTGAACCTCCGCTAGCCCCTTTTTCAAACCTGACTATTTGCAATCAAAAGCAGGATAGAGAAGATGCTTAAAAGCCA
The DNA here is from genome assembly GCA_022605575.1 of Laterallus jamaicensis coturniculus. Classification (NCBI taxonomy): domain Eukaryota; kingdom Metazoa; phylum Chordata; class Aves; order Gruiformes; family Rallidae; genus Laterallus; species Laterallus jamaicensis. The sequence goes on from JAKCOX010000014.1 coordinate 18,632,357, forward strand.
TTAACAAACTACATTTTGAGTTATTCCTTTATAGTAGCTGTTAAACCATAAACACGCATTCTACTAATGCTTATTTCTCATGTTTTCCCCCCAAATGTTATTTTTACTGCCGGATCGCAATGATAAACACCAGCGACTCCGATATTTCTTCCACTCCCTTGGAGGAGGAAGGCACATTCCCCCAGCAATGTATTCACCCAGGCACCAATCACATCTTTTAAACTAAGTGGATTTGATGATGAGAACGGCTGAACAAATCTTCAGCAAATGGTGTTTATCGCCTATGCGAATGTTCACCGTGCCACACCAGCTGATATACAGGTCCTTAAAGCACTCAGCTCCCTGTATTTATAGGTACAGCTCTCCCGCTCCAGAGCGTGAATTAGCCGAGCGAAGCCTGCCCATTTCCATACCCTCCTGCCACCCTCCAGGGCCGTCACGACTTGCGCTGCAGACTTGCACGCTCATCTGAGCGCACCTTCCCTGTAAAGCCCGTTCCTGCCTGAAGCTTTGCAAAGATTAAAGAGTCTTATGTTCTGCAGTTGGACTTCCTAAAGCGCTTCCTGACTACCCCAGGAAGGGATCTTTCTAAACGGAAGGGTTTAGGTCATTTGTTTCTGATAAAGAGGAGACTGAGGGGTGACCTTATTCATGTTTATAAATATGTAAAGGGCAAGAGACAGGAGGATGGAGCCAGGCTATTCTCAGGGATGGCAGCGATAGGACAAGGGGCAGCGGGTGCAAGCTGGAGCACAGTAAGTTCCATGGGAATACAAGGAGAAACTTTGTCACTGTGAGGGTGACGGACCCCTGGGACAGGCTGCTCCACAGGCTGTGGAGACTCCTTCTCTGGAGACATTCAAACCCACCCAGATGTGTTCCCGTGTGATCTAGTCTGGGTGATCCTGCTCTGGCAAGTACTAGATGACTTTTCAAGGTCCCTTCCAACTCCTAATGTTCTGTGACAGGTTAGGTGACAAGTGATTTGTCCAAGCATAGGATGACCACATGCACATGTGGATTCTCCTCCAAGGGCAGAAACCACCTTGTAATTCCTGGAGGCCACCTGGTTTGATTTTGAAGCTGGCCCTGCTATGAGCAAAAGGTCACAGCAGAGACGGCCAGAGACCCCCACCTCTGACTGCACACTGACACCGACACGTCAGCACACAGCCCATGCCAGCATGCAGAAACAGCACAGAAATGCAGACGCGCAATTCTCTGCCCAAGCAGTGTGATGGCACCATCCAAAGGCAGCTGCAAAGCGCTTCAATACTGCATGCAGCCCGATATCCTCATTTTAGAGGCAGGCTCCCCACTTTTGCCATCTCCACAGCCTCTGTGATGACCATGTCCCTCCCAGCACAGACCCTGAGCTGAAACAACCCTGGACTCACCCATGGTCACTGCTGCTTTGGGCACTGGACAAACCTTGCCCTCACTTTCCTCTGTAAAATCAGCTTCTGCAGAAGCAGAAACTTTGCATACCACAAGGCAGGAGAAAAAAATATATTAAAGGAAATCTAAATATTATGAGCCTTAAAAAGTTATTCACTGAATACCGTAGTCTGAACTAATTCTAATAGCCTGAATCCTTTTCAAGTTGATGGTTTTGCTCAGTCAAGGGCCTGTGCTTGCAGCGATCTTGAGAAGACGGAGAAATTGCGCATACAGTAGAAACAGAGCAAGTCAAGGACAAAGATACAAACCTTATCCTTGATGGAGATTTTGTAAGACTCACATATATATATATATATATATGGGTTTTTTTTTTGGTGAAGCTGATTAATGCTATTTTAATGTGCAATATTTTGTGTTTAATAACGCTGGCCTTGCTTCTGAAAGGAGGAAGGGGTTTTACAGTTCAGCATTTTACAGTCCGTTCTGCAAAGGGCTACCACTAGATTGCATCCATAATTTTTTATGCTGACACCTCTGACAGCAGATGGCAAACAGCCAAGACAGAGCCCAACTGCTCGCCTGAAACGGCACTGGTTTGGGGCAGATGGGGACAAAATGCAGCTGCAAAAAGAGGAAATACAAGAAGAAAAGCAGAAAGAAGGAAAGCAACATAGTTTAGCTGGGGCTGTTAAGAATTGCCCAAATATGTATTTATTTCAGAAGTCTCCGTCCCCTCGGAACTCCTCAAACTGGACAAGGAAAGGAAAAAAAATTCAAATAAAATAAAAATCAATCCCTCCTTCCCCCAGTCACAGCCCAGCCCAGCCTAAGATTGCCTGCACTAACCTGCAAAGAATATTAAACATGTGACAAAAAGCACTCAGGGGCAGCCTCCTGCACCCTTTCCCTGAAGAAGGAGCTGAAGGTGAGAGCTGCCCCCAGAAAGCACTGCTCCTTGGTGCTCCCTGGAGACATGCTGCTGAGGGCCAAAAGCCCCATGTGAGGGAGACGGATGATTCCTGCTACACTCCTACACCACCTCAGGAAAGGGGTTACGTCCAGGAGCAAAGCCAGTCCTAACACACAGCCAAGAAACCTGCTGTGCTAAAACCAGCCAGCTTCACTCACCACATCTTTGCTTTTCCAAGGAGCAAAGAGCTACGGTTTTATTAGGATAAATTCCTTCCATAGGAAGGGCTTCACTTTTAATTACACCGTTTTAAGGTTATAAATTGTTTTCTGGCCCTTATACATAATTAAATATAGAAGTTCCCCGAGCTTAATGTCAGTTTAAATTCCAGGCCAGAGCAAGTAATTTGTTTGCATGTTCAATGAACAAACCATTTCTTGCAGGTTTCAAAGAACTGTGCTCATGCATCATGCATAAAGGTTGCCTTTCTCCAAGCTGAAAGGTCAAGCAAAGCAGACCTGAAATTACACTTGGCCCTCCAAGGAGAAAGCCAGGGCCCCTAAAAACCAGAAATCAAACTTTTCATTTTCCTGTCTAGAAAAACCTAATAGTTCCAAATTTTCCAGACCAGCTAATGCCAGAGTCATCCTGAATGCTCCCACACTGGCTTGTGTCAACACAAGCTTCAGGCAGCTAACGGTGCACAGCTACTGCACAAGGATTTGGGATTACAGTCCCTGGAGCAACTGAAATCGATGCCAATGGCAACCCAGAATCCAGGAGAAACCTTTGGACCAGCTGTAAAAATGCACATAAAACACACATCCACACCTCCAAACTGCCCTGCACCATCCCTGTTTGCTCAAGTACAGTAGACTTGTGAGGAGTGAGCTGACAGAGACAATTCCCAGTGTGGGAGTGTGGGCTCTCCTTGTCTCAGGGTTCCAAGTGTGGGGTGGATGGCAGATGAACACCCATATCCCACACGTGCAGCTGGGCAGAAGCCTCCCAAACAAGGCACCAGCCCACCCTCAGACTGCGCTGAACCAGCAAAAAAGCCCTGGCTAAATCCAACCTTGGTCTTCCAAAAATGGTATCTTTAACCTTTTTCTATAAGACCCTGCCCACTATTTATTTAAGGTGGTACCTCTTAAGACCAGTCTGAGTTGGAATGATTTCTGTCCATGAGCACCCATCACCAGTGATACATGCATGGAGGAAGCAGGCTGCCAAGGCACAATTTGACACAAAATTTCAGATGAAGCCTTCCTGTTCCCTAGGAAACACCCCCTGTCCATCATGGGGCTGCCAAGTCCACCCCAGCGGCACCCTCACAAGGAGCAGGCTGGGTTCTCCCTGTCACTGTGCAAAAAGCCATAAGAAAATGTTGTTCCCGTGAGAAACATCGAGTTACTAACCCCAGGTTTCACCCATCCACTGTGGATGCATCCTTTCCTAAAGAACATCATTCGATCCCCTAAAAAAACAACCACTAAGCCCTGGAAGGACACCAAAATCACTGCTTCTCAGTAATCGCTAGTGATTTTACTGGGCTCACAAGTACAGAGCTTTCACCCCTTTTATTTCAGTATCACTGCACAAGTTACCCAGCATGGGAAGATCCATTCCATTTCTTGGGGGTTGGACCTGATGATCTCTCAAGGTCCCTCCCAACCCCTATAATTCTGTGATTCTTGTTTCATTTTGCATCACTGTTGGTACCCAATGTTTTACAAGTCAAGTGCTCCACTGAGGCTTACACAGGTAACTTGCTGATACTCAGCTGCACCCTCACAATCACCACGGTTCTGAGGCTTTGAAGGGACTGAGGCCAAAAGTAGCAAAAATTTATGGCTTTCCCCTTAGAAAGGAAAAGCGGTGTCGACAGGACAAGGGGCAATGGCTGCAAGTTAGAACACAGGGAGTTCCGCACCAACATGTGGAAAAGCTTTTTCCCAGTGAGGGTGACAGAGCACTGGAATAGGCTGCCCAGGGAGGTGGTGGAGTCTCCTTCCCTGGAGATATTCAAGACCCATCTGGATGCCTATCTGTGTAACATGAGCTGGGGAGCTGCTTTGGCAGGGGGGTTGGACCCCATGATCTCTTGAGGTCCATTCCAATCCCTACAATTCTGTGATGCTGTGATTCACCCGGGGAAGCAGACGGGTTGTGTGAACCAGGCGGATTTATTTCCAGCCACTGTCCCCTGAGATCAGCCTGCCCTTTGACACCAGCTCCAAACAAGCCAGGTCCGAAAACAACTAGGAGTCACAGCAAACCCCCACTTGAACTTCACCCCGTTGGCGCCACGAGGCTGCGATGCTCCTGTCATGACCTGCAGCTTCCCACGCACAGCGGCAGCGCAGCGAGGGAGCTATTTTTGCCCTTTATATAACATAGGATTCATAACCTTCTCCCTGTGACTGTGGCCTACCTTTACTTGTGCTACTGAGAAGTTTTTTTGCCACCTCTGCAAGCATCTGCTGCGTCACAGGCCTTGCAAGCACCACCCGCCCCAGCACCTGCATTTGGGTGTTATCTAGTTCAAAGCACAAACAGGAAAACCTGCAGAAGGGTAACAGAATCACAGAATGGTCGGGGTTGGAAGGGACCCCAAGAATCATAGAGCTCCAACCCCCCTGCCACAGCCAGGGCCACCAACCTCCAGGCCTGGATCTACACAAGGTTGCCCAGGGTCCCATCCAACCTGGCCTTGAACACCTCCAGGGATGGGGCATCCACCACCTCTCTGGGCAGCCTGTTCCAGCTGCTCACCACTCTCTCTGTAAAGAACTTCCCCCTAATATCCAATCTAAACCTTCCCTCCTTTAGCCTCAATCCATTCCCCCTTGTCCTGCCATTATCTACCATGTTAAAAAAGTTGATTCCCGTCCTGTTTCTCTGCTCCCTTCAGGTACTGGCAGGCTGCAATGAGGTCCCCCCTCAGCCTTCTCTTCTCCAGGATGAACAAGCCCAGCTCCTTCAACCTCTCTTTGTAGGGGAGATGCTCCAGCCCTTTAATCATCTTTGTGGCCTCCTCTGAACCCTCTCCAACAGTTCCAGGAGCACCCTGGCAACCCTGATGCTGCATCAACTTTTCTTCTCTTTGCTGTTAGGCAGAACTTTTTGGCCTGATGGTTAAAGCACAGCCTTGTAAGGAAATCAGGGCCAGGTTATTCAGCTCCTGGCCTCTGGCTCTTGCTATAGATCCTCCATTAAAGACAGCAATAGATGTTACTTGCTTTGCAGGAGGGTGTCTGTACACTAACCACATCCCCTCAGCCACCTTTGCAGTAACTTGAAAACAAGCTCAAAACCTGTGAACGGTATCTGCATCTCTCCCCAGCACTCGATTTGGGTGTCTGTTTTAAGGAGCTGGTCCCTGTGACAGGAACGGTGGGACAACACACCTTCTAACTGCCCAGCAAGCTCCAGCTGCCAGCAGCTCCCGCACCGCCTCCTCTGCACCGGGCAGAGACCGTGGGGGAAAGACCGATGCTGGGGAACAAGGGGGGACTCTGTGCAAAAATGAACAGGCATTTGGTCAGGCAATTTTCCTTCTCACTAAACATTTTCCGTGCTAAAATAACTGCCAAAGGCAGTCTGTCTCTTCTCCTCTCTTCCAGCCAAGCTGCTGTTGGAGCACCAGCACCAAGGGTCCCCCGAGCACCAGCCAGGTATACCTGCAGCACTGCACTCAGGTGTCCTGAAGAGAGGGGAAATTAATGAAAAATAAAGACTAAAAAATAAAATCTCCTGGGTAGGCTTCCTCAATCTAACTACTTTTTGTTTTTCTAAAGTGAGTATTTCCCAATCGGCTGCACAATAAATTATTTGCCATGTCATTAATTATGCATTATTGATTTAATACATGGTAATTTATGTTGACTGTGGCAATATTTCTCTGTGCTGAAGGTGCTGGATGCTGACAAGTCCCCAAAAGAGATGCTACTACCTAGGCTGAAGGAAACGCTTCACAGCCATTAAAGACATCACAAGTTTAGATGCTAACTTTGAGGTGATGTGGGATATGGCAGAAATGCCTAAAGCATCCTGCAAAAATTTCTCTTCACCGAGGCATTTCAGAACCTATTTCCTTGTAGGAGCAGCAGGGGTTGGCACCATTTGATCATCTGGGGTTAAAAGAGAGAGGATGGAGGAAGGTAAGTGACAGTCACACGGGAAACTCTATATTTCGCTATCAATAGTTAATCTACTGTGTCACATTTCTTAGAGAACTAAATGAAATGCAGTGAGTGCTGTGTAAAATTGGAGCTAGGGAGCAAAATGATTTTGTAGAGCAAATAACTTTCTCATACTGGCTGTTTTATGGCCTATTGAACAACCAGCAGTTTATGAAAACAAAGTTTCATAAATATCGGTGGAGATTTCCTTCCCGTGCAGGAAAAACTCTGTGGATTTAGAGGGGCTCAAACAAGAGGCCAGGTTGGATGGGGCCCTGGGCAACCTTGTGTAGATGCAGGCCTGGAGGTTGGTGTCCCTGCCTGTGGCAGAGGGGTTGGAACTCTATGATCCCTGGGGTCCCTTCCAACCCAGACCATTCTATGATTCTAAGAGAGGGCAGAGCGAGCAGAGGACTGAGAAGCAGCCAGCACTAGTTGGGTCTGGCCCAGAGAACAGCAGAAATCATGGGGCTGGGTACTCCTCCCAGAGCAGCATCCTTTGGCTGAGAGGGACCAGAAGTGCAGCACTTGGCACATGGATGCAACAGCAATGAGGAACAAAGGGGCAGCTTTTGGTGCCCTCTTGATCAGTTCCTAGGGGAAGGGGTGGAGGTTAAAAACCTGCTGGGATTGCCCCTGATGACTGTGAAAAGCAGGAGGGTTTTTTCAGAAAGATTGCAGGGAAAACAACACACACACCCCCGCAGAATAGACAGGTTTACCCGGGCTGCTTGCCGCAAGCCAGGGCTCATCCAGGAGGAGAAAACATGCCGAGCCTGATACTGCATTAAGATCCAAAGAGAAACAGCATCACTGTGAAACCACCACGGGGCATCGCTAGTAATGTGGCTGTTTGCACTGAGACTCCTTTTCCCCAAACCCATCTCCAGGCTTTACCAAGAGCTTCGAACGCTGACCCATATTCTGAGACCTGCCTTTGTACAGGCTGGGGTATCACCCAGAGTGTATTACCTCGGGCCATGGCGCTAGCTGGGAGGACTTGACAGAGACACGAAAGTGTATTACTTTCATCTCAAATAGAAACCAGTCACCTCCATGACTCAACCTCACCTACGGCGTAGGAGTAAGTCTGACTTTACTTACAAAGCCAGGATTTCTGCCAGATGCTACTGCAATTAGAAATTCTATTTTTAACGCCTCAAGTAGAGCCAATTTATTATTTGAAGTTGAATAGGGGTGAATCTAAATTAACTTCTATTAAATGAGTTGGGAACAAACACTTAACACAGCAATCAAATATTTTCCTCTGTTGCCCTCTCTCACTCCTCACCTCTGAAAACAACCATCTGCATCAGTACAACACACAGACACACGCCAGCTTTATTTATGGGATGCTCCAAGATACATAAAACAACTTCTTCTTTGGATTTCCCAAGGATAAGGAGAGTTTAACTTATAATTACTGTGAACCATGTTGGAAATGTTTCAGATAACCTATGGCCAAGCACGAAATCTAGACTGAAGAATTACTGACCCCCTCTGAACGCCATTCCATTGTGGGAAAACCACAATTTGAGTGTTAGTGCTCTGAGGAAAAGTGCTAACTCCCAAAGTATCAAGGCCCTGAAAGCAACACAACAAAATCTAGGTTTTATGAAGTTTCCTTGCAAGAAGCAACAACCCTCGATGGAAGCAACCCGTGGCCAGCACCAAGGGTTGTGTTTCTGCCACCCTGTGCCAATGCTGGCTGTATCACATAGCTCACTGGACAGCACCCTGGCTCTCTGCTCTGTGGGATGTCAGGCTGAAACTGAGTAGACCATCAGCTTTTAGTCTCCCTTCACCTCTCTGCTTGAGCTGTGACACAAAACCCAGCCCCTCCTCGTAGCTCTGCTGGGCTCCATCAGCAGGGGCACTGCCATGCTGGCTGGATGCAGCCTGTGATGCATCTGGTGTGAGAGAGGGCGAGGGAAGGAGAAGGTTGCTGTCTGCAGCTGACTTTCCTGGGCTAACCCATTGAATAGCTTTTTTTTTTTAAACGTTTAAATGACGTGATAAAAATCAGCAATGAATTATGCAGCATCACTTGATAAGTCCAGCCCCAACAGTTCTTGAGAATCCCATTTTAAAGTTAAATTGGAGTTTGATCCTTTATCTCAAAACTCTAATAAACTAAGCAAGCCACGTGCTGTACTCTGCACTGAATCACCGTCCACCAAGCAGGGTTGTTGCCCTATCCCTCCCCATCCCCAAGCATCTGGGGAGCCCCGGTAATCTCGCTGTGATGACCCTGCCCTCCTGCACAATAGTGGTGCTAGCAAAACAAAGGTCCTTCCCATCCCTTGCCACAAACAGGTACATCAGCAGTCAAGTTTCTTCTACCCACCTGGTAACCAGCAAGCTTGCAGATAAGCCCACCCTTGCTGGCAGGGTGGGGGGGAAGTGCCCATCACCAGCACTATAATACAGCAGCCCTGCAAGCTGTCAGTCAGAGGAAAGCTGCTGCTTTTCCTTGGCCTTTGCTCAGAAAAGTTTCTGGCTTTTCCAAGAAACCTTCACTGTGTCTGTCAGTCAGGAAGCCTCCCAGCTCATTTTTATCTCAGCGTAGCAGTTTAACCTAAAAAACATCCCATGTCCTACCTCAACACTGCTCTTCTCTGAGAGGGTGACGGCTCCCTGCCTGACCCCAGGGCAACTGCCCATTCCCTCCTGTGTGAATTCATCAGCACAAAAACATCGCTGGCCATTAACGGGACGAGTATTTTGATGGATGAACTATCACAACACTGCTTGCTGTAACATTTCATACTGCACCAGCTCCTCTTGTGCCAAATGATGGAAGACCAAATCAGCAAAAGTGAGGGTTTTTTTGTTTGTCCATCTGTTTTCCCCACTCTGGGAAGCAATTTTAAAGATTCTAGCCATGAATACCCTAACAGAGAGGCTGAACGAATGTATGTCTGCAATGTTAACCACAGGTCAGGTTTCCAGACCTCTGGGGTTTGCCCTGCAAGCACTTTCTAGAGATGCTGCTGAACATCTGGTGATTCAGGTAGGATGGCTGGACCAGGAGGTAAAGCGAGCGATATCAATGCAACAATAATGTGCCTTCTGCCTTTATACAAACACTTACTAGGCAGAGATAGAGGTCTGAAAAACATCACACATGCAGACAAGAGTCTCATCCCCAAAAAGCCAGTCTTAAGTCAAGCCTCATTACAGCTTCTGCTCTTGCAGCACTGGGCAAGGCACACCGTGAGCCAGTGTCCCTTTGTACTTCCTGCTGGACACACTTTAAGAGATCTCAAAGTTTGGGACAATGTGCATGGCTGGGTGGAACAGTCCAAGAAGGGTGCAAGGGGTTAAATTCGAGATTCCCCCATGATCCCAGTGATCCCAGCATCCAGCAGCACAGAGTGGGAGGTGCTGAGCTCAGATACCTCCTTCTGAGAGCTGAGCAGTTCACTGCAGGATCATTTTCCATTCAAGAGTCTGGATAAAAAGGCCCCCAAAGTGTCACTAATCCAAACGTGTAGAATGGGACCTGACCCCACCACAGAGCTGCAGCCTTAGCAAGCCACTACAGAGAGGACAAACAGCAACACATACCTCCAACAAAAGCTTTAATACAGCACTAAAAGGCTGTGCTCTGTCAGCCACGTCAGCCCACTCCACTCTGGGTCCCAACTTCCTGTGCCTTGTCCGTGACGTAACCGAAATGGACAATTTAATTAATTAAATTAAAATGCATTAAGCAATCCAGCAGGAAGGCAGGGCTGCCTATTTCAGCTCTCCTGAAGTACCAATTATTACAGCAGGGGGAAAGAAAACAGTCATCATCAGAGCCTCGGTGACATTAAAAATAATATCCAGGGGAAAAAAATAAGCACAAGCAATAGCAAAGCACAGTGTGTGGCGGCGTCCCAGTAAGAACTGGGAACACAAACAGCCGCTGCAGTGAAAAATGGGCAGGGGATGAGAGCGAAGGAGGCAGGCCTGCCCGTTCCCTGCCATCGCTCCAGCACGGTCCCACACTGGCAGTGGCCAAAGGCACACTACACCCACCCAGACAGTGCCAGACAGCCAAGCCACAGGGCCCCAAAACGAGCCAGTCTCTCCTTAATCTAAGGCCAAACAGCTTCCAGCTGGGAACACAACATGGCCTGGAGAAGGGATCCATCTTCTCGTAAAGAAAATCCCTCTCTACATCATCAGCATTTTTATAGAGGAGGATACCCTTGGATATGCCAGGGTACGACAGCGGCCACGTTCCAACTGGAGTATCCCAGCACCACCACCAAGCCTGCTGTCTGGCCCAGTGACTGATGTGAACATAAAACACATCCTAGCCAATGGTTGCTGCAAGTAGGAGAAAATCCTCTGTCCCCACAGGAAACAACACTCAAATTAAAGCCAATGCCTTGTACAAGCTATTTGTAGCTAAGGTAGCCTTGGTGCCTCCACAGGCACTGGGACATGGTCTCCAAAGGAGAAAACCTCTTCCTGAACACATTAGTGCAATTTCTTGCTTCCAACAAACAAAAATTGGGTTACTCCCAAATTGACTTGGTCCCCACAAATAAAAACTAAATAAACAATAAAATATTCCCTCAGAAGGACGTTGAGTTGGAAACTGACTGCTGGCTTCATCCACAGTGAGTTGTGCAACTGGCATGTGCTACATGTCGGTCCCTTTCCTCTCCCAAACTCTGCCACTCCAAAGCACTGGGCAAACGATGGGCACCTTGATTCCACAGGTCAATGCACAGCTTGAGTCAGTCACAGCCAGCCTGCAGCATCCAGATCCAAGGCCTGATTCTATAATGATGTCCAGCTACAGCAGCCCTCAACCGAGAGTGAGAGGAAGCACCAGGAGCTAGGCTAAGAGATCTCCCAAGGACAGCATCTTCCAGAGGGATCCCTCCCACAACAGTCTTCCAAAGCCAATGCAACACTATGCTCTCTGACTGAACCTCCCAGGTTTCAGCACAACCACAGTTAAGGCAGAAGGCTGCCCTGCTTTTATTAAACCCAGAGCTTCCCTGCCATGCCCAGACACACACGGCCTGCATCTAGACACACAGCATCTGTTATTAAAGCATTTATCTTCTAGTCATTCATACACCTGCAAGAGGTACAGGCAAGCAATGTGGGCATGGGGTTGGAATAGCTTGATGATATTTTACGTCTGCAAATAAGGCCAGAGAAGGGATTGCGGGTGCAGAATGCCAAGCACATCGCTGAAAGGACTGATCTGGATCGACAGCTATGGGTTCCTGCAGCCACAGGAAAGAGGTCAAGGCAGAAACACATTCCTATAAGATATCAGTTTATCACAGCTACCTACACCGGTCCTTGCTCATCTTTTTTATGATAACAATAATAATAAATGGTTTCTTCATTATTTCCCTATTTCCCAGCCTGCACAGAGCAAGCACCACCACCAAGATCAAAAAGTTCCTGCAACAGATCGCAAGCCTGATTCCTCTCCCGTGTCCTGCGGACTTCTGAAGGAGCCCGCAGAGCCATTATCAGTGCCTGCTCCCATCAATGAGCCTTTCATGTGCTAAAGCCTCGTATTGACACTCACTTATTTATAGCAACTGCACTGCACCATTCATTTAAACACATCAGCATTTGTGAATAAAAGATAAAGTGGATTTTGAAGCCTCGGCCTCAGAACACACCAGCCAGAAAGAGGAGACAAAGCTCTCTAAAGGTGAAGCTACAATTGGTGATGGTTCCCTCAGCTCCCTGCAACCTGACTTCCACCTGTGCATGATGCATCTCTGCTCTCCAAGCCTCCCTCTTTGCAGCCCACATGAACAGCACCAAAGGGCTGCGAGTACTCCAGGGTTCCTTGGCTTTAGCCACCTCACCTTTAAACGGCAACTGCTTTTGATTATTTCTTTTGATTTAGTACTTTGCAGGTACAAAACACGTGCCACGGATCTTTGCCATCATGTTCAGAGTCAGCTGTCAACATTTCCATCATCGTAATTCTATTTAATCATCACCTCTCGTTGAGACTTACTGGCAGAAAAAGAACAGAACTATTCCCAACTCTACTCCACAGAGCAAACCAGCTGAAGGGAGAGAAGGAAGAGGTCCCTAATACCCTCCCAGCTGCAGCAAATGCAACTAAGTTGTAAGAGTGCAAGGGTAAGCCAAAAATACTGAGAAAATCCTGGGACAAAATGAAAGCTTTAGTGCCCGTGGTCTGAAGTGCCCATGCTTTCCACTTCAGTTCATGCATTGGGGAGGTCAGTTTGCAATTAAGCCCAAATCAACAATGGAATTCCAAGCCTGGATCTCCAAGTGGTGGATGGATGGGAGTGATGATGGAAAAAGTGGGATGGAGATGAGAACATCCAAGAGTGCTGCCTTTTCAAAACCCCTCGGCAAACACGGAGCCCACTCAGGACTGAAACAACCCTGTTCAGGGCCAGTGTCGTGCCAGCCTAACGCAGCTGAGCCAAGGTTAAATTGGATTTCAATGAGTGTAAAGGAGACAAAGATCAACCCCCTGGGAATCAGTGCTGACATTCACATGGCTTTATGACACAATTCACAATATTTTACATTCTTACAGTTTCAGCTTTTGGCATCTGGGTTTCTAGTTACAAAACATTTGGGTCTTTGTCATTCTGGAAGTGAATAATAAGAAAACAATCAAAATTCAATGTGATCCAAGTGCCTCCAAAAAGCTCAAGATAGAAAAGAAGTTGCTGCTGCCTCATTCTTGTGATTTTACTGTTTCAGTCAAACATACTTCATGAGGAGAAGCTGCCACATGTGAGCTCAGGTCATGGCTGCTGGTACATGGAGCATCACACACACGTTATTAGTCATGCAAATTGTGATGCAATTTGAGCTTCCATCCTCAGAACTCAAATCTCTTTGAGAACAGTCCAAGAGCTCAATTAAGCGAAGGTGAATTTCAACTGGGCCAGGCCTGTTAATGGATGATCAGCAGGGTCTCCGACATGTTCCTGCAGCCCCCACACTGGGCAAAGCTTAACTCAGGGGACTCCAGTGGGAACAAACACTCCTGCACAGCAGTAAATCTCCAGCATCCAGATGGATATGAGCAGGTATTTTACAACCCCATATTGCCAGGTGCACCTTATTTTAGCCATGTTTTTCTGGATAACACCCGGATCAGCATCTGGATCACAACCAAAGTGCAGAGAAGCACATTCTACAGCAAAAAAACTTGAGCATTACTTTTTAAAAACCCTTTATAATATTATTTTGCCTCTGAAAGTGAAAAATAAAAATCAGAAGCACAAGCAAGGGAGAAAAATGAAGGCAGCATGTGGGAGAGCCACGGGAGATGACTGTCATCTCTGGGTACTCCGACCCCAGCCTTACATGCTGCCTGGCTGTATCACCAAATCTGGGTGAGCATCACAGATGTGACATACAAGGAACAGTTGATTAGGATAAATCTTTCCATGGAAATCAGCATAATAGCAATGGTTATAACCACTGCTTTTGATCAATCTGGTTTACTCCACGAGCTCAGCACTGCCAGCTGCCTGCCTTAATTATGTCGAAAGCCCACACGGGACAGGGAAGGCTTCCTTCCTTCCTTCCCCCATCCTTCCTAACCCCTTTAAGACCATCCTATTCTTCCCTATCACCAGTACCATGGATGCCCAACCTGGGCAGGATGCCCATGCCGGTAGCAGGATGCCTGACCCACTTCTACAAATAAGAAAATCCTGCACTTAGTTGGCCAATTATAAGGAAGAAGAGATTTTTTTTTTAATTTTTCCTTTTTTTTTTTTCCCTGCAGCACCACAATATGTGATAAAATGCTATTCTTTAAAAAGAAGAAAGACTTCACTGGAAGCAGCATGCTACCTAGCGAATCTTTTTCAGCACAGAGGCTGCAGGTAAACACTCCTTTTCCACGGGGAGAGCTTTCTACAGGAGTAGGTTGGAGATAACCTGCTTTACTCTGCACTGAGATGAGCAGCACTCCGGCAGCCAGCATGAGGGACAGCAATACGATGCAGCAGCTCTGATGGCCTTACCTGGCACAGGAAAAAAAAAAACAAATCTTCCCTTAAAACATCTTCTAAATCCTCTCTCTCACAAGTGAATTAACAGCCTACGGGAAACAACCTCATCTGCTCAACAGTAAGTGCACAATTTTGTGTTAAGGTACAATTCTGGGTCTGCAGGAACACCATACTCCTGTGGCCAAGCATAGCAGGCAACCGCTGCTGAAATCAATATCGCTTATCAATGGAAGAGGAAAATACATCCAAAGCCTTTGAAGACTTCTAAGCTCATTGTAATGAAGCTTCCTGCTCTAATCTAGCCTGTGCACGCAACAGAAACAGGCAGGCTTCTGTTTGCAATTCCTGCATTTTAAATAATTCACAAAGAAATCAAGAGAGCTTATCACAGCGTGTTGGGGATCGCAGCAGGCATGGCTTCACTCCTCCCTGGGATACCTGTTGATCCTGGTTCTGCAGGACAACCCCTACTCCTCACCCCAGAAACATCCCAGGAACAGCCTACTGCAAAGGACCCCTGCTCCAGATGTCCTCTGCAGGCTTCTCCCACTGGCTGGGGAATCACCAAGACTTTATTCAGCAGGCTGCTCTCGTAAACCAGCAGCGCTCAAAAAAAAAGCAAGGCCTTCATTAGCCAAAGCAGAGGCAGAAGCAGTCCTCAGTGCACCAAGTCAGGCCTTTCAAGGCTTCGCAAGGGAGCACAAAGCTGTGGAGATGGGGCTGTGGACCCAAGCAACAGGCTCTGCCACAGGACCTCTGTGGTGAGCAGGATGCAGCCCCTCCAGCGCTGTACCCTGCTGGGGTGCCATGGGCCTGGCCTCCCACAAGCCATGATTGATGCAGCAGAGTCCGGGTCGCTGCCAGCAGCCCTGCTCCATCCTCAGACCAGCTCGGACATGGAGGGGGGCCCAGGCAAGGACGTGCCTTGGAAGACTGGAAAGCACACATGACATTGGATGGGTACACGTGGGGGAACATGTGCGGAAGCAAGAGGGAAAGACCAGGAACTCCCCCCAGGGAGACAGCCTGACGCCACAGTGAGAATGCATCTTCAGTGCAATGCCTTCCCTTGTTCTCTTACACTTCAGCATTTCCACTCAACCATGGGCAGCCAAGCTGTTGTTACTGGCCACAGTGCTCTACCCCCAGGGCGGAATTAGTGCTTCTTCTACAGCCAGCTCCTCTTTTGCCTCAAGGGATGCTGGAGAGGGGGTGGAAGAAGGCTCCTTCCAGCAGCCAGCCTCCCGGCAAGGACGTGCAATACCTGTATAATTCACTTTGAATTTCCCAGCCTCCGGGCATGAAGCAGCAACCAACATAGGGCTGATCTCTGTAAACTCCCAGTCAAAACACTGCATTTCTCAGCACTTGCATCTTCCCTGGTGGGTTTGTAAACATTGGAACTGCTTTGCCCTCCTCAAGGAATGGCTTTCTTGGAGGTGAGAAGGCAGCAACCCATTCCCTGGGTCAGATACCTACGCAGGCGGTGGTCCAGCATCACGCAGAGGCAGGAGCTGCTGGAAGTGATAGGATGCCTGGCACACATCTGCTACAGCTTCCTCTCTTGAACCTTTATGTTCTGCTTTCCCATGACACATACTTACTGCCAGCAGCTATTTTTCTTCCAGTTTTGCTTTTAAAAAACACGAAAAAGTGAGCTTGCTTTCCTGATAAAATTCGAGGAGTCTCAGAAGAAAAGTCGTCTAAAAGGACCTGTTTTTCAAAAGATGAACAGGGGAAATTGTTTCCACAGCAGTTCACCTGCTTTGGAAGCATCTCTGTCTTCTTCCCCAGAAACCTCCCTGAGCGAGTATGTTCATCAGCCATGTGGAAGGAGCCCAGCCCAAAACACAGAGCTACCTCTGCAGGGGCTCACCTACCTGCAGCCCTTCTGCTGGGCCCCAAGTGCTCCCAGCCCACCTGGAGAACTGAGCACAGCCAAGAGGCATCACTGCTCAGCTCTGGGCTGCAGCCCAGACCCCACAAAGGACCACAAACCACTCTTTTCTCTCCAAATTGCCCGTCTAGCTGCCTCCAGCCCACAGAGCGCACCACAACCCTCATGCATTTCTGGGAGGGTGAGGAGAGGAGGGTGCAGTGAGTGGGCTCTTGGAGCAGACCAGAGCAGTTACATGGGAGAGGCAAGCATCCCACACATGAGGCATGAGCCAG
Organism: Laterallus jamaicensis coturniculus; assembly: GCA_022605575.1. Lineage (NCBI taxonomy): Eukaryota > Metazoa > Chordata > Aves > Gruiformes > Rallidae > Laterallus > Laterallus jamaicensis. Next base: position 18,649,015 of record JAKCOX010000014.1, read on the forward strand.
CCCTCTGCAGAGTGCCTGCCAAGCCTTCAACAGAGGGGCGAGCAAATGCTCTGCATTTTCCCTTCCTTGAGAGGTGCAGTACTTCTTGGCCCCAGCTTTTTAATCCCATACTCACATTTAAGCGTTCTGCTAATTAATCCATTGCAAAGCCTCCCCCTCTCGCCAGAGCATGGCTGCACCACGGAGCAATACCAGCAGCCTGCCAGTGCTAATTGCTTTGGGAATAAGATGGCACTGGCCCCCAAGAGCACCAAACTCCCACAGCTTGGGGATTATGTTACACTTCAACTTGTCATCCATCAAAACCCAGAAACCGATCTCACCCAGTGGAAGAAAAATCAATAGCTTTCTCTTTCAGCACCAAGGGATGTATTTTGTCTCTTCTCCTAGGGCCTTAATCAAGGGACATGATCCCAGATAACGTATCAGTGATGGCTTTGCAGCAGTTAAGGACATTTGGCACACCGCAGTGGGTTTCAGCTGTGGGTCACTTCTCTGGGTGAAAATTCATTCCTGCTAAGAGGCTGAGGTTCAATCAAAGCATTAGATGGACCAACACAGGTCAATCTATGCAGGACAATGCCAGAAGGACAATGTACTCCAGAAGCACTAGTGAAATTTTGGGTTCTGACCAAATGGTAGCCCAGCAGCATCCCTCTGCCAGTAGGTCACCTCGCCTTTCAGGGATGTAGCTGCAAGCCTGCAGTATCTGGGAGATGAGGTGCAGGAGCACTTACAGCACCCAGGAGCACCAGGAGGGGAAGCTGGAGATGCAGAGTACTTCTTGGCAGGAAGAAAGTACTCATAACCTATCACTGAACACCCTGCCGAGGCTAATTGCTACATTAGACATCTGAACAAACAACACTAATCACCACATTAAATAACTACAATTAATGCTGCACTGACAAGCAAAGTGCCACGCTGCATGCGATGCCTTCATCTTCACGCTCTGCACAGCCACCCCTACACCAGGTCAGCAGAGGGTCTGAGCCTGGTCACACCAGCTCTGGATGCTCCTATGAACGAAGCCCATCGTGGGGCCATTTCCCCCGACTGCCCGTGAGCAGAGCAGAGGCACACAGCATCGGTGACTTGCTTTCCTTTTGGCATGTCCTTTGCAGGAGGCACCTGCAAGGTGGGAAGAGACATGTTGTTGAGTAGCACTTCACTCTCCAAACCTTCAGCATTTTGCTCCCCTCTTCCAGAGCAGACAGGGAACGCTCTTGGGAAGGGAAAGGTGTTTTAGCACTGCGGTAGTTTGAGCTCCTGGAGGAAGCACAATGACAAGGGGCAGACAGGGACAGGACAGCACTTGTGGTCCTGACACTGCACACAAAGCCAGACACTGCTCCCAGCACCGCTCGGTGCCCGAGGCAGCTCACCGACAGCCCCATAACTCTGCTGGGACCAGCCTGCACGGCTGAGCCTCCCACCAGCCAGGAGACGCTGGGGAGAGCTGGGTGGTTTTAGAGCCTCTGGCTCAGCAATGAATTTCATTTCGTTTATTTACAAAAACCAGCATTTTTGTGGCAAGCCCAGGTTAAAAGCATAAATAAAACATTTGATGTCGCTCTGGATTTTCACACAAGAAATCGATAGGGATTTGATTTAGTAATAATGAGAAGAGAGCACTGTTTATTACCTGTCAGAAGGGCAACAAAAAGCACAAAAGGGTCTTACTCACCCTCAGCACTTCCAAGCAGCCACTTCACACTGGCAGTGCCCCTGGCAGAGGGAGCAGCCTGCGGTACCCCACAGGGCAGGGACAACATCCTGGACCAAGCAAGCAGATGCACAGCTCACTCTTACACCTTCTCCTCCTTTAACTTTTCCCCATTCCCACACTGACTGGGGCCTCTGGGCCCTTCCCATCATGGTTTCCAGGTGGTTTGCATTAAAAGCAGCACCTGCATTTGAAGCACCTTTGCCCTGCACACAAGACTTGCAGCCAGAGATGGTGGAGGACAGCCTAGCCACCCAAGACCTTCAGTCTGGGCATGCTGCCCTGTCCCTACATCTCCCTACTGCCCTTCACAGCACCTGCAAAACCCCAGTTGAGAGAGTGAAAACCATGCTCGCAGCTAGCAAGGGACCAGGAACACTGGACAGCTGGGAGACAGAGCTGCTCAATTCCCCCCAAAACCCATCTTGACCAACGCTGAACGCAACAGAGGAACATGGATGTAGCTTTCCAGGAATAGGTTATGGGGACCAGAGGGTGCTGTTAGGAAAAGGAGTCACTGAACTGAAAGCTCTCATCTCCACCCTCACACTGCTACTGCTGGATGGAGCCAGAAACACAGAAGAAGTGAAAGAATCCCTGTGCCGGAGGAGGTCTCACTGCTAATTAGACTTGAAACACAGCTCTGCCTTGCTGCGGCCCTGGCAGACGTCACCAAGCACGGTCAGGGCACAGGGGAGCACGGGTCGAGGCAGGCACCATCTCATTAACGCAGACTGAGTCCGAGCCCTGCTGCATCCTCCTCCCCAGGCGGCAGCTCTTGGTTCCCACTGGAACTGTGTCACTGGGATGGGAAAGCACACACTTGTTGACTAATTCGCTCATCCATATGTTTCCAGGCAAGGATGACAAGGGTTGCCCCAAAACTGGAACAGCACTGGCAACCTGCTAGGGGCTGTCCCCTCCACAGCCAAAGGAGCAGGACCCTGTGTGAGAAGAAAACCCCCTCCAGACCTCTCCACAACATTCAGAGTGATTTGCAAATCAAGTCCGCTCACGTAGTCATCATCAGGTACATGGGACTTCCAGTTAATTAGTTTCTAATGTTATTAATTACCTGTCTTGCAAGCATTTTACATCAGACACGTAATGTTTAATTTCATACATAAGAACCCAGAGCACTCAACTTCCAATATTAATCAGGGGAACCGCTTTTAACACCAGTCTCATTTTCACAGCACAATGCTAGTACTTACATGAGAAAAGCTCTGCTACATCCCATCATCTGGCACTTGGTTATCATCAAGAAGCACAAGAACCACATGCTGTTGCCTAATTAAGTCCCTGTAGCACGGGGGTCTATGGGGAGGGATTGTTTTTTGGCTTTCATTAAGAAAAAGACCCCCTGGGTGCTCGGCACAGTTCCTGGGGTGCCCTGCGCCCCTCTGCAGAGTGCAGCCCTCTGGTCTCACCAGGCAGCTTTTTTATTCTCCTCAGATGTTTGGAGCAGGGTTTGCTCTCGCTGCCTGCCTCCTGAACGGGCAGCTTCAGTTTATTTTGGGAGGCTGAATATTGCACTTGGAGCGCATTTTACAAAATGCTTATACTCCCCTTTGTCAGAGATCTGTGTGCTGCTTCCTTCATCGATCGCTCACCCAGAGAGCAAACAGAGGCAGGGGGGAGAGAAAGGGGTGTGGAAAACACCACATTTTAGCACTGAAAAATATAAGGGTGCATTTCTCCCTGGGTGCATCTGCACGGAGAAAATACCCAGCTTTATTTGCACATAGGGATAACGGCCACAGCCAGCAATGCTCCGTCAGAGTCATGGGCACTGTGCTCAGCACAAAAGCAGCCTGTGCTGACAATGGAGGAGCTCTGCTCCTTGCAGGTAGCAGTCCCACAGACCGAAGGAGCCATCCCCCCTCAAACCCAAATTGGGGGCACAGCCGAGCAGCCCACCCTCCACTCTGGGTGAGCTACCAATACCTGAGATGTCCCAGCCCCTGCGGCACTGCACCCATGCTCCTCCAAAGTGAAAGCCCCCAGCAGTTCCTCCATGCTAGATGCTAACTTCAGGCCAGCCAGGTGTTCTCTTTGCTAACTTGTACAGAACATCCCACCCCCAAACTCCAGCCACGAGCTCCCAGCTGCTGGTAACAGCTCTGCAACTGGATGAAGTAGGGGAGACTATTGGCACAACTCTGATGATGAGGTGCTGAAGAAATTACGTTTCTATGGCAACACCTTATCACAACACACTTTGGATGCTCATTAGGGTTTTCTAATTCTCCTGAACTTGCTCAGTCCGTAATTCCCATTTATTCCAAAATCATCCGTCTGCTCTGTGGGACCCTTGGCAAATTGCGTGGCAGATCCTTGCTCTGAAAGAGCTCTGTCTGCTGGCCTCACCAGAGAGGAGACCTTCACTTCAGGTGTGCCAGGGGCCATGGCATCTGCATGTGAAAGGACCAGATTATGCTCAGCATCTTGGATAAGGGAGTCAAGAAAATAACGGCATTCTTGCGACGCTCTGTGAAACGCCTATCGTGGGACACAGAACAATTTATGCCTTAAAATAGACTGAGAACAAAAGGCTAAGATCATTAACAAAAAAAACCCCAGACAGTAAAAAGCTTCACAAGCATAAATCAAGAGAGCAGAAGAAAAGCGCTCACCAAATCAACACACCACCGCATTTAGACAATTACCAGACGACAGAGCACAGCCTTCTGCTAGAAACATGGGTCCCAGGAAGCAACAGGGCAAACGCAGCACTGCTTATGCAAGAAAAGTCTTTGTTTCAAGAAGAATGCATGCACTGTCACCAAAGTACCGGCCCTTACACCACATCACCCCCAGAAGCATAATATCCCCAACACAGGGGTTCCTTATAAACCCCAGACCTCCCCAAGGAGGAGATCCATCCCCACTACAACCTGGAAAGGGATACACACACTGAATTCAACAAAAGAGCAACTAAAAATTAAGTTCCTGCTCTCCGGGGCACGGATTCCCTTCCCCAGCCCTTCTACAACCTTCAAGCCTTGTAAAGAGCCCAGACTGAAAGGGCAGCCTCAGGGCATCCTGCTCTGTCCTCAGCAGCTCTGATGGCAGCTGCGATGTCAGCTAGGAGCAACTACAGCCCTAAAATAGCAACCTGATTTTAAAAAATAGTAAGAAGAAAAAAAACATCCTTTTTCCTCCTTGCAGCACATACGGTTATGGTGGAACTCAATGCTGCAGCAGAGAGGAAGGGATGCCAGCAGATCCAAGAGGAGGATCTGTGACTCGTGGGCATCACCAGGATCTCTGAGCTTGATACAAAAATCCAATACTCTCCAGAACGGAGAACGTGGCTTCAGACCTTGCACACATCTTACCCTCCTCAGTTTAGGTTACAGTCTATCTGCCCCTTCCTCTGAAGCACCATGGATCTGATCCCATTTAGCAATTCTTTTGTTTGCTGCTGGGTGAGCATGGGCACCATCCCACTTACACCTTGAAAAAGGATGAAACAACTCAAAAGATTTAGACTCATACCTCAAAAAAAGGACAAGAATCAACTGAAAGAGTCAGACATCACACTACACCATGCTTTATAAAACCCACAACGTTATGCTGGAAACTCCACATTACAGGAATCGAGATGACTTTGCTGGTTTATTCCCAGTATACAAGACTTCATCCCCAGCACTCACTGGTTGCAGTAAGACCCATGGCCATATCAGCAGCACCATCTGTGACTCCATCCAAGCTTATAAGCTAAGTAATGCCAGGCATGGTGCTTTTGACTGGAGCAGCTCTTCTCCACTTCCCTCATCACACAACGCCAATGATGACAAACTGTGGCTGTATATTACATCCCAGAAATGGCCCCACTGCAACAGCAGAGGTTACTTAAAGTTAAGTCTAATGTAACATGCACTTAAATATGCATATGCAGGGAAAATCAATATGGCACTTTAGGCACAAGTATTACGAGGTCTAGATGTCCATTACCAATTTAAGATATCAGTTTAGGAACAGCTATTAAAATGCCCTCTGCAAACAAATTGTCCATTGGTAATAATCTTGCCAAAAGTGGAAGATTTATGGTGTGCTATAATTACATTTCCAAAGTTAGAGGAATCACCATGTGAAGCGAGAGCTCACGAGATGCCATGGAATGTGTCACCACAGGAACACATTTTGGCTGGAGCCGTGATGGAAAGATGTTTGCTTATTTTTAGCCTCTAGAGGTCACAGCCTCACAGTTAAATCCCTGCAGTCAGACAAGCAGTCTCTATTTTTGCTCCAATACATCATTTATAAGGCAGCACAATCTTTTAAACAGCCCAATTTAAGGTCTCAATTTTGTGGACATCAAAAGAAACTTCGCCTGGTCTTCACTGCTCTATATAACCCCCGGGCTGAGCACAGGGAGGGCGCGTGCAGTAATGCCTCAGCTTCTGCAAGCTGCACAGGTCCCATTCGCGACCCGTGGTGCTGAGATGACAGAAGTGGGTAGAACTGCCGAAGCATGAAATTGGTTTAAAATGAAGTGAAGATCTGTTTTTCTTCACAATCAAGCCACATCTGAGAACACGGACAGCAGTGTATTTAATTCCCCTGAAACCTGATCCATACCATTGTTTTTTCATCCCCTTATTTTTCCGTTCGGAAGCCCACACCAACCTCTGCTATATTATTACCTGCGAGTTTTTCACTTGACCAAATGTCACCAAGCAGTTTGGCAGTAATTTCTTAAAACAGAGAGGAAGAAATGCCTCCCTCTCAGTTCCTCCAGACCGTGAGAGATGGAACACAGTGACCTATGCTGTGCCACTCCAGAGATGTTCCCAGAGCCACTCTAACACAGGGCCACCCAGCAGCAAAGAAGCTGGGCAAGGAGAGCAGTGTTTCTGGCAGCGATAGACACCTCAATCCAACCATCCCTGGCCACTTGTTTGGCCTAAGCGTGGCAATCGCTTGGAGCCTTTTTAACACTGGATGAAATGGCCAAAGGCTGCATGCCCTCCTGGGTGAGCGAGGAGGAAGATACTCAGATGATGACGGATGCCACGCTCTGCTGGCGCCAGACGCTTCACTCAGACACTTGAGTGCCAGACCCACGGTGCCACCCCAGCTAGACTTTGCATTATTGGACTATGCACCATAAAAGCATGCTCCAAGACTTTAAAAGGGCCTTCTTCCAGAGACAAACAAGCCCTCTCTTTTCACACTGTTTCTTGTTTATAAATAGTTCAAACTCATTAATAACTTAAAGGCAGGTGATGCTTGGTGCGGTTCCATTACAGCTGCAGCATTTAGTGTATTACCACTCCTTAGCATGCCTCCGCCGTGTATTATCTGGTAACTGGATAGCAGGCATCCCCGTAGGGAGAAAAAACTTGCCTTCCAAGCAAGCAAACTGGTGTTTGGCTGAACAGACGTTTTAACATGAAAGCACCACTGCAGGTTCTCTTTCTGGGGACAAAAAAGCTGTGTCAGAAAAGCAAACGCCCAGACCAAAACTGAATGTACCAAATGAGGTCCCTATTTTGCAAATAACGCTGGTTAGATGGACAACCTATTCCTCTCTCTGTCTTCTGCCTCAGTGCCTGCCAGCTCCCATTAAAGCCATCGTCAGAAAAGCCAGACTTCAAACAACACATTAAAGGACCTGTCCAAGCCCTGGCATCCATGTCCTGCTACATCCAAATTTCCCTGGGGCCTTCAACAAACATTAGAAACTCAGGTCATAAAAGAGCACAGCAGCAGCACCCCAACAAGATCTCAGTAAGACACCTGAATGTCAAAGCTACCTGTCCTGAAATCCTCATCCTTCCGGTGGGCAGACTTGTTCAGGCAAAGACAGTGCTAAAAACCCAGACAGTCCATGCCTGGGAACAGCAGCCAAGAAAACATCCTGAAGGAATAAAAATCAGCCCCCTCCCACACCCTCCAAACATTACATTTTATTGTTTGGCTGTTGAAAAAGACACAAAACACAACAAGCACATGGGCATCTGCCAAGCACTTCTGCTTCCCTTCAAAATTCACTGCTGGGAATGAGCCGGTTCCCCCCTGCTCCCACGTAAGATGCCACGCATCCCTGTCCTGCCTGGCAGCAGCAGGACCACTGCTGCTGAGGCTCTCCAAGGAGGTGCCCAACCACCCATCCTTCACAAAGCCAGGATTTACCACCAGCAACTGTCTTCCCCCAGAACACTTGGTCCAGAGCAGGACACTGTGCCACCTGCAGTGAGCTGATAACCGCAGCTCTTGCTGCAACGGGACCACAGGCCAAAAAGAAAAGAAAGCAGCAGCCTAGCCTGGCTTCTGTCAACCCCCAGAAACCAGACAGACAATGGCCTTAACTGGGGAAGCTCTTAAAACCAGTGGGCAGATTCTGGATCGCTTGAGGCAGCTGCCATGTGAAGCCTGGCAAAGCACAAATGACATCCTCTTAACAACACACCCACGCTCCTGACTGCTTTAACCAAAGGTGTGTAACTGCAGGTAAAGTGAAGCTGACAGGTTTGTCTCCACTTGCCACAGACCACATTTCCAAAATTTAGCTCAGCGGTTCTAAATGTGGACAGAGGAGCATTTCCTACTGAAATCAGCTGCGGTGCGACATATGTTTGGGTGCTCACTGCGACTGCTCCGGAAGACAACTCCAGTATTCTCACACTGGAGATGGGATCCTGCTCCTCCTGGGTCACAGAGCCTGGGGTTGGACCCTCTGCTGCCCAGGGGCTGAAGGAGTCTCTATCAATGATTCCCAACTTCCAAACAATTTCTCATCTTCAAACAAACAAATCAAACTAAAAGACAGTCTCTCTGCACCTCTTAGCTAAGCTGACATGGGTAATTAAAGCAAATGAATCTCCAGTACAAAAGGAGCAGAACATACCCCGCCTCCATCGCCTTTATAACCATGGAGATGCAAAACATTAGCATCTCCACATTAGCATGGAGATACTAAACAGTGCTGGTCCCTGTATCCTCCCCCAAGGAACCATGCTCTTCAATAAACGATCTCCTTTGCACCTAATGGTCCAGTCAGTTTTTTTCCCCCAGCTTGCAGTCTACCCATCTAGTCTGTATCTCCCGGATACGTCTACAAGGATACTACAGAAAACTGCAGCCCGGTTGGTACTAAGGTAGTCCAAATCCCCACCAAGAGCCAAGACTACAACCAGGAGTGTCCTTGATATTAGAGGAAGCTTCATCTACCTTCTCCTCTCCAGTCTCTGCCTACTGTTGGCATTCCCTTGTCAGCCCAACTTCTGATCTGACCCATCATCTCAGCAAACATTTATAGAACCATGAACAGCATAACCCATAGTAAAGAGTGAAAACAACAGATACCTCTATCTCCATGAGACATTCCTGCTTCTGCAGTCTGAGCTGGCCTAGAAATATATCCACCTATTTTTCCCCGAATCCCAGTTGAATTAAAAAGCAGTAGCCCCTGTCTCAGTATCATTAAAAAGAAAGCACTGCAAAGCTGCACACTGTGAGCTTACATCGATTTGAAAGATTGGATCCAGCTCAAGCCCATCAATGTCTGAGCTGGGCTGGGGGTCGGTTCTTTGGGGACTGGTGGTGGGGTTTTGTCGGGTGTTTTTAACAAAACTTACATTAAACCCACTATTAAAAGCCACATACAAAATTAACAACAACTCTGAGGGGTTTATTTTTTTAAAAATAATTATGTACCTCAATACAAATAACCTTTAAACTGTGAATCATCGGCCTGCTATCGTTCTAAGGCTGCTGTTATTTTTGAACCCTTGGGTGAATCTGCATTCATACGAGTGCTTTAAGAAGGTGAAACCTGGAAGAACCACATCAGGACAGACTTTTGGGAACACTGTAACTGCAGATTCATCAAACTGTGCCTCAAAACATCACTCTGCTAAAAATTCCTCAATTGTACGCCTCAGTTCGTTTGGAAAGGCGATTCTATTGTTAGGAAAATGCGCTAATTAGGATTCCTGTGCTAGTTTCAGGCTGAGTTTCTCTTCAAAATCCGCCTCTAGCAAATGCTGAATCCATTGCTTTTGTTTAACTAAAACAGGCTTATCATTTCTTCTTTCCCCCCCTCCCTTTGGTATATTTTACAGCTCAGATTTGAGTTAAGAAATTCAGTTTAGAAACTAAAAGAGCTCTTGCCAAGACAACATTCCTGTAACATCACAATTTGATGGTTCATTTTACTAGTTTTTCCCCCACTTGGATGTTTATTTGCAAATGATTAACCACGCTGTATATGCAGACAAGGCAAGTTTCTGTTTTCACCTATTCTTTGTCTGCAAGGGCTTAGCCACCACGAGCCAACCTGCATATTTAATGTATTTTAAACCAGTTGTATTTGCTGCATTATTGTTGCGGTGCTTTGGATGACAGCCAAGAGTACTAAGTTTAGCTACAAAACTGGCTCTTTTAAAATAATTTCCTTGTTAAGAAGCTGACTGCAGAGCCTCTGGCCGCTGCTTGGCACCACAAAGCAATAAGCTGGGTGCTGCCAGCGCTGGGAGAAGGCAGCAACCCACAGCCACCCATGGCATTTCTCCCCATGGGTGGTATAGGGCCATCCCAGTGCATCCGAGGGGGAAAGCCTTGCTGCCCGCCTGTGCTGCTTGATGAAACAGACAGCATGTGAATCACACTGCTGCCTGCACATGGTGATGTGGTGATTTACTGCTGGGCAACCCGAGTGAACCAAAATCTGTCTCCCCTGTGGCTGGAAAGCCATGTTAGTCGTGTAACAAATGGTAAAGGGGAGGAAAAGCTCCCTGCAAGTGTTCCCGTGTGCCCACACACACCTGCATGCTTGCTGAACAAGCATGTGTGGGGCATGGCACAGTGGAACAGGGGCAGGGGGTGGCACACGGCTGAGAGCCCCCTCCTCCTCCTTCTCCTCTTGGCTGCCAGTTCAGTTTAAGCCCTTAAGGGATGCTGAGGGCCATCCCACTGGAGTATCTCCAAAGGGCTGAGTGCAAGCAAAGACAGTGCTGATGAGTGGAGGGCACCTGACAGCTCCAGCCGACACTTGTGTGCTGAAATGCCATCAACCAGTCTTACTCAAAGGGTGTCAACAGACCTGATGCTACTGTTGAGTACGCTTCTTTGGTAGGTCTCCATACACCACACAGATGCAGACAGATGCATGCCCACATCATGTGGACACCTTATGCTTTTTCCTGAGATCTAACTGGATTCAAGGGAACCAATAATTTCTAAGATAGCACGCAGCTCCATTGAGAAAAACATTGATGTTGTGTTACGAATTACTCACATTATCTTTATTATTGTTTCTTTAAGGTTTCTGATTTAAATTAGGGTGAAAGGAGGACATTTGTGCAATATCACTTTCTCAGACGTGACTGGCAGAAGCAGAAGAGCTTTCAAGACAGTTCAAAGGCTTGTGGTTAGGGTCTTCTGCAAACCAAGGCCTTAGTAGTTTGGCACCATCCCAGCCACATTGTAACACCACATCAGATCCGATGGTCTCCAGGCCTTACAATACTGCATTCAATTCTCTACCCTCAGAAAAAACACACCCCAGTTGCTTCCCTGTCCTCTGTGTAGAAGCAGGTTTCCTTCTTCGACTTTAAACCAGCATCTATGAACACATTTATAACTACATTTAACTTTTATACAGAACATCCTCTATGAGGAAAACTAAACATTATACTAATCCCAATTAGATTTGAGAGCAAGAATCGTTTATCTATTTCTTTATAATTATTATGAGAATGTATTCAATTTGCTTCTTTCATCTAACAGCAATTACAACTGTTTACCAGTTCTAAAGCACATACTTTAGGAAGCCATGAGTCATATGTCATGCTAATCACTGTTTATTTGGTATTCTCTTCTGAAAATAAAGGGATCGGTTCACAAACCCTTAAACAGAAATGATAAGAAAGAGGGGAAAAAAATAAAAATCAAATGAAGTGGTGCATCAGAAAGAGATAAAAACCCCCTAAGATCTTCCACACGCTAAATAGTTTTACAAAGCACCCATTGTAAAAATCCATCCCTAGGACAAATGCTGACTGCAAATAAGACTGTTCCAGGCAGCACTTTGAAGCCACTTGGAAAAAATTAGCAGCTGAGCGGTACTACAAAAAAAGTCCCATCTCCCTTTAAGGAGATTTGAGCTAAGTTTTAGAAGAGGAAAAGTTCCAGCAAAGAGAGATGAGATAGCCTGAACAGACCACTAATGAATGCACTGCATCTCCTGGGTTACAAAACAAGCCTGTCTGCTCCTGCCTGGCAAAGTTTGGGGGGGATGACTGCTCACACAGCAGAGAAATCTCTTTGTGCTTCCAACATCCTGGGGCATAGCAGGTGGATAGGACCACGATATCCCCAGTATGCCTCCTGCTCTCCTGACAGCCTCTCTGAGAAAATGCCCTAATGCCAGAAATGTACACAGCACTTCTCTGCAGTTAAACCTGCAGACATGGAAACATTACAGAACCCGAGAGAGATAAAGATACCTTACCACCAGTGGTTGGTATGGAGAGAAAAGAACGACGTGGAAACACACGCAGCTAAGGGAACTGGTAGTGGATGGCTCAGCCATGGATGCAGCTCTATGCCACACTCCATACATGCAGAACAGGCCAAAGTCAAGCTTCATCTATTTGTATTGGCCAATCTAAAACTAACGGGAAGCAAATTCCAGCTTAATCCAATTATTTGTGCTAAATTAAAATCCCCCACTAATCCTTCGTCAATGCCCGGTTATTTTACAGAGGGGAGAAGCTGGGGGTTTCTGTGACTCACTGGAAGCTGCAGAAGGTAATGCAAGCATGGGACCTGCTGCGTGCCCCACATGAGAGCCTGTAAAGCAGCAAGGACCCCCTGGGTTCCATCACAGCCACCCTGGGGCTGGACACAGGTGGCAGGTCCCCACCTCTGTGGATTGCACAACCAGTCACACCAGGACAAAAAAGGAAAGGGGTAACCATATCACCCCTTAGGCTTCCGTATGCTATTTGGGGACATGTGGTCAGTGTGGTACACAGAGGGCATGAGTGGCTTAAATAACTGTGGCTGCATCATAAGATCACAGGCAATGTCAGCACACTGCAGACATAAATAAAATCTGTTCTTGTCTCTCCCCAAGACAGACCCAATGCTCTAAAGGGAACTGTATGTCCAGATCAAGATCTGAAACCCCATCCACAAAGTCTCAGCACGCCATTCATCCTCCTCTTCCCTTAAGGCATTGGTCCCCAGCTCCTCCCAACCACCCATGCACCCAGCCCAGGGTGACCTGGCAGGGGAGAGAGAGCATTTTCATGACCAGTGCCCATAGTGCACTTGCTGTCCAGACACAGAGACGTCAGTCTCCACGCATGGCTGCCATCTCAGTGGGCTTCACAAGACTCCCATTCACACCAGCACAACCCCCCCAGCAGCCACTGCCCACGTCTTTTCCAACGCACCAAAATAAACTCATTCATTAAAACACTTGACAGCCTTTTCCCCACAGAGGAGGGAGACGTGCAGAGACTTCTTCTGAAAGCAGCGTTATTCACCACTCGAGTTGCTATTTATTTTTTAGACTACGAAAAAGGAGACATCGATGTACACAGCCCTCTTGAGCAAAGCACGAGTTCATTCTGAACACACACAACACAGGGAGAAGCCAGGAGGTGCTTCCCAAGCCGTGGCCATGCAGAAACCCTGACCTTCTGTGGGTCCAGGAGTCAGCAGGCATTGGAGCAGAGTCCCTCGCTGGCTCACAGAGACCTTGCAGACCATGAGTGTTTCCCTCACCCACTCACACTCATGAATGGCTAAGGCCAGCAAGAGAACTTAAACCATGGGAACAATTCCAGAAATCCCAGCAGCCAATGCATTTTTGCTGGAATAAAGCAAGGATCAAGCTTTCCTAAACCGCACCTTTCTAAAAGAGGAAATAAATACATAAATCCTTCAGCCACTAGTAAAAAAATCAAATGTGAGTTATATTTACTATGCCAATCCAAAAAACAGCTCTTCTGCTTTGGGAGATGGTGGCAAGGACATGACCTTTCTTGCTGTAAGAGCAGGGGGTGGGTGGATGGTCAAAGGACCATGTCCTGTGGAATGAAGTAACTACAGCAGAAACCTACCTCACAGGGACTTTTATCCAAAGAAAGGGTTGAAAAATTAAACCAAGAGGTGCTGCTGTTAGCTACAAGCCCTGTAATGCATCTGGGGATGCTGTTCCATTCACCGTGTCTGTGTTTGGAATGAAGAAATAGTCCTTCAGTTAACAAACCAACCAACAGCCAAAATCAGCCTGCAGTAAGAGCAACTGGTAAAATGGTTGTTAATCAAACTGGGAGTAGGGGGAGGGTTTGAACCTTTATCTCCTAGTCATCAGTAAAAGGAGGTTTTGAAAGGTCATGGGGTAAAATCTTTAAGTTAAGATGAGATCTCAAAATACCCACCGAGGAGAACTGTGAGAAGAAACCCATGCACTCATCCCTCTCTGAAAACATGCTTCCTGCTGCTTCCCAAACATCAGAAGTCAAGGCGTTGGCTCCAGCAGCTCATCTCTCCCTTCCACATATCTCAGGGCAGAAATCAAATATATTTGTGACATTCATAATTCAAGCTCCTTAAACCTCAAAATTAAATTAAGCTTTCCTAATAAGCTACACATCATGGACTTCTTTTTAGAGGGCTTCACTTTTGAAAGGTTTAATAAACCTTAAATAAATAAATAAAGCATTGTACATCAAGAAGTCATAAAGTTCAAATAAGATAACCTTGAATTTAGTTTCCTGCACATGGTAATGAAGCTCCAGAGTATTGGAAATTCCTGCTGCTGTGGAGAAAAATAAATTGGGCAGACACAGTGAGCACTATCCCTTCGTACAGACAAACATAAACAAGATGCAAGAATGCAAAGCCAGCATGTGCGGCCAGCTATAATTTTCTGTGATTAGAGACTAAAATGAAATGTAAAACAACATCCCAGAGTGTCAAATTAGTGAAAAAAGTCATGAACAACATAAAAAGAGGATTTTTTGAAAGTCTTATAACTCCCCATAAAAACAATGAAAATCACAAGCAAATTCATCTTGATATTCATGGGAGTTTCTGCTTGGCTTTACCTGCACCCCCCATTTGCCTTTGGAAGGGGAGGCTTGGTGAGGGTCATTACGTGCAGGCAGGGCCCCAGGCAGCCCCCTGCAACCCCCAGGGATGAAATGCCCAGGTGCCACAGTACCTTTGGCTGGGGCTACCTCCTGCGCTTGCCATCAGTACCACCCCAAACCAAACGCTGATTCACAGCTGAAGGCTTTGCAGGCAGGAAACTCTGCAAGGTGAGCACACATCCCAGGGCAATAAGCAAGATGCTACAAAATATGAGAAGTACTTCAGGGAAGATGTGCAGAAAATAATCTAAGGCTAGAAAGTAGTCCTTCATCCAGACCCAGATATCCTAGCAGATGTAACCACAGTGCTCTGGCTCAGGTCACCAGGAGCAGCAGCACTCCTAAGAGCTGATGCATTACTTGGCCTGCACATCCAACTAACTACATGTTTTCCATCAAGAACAAGCCATGTCTGAAGCCAGAGGTATCCAACCAGTTCAGAAGAGGATCCAGGCTCACCCATGGGGAATGATCTGTCCTAAAGAAACCATCTTTTAGAAACACAGGGATCAAAATAACCTGCCCAAACTGCAGATAGAGAGTATAGACCGATGTGTACATATTATGCATTTAAGCCCCCATTCCACTTGCCTGCTCTGCAATCACCAATGCACGGCCATGCGATAGCCCCTGCCAAGACGAGCTGCTGCAGCAGGGCACGAGGCAAAACGCCTCCCCAGGGAAACAGAAGACACATCAGTGGCTTGTCACCTGTCCTGTGCCATGATCAAAAATCACCTGGCATGCACAGTTACCTCACCTGAAGTGGGGTCTGACGCCAAGGAAGTCTGCGAGGTTTGGCACAAGAGCAATACCCTCCCTGCCTCTTGAGAACCGCCTGTTCCTGAATCTCCTTCTTCCCCAGCCTGTAGCAAGGCTGGGACACCAGCCTGGGAACATCTCCATCTACTGAGCTCTCCCCCAGGCAGCTGCACAGCTTCATCCCCGCTCCTAAGACTAAGCAAGCTCTACCCTGGAAATAATCAGGATTTGTCTTTCCCAGGAGGCTGTGAACAACCACTTGCTCTAATGAACATTTCGACCTCCTCATTTTCTAGCCAAAATGTATTTCTGGCCAGCTCATCCCCACAGCAATTCACTGCCCATAAGCATTCAGCTGCAGGTTTGAAGCCTCGCTAGCAGATGAAGATGCATCTGCTTCTCTACAGATAAACAACACTGCCGAGGAGGCTCCAGACAACACATTAATCCTTCTAAAGTCAGTTGTAATTTAAGGTCATTAAACAAGTTTAAATTTAACAAACTCCATGCGGAAAGCTGGTGCAGCGTGTTCCTATGGACTGTCACATCCATCAGCACGTGTGCATCAGGCTGCTTCCCAACACAGTTTTTCATTATCCCACGATTTAGAGAATGGAGCCATCGAGCTCTCCAGTCATAAGCAGGAAGAGGTGATAGGAAGAGATGTGCTCTATCTCCTCCTTCCCTTCCATCCCACCCACTCCCTTGTCCTGGTTTTGCCAGGAACAGAGTTCGTTTCCTTCCTAGCAGCTGGTGCGGTGCTGTGTTTGGGATGTAGGATGAGAACACTGTTGGTAACACACTGATGTTTTAGTTGTTGCCAAGCAATCGAGGACTTTTCAGCTTCTCACAGTGGCCTTTTCTGCCCTATGAAACAGTTTTTTATCTCAGCCCACGAGTTTTACTTTCCCCCTCCTCCCCCCTTTCAGCTCTCTCCCACCCCCCACCCCACCTTTACAAGCAGGGGGGCGAGCAAATGGCTGCTGGTTGTTTCAGGTACCGATCCGGTTACACCCCGACAGCCCTTATGTAGGACACGCAGTTGGGTATCAAAGCAGCAGGACCCTACCCCCCTGACTTCCAACATGTCAGCAAAATACCTGCCTGTCAGTCCCTTGTGAAGAGTCTGAGTGGAAGCTACAAGTTCAGTGACAAAAACCTCACTGCCATGACAAAGGCCAAATCAACGTGCTGTGATCCAGAGGGGGAGGTGATGGCTCAAGACTCAAAAGCTCTAAGGGAAGCAGCACAAAGCACATGACCTCATCAACCAGGGCTGTTCAGAAGCAGGAGATGGCAAATCCAGTCTTCTACAGAAATGTTACTCAACCAAAGGATTTGGAAAGCGTTCCCTCA
This sequence comes from Laterallus jamaicensis coturniculus, assembly GCA_022605575.1. NCBI lineage: Eukaryota > Metazoa > Chordata > Aves > Gruiformes > Rallidae > Laterallus > Laterallus jamaicensis. Next base: position 18,665,980 of record JAKCOX010000014.1, read on the forward strand.
TTTTCAAAAGAGGCTGCAAGGCCAGCAACCTGTGCACCTGTCCTGTGTTCACGGCCATCCCTACAACAGCTCGTCCTCCCATCCCCGTTCCCTAAGTGACACCAAAGAGTTACACTGCACATGCCCATCTATAACCAGCCTCAGTGACACACTGACATTTTGAGTCCGTAGCTCTTCACACACCAAGGATGGACTAAACTGCATGTGAAACAGCTCCTCCTTTTCCCTGGTTGAACTGGCATCAGGAGAGACATTTCAGAGTGTGTGGAGCTAGAAAATAAGTATCCAAAGGCTCACAGGAAAGACCCCGTCTCTCTTCATTCCTTTAATCTTTCCTTCTGGCTGTTAAGGGTCCTGAGAGATAACTTCTGTTGGTTTATCACCTTGAGAGGGAGGGCAAGAGCATGTAGTACAGAAGTGAGTCTAGAACTGAGATCACCCAGGGAACAAGGCCTCTCTTTAAAGGCAGAAGCAACCTCCAGCAGAAAAACAGAGAACACTGGACCGAAGGATCTCATGAGGCCATTTGACTTGCTGACCTGTTGATGCTTAAGCCTAGGGCAATGCTTAGCCTTTCCCACCCAAGTGTACCGCTCCGCTGCTAAGGCTTTCAGTTTTAGCTGGCAGCCTCTCCTTGTTTTTAACCTTTCACCCAGCAGCAATATCAGTAATTACAGATTCTTCTTCTAAGACATTCAGCTCCAGTACACTTGAAGGGGGATCAAAGCTGGAGGTTATGAGCCTGGTTTTGTCATCAACCTGGTTCAAGTCACAGCAAGTCTCTGAACTTATTTTACTGCCGCCACAAGACTTTGATGCAAGCTTTTCCAGGAAAGATCTACTTGAACTCAAGGCAAAAAACACCATGAGAGCCCCTGCACCATGCTCTTGAACCTGGCACCAGCATCCTTCACGAATTCTGTTAGGCCCAGGGACAGACCAGGCTTTGAAGAGATCCCACCACAACTGCAGAGTGTTGCTGAAACACCACAAACACACCTCATGTTACCCCTGGGTTTGCCCAGGAGGTTGCACATTACTGAAGGCACAGCTTGCCTCTCCCAAAGCAGGATGCAGGGAAGAGCACAGCTGGTTCCAGCATAAGTCCCCTTTAAAACATAACTGTGATACTTGCTTAGGCCAAAGATCTCTCTAGCCCAGCATCCTAAGGTGACTTTGTCCAGTCTTTGAGCGAGTACCCACAGTGATGAGGAGTCATCAGGAACCACCTCCCACAGGTTGTTTGAAGTCGATGCCTGCTGGCCCTTGCACTGTGAGAGATGACAAACAGTCATCCCTGCTCCATGTCCCGCCAAGCTCCATGTGTGTTTGCAGGTTTTCATCATACCCTCGCCCCCTCATCATTTGTTTTCCAGGCAGCGTGAGCTCCTGTGTGTGTGCATCTCTAAAACTCACCCTGCTGCTGGCAGTACAGTGATCACAGCTGCTCACCAAGGGGTGTCACCCCCACAAAGAGGGACCACCATGGTGCTGGGAGGGATGGCACATTCAGGTGGCAAAAGCAGAAGTCTCATTAACTGAAAGAGGCTTCTTAAACTGACAATGGTTAGATGCAAAAAATACATTAACCTATGAGCAATTGCATTCATCTTTTCTTATTTTAAGTGCCCAACAGAGGCTCAATGATGAGACCTCTGTGGGAGGGTGGAAGCAGCAGAGTTGTAACTTGTCCTTCAGGCTGTTTCACTCCCCTCAGACATGAAATCCAGAGATTATGTCACATGTTCCAGCACCAAACCTGAGTCTTTATAAAAATGGTGGCTGGACAGACTAGCTCCTTTCTTTGGAGGCTGGGCAGTCTCACTTTCCTGCATCATTTGCTGAGGTATCTCTCAGCCCAACCTGCAGCCACCATGCAGAGGTAACCACCACAAAACATCCCAGGGGACAGAAGGCAACAGGTCTTAAAGGCTTTAGATGTAAAGAATAATACCAGACACCAAAGAAATACTCCATACTCCAGAAAAGTTGCTCACAGTCCAGAGCTTCCATCGGAAAACAAGACTATTTTTTGCTCAGACAGAAGATGGTGAGTAAACACAGAGCAGTGGGAACAAAAGTTTTAAATAGGATTTTCCACTAATGACTTGGTCTTTATCATTTCCATTTTTCCACCTCTGCAGGAACACCATCCCACAGCTGGAGGAGGCAAGGGGCAGGACACAGCCTCTCCAGGAAACATCGCACTGCAACTTGACCAGTAAAACATCAGATCCCATTCATCACTTCATAAATTTGATTTCCAAACTCAATTTGGAAATATCAATATCTCAAATTTACAGTTTTGTTAAAAAAAAATCTTTAAAAACATTCACCAGACAGTATTTTGGTCTTTCCCCCACCCCACCTCCAGCAATTCAGAAGTGTTCATAGCAGTTTTTCCTTTTCTTTCCCTCACAACAGAAAGTTTTCCTCAGCCCCCAGGAAATCCCTCTACACAGAACAGCAAGGCTAAAGGAAAACGCCTCACAGGCAAAAAAAGCAGAGCATTATAGAAAGATTTTTCTGTTCTCTTAATCAAGAAGAGTTTAAGTCTTAACAAGCTACAAATGTTAAAGAACTAATTCCACACACTTTTCTTTCCTTCAAATTAGGTTCTGTTATTCTTTAAAATTGAAAAAAAAGATAGCATTTTGCATTGTAAATTACTTCCACTCCTGCCCCTTGAAGCCTCAATGAGCTGCACTGAAATTCTCCATCCAGCCAGGCTGCAGAAACATCTTTAACAGAAGAAAGAAAAAAAAAAATCTACACTTTGCCATGAGCCTGACTGCACCCTCCTCCTATCAAGCCCAAGTTATATTCACAGTAATTTGGTGAGACTTTTTAAAAGTGACATTTCGAGTACAACCATCCAGCAGCCTATTCCTGGCAGAAGGGCAAGGAAGGGAGGATATGTGCACCCACACCAACTTTCTGACTTAATTGGGGTCCGATGGCACACAGAGCGATGCGGCGCGCGAGGAGAGCCGCAGATGTGACCAATTAGCATTTCCCCTTGTATCCTGGGCATGGGGAAATGTTACCTCGCCTCCCTGTCGGTAACAGCGGCAGCGAGCACGTTGCAAAGCCATCCGCACGGCATGCTGAACTGATGGCTCGCTTAATTAAATACACTGCTGAGCAGTGGCAAGGATTTCATGGGGTATTTTGACAGGCAAAGGAGGTAGGAACCCAGAATATTGTGCTGTTTCAGATTTACTTTTGCTGCAACCTATATTAAGTGTGTCCCTAGTGGCACTGGTTGTTTTTTAAAATCATATATAGAGAAATTCTACATGGAAGAGCTACACTCATGGAAAATAGGTTTAAACTCAGGTGTAACCCCATCCTGAACTACCTAAAACAGGCAGCAGCATCCTCTTCTGCAATGAATATTTCAGGATCTGTTCTCCTTGCATAGGGTAAGGGGCTTCAGACAGGCCAGAACTGAAGTCTGAGAGCATTTAAGGAGAGGAAATACTTGCATGCTGGCACATCTCACCTCTTCAAGTCAAACAGACATGCAACTTCTTTTACAGAATCACAGAATCATAGGGGTTGGAAGGGACCTCAAGAGATCATCTGGTCCAACCCCCCTGCCAAAGCAGGCTCCCTAGTTCATATTGCACAGATCAGTGTCCAGACGAGTCTTGAATATCTCCAGGGAAGGAGATTCCACCATCTCCCTATGCAGCCTATTCTAGTGCTCTGCCACCCTCACTGTGTAAAAGTTCTTCTGCATGTTGGTGTGGAACTTCCTCTGCTCCAACTTGCAGCCATTGCCCCTTGTCCTATCTCCACAGCCTACTGAAAAAGGGCTGGCCAATTCCCCCTGCATCCCATACTTAAGATATTTATAAACATTAATTAGGTACTCCTTTAGTCTTCTTTTCTCTAGACTGAACAGTCCCAGCTCACTCAGCCTATCCTATTACACGAAAGCCCTGCATACTGAGCAAAACACCCATTTCATTACAAGAAAACACCTTCAAATCACCGATTAGCACAGCAGGTACCTCACACACATCATCCCAGAACAATTCTTGTTCATAAAGTATTTTCTTCAACGTTAAAGATGCACCCTTGCCACAGACACCTTCAAGTGGCAGCACCATACGTTACCAGGGAAAATCGGTGTTGACATTGACATTTTAAGTTTAAAAGAAAATGCAATTTACAACTAATGTGCTTCCAGATGAAAGAAATCTAGTTATCTTTTATGAAAGCAATTATTTAAGCTATCAGAAATAAAACAAAGCTGCAACATGTTTGACAAGTGACATGCCCCAAAACTGATGAAACAGAAAACAGATAATACCTTTTTCCCCCCAGTCAGCCCACGTTAAAGAGGAGCGAGGAGAAGGGGAGAGAGAAAAGCCCCCATCTATTCGGGCATAAATTAAATGGACACATTCAATATCATTCTGCATCAGGAGTACAGCAGTTTAACTGACAAACAATTCAAGAGAGCCCTCTCCACTTCCCTGGTGCTCAGAAAGGCGCGTTAATACCGGGACTGCAACATAATGCTGCGATGTTCCCTATCCGGTAGCTTAGCAACTGTTTTTATTTCTTAAGGCTTGTCTGAGAAAGAGGGGCAAGGAGGATAAAGCAGCATGGAGGAAGCAAATGTCATGTTTGGTTTCTTTCCGAGTGGCTGACGAGAGGGGCTAAGGACACACGGTCGTGATGGCTGGGAAGGATGTGGTGCTCATGGAGGGGCTTGGGAATCAGCAGGCGGCAAGCCCGACCCAGCAGTTTCGCCGCATACCCACCCACGAAGGCACAGAGAAACCTCACCACATCTAGAGCACAGCCAAAGTAGAGCAAATGCATTATTTATTACCAGTGGCTCGAAGAAAAAAATAAAAAGAACAAAAAAAGAAGGGGGAAAAAAAAGAAAGAAAGAAGATGCTCGGAGACTCCTTCCTCCCTGTAGTTCTCCAATTCTTTAGCCACATCAAAATTCTTCCTGCTTAATCTCTGCTGCCTGCTTGAGAGGGAAAGAAAAGCCTGACTAACAAAAAGCCAGAGCTTGCCCAGGCCCAGCAAGGCTCCGCTTTCTCAGTGAGGAGGGATGGCCGGCTTGCTGCCAACACGGTAGCCCGCAACCACCCAGTCTCACTTCCAAAGATGTACATATTATTACCAGAATACTTCACCTGAACAGCACTAATAAAATACGAGGGGATATTAGCTAAGCTGTAAAAATCTATAAAAATTCTGCTTTACAAGAGATATTTACCTATGAATCAGCAGTTGGGTTAATTCATTATTCAGCAGGCTTGTTATTTACAGTGTATTACAGCTTTGTAAATTATTTATATGTGCTTGTCTCTGTCTGTGCATGATTTTCCCTTAAGAGACGAGAAATGTTTATCATCTCCCACACAGGGAGGTTGTTTCAGTCAGAGGTAGGATATTAAAGCATCTGATGCTCCACTCCGGCTTTCTTCTCGTCTACATCCTGTTGCGCCATCGTGTACACGGATCCAAACACACCGAGTGCAGGGATCCCAGGGAATCGACCCCACCATCTGGGAGCCTTCAACTTGAAAAACACAACTTTCTTGCACCATGTAGGCGAGCATCTGTTTAGACAGCAGCTACCCCGGGGGCACTGCCAGCCCCAGCTCTGGGAGGAAAAGAAACTTTAAGTTTTGTTTCATGTCGAAGTGTGAAAACCCACCATCAAATCAGATTCCTAACGGGGAACTTTTTAGCTGCTAATGGTAGGTCAGGTTTTAAAATCTGCTATTTCACATGGCAGACGCCAAGAAAACCACTGTACTTCTCTCCAGGAGCAAACACTGTCTCCATCCCTGCAAGCAGAGAGCTGGACCATAGCTATGGAAAAAGTCATCAAACACACAAGCTCCATGGTACATGGAGCTCATGGTCTGGGGCGCCCAGCACGAACCACAGAAACAGTAAAAGCTCTCTTAGATCCAAATAATGTCAACGGGAGCTCAGGGGATTTTTACAAGTATCCTAAAATCGGTCAGCCACCCAGCTCCCACCAAGCTCCAAGTGCAGATGAGTACTTCAACCCTCACAGAGCTGTAATGAATAGGGCTTGGCACCCGCCACCCTTGCAAAGCGACTCTGGTGACCCATCACATCCTGTCTTTCCTTAGCCTAGTAAATCAGGAAAATATAATGTTAAAACACAGAGGTTTTTAAGGCATTTAGCACACTTAAGACTTTCCATCAATAAAAAGAAAATAAAATTGAGCCTATGTTTCTGTAATAATTAAATTCCAACCCCCATGCAAATGCAACTTGGTGCCCAGCCAAGATAAGCAGTTTGTAGTAAACATGAGCTGTGGCATTTGCTGTTCCCCAACATAAAAATACGTGCAGATGGACGTGTGCTAAGCCACATCATTAGCTCGGAGTGTGCCTGCCTGTTCAGCAAGTGTAACAACAAATTCAGAGCGGGAACACTAACAACTGTAAACAGCACACTTCTATGTTCCCATGCACTGATAAAAGGGAATTAGCTTTTGTAAAAAATCAAAGTTGGGAAGTTTGAGAAAGATCAATTCCAAACATCTCTCTCGCTGATTGGAGTAGTGAGGACTGACCTCAAAAGACAGCAAATGAGGAGGAATAACAAAGGAGCAGGTGGGTGAATGAGCTTCAGTGCAAATAAAGGTATGAAGAAGGCCCCATCAAGGTAGAAAGCATCCAGGCAGAAGCAGCCGGAAGGACTGGTGGGGCACAGCAGAGACACCAAGGGCTAGATGTTAGCATGACCTCACAGGGTCAATCTCTAATGGTGGTGGCAATCAGAGGTCACATTTGCTTGACCAGACCACAGGAGGACCAGGACTTGGCAGCTTTGGGGAGCTGGAGGAGCCCTTTCACAGGGCTGGGGATGGGCTCTGACCAGCCCGCATTGTGCTGGCAGGTGCCATGGCTGCTCTGCAAGGTCCCACACCACCACCATCTGCAGAGTGCCCAAGGCAGGGTGGGAAATTAAGTCATAAAAGAAAATGACTGAAGCAGTCTTCAACTTGATTAAATATTAAGACCATTTCTATGTAAAGTCGGTGTTAAACCACTCTAACCTCATTACCAATTTTAAAAATACTGTTGGTAATGTCAAGCTTAATTTATGTGGGTCCACGCCAACACAGAACTAGAGTCTTTTTATTCATACTAAAACTACAAAATTTCTGACCTCAAAGAAGTCGGTCACACAGTTACTGCTTCTTTTTCACAATCTACTGATCATGAAAAGTTAATGAAACTGCTTATAGATAGGATAAAAAAAATAATTTTCTCCCTTTTGAATGAAGCTAATGCATTTCCCTGCTGTATCAGAAACCACAGCGGCCCAGAAACAGCCAATTCTTCACTCTCCGAGCTCCTATCTCTAGGTCTTAAAGAACACTGCCTTGTTGTCTTGTCATCTTTGCCTTAGCAAATGCTCCAAATGCAGTTTATTCTTACGCATTTTGATGATGCTACGGTTTCCCCATTCACAAGTGACTTCCCAAGATAAAGATTCTTATTAACAGAAGCCTGCTCTTCAGCTGGCTGAAAAGGGAATTTATTAGAAACACCTTCAGTGACTCAAAGCCTCCACTTACATCTCAGCAACCAATTTTTCAATGGGGCTCCCACATGAAAGCAATACAGCTGTAAGAGCAAGACAGAATCTGAGACAATAATTTGTGTCAGGAATCTGCAGGGGTATTTTCAAATAGTATTTTCAAACCACCACATAGTTTCTTGCTCTCCTGCTATCAGCTGAGGATCCCAAATACTTCTGTTCATTACCTGTTACCCAGAAATGGGATTTTAGCCTTTGTTTTGAAGAGAAAACTTTTATTATTCTTTTATTAAAGAAAGTTTTAAGGCATTCAAGCCACCCAGCTGGGCTAAGCAGCTGTCAACTGCACATAGGGGGTTGGCAGATCCACCCTGCAAGGAGGTACCGTGCTAGTCCTGACTTCTTCGAATCGCTTCATTCTCTCCAACTGGAAACACTAACTGGGATTAGATAAAGTGGGGAACTGAACTTGTGTTTTCTTGCCTATGAAGAAACAACCAGATGTACTAATCCTCAGATCTTTAGGAGCATGTTAACAACAGGCAATCTGTCCAAATTTTTTCCCATTTTGAACTCTCTCATTAGAAGAGCAGCACAGATGCAAAGGCCATTTCAGTATTGCTCATGTGCACCTGATATGCTCCAGATAATTATATTTCAGTAGAGCATTGCAAATGCTATTTTTGCATGTGGTAATTGAATTCCAGGTTTTTTTCCAAACAGAGTTTGAGACAAAAATCACAAGCAAAGCCAACAGTAATTAATATATCAAGAATGCTACAAATCCTAACACAGACACACAGAAAAATCTATACAACTTATTAAGTATTTATGCATTGACACTAGATATTTTTCCTGGCTAAGGAAGTAGGAACACCAAATCCAACACAACACAGGCACTCTTCCTCAGTACATTTTATGGCTACCAGCCCATGAGAATCACTTTAATAAATATAAATGCAAAAATCAAGATTCAAGTCAATTATTTAACTGAAGGCTGTTCCTTGCTGGTCTAAATCGTAACTAAACCCAGCAGTTTAAATCAATGAAGCTTAACACATTTAAGAGGCCTGATGCAAGCCTGCCCATCACTATGGCCTTTTTGTTTTTAAGCAAAAGGAGTAAAATCCTGACTCTAGCAGAATCTGTGGGATTTCCGCTGTCCTTTTTTATGCCTATTGCTCAAGGATTGTGTGGGAAGCCAGTGACCCATCTCAAGCCATGCACAACTCCCAGCCAGCCCCTGGCAGCAAGTCCCTCAGCCCTGGCACCAGGGAGGGTAACTCAGCCCCGTGGCAAGGAGACAGCTTAGCTAAAGATGTCACAGCCAGGCCAACACCGTGACTGCAGTGGACAAGGGCAAGGAGGAGGTGACCACAGCTCCCCGTGGATGTGCTTGCAAGGATTTCTCCTTGTTTGCACAGAACAAACCTACATTCCTACCAAGGCACAAGAGAACATAAGCACCCAAACCAAAGCAGCCCCTCCAGACACCACTGTGTGCCTGCTCACAACCCAGAGCCTCAGGAGCCTCAGCCTCATGAGCCCGGAGCTGGGTACTGCAGCAGAGTACTTTCCATGCAACTTGCTAATAGTACTCCTGAACTAGGGAGGGAACTAAAATAGTGCTTTTCTATGCTTTCCCCCAAAGACCAGGAGTAGTAATACCCCTCTCCTTACAGCTCCTTCCCTAGGACCCATCTCAGCATGTAAGCCCTAGGTGGGCTTTGGTTTCTCACTGCCAACAGGAATCATTCAACTGTCCTTGGAGAAAACCCGGCTTCCCAGCTGTGTGTATCAACGGGGTATCCGCAGTGCAGAAGACTCTGTAAGCAAACAGAAGCATGATGCCAACTCTTCCCTCTACAATCTGGTCCTTATTAATTTAAAATTATTTGAAAACTCCAATGAAACATTGAATTAAAATGTAATTGCAGGGGTTGGGAAAGGTTGTGGCACTGAAGCTCTCATGAAGCTGCTTCATCTACATGACATTTTGGCAGCATTTACTGCCAGCTATGCAGTTTGAGCACGGAAGCTGATAACCAAAGGGAGAAGGATCCTAGGACTGCCAATTTTGGAGCATCACCCCACACTCAGATAACTATGCAAAGTACCATTCACAGCCAGGACACCTCATTATAAGAATCTTTTAACCTGCCCTGCAGCATAAGACACTTCATATAACAAAAGAGACATTCCAACAACAGCAAAAAACTCTAAAACCCACAAGAAAACCCCTGTTCTTGGTCGGTTTTGGCATACCACCTCAGACTGAGTACATGCAGCATTCTTGCTTCAGCTCTGAAGGCGCATTCTGGCAAGCATTTATCTTGGAGGTACGGTGTGCCACAGCCACACTTCTCTTTCAGCTCAGCTCTTTTTACCCCATATTGACTCCCCATCACATAGCCACAACTAAAGCAGTGGAGCAGAGGCAGCTTCAGCTGAGGAATAGAAATGCTCTTTAAGCCACGGTCTCAAACAGCGTGGGCAGACACCGAGTTAGATCCATGTTCTCCCGCTCTTATTTCATATTCATCATCATCCAGCAGCAGTCACCAACGCACTCCCCCGGCTCTTCTGGGACTCAGCCACACATGGCTGTCCTGCTGCCCCTGGCACACAGAGTTTCCCCTCGCTGGGCTGTGTCTAAATCCCCCCCAGCCCATGCCCACCAGTGAGCATGGCTGCAGGAATAACCCCACACCACTGCCACATGTCCATTTTCCTACTGCCGTGACTCTCCGGTGGGCACTGTGTCATTAAAGGTGGGTACTCTGCTGCATCGAGGTCACATCCTGCATGTGCTGTGGCACCAGTCAGTAACAGGATAGCAAACATATCTGATATTACGTACTGCCCCAGTTTGGGCAGAGCACTTCTGACCTCCCCAGCATCCATCCGGCTGCTTCACATCAGCACAGACAATAGCTCACGAAGAAGCCCAAAAGCTTTCGCACGCCCACCATCAGCCGCATGTATAAATAGAGACTTGCCTGCTCAACAGACACTGCATCCTACGGCAGCTCCAAGTAACTCAATACCCTCCCACTGCACCACCAGCCTCTCCCTCAGACACCCATATAAAGATGTCTTTGCAGGCATCTTTAAAGAACCTGAAAATCCCACAACTCCAGCAGAGCAGAAGCATGTTGTAAGTCAGCAAATCCCACATGAGCCTCACGTTTCTACCAGGTTGCTCTGCCCACAGTTCCCTCCTGGCATCTCCGCTGCTAAACTGGGACATGGGGAACCAGCCAGACTCCTGCATCACTTAGTGACGTCCCTAAATAAATCATCACCGACCAGCACCTAGCTGGAAGGTAGCAGGGTGGCACTATGACATGCGGTCCCATCAAGCAGAGGGGTAGGGGAAGCACAGCTGCAGGCTTGTCCTCTTCCCAAACCTGTCTATATGCACTCACCAAGGGATGACTCAAAGATGAGCACTGGGCTCAGCCAAATGGGGTCCCTGGTTGCAGGGACAAGTCCTGTGTGCGCTGTTGCTCCACCACATCCAAGATGAGTTGGCCGCAACTCATCTTTCATGTGCGTTTGCCAGAAACACTGTGGCTGTTGTTTTATTCAGCCTCAAGGAACACAAAGACACTTGCCAAAGACGTGGCAAACATACCACTTGTTCAGCTAAATATAGTCACTCCTGTTTCTCTTCAGGAAAAGGCAGATCCAGAATTTAAATTAAACAAAGTCTACCAAGCCCCTGAACAATGAGAGCTCCCCTCTCAGCCCCCAGCTCTCCATCAGCCCAAGAAGGACGTAGAAGTCTTCAGAGAGATGGATCTTTATTTAGAGACACAGATTAGCATACAGGACTTCGCTGTACAGTAAGTCCCTGTGAGACAGTCTGAGGCGACACCAGCCACAGACAGTTATTGATTACGAGTCAAAATGAAGAACAGTCTGTTTTGAACTGAACAATTTTATTACAGCCTTTACTACCAAGGCGCTGTGGCTCTGAAGATTGGCTTCAGTAAGCAAATCTCTGGGCTATCTGTCAAAGGCAATGCTGGCATATTACTCTGCAGGGCTATTCAAGTGACCTTAAAGGAACTGTCTGGACCTCCGGTATTTGTGCAGGTCAAAGACTCTCTTCATACATTCTGAAGACATACAGTAGATATACAGCATTGTGTCAAAAGATGGACTTTTCCTTTTTCTAACTTCAGTCTTTTACATGATTTAGTCATCAAGAATGTGGGAAACTTCTAGTTGGGAAGTACTGAGACACCACGAACCTCACAGTCATTCATGCTTTCTACGCCCACAAGGAAGTTACCCAGCTTCATGGCAAATATCTTCCAGAGCTAAATAACTTCTCAGTCTCTAAAGCTGGTTATTTCACTTGGCTGGGTGTTAATACCAGTTTCAAACAAGTATCATCTTCCCAAGCTAACATCTTCCCAACATGACATGGAAACTAAATACAAGGTTGCATCTCACTGCTGCTGCTGGTGGTGCACAGTGACGTGTTTAACAACCTGCTCCTATGCATCAGCATGACCACAGCTTGGTTCTACCTCTTCTTTCTCAAGTCTGTGGCATTTATTTACTTTAATGTCTTTCTTACTTGCTTGGCTTGGTCCATACCCACCCACACCCACAGATTTCAGCACAGCGTAACGCAGCAGTTTGCTACTAACCTGCCAGCCTTCTGAGCAGCAGTTACACGCAGGTAAGCAATAAAGCCACCAGCCTGCTCACCAAGAACTCTTCCCACCTGTCAACAGATGCTTAGAGCAACATCATGAATATTAAACAACCAACTTGTGCACCAACATTCAGCTCGGCAGCTGCTTCTTGCTTTCCTAGTAAAAAAAGCCAACAAAAAAAGCAGTTTATACCTTCTCTAGATCTGATGGCAAATAACAGTGAGCTCTCCAAATCTGCAGCTTTCTACACAATACACCCACTCTGTTGTCACAATACTTCAGCAGAAAAATAATCATGTTCCTTGAAAAATCTTGCAGTTCAGGCCCAAACCCAAGCCGTTGCCCTATGCTGGCAAGGGACTGCATGCATCTGCAAAGGTTGAGATCTGTTCTTGTGGCTGAGATCATGGCAAGGACATCCTCACTCGTGGAATAAACATCATCCCAGTGGCATTTCCCACAGCAGAGGGGCAGGCAAGCAGCCTCGTTCCTCCCGAGGAACCAACAAAGTGGGTGCAAGCATAACTTATTCCTAAAAGGGAAATTTGGGCTAACGTAACTTGCAAGAGCACCCAGGTATCTGCCTCTTCCTGACTACAGCCACCTGGAAATTTGGTATTTAGAGGAAACCAGCACTACAGCCAGAGCTCTGAGATGCTCGAGTGATCCCTGCACAAAGGGCCTACAGGGATGTGCTGCACTCACTTAACCAGCTCATTCGCTTTTCAAGTTCTTCACTTTACCCAAGCTAATTTGATCATTCAGTTTTTCTTTAGCAGGGACAGGGAGGGGATTGTCCCTCTCTACTCTGCCCTCATGAGGCCCCACCTGGAGTCCTGTGTCCAGATCTGGGGCCCCCAATACAAGAAAGATGTAGAACTGTTGGAGAGGGTTCAGAGGAGCCACAAAGATGATTAGAGGGCTGGAGCACCTGCCCTACAAAGAGAGGCTGAGGGAGCTGGGCTTGTTCAGCCTGGAGAAGAGAAGGCTGTGGGGGGACCTCATTGCAGCCTTCCAGTACCTGAAGGGAGCTTATAAGCAGGAGAGGATTCAACTTTTTAAAAGGATAGACAATGGCAGGACAAGGGGGAATGGATTAAAACTAAAGGAGGGAAGGTTTAGATTGGATATTAGGGGGAAGTTTTTTACAGAAAGAGTGGTGAGGTGCTGGAACAGGCTGCCCAGAGAAGGAGTGGATGCCCCATCCCTGGAAGTGTTCAAGGCCAGGTTGGATGGGGCAACCTGGTGTAGATCCAGGCCTGAGGTTGGTGGCCCGGCATGTGGCAGGGGAGTTGGAGCTCTATGATCCTTGGGGTCCCTTCCAACCCATGCCATTCCATGATTCTATAATTCTTTGTTTCTTTCTTCCAAACATTGATTTTTGCTTTCTCATTCATGACTGAGCATGTTAAAAAGATGAAATAACAATCCATCAGCCACAAGAAATAGAATATTATTTTGCTCCTGCAGTTACAAACTGGTACATTCTCCTTCTTCAACTATCCGCCATATTCAGAAAAGTAGATGGCATCATTCAAACAAAATTAAAATAGATAAGAGCACGCTAACTTTTTTATGCTTTATGACAATGATCTTTATGTTTTTGATTTGAAAGTGCAAAAACTATGCCAGATCCAAGGTAAAACAGAGTGCGTCATGGGAAAAGGATTAGCGAACACCCTTCCCCTCGTAGAGCGAATGCAGATTCCACCAAGGTTTTGCAAGCCTTAAGATTAATGAGACTGAGGTTGGCCACAGTTTGGGAAAAGAGAATTTCCTCTCACAGCAAACCCTGAGTGCACATGCATTTATGTATGATTATGCACCCACAGCAGAGGAAAGCATGCAACACAAACATACACAGGTCTGCATTGCAAAATCTTAGAACTAAGATGCCTTGTGAAAATTCACAGGCATTTGGGGGCAAGGGGATACTGAATATACATTTAAAAATAAATAAAATATTTAGCTAGAACTGTTTGTACCCACACAGCAGCCAACAGCGTGCATGATGAATAAATGGATGGACTGTGGTACTTTCACCCCTTCAGTCACCTGAAAAAAGGGAGGTTGGGTAGGGTAGGCATCAGGAGAGAAAGCTCTCTGGTTCAGACAAGAAATTAAGCCCTTCCCCAAGCCTCCTTTATCTGTAATGCCAATGTCACCAAATGTGTATCTGCTTGGCTGAGAGCACCAAGTCCTCAGGCTGCGGGCGTCCATCCCACGCCAGGAGCCATCATAAAGGGTGCTCCTGGCCCCGCAGCCTTGCTCCAGCCCATCCTCACCTCACCCAACATGCAGCTGCAGCGTGCAGAGAAGATGCTGCACGTGTTTGGTTTCACAGCAGTGGAGAAGTGGAGAAAGGAAAAGACTCAAAGTCATTGCAAAGGCACATCTGAGAATGCAGCTTCGCTCAGAGATGTTACGATACGTGGAAAGCAGCCGAACTCATTTTTGAAAGCGTTTTTCCTCCTTCTAAAGGCTCTGCTGCCATCCTGGTAAAGTGTACCCTTGTCAGTCAGCGGCTAACCTTGTCAAGGGGAAGAAAAGGCTGGGAAGTGACAGGTTTGACAATCTGTCGGATGTCTGGTGCTCTGCTCTCCTCCTGATCTGATCACTATCAAACATTAAACCACTGTTCCTCCACACAGGAGTGCAACTCGATGCCTGCAAGCCTCAGCCAAGGAAGATAGTGAGGCTGGTAAGCTGCCAAGATCCTTGCTTTGTCCCTTCCTCACATGTTCTAGATTCCCCTTTTATCATCTGGCTGTTGAATGTGTCACACTGGGAGCAGTCCCATAGGAGTCCTGAACAGGTCACTGAAATTACCATAAGGTTTCAGGAAAATAGGAACAACAGGTGGGTGATAGAGTTGTAACATCTGAAAGGAGAGACCTAGGTGACAACTGTCTGGTTGCCAGTCTGCACAATCTACCGTGCAAATCCTATTCCCATCTTGGAGAAGCTCCAGACAGACCAAAATCTTCCCCATCTCCCCAGAAAAGCAATAAAGTCCACTCCCATGCCACATGTACTGCAAACTGCAGCACAACATTCATTCCTTCCGTCTTTAGACACCCACTGAATGAGATCATCTAAACATAAGGACTCTCTTCCTCTCTGTTCAGAAGGGGATAGAATATTTTAATTCATCTCTTCCCTCCACACACAAAACCTCTGCTTTTCCGGAATAGCTTTCAGGATTCACAAGAAAAGCAGCAGCACTGACTGTAAAAATCCTGCTCTTTTTACTCTTTAATTCCACTGACACTGCAAGAGTCAAAGGCTGAATAGTCAGGAGGAAAAAAGCATCTTGCAAGCAGTAGCTTGGCTTAGCAAAGTGAAGTTGGAGCTGTACCGTGTATCTGAAGAGGCCACCTAGCCAACAGATGCCAAGGACAGACTACAAGTACCACTTACATCGTTCTTTCATTGTGTTCATATTTAACTTCCAGCAAGATGGTCTGCTATCTTCCCAGATCCCAGTGGGCTTAAGTCAAAACTTGTGTCTGGTTAATTTGTTTCATTAAGACCTCACCACAAAAATGAGATGCCTGCTGCAAAGTCCAGGTGCTTCAACTCCATGTTGCCATCCAACACTCAAGCTGACTTAAGCAAAAGGCAACTTGGGGGCTTCCTCAAGTCTGAGGGGGCTTGTTAGCTCTTCACAGCCTTCTCTGTTAAAGTGCAACTGAAAAAGCAAAGCAGGCAGGGGAACAGTGCCTCAAAAACAACAGTCCTCAAGTTGTACCATGCAAGCAAGAGGAGGCACGACCAGACTTCCAGAGCACTTGGAGAGCATGGTCTTGCTCAGCCCCCTGTAACAGATCTACAGCTGGGCAGCAGGTCAATCACCTGCTGTCTGTTCGGGTACTGCTGCTGCCCCCAAAACGCCTCGGATGGGCACATAGCTGCAGCATCCCTGGGACAGGAGGTAACAGTTGCTCCCACTGTCAGGCAGCAGCAGGTAACGAGGAGCGATGGGCTCTGAAGCACTGAGACCTGTCAAGGGGAGTGGGGGTGCTGCTGTGTGACAGCACAGGACAGCAAGGTTCGCTCTGCAGGGAGCTCTCATCCTTTCTGTAAGGCCAAACAATCAAACTCAAAATACCAGCCAAGCTCTCAGGAATATATAAATCCTTGTTTGGGTCCCTGTAGCTTGTTTGCCTGAAAACTTGTGTCTTAGTTGGGTCTTTTTTTTTCCCTTTATTTCCCCCCAAACCAAACAGAAGATACCAAACGCATTCACCTATTACCACTCTATCAATACTTCAGATCCTGCAGCCCAGGATATCACTCTCATGCCAGCAGGACAAAGCTGCCCTTTCCTCCTCTGCTCTGCAGCCTCCTCACCTCCGCTCCCTCCACTCCGTGCACACAGAGATCCCACACCACAACACTTGTCCGTCCGCCCGAAGTGCAACAGTGAGAGTATTTTTCTCTTTAAAACCCAAACTTTTACATCTCACACTGCTTACAGACTTCCAGGGTTGGTCCCCTGCAACTGACAGCTAACTGCTCACTTTGCTATAAGCACCATCCCTCTCTTTTTACACTCCAATGAAAGGTTTCTTTTTAAACAAATAAAAATTGAGGCTTTTAAAAACTGATTTCCCTTTTCAAGGTAGTAAGGAAATGGATTCCTTTTAGCATGCTTCATGCTTGAAAAGGTTACAGTGGCCTTTCAAAATACCACATGCTGTGCATCCTGTATAGCATTAATGACTTGGAGGATGCACTGATACTTTCTAGTACATCTTAACCTTTTAAAATTGGGCCTTCATTGTCTTACCTTAATAAGCAGTTTGTTCACCTTATGTCATTTATGTCTCACAAAGGCCACCCTGGCTGAAAATGTACATTAGATGTAAAACCACTTGTCTTGCGTGCACAGTTTAGTGCACGTAACAGCAAAGCAACAGTATCACATAAAATATGCTTATCCTCCCCCTCCCATTATTTCTCTTCACTGTGACTAAAGCTTCCCCATAATCCCAGCTGAGCAGCTCCCTGGCTCTTCGCAGCTCTCCTTTGAACTGCAGGGTGAGGGGGCACCGACAAAGGTGTAAGATTTTATTCACTGCAGAGAAGTTGACCGGCCGGTGCAAACACACCGGCTCTCGGGGAAAAGGGAAGGGCAGGAATCGATAAGAAATCAACAGTGATTAATGCTGTTTGACAATCTTTTACATTAATCATGTTTCCATGCTCTTGAGAACGTGAAGTGGAAAATCTATAGTCATAAAAGTATAATTGGGAACACTCTTCCTACTCGCACTGAGATGAGGGGGAGAAAATATTAAGGAAAAAACTTGTTTAATTATTAAATGTCTAATTTTAAGTGACGCACACCATAACGCTTTGCTATTCAAAGAAAACCTGGAGAGCAAACAGAGTGCCCAGACACCCTCCCTGCCTGCTGCACGCAAGCCCTGACAGTTTAGACAACGATCTCTTTGTCTGATCCCTCAACTCCACCATTAACCACCTGATAAAAAATTCATAAAACACACCTAGCAGAAGTTAAAATACAGCCTCAACAAAGAGTCAATCACTCTTTCTGGAGAACAAGGTATAAGATGCCAGGGAAAGCAATGATGTCTTCATTAGCTTTTACAGTAAACAACCCTCTTGGAAAGCAGCCTTTATGATCCACCAAGGGCAATAAAGATGTCTTTGCAAATTGATGAGACAAATACTTTAGAGGTATAGTTTCCTCCAGAGCTAGTGGGAAAGAAGATAATGTCATTTTCTAGAATTGTATAGATGGGGGGAAAAAAGAAGTTATTCATTGTTATAATGGAAAATTCACACCTGTAACAAAATTAGGGTCAAGCACAAAATGGGCTTTAAGTACATTAGCAAAGAGTAAAGAGAGCTTCTATCCAGGGAGGAGAGATGTCACAGGAGTTAGGTGCCCTTCTATCCTGTTCTTAGGTCTCCCCTGGAACCACAAGAAACATTCTCTGCGACAGCTTCTCACCACTCAATGCAGAGAGTTCTTGAGTGACATAATGGAGAACAGAAAACAACGAGCATCTGACAGACTAGGGAACTGATCCCAGATTCTCCTTGCACTAATCAGATATGATGCTGATCAACCACATTACACAGAAAAGCCATTTTTGATCAAGGGCTGAGTTACCAAAGCTGAATAAATTAAATTTCCAGGTGTCAACCGTCAGTCTTAAAATTGAGTTTTATCCAAGGTAAGAGACCTCTATTAGCATGGAAATGCAACATGCCTCAGTATGTAGGAATGAGGAGCTCAATATGGATACCTCTGGTTAAGGCAGCTGTGCTTTTCATAACATCACTGGAAGCAACTGGAAACCAACAGCACAGGTACAACTAGGGACAGAGAAGCAAAACAAAACTCAAATTCCTTCCTTGCCTTTTCTGGCTACCACTATTTGTTACAGATGTTTCTGAGTAACGTTTTGGGACCATTTGGGCTGAAGCCACAGGGACAGGCATGCCTGGCAGCAACGAGGCCTGCTGCAGAGCCTCACCACTCCCAGAGCTGGCTGCAGCACCCGTGCCGCACAGGGAATCTAAGCGAAAGGACTAGCTGAAGAATTTGTCACTGTTTCTGTGACAGCTTTGCTGCCAAAGGAAGTACACTGCACCCTAAACTGTGACATTTCTCATTAAATCAACTCCTTTGAGTACAGCCTTTATGGAGAGGAACAGATTCACGTTAACGTGTCTCCCTTGCGAGGATCCCGGAGGCTCACATGCTCTCCCATACCCTCCCTACTACACTCTACACACCTGGGTGAGCCAATCCACTTTTGCAAGATGTATCGCTTAATTAATAACTTTGATGTTGGCAATTAAGGTGTGTTTCAAAGAAGATAATGAATTTTTTTTTTTTCCACATGAAAGCATCACCTTTTTAGTCTAGCAAACCTCTGTGCACACTATAATTGATAGTTTGGTTTAACGTGGAATATTCCTGCTGCAATTACAGGGGTTTATTGCTCTATGTTACTGCACTTTGCACAAAAAATATTTTCGTTATCATAAATTCCCTTGCTAGCAGACTGCTCAGGATGGGAACAGAAAAGAGCATCAGCTTCTCCAACACCAGAAATCCCAGCTTACTCCTTGCAGGACAGCAGTGGAGGAGCTCTCACATCAGACATTTGTGCCTGGCTCGCCAGAAACCCATGAAGGACTCAGGACACCTGCAAGGGCACCACACACCTTCCTGCTCCAACTGAAGATCTGCTTCTGTCATACACAGAGAAGAGAAAAAGCTGGTGGTCCTTCTCCTGGGTGCAGGGAGAGGCTGAGGCAAAGAGCATGTGCACAGTTTACCATGACTCACAGGTGTTCTGTTGAGGAGCTGAGATTCAAAACCTCCACAAGTGCCTTCAGACTGCCCTTCGTTCCAGGGACCTCCAAGGAGCAGCATTGTGCCAGTGAGGTGAGGAGACGCAGTGCTCACCCTGTCCTGACTATCTGCAGGCAAAGCAACAAGATTTCAGCCCCAGGGTATCAACAGCCACTCCCTGTGTTGGGAATGCCAAGTGAGTCAGGTTTTTCAGCTCAATGATAGATCAGCTTCTGCCTTAGCTCTGGGAATGAGCTTGCAAACAAGCAGAGCAGCACCAGCTTCCTCCTCACCCCATCACACATCCTGGGGCTACCACTCTCCTTGGCTGCCTCACAGGTCTCTGAAGGCATCATTAATTCTCTCTCATCAGTAGCCCAAAGTATATTACGAGCTCTGTTGATGGCACAAGGCATCTTCCCCTCCCCTTGGAAACACTATTCCTCAAACCAAAACCACACAGCACCTGTCCCTCCCACAGCTGCAGCGTGGTGCTAACTGGATTCCTATCTTACCTGTTCCTACATGTAAAACAGCTCTGCAGGACAGCAGGGTCTTGTGGGAAACCAGACACCAGCTCTTAAGCCAGTAGTGCATCTAGATAAGGGACCCTAGCCACTAGGCCCACTTTCCAAGGATGATCCTGTAGCAAATAGCCACCATGATCTACCACCACTGCCACAGCCATCTGGCAGCACCTCTTCCGAGACCACTAATGACTTCCTACCTTGTCCTCTGCCAAGATCAAGCCCCTATCTGCTCTCAGGAGAGAAGACATTGACTTGAAGAGTAGAAAATACAAAAAAGTCCAGTCTCAGGGTTTAGACATGGCACCAAACATTGCTCCTCTGTGCCACTACCAAGTCCCAGCTAAAGCTTTAACCTGCCCTCTGCATGCCCAGCACTCTACATCTGCCACCTCCCCAGCTCAGAAAGAGGATTTACTGATTGAGTTGCAGCCTGCTCGGTAATCCAGAAAGCAAACCCAAAGGAAGTGGGGTTTCACAGGATGAGATTAACACCAAGTTACTTTAAAACCAGAGATGGATTCCCAAGGGAGCAGAGCCCCATGTCCAGCCGCACTTCCACACCCTGCCAGAACCAGGAAGGCTGGCACAGCCAGCACAGCTTCTGCAGGACCATCCTAGACTAGGTGCTTGCTCAGCCAGAGCCTAAGCAGTACTTGGACATGGCGTGCACAAAGCTGCTAAACAATTCGGATAGACTTGTTCCAAAACAAGTCTCCAAGGAACCATAGAATGGCCAGGGTTGGAAGGGACCCCAAGGATCAGAGTTCCGACCCCCCTGCCACAGGCAGGGCCACTAACTTACAGGTCTGGATCTACACAAGGTTGCCCAGGCCCCCATCCAATGCCAAACTTTGCTTTATTAGTGCCTAAATAAATTTAATGCTATCCATAGTTGCAGACCTAACTATAGCCACAGCTAAGCAACCTTGCAGAGTTGCATTTTAAGACATTCCTTAGCTAGAAACAATTTGCATCAAGCTGTGCAAGGTGCTGCTTCTTACCAAGAACAGAAAGGTAACTTGTGCTTCTCCCCTCCTCATACTGTTTAATTTCCTAGGAGGTTAAAAGGCTCACCTGGCCATTAGTATAACAATACCACTACGGTCACAGAATTGCCAGAGATCATGATTGTTAGAGCTGCTGTGTCAGAAGTACTTTTCCACACTTCTGCCACAAACCTTCACTCTGCACTCCTGAAAGAGGACTGTGAAATAACCTCATGGTACTCCTGATGGCAAATAAACCAAATCATGCATATCCCAGAGACACCCACAATGCTTCTAGATCAAAGCCTTTGTATCCTGCACTGCGGAGAGCCAACCTTACGGAGAACCGATGGGTCCACAGGTCCACCACACATCCTGGGAATGATTTCTTTCCAAATGCTCCTTTCCATGTTACACTTGCTGCAGCAGCAGCCTGACTACAATTTTTCCACAGTGAATTGGGCCCTAATTACTGAACAGTCTGTGAACAACTGCCCTTAAAATGTTAACAGCTGAAATGATGATAACAATAATTCTGTTTGCAGTTATAATGGCCCTTCATTAGAGCCGCTTAATTAAATATTTTCCAAAACTATCCCAGAAAAGGAGTCTGCTCTCTCGACTGTAAAAGCAGAATCCAAAGCAGCCTCAAGGAAATGGTGGCTTTTTCCAGTTGAAGTATTTCCTACAGCCAACCACGGGGAGTGACCTCACACATGTCCCTAACATGGCAGAATTTGCCATCATTAATCCCTTCATTCAATAGGAAAAGATGCTGCAGGTCTTCATGAGCATATTCCCCCATGAGCACTGTGCTATAAGTTACAAGAGCTTAAATCCTTTACACTTATTTAGCCTTTCTGCTATCTCTGCACCCCATTCACCAAGTGCCTTTGTAGGATGAAGCAATAATTGAGTATTCTACCACCGAGTCAAAAGGAACAAAAGTGCTTCCTTCAACATAAGCACAGCAGGATAAAGGGGGGTTGTCTTTTATAAAAATATTTATGGCATAAGCAATGGTACAGCACACATTGTCCCACCTTCCCAGCTCCCCACCACCCTGCCTGCACCTTTGTGGACCCACATCTAATCCTCTTAACCATGCACCAACAAATAAAGAGTCTTCACCCTACCTTCCACCCCACGCAAAGAAGACTAAATAGATACAATGCAACATGTTACCTAATTAAGATTTAATAGCAAACCATGATTGGTTTACTCCAGCACAACCAGCTGTTCGCAAGCAGAGAGCTGGCCTTGGAAAGCAAACATGCACTCTCGATCTTGCCATTCATTGCTAGAGCATCTTGAGTCCCACTGATGAAAACAATACAATTCTTGCCATTAAACACATACTAAAAGACACTTTGTCAATGCCTTACAGCTTACACTGGGTTGCTGACTTCTGTCAAGTGTAGAAGGGAAAAGATCTGGATTAAGGGTCTAGAGCATCTCCCCTGTGAGGAAAGGCTGAGTGAGCTGGGACTGCTCAGCCTGGAGAAAAGAAGACTAAGGGGGAACCTTATTAAAGTTTATAAATATCTTAAGTATGGGATGCAGGGGGAATTGGCCAGCCCCTTTTTAGTGGTTTGTGCAGACAGGACAAGGGGCAATGACTGCAAATTGGAGCAGAGGAAGTTCCACACCAACATGCAGAATTTTTACACAGTGAGGGTGCCAGAGCCCTGGGACAGGCTGCCCAGGGGGGTGGTGGAGTCTCCTTCCCTGGAGATATTCCAGACCCGTCTGGACACTGATCTGTGCAATATGACCTAGGGAGCCTGCTCTGGCAGGGGGGTTAGACTACATGATCTTTCAAGGTCCCTTCCAAACCATAACATTCTGTGATTCTGTGATTATTTTTTATACTTGTCCCCAGCATCCAACCCATCAGGGCTGGACAGGTCTGACCTGGCAGTACCATGTGGATTTCACTTTGCTGTATCATTGCAGTTATCAATTTAACAGGGCCAGGAGAGGACAGCTGGTTCCCTCCAGACAGGAGCATCCCTGGCACAGGCTGCTGGCATAAGACTTCACCTTAGTGCTCCTGTAGTAAAAAAACAGGTTCAGGGGGCTGGCAAACTAAAGGATGACACATACACCCTTCCCCCCCCCCCCCCCCCCCTTCTTTTATTGATGCACTGACTGATGCCGGGGCACACAGCTGGGGAGACAGCAGAACAAGGCACGGTGAGTCTATGGAGAGTTCATACTGCTCTGACTGCTCAGGAGAGGGCTGCACAGAGGGGAGGAGAAATACATATCACCTGGCTCAACCATAGGGTGCAACTCTTGGGTATTTTTGCTCTAAGCTCACACTGTTCCCAAATCCACACCATGTAAGGAGGCAAACAAGTGAAACAGCCCAAGCTGGCTCTAGGAGCAGCTTCAGTAGCCCACGGCTGTTCTTGTGCAAATTTACTCTCATCTTCCTTTTGGGGGTGAAGTCAACCCCAAATGAGCTACAGAACTCCTGGCACATAAGGATTCTGCAATTGCCAGAATTGTGATGCCTTCCTGGGCAATCAAGTGACATTCCTTGTTCTCCCATGCACCCCTCCTTCCCTTCAGTTCTTTGCAAAGCTGCTGTTAAAATCCATTTTTATGAATGAGTACTTTCCAAAGTGCTACAAGACAGCAGCAGGGTTAGAGCATCCACTGAAGCCTTGGATAGACATGTGCATGATGCTCCATAATCCCTAGAGGGACTGCACAGCTTTGCAGTCTGACTCAACAGGTTGTTTCCAACTTGACTACACATTACAAAAAGGTCCATCCTGCTCTAGTAACGTGTGTGGGGGGGAACCCAACAGACTTGCTTGGACAGGTCTGAATTATTCTTTTATTTCTTTTCTGTCAAGGTTCAGCCCCAACCACAGTTCAGCACCATGAGGATGCTCGCCCACCCCCTTCCCAGCAGGATGGGGAGGAGAATGGGGAGATGAAGGCAAACCTTGTGGGTTGGGATAAGGACAGTTTACAGAGACAGCAAAAGGAGGGGGAAATAACAACAACAGGACTTGATACACGAAATGCAGTTTCTCACCGAACCACACAACTCAAGACTGTATAGCTCAGACTCATCCCAAAGCTGGGCTGCCCCCAAGCTGCATGCCCCTCCCCAACTAGCCCCCTTTTATACCAAGCATAAGGTTGTACAGTATGGAATACCCTTGGGTGTGTTTAGGTCACCTTTCCCAGCTGTGTCCCATCCCAACCTCTGGTGAAAATCAACCCTACCCTAGCTGACGCCAGGATGTTCTCCAAATACAACTTAAAAACAATTAGGACCTTTCTGCCACCTACATAAGAATAAGAAATAACCAAATGCAACTTTTCAAAAGCCATAGCTTGAATACAAACTTCAATTAAAGCTATTTTAATACTCAAAACTTCTCAAAGCCCCAATATAAATTACCCCCAAAGCCCAAAAACATCTGGTTGGGAATTAAAGCGGAAGGATATTGAGCCAGGGCCAAAAGGTCAGAACCAGCATCTTCACTGTGATTTTATTTTGGGAAGATCTGTTTTAAAAGCCTTTACGAACCCAGTAATAACTTCCTGAAGTACAAGCAAGAAACAGGGAGCCATGAGCCAGGAAGCAAAGAGGCTGAGAAAAAGGAAGCCTCTAGCAAAGGAGGACTGGAGAGGAGAGAAGGCTGCAGGGACAGGGATGGGAAGGGGTTTGCAGCCAGCCCTGCACTGAGAACCGAGTCCGTGCCAAAGGCACTCAGAGGCACAGCACACCACAGAAAATGGGAAGGGGTCCTAAAAATCTGTGTGAGACAGCCAGCTATTAACACCTCCCCCTGAATTTGGGGCACAGACACATGCACAAGCATGAACCAGATTTGAGCAGCACTGCTTTTCCTGCAAATTCTGTCAGGCAAACATCTGTCAGAACGTCTCAGTTGTTTAACCACATAAAATGTTTCCTCTTCATTTTTGGCACCTTCTACTGAAATAGTCTATTGCAAGATGTCTCTGTATCATGCTCTATCAGCGTAACGCAAAAGAAAAGCTGTTTATAAATAAAGGAGGCACAGTCTGAGCCTGATATTAGATTTTCATGTCCTTGCTAGCAGCCAAACATACATAACAGCAGAATAATTGCAAATAAAGTGTGAGCATATGCATGGTCCAGGGAAAGAACCCCTGAGCAGTTCTGCACCACGCTTTAATTTCCTCAAACATTATCTTGCTAACGAACTGGGAGCGTGATGAATGATCACCTTCCTCCACCCAGCCATGTTAGGGGCTGTTTTAACTGCTGTCTGTTGTTTACTGTTTCTGGCCACCTGAACATATTTTTTTTCAAAACAGCACTTGTTCCATAGCAATCCTAACACCAGCAACACAAGAAAAAGAAATAAAAACACCAAGGAACAAGAAAAAAAAATGCAGAAGGGAGAAATGCATCCCCCCCAAATTAGTACTGCAGCTCTTCACCTCCAGCTACAAAGGGCCACGAAGATGACTAAGGGCCTGGAGCATCTCTCCTATGAGGAAAAGCTGAGTGAGCTGGGACTGTTCAGCCTTGAGAAAAGAAGATTGAGAGGGGATCTGATCAATGGTTTTAAATATCTGAAGTGTGGGAGACAGAGGGAAATGGCCAGCCTCTTCTCAGTGTCTGTGGGGACAGGACAAGGGGCAATGGCCTCAAATTGGAGCACAGGAAGTTCCACACCAATCTGCAGAAGAACTTCTTCACAGTGAGGTTGACAGAGCCCTGGGGCAGGCTGCCATGGGGGGTGTGGAGTCTCCTTCTCTGGAGACATTCAAGACCCATCTGGACGCTGACCTGTGTGATCTGTCCTAGGGACCCTGCTTTGGCAGAGGGGTTGGACCCAATGATCTCTGGAGGTCCCTTCCAAATGCTGCAATTCTTTGACTCTGTGAACTCAAGAGTGTTTCTTTGATCATTTATGCATACTGAAGATCCTGCCAAGTGCCAATTTAATGGATATGCTATAGGGTAAACTACCAGGAAAGCAGTGAACAAGTCCCTCCGATCCTACAACTCCTAGGCAGAATTTGAGAGGGGAAACCACAGAAGAGCTCTGTCAACACCCAACACCAAGGGGTTTCATTAACACACCATCAAGTTCTTCTAGACGTTGCCTCCTCTTTAAAATGAGCAAGTTTAATTGGGGAGTCAAAGTGAGACACAGGGAGGAAGAGCTGGTTACAACCAGGGAGACTGATTTCGTTTCCATGGAGCATCTCTCTGTTAAGGGCTCCTTCTCCTGATGCCTGCTCATCACAGCCACAGCCACCAGAAATTAGCTCCAAAATAAAACTGCAAAGCAAATTGGCCACAGTATCTTCTTTTTGTCTTAAAGCCCTACTAAACTCAGCAAACCAGTGGGGGGAACAAGCAGAAGACCCACAGTGAGTCAAATTATCTTAACTGTTTAACGCTTGCCTTTCTTCCAACTCTTTGTACAGCCACCCTGCATCCTCAACAGCAAAGAAGCAGAGTTTTATTTCTTTAGGCAGCACATTATTTCTCCAGTCCCAAGTACTAAGGAGCAGCACCACACCCAGCATGATAAACCCACACAGCTGGGACCCCCAGCCCCACTCTGCCCACCCCCGTGCTCCCCGACAGCCCCTTGCCCTGCACACAGGCTGTTCTCTCCGAGACTCAGAAGCACTTGTCTATCCAGCTGTCTCCCCATCTTCCCTTCATCTCTACACTCATCAAACATGCTTTTAACAAACCACTTGAGATCCTCACAGCCAGGCTGTATCTAAGGTTTGCTGATTCTTTCTGCATAAGATTTAAAGAACAGTCACACGCAGCAGCTCCCACCCAGAGACTGCTCATCTCACAACTCAATTACAGCACATTCCTCAACCCTGACAAAGGAATCTTGCCCTGCTGATACCCACTCAGAAAGCTGAGGAGAAAAGGCTCTTCTCCCAGCCACCAACTTCAACTGCATCCCCATTCATGTATTCCTCCATACCTGCTTCTCTACCAAAACAATCTATGGCTTCAAGTTCAGGGCCCTTCCCACCCATTCCTGACTGTCACCTCCTCACCCTGTCAGGCAGAGCTGATTCCCACATCCTAGCTGCCCAAGTCACGCATAAGCCAAGTAAACCAACCAACCTCTGGGCTTTCTCCCATAGCAAGCTTCTCCATAAAGTTAAAGGAAAGCACCTAGAAAGCAGCTGCCCTCCTTAGGCAAAACCACCTTTAAGAGTTCTTTGCAGTATCTACTGGAACCTTCATCCTCAACCTCCTTCAGGTCTCTACTGATGGAGCCAACAGACATGGTTGTCCTGGGCCCTCCTGCACCAACTGACATCACTTTGGATGTGGGACCATCATCACAACTCAGAGCGCCTCCATTGTGTACGCTTCCAAAAGCAATGGGAAGAACAGCCTGATCCCAAGGCTTGCACTGCTTTTTAACACTAAAAAGAGAAAAGACCACTTGAAAATGTTATGCATTGCAGAGGAACCCTGCCAGACAAGCCAGCTTTGGGAAACAAAGGGAAATGGCCAACCTCTTCTCAGTGGACTGTGGGGACAGGACAAGGGGCAATGGCCTCAAATTGGAGCACAGGGAGTTCCACACCAATCTGGGGAAGAACTTCTTCATGGTGAGGGTGACAGAGCCCCGGCACAGGCTGCCCAGGGGGGTGTGGAGTCTCCTTCTCTGGAGATAGTCAAGAATCATCTGAATGCCAACTTGTGCAACCTGTCCTAGGGACCCTGCTTTGGCAGGGGGGTTGGACTCAATGAGCTCTGGAGGTCCCTTCCAACCCCTACAATTCTGTGATAAGCACTTTTTAAAAATTATTTTATACTACCCACTATACACTGAACTGGACCTTTGTGCATTTTCCACTGTACAGTGTTCCTGGAGATGGTGGGAAGAAGGAAGTACCTGGCACACTGGCTCAGAAACTTAGAAGTCCTTGCTTAGGACACAGCTGGTGCGCCACACTCACCAGCAGTGATTGAGCATTACCAGTTGTACACCGTGAACAGTAGCATCTGAATCAGCCCACAGGTCTGCTTAGTCAACAGTCTGTTAAATTACAGCAGAAAGGCTCATTTATTATTCCCTTTTCCGACGTAACTTTTCCACTTTTGTAGGTTTTTTACCTTAAAACATTAGTATAACTGGATTAACGTCCATGAAGAATAGGCAGTTAGTTTTATGGATGAGATTAGCTAACAAGCTCGAACAGGTTTTATGTTTGACTTTCAGCTGATCTGGACTTGTTAAGTCATTTACCTGGTCTCTGCTGCAAGACATTCATTACCTCACTGCGTGTAATTCCCTTGAAATTATTTTTTTTAAGTCATACTTGAAGTACCCCTTAATTATTTGTGGTCTGGCAGAAGCTGTAATACTAACCTATTAATGTTAATGAGAGAAATACAGCACTCACAATAATTATCTGCCACTTTACGTGCACCAGAATGAAAGCGAGCAGGTTAACTTAAGCCTGAAAGGCTGTTTTAACTCTAAATTTGAAAAGAGAATTTGATGGTGCACAATTGAATCTCAAATTCTGCAAGGAGGAGGGCGTTATTGGAAGGAGAGCATGTTAACTTTGTAACAGCAGGAAGTTTTATGAAATCTTCCTGGGGAAAAGGGAAAAAGAACAAAGATCAAGCTTTAAAAAAAAAAAAAAGCACTCACTGTAAAACACCGTTTTGCTCTCCTTCTACAAATCTTTATGATTTACTTTTGAGTCAATAACTCACTAAAATTAACAAGATGAAATTATGTTTTGACAAGCTCCAGTGCTGATGAACAGATTTTCAAATCACGAATCCAGCTTCACCTCATTTTTCCACCGCAGCTGACAGTCGAGAAGTGACTCATTCACTCCTTCTGGCCTTTGTGTATTTTATCAAACGCTACGGGGAACAACTAACTTCCACTCCCTCAAGTCATCTCATAAAATGCCAAACTTAATGTTCTTTCACACTTTAATAAAATTAAGTTCTATAGGAAAGAAAACATCCGTCTAGCCAAGCTCAACCATTTTGACCATATGTTGCCATCAGATCAACCTAACCAAAACAGATCTACCACACACAATCCCTTAGCTCAGAATACATATAAAATACACCACTGGATAGGCTCTCCACTGTTCTTTGGCGGTATACAAGGCTGTCTTCTGCACACTGCTTCAGTGGGCGTGATGGCTACATCCCATTTAAGATAAAGGTAATATTTGTCCCTATATTCAAGGAGCTGAAACAATTGCAATCCACCCAGGGGACAGGCAAGCACAAGTAGCACTGCCTGAATTTTAGTGGAATCCAGAGGAGCTTTGCAAAGCTTCTGAAAGAGACTGATCAACCACAACAGCAGCAAGAGCAGTCCCAGAAGCTGCAGACCTGAGGCTCTGAGTGGAGAAAAAATAAGGGACATCTCTAGATTGAATGCTAATTACAAAGGGTGAGCAAGGAAACTGTTGCCTCTGGCCAACTCTCTCCTGCGTTGAGGAAAATAAGGCTTGGTGTCCTGTGTATGCTCAAAAGGGACACAGAGAATCTCTAGCTTTACTGCCCATCTCCCCTCCCCAGCCAATCACCTCAGCAGGCCCCAGATTCTGGATGACTGGTCAATAAGGAAGTCAGTCCCCTTGGACGCCTGCAAGCTTCTGGTTTCTCCTGCAAAACAGAGCTGTGAGGATGCCCCAAGCTCCTTCCACATGACCAAACTCCATGGGGGGAAAAAAACCCAAACCAACCACACACCAAATCTTCACCATCCCCACTGACAGAGGTGAATCTTAAGTAATTCTACCAAATGCAATGGGCCTGTAGCAAACAGAGAACACAATCCTGTGACAATACACCACATCCATAAAACCTCCATTTTTGTGTCCAGACTGGATGTTTTTAAAGTGTTTAAACATGGCACCCAGGGTACCATTCTAGCCATGCTGAATTCAGCAATGACAGCAAGTTCCACCAGCTCCTGCACCCCTCAAAGACACCACCCAAGGTCAGGCACTGTGTGAGCTTGAAGGATGCCGCCTCCTCCTCCCAAAACCTGAGCATCTCCTCCCCTCACACCTCTCCCAGGATCAACATCTCCTGGAGCCATCCTGGAGTCAGACAGGCTGCTCTGTGTGCAGCTGCAAATGTTTTATTCTGAAAATTCAGCCAGCACAGCTGTGCAATCTGAAATGTGACTCTGTGGAGTTAGCATCTTACTGCAGGCAATCACATTTATTATAATAAATAACTATAAATAAATAATGAGGTTGCTTAACAGGGACACAGGTAACCTGTCTAGACTATTGCAGAGGTGATGTACTCTGCACTGGAACATCCTCCAGATTTCAACAATAAGTCTTGATTAAAATTATATTTATTTTTAAAAAAAACCCACCTCAAAACCCAACAAAACAGGGCAATGATTGCCCATTTAAAAATACCAGTCCACTGCTCAGCACTGCTGGCATGCTTAGGTAGTAATCCCTCACTCTCCAGCAAGCCCACACCGCAGCAGACCCTTACAAAGATCAAGCCAACCATCCAACGTGCAGATTTTCCCATCATTTACTGCCACATAAAAGAAATTCTCCTGTTTGAAGCAGCAAATGACACCACTCCACCAACACGCCAGCCTACTCACACCTCGACAGCGACCATCACTCAGGTCTCAAGGCAGTGGTCTGCGGAGGGGCCAGCTCTCCTTCCCCTCCTCCAGCAATTCACTGCCTGCCTAATGGAGAATGCAATGGCCAAACTAATCGCTGGAACATGTGACCTTAATTAATTAGCAGGCCTAGTGGAAAGTGCTAGCTCTGCATTGTCACTGCCTGCTTTCAAGGACCCTCTGCCTGCGTCAGCAGCACAGAGAGGCTGGGTCCATTAACGTTTGCTCCAGGATGAGGACAGACGACGCAAGAGTGGCTTTAGCAACCTGGCACACAAGGGCCACCGCCTGAGACGAAGGAGTAACCTCCTGTGAATCGCTGCACAGTGAAGGTCTTCTCTCTCCACAAACTCTTCTCAGACATTGTGATGAGCTGCAGGAGAAAGCCACCAAGAACAAAGCTAAGGTCAGCTGGGAGGGGAGAGCGAGCAGATGGCCACCTGCCACCTCACCAATCAGCAAAATCATTCGCTTCAACTGCATCATGAAATATCTCTTCACTTCTTCCTCTCTCCATCTAGCCGCCTGCTTTCATCCATGAGCTGCATCCATTGAGGTTACAAAACCCATTTAACATGTACTGGGGAACAGTTGGGAAGGCAAACAGAAAAATCAGACCTTCCCCAGTAACTCTAACATCCTTGAGACGGCAGCCACAAGCAATACTCCCAGCTCCAGGAGTAACAGAACCCCCCTCAAACACACACACTATTTCTTATTCTATCAAAATATCCCCCCACCCTCAGATGGGCCTGCAGTTACAATCAATTTCAATAATAAACTTTATCAATACTGGGCAGCACTCTTCAGGAAAATATCTCCCTTTGTCCCCTAAGCCGTGCATCTGCCCTTGGGAGGAAAAACCCAGTGCTCTGCACTTCACATACACAAACTCTGCAAGACTCTCTGCAGGGTAGCCATGAGGAGCTCGGTCAAAGCCTAGGCACATATCTGGCATGCAGGACAGAACCACGTTCACATGGGCACCACTCCCTCAGCCAGGTCCCAACATCTGCTGAAATTCTTGTGCATCGGAGACAAAAAAAACACCATCGCAGCTACTTGGTGAGATTTCCATTTTTATTCCCATATTAGGGAATGAAATATCTTGTCGTTTAGCAACTTAATTTCTGCTTTATATAAAGCACTGTTACCACCTCTAAACCTTTAAGACATGTCCAGATGCTTGTGTTAAGCCTGGTTTAGATACCAATAATAAATATCAAGATAAATCCCAAGAGAAATGCGTTTCTTCCAGAGGACACAGCCTTACCAACTTCAGCTCCTCCAGGACCACAGGCAGCCCTGCAATTTAAATCCAAATTCTCCCTCAATTGTTCCAGTACATTTAAAATTGTTTAATTTTGGGTTTGTTTTTTTTAAGATCAAGTTCCCTCAGTATCCACCGCACGTTAGATTTATAACGCTAATCAAATTTCTCCAGGTAGAGATAGAGTTTATAAATTAATCCTGGGTAAAATAAATACATCAGCCAACCTTGGTACAAACATTCCTGCCTCTGATTAAGTTGAATTCCAGGACTGTGCAGCATGCATTTCAAGAGGATGAAGTGGCAGGAGAGATCCCTGCTCTTCTCCTCACATGCAGCACAAGCGCATTTGCATCAATGTGACCTCAAAGCGACAATGCCTGGGCAGGTGGCAGGATGAGACTCTTGGTTACTATGCAAAAGCACCGAGCTGCTTCGCTGTTCCTTCATGCCTCTGTACCCACACAGTGAGATCCAGGTGCACAGCGGCGGTGGGGCGATGCTGCTGACGACGGGGAGAAAGGTTTTGGCTGCGAACTCCCCTGTCTGAGTGCTGGGAAGACTTGAGTCCTCAGCCCCACGCTGAGGGGTTCAGGCTGTGCCCTCTGAGGCTCCTTGGATGCTCAGAGATATTTATAAGTCCCCACAATACGAGTTGTACTTTCCTGTTTTACACTAACTACAGGCACCTATCAGAAGCAATCAATAGTAGTCTGTGCCATACCCTAAGAACCCTAAAATATTAAGTGCAGGAACTATCACAGACAAGACATTACAGCATTTATAACAGGCTGAATTCCTCTATCAAAAGTTATTTATACACTAACTCAGCAGAGCTGAAGTGTTCATCTGCTAGCAAAATTGGCTGGGTGGTTTAAACAGGACCCTGGGTGAGAAGGTGGCAAAAATATGAGATCTGCTGCCCAGTGTTAGGTGCAGCTCTACACTGGGCCAGCTCCCAGTGTGACCAGTGCAAAGAAAACCCACAAAAGCTGCACCTACGCATTCACACGTGGGGAATTTAAGGGCAGCAGGGCACCCCAGCCCACTGGGAGGAAGAGATTTCTAACACTGAAAACTTCTCAATTACACCCGTTTTGCTGGAGTGCTGGTGCCAGACTGACCACTTTGCCTTGTGAAGCCCATGGGCACAGAGCTGTTCATCAGTCAAGGAGAGACCCTTCTCACTCACACACCCACTCAGGAGCCAGAGGAACAATCCCAACCAGCCACAGCAGCCCATACTTGCCACGATGCCAACACCAACCTTCCTCCTCAGCTGTGCCACGGCATAAAGTTTTGATTAGTTGCCATCAATGCTCTAATTTATCATTCTTTAAAGAGAGAGTTGAAGTGTGCATTACATATCTGATAGGTTTCGCTTAAGCAGATGCCATTTGTTGTAGTCGGCACAGTTTAAGTTGAGCTCCAAAGTACTTTCCTCATTAAATGAAAACACAGTGGTCCAAATCTCTGCCTTCAATTCCACAGTGAAATTCCCTCTCTTCCACCATGAAGATGGTATGATCGCCAATTAAAAAGCGAAAGCAGAATGCAATGCAATACTAAAGCAATTAAACAGGGGAAAAAAGTCATGAGAGCAGGGAGATGAGAGTCCATGGGAACAAACATTATAAAAGAATTAGACCTCTAAAAGCAACAGCAAACACTATATAGGTACCAGATTTGATTTTAATAAAATGTTAGCAATGGTACATATGCTCAGCTGAGTTGCCAAAAGGAATTAGTTCAAAAGAAAAAAAAAAAGTTAAAAAAACACACTTAGAAAGCCATAATATAGTTGTGGTTTATGTACTGTCACTCCTATACACGGCTGCATTACAGAATGCTTCAGCGATCACAAAATGCTCTCCCATCACCAGAATGAAGCCCAGCAAATTGCTAATGATAACAGTTAAAGCAAGATGTGGAAACCCAGTTCTAAAAATGAAGAACATCCAAACCTGCCCGCTTGTTTAACAGCCCCAGCCAGGCAGCCAAGTGCTGTTCACAAGCTTCTCCTCCTGACAGACTGCTTGGAAGAACCAGGGCAGATCCGGAATGACTAATTATAAGTGTTTAAGGAGGATGCAGTGACATTTCTTTGTAAAGCTGGAACACTTTGTAGGTATCACACTGGCTTTTAACCTCTTAGCCCATCATACAACTCTAATGAATGTTGTAGACCCAGCATTAACCATGCGGAAAACATCTAGCACTGCAAAAGCCATGTTCCTATCACTAATGCTAACCAGACCCTGTTCTTCAACCTAGTTAAGACAGAGTTGGTGCAGGGCACAAATTATCTCCTTTCCAGAGAGACCACCCCTCCAGGGAATGGGGTTCTTCACTCAGCCAGCAGGATGAGCACTGATGTCACAGGCCCCAACAGGGATGAGTTGGGCCACAAAAGCATTACCTTGCAAAGCTCAAGGCACATGCAATAGGGAACATACAAATTTTGGCTACCCACCAGCCAGACCAGGCAGCACTAGAGATCAAGCCAAGATCAAACCTGGCAGCACCGCAGGATGCAGAAGACAGGCAGCACAGTCGCACCCCAAGTCACAGCATCTGCTTTGACATTTTCAATGCCCTTCAGATGCCTCCGAGGAGCAAGCCGAGGATGAGCTGCTGAAGGCACAACAGCAAATAGAAACTCCTTCCCTGGGTAGCTCGGACTCCTGGCAACGTCGCTGCTACCCTGCAGCTCCTGGAAAACTCTCATTTCACCAAAAAACTGAAGTCCTCTAATGTTAGCTCTTATGAAAGCTTACCTTGTGCGGATGAATGAAAGTAACGAGGGGATGTAACCTAAAGGAGTGAAAGGGTTACACGAGTTGTGTGTTACAGGTTATCAACTAGTCAAATTTCTGGGCAGCTGGGGGAAGGTGTCTGACCTGAATTAGCTAAGTCGTCCTTGATGTTTTATAAAGCTTTACTAGTAAACTCAGCTATCGATCGGGGCACTGACCCTTTCAAGCTTCCACAGACCTAGAATTTCAATATCTCCTACAGGTATGAAGAAGGAACTTCAAACCAAGGCTAAGTCTTAACAATTCCAAATAATGTTCTTTTTAAAAGAGTGCTATTAAAGTATCGACAGTGAAGCACATACAGGTATCCTGCAGGCATCTCTAGCACCGACCACCACAGAAACAAACATGCCTCAACAGCAGAGACAACCGAGGAGCCCTGAGATGCCCAAATGCATGAGCTCACCCTTTAAACCAAATTTTGTTCCGAGACTCTAAGACACACAAATTTTATGGGATTTACTGGCTCATGCTCTAAATCTCAAGTTTACACATTTCATTTTGACAGCCTCCACCCTGGGTTTAAAACCTGTGATACAGAGTGCTACGAGAGTCTGCAGATGAGCTCCCTTTCAACCCATCAGCAAGGGAACACACAGCCCCGCAGGTCATAAAACCTCCGCTCGGCAAAGAAAACCCAGCAAGATACAGGTCATACAACTCAGAGAAGTAATTTCCACCCCAGGAGGCTGGAGAAGGTGCAAGACACTGCACACGGCTCTTGTTGGGTGGGACGTGGGAACGAGTGGACAACTGCAATAAGCAGTCAAATACTGTGGGGGTAACGTGGAATTTTGAAAGCTTCTGCTTGCAGGCTGTGGTTAAAGCAGGTGTCCGTATAGTTACACTCAGTGAAAGTGTCTGTTCATACTCCTGCTACGCAAAAGCTGCTCTGATGAGTCATAACAGCATTAAAGCCTCCTATGCCTTCTTCATCCAACCTGCAGGAAGATCTCCATACCATTAACAAGGCGATGAGTCTTGAGGAGACCAGCTCGTTGCTGTCCAGAACCTTGTGCTCCACCAGCAGCTGCCTCCAGCAGGAAGGGAAACAAGCACACCGATCCACTGCCACCACCAATCTTCTGGAGTTTAATTAAACGGAAATAAAACGCCCAAAAACTCTATGGGGAAAAACTGCCTGCTGGTCTGCTGCTTACACCATGCCGTTCCTCCAGCATCAGTCTGTCCACTCCAAACTGCTTTCCTATCCTGCTACCCAAAATGTCTTTTCCTTCTCTGGGAGACTGGAGGAACATCTCATAGGAAGGATGACAGGATTCCACAATACGTGGTTTTGGAGGTTGGCGTTAAATTTGACACCATAGCTCCAAAGTAATTGTAACTAACCACTAAATCACCATGTGTAATGGATTCCTCCAAACATTTATAGCCAGCAGTTCCATTATGCTCTAATCTGGAAAACATCTAAACGACTCTCCACAAAAATTAGAGGGGAACATAAACGTCTTGATAAAAACAAGATTCCAGAGATACTCCACTTAACCACAGCGACTTCTGTAATATAATGTCTAGTGCAGTAACATCCATTACAGCACAGTCATTTGCTGTTTGATTTTTAGACCCGTGCTTCAGACATGAATCTAGAGAACATCAGGCCTACGTGAAAGGTGAAACAATCAAGAACAAACCTCGAGGACAGTGTTGGGAGCTGCAAGGAGGAGTGAGTAGTAACCAGGGAGCTGAGCAGCACCAGGAGGCTGTTGGCAGCTGGAGATGGAAGGTTCCTATCAATGCCACCAAACGGTGTATTCAGTGTTACCCTTGTGCTCCTAGATGCTCATCCTTGCACATCACTTGAATCAAATCCCCTCAGCCTATAGAAACAAAAACCTGTGCTGTAAGACTGTCTATTTTGTCTCGAGAGCTTCATTCTCCTCCTAAATCCATGATTTCCAAACTCTGAAGGTCTGGGGATAACAGCCCCAGAGAGAGAAGAAACAACTTAGAGATATGGGCTGTTATCTCTGGGCTAGAAACCACCACCAGTTTGGTGGGGATGGGAGGCCTTTTTGCAATCAAAACCCACAATAAAAAGAATACAATTAGCTAAGCACACAAGAAGCAAAAGAGGGAAGTGTTACTGATTCATTCCCTTTTCCTGGAAAAGCCTGAACTGTGGTTAAGTGGAAGATGAGTAGAAATTTTCCATTAGTGAAAAAAAAAAGAAAAGCTTGTTTAAAGAGAGAAGGGTGGAAAAAATCCCTCAGGTTAATGTTCAAGTAGAGCAACAATAAATTTAACCACAAAATCTCTGCTAGGCAGATACTCACCCTGCTCCCAGCACAAGGAGCAGCGGAGCTTGCAAAAAGGCTACTCTTGTTTAACACAAAAACTGGGTAGAAAATAAAAAATAGTAAGAGAATCCAAACCTTCACGCAGGGAAGGGAACAGCCAGCCTTTGGACAACCCTCTCAGCAATTTTTCCTCTGTCTCCCTGTCTGGGTTAGGCAGGGGGGTGAGGGGGGGCACACAAGGAGGACAAGCAGGCTGCAAGGGAAGAGCTGGCTGGGCTGTGCACCGCAGGGGATGCGGCTGCTACCAGTGACCCTGAAGAGCTCAATGGCACTTGCAGCCTGGAGTGATCTTAACTTACCCGGGGCCAGGGACATAGGCGTCAGTCTAGACCAGGGACTTAAAACCACTTCACCACCACACCTTCCTGAGTTGTACTGTGCACTCCTACACCACAGCCAAGGATCAAAGCCAAGCAATGCAATAAGTGACTGCAGCACATCCCAGCCCTGGTACCTGCATTAAAGGAAAGGATTTTGCCTTTGTTCTTAACAGAAAGGAATGTTTCATCTTAGCTGCTCAAAGAAAGATGAATAACAACTTGTAAAATAAAAGGATGTTGTTCCACACAAGCTAAAAAGCCTGTGTTCCACTCCCCGCCCCCCCCCTTCTCTAAACATCCCAAATTGACTACTGCCAGCTAGCACACAGCAGATTTTAGGGAGACTTACACAAGCACAGGCCATGCCCATGGGACACAACACGCTTTTCAGCATCTGTAATTCCCATAACCCACTCCCAAAAGAAAGCGTGTCGCCCAAGTCCTGTAACAGAGCCCGACGCAAACGCCCTTACAGACAAAAAGGCAGTGACTTCTGGCCACCCAAAATGGCAATCACAGCCTTCACACTACGTCCTAGATGCCCTTTCCCTTTCCATAGGAAATTAAGTTAGTTCTCTGATTAGCCGATTAGCCACACCGTGAAGATGTAGCCCAAGACAGGTAAGCCATCTGCAAACACTCCTGTGTCTGATAACTTCTACCTGCTCCGGGTTTGGAGGGAAGAGGTGAGGTTTCCAACCCAAAGCTGTCCTCAGTAAGGAAACAGGCTCTGGGTAAGCTGAATGTGCAAA
Source organism: Laterallus jamaicensis coturniculus (assembly GCA_022605575.1). Taxonomy (NCBI): domain Eukaryota; kingdom Metazoa; phylum Chordata; class Aves; order Gruiformes; family Rallidae; genus Laterallus; species Laterallus jamaicensis. Next base: position 18,704,201 of record JAKCOX010000014.1, read on the forward strand.
GGTGAAAGTCGCGGGAAAGCAGGTCAGTTACATGCCTGCTGCCAAAAAAGAGCCACTTTCTCTCAACAATCAGATTTCATCTTGAGCATCCATCACCAAGACACACCAGCTCTCAGGTTTAACCAACCTACCCTCTGTTACAAGCTACAAGTACTGGGAGATTCCAATATGCACTGTGAGATATTTAAATATCCTCGAAAAGAGCTTTTAATTACAGGAGTAAAGCAACCAAATTTCACTTCCCTTGATAGAATGTTATTATAAGACATCAAATTATTTTTCTTTACAATAAAAATAGAGTATAATAGGGGACTTCCTACCCACTACCCTTCTGTGAATATAAGTGTTTACTGCAGGAAGCGTTTCACCTTCACGATTTCAGGTGATACCTGAGAAGCAGAAGCAAAACTATCCTGCTAACTCCAGAAAAATAACATAACATGACAGGAAGAGCAAAAACAACCCTTTAGACAAGAAACAAAGAAAGCCTTAGATTCCTTAAAAAAGCCTATATTTGCCCTTTCCAAAGCACGGTTAATTTAATACACGAGTTGTTGTCAGCCTTAAACCTCAATTTCCAGACCTCAGCTGTACCTGGGGGAGTGGCAGGACAGGCTGAGCACACAATAAAATCCCCAGCATGGCTGCTGAGCCAAGCGCAGCCCAGGCACAGAATCTGCTTATATATTTTACAAATAACCGGATCTTTCCATAATCCGGGCTCTGAGAAATTTTTATCTTGCCATGAGCTGAGCTGTTCTTAAGTCCTTTCTGTGGGTTGGGTTGGTTTTTTTTGTCCCCTTGTGCTGCCTGATACACTGACCAATTTTATAAAAGGGATTGGCTGACGGTAGGTCTGGATTCAGGTCAGATGGAACGGGCCTTTTGGGCATGCTCTCCCAGATGCTGAAGGAAAAGAGGTCTAAAACTCCCTCCCCTCTCAATACACTCCAACCAAACCTGCCCAGGAAAGGCACCTATCCTTCCAGCCTTCCCCTGCAGATGTCTGGCTGCTAAGCAGAGTCCAAAATAGCTCCCGCTTTTTGGTTTCTCCAGGTCCCCAACCCAAACCCAACACACAAGCCAGGACGGACACCGTCACATAGATGCATCAACTTACCCACACTGCTCTCTAGGTCTTTGGGCCCTGTGACAGAGAACCTCAATTTTCACTTGTCTCAGCAGGTCTCTAGACCCTCCACCCCTGCCCATCATGGCGCAGACACAGCTGCAGCACTGGCCAGCTCCAAGGTGAAGGAAAGAATTACAGCAGGGAAAGCTGGTGTTCCCAGCGAGAGCCAAGATGCATGAAATCCCAGCTCCACAGAGCTGGAAACTTCACCACCCCAGGACAAGGAAAGACGCTTGCACCATTAGACAACCCCTGTTCTGCAAAGCACCTAGCAATGCATTTAAACCCCTTCAGTACATGCTTAAGCAATATATTTAAGTACTTTTGCCTGTTAGAGTTCAGGCTTGACGATTTATCTTGGGCACACCTTAAAGCTAGTGATGCACAACCTCCTTCCGATCCCTTCTCTGGAATCAGCACTGTTCTCAGGCATGTGCCTTCAGGTAAATATCCCAATAAATACATTTTTTAAAAGATTTCAGGCATACAAAAAAGCTGTATGGTACCAAACCTCAAGCCCAGCACACTAAGCCACGCTCAGAGATGAGAATAATCACTCACACAGTTTTGACCTTGCAAGCAACAAAAGAGCTCAGCAATCCCAATATAGGGCAGCGCTCACACATTTCCCATGCAGCATCTTCTGCTGACTGTGTCTCTAGCAAAACTGCAGCTTCTTCTTGCATGTGGTAGAATGTTGAGTACACCACCACACACGCTAAGAGCTCACAGAAGTATTCCTCCATCAGAATTCATCTCTGGCCATCACCCTCTTCAGCTGCTCCGCATCACTGCTAGCCATCTCCAAACTCCAGCAGGTTCTACCAGCTGAACCTCAGTACTACCCCATAAATCTCCCTCTGTGAGGAAGTCGCCTCTATCTATAAAAATTCCGGGTGCGCTCATACTCCAACCCAGAATGCTGCTGACATCCAAAACTTAACTAGCAGCATAGAAAGCGAGACAGTAGCTCCCCAGGAGAAGCAGCTGCAGGTGCATCTACTCTTTTCACATGTTTTCTCTACCTCTCCTCTGGAAATGTGATGAGAAATGGCATTTATAATGCTACTTTGCAAAATGCATCGGTTACATTCAAGAATAAGGGCTCACATGGGGTCTGTCTGAGCTGCTTCAGAAGCAAGGCTGGTTTAACTGGTTATATAGGGCAGATTTGGAAACTAACTGTTCAAGAGAGAGAAGGAACTAACTGCAGTGTCTCTTAGCTCTCTGCTGTCACCTCTTATGGTCTAGTCCTCTCCAGTCTGAGCAGATGCTGCCTTGGCAGCACCCACTGCAACTAGACAGAACAAAAGCTTAAAGCAGAGCAGCAACACCTCATTCCTACTGACTTTGGTTGGGACATCTGGCGTTAGATACCCAGTGTCTCCTGTTGTTCTCACTACTCTTTTCTATGAGCCAGAGCATCAGGCCCACAGACACTCAACCAGGGCATGCTTAGACTACATTTCAGCACAGCTGTACCAGGCTCCTGATCTTCCCAAGCTGTCCCTTCCAAAAAGTAAAGTCAGAGAACGGTTCATCCACGAAAAGGGGTGAAAACTAGACCAAGCAAGAGCTCTGGCATGAAAGCACCAAACAGTCTGACTACACACCAGCAGTTATGTGCTCAGAGAGCTTTCCTCTTCCCTTCCTGGGAAAAGGACAAACACCATAGCCACCCCTGAGGACACCAGCACAGGGTGTACAGGGCAGGATGGAGTCACCTGCCAGTACAGTTTATATTTTAAAACTACAGCTTCCCCGAGTTCAAATTAAGCACTTTATTTCCCATGTCCCTACCTAAGATTAGTCACATACAGGCAGCAGAGCTACTACACGCAGTCCGGGCACGAAATCCAACATCCTTTGTGTTTCGTACACAAAGAAACACATCCTGATGCAACAAGCTGAATTACAGACACAGCAGAGGCGGAGAGGAAGAGGACAGGCACAGTACTGGACACAAGGCACATCCCAGGCATAATGTCCTGGCTTCTCAAATCCCACTCACATTTTTGCCACTGCCTTTATCCCATGCAGATCAGAGCCAAGACAGACAGACCCCAGCAGCATCCCACTGCCAAAAAGCCAACCAATCGACCTTTAAGTTGGCTTTATTTGAAAGGCAAAACTACGCCGCATTTATTGACCTAAAGTTATTGGAAATCACCAAAATAGTAAAAAAGAACCCACAAACTTATTGAAGTTTCAGCTATAGAGGCACAGTTAGGAAAAAGAGAAGATGTAACAGAGAGACCGTGCCAACACAAAAGCATTTCCTCCTACCCATGACTGACTTGGAGCACACAAGAATTGAAGGGGTTAAAGCCTAATTTATGCCATTTATGTTTTTCAAAGTCACTCAGCTATCATCAGACAGACATATCCTGCTGCATCTGACATTTCCTTGAGCGCTTTTGTCTTCTCCATGCTACCACTGTACTGATTAGGTCCAACACCTCCACAGAAAAACAAACAGCTCTGTGAAAGGCAGAAGTCATGCAGCTATCTTCCTCCCCATCCATGGCTGGGACATCAGTTCCAGGAAGAACGAAGCCTTCCACTCTTTTGGGAACATCACACAGACAGATGCCTTCACCCACATCCAGCCCCATTAAAGTCCTCCATGGGCAACAAGTACCGTGGGAGAACAACTCCTGCAGCATCTTCCCTATCAAGAAGGGCTAGCTGCTGCCAAAAAAAAAAAACAACCAAAACCGAAGAGAACAAGTTAGTACCTGGTAGGTTTTGTTGGAGCAGGATACTAACACATTCCAAATATCTTTCTCTGAACCTGCAAGTCAAAAAAACCACCCCAAAAAACACCTCAGAATGGCTTCAGATCGCTCCAGAGAGTTGCTTTCCCACAGGCAAAAGGAAACGCTCTCCCCTCGGTTACTCTGAAAAAAGCAGCACCCAAAAGCAGCTTCTCTGGCTTGGACCAAGATAAGCATTGCTTTGCCAAACACAGGGGTTAAAGCAGTTCTTTATTCCCAACACAAGGATGCTTGGGAGAAAATAATCAGTTGCAGAGTGTTTCACTCACTTGATTTGGGTGTTTGCTGAAGGATCCCACAGTTCAAATAGCAGCCTGAATGAGAAGATTCCCACTGCTGGGAGCCTTGCAATGTTTTAATTACCCAACGCAAAGCAGAGTAAAGGAAGAACTGATCTTCCAGCTACTCGGACCTCTACGAGCATCAAAACTTCACAGTCCTTTTGATTACAAGAAATTAGGAGCATTTGCTACAAGGATCTCATGAGAGGCATTGTCGTCTTCGTGCTTTTATGGAGATGTGCAAAATCATTTAATGCTGCAAGATTATCTCCCTTAGAGCTGCATATATCCAGTTGTATGACATCAAAAGTTTGGCTCCTTCAGAGATGGATAAGTGGCTGAGAACCAAAGAAGTAACACGACTTGAGTCTCACCCATAATGGGTCTTATGCTTTATACGTCTCTAAAGACTAATGGTTTTTCAAGACTAAATAAATGGAGATTTCACTCAAAGCTGTATAAGCAATATCTTAAATGGATTTTGTCTTTAAAAGCATGAACAGCTGAGGAAGAATGCTGGAGTCAGGGAAAAGAAAAAAAAGCTAATCCTAATTGACACTCATTCAAAAACATTATCTTGTTATACACGTATATATGCTCCCCACCCAGAGATAGGCAAGTGGATGGGAACAGCAACTGTTAGCCAAGAGTTTACCAACAGACTTTTACGTCAACAAAAACACCCCATGGATGTTAAACACAGGTCCCACCCCGTGAAAAATGTATTGAAGGAATTATAAATTCACTGTTTACATCAGCAATACGAATTTAAACACAAAAAAAGAGATTGCTTTGGCTTCTTAGTCTCACATTAGCAAATGCAATTATCTTTCATTAATTTTACAGTGTTCACAGTAGAAATTAAATCATTTCTTCATGTCTGTTTAAGAAAAACTTTACAGTGTTAATTATTCATAAATACCAAAGTCTGCTACTTATTACTCATCACAAATGTGATTCATTTCAATAACGCCTGAATAATTCGGTGCTACCCTATTAGTCCCAGAACACACTGTACAATTGCCAGCATCAGCAAATCAATCACAAACAATAATCCACGCTCGCTCTCCAGTGCCAGCTGCCAAGGGAAGAGGAGGAGGAGGAATGCAGGAGTGGCACTGCCTGCCCACCCCAGCCTCCACGCTGCCTTCGTTCTCCCAGATAAAACGCCGTCCCCACATCTCCTGTCCCAGTTGGCTTTGCTTTCATCCAAGATGCTACAAACACTGACAGGCATTGCTCGGGTGAGCATCCCAGTCCTAAACTGGAAGCGGGGAACCAGGCTCCCCAGGGAGGAAGGCTAGGGATGCTCCATTGCTTTGCTTCCCCGCAGATTTACATCTGGGCAGGCAGCTGCCCAGCAATGGGAATTAGCCGATTGAGAAAGGGTGAGGCGGGGGGGACGGGGGACACAAATTAATCCTCCCAAGTATGTAAGAAGCCTACAAGGGTAATTCCAAAAAAGGCCGAGAGTCACGAGTGCTGCTCAACCACAGTAATCCCCGCAGAGCGAAACAAAGCCAAGGCGCCATTGCTGCAGCTAAAGTGGTTAAATAAGGAATTACCCAGTTTTTCGCCCTGGCCGCCAGCTGCTCAGCAGGACCAGCTGCGACTGCACCAGCCGGACATCATGCCGAGGGGAACTGGGGACTGGGAAGTTTCTACATCAGTAAAATACGCTTGAATCTGCTGGAGTTACAGATTTTTGTACTGTTCCCTCAGTCATTTCGAAAAAAAAACGTACCTAGCTGCACAAAAAAATTTCCCAAAGTTGCACCAAATCGCAAGTCCAGGTTTTCTTTTCCCCATGAATAAAGTCAAGACACCATTGGTACTGTGACACAATTCTCTCCTCCTTGCGGTGAGTGGTTGCTCACAGGGCACATACTGGGCACACAGACCCCCCAGCCACATCCCAGCCGTGGAGACCCCAAACCCAGGGGCACTGCAAGACCCATGTCCTCTCACAAAAATCCATTCCCACATCCCATTTTCAGCCACATCTTAATTATTTTGCTTTCCAGCAAGTTGTGTGAGCTAATTCGGGCCGATGCCGTACAGAAACGCTGTCTTCGTTATTACAGTTGTGGAGAAAGTAAATTAATGCAAAGGATTGCACACAGAGGCCTAATCCATTTGAGGTAAATCAATGCATTGCACATTTAAATTGCTCTGCTTTCCTTCAGAAAAGTACATTGAAGTGATTCATTAGGCACTGAACTGTTCGCAAGAAACAGACCAATTCTCTTAGGCATGCCAGTGCATCTCTGCTAGTTACATTTAAAAAGCAATCAAATCTACTAATAAGTCCTTTTTGCAGACATTTACATCAGTAGAGAACATGATTCCTGACAATTCCGATTAAATAAACGAGGGACAAATTAATCTCGGTTAATATGCCTCAGAACTGATGCTCAAGTTGTTAAACTTAAAAATCTGTCTTTTAATAAAAATAAATAACCTGCTGGTGATGCTTGACTTCCAAGCACCTCTGATAACTTTAATAAAGGTTATAAAGTTATGAAGAGGAATCACAAGGCACAATCTGCATCTATTTTAATACCATCGATGTATGTATTTAGAGTTTCATTTTAATATTTATAAATTCCCAGGAAAAATTAGCAGAAAGGCACCTTTTCAAGAAAAAGTAATCACATCTCAGTACAACAGCACCATGCCATGATGTTTGTTTTCCTTCCCTCTTCTTTGAGGAGGACTAACTCTGGCAACAAATGCAATACATAGTGCCAGGAGGTCTTGCTCTACTGCAATCACTGCAATTTATGTTTGCGACAGCGAGTATCTTCTCTCTACCCACAAAAAAATTACCAGAATTTAAAATAAAAGGCAGTAGGAAACACATACATTTAAATACCTAAAAGTCAATTTGCACTTTATTAAAGATTTAGAGGAGAACAGAAGAGACCTGATATGGAAAATTATTTTTTTAATCCCTTTAAGAAGACCTTTAAAAGGGTCCGACGCTTTATCTGCAAAACCAGTGATATCAATTTAGAGAGCTTTGTAAGTCCTATAGTCCAGGCTCAAAATCCCCATGATCTTAAGCTTAAAACCAAGACCTTTGAGGTCAGGTCCTGTAATGGGAGCGGGTGAAGGATCCACTCTTACGTAGAGCAATAACCCTTTTTGCTCTGCAGGCCAGCCCACTGCTTCCAATGCCCCAAATCCAGACCCAGGTTGGGTGCCACCAAGCACCAGGTGGAGAAGCGCAGCTGCCTCAGACTCATTGCCCCTGGGTGAGGTGATACCCACCACATATCATGTCCTGCATCTGCAGCAGCACCTCACCGAAACAAGCGGGGTCATTAAGAAATCCTGCTGGTAAATGAAGCAGCATGGAGCCGCTCAGGCCTGGCAGCATCTCTGCAAATGCTCCATTTTTTATTTATTTATTTTCCCCCCGCTGTAAAATTGTTGCAGAGTTTTTGCCCGGGAGTTTCAGCAACATATTTCAAGGGCAGGCAGGCACCCACCCTCCCAGAGCTCTGGCCAGGACCCAAGTCACAGCAGGTCACCCATCTGCTCTCTCACAGCTTCCAGCTCAGCCCTGTTGTCCCCTCCTTCCCCCTCCCCAACACAGCAGCGCTCAGGGACACCATCCTTGGAAGTGGTGCCTGATCTATTAGCATCCAGATGTTTTTAATTCTCTACCTCATGCTGAAGCTTTCATTATCAACCCCAAGCCTCAGGGTGTCACAGGACCCTACAGTATCTCTCCTGCATACCAGGGGTTTAGGGATGACTTTAGGGCCTTACCTATTGCCCAAATTCCACCGGAAGAGGTGGAACAGCAGAGCTCATCCTCCTGCGCAGCTATGTACCACCCGTGCTGTCTCAGCAGCTGCCACTGAGCAGGTCTCCCCCCAAGCAGCAGAACTCCCCAGGTGATTTTTCTCTCCCTGGCAGCATTATATGGGGGTTTTTTGACCCTCCTCCCCACAGAAGCAGCTTACTGGGAAAACCCCAGCGTGGGGCGCAGCCTGCTCAGGTGGGATCTGAGCTCATGCCAGGGCTGATGGCAACGCTTGCCACAGCAAAGCCACCCTCCTCCCAAGGTCCTGCCAGCTGCCCAGCTTGTGAGGAGTTGGGCACACCACCAAGGATCACTGAGCAGATAAGATGAGCAGATTCAAATCCCATCACATTTCCAAGTGCACAAGGATTAACCTGTTCAGCCAGAGGCATGGCACTGTAAACACTTCCAGTTTGCTTGGAAATGTTTTAATGCATCTTTTCTCTAAATTTTCCTAAAACACAACTTGGAGGAGTTTAATTAACATGTAAGGACAAGACAAGAACATCCTTGTATTGCCAGAGGCTTCTGTCCCACATCACAGCAGCACAGTGCCAGCGTCAAGCCTCCCAAATGCCAGTAGGCACCGTTCCTGGTCCTGGTCCAAGCTTGTACCCGCAGTGTGAAATGTCTTTCAAGCTCTCAATGGAGAGCATCTCCTCAACGCCAGCCAGGAGGGACACCAAACACAGCACAACCTTCGGGTCTCTCACCCAACAAGGGTACAAAGCCATGACATCACTTAGGAATGTGGGTCATCTCTATTTGCTCCCATGTCTCATTACATTTCCAGTCTAACTCCAACACTTTTTATTTCTTGCAATGGTGCCATTGGATTTATTGCTATAGACAAGTTAGGTAGATACTTCCCATAATAATTAGGCCAAGCCAAGTGAAATCTCAGTTCTGTGATGCTCTCACACACAGTTACTTTGGATGCTGCCTCTGTTCAGCGTGCCAAGAGCTTTGAGGCTTCCACAATCAATCAAGTGACCCAAGTCAGTCACTCATGGCTACAAAAAGGCACATTTCTCCTTTCTCACCACTGATGCCAAGGGGCTGGGACAACCCTCTCCTTCCTGCCACCACTATCAGCCCATTCCACCAACCTCCCAAGCAGCAAATCTAGAGTACTCAAAGCATCAACTCTGCCTGTGCCTTCCTGTTCCCTCTCCCAAGATTTCTGGATGCGGCAGTGGTGAGCGGAACCGGTGGAACAGGAGACAAGCAGGAATGAGTGTATACAGAACACACACCCTGAAAAAAAAATTAAAGTAAAATCCCACACCCAGAGATCCACATTCCTCTAGGGGAAGGAAGGACCAAAGGAGAAGGAGATTTTAGCTACTTAAGGAGCACAGGCCATCACTACACAGTGGTAGCAAGATCTGGAGATCTATATGCTCAGGCAGAAAAAGCACCATTGCATTAAACACAAATCAAGAAATGCTATCACAACAGCCATCCTGAGTATTTGCATTGCTCCAATGCAGGAATCTGCCCTCCAAGCCTGCAATTCCCAAAGAGGCAAACTAGCGATAGGATTATGCGCAGAGGCTGAATGCTGCAGGGTGATCCCATCAGATCCTATCAGGCTGATGCTCTGCACCCAGCACTGAGCATTAAGAAGTCCAGGACATGGTATCCTCCAGACTAACAAAGGCTCAACTTTTAAAGGAAAGAAAAGGCCCTTACAGCACAGCCTGGCTCACCAGCAAGCTGACAAGGAGACTCTCCATGCCCCTCGAGGCAAACCCCTGCGCAAAGTAATCACATGAAATTGCCAACTAAAAAGGCTGGTGGAAGGAGGACGGCTCATTTGGCTATTGCCAGACAAGGCCACACAGCCCAAAGACACTTAACTACAGACTGCCCAATGCAGATGCCAGGCAGCTCAAATCTTAGACAGCTGGTCTCACTTTTTAATCACCTCGATGATAAACGTGGGAATTCCCACTCTTATCAAGGCAAGCATCACTGGAGGAAAACAGCCTCTGCTCCTGACCAAAACCTGGTCCCTGCCCTGATGATGCTCCCCAGGTGGGCTCTGCACACCCCTCCTCACAATCTGCACACCAGGGCTGGGCTGTTCCTTCCCACCCCACCAGCACTAACCCAGCACACACCCCCAAGACAGTCAGGCTTCTCCCCAGAAACCCCAGCACGGGGACAGCCAGGCTGCCCCAGCTCAGAGCCAGCAAGGCTCCTCTGCTCAGGCACCCTCATCCCTCTGAAAGGAGCTAGTGCCTAGCTTAGCATCAGTTACTGGCACCAGCAATAAGTGCTCATTAACTAGTTGTCAACTGAATGTTGCTATGCTGAGAATACAAAATAAAATTAAAGACAAAGTATTACGGTAGCAGAAAGACTCGAAGGAACTATTGTTCATTTGAAACTTCTTCTTTTCCTGTACTTTTAAACACTTAGGAGTTGCAGTCCAAATAATTGCTTGTCAAGGCATTATTTGGGAGACTAACTATATCTATTAAGCAAGCTGTGTAATGAGGTTATTACAAACGTAAGATAATTTTGAAGCCTTTGAGAGAGTAGACCTCTACCTAATGCAAAAGTATCACAGCTTCATTTTCACCCCTCTCTCTTGGTTTCAATCCCAAGTCACAAGTCCTAGCAACCTCTCAGTCAGCTACAACAGCAATACACGGTTTTCTAGATGAGGAACCATCACTCTGATCTCCTGGGCAGGTAGACAAAATACGTCTGTTTTGACTCAGATACTCAGATCTGGGTAATCCAACAGAAAGGAAAAAAGAAGAAATAAAAAAGTCAAACCAAAGCCAAAAGCAGCAAACGAAAAACTCATCTCTCAAAGTCCAACCTTCCCTTCAGCCTAAGCTGCTGGGTTCAGGAGAACTCTCCCTGTTTTCTAGAGGGCATCCCTAACCCCGAGCACAGACAGACTCAGCTCTGGGCAAGGAAGGGATCCCGTGCCCCACAGCTACAAGTCTGCAGGCCAGGGATGTCTCTGGGGGAAAGAGAAAGATCACTGGAAGCTGTTCAGCAAAAGGAAATTGCATAACGTGCGCTCTCATTTCTGCTGAAAAACAACATATTTATAGGACAGGTAAAATAAACTACGCAGCCTGCAAGGCTCAGCAGCCTGAAACTGGGAAGCTAATAGGCCCAGAGGACAAGGAATTGGTTCCCGACATTTGCAAATGGGATGTCACAAAAAAAAAGAGACAATTAAATTTTAAAGCAGCAGGGAAAACAAAAGAGCAGGGATCACAAAAGCCAAGTCTCCTAAAGGGATGCTTCTTGGGTACAGGAAGATAATGACGCTAAACATTTTTCTACTAGATGGCAGTGTAGTGTCACACTATATAAAAGGAAATCTAGGAAGAAATTGCTTTCTATTTCAAGTGAATCTGTGCTTAGACTTGACTTCAGATAGCATGATATATAACAGTACCCTCATTGTAAGGGGACCTGCCATTAGTCTAACAGCGCAATAGGAGCGATGCTCTAAGCTTCTAATTCCCCAGCGAAGCAATACAAAAAGACACCACCTCCCCTGAGCTGTTCTGTTACACAGCACAGCTGCACGTACAGCCACGGACAAGCTACTCCGCCTGTTCCAACTGAAGGTATGCTGTAATCAACCAGCTCCCGGAGCCGGGAAGCAGGTCCCAGCCGCTCAGGATAAGCCAATTGGGCTTTTCAAGGGCAGGGGCAGCATTGAGGCAACTCCCAAGCTATGGTCTGGGGAGGTTGGCAACTTCAAAGGACGGTGCAGGGATGACGAGCTCTGTCACTACAACTCAAAGCGCAAACACAAAATAAACAAGGTTGGGGCTGAAGGGCGAAGGAGATACTTGCAAGGCAACATTCAGCCATGAGCAACCTTTACTTCCCGAGGCTGCTGCGCGCACAAGCTGAACTTCGGAGCAAACAAGGCACAGCGGCTCGCCCGCTCTCCTAAAACCGGCACCAATGCCTGGCGCCCCCCGGAGCTACAGCCTGCGCACCCAGGGAACGCGGGACCAAGGGGTGATTTGCCAGCGATGGAGAAGGCTCTAGCAGAGCCTGGCTCCTGTGTAAGCCCCGGGAGGGACCGCCCCGGGGGTCCCCGAGCTGCGGGGCTGCCAGGCCTGTTCCCGTGACCCCCGTGCGCGATGCTGGCCGCTGCCGAGGACCGGGCTTTGTGGTCCCGGGCTCTCCCCGTCGGCAGATACAACCGCGACAGCCTGCGGGACACCGTTCACAGCCCCCAGCTCGCAGCGGAGCGGGGCTCTGGTTTTGTTTGCTCCGCAGAGCTCAACACGCCGTTCCCACTGCGGGCCGGTACGGCTCCCGGAGCCCTCGCTGCACACCGGTGTGCAGCCTGCTCCGTGCCGGGGTGCTCAGTACCGAGAAAGCTCACAACCCAGCCCCCCCCCGCCCCATCCCACACCCACCCCCGCAGCAGCATCCCCGCCACGACTGCGCCCAGCCGGTCCATCGCCCATCCCGGCGCCGCCGCACCGGCGCTCTGCCACCACCCCAAGCCGGGGTGGGGAGGCTCGGGGAGCACGGGCAGCCCCCCCGGTGAAGGCCCGGTGTCCCCGCACGGGCTCACCTGGAGGGCCGGAGCCGAACCTCCTTCTTGCTGTCCACCACGGAGGGCACGCAGTTGGTGAGCTCGGTCCAGTCGGCGTGCAGCCCGCAGCTCCAGCCGGTGGAGAAGCGGGAGAAGAGCCATGTCTCCCGCTTGCCGGGCCGGTGGCAGGTGCACTTCTTCTGCCCGGCGCGACACTCGCAGGGCTGCTCCAGCTGGATGTTGCGGACCAGGTGCCGGCCGAAGGTGGTGCCGCCCGTCTTCTGGATGTGCAGGAAGACGATCAGGTCGTCCCCCTTGATGTTGAAGTCCACCCGGCGCAGCAAATCGCCGGCAGAGAAATTGAAACGGGGAACGAAACGCGCCGGTGTCTCGTCCTCCGCTCGGTACGGGTCGGCGGCGGCGGCGGGGCTGAGGGCGCGTAGCCGCAGGAGCTGGCACTCGGTGCCCGGGCAGACGTACTGCAGCACGATCACGGCGAAGAGAAAGAGCATCACCAGCGCCAGCAGCACCTTGTGGGACCGGTCCTCCATCGTCGCCGGGAGCGACGCGCATCGCCGCCGCCGCCGCTCACAGCCGCCGCCGCAGCAGCCACCGCCACCGCGGGGGGCCGCCCCGGCCGCGCTCCGCCGCCATCGCCCCGCCGCCGCCGGCCCTTCCCGGCAGCCCCCGCGCCACCTCCCCTCGGCTCTTCCCCGCCCCGGCCCCGCCTCCCCTCCGCCCCGGACCGGCCCCGCCCCCGCCGCCGGGCCCCGCCCCCGCCGAGGCCTGTCCGGTGGCGGCGCGCGCTCCGCTTCGCGCGTGGCCCCGCAGCCCTGCAGCGGTTCGGCGGGCGGTACCGGGGAGCTCGCGCCGCGCTCCAGGCGCGGCACGCACTGAGCGCTCAGTGCTCCTGCCCCGCTGCCGGACCTCCGACGTCGGTGCCCGTCCACCTGCGCTCCCTGCGGCTGCAGGCTGCCCGGGGTGGAGGGATCCCTTCGGCAGAACGCGCTCACGGTGCCACCGTCGCCATCACGCGTGCCGCTGTCCCTCGTCCCGTGACGTGCCGAGCTGCACGTGCTCTCCACCCACTGACACCCAGGTTTCGGCAAGGTGGATGAGCACGCTGACTGGGTGTCTTGACACCTCTGGTAGTTACAGCTGATCGGTGTGTCAGGTGCCCGCATACCGAATACCCATCTCTGCCGGCATGTGGGGAAACCCCTGTGCGCGCTGAGGGCCGCTGGCTGCAGCAGGTTTCACCCCAGCCGTGCCACACAGAAGCACAGAGTCTAAGGGTCCTCCAAAGACCATCCAGTCCAACCCCCCTGCCAGAGCAGGATCACCCAGACTAGATCACACAGGAACACATCCAGGTGGGTTTGAATGTCTGCAGAAGGAGACTCCACAGCCTCCCTGGGCAGCCTGTCCCAGGGCTCCATCACCCTCACAGGGAAAATGCTCCTCCTTAGTTCTGTCCTTCCAAGGAGAAGCAGCTGGGGCAGGACCTGGGGTCTGGCCACCCTCAGTTTAACCAATGTGGCTCCGACTGGGGGGCTCAGCTGCAGACGTGGCACCGAGGTGCTGTGTTTCACATCCCTCCTTCCCTCTCATTAACCCATGATTTCAGGTAGGGCTGTAAATGGTTGAGCCCCCCGCCCTGGAGCAGGTAGAAGGAGCACTCCTCCCCTGCACAGCTCCTCAGCTTTTGCTCGCCTGTTGCTTATGATGCCTCCGTTTCTTTGCCAGGAGCTGGATTTTCTAATATGCACAGCAGACAGTAAAGAAAATAATTTGAACCCACTCTCTCAGACCTTTATCCATCATAAAAAGAAAAAGGAAAAAAAAAAAGGCCTGCCTCTTTTCTCTTCTTCTCAGTGCTCCTGCAATTCCCTTTAAATAATTTCACCAGGTACATGTAATGTTTGGAGGGGATATCTTTATGGTTTTCATCCTTGAGCAACCTATCCTGTCTTTCCCTTCTTTATTTTTTTTTTCCAGTTGTCTCTAATATTTTGAAAACATTTACACTCACAATAATAGGCAATTTTATCACAAAGATTCTAGGCATGAGAACTACTGAGTTAATTTGCTTCTGTTTATATCTGTCTCTCCAAAATGAATGGATCGCACCATTTAATGACAACGCTGTGTTCTGAAATTCAAGCCTTAAAATTATAAAGATGTTTCTGTGCTTTATATCCATCACTCTCACACAGACGTTTATGTAAAAAAAAATAAAATACATTTGCCTCCAGCTTTATTTATTTTACATTATGAAATAACAAAGATGAGTTCTGGGTTAAAACCCATCCAGAATGCTAATACATGAGAATTAAAAGGAGGGAATAATGATGGCCTAATGTCTATGCTAAATTAATATATACTATAAAAGATATGATGCATACTGGGTTGGTATTCCCAGCAGACCCATTATTTTGGAATGGGCTAAACAAACAATGATCATCCTTTCACTGATGAGTGATGGTCTCCAGTCTGCTGCCTTCTCACCCACGGTATGTAAATGATGCTCCCTAGCTTTGATCCAGGGACACAAAACATTTGCTTAGGCACTAAAGAAATGAAAATTGCCCCGAACGAGATAAAAGTAGGACAGAACAAGAGCTGTTAAGGTTTTACAGCACAGGCAAGTTTTGATGGCTGGTGAGGCAGCTGGTTTAAGTTAAGAGGTCAAGCAGAAATGCTGAGCGCCTGGTAACGCCAGTGAAAATAAACCCCTGCCTTCTTCCTGGCACGTGGTGTCCCCACAACCCCCAAACACACAGATCCTATTCCCGCTCCCCACACATCACCATTCTCCTCTACAGAGACAGGGGATCCCCCCCACCCCCTTGTGTGTGTGTGTGTGTGTGTGTGTGTGTGTGTGTGTGTGTGCATGGCCTTGCCTGGACAAGCACACTGCTCCTCCTCCACCTATGAGCATCCTCTCCCCCTGGCTGGTCCACTTTGCCCCCACTGCATCAGCAACAGCCCCCCCAGCACAGCCTCCCTGAGCACCTCCACTCCCATGCCCTTCCTGCTGCTGCAGATGAGACAGCAGGGTCAAGCTGAGCTGGTGCAGGATCTCATCTTGGGCTGAACCCCCTTATTTACCCATGGACACGTTCAGAAAGCAGGGGGAGGGGGTGTGTGCAAAGGCACCAGGTATTTGCCCAGAGACAGATCAATACAACACCTCGTGCCTCAGGCCCTGCATCGATCTTTGCAGCTTCAGGAAACTACTGTTAGCTCTTCCTGCAGGACCGAGCATCACACCCCTGCCTATTTTCTGAAGACCTTCGTTTCCCCAGCATCTGAACCTCACCTCTGCAGTTGGCTGGCAAATGGTGGCTACGTGGCCCTAAGAAAAAGAAACACCAGCTTTGAGGTAAGCAGGATGTCGGTGTGTAAAACAGCTTTATTAGGTATTAATGACTCCAGCTTATGGAAAGGATTGAGATTTCACATCAGTTCAACCAGAGTAGCTTCCAGCAGAGGCAGGGGCACAGGTGGCTGTGAACCCCCCTGAGCTGAGAGGCAAGACTGGGCTGTGGCCAGGACTGGGGTAACCCCCACTGCTGGGGCACCCGCAGCTGCTGGGGTTGTGATCTTTTTCAAATCAGAGGGGAAGCTGTATTTGCACAATAGCACAATTACAATAACTTGATTAAAAGAAATGCAAACGAGCCATTAACTTTGCTTTGCTAAATATCCTTGTAATGTGATTCTTCTGACAGTACCTATGCAGGGAGGGGGAGAAGACAAATGAAATAACTGCAGAAAAGCCTCCTGTGTCATGAAAACAGCATATTTATTAAAATAACACACAAAACTGTCACCAGTCCAACTGCTGCAGCTTTCTTTTATGGAATTTCTCTCAGCTGGAGTGTCTGATGGCCAAACAGGTTTGTGGCTGGGGCATCCAAAACCACTCTTCCCACGATGGGTCTTCAAAGGGATGGAGCAAATGCTCCAGCCTTGTCCTCCACTGCCCCAGAAGGCCCTCTGCCCTCAACCAGTTCTGTAAGACTTGTGCAAACCCAGTACTTTGATAGTTTTACTTCTTTGTTGAGACTGGGTAAAACTGGATTATGGAGTCAAAAGATCACTGGGGGAGAGACTGCATGAAGACACCACCCTGTTCCCTGAGGAAACAGGGCTTAGAAAGTGTGGAAAAGCGCAGAGCAATGAGGTGGTCATGGCACGGGAGGAGAAGCAGGGCCCAGAGAAAGGAAATGGCCAGCAAAGGACCAAAGAAATACTGTGTTGGGAGAGGGGCAGAAGCTCTGCTAGCACCTTACTAAGGGATAAGGCCCTTATCTAGAACAAGGGTATGCAAATGAGCGAAGGCATGGAGCAGCGGGGTGATGAGTAAAACTAATTAGAAAATGAGGCTTGATTATTCATGGACTTGACATATCAGAGAGCAGCTAATCAAAGGAATAATACAAGTTTGCATATTCTTTGTAATGTGAGCATCAAAGCCTTGCTTCTTGTCGCGATGACATCACCACTGCTCATCCCTAAAACCAAGCACACTTGATGCCAGTGTGACATTTCGCTCTGGATCCTGTGATGGGTCTTGGAGCGCCTGAGTTATCCTAAGCCACCACTGATTTTTCCAGCTATTGAACTGATCTAGCAGTTATCTCTACTGATAAACGTTCCCTTCCCGAATACAAACATCTCCCAAAACTCTTTGGGTGGGGGGGAAACTGGGTAGCCTTTAAAAGCTTGAGGTGAAGACCTGGAAATGCAAAAAGAGCAAGTTAATTGCAATTGTCAGGTAATCCCACAGTTTCATCTTTCTGCTGACTGATGGCTAAATACACTTTGTAGAGGTCACACATGGGAAGGTGGACTTGGTGAGAGGGATTTGCACAGTATATACTAGGTGCAGGAAACTTTCAGAAGTACCTCCTTCCCAACCATGGTGCCAGAAACTATCCATCCTGGCTGTCCCTTGCAGCAGATCTTGCATTTTCCCCATCAGTTGGAGCCAGACAAAAAGCAGCCTGGCTTTCAAGTTACAAGGTACTGGAAGTATTTCCATTTCACACATAGATCTCAGTCCTGTGAAAGGTTTTGTAGGAGGACCTGTTGTGGGGCTGGCATCTGGACATTCACCAAGCTCCTGGGCAACACTCAGAGAGTGAATAAATGATACTGCCCCATCACCACTGATTCTTAACCCAGTGTGAAACTGGCTGAGAAACTGCTGAAACATCAGATTCCCTTTTGATGAGGACAGCCTGGGACAACTCCAGGGAACAGGATCCATGGGGATGAAAGGGCGCTTTCAAGTATGCCTCTGAGTCAGTGGGAAAAGTGAGACGTTGGGACCGCTCCTGCCACTGTTTGCTTGTCTGAATAATTACAGTGATGGGTATATTAATACCATCTGGTGTTGGAGCCAAAGAGCAACCAGGCATTGAAAGAGATTACTGGCGAGGTGTGCGAATCACCCTTTTGGAGGTGCTTAGGAGCAGATTAGGAGGAATTAGAAAGGGTGTGAGCCAGCGAAGCCTGGGGGCTGCAGCCCATATGGTCCAAGGGACGTTTTGTGCCCACTTCCAAGATATATAATGCAAACCTGGGTGTATCTGACCTACTTTAGAACAAAACCTGCAGCATTTGCCTGATTAAGTAGGTAAATGGAGTGGTTTTCAGCATTGGCTTCACGCTGCAGAGAAAGGCTGTTGGTTGCATCTTCCTACAGCCAAGGGGAGATCGTTTCAGACAGCCCTGAAAGGAACAGTGGGGAAAGAATATTACCTAATGCTATCTCAATACGTAGTCCCGTGTGGAGTAAATACAGTGGGATTTGATCCAAAGGTATTCAGGAAATTGGAAAGGTAAAATCTGCCCTTCACGGTGAAATTATTCCAGCTTAATTACACTGGTTTTGAAAGAGATTTAGTAAAACTGCTACCACCCTTTTTCCTGGACAGTCTTCAATCCTAGAGTAGTTAATATCGATTGAACTTAATTTGGTGTCATTCTGTGTACAGACTGCATCCCAGATCCTGTATAAATATTTGCTTATTGAAATTGATGCTGAATCCGGGCGATACAATCTTGGGGGATTTACCTGTGTGAGATGGGACCAGATACAGGAGCTAAAAAAAAACACCAAAAAACCCCAAATCACAGGAAGAGGTCTTAAATTTCCACAAATGAGTTCATGCAATTACCTAATTTGTAAAATAATTTGTAGAATAAATGAAAGCAAAGCAGAAAGAACCCTAAGCATCACCAAATAATAACAAAAAGGGAGCTTTCAGGCCAGCTTCTTCCTGGAGCCTCCTGGCAGGACTGATGAATCTTCAGGGAGTGATCTTGCAATCCAGTGAAACAAAAGAAACGCTCGTTTCACAGTGAGATTTTTGCAAAAGCAGATTTACCAAGGATGGCAAATAAATAATTCACAGCTTCTGAAGATGTGAGGATAAATTTTCTTCCCTTTGTTTCAAATCTAGCTCTGCCAGTTGTGGGTGGCCTAACAGCAAACATCCCCCACCAAAATAAAAATGAGGGGCAAAGCAGGAGTTTAACTTTCCACTTATGTGTTTGGACTCCTAAAAAGGGCAAAGCTCACCCCTCCTCTGCCAGCACAAGGAGGAACACAGGGAAACAGAGTACTTGCATTATGTTAAACTGAAATGCCTGGAATAAGAAAATATAAAAATACATCAGCATTGAAAATCCAGGCGTCACCACAGCAGGATTCAGCAGACAATCCCCAGCTGGGCTAGGTGTACAGAAAGAATACTGAGCATGGAAATTTCTTGCTGTTTCCCAAAAACACTTAGGGTTCCTGGCATCACAACACCTCCCAGCATATATACCTCCTCAATTCTAGCCATTGGGCCACTTGGCCTGGGGCCAGGGTCTCCCAGGACTCACGGCCAGCCCCATTGCCAAAGGCACAGGCTGCTCTTTGAATCCCCACTTTGCAGGAGATGCTGCCAGTCCTGCATGTGCCTTAGCTGCCACTTCACCAGATTAAAATAGTAGCAGCTATTTTAATCCGCTGCTGGAATACATCTGAAGGAATGCCTTGCAATCCCTTTCTTCCTTCCCCAGCTGACACAGAGCCACGTGCAGTTAGTGTCCCCTGGCTGGATCCATCCTTGTCTTGGACAGAAGAGGTGGATGTGCTCCCAGCTGCAAGCACCCCTTTGGCTGGTGAGAGCTGAGCAGCACTGACTGGTCCCATCATTGTCCCAGGCTCCTGCTCAGCGCTTTGGAGAAGGTTTGGGATGCTGGAGCTCCCTGGAAGGCATAGCGGAGGATGGAAGACCAGCAGCAGCACCACAGCCTCAGTTTCCCCTTGCCCATCTGATGCCAACGTGAGCTCTCCATGCTCCAACTGAGAGCTGTGTGGTCAAAAATGCCTTGGAGATTTTAAAACACTGCATAAATAAGAGACACTAGCTAGACCCAGAGAACCCCTTCTGTGTCTTGAACCTCAGTTGACTGCTAATTGATCTCATCAGAGAATAAGTGGGCAGAGCAGAGAGGGTTAATGCTTTTGTTCCTGCCCCATCACACGTGGCAGGATCCCCTGCTCTTGTGCGTGCACTCTGTTCTAGCAAAAATAACCTGTGCAAAGAGATGGTAAAAGCCTCCTTTACTTTAACACACAGGGCTGGTTCCCTTCCTTTTCCCATTCACCTTTCCCTATTAAAGATAAGCAACACATAACAATAGGGTCCTGTACACTAAGGGGTGTATGACAGCACCTCTCAGCATCAGAATTCAGCAGCTCTCCTCCGACTGCACAGAGCTTTTACAGACCTGCCGAGGTTCCAAGCGATGTTTTATATAGCAGTGGTAAATTCTTGCAGTTGTTTGTGTCTGAAAAAACTCAGGAGCAAATTGATACATTTCTATACAGTCTTCCAACCTGCCTGATTGATGCAGGCTCATATTTTTTGAGGGCTGAGCCTGGATAGCTTCAGACTAGGGGTTCAGCTGCAGAGGCAGAGGTCCCAGAGCTGGGTCTGCTGCAGCCATCCCTGCAAGGGAACTCTGATGCAGGAGAGGTTCTCCTTGAGATGACCCAACTCACAGGACTTTCACTGAAATGGATTTCTCAAACAGGTATGTGCCTTTACACATTTTTGGGACCAATCTACCGTCGCTCTGCATTAACTAAAACACTCAAAGAACACATTGGGATGTATAACCTCTGCTCTGTCTCTGCTTGCAGTCCCCACCTAGCAAAAAACTCTTGGCCAAGGAGACTATCTCTGCTTGCCACCGGCTGTTGGACCAGCTCCATGGGTTTATGTGAACTGAGGAGTTCCAGGAGCTCCCTCCAACTCCGAATCTTTGAGAGACTCTGGATAAATTAATCTGCCAGAGACCTGGGACTGGCAATGGGAGGCTGTGACACTATGCAGAACACTGTAACAACCAGAAGAAAAATAACTTATCAAAAATACTATTTTCTTTCATGCAAAGAATCAAACTTTAAATGATTCCATCTGTCACTTTCATCTGCACCCTGTTCCATTGGCTGGATTTTGCTCATTAAGATAAATTTCAAGCCAGCAGATCATTTCTACCTTCAGGGCTTTGATGAAATGGAGTGTTTGGGACTTCCTCCCCTCCTCCATTTTTGACAGCTGTGACAGAGGAATAAGTGTATTTCTCTTACACTGCTTTGCAATTGCATGGAATGGCTTTGACCTTCCAAAAGGGAAAACCACCACATTCAAATTCCTCCTCCTTTCCCCCATGGGACTGGGAGCTGGCCAAGCCCCTCCAGTAAAAGTTTCCCATTCGACCTTGCATCGTAAAACCCTCTTTTCTTTATTACTCCCTCTCCTCAAAGCTTCCCCAGCAAACCTCTAGCCTTTTCCAGACGTGGCCTGGAGAGCTTCTATGTTGTGCAAATGGTCCAAACACCTTTGTTTCTTCCCTGAAAAGACATAAAAGAGATTTGTTGGATTCCTTACCTCATAACCAAACACAACTGTATACTGTGCACTTTGCATGTTACGGCTCCCTGTGCTTTCAGCCCCAATGACTTATTTTACTGTAAGTGTAATTATGCATCAGAGTGGTTTCCTGAGGGATGTGATAAATCATCTGCTGCCTAAAGTCTTTAAATCAAGGCTGAGTGTTTTCAATGGGGTCCTGCTCCCTGTCTGGAGCACACAGAGGCTCTCAGTGCATTTACAGGAGGGTATACAATCACATGGTCATGGTTAGCCCCGGTATTGAGGAATGAGGGGATGGGCGGGAAGGCCTTTGTCATACAGGATGTAAGGATGTGGGATTAGTTGGACTTAATGGTCTGGTTTGGCCTTTAAATCTATGAACAGGGAAAATAAAAGAGAAAAAAACATCAAGAACAAAAGTCCCTATTACATCCAGCATGTTTCCTCTGCTGAAAGCTGAGCCAGAGGGACCACATGTAGCTGGAGCTGGAAAGAAGTCCTAGGGAAATCCAAGGACACCCCTGTGTGCTGCCCCCTGCACCCCGAGCACCCATGAAACCCTCAGACAACCTCTGACAAACATACCCAGGAGCCCAAACCCACTGGGATTTGCTGATGCCTTGCAGAAAACAGCAGTCTTGAGGACATGCACAATGCTCAAAAGATTTTCAATTCCCCCCCCCCGCCCCCCAAGGTCATTTTAGGTGTTCCAGAACAAGAAATCTAATGCTTTTTCTATTTCTAAATTAAGCTAATTAAAATTTTAATCTGGTTGATATTATCTCATTGCATAATTAAAAGAGCTTACAGTGCAGTGGTTTGGTGGGCACCAATCCTTTTCTCTTTAAATTGTGTTCCAGTAATTGAACGGAGCTTAGATAGGTGCTTATAAGGTAATGAGCTAACTATCTGTTCTTAACAACGTTCTCCATTTTCCCTCCCAACTGTACCTGCTCCAAGCCTGATCACTTTATGCTTAGCAGTTTTCCTTCAGCAAAGCATGGATGATTATATCCATGATCCACATGGTAATTTGGGGGACTAGGGGCACCTCTCGTAGGGAGCGGACTGGCTCCATGTAGGGAACACAGGGGATGCTCTTTGGAAAATGGCAAATCCAAACTCTACCCTCCAACTGGCTGATATCATCTGCTTAACCATGGGTTATTGCATAATTAATTTCTCCTAGGTCTTTATTAAGTCCCAAAGACTCTTTCTATAGACTAGACTGGCATTGCTCTGCCATACATCTTAAAGAGATTACTGTTAATTAATTTAACTCGTCTGCATACCTAAAACTCAGCTAAACCCTCTATTGTGCCATCTGCTGTCATTTCAGTCATGTAGGACTTTTAAACTCCCATAGGAATTGAAATGGATTAAAACCATTACTCAGATATAAAACAATTAAGGAAATAAGTTGCTTTTCAACACCTTCCTCAGTGCCCTGTGCAGAGCGGGAGCCAGGCAGACCCCCATCCCACCAGGACTCAACTTCCCTCCAGGACTATTGACCTGGTGCTTTCCAAAGACACTAAATTCCCTGAGAGCGTAAATAAAACCTTAAAGCACAATTTATCTACTCCTGGGGCTGAGGGACCTGCACCAGTGAACGTAAATCACCCAGAACATTTATGATCTACTGACACATTTCCCTCCTAAAATAGGAGCCCAACACGCGTAAATCCTCACAAATGCTTCCCTGGAACGGAGCTGAGCAGCAGCACGACTGGCATGGAGGGCTGTGTGGGCATCCCATTCCCATTGTCCATGTTGTGCTTGCTGAAAGCAGGCTGCCATCCCCATCCTGTTCACCCCAGCACATCGCCATCACCCAGACAGCATCACCGAATCTGGCCGGGAACCAGCACAACGCCAAAGGCCAATGAGCCCGTGGATGAGTCAAGGGCTCTTGCTGCTACTGCAAACCAAACAGTCAATAATTACATTAATAATGAGCCAGACCTTCCAGTTGGCTGAGTCACAGTAGCTGGAGTATTTTTTTTGTCAGTAAACAATTTAAAAAAAAAGAAAAAGCAATTTTCTGTCCAAAGCAAACAGCTCTGTGCAGGAAGCATCCCTGGATAAAAAATTGCTCTGTATTTCCATAAGAAAAGCAGAAACCAATTCAGGTATAAAAATTCTTGGTTTTCTGCAAAACGCACACAAAACCCTTCATGAGAGGGTTTGAAAACACTGTTTGCTCATTTCTCAGGTAAGCAGCTGCTTCTTTTTTGAGTAGAAGGCTGCAACCAGGGTTAAAAAGAGGAGCAGCTTCCACCCAGCTGTATTGTCAGCTGCCCTTCACAAGCCTGTCTGGGATTAACAGGGTGACAGCAGCCAGAGAGCCGTCTGAGTGCTGAGATGTGGAGCTCACACTGTGGAAGTGAGCCCTGAGGTGCAGCATGCCCAGGGCCAGCCTACAGCGCTGATTTGGGCAGGGAGCATTGCTGTAAGCTGGGGAAGACCCAAGGAGCTGCCACCTGACTGAGCTGAGCTTGGGCGCTCACCTGCTTCTTTAGGTCCTGGCTGGAAACGGGCGCAGAATTGCTTCACTTCTCCAAACCAGGCAGCACTTCAGCAGAATCCATTTCCTAAACAATAATTCCTTTCCAGGGTAGTCAGTAACTCCATGCAAGGTGAGTCCCAGCAGCCTTCTCTCAGTTTAATTTGCACACTGGTTTTGTTCAGGATGCGGTCCCTGCGTTGCTCCCTCTCCAGCGCTGGCATTTTCCAGGCTGGCAGCCAAAGGGATGCTTAAGCAGACATTTATGCAGACAGAAAGCTAAAACGGTTTGCATTACATTAGCTCCAAGAGGGGATGGACAGAGGGCAGCAGTTCGCTTCTAGGCAAGGGGTCTGTGCCAATGCATTGCTTGGACATGGAGTTTGTTTGCAATGGGTGTACCATCCTGCCCATGGCAGGGAATGGTCTCTACCTATACCAGACCCTCCACCTCCCTACCAACATAGGTGTGCCTCTCAAGTAAGGTGGTGAGGCATCAGCCTGCACTTTCGTGACAGTCAAAAAACAAGGTATAGTTGCTGCAAATGGAAGGGTCCATGCTCCATCACACATCCTTCCTGAATACCCTTTCAGGAGTACTGGAGCATGGGATGATAGCAGTGTCAGTGGGAAGGAATCTCCAGAGCCTCTCATCCAACCTCCCTCTCAAAGGAGGGAGGAAGTTGGGTCATAACCCACCCTTAACGAGCTTGGCTTTGTCTAGCTAGGGCATGAAAACCTTCTAGGATGCGGATGCCACAACCCCAGCAGGTGACCGGGGATGCAACTCTCCAATGGGAAGAAGTGTGTCCTGATATCCAGTCTGAGCCTCCCAAGCAGCTGTTGCCCCTTGTAACATCATTTGCCTTTACCAGGAACACTTCAACCTCATCATTTCTGAAGCTTCCCTGCAGATAGCTGTAAGCTGCTGTTCAATTTGCCTTCACTGGTCCCAACCAGCCCAACCCCATCAGCCAGAGCCCTGCAGCATAGGCATCCCAACCCCCTGAACATCTCCATAGCCTTCCTCTCCAGTTTCTCCTGTTAAACTGGGATCAGCCAGATCTGGTAGTACAGGTCTTGGTACTTCACAACATGCATCCCACTCCCTTGGAGCCAGCCAATCAAGGACCGCTCCAGGCCACTACTGAGGGTGGCACAGGGACCTCCATCTTCTCTGACAGACCTGCTGAAGCACCCAAGTTAAGCAGGCAGAGAAGCGAAAACATTCAGTTACGATTTATCCCGTTCACTGCACTGTCTGAAAGCTGCTGCTTGGGTAGGCACTAAAGCAGCTACGGTGTCGGTGGCTCAGCAGATGTTCACTATTTGGTGACATCCAGCTATGCCCTAAAGCCTTCACAGCCTCCAGCCTGAGTCAAGTTCTCCCTCTCCACTTAACTGCTTAGCTTACATGGTGAAGCAGTTCTCCCCAACATCCTTGCAGCACGCCAAACAGTCTTGCTGTCGGGCCTCAGATTTCAGTGTGATCAGTAATCAGTGCATCAGCCATCAGAAGTGGGTTATTAAAATATCTGTCATGATGAACAATGTAAAATAAACGCAGATAAATTGTATTACTCTGGGTCATTTAGCTTTAAGTGCGGCAGTCTCTATGTTTTTTGCCACTTAAGTGATATGCAGCATGAAACAGCACAAATAAATGCAGATGTAGAGAGCATTAGACACACTTTGTAAGAGCAAATTATGCACGTTCACATTTCATTCTAGTTAGATCAAAATTAGATGGTTTCCTCCATTATCTCAGTAGATACACTAAAAGCCAGTGATTTATGAAAGAAACCGGTGTGAATGCCATTATAATTGATTAACCTAAGAGACTGGTGACCTACTTATAGGTATACAAATATGATTATAATTGTGCAGTAAGTAATTGAATGTTCTGCAGGACTTCTTTGTAATGTGACTGTAATGCATAAAAACAAGAGGGAGACAAAAGGTTTCCACCCTACGCAGTGTGCTGAGATCCTAGGAGAGGTGCTGAGTGCTTCCTGCTCTTGTCAAGGTGAATAGGTGCTGAGACCTTGCAGAATCAACCCCCTCGTGAATGGCAGCCTTTCCCATAAATAGACTGTCTCTTGGACAAAAGGCTCCGGCTCACTTTGTGGCTGGGGTAACTTTTGACACGCTGAGCAGATCTCATCAGCCAGGAGATGCTGCAGGCAGACCCCTCCCAATTCATCACTGCTGGAGCACCTCCTTGAGGGCTTCCTTTGGGTCAATAAATGGGGAGAGGCAGATCCAGATGAGAAACCCTGCAGCTACAAAATGAAGCTCCAGGTCTGCATTTCGGAACCACCCCTTTGCAGCAGGACTCAGGACTGCTGCAGTGGGTTGGGGAATCTGCCAAACCTCAGGTCTCTACCAACTGTAGCTGAGAGTCCAGCCACTGCCACTGCGTCTGCTAATGGGCACCAGCATCCACATTGCCTGTGTTACAGTCACAGGCAGGGTGCAGCAAGGAGTGGGACTGTCTCGCTGCCTCCATTGCTTTGCAATCCACACACAGCGCTGTGGCAATATGTAGACAGTCCTCAGATGCTGGTAGCTCTTGGCTTGAAGCCCAAAGACCTTATCTAGACCTTGCAAATGTCTCTAACCCTGCAATCACCAGCAATGCTCTTTGCTAATTAAGTCTCCCAACACCTCGGCAGCGTGCATCCTCCTGGACCATGTACCAGCATCACCCAGCTCACAGCTGCCTAGAGGCTCTCACAGCATTATTATGTGTCACAGATTTTCCTGTATCTTTTACTGCCAGTCTCTTCCTCTGACTTAATTTGTCTGAACTCCTCTGCGTGGACATGGGCGACAGAGTTAACCTCTGACAATGACACACACGAGCTCTCTGCAGAACAAAATTCTAGATTCTTAATTTGAATGGCTAAATACACTGAAGCCCAGCGATGAATTATTTAAGATTCATACAAATTCTGATGCTACACACTGAATTAGACTTGAACGTACCTCTGCAGCCGTGACTCCTGCTGCCTATAGCTCCATCATGGAAAAGCATCCATTTAAACCCTCTGGGATAAATGATCTGTTACAATTCCCTGGACTAGAAACCCTGGAGATGATGTGGGAGCCAGGATTTGCTAGGATGGGACTGAGTTAATTAGCACTGTGTCTGAGGAGAGCTGTAACAGCGTAATGAAACAAATAGAATAAAAGCGGTCTAAAGTGACTCCAGTGCTTTGGGGGCACTTGCTGCCAGCTGTGGTATGGTCAGGATTGTACCCATGGTTGCAGGGCGATACATTTATCACACATTGCTCACACTGGAGTAGACGGATGAGGAAATGGGTGCTGGCAGGGTCAGTACAGCCCTGCAAGAGCTTTCTGGCACGATGTGTGCTTGGGGCAGAAACGTGGGAATCGTTGCCAGCAGCCCCTTGCTGCCACAGCAAACCCAGCTCAGTGTCAAGGAGAGACAAAGCCACCAGTCCCTAAGCCCTCACGCAAGGTGGGGTCACAGAATCACAGAATCATAGGGGTTGGAAGGGACCTCCAGAGACTGAGTCCAACCCCCCTGACAGAGCAGGTTCCATAGGACAGGTCACACAGGGAGGTGTCCAGATGGGTCTTGAATATCTCCAGAGAAGGAGACTCCACAACCCCCTGGGCAGCCTGTCCCAGGGCTCTGGCACCCTCACCATGAAGAAGTTCCTCCACATGTTGGTGTGGAACTCCCTGTGCTCCAACTTGAGGCCATTGCTCCTTGTCTTGTCCCCACAGACCACCGAAAAGAGGCTGGCCATGTCCCCCTGTGTCCCACACTTCAGATATTTATAAACATTGATCAGATCCCCTCTCAATCTTCTTTTCTCAAGGCTCTAGCATACACAGTGCCTGCAGACACTGCACTCAGGGATGCACTGTAGCACCAGGAATGCCTGGTTCCCCAAAGTTAACCTTAACCCCAGGTCCTGCATCAGCTGAAGGTGTCCCACTCATGGTGAGGGGGCCTGGGAGCGCTCACAGGACTCCTGTCCCCTCTGCACCCTGCCCCAGCCTCTTGTCAAGCTCATGCTGGCAATGGCCCCACCTTGCCCTGAAGGAGAGCAGCACTTCCACTCAACAGCAGTGCCAGACGCTTTCAGCTCACCCCGGGAAAGAGTTTTCATCCCACCTCTGAGCTGGACATGCAGGTGACTGGATGAAGATGGCCATGTTTGACTTCTGCATCCATCCTTTCCGATGCTGACAGCCGCTGAGGGATGACTGACAGGTTCTGCTTTTTCAGCGTGTTTTGCATTCTATTCCATATTCAGTTGTCTGGAAGAGGAATACATTTGCCCCAGCAATGCTGCATGTGAGAGAGGTGCTGGCTTCTGCAGAGCGAATAGTTCAGGGTATTTTTACAGTTGGCATAAAAATACTGACACAGTGTGTATGAATAGCTCGGTTATCATGAGTGGGGCCAATAAAGAAAGTGTAAGGGGAAAAAAAGAAGAAAGCCACAAGTTAAACTCATGGTTTACAGCAATCAGACTCTTCCTTTTAATTTTTAAACTTCTCAAATCCCAGCTTCCACCAAAAATGAACCAGTAAAGGATAAAGAGAGTTGCCAAGTTGCACTATTTTGAAGCAGAGAGATGACTCCCAGCTTGGCCAACTGTTCTGCCTGCCAGACGTAATATACACTAAAATGACAAAGGATAACAACAGAAAAGACCACGTACGGTCTTCAGTCCATATACAGCCCTATATCTGGCTCTGCCACAGGGAACTGGAGCTCTGCCCAGCAGTGGTATCTCGTCCTGAGTGTTGCCTGTCTACCAAAAACTAAAAGAAAACTGCTGGGGACAGATAGTGGCTATTAGCTGAACTGGTGAAGTGATACCTGCAGTTCTGCTTAAACAAGGGGAGAATAAATAAACCCAGCCTGGCTTCCGCTGCAGCCAAACTCCCCATGGCTGCTGCAGAAACAATTCTGTTGTGGCTTTGCCCAACCCACTGCTGCTCCAAGCAGGCACAAGCCTGACCCACACAAGCTTCATAGGAAGTTTGTTTCCCCAATCCTATGACACATCTCTTACTACCTAGCTTTTCCTCACCCCTACCAGCAGCAGCTGAGTCAAACCCCTAGTTTCTGCTTACCCACTTCGTTTCAGACCTTCCCTCCTTTAAGTTACAGCTCTACAAGTCCAAGTGCAGGGACAAGCCTGCTAATATGAACTGTGGGGCAACTCCCTATGGCTGTCACCTGTACCCCTTTCATTCCCACCATACACATCAGCTGCTCTTCCTTCCTAAGCATTGCTTGGAGTAAAGACAGTCCTGCAGTGGAACAATACCAGCTTCAAGCCTGTTGCAGAAATTAAAAATCACTTGTTTCTAGTTGAATGAGAGGCTTACTAATTAGCCACCAGCTTTTGGGTGGTGATTCTGCCACATAAATAATTGCAAGTCCACAAAAGTGTTCCACTGCTAGGGTTGTTAGCAGGAAAATGGGAATTCAGTTGGAAAGCATTAATAAACCTCGAGGACAACAGCTATTACGGTGATTGATCCACTATCCCAGTGTACACAACTCATGCAGGATGGAGGAGCAGAGGTTATTGCACAGGGAGGGTATGCTGAGAGGAGGGAAGGAAGGCAGGGTTGTTGTAGAGGTCAGGGATAAAAATCGGTACTGTCAGGTTCAAAAGCATTTGAAAAAGCTACATATCTTTTTCAAAGCTGGCTCAAAATTAGATTATTTTAGTGGTCTGCAGCATTTGCTACTTAGACTGTTGCTCTTTTTTTTTATTATTATTATTAAACATGGGTGATGGAAGCAGAAGGGGTTTGTGTGCATCACAGGGCAACTTCTGTGTCCAGTCCCCAGGACCAGGGGATGCTGCAGTGCAGAGACTGCAGACACCCAAGGGACAGACCCAAATGTGCCCAGTGCACCCGTGCCTCCTCTTGAGGGGAGTATTCAAACCACCAAATTTCTTCAAGGGCTGAACAAAGGATGAAGGAGAGAACCAAGTTGCCTACCATAATGCCAGGAATCCCTAGCCCAGTGTCCTGAGGCTGCCACAGGGCTCTTTCCCATTGGGAGCAGCTCTCCTTCCTGCGGGAGTGCAGCAGGGGTTTGTCCTTTGGCATTTGCTGGAATGAGTTGTCAGCCTGCCTGGATAAAGATGCTGGTAAGAAAAGGAGAAGGTGAGCCTAAGCCAGCTTGTCTAGCGTGTTAGGAACAAGCAGGCCCGAAACACTGTGCTCTCCTGCATCTCCCTTCCACCTCCCTGGAAACATCCCTTCCTGCTGGGATATCGTATCCCATCCCAGCAGTACGGCCTTCACAGGCATTGAGTGGAAAACCTATGGCCATAGGTGAGACAGAGCACTCACTGGGAATTCAGGTCCCTCTGCCCAGCAGCACCAGTGTGGCTGGGTGCAGACTGCGATCCGCCCCAAATTCTCCACATCATGGCATTGCAGTTCATGCCAACGGCATGACAGGGTGTTGAGCTCACTGCAGTATTTTTCCTTCCAAAAGGAAACAAAAACAAACTCTTACCAGTTTATTATTTCAGCTAATTATATGAACCAACAGTATTTCATCCAAACCATTTTAGGAAAATAATTGGAGAACGTTTGCAAAACCCAAGCAACCATTTTTCTCCTGCCAGGGTGGCAGATGCAAACATAAAGAGTAACATGTCCATACATCTCCAATCTCAACTTCTTATGAAACAAAATAAAAGCAATCTGGTTGTGAACTGATCCAAAGCAAATACAATATTTCAGAACACTCCACATTTAGTTGGTGGGGCTGATTTATACGAAGCAATCTAAAGACCAGTGTGCAAATATGGAGGGGAAGACTATTTCCCCTTCACACTTTCTTACCTCGCAGACGTTGTTTTTGTTCTGCATGCAAGTGAGGAGCCCTCGGCCTGCGCTGCCATTGAAGGATGAGCACTTGACAGGTTCTGATGGCACTTCTGGAAAGGTTTGCCTCACAAGCCAGAGGTTCCCTTTCTCACAAATAATTCTGTGCCATTTATTGTGTGATCCAGGAGATCATCACATGGTAGTCTTCAAAATAAGTGTTGCCGAAAGCATCCCCTGCCCATCTTCGATTAGCAGGCACTGTCTCTATTCTCAATTTACTGACGTAAAGAGAGGGAGGGAGAGGGCAGCATCTTTCATGGGACAGCTCCATGCGCTGGCTGAATCTCTGTGCCAGCAGCCAGCCTGCCTCTGCTGACCCCATGGCAGCAGGATGGGAGCATCCTGTGCCATACCCTCTCCTTTGTCACACACCGTCTTAGAGGCAAAGAGCTCATTGTGTTTGAGGTTTCCACCATCCTTTTTCTGAGGGAATGTTGCTCCAGCCATTGTGTCTGTTCTGTTTTTAGATTTCATGGCTAGTTTCCAAGATTTAGTGGCTTTTCAGCAGGCAGGACACCACCTCAGGTCTGTGGCACTGCAGTCCTACTTGGAGATAATTGCCAAAGTAAATCAGAAACAAGGGGGGACCTAATGAAAATGGGAAACCACATGCTTTAAACGTGAAATTTAAAAGGGGAAAAAAAAGAAGAGAGGAATACCAAAAGGATAATTGTTATTTTTGGTAAGGAGGCCATTGAAGGATTTCTAAAACCAGTTCAGTCCCAATTCTCAGTTTGCCTTGCTAAACCTTGATCCATCCTTTTGCAATGAGCTTAAGCATCCATTTCTCAGGGACCCACGGGTTCTCTGAATTAAATCCTCCAGCCCTCCATCACGAGCTGCAGTCAGGAGGGATGCCAGGCACCTGCTCTGGAGGGTTACTGCTGCTGCCTTGGACAGAAGTGCTCCCAAGTCCTTCCTCAGCTTAACTCCATCCCATCCCCTGTTCCCTGGGAGAACCAAAGCTGCATGTTGCTCGAAGACTAGACCCGGCCAAATCGATGCTTTACATCCAGGCATTCTCAGTATTTGGGCTGCAGTGGCAAAGCAGCCACTCTGTGAATTAATGGAAAATCTTATGGCAGTGCCAATAAACACGCTAATTAATACCCATTTCAATTCAATTCATTCAGGGCTCAGATTGCTAACCAAAGCTTGCCTTCCCCCACACCCAGATATTGCAAACCTTCAAGCAAGGCTGGATGCTTCCATCGGCTCCACAAGGAATCTGGCTGCTCCCTGGGCAGTGAGCTGTAATGTAAGCTGATTTACTGCACAGCCCTACTGCTGGGTGGGCTGGGATTCCCAGGATGTTTGAGGCCTTTTCTGCAATGAAATATGCTTGACATGGAGGTCAGTTAAACTGCGCCGTGTTGCATTCATAAGCATTTTTCAATTAGCACTGAAGACTGTCTCCAGTCTCAAAGTTCAAATACTTGAAGTCTGAGGGTGGTTTGAGGTTGAGCATGGGTCGAACTGGGTCTAGCCCTCCATTTATTTTCTAAACACTGACTTTTCTGCCATCTTTATTTACCATAATTAGTACTCCCTTAACGTAGGCTCTCCCTGGACTTGTTCTAGGATGTGCCGTACTCCTTGTTCTTGTGCTGAGTAGCATTCCCCAACCAGAGCACAGCCCTGACTTGATGACTGGAATTTTCAAAGGCACTTTGTTTCTTATGGAAGTCATATTATCAGTGCAAAAAAGACTCTGCTTTTCTGTGGCAAAGCAGCCTGTTCTTCTCCAGATGGAAATGGGAATGTTCCCATAATTACACACTGACCTGTATTGAGCAAGCCAGCTCAAGCGCTATCTTAGCTCTGCGTGGCCAGACTTTATCAGATTTATTCTATCTGGAGGAAGTCGCATCAGAAATAAATAACTTCAGCTGTACATTGGAGTGTTTGAAAAGCAAATTATTTGGCAGGTATTCCCCCTTTCTTCTCCTTAATTCACTCAGTTTATAGGGCCATTAATGGATGGACCCTGGGCTGAAAGTGTAGCCTTAGAAATTATGAGACAACCTCACTACTCTTCCACTTCATGAAGTTTTATTTTGAGTCCCTTTTTCCTCTTGCCCTCTAGAGACTTCATGCACTGCAACATTTTTGAGTTGCTGCTGCCAGCCCAGGAGGGTGGCCAGGAGATGAGGCCCTTGCAAGGCAGAGGGATTTTGCTCGGTACCATCCCTGAAGGACAACAGCTCCTTCCTGCAGCTACAGTTCTGCAAGTCCTCTGGTGCATCTCTGACACTCACCTCCTTGCATGCACCATCCTTGTCCCCAGACCTCTCCCATGGTGGGTCCGGTCAGAACAGGGACTGGTTGAAGGAAGGACATTGATGACCTCTTGGATGGGTCAGCACAGGCACTGGTTCCCCCCGCAGGGTTGCTTCTTTCATTGCTGTGGTCCCTTCGTGCTTCAAGCATGAAAAATGCCAGAGTTCTTCAGCCATTTTCCTCTAGGAGAATTAAAGTTTTAATGATTAACCTTTATAAATTACAACAGCAATGCTCTAAATAATAAATAGTTTCTGGCCAGGTCTAGCCCTCTGAGCTATTATTCTCCAGCATGATATGCTGAGCCCCCATCTGCATTTATTTTCCATACTGTATTCAAGTCCTCTTATGTCATTGAGATAAGCAGTCAGGAGATATGTGTTTTCCAAAATGATGTCCTCATTCATCATTTCTTCCTCGCTGCTCAGCCTGATTACATTTAATTCAAGAAGAAAGAAGCCTCGCCTAGGCCCACTGAGCATATAAGGTTAAAAAAGCAATGCAAATGAAGCAATGGCTTCCTGGAGAAATGGCTACAGAACACAAAATAACAGCATCCCTTATCAGCACCAGGGCTGTGTACTCTTCTCCTCATTTGCAGAGAAAACTCAGAGCACAAATGACCCATTCATCAAGATCAGCAGGTACAACTCTGCTTTAAACACATACGCACAACAGCAACCACCCTCTCCATTAACAGGGAATGAGCTTTGAGCATTAATTCCATCTGATATTAATGCAAAGCTTAATTACAAACAGAGATAGGGGAGCAAAAGCTTACTGCAGCCCAAGCCCTTTGCAGTGACACTTGGCTTAGGGAGAAATATCTTTTGTTTCTACAATTTCTTCTCTGTCGCAGCATTGGCTGCTCCAGGATGCAGCAGGGAGAAATAATGCCAAAATGTGTCTATGCACAACGTGAGCAGTGGCTCTCCAAGCCTGAAGAAGGATTCCTTGTCACTTTGCACACTCATCCTCTCCATGGCTGCCCAGGATGCTGCCTTTGGGCATGTGGAGCTTTCTTACCTCACAGGGGGAAGCGGGAGGGGAGAGGTAGTCCCAACCTGAAATGCTCATCTCCTGCATCTTCTGCAGGGAGGCAGCCACTCTGAGTTGCTCTTTACCAGCAGATTGGTGCAGCCTGCACCAGCTCTGAGCTGAGGAGCTGCGCTCTGCCCTGGGTCTAGTGTGCCAATCCTGCATCCTCCTGGGCACTGGCACAGCCACTGCTTGTCCCCCCTTTCCTCAATGGCAGTAATGACATAATTGTTGGTGTGGTGCAGGTGGTGACTCGGTTCGGTGTGGGAGTCCACACACAAAGCTGATGGGACTGGGCATTGGAGATCCTGGTCAGCACACCACTCTGCAAGGGACCAGCGACCACCCTCCCTAAGCCTGAGCATGGGGGACAAGATGGGCTGGCTTCTCCAGAGCCAGGCTGGCACCCATGTGTTTGCAGAAGAAATTTCCTCCTGGGAAAGGCGGTTTGCGTATTTGCTCTAAACAGACTTCAAAGAAACACCAAAGCAGCCAGGGAAATGAAACACAGACTGAGACAGCTGAATGGGCAAATAAACACAGGCGAAAAAGCCAGTCTCTGATGAAACCAACACAGACCAAAACTCTGGTTTTAAAATGAAAATTGAAAGGGTCTTAAAAGAGCTGGGTGGCTTCCTGGCACGTCCAAAGAGCAGCATGATCCACAGATCCAAGCTTTGCCCCAAAGTCACAGTACCATGTGGGTGCACAGCAGCTCAGGGACAGTGTGGCTGCCCATCCCACCCATCCCAGGGGCACAGAGCTGTGGAGGCACTGGGTCCCCAGCTCCCACTGCCTCTCTGGGATCTAACTTTCTTCTGGCAGACTTGTTGATGTTCTCTGTTAGAAAGACTTTCATCATTTTGAGTAACTGTTCTGGAAAAAAACCCTATCTCCCCCCATGAAAGCTGTGATCAGCACTGATTTGGAGAGCCCAGTGTAACTCAGCTTGCATTAAATGCAAATGAGCAGAGGTGGTTCTTCACACTGGGACTGTTTTCCACATGTGCATCTGAAAATACCTAGCTGAGCTGTCCTGGGTTTCTTACAGCTTCCCCCAAGACTTCAACAAGGCCAACAAACAGGGTATCACCCACACTATCCAACCTTGTGATGTTTTGCTTGCAGTGCCCCATGAATGCTTTTGAAGCACATCCTCAAAGGGATGGAGATGCCCTCTTCCTATTGAGGCAGCTCTGAAGAACAGTTTACCCCAATTTGTTCCCTCAGGACAGTTCAAGCTCAGGCTAAGCTGATGACAGGCTTAGGGTCTCACACAGCAGCTATGGTACTCACCGTGAGTCTTTCAGTGGGTGCTGGATCCAGACCCATAACTTGCACTTAAGTGTTCTTCTGGAATCTAATGCAGCTGGCTCTCCAAAAGGTTCCTGTGAGCAGACAGGCACCTCCTAGAGACAGGTGCAAGAGGGAAACATGCCAAAGTTTGGCAAAGGATCACTCTTCAGCTGGAGCAGAGAGGCATGCAATTTGGGTTGGTTGCCTGCCTGTAAAAACTCTTAACAAAAGTGCAGGAAGGTCCCTGTTGTTCAATCCCCTATAATACAAACAATCACGGCCTGAATGGAAAACAGAGATCGTGCATCTGAAGGTTTTTATAGCAGAGCCATGTCCAGGAGCAAGAAACCACAACAAGATACCAGCAAATCACTCAGGAGGGCTGCTGCAAGCAGCCGTTGCTGTGGTTGCAGCCTGTGCACAGCCTGGGGGCTTCTGGCTTGGAGACACAAGGCTCTTTCTAGGGATGCAGAAGAGCAAACGGAGTTGGGAGAGAAGCAGCCCATGGCCTGTCTCTCCCAGAACCTGCCTGGGCCAAGCAAGCCCATGTTCAACCTGCCCTCAGAGAGGAGCCCCCAAGACTGGGATGGGGGAGCAGGGCCGCTGCCCCATGCACAGGTTGGGACAGCAGAGGAGGGAAGTTGTATTATCCCTTTGAAGCTACAAAGGAGGTGAAATGTAATTATAATCATCCGAACTGGAGTTCTGCCAGGACATCAGGGCTAATGGCCTTGCTCTTGCAAGAAGTGCCATGGGATTTTTCTAATGATCACAAGTGGTCAGGACCTCAGTTTCACATCTCATTTGGAAGATAACAAAGAAGTCTCCCATTTATTTTTGGGTCCAAAGGGAGGGAAGGACAAATTGACTATGTCAAAGGGCATGAGGACTTAGAAATGTAGATTCTTTTGCTCGAGATGTGACCAGCAGCTCTGACAGCCAGGAGGGATGGCAGAGGGAAAACAAGAAGCAAGGAGGAAGCGTGTGTGATTTCATACGACTCCTGTTAGCGCTTCAACTTTTTCTGAATCTGCTGTGACTCCAGTGACATTGCTGAAAGGAAGGTGAATCTTTTTTTTTTCTTATGAGTTATTCCTGCTGTAAAATATATTTGGAGGGAATGAGTTTATAAAGCTATCTCTGAGATAATTGGCAAGGATACTCCACTCTCCCATGAAGGTTATGAGTGGGTTACAAGAGGGTCTTCGCTTTAAACTCAGAGCAATGAGAAATTAATAGATCTTGCAGTGTCAGTCCCAAGGCAGAGGATCGTGATAAACTGGAAACAGGCAGAGAGACTCTCTGTAAGTTACAGAGTAAGGGAAGAGAGATATATCAGACCCCTGGGAGTTACACAGATTCAAACTGACACCTCTGCCGAACGCAAGCGTGGTGATTGCCAATAAAAGGTCAGTGCAATTGGAGAGGACAGATATTGCCTTATCCTCTGAGGAGGAGCGAGCGTGGCATCTCCAGAGACCCTGCCTGTTGCTTGCCTGGAATCAGGAGCTCTGCCATTGGAAACTGCACTATAGCCAGCATGGGCAAGCGCTGCCTTTCAAAGGGAAAGCTGCTGTACATCCAGAGAACGATTTCCCCTCTTTCCAACCATGATTATTTCCATCTCTAAACTCTTTGCACAGCCTGCATCACCCTTTTCTTTCCTTTTTTTTTATTTACTTTTTGTTTTACTTTTTTTTAAACTTTTTTTTACTTTTTTTTTTACTTTTTTTTTTTTTTTGTAAAGGAGGAACATAAGAAGAAGCGATCACACCCTGGAAAACTGTAGAGAAAGGTTTGGACAAGAGGAAGAATTAGCAAAGGCTGCTCTGGAAAGTCATTATGTGCATATTGGCTGTTGTATAGATGGAGCTGCCGGAGTGGAGAAAGAACTGGCTGTGATATTGATGAGAATGAGTAGTTAAATGAAAGCAGTTTGGGTTGCAAAATATAGACTGCCATTGAGATCGATACTGGAATCAGTTTAATTAATTTGTATGATCAATAACCTGGAAGGATGAAGGCACGGACTGGCACTGCAATTTGTTCATGGTACAAAACAATCACAAAGGAGCAGTCAATGAGCAGGATGATGCTCTCCAGCTTGGACCAGGAGAAGCAAGTTTCAAGCAAAGAGCACGTGAAATGACAGTGGGGACAGCCACCAGAGACAGCGTCCATCTCAACGACCTCCCACAACAAAACAGAGTCTAACAATGAGTAAAGTTCAGCCCTG
This sequence comes from Laterallus jamaicensis coturniculus, assembly GCA_022605575.1. Classification (NCBI taxonomy): domain Eukaryota; kingdom Metazoa; phylum Chordata; class Aves; order Gruiformes; family Rallidae; genus Laterallus; species Laterallus jamaicensis. The sequence continues at coordinate 18,741,958 of JAKCOX010000014.1, forward strand.
GAGCACAGCACTTGACTGTGGGGATCACAGGAAGCACACAGCAAGAGTGTGCTGAACGGAGCCCAGCCAGAAGTGGGATGGGATGCTGGTATCAGTAGGGAAACAGGAAAGTCCTGCAGCACTGTGGGCCTTGATTTCTTTGTATGGGAAAGAGCACAAGTGACACACTGAAGGTAAGGAGAGCTCACAAGTTTAGACATGCTTCTATGGAGCAGAGACTGAGCAGTGAGGATTAGTTGCTCCAGGATCCAGCAGGGCAGCTGGGAGACCACTGACTGAGGACACATGTTTCAGAGCTGGGACAGACAGCACACGGTGCTGGCAGAGTAGGAGGAGGGAGAACATGCTTCTCCTTTGGGTCTGAGGCCATCGTACATTTCAGGCTTCAGGTGACCAGGGACAGGGTGTAAGCTGAAAGCACCAGTGGCAGAGTCATCTGACTACAGCACAGTCTTCAGAGGCTGTAGGAGAGCCCTTCAGACAAGAGCTGATGCTGGTTAGATTAATTTCCCAGCAGACTTTGGGCAAAACTCTGATAAAACAAATGCTTTCTTTTCTTTTGCTGCCCCGTACCTCTTCAGGGGAACCCTTGACTCTGGAGGAGCCATGTGCACACCTCTCCTGCCAGCACTTGTGCCTGAACCACACAGGGCTGGAGCCCATGCTGGAACCGTGATGTTCCATCCGAGCCATGCAGTGATGGGAAAGGGGGGGTCTCACAAATCCCCTCCCATTTCTGGGGCTGGCAGCAAGGGGGAACGTGCCTTGGCCATGAGCAGAGGACATCAGCATAGCTCCTATTTCTGGACCAAAAGGAAAGGAGAGAGCGTATGGGAAGGTAAGGACATAAATGTCAGTCCCTGGGGAGAGAGGCTGAGAATTCCCTCATGTTTGCTGATCTGCAAACCTTGTCAGAGGCTTTCGATTCTCTCGGAGCAGAGAAGAGAAGAGACAGATGCTGAGATAATTACTACCCTGGCAAAGAACTTATTCTTGTATCCAGAAGGAGAGTTATGGCCTCACAGCTGTCTTCAGGATAGAGTGAAAGCATTTTTTCCATGGTACATTGCAATGGCAATTAATTTTCTTGATAAGCTTAAACTAACCTTTGTTTTTAAAAGGGAGATAACTTGTTGTATGAAGCATCTTCTAACCTGGTGTTTACCAAGGACAGTGGGATAATAATTTGAAAAGGAGTTAAAGGTACCTTTTTTTTAAAGCCTCCCGGTGCCTATTTAAGGTGCTGCAGAGCCTGTGGCCCCTCTGGCTCAGGATGACTCAGTGTTTCTCCTTCCACAGAGCATTTCCAAATGCTTGGGGCCTCTTGGAGCCCAGCCTTTGGGGCCAAACATTGGCACAGGCTCTCTAAAATAAGAAACTATTTCTCCTTGAGATTTGATCAGAGCGCTGGGCCATTTTCCTGCAGAGTGGGTGTGTGAAACAGGTCAAATTATTCTAAATAAAAATAGTTGGGAAGCCTTTTAGAAGAGTTCTAGCCTTTCAGCAGAAGAGGATAAAATGTTAAAATTTAAGAGCTGTCCCCTTGACCCCAGTACTCTCTTCCAGTTTTTACAGACGGCTTTTCCCCTAGATTAACTTTGCTAAAGTGCTTTGGAGAGGAATAATGTCATATAAATGCTCAACAGCATTCTATTATTCTAAATAATCCCTTTATCTTAATGGAAACAATATTTGGACCGTTTTAAATAATGCATTCTAGCTTTTTAATCAACAAAACCTTTATAATAATACACATGTAATTACTGCCAAGAACATGGCGATATCTCATTCTAAATTACAATAGAGGAGGCAGCAACAAGCCGAAAGGTACAGTTCATAGAAAAACTTATCAGCTTGGCCTTGCTGGCTCTTTCCTTGTGAAGCATTTAGTCAGGATTTAGTCTACAGGTGTGACCTGCTCCAAAATAAAAGAAGGCATCCCTGCAAGGGCACTGAAGTGGGAGCCTGTGGGATCAACACTATGCATGTAGCAATTAAAGCGATGCAGGGAAGTTCTCCCTAGTCCTGTACCTTGGAGAGGACCATAGCCAGGGATGTCACCCTTTCTTTATTCCTACTAGTGGGAATGAGCTCATGCCAGGAGGAAATCTGATATAGACAATGTGGAGCGAGGCTGCCTTACCTGTGGGCACTTGTCCAACACCAGTTGGGTACTTGGAGGCTGGAGATGAGAATGTGGTGCACTTGCACGCTCACATCGCTCTGCCAGAAGATGATGTGCTGGGAAGAGCCATCAAGTGACCTCGAGGTGGCCTCAGGCAGAGCCACTCTGGACTGCGTGGGCTCAGTGTGCACACAGCAGTGCCAACGTGGCGATGCAGTTCCCGGGGTGACACGATCTGGGCTTTCATCCAGGACTGAACCACAGATAGCTCGGGCAGGGGAGAGTCCACCTTTTACCTGCCATTTCCTGAGCTGACTTGGGTCCAGAAGCAAGTGTCCCAGTCCTGTTAACTGCAGCTGATGGGAAATATCTCTCCTGCCATCACTCCAGAGATGTACATAACCTGGACACCGTGTTGCAAAGTTCTTTGTCTCACTTGACCCACTCCACTGGCCTTGCCCTTGAAATCAAACCAACAAGCAAACAAAATACTGCTTTAAAGGCAGAAATACCATTTACTTGCAGGGCAGATGAGTGCAGGATGTGCTAGCAAGGAGAGAGCCAGTCCCACCCCAGTAAGGCTTGAGCACAGCAATACACTGAAGGAAGGCACCAAGGCAAATCAATCAAGTAGTTCAGGAAAGTAATTTGCTGCATTTTGCAGCCCCAGGTGCTCTTGATCCAAATTCTCCTGCCACTAAAAGGATTTCCCTAAACAATCTGCCGTAGCTAAAAGCAGAGGGATGGAGTCTTTAAGAGCCACAGCCTCACTGTGTACAAGTCAGCCTCCACCCAGGTAGCAGGAGGAGGATGGGAAGGGAATCAGAAGGGTTCCCCAGGTGCCAGCCACTAGTCCTGAAAGCACTGTTTGGTTTAGAGATCTCCCTACCTTCATGTCTTTGACGTGTAGCACATGCAGCAACATGATACAATACCTCCAGTCCCACCTTATTGTTTTGTGGGGTAACCTGTCAAAGCATAATTAAATCATACCGTGCGTTGTTGTTACGGGGAAGCTTTGTGATCCTTGAATGTCAAGCTGTCACAGAGATAACCTAACCTTTGAAATAACAGGGTGTTAAAATCAGCGGTTATTTATTATTGCAGTGCTCTTTGCGTGCCAGTAGCACAGCAGCACTGCGAGGGAATGGCAAAGCAAAGCCCCAAGACACAATAATGACAACATGCAGCAATAATTACAGACATGCAACAAAATGGGATCTGATAACGTGGTCTCAGCAGAACTAGGCAGCACTGCAGAGAGCTTCAGAAGCCCTCATGGAGCACTGTGCCTCACCCTGACCCGTCTGCTTTAATATTTGATCTCCTGTACTGGCTTCAGCTGCTCCAGCATGATATCTTGGGGCCTCAGATCTCTCAAAAATATACTGCTGGATTTTAGATGAATGCAGAAAGACTGGATAAGACTGCTTACCAGAGGGAATTAGGTTACAATATTACTTCAGGCAGAGACACCTATGGGAAAAGAAATTGTTTTAGATAAAACTCCTGCAAAAGTGTAAGAGGGGTCTGGGATGAACTGATAAGAGAAAACAAATTGCATGCAAACAGATGTTCTAAAAGACAAAACACCTAGCAGTCAAATCGGCCAATGGAGCAACCCGAGAGGTATCCAGCATGCTGTGAGACATGCAGCAAGGTAGGCTACTGCATGCTGGCAGCAGCACACACCAAGGACCGTTCCCAGCCACACCACTCCCCAGAGGACCTGCCTCTGTCTGCCTCAGCCTTTGTCTGCCTCAGCCGCACGGCTGCCATCCCACATGGTGAATGTGTTGTGTACCTGGTATGGCAGCTGGATTGGTCAGGAGACTAGAGACCAGGTATCATGCACTCCACCTTGACCACAGTCATTAGGAGGGATCCTGGGAGAGCAACATATGCGTCCTTGAGAAAAACCCAATGTAGTTATTAAGAACTCCAGTGGTGGAGAACCTGCAACCACTGCAAGGGGTCTTTGCCTTGGCTGTCAACAATTTGCAACTTAGTTTTCACCGGAATTTATCTATCTTAGAGATGGCCTGCACGACCCAGCTGCCTTCCTCCAACACATTCATCAACTGGGACTCAAAGTGCCCCTTCACCTTCAGTTTGATAAATGAAACGAGGCAACTCTCACAAACTCCATAGTTTCTAAATGCTTTGATCATTCTTGTGTCTCTCCAACACTTTGCATTTCTTCTCCACGTTTCCCAAAATGTGGACACCAGAAATGAGCACGGCATCCAGCAGCTGTGCACCAGTGCCAAACCCGGAGGTAATACAACCTCCCTACTCCTACTGCCTACTATACATAGCCATACACCCGGGGAAACTTACTGGTCTTTCAGCTGCAACCACAAGTGGGAAGACATATGCATTTAGTTTCCACCGCCCCTTTCCTAAGTTTCTACTTCCTGAGACAGTCTCCTCCTCCACAAGCCTGCCCTACATTCTTTGTTTCTAAATGCTTGACCTTGTATTTGCATGTCTTGAAATGCATATTTGCCTGCTCGCCCTTGGCTTAGCTAGCTGCCCGTGTTGTATATCAGCGAGTCTCTCCTTGGTTATCATGTTTCCAATCTTCAAATCGCTGGGGAACCTTATCAGTACTTTCAGAATGCTTTTTTCCATACTGTAGATAGAATATTAAAAAAAGCATAGGAGCAAGAGGTGACCCTTAGGAACAAGGAATTATTAGACAAGCAGCTTTCATTTTGGACATCAGCTAGCCACTCTTTAACCCATTTAATGTGTGCCCTAATGACTAAATATCATTCTTGATCGATAGTAAAAATTTGCAAAATCATAAATGCTTGCAGACATCTACATATGCCAGGTCAATACTATTGCTTTTATTGACTCCAGGTGTAATCTAATGAGAAAACAGCATCATGTTAATGTTCTCCCAGCCCTGCACTGACTGATGTGAATTATCTCACCTCCCTTCAGCACTTTATTCATCAGAACCTGCCCTTTCATTACTTGACCCAATGTCACAACCCAGTCCACGTCACTCACCTCCCCAGAGCACTGGGCGGATGAGGGCTTTTCTCTAGGCTCTTTGAATTGTCCCTGATTTCTGAGATTAACTGTTTCTGCCCAGCCTAACAAATCAGGACACTTTTTGAGCAGATTGGATAAATGTGGCACAGGTTACCAGGTTGTAAAAGTCCTTCTGGGGCTTCCTTGGGTGCTCTTAAAGGCAGATAAAGCTGCTACACACCCCAGCTTCATCAGCCCAAAGTGCCCTTGCTGGAGACTTTAGCATGGAAACATCTCGACTGAGTTTGGATCAGCATGGTAACACCACAACCAGCTCTGGTGCCCCCTCCCTCACTGCAAAATTAAACACATCCAGTCACGCAACGCTTTCGTGTTGCTTTGGCAGAGATGGTGCACCATCTTACTTCCTGCTTCTCACAGAGCAGCTCTTACCCTCTTCCTAGCAGAGAATTCCATTTATATTTTGTCAGTGATGGTTACATACCAGGAAATCAGTTCAACATTATTTGAATATCAGATACAGGATTGTTATTAAGAGTGTCAAAATGATTCAGCTTATTGACAGTGAATTTATGACAAAGTTGTGTTTCCCCTTCTACCATGTGATGCCTCAGAAGTTGCCCAAACCAAGGAGCACAGGTTTTCATCAGACCTTCCCAAGAGTTCCATTTTTATGAAGGTAAGCCTCATTTTTAATAGGGATGGTAATTACCCACCAGCTCAAAGGCTGCGGTGAATTCTCTAACACTTGGAGCTTCTACATTGAGACATGTCAAATAATAGGTATGGCCTTGGTTGAGCACAAGAAATTTGGCTTAGCACAAGACTAGCAAAGGGATCTTCCTCTCCCTAGGATTTCTAGACCAGACCAAACTGTCAAAGAAGTTTGATCAAATGCAAAACCCAGGCATCTCTCAACCTTACCCACCTATTGAACAGGGCTTCCAGGCAGTTCACATCAAATCACGCTGTTCTTACTTTCCTCATACTCTGCATTCCTTCTAAACTTCTGTTTTCACAGGGTCAGCAGTTTTGTTTGCCTCTTTATGACACTTGTGGTGTACAAGACCTACAAGATGATCAGCAGCCGATGGGTCTCTTGCCCTTTGCACATGCAGCAACAAGGCTACGACTTTGTGCCACAGTTTTCAGCCAGGAAGTTATTGATATTTATAGCAGTGATATAGAAGATCATTTGGACATGGAAAAGAGACAGGAAATCAATTAGCATCGATACATGTCTCCAGACTGTTAACTTGTTCATACAAATACAAACGACCTTTGCTCTCAACACCCTGTGGTGCTCAGGACAGGAACGGACCCTGAGCATCCTCCAAAGGGGTTTGGAAAGCAGGAGGAAACAGAGACAGGAACTTCTGGAAGAAAGCAGCAATTTCTTTGCACGCAATAAAGAGCGTGATGGCCTCACTAAGCACTAAACAGAAATAACAAAGCACCAGCAGAATAATAACAGAGTAAAAACATTAAAACTGAGCCATAAAAGATGCATTACTGATTCACGTGGCAAGCACAGCTTTTCTCCCACCCTTCTGCTCTGCCAGGGACACAAGATGCAACGCACTGCCAGGCTCTTCTAAGCCACTATAACCACACATCCTGTAACCACTGTCCCATGCTGAACCTCATGCCCTGACCCAGGAAAGGCAAAATGTCCTGTCTGCCCAGAACCACAAGCCAAATTTCTGGTGTAACCAAGGGGAGGGCGGAGAAGGTGGCAGGATCTCCACTACACAGGCGCTGGGAGCCAGTAAAGTTCCCAGATGCTTCCTGGCATCATGCTGTATGTCATATCTGTGACGTGTAGTCATCTCCGCTGCTATAGCATGGTCATGCTTGGTGCCCAGACACTCCAACAGCCTTTTTGATAGAAAATACTCAGATCTGGGGGAGTAGGAGGGTGAGATGTTCTGATTCTCTTCTTGTGGATAAATCTAGGCTTTCTAGAAGCTGTAAAGTTCTGCATCTAAGCTCAGGGAGCTGAGAAAAGCAAACCACCAAGGAGCCATGTGATACAACATGAAACCAGTTCCTTCTGAATATCATCTAAGAGTGAGACCATTCCCACTGGAGCTACATGTAGATGAAAGAACCAGACCATAAGGGAGGTAAGAAGCACAGCAGAGCAAGCAAACAGTATCCCTGTGCCATGACACCCACAGACATCACTGGGACATGCCAGCACCCCATCTCCTGCTGGGCACCCCACCACCCTGAGCTGGAAGGAGGATGGACAATCTGAACAGACTGTGGCCAAGGATTGTCATCTCCATACCCAGCAGGTACCGAGAGCAGTCCACAGACACAGCAATTCGAGTATCACCTTCCAGTCCAGGCTTTTTGCCTTAGCAAGTCCATCCCCGCTTCCCCAAGGCTCTTCCCTTCATGAGCACAATCCCTCTTACCAGGTGAGGCATCTCACAGCCCCTGCGGGAAAGCCCATGCTTACACATCCAAACTAAATCCCTCTTTTCTCGTGAGCCAAGGCAGAGCTCAGCAGGAGTCTTGGCAAGATGCAGGCACACACTGCCATGCTCTGCGCTGCCGGGCTTCCCCCAGGCGAGAGACACATCGCAGGGGCTGAGTCACGACAGAGCCTCGTTCACGTTCTGCCAACGCCTGCACTGGCTCTTGCTTTCCAAAGCTAAAACAAGCCCTTGCTTAAATCCTGATTCCACCCGATCTCTCCCCTCCCAGATGCAGAGTGGAGCAGAGTTGTTCAGCCTGGAGCAAGAGGGGAGCAGAGCCATGGTGGGCACATGGCCGCGCAGCTGGTGGGTTCACAGGGACACCCGGCTGCTCTGCACATACCAAGGAGCTCAGGCAGGGACACGATGTCCCCTCAACTGAGTTTCTTTAGGACACTGCTCCTGGCATTCCCACCAAGTGCTAGGGCTTGCACCCACCCGCATCATGCTCCCCTCCCTGCAGGCACTGCACCTACACCCGTCAGAGAGGCTGTCCTCCAAAGCCCTCTGAAAATGCAGTTCACCATGTTTTGAGCTGTCTGTCCCCAACTCATCAGGCTTTTCTTTTTTTTTCTATTTCTTTCTTTTTTTTTTTTTTTTTTTAAATAAGAAGCAGCTTCTTGCAAACATCTGAAGGATGCTGTGGTCCAGGACTAAGGTGCTCTTCACCAATTCCCTTCAGGACTCTGCATCTACAGCTTCAACTGAGCTTGGTGATTCACTCGCAGGCCAGGCAATTCTGCATACGTCTGCTGTTGCTGTCAATCTGTCTCCCTGTGTACAGACAGGGAGAGGGAGAGAGCAGAGATCCCTGACAGTGGGCAGATTAATAATACATTTATTTTCCCCATGCATCATGAGGAAGAGGAAGAGCCATAATTCAAGAGCCTCCCTGAGAGTTTTGCAAATTCCTCACAAAAGGAGACAAGAGCAGGAAAGGAGCTTTTGTGCTTCAACTCTTTCAAGCTGGTGCCACTCTGTGTTTTAATGTAACATTTAAAAGGTGCACAAAGAACAGCATCTACCATAAAGTGAAGATATTAAACCAGTCGATACAAACAAGTCATCATTTTTCATAAGCTCTCAGGATCAGGAGCTAGCAGCAAAATGTGGGTCTCTGTGGCACCAACAGCTCCTCAGCATCTTTAAGGAAAAGCTTCTTGCAGACCCAGAAAGTGTATGAATTGGAGCTCACCTCCATGAGAAACCACCATGGTGCTGTGGAGCAGGGCTGCTCTGTGGCACCAGCGGAGGTCTGGTTCTCCTGCCCTGCCCTTCTCATGGAGAAGCATCTGCTTGGCAAGTGAAACGCATGCTTTAAAGAGAAATACTAGGTGTAGATAGCAAAGGTGGAAAGCTGACAATGCTAGAAATAATTGGCATTATTTCAAAGCTTGCAAGCAGGAACGTGGCAGCTCCTGCCTGCCTGTACAGTGCCTTCTGCTGCCTTTCCCACCAGCAAGGAGCTCCCTGGTGCCTCCCAGATCTCCCTTACAAGATGGGTTTCTGCTCTCATCTCCTCTTTACTTCTATTCTTCTTACACCTTCCCCAGTGTCTGGATGAAAAGGATGAGGAAAGGGGAGTACATGCTCCATTTCTTGTCCACCTAAACATTGGTATTCCCATTATAAAAATACACACACACACACACACACACTCACACACTCCTTGTTTGCATATTCACCTACTTTCAGACAAAGGGAAGATGATGAGATTTCCTGATATTGGTGTTGCTTTACATATCTGACGGGTAGGTACAAAACAGGGTGATAATGAAGACATGTTGGCGTGTATTAATCAGAGACATGCACAGAAAGGCACAGGGTGAGACTAGTAATTTATATGTCTCTTTCTTCACCACTTTTTGAAACCTCAAGACAAGGAAAATCTAGGGAAATAAGAATAAAAGTTACTATTAGATGTCTGCATTTCAGAGAGCAGATCTGAGCAAGTCTCCCCAAGCACACCAGCTATGTGAGGTCACAGTTTCCTTAAGGCTGTACAAACTGGCATAAAACCAGAAATCTACAGCAAAAAACCCAAATAAGATATGCAGACCAGGATGAGCTGTGAAAAGCTGAGCTTCTTGCTTGGCCAAGAGGCCCTCCAGGTAACCTGGCCAAGAAGCTGTCTTTCAAACACACCGTTTGGCTGAAAGGTTGTGGGTAGAGAGTGGCATGGAGAGCGCTCCTGTCTTTCCTAATGGCCAGCTAGTGACCTGAGACCAGACGCTGTCAGAAGAAGTACAAAAATAACTTTTCTTTCTAAAACTACTGACATGAGTGACATCACAGGCTACTGTTTTTTACCACTAGGCCCTGTAACCCATGCCAGTAACCTGCCACAGACAACCCCTGCAGTATACGTGACCTTGTGGAACACTCCGAGTCCTTATGGTCCCGTGCAGAAACCAGGTGCCACAAGGGTGGCAAAAAAACCAGTTCTAAAGGAACCAAATTTAGCAAAGAGCCACAGTTTTCAACCTGCCCACATTAATGGGAACTCCTACAATCATGACAAAGCATTACGAAGCCTTATGAATGCTTATGTTAGATACTGTTAGGTCATCATTTGAGTCAGTAGAGCTGCTGTTCCATCAGCAGTGCAATTATAAAACTCCTTTGCAGAGATTAATAACATAGCTCATGCTTTAAGCCAAGAAGCAATATCTCCCCCTTCAAAATTTCATTAAAGCCTGCTGATAGAGCAAAAAGCACAGCGACTTTTTTGTAGTTTCAGATGCTGCTTCCACACTCTCTCACCATAGAGAAATGCTGCTCCAGGCAATTAGTCCTTAGCTGGGACCAGTCGTTCCTGACCTCTAACATTTCAAAGAAAACACAGATCCTACATATCCAAAATACTACTGCATGAAGTCTGAGCAGCAACAGCGGTTCTCCCGCTATGGCAATGGCTATAGTCTATATATTATAGTATTGCCAATAATGAGGACATCTCATGCTGGGAACAGCTGATTCCCAGGAAAATAACTTATTAAACCTGAATCCTACAAATGCCTATGTGTCTGTTTATAGGCATGACCCACACTGTGGGCTCGGATGGGTCTAAGACACTACACCCCTAAGCATGTTGGACCACTGCATTCCTTGCCTGTTCTCCATCACAGTAATGCCTCACACTATGAGCAAAACACATTGCTATGCCACTTCACATCAGTCCATTATTCCAGCTGAGTGTCGCTGTGATTTACTACCTACAGTGTGTTCAAAAACGGTAGAAAAAAACCATCATTTGTGAGAAAGAGATCTTTTTGCTAAAAAGTCATAGAGCAGTGCTTGAAGCTGTGTCACTTCATATGACATGAAGACACACCTGTGCCTCTTCCAAGCCCAGATTATTGGATGGATTTAGACTAGTCTCTCAATTTTCTTTTTTTTTTTTTTTGCCCCACGTCTCTGTCTTCCCTCCCTCTGAGTCTTTTCCTGGGCTTCAGTGAGGCAAGCAGCAGGATTGCAGAAACAATCATCTTTACCTGAAGAGAAATTGAATCACAACATTACAGGATTCCCATTCAAAAGCATTCAGTCCTCAATTTCCGCCTGTTTTGTCTTGCTTCGCCTTAATGGTCAATAGAAAGATTCCTTCAGACCTTGATAGGATAAAAGAAAACTTGTTAACATAATAACAACATCTTGGGGAATTCATTGTGAAGCCGCCGAGGGCTTTCTGCCCCTTCCAAGCTGCCTCAGCAGCTTAGTGCTGAGTGCTGCTGGCAAAGATCACATCTCCTTCTCCCAACAGAGTCCAGGAGGATTGGTCCAGAGCCATCTGTAAGTTAGAGATTCATGTTATTAGGTGAAAAGATGGCTGCACACACACACACAAATACACCTGCTTCTGTTATTAGCAAAAAAATCTGCAAAACACAGCACAAAGGAAGAGATAAAACACCAGATCCTTTGTAATGCTCCGGGGCTAGGGACATGTGTGTGTCACACCTGCACAGTGCAGGCTTTTAGATGCCACCACACCCTGGCATACCTTTAACTAGTACTCCAGACAAGCAACAATAATTTGGGTTGTTTTTTTTTTGCATTTCCCATCTCCAGGGTGAGAGCTGTCAAAAAGTGAAGGGTTTTTGCTTTAGGAAGATCCAGAGTTAAACTGATCTTTGTGGGAGGACCAGAGAGATGAGGTTTGTGATGTTCGAGTGCCAGGAAGCTCACCCCCTTGTTTTGGAGAACATTGGTGGAATACCAGGCTTCTAGGACAGACAGATGCTGCAACAACGATGGCACCGGGTTGCGCAGTGCTGCTCTCAGGGGTCACCATTCGCAGGTCCCAAGGTGTTTCTGGTGAAGGCACAAATCTCAGCATAGGGAATTTTAAGCCTACCTTTTCTTAACTGCTTTGTGTGGACTCCCAGAAATGACCCACGGACCTCCAGAGGGTGGTCTGGACCAAGGCATGAAAATCCCATGGTTTTGCAAGAGACCCTTTATCAGCAACCCTTACTTCTGACGGTTGCGTGACCTTTTAAGCAATACAAACGCAAGCAAAGGATGCTAAAGGCCAACACCACCACCTCCCTTGATTGTCTGATGAGAAGCCGAAAGCAGAGAGCCAACAGATCTATCATGGCTTGCAGAGGGCTGTGGCACGGCTCAGCCTCGTGCAAGGTTGACACAGGACACAGCCTGCTTGCAGCCAGACCAGCACTGCTGCCCATGCAGGCCAATCCAGCCCTACTTCAACAAAGGCAAACCCGTGTTATTAAATCACAACCTGAGTATACTTTCAAAAGTAGAGTAGCTAGTTGTTTGGCTAATTAAACTATTAAATTATGCTGAAAAAAATAAACATTTGGAAGTTTCAAGCAAGACAAAGCCATGAATACTAAAGAACTTCCCAACTTAGCATGATTGATTACACAAACAAACCATATGTATTGAAGAAGTGCTAACCAAAAAAAACATTGCTTTCATCAAATTTTAAGCAAACGGTTGTAGAGTGGGGAGGGGGAAATTAATTAATTACACCCTGAAACATTTTACTGATTGAATCCATGACCCCAGTACTTGTAAGGTCATCAAATGATAGATTAGTCTTGCACAGAGTATCACAAATGGCATTTGCGCTGGGAAGCTCATTATAGGAGACGTCAGGTCATGTAAATCATAGGAAACAAATACAAACATCCATCAGAAAAATGCAGATAGTTATTGCAGGCAGCAGAGAGGAGTTGAATTATTATGCAAAATTTATTTTGACTATTAAAATACAAAGAGGTGACACAAAATTGTCCTTTAAACAAACATAAACTACAAGCACTTTGACAGGAGGTTTTGTTTATAAATGTTTCATCTCCTCAGTATACCATGGCTGTAAACAGTACTTGAAGAAATAAAGTAGGGGGAAAACAAACCCAACACAAACTATCCAATATTTGGGTCCTCAGATCTTTTCTTTTATTTGGGAGAGAACTGTTCTCCCTGCATCTGAATAATCAATGCAAGATAGGAAGAAATAGAGTGTAATTACTGCATGTGAGTCATTTGTTACAGATCCTGTCTGCTTGGAGAGAACAGAAGCGAGCACTGCTTCTTGACAAGCAATTTTTTTTTTAGGGAGATGCACTAAACAGTTTGGCAGAAATATGCAGGTGCTCAAGGAGAGAAAACCAGGCAGCAGGAGATACTAAACCAGGTGATGGGGGAGCTATTACCACCCTCCAAATGGCCGGGCAGAACCCGTTCACTTGCTCCCAATACCATCCATGACTTCAGCAGGTGAACTGGCTTCTGCTGGAGTTAATTTCCTTCTTGCTCATTAAAAATAAACCCTTGGGTGTCCTTCCTATTTCATACTCATTCACTCAGTGAAGCCCAATTCGTATGTTACCAGGACTGATAAAAAAATTTTTGGTTGGTCATCCAGGGAAGCAAGTTCTTTCTTAAGTCCAAACAGAGCAGCTAAGCACTTGAACCATAACTAATATTGATAATTTTGAAGCACCATAAATTACAAAGTATAATTTCCCCATGTTGAATGCAAATAAAGGTGTCCTTTTCACTTTGGAAAAGCTCAGTGACACAACACATCATTTTTAGAGCAGTATCATGAAGAAGACCAGTGGGTCAGAAAGGAGTTTCAGGAGCCTTCAAGCTGACTTTCTTGATTGGTTTTATAAAAGACAAAAGCAAGGCTGATGGGTTCTTTTTTCAGATGGAACCCAGACATTTGGTGCTGAAACCCCTCCAAGGTATACCTAGATACCCTAGGCTGCTTTGAAAAAAATCGCAGCACATCTTCCTGAGCGATGCGGGTCCCTTCCACCAGCCACAGGATAATGCCTAATGAGTCACATCTCCTCTTAGTCTGGTTCCATCTCTCACTATTGTAAATCACTCTAATCTCATTTTATGAACACCGCGTAAGAAGGCAGGCACTGAAATTACAAATAATAGGTCAAACTGTGATTTGTGAATGGCGAATGCAATATCCTTTCCATTACCTGGAAGTTGTTTGTATGATGGAAGGGAAGAACTGGACCTTACAACGAAACAGAATAAAGCAGATTTATTGGATCTTTTACCATCTGAAAAAATGTTTACAACTTTACTAATGTAAGACTGATTGATACCAACCATACGGCTCTTCCATTGCTACTCCGTGGTGGGATGAATTAGTATGCTCTGAACTTTCCTTGGGTAACAAGCCATGAGTGCCCGACCACTGCCAATCTCAATACATTCAGTGCTGCCAATATAAATTGCCTTGTCCCTTTGCAACCAGATAAATGGAGTACAATTCCAGTAAGATAAACACAATTCCAGCCCTGAAAGAAATTGCATCTGCCGGTGATGCCTTTTCTACCGAAGCACAAAAAGGGGTTGTGCCAAGGACCTAAACACAGTTGTTAGAAATGCAGTGACCAATTCTCCACTTCACCCAGAGACAGAGAAGAAAAATACTGTCAGATCCAGCTTTTCTGGCCATGTTTTTGGAAAGCAGCATGCTACAGCGCTTACAGGGAGCCTGGTTAGCACCCAGGAAAGCCCCTGGCTGGGGGAGCAGTAGCCCAGCGAGGCTGTGCCAGCACCTGCAGGGAGCTGATGCGCTTGCAGAAATGCTGAGACAGGAAAGTGAGAAGGGTACAATAGGAGAGGGGATAAAAATCAATTCCATCAGCTACCGTCCCATTGTGCATCAGGAAAAGCTCCTGGATCTTGTTAGAAATGGTGACCTTTAAAACCACGAGCCCTGGTGTGCGTGACTGAGAGGTTTGTGGCGGGCTGGTTACATACTGGGTATTCAGATTGCCAGACCTACCTCTGAACTTCCTGGCATGGGACCACTGCAGGGAGTGTTTGTGCTCCGGGGTGGTATTTAGGATAAAATCTTCATAGAGGCTCTTGTGAGAGCGCAGATAGTGCAATCCGCTTCTGGGAAGTGGTGCCTGGCACATCACTTCCCAGGGAGCCAGCGCAGCACCCCCAGCACCCTGCAGCCAAGTGCTGGCATGCACATCCCTGCACATCTGCGATGCACAGCTTCGATAGGCGGCACCGCCCGTGGGGGCTGTACAGTGCCGTGACGCTATGTCATGGCATGGCTCAGTATGTAATCCTGGAGGAGATCACCTGGAGACATCTCTATCTTGAAAGCAGCAGCAGGCTCTGTGTGTTATTTCAGCTTCGTAGGCTTGTTTTGAGCATCTTCCCCACTGTTTCGTGAGTTGAAGCCCCAGCTGAGTTTATCCCAAAGGGAAAAACACCGATGCCTCAGGAATGTGTTGGAAACAGGGCTTGCTGGTCTGTCCTGACCCATTGCCCTTCTGGGAGACAGAACCCCCACATCCTTACCTGGTCCAGTAGCCCCACGCCTGCTCCTCTCACCTCAGATGCACACTACCAATAAACTACTGCCATATTCTTTTAAACAGGGAAGACTCACTGGAGTGTAAATCAGGTCTGAAATTACTGCTGCGGTCCCTCAATGAGCTTGAGTCCTGCTGAACAGCTCAAGCAGCTTCTGGTTGAAGCTTCTATTTTAAAATCACTTTTGTGGCTCCCCCATGAAAGCAGCTCGATTTGTAGCCGTATACCTCGGCACAGCGTGGCCCACCAAGCCAGGAGAGGCTCTTTCCCTTTAATGACAGCCATCTGCAGGTTCCTATAACTTAGCAATGTTCCCAGCTATGATTTATGGAGGGTGCTTAGCTTTACGGTATAATCTTTACTATTTTACAGGGTTCCCTTTTTCTCAGTTAAATGTTGTTTTCTGAATAATTCCAAGCTGCCAGTAGGTTTACAGAGAAGAAAACTGGAATGAATCTCTCCTTGCTTTTATTTACTCCTATTTGAGTACTGTGTTTCTGCATCCATTTTGGAGATTTACAATGGTATTAAGGTTGCTTCCCTCATCCTCATTTTATAGATTTCTGCTGCAATCATTTTGAAAGCCAGAAAGCTGACAGGAAAATTAGGAAATTAGATAGCATGTTCCTATTCCCTCCAGTGCCCTGATGAAGAAGGGGAGAAGAATAAGAAACTGAAGGCATAATAAATAATATATATAAATAAAATATCCCAGAGCCACCTCACCAATGCTGGCATCAACTCTAGGCATCCCACCACATCCCAACCCACCAGCACTGCTCCGATCCTGATAGCACCGGGCCACATACAGCAGCTGCAGGAGGCTCCTGCGGCGGCTGTCAAGGCAGCAGCGGTCCAAATGCCAAGTTCACAGGCTAATTGTTTATCTAATTTTAATTGCTAATGGTGGCCTGTGGCGCAGCAACTCTCTGCGCTGAAGTTCTCTCAGACGAGTGTTCAAGTTTGTTGGAAATAATCACCCCACAAAGAGAAAAGCGATGGCAGTGGCCACAGGACTTGGGGGTGATGATGGGGCGGGACCCCCGTGCGGCTTACCGTGTTTGACTTGAAAGACCATCTCTGTCACTCGGCCTCCCACAACCCCCTCTGAGGGCAAAGGAGTCTCATAAGCATGACGAGCTGGATGTGTTGTCATACCAAACACTGGGACACTTGCAGACGCAGTTGGAGAACATGGTGGTTTTGGTTCTGCTCGAGTCACAGAGACAAAGCAGTGCCATGCAGGGAGGATGCTGGGCAGAGACCCTCCTGCAGTTCACTGCGCCCACAGAGCTGCACTGACTCCAGCACCACCAGCTCCCCAGAAAAACAACCTCCAGATCAATACTTCAAATCATCCTCACCACTGCGTGGACTTCAGACTTTCAAATCAAAATAAGCCTGCTGAGGCTTGCAGAGGAGTTGCTTATCTAGTGATGAGCCAGGGCCGGTTATCTCGGGAGGGCTGGTACCACCTGCAGGCAGTGACAACCTCATCTGTAGCACCAGCACTATTCATCTGGGTGCAGGTTTCTGCTCTGTTGTAGGAATTAGTTGTTGCAGGCAAAAACAAACCTGCTGGAAATCATCCCAGGTCACAAAGTTATCTCTTTCTTCTCATTTCTTCCCACCCTGGATTATAAAATTGGGGATTTTACATAGTTTATCCTGCTCCTGTTTCCAGTGACACCTTGACTAGAGAAGGGGTTGTGCTCTTTCATTTCACCTGGGATACGGCTGTTTTTTCCACCTACCTTAAAAAACTAATGCATCCATTTTGTGTGATGCATTAGCCTTGATTCAGGTTAAAAACAGGTATTTTCATTTAAACAGAGAGAACACCCAGTCCATCTTTCCTGCTCTTTATGGAAACATCTGTGAAATGAAGCAACCGAACACAGCAAAATGTTGAAATTGCCCAGGGAGTGAAATTCTGAAATTGCATCCTACAAAAACACCATTTCCATTTAGCCCAGTGAGTTAGAAAGAGATTCAAATATAAAGCATCATTTTGGCTTCATGGACTCAACCTTTATACAACATAAAAAAAGGTGACTTTATATTAGTATGTGACATGATATACAAATAAAATAGAAAGCCCACTTTTTTTCCTGCACGTGTTACTTACATTTGTGCATTTTTCTATCTTAAAGTGCATGTTTAAAACTCATTTAAATGATAGCACAAGTTATTCTCATGGAGTGACTCGCACTTTGATTTGACACCCAATGTACCGACAGGCAACACGGGATTCTCTAATGCTGCAAGTACACTGGATATAAAATACAAAGATGAAAATGGAGAGAAAAATGCAATATAAATAGAATAAGGGCAAAGTAAAGAAAAAATCAAATGGGCTGCTGGCTGCAGCACGGGGGCCCAGCTGTCCCAGGGAGCCAGCCAGCTGGGCAGCAGGCAAGGAGGCCGGGCAGATGTCTGGCTTCTGCTGACGGCTTTGATGGCATTGACATGTTCCCACAGAGCATCTTGATACCATCGAATCAGCATTTTCCAACAGAAAGTGGCTCGGAAAACTATTCTGCTGGAAAATTGTTGACCCGCTCTACTGGCGGCTGATCATTCAGCGATACAGCCGAATGTCACACTTCAAAATTAATTAATAAATAAAGAAATGAGCCCTTCTCTGCCCAGACAGGGAGTTTGGCGCTCTCCCTCTCGCACTGCAAGCAACACTCACTCCTACCCACCTTTGCATCACTCACAATGGCACAAACCTCTACTCCTTCCCCTTCAATCACATCCTTTCCAAAACCAAGAGCCCTCAATATGTTGAGCTTGTTCTATCCCAGAGGCCAGTGCCTACGTCTAACAAGACGTGTTGCTTTCCTCATACCTTCTGCTGTCCTCCTGTCTGCAGTGGGCAGCCAGACCTGCACGCAGGATGGGAGGGGTGGCTGTGCAGGGATTTACCCTTGGCATAGCGATGCTCCTTGTTCTCAGAGCTTTCCACTACCCTCCCCATGGCCGTGAGGATGGTGCCAGAGTTTGGAGACAAGAAGCTGCAAAGGCTCCAGCACATTTTCCTGCTTAAGGGTAAGTGCTAATTCAAAGCTCATCATTCTGTATATTTAGGTGGACCTGTTTTAACAAGGGCATTAATTTGCACTTAACGGCGCTGAATTTCACCTGCCAGTTTCTATCACCTAGCCACTTATTTCTCTAAGATCCTCCCGCAAACCTCTGCTTTAGGCCTCGATAAATCTGTGTCAGCTGCAAACTCCATCACCTCACTGCTCGGCTCTTTTTCCAGACCACTTCTGAATGTGCTGACAGTGCCCAACACAGTTCTGCAGGACTTCTACTCTTATTTCCACCCACCATAAAAACTGACATAGGACTTTATTCCTAGGCCTGATTTCCTACCTGTCACCATCCATAGAAGATGAATCTTGTGAAAGCCTAGTCCCATTAAGTCATCTTGGTGAGGCTCCTTTGCTTTGCAGTGCCTTTGCTTCCTTCTGGTAATCATTAAATGAGCAATCTTTGCTTGTAGGTAGCATTGAAGCAAGTTCTGCTTTTAAAACTTCTTAATTAAATTCTTTCTCATCAGTTCTTAATCTGTTTTAGCCTCTTCTCAGTGGTCTGTGGAGACAGGACAAGGGGCAATGGCTTCAAGTTGGAGCACAGGAAGTTCCGCACCAATATGTGGAAGAAATTCTTCACAGCGAGGGTGCCAGACCCCTGGGACAGGGTGCCCAGAGGGGTGTGGACTCTCCTTCTCTGGAGATATTCAAGCCCCGTCTGGATGCCTCCCTGTGTGACCTGTCTTAGGGACCCTGCTTTGGCAGGGGGTTTGAACTCGATGATCTCTGCAGGTCCCTTCCAACCCCTACCATTCTGTGATTCTGTTCCCTTGTTCTCCTCCAGCTTAGTTGTTTAAAATCAAATATACCTGTGGAAGGGTAGTTTTTTCCATAGGGTCACTGAATTTGGTAACAATAGTCACTACTAGAGCAGTTCATGAGTACTTACATCTTGAGTTAGTTCCTCAGGAGTAAATGAAGAGCTGCTTCTCCTCACCTGGGCTCTCTAATTGTTTATAAAAGAAAAACACAACAAACAGTTTTTTCCAAACCTGGCCTGTGCATCATCACCCCACGTGATAAAACAAACTTTATGGGGAAAACTGGTCTCCCTAATTACCAAGGGGACACTTTCCTTGCACAAACCCTGAAAGTCTGTCAGATTTAAGAGACAGTCAGAAAAGCTTCGGCATGTGGAAACTGGGAAGGAGATTTCAAAGCTCTTGTAGAGGGGTCTCAGCCTTGGCAAATCCAGACCCCCACCACACTTGGGAGGGCAGGGTGAGTGTGCAGCATCCATCTCCTGGCTGGTACAGCGGGGCCACTCTGTATCGACCCATTTGGAATTAGAATTGATTTTCATAGAGTCACGGCGTTATTCCTTTTTGGATCACTGAACGGTTGCGATGCTTCCTTCTCTGGCTGTTTGTGTGCTCTTCAGCAAAGCTGAGCTTTCTCCACCAAGTGTTCAGCTGCATCCTGAGCTCCTGCTAGCAGGCTCAAAGGGATGGGGAAGGGGCTGCCGGGACCGGGAAGCAGGCGATGAAATACTGTACAAATCCTTTCTAGTAAATCAGATTTAATACTTTTATGCTATTACAAGCTCCATTGAAAACTCTGCAAAAACTCTTAGTAAATCTGTCCCTTAGGTGCCTTATGTCTGTATTTATTCTGTCTTTTGAAATTCATTCATTTACCCAGTTCAGTTTTTGCTTCTGGGTGTTCGTTTTTATCCAACATGATTTAATTTTATACTGGGGATTGGGTTTAAAGCTTGCACCACGATATCTAAATAAGTTCATTAAATGCTCTAAGTTTCTCTGGTTACAAGTATAAATTCATCAGCATGGGAATAATGACATCTTAAACCTATTAAATTTAAAATATCTTTATGCTCAAACCCAGAGCTCAGATATGCCAGCCAATGATAATCAAATGCCACCCGACCACTCAAAAATTCCAGGGAAGAGAAAATGAGCTGGTTTGAGGATGCCTGCGAGGCAAATCAGGCTGTCAAAATCCTATCATTCTTGGGAGGAATTTACATAGCTCATATTAAACTCACCAGAGCGACTGGAAACCTAGAGTAATTAAATGCTGAGGAGAGGTGGGATATGCCTTAGCCAGAAGACCCCCGTAGGAAAAGGAGATGCAGGATGGATGCCATGGGGAAGGGACTGGATGCCATGGGGAGTGGGAAGTGCTGAGCTGGGATCCCACAAAGGGGAGAGGAGCAGCATGCCAGGCTCCCTGCCCCCATGCATCAGGGTGGTGCCTCGCTGGATGGCTGAGGGGGAAAGGGAGGAATTGCACTTCTCCCAGATTTCAGAGAGAAAGCTCTCTGCCTTATTTCCGGGAAGAAGACTGGAAGCTACCCACTAGCCCACAATCTCTCCTTTCTCCATGGCATATGGCTCTGGCTCCAGCCGCCCATGGCCCAGGAGTGGGTGAGCCCAGGGTGGGGGGCTAGAGACTGAGCACAGCCACTGATTCACACACCCATCCTGGGGTTACAATAAATTAAAGCAGAAACAGCTGCCTCTATCCAAACCCCCAGTCCCCAGCCCCAGAGCACAACTGCACTGCAGGTGTTGTTGGAAGGCGCTGGCTTTTGTTTAACCCCGGTTTGCAGCAGACAGACCCTGTCGCTGCACCACGTGTAAGGGACCTTAATCCTCCTCTTATTGACATGACATATCCTAATGGCTTCTTTGGTTACCTATCAAGTTACTGTGTACTTAGAAAGCTTTAATCTGTAGATTATTTACTCAATAGACTGTAACGGCTTCGCATAATAGCCCATAACGGCTTCCAGCAGTTACGGCCTATTGTGTCACAGGGAGTTTGTGTTGATTTTTCTCCCCTAAATCTAACACAGAGCATCTGTGATAATGTATGGTGGTATTGTGCTGGCCTAATAAGAAGCGCCCAAACTCTCACTTTGGTTTTTTGTTTTGTTGGGTTTGGGTTTTTTTTCTTTCAAAACGTCAATATTGAGAATAGCTTTGGTTGTTGTTTTTTTAAATCCAGATCACTGACCAGAGAACAGGACCGCATCCAACAGAGAATAGGATTGCATCCACCACCTCCCTCTCTGCTCAAACCGCGCTCCATCCCCCTTCAGCTCAGGCCCTTGCTCGGGCTCTCTCTCCCTGCTCAGCGGCAGATTTGCACAATACCCCTAAGAATTTTTTAATTCTCAAAGCTTCTGTGCCACTCCCTGATGTGGTAAAAAGTGGGCAGAAAGCTCATAGGTACGGGAGGCTGAACATTAAAAGATCTGCACCCTGCTTGTGTTCAGCAGTCGCAGAACTGACATGCAAACTGACCTGTTGACCCACCTTCCTCCTTTACTGGTTAGCAGGAGGGCTATGTTGCACCATGAGAAGTTGTAATATAAAGGGAAACCGGTGTCTTCAGGCCCCTGTATGCCAGGTTTGATGCAGGTTCTGGGTAGTGCATGTCTAGGAGACTATGTCTCTAGCATAGACTAAAAGGCTCTAATTTAGACATACAGTTGTTACAGCAATTACAGTAACGTTGGATCATCCGAATGCTGGCCATTCTCTGGGTGGATGGGGAAAGGAAAGGGAACCAAGTGGATGCAATTTTGTAAAGATGTTTTTCATTTTCATTGTCTTCAGAATTTGAAGGCCATTTCCCACCAGGTGAAGACAATTTTAATTTTGAGCCTAACTGCTCCAAATTGATTTGATTTCACTTAAGACCTAGCTAATTAATTAAAACCACTTGACAATGCCCCTTTAATGTTTAACCAAAGAGCACGCTGTACTCCAGCTGAGCTGCTAAATGTTTATGTCTTATTAGCAGCCTTCCCAAAGCTTGGAGAAAAGGGTTTCTGTGCAAGTTCTCGCCCCGTCTTTTAATTACACCTAAACAACTCAGCTCATTATAGTTCTACTACAAACTTTGCTCACAAGAGCATCTCGCAACATGCATTTAGCAGGTACCAACAATACCTACCCCCACGCTCATACTCACACATCTCTCTCCCTTTTTAAGTGGAAATTCCCCAGCTGAAGACCTCGAAAAGTCACCCTGCTCCATTTCTGGCACAGTGAGCACTTCAGAATTAATTGCAAAGATGAAATAAATACGCTGTGAAGATACGCATTAAAACCAAGTTATAATTAAGCAATATGGAGATTTGCAGCCGGTAATCAATAAGCTCAGGGAACTTGCAAGTAGCTAGGGCTGTGGGTGGTGTGGGGAAAAGGGTGCAAACGGCTCTCCCTCGTGGGGGGTTTCACCATATGCTTCTCCCCATTTTCCCCCGTAAGAACTGTACGTACACCAGAGTGCTAAAAGCTGGCTGGGTGCTGTGGGTACCCCCACGGAGCTCGCCTCTTCCAGCCACCTCCCCTGTGTATGGGTTTGCCTTCATGCCTGCGCTTTCCCCGTCCCACTCCAGCATCACCCCACACCTGTGCCCTCCCTGCAGCTCCCACCCAAGAGCTTCGAAGTGGGGAGCAGAGCCCTTAGGGCTACATTTCTACTGCTCTCCGGCTTGCAGGGGTGAGATGCAAGTGCCGCTCCGCTAGACAAGGGTGGGGATGGACTCTCAGCATCTCCCATGGTATTTTTCCACAGTAACAGATTCCTCCCGATTTGCAGATGGTTAGTCACACGGAGCAGAAATAACATCCAATTCAGTCTTCAGGCAGCATCAGATCAGGCCTCCCTTCTTAATTCAGCCTGGGGGTTGGGATGGTAATTTGCCTGCACTTAAGGAGTAATTCTTTGAAAATATAAACACAGCTTCTCATGTGCTGGCCTTTTTTCTGTTTACTGGGTTTGATTTCATGCCTGAAAAAAAGGCCTGTTGTGACATCCTGGTGGAGGGATTCTACAAGGAAGTATTGGCTGAGCGAGTGAAATCATGCTCAGGAGTCCTAATTGCCCCAAATGAGTTACAAGCTAAAATAGCCTGGCCCAGTTACTAGCAACCACCATACCCATCAGGGCTCGGCATGGCAGCATGGAGGGGTGGCCGCATGCGAGACGTGGTTCTCAGCCCTCTCCCTTTCCCCATTGCTGTCCTAAACAACTCCATTAGGATTTATATTGTCAATGTGGGATTATTCTCTATACTTCTACTTCTTGTTCAAATGTATAGAAATTAATTTTCTGGTCATAATTTCAGTACCTCTGGGACATTAGCAGGGTGGAAGTAAAAATAGAACATCATTACAGTGTCAGGTAATGCGTATGAGTGTGACTAATAACCTGAGTGTCATTGATTTAATAATCTAATAACGTCTCTGCACACTCAGCGCTCAGACTCACCAATTGCAGATAAAGATTTAAACCCGGCTGCAGCCACAGATTAGAATCAGCACCTCGGCTTTAGGGATCAGAACCAATGATAAGCAACCCGTGGCTGGTATCCAAAAAAATTCAAGCAGGGGAAGGAGCTGGCTGGTATCTGCAGCTTGCACTGCTGCAAAGAAGGCAGGTTTTCCATTCCCCACGGTGACAGCAGCGGGAGGTCACAGCTCCTCAGTGGAGATGTTTCTCAAGCTCAAAGGAAAATGCTCACCTGCTAGCAAAAGGTCTGGCAGCGCTCAAATAGCCGCTGGCCCACCAACAGCTTGTTCTACAAAACTAAGGAAAAGTGTACTAGGGTCAGTTATGACACCAACCTGGAAAGATCCAATCTACAGCCTTGAAACAGGAGGGAGAGTGAAGCAAGTGGGATTTGAACTGGGACACAAATCTTCTGACTGGGGATAATCTGGGTGGTGCATTTGGGGAACAGCTGCCACAGCATCCCCGGACTCCTTGCAGGAAGCTGCAGAAAATACCTCTTACCCCTTAGAGCGTCCAATAGCCAGGTCTATCCCTCACCTCACTTTCAGGAGCTCAGCCCACTCTGAGCAGTGATGCCAGGTCTGGCCCTGTCCTGCCATTATTGGATGGTAATGGTGTTGCTTCCCCCAGCAGCCCCAGGAGGAGATGGATCTCACCCACAGGGTATGAAAGCACACAAAGATGCCTGCTAATGAGATATGACACCAGGTTTATTATCATTTAGTTGGAACAGGGACTATCAATCTCCTCAAACCACCTGTGAAAATCCCATTCCCCAGCGAGACACCTCTGGGCTTGGCGGGTTTGGGACCCATATGCTTTATTATTAATGCAGCAAAACTTGCCTCTACCTGGGATGATGCTGCACTGCTGGGGGCAAATGCACTTCAGGCAAAATCTTTGACTGCAGGAGCTCTAAGGCACTTTTTGGGGGAGGTTACTACAAATAATTCAGCTTTTTTTCAGACACTCTGAAGGCCACATCAGTCTTCTCCAACATCACTTCATCTCAAGCATATTTACTTGTTTCCAGTTAACTTCACCCAGATAACAGGAAAACTCCCCAGGGAGTTGCCATAGAAACACCCAATGGAGACAAGGCAAGATTAGGGCAGCCGAGCCCAAAGATACCGTTAAGATTAAGAGAGATTTAGCTCCCACTCTCTAAGTATCATCCCCCTGGAAAAGCAGCAAAAATAGGAGTTAAAATGGAAAATGTCCCGTGTGGTTAGTGATGGAGCAGCTGCTGATAGCTCTGCTCCCCCGGGGAGATTCACTGCCACGAAGCAGCAGTAAAGCTTTTCCAGAGGTCTTCTCTGAAAGTTTCCAACCTCAGTGATGCTCTGATGAATCTCAATTGGATGTACGAGTCCCATCTGCAAAAAGGTGTTTAAAATGTACCCAGATCTTTCCAATCGCCTGGCGACATTGATAACCCTTTAAGCAAAGCAGTGTCCTTCTGCATAATGGACTGAGGAAGATAGGATTAAGTGCAAGAAAGAAATATCACAAGAAGTCAAGGAGCTACCTACCATTAGCAGCTATTTGAGTGTCAGGCAGTCTCGTTTCGGGCGATTTACCAGCACTTTTGTCCAAGCCATCCATTCAACAAAACACTATTATGAAAATAGATGTCATTAAAAGCACTTTTTAATATATGAAATACTCTCTTTTTTTGATATTTAACAGTGTACTCAACTCCATTTTTCTGTTAAATTTCCCAGACTTCAAACAGAAAGCCCCAACAATAAAAAACTGGTGTCTTAGTCTTCTGCACAAGCCAAATTTTTGGGACAGTTACTGTGCTTCCTCCTATACACAAGTACTGAGGGTCATTAGAAATGAATTATCCTTAACTGCAAAATAGAAGGGGATTTATCAACAATATTGATTCTTCATGTGCGTGTAGCTCATTTGGCAATTATCCATGGAACAACCATTTCATTCCTCTGAACAAAACTGTAGTTGCAGTTTTATTATTCTAACAGTATTTAGTGCTTCCCTTTGCACTATTTTCCTTACGTGGATTGTCAATCTGGATCTGCTGACATATTTCTCTTACAGACCCACCACTCAAAGGGTTGGTTAATTAACACATATCCCATGAATCAAAAAGATGGAGCTGATGGGGAAACATAAAGAAAACCAGGATCTTCACCAGGAATGAATGCATTGCTGGTCTGGGAACTGGTAGCCCTTAGGAGACAGCTAAAAGCACAAGCAAACTGAGAAAACTTCCAAGGCAATAAAAAAACTAAACCACAACAACTGGTGCACAACACACACCTTAAAGAATTTTGGAAGAAAAAAAAGTAACAGAAAAAAACACAGTAATTTTATAGAAAAGGCACATCCTATAGCCAAAAATCCAGCTCTCCCACTCTAACTGTAAGCCAGGGGGTTGGCAGGGCCATGTGGAATCCACTGGGGGTTTTGTGAGTACATTTATCTTAATTGCATTTATGTGGTTGTGGGGTTATTTGATTTGATCTTGAGATAACTGATGTCTGAGTTTTATGTGCATTTCTGGCAGGTGTGAAGGATGCCCAGAGCAGGGAATGGATCATACCTATGCACAAAGTTGTGGAAAGTGTTCTTGATGTCAATCAAAGTCAGATGTTAAATCTCAGAAAGAAACAGGCAAATTTTGCATCTAACAACTTCCCATGTAAACTTGAAGCCAGAACAGAGGTTATCAATTCCTGAGGTTTATGAGCACCAGAGAGGGGCTTCATAAAAGGAAGAATAATACAATTAAAATTAATGTAAAATACCATAGGAAGCATAACTTGTAACTTCCATTTTTCCAATACTGGGACTTCTAGAATTGGCTAGAAGAAAATAATTTCAGACCATATTGCTTTCCACTGTAACTACACAAGGAGAAATGAATGCTCCTAGAAACTAGCATTTTCCTGAGCAACAAAACCATAATTGATCACCAGCCAGCTTCATCATCCGAGCAAACACTCAGCCGAATCCGTCAGCTGCTCCAGGTTCATTACTTGGTGTGCTAATGCCCTACGCAGTAAACACAACAAATGAAATATGGAATTGCTCTAACCACAAAATCATTACTAATTGGTAATCCCCAGCATAGCAAGGCTCAGGGAAGAAATACCACTTTGAAGAGCTGCCTGCCAAATTACCCCTGGACAGTCTTTCAGGTCTGAGCCCGCCCTGCCACAGAGGAAGGGGAGCTCAGCGCTACCTTGGCAAGCTCGCTTCCTCCGGTACGCAATCTGCTCGATGAGGTCACTTGGACTGCTCTTCCCATTCCTCACATCTCATCTGTCCTGAGTTTTATCATCCCGTGCTATTCAGCCACTTCAATTTCACAAACTTATTCTCAAAATATTATCTTGATTCTATTTCCCCATAGACTATTTATCCTGAAATTCCATGTTGATCCATAATAATCACCTAAAGAAACGATGCAGCCACATTTCTCTTTTCAACATTGGCTGAACCACGCAGATTATTATGGAAAACACATCTTAAACAATGCTTAAGTCGTTCTAATTAACCCATTTACAGGTTATCTTGTTCTTACCTTACTTTTCTTATTACACGCAAAAGAGCCTGAAAATTTAATGACCCGTTTCCAGTTTAGCATTGTGGTTCAGATTGTGTTACCTCCTCCGTGCACAGTCCCTGCTGTATATCACTTAATCATTTTGAGGGTTGCATCGGTGACCTGTGAGGGCTTGGCAAGCAACATCACATCTGCTAACCCCTGCATCTCCTGTACGGTAGAGCATCCCTAAACCTGCTCCTACATATCCTGATAAGAATTGCTCTACTTTGTGCCTCCCATCAGAGTTGTTATTTAATTTTCCAATTGAATGTCAATTAAAACACTCCAATAGTCAAACAGCACTTAAGTCTGAACAAGAAATCAGCCTCCTCTCAAAACTGTAGCCTGGCCTATATGAAACGCTTCTGCCTTTGCTTCCAAACAGGAGCAGGTCTTTTCATCATCTTGGACATGCTCGGAGGCTAATGAAGATAAAGCCCAAGAGAGGCACATACAAAAGGACAAAAATATTCTTCCACATATTAACTGTAAAAACGCCTCTTACACAGTGCAGTGTTCCAGGCACCAATGAAGTCAGATTACCAGCAGAGTTAATCTTGGTGTAAAGTGTCTTAATGCTTGCAATATAAGAAGACAAATTAGCCACACATCTGTGCTGGACAGGATATTGGAGCCTGGCTGGGTAGGGCAGTATATAATTCTCCCATTCTCACTAGAAGGCAAAAAGCCTCACATCAGAGCTCCTCCAGACACTGCTGACAGAGCTCCATCTCTCTTTCTTGCTTCTGCAGAGGAGCAGTCCTGCCAGCACAGCCTGGGACCCCAGGTCTCACCTCGCTTCACCACCCTGGTAATCCCTAATCCCTGGGCTCCATAGTGCTTTCTGTCTCCTTTTAAAAATATATTTCCTTACGTTGTGGGGTGTTTTTTGGGTTCTTTTTGCTGTTGTCCATTTGAATGTCTTCCTCATGTGAACACTGAATACCATCCCCTCTGGTTTTCAGATTTAAAAGGCACAAACAGAGGGACTGCACTGGAAATTTGATGCGGCAATGTTTTCCTTAAAGAAACAGCAACGCATCAGGTAAGAAATATCCCTTAGAAATGACTTTTCATTAAGCTTTTCCTTGACAGGGCCCTGACAGGGCCCTGTCACTGTAAACCAGCATTCCCAGTCCAGGGTACGTGCATAGTCCAGTGTCTCTGAGCTGATGGGCTCAGCACAAGCCCATTTCCCCCATCCCAAAGAAACTGATACCTCAGGAGGTGATAAGTCCTATAGGAGCCACTGTTACCTCTTAATTTACCAGAGCAGCTGGTGCCAATCCTTCTCCTTGTGATAACTGGCTTCCCTGAGGGTCTGCCAGACCTGGGGTCTCCAGCTGCAGCCCCAACCCCTCAGGAGCAGTCACAGCAGCTAATGAATTTGTCCCCATCATGGCTGTCACTTAGTGATGTGACAAGAATTACATACATCTCTCTTCTCCTCTGACAGGATCACCTATTGCTGGTTTTGGAAACACAGAGTGAAAATCCAGTTAATGCGGTTCCCCAGGAGACTGGGGACTCCCCCACACTTTCTGAGTTAGAATAAAAAAATGTATGGGTTCTGCATGCACATGGATTTAGGGATCCCCAACAACCCTAAATACAGGCACAGGACCTCATGTTTGACTGATTTCAGCTCTGGTCTGATTGTTTAGGAGGGTCACCACAATCCTAAGATATTTATCCTCATAAACCTTCCAGATTTAATACTGACAACTTCTACCAGGCAAATTAAGCAAGTCAATTTTGCATCAAGGGCAAGTCAAATATGCTATAATTAATTCAAATTAACACACCCACAAGCTCCTGAAGTCTATCATCAGGAAGGTGTCATTCTGGGGATGCCTGCGGAAACATTTGGGTACAAGTTGTTATTAAGAACCTCAAGACTAAACATTTCACAGGAACCCAGAAATAACCTGCACAAAAGCAGGCTGGATTGCAGAAACCCAGATGTTATCTGCCTGCAGAACTTTAATAACAACATGGTCAACAAAGCAAAACACTTGCATGTAAATCTGATTTTTTAACATTACATTTAAGTGTAAAATATTAAACCTCTGTGGAGAATTACTGAAGCACATCCCATGCTACGTATGGTCTACAATAGGAAACAATACCTCTGAAGCTCTGAATAGCACAATGCCATTCAGGAAATGAGAAAGAATTGTGGTTTGCAGTCACAACCTTCACATGTCACTTGCTGATATTTTTTCCCTCCCTTTTAGGAAAGCACAGTGTCCAGCGTGGATATTCAATGTGATCAGGTGCTTGGAGGGAAAAAAATTATCAAAGCAAGAGCTCCAATGCCAAAAAAGCTCAACCTGAGACAACAAAATATTATTTAGATGCAGAGAAAATATAAATTTTGATGTTAGAATGTGAACATTGTCCAGTCGCTTCAGCTCTTTATTTCATGCACTGGAAACAGTTTTATTTCCTGCTGGAAACAGGTCAGGGAGTGATTTTGGAGCATTAGGTTGTGAAACAAGTTCAGAGACCACTGCTGGAGCACAACCAAGCTCTTCTGAGCTGTCACATGTTAAATAGTCAATTGTACAGAGAGGGAGAATAGCCAGAGAAAAGTTGCTAGGTGCAGAGGACATTACTGCTGGTGTACTGACAGCCTAAATACTGTGCACGCTACCCCAGTGAAGTCTTGGACTGAACTGGGGTAGATATTGCCTACAATACAGCGCAGGTCTTGACACTGACTCACTGCTGCAAGAGTATTGCTTTGGGGTTGATGTCTGCCAGAGAAATTTACCTCTAATACAACAAAAACAGGCCACATTTGCCACTATCCAAAAAAGAATAAGCCTCATGTGGTGACAAAGTCCTGCCCGAAGTCTGGAGAGGCAGAGAGAGAGAAATGAAGCGTCCAGAGAACCCAGCACCTGGTGTGAAGCAGGGATGGTTTCCAGCAGGAAAAGCACAGCAGCCACACCCCAATGTTATCAGCCTTTAGTCCACCAAAAGATACAGGCTATTTAAGCAGAGATTACATGAGAAAAAAATCAACGCTGGTGTCTTGAGGCCGAACACTCACCACTGCCCTGTGCCAGCCCTGCATCAGCCGCTGGCTGCCCCCACCATCACTGGGGCAGTGGTTCAGCAAAAGCAAGAGGCTGCTCCCACCACACCCTAAGCATCTCTGTGCTGACACTCCAGACAGCAGGGGAGGAGGCAGGTTTCCTCAGGCTGGGTGAACCGAAGCTGCTCTGGAGATGCTTTGTGTTGGGAAGCACAGAACCACCCACCAGCGTGGCAGGATAGGGCAGGCAGATGTGTGACAGAGGAGGAAGGCTGAGCAAAAGGGGGCACATTCTCTCCAGGCTCTCTTCAGATGTAAATGGCATTTCAGTAAGCGATGCTGAATGACACCACCGTTCCTCCACCCTTTGCTCCCATTTGCCTACTTACATTAGCATTTGCCAACTGTCAAACTCTTGCTCAGTTCCAGTGAAACCTCCTGTGATTGTGTTGAACTGCTGGGATCAGCTCCTGCTGACACTGAAATTGCCAAATCATCCTTTGCTTTTTTTTAAATTTTTATTTTTTTTACAACTTCTTTCCCCCTGCCCTTTCTCCTTTCTAGGTTAAACCAGTGCAGACCCAGGCATGGACGTGGTGTTCCCTAAGAGGACACTGAGGGTCTGTCAGCCATCTCAGGACTGTATTCTAATGGAGAGCTGAGGTTCTTTACCACAGACACAGCTCTCAGAGACACCAAGAGTTCACATCACTTACCAAAGAAATGGCACAGGCTTAACAACTTCAAGTGCTGTATAAAACAGAGGTGAAAACAAATCACCTCCTTCTGCTGTGTGAGATCAGCCGGGCTGGCTCCTTCTAGCCTGGTACCTTGCCTCTAACATGAAGTAGTTGTAGATGTCTACAGAAAAGACAAAGAACAGGACAAACACACAACGATAATTGCCTGGCATGCTTTGATGGTCCCCAGTGATCTGGACTTGGAGACTTTCTGAGCCAGAGGCAGTCTCCTGGTGTGTAACAGCCCTCGCTGCATCACTCCGTCATGAACTCATCTAATTGGTTTTTTCCACCATTTATGCTTTGGGCCACCACAGCCTCCCGTGGCAACGAGTGCCACAGCTGAGTGTGCTGGGAGAGGAAACTGGCTCCCTTGTTTATGCTGACAAGGTCTCAAGCTGCAGCTCAGGCCCCCTCCCCTCTGCAAAAGCCCTACACAGCCAGCCAAGGCACCACTAGCCTTGCTAATCACCAAGCTCAAAGGACAGCCCAGCCTCAGGGTTTCACCCATATCCACCAGTGCCAGTGACACTTCCTAATGGGCAGGAAAGTCGTTAGAGGGCAAGATGAGGCATGGACCCCAGAGTGATTTGTAATACATATAAATGACTAAAAATTAGGCATATGGTTGAAGATTTACTTTCTCCTAGCTCAGCAGCTGCATTTGGACAAGTCTTTAAACATCTGGCTTATCCAAACACCTTTGAGCTACTCTGGGCTTCAGATCAGATTTTACCAAAAAAGCAAGCGTGTAGATGTGAGATGTATGCAGGCATGTAGACATCTCCCCGTTCTACTCATGAGGTTTTTAAAAATCATTCTCTCCTAAAGCTCAATTTAGCAACCGCAGTACAGACTCGGTGTTTTTATGCAAATTCTCAAATTTACAGAAGTGCTGAGCTGAACTGGGATTTGAAGCGAAGGCTTCCTTACTATTCCTCCTGCCATTTAAACACCAAGCAGGGGTACACTGGTACAGCAGCCAGAAATAGATCTGAAACTTCAAAAGTGTCAGAATTGAATCCTGATGAACCAGGGATGGAGAGGGAGCCAGCCAGCTCAGCCTGGGTCTCAGAAGTCTGAGCACTCACCCAAGGGATTGGGGAAATAAGGTTTAGATAATAAAGTCATTGCTGGTGAATGCCATAGCTCTCGTGCTTTGTGGAGGTAGTGTTTTCTGCCATAAGTTTTGGGCTGGATAAACTAATAATTTCTGGTGAGAAATTGTTTTGCTCTGAGTTTCTGACTAGATCTCTGTGTTCCACAGGACTCAGATGCAGGATCACAGCCTCTGCCAGGTAACACATATCTGCACCCTGACACTTGGCCCAGGCCAGACCACAAACATTACTGATAGTGTCGCTGATAGTTTATCATTTGCAGACCAGTATGTCTTTAGCCTGGTTTAAACTGGTCACAGCCTGGATCTCATTTTTATTTGCAGATTGAGTGTAGTTATCTGGTTATTTGTATAGGTGAAAATACTGGCGTGGCAATTAGGCCATAAAACATCACTCAGACAGATCACGTAGAGGAACAGATAAAATGCCACGTATGTTACCATCACAAGCATCACAACTAATAGTCATGCACTCTGTGAAATACAATTTTTAGCAAGTTGAGTTTAAAAAACAGATTGCATTTCTGATATGCCGTGCCAGCAAGGTATTTAACAGAGCTCAAATGTCCCTCTTTTGCAACCTTTCCAGGACAAGGATAGATACATCACAATCACGACATTAGCAAACGTGGAGGGACTGCTGGGACTTCATGAACTAAATTGGGACTGGCAGGCTAACTACTTGAATTGACGATGCAGGAACCTCTGGGCCTGTCACACCATTGCTGGGAGAATCGACCAGCCTTGCTGTCTTCAGCATGCAGGGCAGCAGCTTTGCCAGGCAGACAAGCTGAGAGCACAGCTTCAACTTCACCCAGGCGAGGCACAATTAAGAAGCTCCAGCCATGCCTTGGTGGGTGATCTTACAGACCTGCTGCCACCCAGCCTGCACGTACTTCAGCTGCTACTGTAAATGTGGGGGATTTTTTCTTTCTAAACGCATGAAACATGCAGCAGCATCAACCTGTCAAAGTGCCTTCAGGAATGGGATGACCTAAGGAAGCTTTTGACCTGATCTTGGACTTGATAGAAGAATAATGCGGGTGGAAAAAAGAAAAAGCTTATATTAAGGACTAAAAATACATTAAAAATTTCTTAATTTAAACAAGAAACTGAATAAATAGGCTATCTATTAATGCATTTCTAATCCAGGAGCCAGGAAAAGAGCAGCATTAACAGACACAACACACAAGCCATTCAACAGGATGAACCAGAAGGAAACACAACCTTGACATTCAGCAGACACGGGCTAAAGATCCAGAGCAGTCTCCTCCACGAGTGACCATCACCACGTCTAATCCACCATCACAGTGTGCTGTTACCATACCCACCTTTTCTGCTGCTAGAGTTACAGGCTCTGAAGTTCACCCAATTCTCTGAGTTTCCACGGATGATAATGTCCTGTAGCCATGCAGGAGGCACCTTGGGAGGCACAGACCAGCCAAACTATTGCCAGCAAAAAAGACCCAGTAAAAGAACTGAACACTGCACGTACTGTCTGATGAGAAGAAGGTGGGAAACAACTAACAGATTTCCTAAGCAAATCAGAGCAAACCAATTTGTCAGGATAATTAGCATGGAGGCAAAGGGGAGTGGTAGACATGATACATCTTGGCTCAGGAAGGCACTTGACACTCTCCTATTTAACTTTCACATAAGCAAATTGAGGGAAGCTAAATGAACATTTACCACAAATCTACATTCTCAAAATTATTATCTGCAGCTTCATCAAACTCAGATCTGTCCTGTAGCCTGTCTTTCTTCCAGCAGGATGGGCAGTTCACCTATGAAGAAGCTGCAAGAGAGCGTCACCACGGGTGCAGAAGGATTAGGGTTTGAGATGACCTTCCTAGATGGGAGAACTTGACCAGCATCACCATGGTGAAGTTCAGTAAAGCCATTTGTGGAATGCCACAACCCAACAAGTAGGTTGAGACTCTTCTAAAGCCGTACCTTTTCATCTTGGAGGAAGATACCATCCCTTTCATTGTGAAACCTTCTGCTGAGCACTGCCTTGAGAGCTTCTCCTTGCATTCAAAACTGCCAGCCTGTTTCCAGCACCAGCTGAGTTTCATACAGGCCTCAACTTCCAGATGGATAGCAGCATGCCTCACTCCTGCCCTGTGCTGCTGGTTCCTGAGGGACCTGGGTGCTTACCTTCATCCCCAAGCTTGGGCCACAAGCCTAAGTGACTTAAGCAAGCAAGAGAGAGTACTAAAAACCAATTCAAACAAAACCCTAAGTTATATTCCAAATTTTGACCCTATCTTTAAGTTTTCCCACTTTTATTGGGTGCACTTCTATCTTTTTGCATGGTGCTGCCTTCAAAACACCCCAAATAGCATTGCAATAGATAAATAACTTAAAGGAGAGAAAACAGATGCCTTACAAGAGCACCCGCAGCCATCCGGTGGGGTGTGCTAGTCGAGGGCTGCGTGTAGACCTGATTGCCCATTAGAGAGGCACGCATCTCACAACGCTGCAATCAAAGCTCTCTGGAGAATTAAGCATTGTGCCCACGTGTAATATGTCAGTTATTTGCCAGCAGGGGAAACACTGTAAGAAGCGAATGAGTTTTACTCTGTTCACTGACATTACTAATGACTCATGCAGGATTATGGGTAACAAACCTTTGAAATGAGAGGTTGAGTTGTACACTACATTATACATCTGAATTTCATGGTATATTAGTGACAGTGATTGGTAATACAATATGATGGGAAATTGCTAACATCAGAGAGAAGTTAATACGGTGCACTGCAATTTCTCAGGGAGCCCCATACTTTTCCTAGCGCCACCCATAATCTCCTCATTAAGGTTTGGCAAAGAGCAATCCCTCTTGGAGAGTGAGGGGCACCGGCGCTCTGACAGCTGGCCGTAAATTTGAATAGAAGATATGCAATCTGAAATGTTCATGTTTCCATGGATCGTTACCCAATTGTATCTCCTCTAGGAAGCAGGTGATTTTTTTAACACCCTGTGACAGTTTGTTTCTGACTGTATTCTCTCTCTGTGGATAAATCTGATGTTGGCTCATGTCTTGTAGCATTTCTTCCCCTTCTTGTTCTATTAAAATGCCTGTTACAGTCTGCACACGTGTTAACTAAACACCAGTTAATGGAGCACAACTAAGAAGAATTAATATATTTACCAAAAAAAGCATTTCTAGGCCATAGAAACAAGTGTAAAGTGTCTCACATAAGGCATTAAAATTACAAATGTGACCACAGATTTATGTTTACGGGCTCTGGCAAACCCTGTGGCCACGTGTGTTCCCTCAGTCACCCTGTTCCAAACATTTAAGCTCTTCACTTGACAGTAACCTGGAATATTCTGTGGCTGTTTTACAAGGCCAGTAAATATCCATCTGACCTTCTCCATTTCTAGAAGATCTGGTGTTTTCTGGGGGGAAGAGGTCATGAATTGAGGAGTGCCCTGGGGTGATGGCCCTTCAAGATCAAACCCCACTTGTCCTTATAGGAAATGCACCAAGAACAACACCTTCACAAGGAATTTGAAATAGGGAGTCAGTTTCTAGGACAAGTTGGGAAGACCAGCCTTGTCCATACTCACACTAAAGCCACATTGCTGACATTCATTTCTTCTCTTCTGGCTGCATTGCCAGAGGTGGCCACGTGCAAACATTTCCAGCTATTTCAAGGTTATTTCTGAGCTCAGCTTCAGTGTGCAGAAATGCTTTGGGTATAACAAGAAGAATGAGGGTCTGGACTCGATTATCTCTGGAGGTCCCTTCAACCCCTACAGTTCTGTGTGAATGGCTTGTATTTATGGTTTGCTCATCACTGACACTCACCTGCTGACCAGAAGCAAAAATCTCTGCTCTCATATTGCCCTATGGAGCTGAAGGGATGAACAAAGGGTTATTTATTAAGCTTCACTACCATTTAGTGCCTCAGTGCTTGCATGCATCAGACCTGACCAGGAGACAGGCTGATCAAGTAAGATCTTGAGGTCAATGGATCTGAGGCTGAAGCAAAGCCATCCAACTACATTTATCTGCTCTTCTTCTCCCACTGGCGTGTCCTGTGCATCCAACACCTCAGCCAACCAAACATCTCCCAGAGCTGTTCGTGCGAAGTGTCCAACACAAAAGAATCTTCCTGGTGATAACTTAAACTAGGTAGAAGACAGAAGAATTGTACATCCTGCCACTGATACAGCTCATCTCCCTTGCCAAAGCAATGGGTTTAATCTTGCTTTGATTTTATTTAACTTTTATTTAATTTAATTCTGCTTTTGCTGGAGAAGCTCTTGGAGCTTGGGTTTTGTTGCCCTAAACATCTGGTGTGGCAAGCCTATTGAAAACCATGGTGGAGCTCCTGGCAGTGGGTAGGACAAGAACTGGATGGTAATTATGACGAGTGAATGGAAGACAGTATCTCCCTCCAGCACTAAATTCAAGCCCTGACCTTTTCCAACATAATGACTAACTCAACCTTTACATAATAATATGTGTGATATTTGGAGAGTATAACATATGTGTCATTTTAATTAATTGAACAGAAATAGATTCACAGAAGAAAAATGAATTAACCAATCAGCGATCACCTTTCTATCTATTTGATGTCAGAATAATTAGTTTATTCTCCTAATCTCTTGACCCCTCTAGAAATCATAACCTTGCTGACCTCCTTGAGAACAGGAGCTCATTTAAATAGCGCCATAATTGTGCTCTGGGTGCATTATCATCTAGTTTCATTTTTATTAAGGTAATCTTACCCCTTCTCATTGTGCCTCTCTACAAATCGCTGACCCAAGGCCCAGGAAAGGATGCAAGGACTGTGTCCAGCAACTTTGGATGAAGACCAGTGCCAGCAGACCCCTTCCTCTTTGAAGATGGGGTGGTCTCGTTAGCTGGAGGATCAGCAATAATTTTACCCCCTCTAGATCTGTCTGCCGCCAGCAATATCCAGACACGTGTCCTGACATTGGCAGTTGCAGACTGTTACCAACTAGCAAATGCTTAAACAAGATCACAATTTGTTCCAGAATGATAAAATGACCCCACAAAGTGAATTACACTGTGAAAAATAAATGTAAAATACTGTGTAGATGCACAAATGATTATTTCATTATCTGGCCAATGTATGAATGACAGATACAAATTGTTCCAATCATAGAGTGATGAAAGAGTAATGAACAATGGGTTCTTGAATGAGCACAGGAAGAAAATAATGAATTGCAGTTTAAATGAAATCAGCAGTCAATGGACTGGATCACAGACTGTCCTTCAGACATGGGAATTCTGCATTAGTTAAACACTGTCATTTGGAGAAACGTCCTTTAAGAGGAAGGAATCTAAATGGGTCAGAGAAAGAGACAAATATGATGAACCCGGACGCTGTCTTGCTTTCAGCAAGCTGGGCTGGAGCATTCCCATTCCTGCTGCTCCATGGATTCACACGATGATCTACAAATTAGTAGCTTGCACTCCGTAAAGTTAACGCTCCATTTGTACTTCTGCTTTGTTCCTATTTTAAGCTTGTTCTTCCTCTACTACTCAATTACTTTAAGGCAACATCTGATGAGATCTCTTAGAAATAATTTGGGTATAGAATGAAGACCGAGAGACCCAAAAGCTTCTGGGAAAGAAAGTGCCAGCTATGTAGAAATAACATATGTAGCAGAAGCTCCCTTTTTTTGTTGGAAAACTTTCTGCGATAGACGGATTTATTTTCTTCTCTTTCATTTCATACCAATAACCCAAGAATAAGCCAAGGATTTCTAATGCTATTTTCAAAGACATTTGTCACATTTCGTGTACCATATCTATCCATCACATTGCACAGCATCTTGTTAGATCTGTACCAAAGCCACATTTCCCTCATGAGTGCAGGACATCTGACCGGTTTAGCTTGCTGTACAGAATATCTTTACACTCTATGAAGTCACCTTAAAAACCAGCAGAAACTAGCTGGTTTTAGAGGCAGGGCTCAAAGAGTCCCATCAACCAGCTGGCTCCTGCTGCTGCTCTGTCCCTGCTGCAGCCAGGGCCCACGCTGTTCCCTAGCATCTGCCCTCCTGCCCCTCACACAAGCAAGCACAAAAGTGAGAGACGGCGCTTTGAGTCTTACATGCCTCAGCAAAGGACTCAGTGCTCTGGGCTGGGCATCCCAGAGGGAAAGGTCATCTTTCATTGCCTGGTGCTTGGTAGTCTCAAGACATTTGAAAACAAGAAAGTCCCAAATACAGCAAGCGTGAGCACCATCAAAAGCCAGAGAGTGATGGCAAGAAAGTGAAAAGCAGGGGGGAAAAAGGGGTTTTTTTCTTGCCTTGTGGACTGAAATAAATATTTATTGGAGGAAAAACTACAGGAGAAAGGTGGCATCTCTGCTGTGTTAGTGACTGAAAGGCTACCTGCTTCTGCCTCATGCAATGACACCTTCTGCAAAGGGTGTCTCCCCAGCAAGGTCAGGGTAAACTTCATGTGCATGCTACATACTCATACTTACAGCCCCTCACTATTCCTCAGATCAGATTTATGTTTCAGCAGACCCTGATGCACTTAAGCCCCATCAGCAAAGCTCCCTGCAGCTCAGCCAGGCTGCCCAGGGATGCTCAGCGATAGCCTAAGACAACCAGTCCACCACACCACAGGCAGCAGCAATAAAATACCTTCCTGGGGACAGTGCTGAATATCTAGAAAAAAAAGCCCAAACTTTCCTCGTTGACTCAGAGATTAAATTCTCCTGTGTGACAGATGAGTATTACAAAATGCAACAAGGACTGCAAACTCCAGAGTATTTCAATTCCCCCCTCCAAGCCTGGTACGAGGATAAGATCATGCTGCAGCTCTGAGGAGGGGGAGGGAGCACTGAGGACAGGCTCTCCCCCCTCTGTTGTGCCTGCATCCAGAAAGGTGCTTTAAGGCACAACCACCTCCACCTACCCCCATGACAGGGCCTTATCCATTTACAGCTCCATCCCTGACAAAAACCTCAAAACAAGGGGACCCCATTCCCCCAGAATTGATAAATATATCCCTTCAGCAGAAGACACCAGCATTAGACCAAAATCAAGCTGATCCAATGCATTAAGTTATCACTGCCTTTCTGTCAGACCTCCTAGTTGATTTTGAGCTAGCATGATCCTTCCCCGTCTCCTCCAAACCACCCTGGTGTCAACAGTACATTCAGTCAAGTGAAACGACAGTTCAAACATCTGGTTCTAAAGAGCCACCCAACCACCATCTCTAATTTGAAAACAAACTGCAAATATTTGCAGGCAAATGCCGTGGAGACCCTGCTCCTGTCTGACAGTCATCACCACAAAGACACACAGCACCCTGCCTGGGTAAGCAGAGCAGCGCAGGACAAACAGTGGCATGTGGAAGGATGGAAGGATGCTCCCCACTCCCCCCAGCCTGGCTCCAGTCCCTGCCATCTCATTTGATAATAACCAACACAGCTTCAGTCTCAAAGAGACTTGGGCTTCAAAAGGCTTCAGCCAGGCTGGGCACTGCTACAGGATGAAAATAGTCAGCAATGGTGGCAGCACTGGACTTTGGATGGAGAAAAAAGACCTGCATTAGATAATTTTGGGTAGGGAATCTTGAAATGTGATCTGGCACAGGCTACAGAGACAACTGGGATAACCTGGACATATTGTGTTAATGGTTCAGAGCCCAGAGACAAGGCAAGACCCCAGGTCCCTACCCACGGCATGCCCGATGCCGCTGCCAGAGGCAGCAGATCTGCCTCACTGGCATTCCCACCTCACAGAGCACAGCAGCCCCCGGGGTGCTGCAGGGAGTCTCCACAAACAAACCAAGCACAA
Organism: Laterallus jamaicensis coturniculus; assembly: GCA_022605575.1. Taxonomy (NCBI): domain Eukaryota; kingdom Metazoa; phylum Chordata; class Aves; order Gruiformes; family Rallidae; genus Laterallus; species Laterallus jamaicensis. The sequence goes on from JAKCOX010000014.1 coordinate 18,782,069, forward strand.
GCCACAGCAATAGTATTCCCCACGCTCCAAGGGGTGTGCTCCAGCCCGAGCTCTCTGGCTCTGCTGGCTGAGTCCTGCCTCTCCAGAAGAATAACTGTGTCTCTGAGATGTCCACACAGCCGGGTTAGCATCAGCAACAGCAGCAGCAAACGCTTAATTTGGGATAGCAGCTAGCGCCCACCTTGGCCCTGTCTTGCATTGAGGCCCACACGCTTTTGGCTTCACTGCTTCTGCTACCCCAGCACTTCAGTGGCACTGGGAGAGGTTCCATTTGCGTAGCCCCTATGAGACGAAACCCATTCTGCCTCTCTGTGTGGGATTCAAGGGCAGTGCTGCCCTTCCAGCAGGACAAACAGCCAAGTTCTGGAGGTGAGCGGTGCCATCCTGCCACAGTGATGGGCTCTGCAGGCTGCACAGGCTCTGCTGAGACAGTGGGCAGGGCTGAGCCTCCCTGCCAGAGTAATCTCCATCAGGGTATTGCCGCTCACACCATCCGTGCAGCAGCTGCCAGATGTTAAACTGCAACATCTCTACCTAGCACTGAGCAGCATTCCTTGCTGGGAAGTGGGGAACTTTTGAATGACACCCGCACAGTCCAGCCCAGAGCCCACCTCTCATGCTACTCAGACCTGGGAGTTGGAAGCAAATGACTAAAAACGGTGAGTCTCACAGACAGCCACTCAATCTGTGCCACCTCACCCCAGAGAATGGTGTTTGTCAGCTTGAGAAACACCTCAACAGGCAGGAGCAACCTGACAGAGACTGGACATACCTCCTCAACCTCCCTTCATCCTTACAGGGTTCGGAAATAACCATAAATGCCTCTTTGCTTTGCTGACAGCAAGCAGGGGCTGTAACAGCAGGCTGCCAGGAGTAGTGAGGCAAAGGTGTAGGTTGCGAGTCTGTGCAGAAAGAGGGTGAGCGACAGGAGCCAACCTCTTTGCCAAGGGTAATCCACAGCAGGAAAATGTCTGGAAAAAAGTGCAATACACAAAAAAAAAGGGAAAAAAGTGCCAGAAAAGCCAGTGCACATGGTGGAAAACACAGCATCCCTTCTGTTGGAGGATACAGGGGTGCGGTAAGCACTGACAGTGGGGGAGGTTTGCAGGCTGAGCCTTATGGACGTGGCTGGGTACCGCAGGGATCTCTGTGGGTGTGTGCTTTGTCGGGCTGGGTTTGCTCCGTCCTTGCCTCTGCGTGCATAGCTGCACAAGTAATGAATGCGCCTATTAAGATCCAGCCAGAACATTTGTCTCTGGCTGGCAGAGAGGTTTCCACACCCTGGCGATACGCTGCATATCTTTGTTTTTGCTCTGAATGCACCACACGCTCAGTTCAGTGTTTTTAGTCTCCGAAACAGATGCATTGAATTGATTTCTAATGTAACTCTCATAATTACCTGTGGCTGGTCATGGCCTCGATGCAAACACATGAAGCAGACTCGAAGGCACGGATTTTTACTGCATTACACCACGGCTTCCCATGTCCTTTATGGGGTTCTGCAGCATGGTGCTTCATTCTGGGTTAATAGTTGATAAAAAAGGAGATTCATCTAGGTAACTGTACATCAAAGGACAAACACACAGTCAGTAAGTGGGCACAGTATCATCGAAGTCGTTAGTTTTCACATCCCAGTTTTCAGTGTTAAATTTGATTCATTATTTCACTCAAACTTTTATGCAAAACTTGGGTGAGATTTTCCAAGTCACATCAGAAAAAAAGAATAAATAGTAATAAGTGTGCACTGCTCACTGGGGAGTGCTCGATGAGGAGCCCAGGGTGGCCTTTATCATCCTAAGGACTGTTAATGCACAAGTGAGAGATGTTCAGAGGCGGCTTTCAGCACTCCGCATTTCCTGACTCTTGCACCTTGCTTTTTCCTTTCTTATCATTACATTAACACTTCTATGTTATGGAATATTTATGATGCACACCACATGCTTAATGGATTTCCTCCTTTATTTGCAGCTAGCCTGCATTAATTCGAGACTCACAGTATTAAATCTGAAATCCATCAAGGATTCCCGGGCTTAATACCACCGCCGCTTTTAAATGATAAAGGAAATCTGTAAATCAAACTTGCAAAAGCAAAACCAAAGGCTGTACAGCATCTCTCACACTAAAAGCACCTGGAAGTAAACTTCTGTTAATTGAACCGGTTGTAAAACTGTGAATTACAAAGTAACTCTGCCCTATTTCATAGCCACAGTTTTCCCCAAAATAGGTGCCACCACATCGCCATGCATTCCCCTCCCTACTGCCTGTCCTCCAATGTGAGGATGTGTGAGCAAAGCAAGTGGTAAGATGGATAAGAGCTGGCCTTGGGACTCCAGTGGTACCCAAACCACTCAGGGCTATGCACTCTGGTGGGAGTAAGAGATGAGCTGAAGACCAGGCATGCATTATGGTACATCTGCTTAGATCTCATTTGCTGGGCATGAGCTGCATGGCCTTGTGATGTCAGCAGATGAATATTCACCATTCCTCAACCCTGTTATACCTTACTGCACCAGTAAAACCTCTCCAAACACATGTATGGCATAAGGAATTGCATCTCTAGGGACAACATGGACCATACACAACAAAGCAACACTCTGCCCAACATGACTGATCTGCTATTGACACCAACAAACGCAATTTCCCTGAGTTCCCCCATACATTTGTGTTTATAGAAGTCATTCTTCCCTATCAATGTTTTCCCATTATTATCTTCTACACTCACACACACAAAAGTTAACCCTGAGTATCAGCAGAAGCAGGAAATCTTGCTCCTAAAGAGACCACTGCAACCCCATATAAATCAATTCAACTGCATGAAGTAACAGCACAACATTTAGTGCCATTTAGCTGCAGGACGTGTGTTGAAAATAAATCTGAATGTGAAGATACAAGCTGATGCTTCACATGTTCAAAAGAAAAAATAAATCAGTAGGTGGTACATTCATGAAAGACACCTTGAAGCCTTCAAGGCGAGACTTTCTTGGATATACATTAGTGTAGACCCAAGCAGGACAGCAGAATACCTCTATTTTTTTCTGGGATCCGACTTGGCATACTCTTTTTTTCAGTTAATGGCAAGTGCCCCTGTACTGGTGCCTAGAAAGGAACCTCAGCACCAGGCCCTGTATGCACTCACCTCTCCAGCTGCTTAAAGCAAAGTCTCAGCACTGGTAAGAGCAAATTCGAGCTCTTTGTATTCTCCTCATCAGGCTCTGTTTCAGAAGGAACCTCAGGACATGCCCAACTTTCAGCTACAGCGCTCTCCCTTTGAAGATAATGGGTTAATCACACGTTGAAAGTTAGATGTCTCTCCCTCTGTTGATAAAAGGGGTCCTTAATACCCCCCAGTTTAAAGGAACACCTTGCAATATTTCTATTCATCATCATGCAAAGGGCAGAAGTTGCAGATTTAAGAGAGGAAGGTAATTTCCCTTTCTGTGCTCAGCAACAAAGAATAGTGCCGTAGGCTTTCCAACAGCCAATCCATTTTGGTACTTCACTGACAAGGTTAAAACAGTCAGAAATATATTGTGCCACCCTTGGAACAGAGGGGGTTTTTTTTTGTTCATATGTATCGAGCTTCTACTGAGGTGTTGGTTAAGGAAAAAGCACTCGATAACCTGAGTTTCTAACCTGTGGCAGAGTCACCAGGTGGGAAGTGGAAGAAATTCAAACAGGGGCTAATTTCCTATTTGCTGAGCATTTGATTTCCAGTGTTTCCTATGAGGAAAGGCTGAGAGAGCTGGGGCTGTTCAGCCTGGAGAAAAGAAGACTGAGGGGGGACCTAATCAATGTTTATAAATATCTTAAGTATGGGGTGCAGGGGGAATCAGCCAGCCCCTTTTCAGTGTCTGTGGAGACAGGACAAGGGGCAATGGCTGCAAATTGGAGCACAGGAAGTTCCACACCAACATGGGGAAAAGCTTTTTCCCAGTGAGGGTGCCAGAGCCCTGGGACAGGCTGCCCAGGGAGGTGGTGGAGTCTCCTTCTCTGGAGATGTTCAAGACCCATCTGGATGCCTATCTATGCAGTATGAGCTGGGGAGCTGCTTTGGCAGGGGGGTTGGACTTGATGATCTCTCAAGGTCCCTTCCAACCCCTACAACTCTGTGATTCTGTGATTCTATAACGAGCACATTCAATAGATCAAAGCAAACCTAAGGGTGCAGGGCCATAGCTGGGGTACAGCACATCAGTCCTGGTGTGAATTCAGCAGAGAAACGGGGACTGAGGTGATGTCACAGCCTAGAGACAAATCACCCTGATATAGCTCTGCTCTCCTCTGTAAAACCCTGTGTGCACGAAGGAGCAGAGACAGGATGGCTCCAAAAGCACGTTCCAGGCAAGTCTTGTTCTGTGCTTCCCTGGGTGCCTGCAGGTCCTCTGCACAGAGCTAACACTGTCTCCAGCTCACCGCCCTTTCATGGTGTGACACTGATGGGGAGCCATACCCAGCCTCTGACTGAATCCAGATGGGAGTCTGAGATAAACTACAAAGGAAACTCGATGTCTAAATCAGCACATGAAAAGAAGCAAGCAGAAATAAACAGATTAGTCTAGACTACAGTATTTTTGCTCAAAAATCGGAAAGGCTGCTGCAAACTTAGACCCAAGGTGAGGCAAAAAGCCTGTAAAGGCAACAGAGGGGCTCAGAGGCACCACCTAGAACAGGCCCTGCCGCTCCATAAACAAAACACGTGCCAGGTTTTGATGAAAAGCAGCTCCAGCAGAAGGTGTCTCAGCAGGACGGGTGCCCAGCAGCATGCTGCAAGGAGTCCCCTGCCAGCAACTTACCGCCCACATCCAGCGCTTGGCTCCGGCCACGCTGCAGCATCCCATCTGCAAAGCACAGATAATGCTCCCATGGCCACTTGCCCACCCGCCACTTTGAACCTGAGGCTCATGACGGTGCAAAACCACCCCACGTGCAGGGACCCTCCACCGAGCCAGCCCCCAGGGTACCAGCATCATCACCCTGAGGAGCAGGTACCAGCAGCTGTGCCTGGATGAGCTGCAACCTATCCCAGATCTCAGTTAAACCTGTGCCAAGGCTGTCCCGCAGGCACTGCCGCTGCACCCGGGCAAGCTGGAAGTGGCACAAGTTTGTGCTGGAAGCATTCATCTCCTGCAGAAAACAACACTTGAAATCTCACAGCTTTCTGACCCCCTACAGGGAGCCTGGCTCATGTGCCTGGGCACATCTCATACTTTCAGCCAAGCTTTTGCATGGCATTATTTAATCTTTCCAAAACCAGCATTTTGAAGCAAGGTTAATTCCCCTGCACCACCCCCACACCCTCCCCCCACCCCTTTGCCTCTCCAAAGATTAAATAATTGTGGCACTGGAAACAGGTGGGCTCAAAACTGGAAACACTGGGTGTGACCTTTGGAAAAAATAGAGGTAAATAACAGGTTTGGAATGCCTGGCCCCTTCTTGTAGCAACTAGCTCAGATGGGGACAGTGCTCTTGCAGAGCCCCAGTCCTGTGTGTAACTTACACCAGCAAAACACAGTGTGGTGTTGAGAAGGGGAGGGAGGTGTGAGGAAGGGAGCCCGCTGAATGAGTATCGGTCCCATGAAGTGCATTTAAGCTCCACTACTCACTGCAGAGCAGGGGCTTACCTCCTGCTCCAAGTGCATTGTGTCTGCGCTGGCATCTGGACGTGGTAAGACATCCAAGGGAGTGGGCTCAGCCCTGAGTGGGGGAAAGAAGAGGGAAAACAAGCCTCAGAAAGGGTCTGGATTAGCACAGATCCCAGGGCAAAGCAGAGGATTGCTGTCACTGCCATCTCCCATTGGGACTTTACACACAAAGATGCTCTGGGAAGTGGGGGGGAAAAAAATCACATTGGGTGGAGGAATGCTCAGTACCACCCCAAGAAATCCTGCCTGAGGGGAGGCCACCCCACTCCTATTTGAGCTCACCACAGACTCAGCACTGGCAGTGCCACTGTACCCCAAACACCTTCTACCCAAACTGCCGTTGGCTCCACTGCAGCATCTCCTGGAAGTCTCCATGATCCATGCACTGGGGACAACTGGGAGCTCTCGCCTTGGCTCCAAGACTGACACGCACCTGTAAGCATAACTGAAATGTGGGTCAGAGAAAACTACATGCAGGAGCAGCGATTCCAATGCTGTATTTTGGCTGGCCTCAGTTGAAATTCAACAGGACCACACCATCAGATTTTGCTGATGGCAGAGAGAGACCCTCCCCCAGCATTTTTAGATGACTTTGGGATAGATACCTTCCCCTTCTACTATTTGCTTTACTCTTGGAAGAAAAAAAGAAGTTATCTCAGGAGTCCTTTGAACATTAAAATTTATGCCATGCATGCTACTTCCTTCAAATATTTCAAAATATTCCAAACGTAAGGACCTTGGCACAGTGCCCAGGATCCTGTCTTTTTGGATGAAAGTTTCAGATAACTGACACTTCCAATTACCATTTCTCCCTGAAGAGGTCATCTCTGCTTCAGCTCCGGAGCAGAGCAGGGGAGGTACTGAAGGTCCCTGAATTTCATAAAAGGTTAAAAAAAAAAATTTAAAAAAAAATCTATAGGGTTGCTAATTAAAGCCAACACACTCTGTGTCTGACCTAGTTCTGCCTTGCTTTCAGGAGGGTTTTACCTGAGTATCTTCAAGCCACTTAAAAATTAAAATGCTTAATAATGCATCAGAGCCAAACGTTACCCAGGGGCTCGCTGCGTAGGGAATCTTGGTTTTGCTTGCGGATGGCATCCTTCGGAGTTGCTGTGAGTAGGGAACACTACCAGCCCGGTTTCCCTGCCATTTCTTCACAGTAAGGGTGACAGAGCACTTGAATAGGCTGTCCAGGGAGGCGGTGGAGTCTCCTTCTCTGGAGATATTCAAGACTCGTCTGGGCGCTTATCTGTGCAGTATGAGCTGGGGAGCTGCTTTGGCAGGGGGGTTGGACCCGATTATCTCTCGAGGTCCCTTCCAACCCCTACAACTCTGTGATTCTGTGATTCTCCACCCATGCACACCTTTATGCCACTTATTGATGCCACAAGACTATTTTGGCTGGGTTTTTGTAGGCGTTGAATAGCATGCACTGGTCAAATCAAGAGGCAGAAGCCAGCTGAACCATCCGTCCGGTCCCCAGTGCATCCTGTGTCAGCTTCTCCCAAGAAAAACCTTTGTGTATTCCCACAGTCACCTCCTAAGGTTTAATTTCCCAGGATAAACGGCAGGACATCGCCAAGCTCAGGAACAAGGGCTTAGAAATCCTCTTTTTTTTGTTTCAGCACCTTGCACTGCCATCAGATGAAATATTTACCCAGGGAAGTTTCATCTGACTATATTTTTTACTTGACTGCCACTCAGTGGCAATGCAAAGCCATAGCTCGGGAGGCGAACAGGCAAACCCACAGCCCCGCAAATCAATCTTGGTGGTTCAGCGACTCTTCCCAGAGGTGTGGGGCAGGTGGCCTCCTCCATAATTCAGTTGTCACCCAACGCATTTTTCCCTAGGCTTCGCAGAAGGTTATAAAATCCCAGCTCTGGTGGAAAAAAGCATTAAAAATATCCAGGCCATTGTGAAGGCAACATCCATCTCACGGTGTTTTTTAATCATAAGAAGGTGGGTGGTGTCCAGCACACACCTAGAAGGGACTTTCAGAGTGCTGGTAGTTCTACAATGTCCATCAGCTCCCCCCCAGGTAGGGCAGATACAACATCACACGTGGTTCTGCTGCTGCGGCACCCCATAGGAAGGGTCTGTCTTCTGTGGAGTGAAAACATACACGTTCCTTGCTGAAAAACCAACCTTATGGAAAGTGAAATGAGCTGTTTCAGACACCCCAGTCTCATATCTCATGGGAATTCCCAGTGCCAGAGGAGGACACATCCAAGCTCCTGCCTGTTTGCAGTGTTGCGGCTGCTCTTCTGAGGCAAAACAGTTGGTTTTCTGCTGAAAAGTCAACATTTTCTATGGGAACAGTGAAAATAAATCATGGCATTGTGATTTTACAGGGGGGCAATAAACAGCAACACAGTAATTATCACAACAGGGCAGAATTTTGAAATGTCAAGTGAGGTTTTCAAGAGAGGGAGCTTGCAGGCTTTCCAAGAGGCTCAGTTCTCGAGACTGGCATCCTAGGGAAATGCAGGTTCTTGCATCTCAAACTTTCATTTCTATCTCCACAACTGCATTGGTGATGTCAAAAAAGAATTTTTTTTTTTTTTTTTGTATTCTCTATGGAGGTAGAAGATAAGGGACTGAAATTACAGCGTACCAGAGCCCTCACGTTGCAAACGCTTTAATTTTCTCTTCTTTCTTTTCTTTTCTAACATATATTGACTAATGTTGAGGCAAATTTCTTGGTGTGCAATCAAGGTAAGTCCTTGTAACCAGAGCCTGAACTCAAAGCGACAGTCATGTTATCTAATTTAAAAAAAAAAAAAAGAGTCAGCCAAGCTAAAAAGAAAAGAAGGGTAATACTCAAGCTTCACCCAAGCCCTCGATTTCTCTCACTCTAATCACTGCTCCCACAGAAGTACAGCCTTGCAAAGTCACCTGAAGGGCTGCCCTCCCTGCAGTGAGCATGGCATCCCTCACACACTGACCCAGAACACACCAGAGCACCAGCAGCAGCTCTTGCTGGAAGGGGTATCAAGATCCATTGCCTTTCGCTCTCATGCAGAGAGAGTAACAGGCACCTTAACTCCATTTTCTTGCCATACCCAAACTCATTTGGAGACCTCGTCACGCTGGGACCAGGTTGCAGCTCTGCTTTGCCCTGCATAGCTTAAAATATTATCCTGGGAGCATAGGAGAAGCTACTCCAGCCCACACACAGAGGTGTGCTGGACTTCTAGGTCCTCCTCCAGCCTGGGTGGGGCTCCCTTTTCTTGTCCATGGAGCAAGACCACAGCATCACTTCAAGACATCAAGCTCAGAAATAGGTCGAAAGGAGCCATTTTTTGCACTGTGGATTTCTTTGTTATGAATTTTAATGGTCCTTCAGATTAGTTCGGCTGCTGAGAGCAGTTTGCATCCCATTTGGACAGCTCTACCTGCGCCAGCATTAGGATGAAATGTTTACTTTTCATATGTCTGCACTTTAAGCTGTGCTGCGGGAATCCAACTTTTCAAAGCTTGAGCCTGCCTAGGAATTTAGATCCCTTTTCATCTGCTTTATCAATTGTCTCCTCCAGGAAACATTTTGCCAACGCTGCAGATGATTAAAGGCTCAGGAGCACGTGCCAAGAGACAGCCCTAAGCGCTCTGCCATGGGAACAGCCCCAGCAAACGCAACGGGACCTGAGGAGGGATGACTCTGTGCTGTTGCCATTTCTAATGGGGAAACCACCATAGGCACAGGGAGATCTTCATGGTCAGTGTGCAACAGCATGGCTGGCGGGGGCTGATCTACACGGTCTGTTCCTGATGCCCTTCCCCAGGAAGCAACGTTTTGCTGAGCGTGCCTTGAAAAGCCCTGGTTCCCCTGGCACTGGCTGGAGGTCTGTCCATAACCGTGATGCTAGAGGAAGAGCTGGGTTCTGGTGGACGTCTCCTCTCTGACTCGTAATACAGCGCAGGGTAGTGTCTAGCAGAGTGATCTGCTGGTACAGGATGCACACAAAAGAAGTCTCCACAGCTCCCATGGCTCTGACTTTGCTGGCCTCATTTCCAACATATTTTACTCATGTTGAACCAGGAGAAAGACTCGGATGGGGTGTCTTGGCTGGTGCAGATGAACACAGCTTCACAGCCAGCTATTCCTAAGAGGAAGAGGAGCAAACTTTTGCTGATGATTACGTGTCATTTATTTGGTCTAGGAAGAACCATCTATGACAGGCAGCTGCAGGAGCAAGTAACATTTAGCTTGTTCCTTGATAGGAATAACATGGAATCGAGAATATTAATACAAAAGCACATGGTAAAAACAAGTCACACAAAGTCACCTGTAGGAAAGATGCAAGCTCATGGCACCTCTTTAAGGCACATCTAGTTATTGGGGGCTCTCTTGGTGTGAAAGTATGTTGTTTTCTTTGGGAAAATATTTTAAAACATCCCCCTGCCCTGGTGACTTTCTTTTCTGGCCCATATGCAGTGAGGGGGAAAGGCAACAGGACCCCCTGGGAACACACTCCCAATGCCTGTTTCATGCTCCCAACACAAAGCTCAAAGCACTTTGTAGGTGGGAGAGATTCCCCTCACCAGCATCACAGAGCGGTGGGCTTGGTGGGATGGCACTTCTCCCTTTGAGATGATATTTTAGGGGAAATGGGATAAGTGCATTTTTGTAAAAAAAGGTCAGTGTTAAAACTCTGCTGTGGTAGCCCTGCCTCTCCTGGAGCAAGTAATTTTTTTGACAGGTGAATAAAATATCATTAGTTTCTCCACTGTCATCGATCACCAAAGTGAAGACTGGGCGAGTAACCTCTCCAGACAGTCCTGGGGACAGCATTAGCCCCTGGTTTCTAAAGAAGCAGAGAGGGGCCAAGCTGGGAGGGTCTCTTTCTATCTAAATGCATGGGAGGCAGGCAGCTAAAGCCTCTCCCTAACTCTGACTTTTTTTCCCCTTAAGTGTTAGAAGCTGACAACGGCATAGAAATGGAGATTTCACGTTGTCACTCCAGCCTTGCCCAGCTATTTGTGGCCAGGTAGCCCAAGCTGGGCTGTATATTGTATCAGGGCATTGCTGAGAGCAGCGGCATAAGTTAAGGAGAGAGAATGACAAATCTGAAGCCTTTGTCTAAAGGTCACACACTTGATGCTTCTTTCGCATTTGTGTGAGTTAATTTACTTTAAAAAAAAAAGAAAAAGAATCTTCACAACAAAGAAAAATGAACAGAAATCTGTCCCTGAGACTGCCGTGGCCGTGAACTTCCAAAGCTATTGTGATTTCAATAGAAGAATAGGAGACACTGCCATCGAAAATGCCATTGATATTGTAGCAATCATTGCCTAAATAGACCATAACAGCCCCCATTTCAATGGTTACTGAGAGACGCATTAACCCCTTCCCATCTGAGCGCCTGCACAATCTCTGCATGACACATCAAAGGAGACACACCAGATAGTATGAATTTCACACCCTTTTTCTGCCTCTGTCAGCTCCTCTGAGCTTCCCCGTCCCTTTCCTTTTCCACACTGCATCAGAGCTAGCCGCGAGGGCAAATCCTTTTAAGCACAGGCAGAAAACCTGGGGTTAGGGCATTGTCTCACCCCCCTCCAGCCCCCCCACCCCAAGCCCTGCTTCCCAAACCACCCAGGAGAAGGCAAAGCCTTCCCCAAAGGTCTCTGGCTCAGTTAAAGTGCCAACACTACAAAAAGGACAAATATATATAAAATATACATATACTTATATATAAAATATATAATATGTATTTATACATTTTATATATAATATAATATTTTCTATATAAAAATACCTACATATATATATTATATATATAAAATATATATATATATACACTTTGTATACATTTTAATTCTCAGTGGACCAAGTCCCAAACCTTTCCCACTCTGAAAGGGCTTTTGAGGAGAAATTTTTAAAAATACAACAATCAAACAAACAATAAAACCCACAACACCCCTCACCTGTCCCCCAAACAAACCCAAAAAGCAATGCTACTTTCTTGAACTGTGGCTCTTCTCTCTCAGACCCAGGAAGGCCACTGCAGTAGACCCCCAAAAAGCTTCTCCTTGAGGTTGCTCATTTAGCATGTTCTTAAAAAATTGGCCATGTCCCACTGCTGGAATGTGCTGGAATATTAAACTAAGCATCTTTCAAAATGCACTGTGCTTCCCTGTCACCTTGATTTACAGATCCTGGGAAAGAAAAGAATGAAAGCAGGTTTCTTTGGAAAAAAGAGAACTATTTCCATAATACTCCACATTAATTGAATCTTAATCCTTTAATTCTTTACTAATTGAATCTGAGACCACGTTTGAGGTTATTTAGCACAAGAGAGATGCCAGGCTAACCGGTGCTGGCTTTGCAGAGCATCCTCCTGCCTTTCCCACACCATGCTCTGAGCAAGTGTCTCTCTGGATTTGTGGCATACCTTCATTTCTTCTCAGCTGCGTTCACAGAGGCGCTACCTATAGATGCATATGAATAAATAAGAATATAAATAGAGGGTGCAGCCCTCCCCATTTCCCCTCTTAGCTGTTCCTCTTGAGTTTCTCCAGGCTATTTCCTGCTAAACGCTACCCTGTTATACTCCAGCTGTTTGCTGATCCAGGAGTTGAAAGGCTCCTTGCTACAGTCCTGCAGCTGCTTCTCCAGAGGAATACGGGTAAGAAACACAGAAGAAGTGCCTCAGCTTTCCATGGGACGAGGGTGTCTGGCCCCAGGCTCTGATCCTGCTCCCTGTTGGAAGTCCATGGCCACGGCCCCAAGTCCTTGCTCAGCAATTTGTCACCCAAAAGCACCATGGGGCCACCGGTCACATTGGTACAGGGACCTTTCCCGGGGCTTCAGGCTGTTACCAGACAGCTTTGAATTAATAGATAACTGCAAAAGATAATTAACAGATAATTGCAAAACCACTTTTTGATTAGTTCTGGGGAGGACAGTCCTTGGACCGTGGTTCATTAATCCTAACAAAAGGACCAAGAGTTCATTAATTCTGCACAGCTCATATTCCTCAGACCCTCTGGGGGAGCTCCTCAGCTTCTGACACCATGGGACAACCTACCCTGTGTGGAACCTCCAGCAAGGGCCTCGGGCACAGGCATGTCCCCAAAAGGCACCAACACACTTTGCAGCCAAGCACAGTTGGACCATCAGCTGCTCTGAGAGGTGCCACAGGGGGTGGCAAGGGTGCTTGTGGTGCCTGGCATGGACAAACACAGTGCCAGGGTAGTTAGGGATGCTCTCAGTGCCTGGCAAGGATCAGTGCAGCAACCACGTTTCAGCTGCTAAGGTCTGAGCAAGGTGTGGTTGAAGACACCAAGAAGGACATTATTTGCTTCTCACTTCTAGGGAGGTGGCAGCTTTATTTTAATTTCAATCACATTATGTATTACCCTTACTTATTCTTACTTTTCCAGAAGATTCAGAAGCAGATGACCGCAAGAGCCTCTCCTCTCTACAAATGAAAAGGCAACTGGTTCACCAAGTTGCCATAAAACAACTCCTAGAACCCCTGACCTGTTTCATGGAGGCCTTTGGGAGAGCCCAGCACTCTGAGAAATAAAGCTACACTTTCGCAGGGCTTCAGTGGCAATTTCCTCCCCATATGTTTCTCAAGACACTCTCTTAATTTAGTTTGCCTATAATGAATTCTGTCATTATTCCAAACATCCATTCTCATGACCTAGCCTTATAGCATATCACCACCAAGTATCTTTTTTTGGCTATACAATCTCCCTGGGGAACCAAAAATTGTCTCCGTCTGCAGCACAACTATGCTGGGGAGCAGCCTGGAAAACAGATCCGAGATTATTCCTTTCTGTGTCAGTCATTTAAGCCTCTTTGTGTTAAAGTTGACATTTGTCTCGATGCTGTCTCAATAGGCCCCGCTGGCTGGGTTTCATTCAGTGCTTTGAAGGGGGGGGGAGCAGCGGGCAGGGGAAGAACTTGCCTCTTGTTTTACTTTCAGGCCATTATTGTGCCAAAGCGTGAAGGGAGGGAGCTGAATAACCACAAACAGGTGAGGCGGGGAGAAGCTTTCTGTCTCCACTCTCAGCTTGCAAGAGCTGAGCTCTTTGGATGCCTTTCAAAGCCAGGAGCAGCCAAAAGCAATAATCCCCACCATGGGAGCAGGCAGGAAGGAAGGGTATCTGGTGTTGGCCAGAGATGTCCCAGTGCAGAGGAAGCGCATTCCCGCACGGTGACATCGCGGTGAGCCAGGACAGCTTCAGCAGGGCCAGAAGTGCACAGTCTGAAAAATTTCCAAGCTCTACACCCACCCTGACTGGAGCTGTAGAGCAGTGAGGTGGCAAGGGATGCTTTAAGTCTACACATGTGAAATGGCTGCTGGGAGTAAGGGGTCTTCTCATTTGGTCTTCACATTAGCCACCATTGCCCCTACCTGCCCTGCTAGCAACCAGCGGGAGTCAGACCCAGGCTTTTTGGCAAGCCACCACCATTTTTCCTCCCCTCTCCTCCCTACCCCTAGATCTCATTTAATCACCCTACAAAAAGAGCTATTATTTTTGCCCGACCTTCACATGACTCCATGGGCTTGGCTGGCAGTGGCAGGGTGCCAAGAGGAAGCACAGGGAGCACCCTCCATGCAGAGATCAGATGCAGAGCTCCTGCCACATGCTTGCTGCTCGTGGCATTTCCAGGTGGTGCTTTCATACACGTCTTCAGTGCCAAGCCAAGAAGGTGGCATTTTCCTGAGGCATCCCAAAAGTGCTCTCTCTGTACTGTATCCAGCGCCTCTCAGAGGTCCCTAGGAACAGGAAAAAAACATGCATGCTCTTGGAGGCAAATGGGATCAATTGTTATGCTTCCCCTACTATTCCATCCACCCTTGAGTTTTGGTGATGGCTCCAGGAGGAAGGTTTGGCTCCTCCAGTCATCCTGTTCAGGTCTCTAAGGTGAATGCTCTCCAAGGCACAGCATTCCCCCTTGGGAGAAGCACAGCTAGGCACCTGTAGTAATACTCCAGCAACATCCCTGCCCCAGATGGTACCCTGGCTCTGTCCCAGCCCACACGCACTGACTTCAGGCTCCATGTCCTGGCCAAGCGTAAGATGTTATGCCAGCACCACTCTGTAACAAGAGAGAGGGAACAAGAGTAGGTTGTTTGGCAGCATCAGGCTTCAGCCCCTGCAATTGTGTGGGCTAATCAGGGGCATTACATGCATGTCTCTCGTGTGACTTCAGATGTCTCACCCCAAAAGCTCCTGTAACAGGGGATTAAGGGAAGAGGCTGGAGAAGTTAAAAACTGGAAACTTGTTTCAGTACATTTACAGCCAGGTCTCATTTAGAAAAGAGGTTGCTTCATCCATGCTTTACCTTGCAAGCCCAAGGCCTGTGCATACTTGGGCCTTGCTGCTGAACAGCAAAGACGTCTGTCCTGCTCTCACCAAACAGCCCTGTGAAGATACCAGCAGCCAGCAGGAAGGTGGTACCCCGGGTTGAACCTGCGCCAGGTCAAGGACAAAGCACATCTACACATCTTGCTCTTTCATGGTGGAAGTCCTGGTGTAATTCAGTTGTACAGGCACGCAGATCCCTTGGTGGCAGCAACACCCCTAGAAAGCTTAGTGTAATGGAAACAAATCCTTTGAAACAGGGTCACAGTCACTGATTAGGGATATTGGAGGGGAAATCTCTGGCTAGGCTTGAAGGCATCATCCGGCCTCAGCTCAAAAATGTTCTGCATGAAGCAGAACCAATATCCAGGACCTCAGTGAAAGGGTGAACAACGTTTTCAAAAGGGGAAGAAAATGTCAACAAAGGCTGTTCACGTCACTGTGATACAACACAACTTCCCTGTAGGAACAGTATGGGCAAGAAGCACCTGTAGATTGGTCTGAGCAGATAACCCAAGCAACTCAGTACCTACGCTGGCCCATGAAGGTCTTCGGAGATAACCCAGAGTCTTCACTCAGCATCACTTCTGGTTACACCACAGATCCCATTTAGCTCTATCTCAGCTCTCTAGCCTTGTCTATTTGGAGCTTACTCTCTGGGACAGGGCCCTCATAGCATCCTGGCCACCAGCACTCACTGCATGGCTGCACTGTGCATCCATCCCATGAGCAGGCACAGAAGACTAGCACTCCCAGCTGACACCTTGTCATAGTCACAAAAAGTCTGGAAATGTTTGGGGCAGAAACAGCAGTTTCTCTCCTCGGGGCCCAGTTTGCATGAAAGAAGTGATTTCTCAGCCAACTGTAGCTGGCAGACCCAGTTCGTAATCAGCCAGAACATATGGGAACACACAATGCCTTGAACCCAATCAAGAAAACATCCCAGGAATGCCTGTTAATGCAAACCTTCAGAAGGGTAAAATGGTCATTCAAATCAGAGGAGGATGATTGATTCCAACCTAAGAGAAAAGCACAAATCAAACTGATTCCTATCCAGGGGAAAAAAACCAAAAAAGCAAAAAAAAAATAGAATGGCTTGATCTGAAACAGAACTTGACAGCAGATGGATTCAGTTTTTTCAGCTTCCAAGACAAATTAATACAATGGAAATCTGGATGCACAGGCACTGAGGAAAGCTGGAAAGCTGTGTTACCAAGTCCCACGTTCTGCAAAACCAACTGAAGAGTTACACTCAAGGCTTGTGGGCATCACTTTCCTCCCAGGAAGCATCCTTTGCTTCCCAGCTTTACCTGCAAATCACATTTATCCCCAGTTGTGTCACTGCAGCAGTAAATAAGAGCTGGCCCTTTGGAAGAGCTCATGCAGCAGTGCCTGCTTGTGAGAGAGGTCACCTCCCCCATCCTAAAATTGTCCTCAAATGCAGAATTATAATCTCACATGTCAGTATGCATTTTGGTTTATAAAACAGCCATGCAACACATCTAGAAGAAAAACTGCACCTGTCAAATGCCCTACCCAGTGAAATAAACCTGTGCAATTTCACTTTTCACCTAGTAAATACCCAAGTGCTCTCCAGAGTGGCCCCTTCCAGTATTCAAATCTGTTTCCATTAATATTAGAAGTTAGGAGGGTTTGGGAGAAAAGGAAGGAATTGATTAAAAGCAGATGGTATTCATTATCTTGCTAATCACAATCCTGCAGGGTTTTTACAAAGGAAAGAAAAAAGAAAAAAATAAAAAGAGGGAGAAAGAAAAAGCAACATCAAGAAAAGGTCATGCTAGGACTTTTCAAATAAAACATTAGAAAAATAACACTTGCAAGGATTTACTCCCCTCTCATGAGAAAATCAGCTTGGTTCATATCACAGCTCAGCCACGCTGGGAAAATGCCTTTGTGATACAGACATCATTCTCACATTTTGTGCTGGAACTGCGAACCTTTGCTGAACATCTGAGAGAAAAAACCTGTTGAAAGGGTCATTACCCTGTGCACCATACCACAGCCTCCGGTGGCATTGCTCTACCTCCCAGCCTTTTCTTTTTTTTCCTAAAGGGAAGTCGCAAATAAGCAAATAAAACAAAGAAAACTGAGTAGAAATTAAATAAACAAACAGTTTCTTGATCAGAACCAGGGTAGTGGAAAACCCAGGGATGGATTATGTTCAAGCTGACTGGCTGGAGCTCGTTCAGAAAACTTTTCTTGGGAGGATTTTCACTCTTGGTATCTGATCCTGCCCTCATGAAAGTCAGCGCAAATGTTGGCTTTAACCCTCCACAGCACTGGGGGAGATGCCTATAAACAAAGGCTTCGGTGCTTTTTCATGTTACAAAGTCACCAGATTCATCCTTGCTTCAGGACAGCAGGAGATGCTGTTCACGAAGCGGTGGCTTTGCAGAAGAAAATCTCAGTGGTGCTTTTCAACCACGAGACCACCACCGTTTGCTTGTCCACCGCCACAGTCCCCTTTGCCTTTTCAAACCCCACCAGACCTTCACCACAAGTACCCAGAAAGTCCCTTGTGTTTTAAACCAAACCTGTGGGTATTCCTGCTCATCACTCCGTTGTGTGCCTCTGGGCAGCAGGCACCGGTCCTCCAAGGTAGCAGCATCTCAGGGTGAGTTCGGCAAAGACAGGATGCAAAATCCATTTAGGATACACTCAGCTTCTTGGAATGAGAGGCACTAGGAAACCATGAGCAGTTGTCACTGACAATAGACTTTATTCTTTTCCTATGATTTCTCTTTTTTAAATAGGAAGCGGTTTTATAACACGCAGCCAAAATGTTCCACAAGTAGACATGGGGCTACGTAAGCCAGAAAAGCTATGTGCTGGTGAGATTTTGTGGTCTTTGGGCTGAGATTCCTAAGGAGCTATTTATATGATAATTTATTTTTTAAACCACAAAAAATGACTCAAGACTGCCCCGAATGGCAGCAGATCCATTGTTAACAATCTTTCTGTGTCATCTCACTAGGTACTAAATAGCTCTGAGACAACTGAGCCCCAAATATCCCTCAACGTCATTCCTGCTCCCCATCTGGGGATGTACAGCACATCTATGCTGATATTTAGGCTTGACTTAAAGTTTTGCTTTAGCTATTCCCAGATACTCTAGCTGCTATTTTCTCGCTGTCAAGTCAGTCCTTTTGTGAGGCAAGGGTCTTGCCCCCAACACATTTAATTTTTTCAAGATGGGGTGGAAAAAAGCATGAAAAAAAAGAAAAATAGATGTAGGTCTTGTTTGCAGGCACGCATACAAGAAAAAAAAGCAGGCTCGTGAACAGTTAAACTTAGGAAATCTAATTCTCTGTGGTTTTCACCTGTGTGTTTTCTGAAGGTAACTAACCAAGGTTGAGACTCACACCACAACCTTCTGCCCAAAGGGACCAACTTGGGTCCCCCTCCACCACCATGCTACTCTTCTTTATGAAGCTCAGATAAGCTTCATCTCATCGGGATGCTGACACACACGTGAATCGGGGCCAGTCAAAAGCTTTTCCCTTTCTTACCTAAGCACCACTTTCTTATGAAATCAAGCCAAAACCCTGATGCCACACAGGTGGCATGCTGTATCCTCATGGAGTTATGGCTGGTCTCTGTATCCCTTGTGCACGCGGAGCTGCTGTACGTACGTTAGGTAAAGCGTGGCTGCACGGAGCCCGCAATGCCCACCAGCCAGGCTGCAGATGTCAGTCCTCACTGCAGCGAAGAGCACCTGCATCTGAGCACCACATCCGGGCTTGGCTCTCTTTCTGAAGAGCAAGATTTGGGAGGCAGGAGACACCCCCACGGCTCCAGACCGGCGAGTCACAGCTCACACTAAGTGCTGGCTCAGCATCACATTTAACACCCGTCTTTTCACGCCCAAGCTTTGAGTGCTCACACCTCTGGGGTAGAAATGAAACCAGAGCAAAGCTGTGGTGGCCTGAGAAAGAGCAAGAAGGAAAATATGTGACCATAGCACCTCCTCAAGCAGCACAAGAATCTGGTCCCCAGCCCAGAGGGTTAAAGCCTGACCGTGCCTGCATTGCAGGCAAGAGCTCATCGTTCCCCTGAGCTCTCGTTTGCCCGTTATCTCGCCTGCAAGTCCAAGTCTCTGCGGTATTTGTGAGAGGGAAGGCAGAAAGCATACATTTCTGGTTAGCACTTATTAAATAAAAAGATCCCAGATAAAAGAAAGGAATACCATACTAACGCTGATGCTGCAGAAAGATAAATGGCAGTCTGGAGTCCTCTGGGCCTCTAAGTTATCTAGTTAAATAAAGCACCCCACCCCATGTGCTGAGAACAAAGCGGGGTGCGCAGTCAGGGCAGGCTGCGCGGTGACCGCCCGGCGGTGAGCTCAGCCCAACAGCCAGCCAAGAGAGACCACCACACCCAAGAGAAGCAAAACCCTCCAGGAAACATGATTCTCATCCATCAGGTTTTGTTTTAATAATTTTGTTTTACTTTCATTTAACTTCCTTGACCTGCAGAGCAACGCTGCCGGGTCAATCTGCTGTTTGCCCAAAGCCACCAGCCAAAAGCTCCTCCCTTTTCTCTCCCTCTTTCTCCTTCCATATGTGTAGATGTACTTAAAAAAAACCCCACCAAAATCATGGAGCATCACACACAGCTATTTCAGAAGAGCACAAGGAAATACCTGGCTCCTAATAGTTTTGTCACCAGAGCCCATTTCCATCCCTCCCCAGTTGAACACCATGAGCTGCTGGAGTCACACAATGTGCCATGATCCTTTGGTGGATCCAAAAACCAGGTCACCTGGGTAGAGGAAAGGCAAAGAATCCCAGTAACATTCACAGGTTTGGGCTTTCAGGCTGGGAATAGGTGCAGAAGCTCGCCAGGCTTCTTGATGGCTTCAACTACAAGCTTTTCCAGGTATTAGTCCTTCTCCTTCATCAAAGTCACTTGGCTGAATTCGGACTAGATCTTGAAGTATCTTTCTTTGTGCTAGGAACAGATATAGCAAAATTTCAGGAAAAAAATAAAAGGCTGTTTTTTCAAAGGCAAATGTGCTTGCCAGGATAGGTGTGGGCAGTCATGGAGGGAGGAAAGATATGTGATCATCGCCCACAGCAGGGGCATCGAAATTTACTCAGAGGGGCCTTCCACCAGTCCAAACAAATACTGAACAAATTCCTTACCATATTTCTTACTTTTTAGTCTTTAAACGTCATAGGGAGGATTGCTGGCCGACACCTCAAGGGCTTCAGCCCTGGGAATCCACCCGCATTACTCCTGCACACATGGCATGACATAACCACATTATCCGTGCCTGGGGAGAGCGCCCCTGAGCCCCCAGCACACAGAGCAAAGCAGCAGCCATGGGAACTTCCAGCAGCTGCCCAGGCCTTGGGAGAGTGGCTTTGCAGGAAAGGGCTCCAGCTGAGCACATGAGATTTTCCCCAAGACAAACTGCCTGCCTTTTTTTCTGCCTTTTTTTTTTTCTTCTTCCTTTTTCTTCTTTTTTTATTTTTTTCCCCTCCCTCCTCACCGAGCTGATGGGAAACTGTTTGCAAAATTAGAAATATCCCCTATGGAAAAGTCTGAAAGCATTCGAAAAAAAAGAGTGAACCAGCTGCATTCTTAAAAGTCACTGGAGTGGAATTTGATGGAAGGTAAGATCTTCCATAGTGTTTTGTAATGCCTTTAAGAATTCAGTGGCAGAGATCTAATTTTCTGTTAAGTTCCACAAGGAGGTTATGAACAAAATCCATCGAGATAAAACCCACTGTTCAGTACCGTACGCTTAAGGTGGGTTTTTTTCCTCCATCCTTTCTTCCTAGATAATCAAACCTTCACCCAGATACTAAACTGCAGAGGTTTAGCCGTAATTTTAAGATAGAGCTCACACATTGAAAGACAGATCATGTCTCAAGCATATTCTGAAACATACTTTTAGGCATTAATTCTGTTATGAAAGCACTAACATCACCCCCCCCGAGTTCAGACAGAGCTGGCTCTGCACTTACAACAGAATGAACAGTGCTGATACCTGTGAAAACTCCAGCGCAGCATCTCTAGGCACACAGCATCAGGAACCTCCGGCTACCGATACAGCTGCAGCAAGGCGGGCTGAGTTGGCAAGCTTGACTCACAGGTTTGCTGGTCACTGGGATAATTTAGGAGCTCTCCAAGATCATCTAGTCTAAGCTGCTTTCCACATGAAGTCACCACATGGTCACACAACCTCCGAGGCCAGTCTCCTCGAGAGACTTTCTCAAGACGCCAACTGCCTCGATGAGGGATGTGCAATGAAAGCAGCCAAGCCTGGCAGAGCGAGGGCTGGCTGAACACTCCTGCAATTTAAGTTGCAAATACAATATCTCACTGTTATTTACCAGATGAGCTCCACTCAGAGAGACTGCTGCAATCATACTTGGACACCAGCACTCCAAGGCCATGCATACACATAACTAGCTCCTTTAGTGTAGCTGAAGACTTAGACACAGTCTTTCCACAGCTTCACAGAATGGTAGGGGTTGGAAGGGACCTCCAGAGATCATCGAGTCCAAACCCCCTGCCAAAACAAGTTCCCTAGGACAGTACACACAGGGAGGCATCCAGACGGGTCTTGAATCCCTCCAGAGAATGAGTCTCAACAACCCCCCTGGGCAGCCTGGCCCAGGGCTCTGTCACCCTCACTGTGAAGAAGTTCTTCCACATATTGGTGTGGAACTTCTGTGCTCCAACTTGAGGCCATCACCCCTTGTCCTGTCCCCACAGACCACAGAGGAGGCTGGCCATGTCCCCCTGTGTCCCACACTTCAGTTATTTATGAACATTGATCAGATCCCCTCTCAGTCTTCTTTTCTCATGGCTGAACAGCCCCAGCTCACTCAGCCTTTCCTCACAGGGGAGATGCTCCAGGCCCTTAGTCATCTTTGTGGCCCTCCTCTGGACTCCTTCCAGGACATCCCTGTCTGTTTTGTACTGGGGAGCCCAGAACTGGATATAATACTCCAGGTGGGGTATTGTATTTTACCCCCTTTCTACAATCTCTTATGCTTATAGTAATTCCTAGCATTACATCCATCCACATGCTTCCGAATTCATCCCATTAAGAAGGACACTGCAGATGCTGCCACTCTATTTTCGTTGCCTTGAAAACACAGGCTGCACTGCTTAAATCCTGGTTTTTTGCACAGGGGATATAATTGGTTTGAGATCACATGAATCTAATGAGATTTCTCTCCTGAACGCACAGTAACAATGCGCATTTCCTGCCCACCTCAGTCCCTGATACAGATGTTCTGGTTCTTTCAACACGCCACAGTACCCAGGTCTGCAGGAATACCAAGGAGCAAATTGCATTTTAGGTTAGCAAAATGAGGTGGGGGCAGCAAATTTATATGCTTTATGATGCCTTAGGAACAAAAAAAAACAACTGCCAATTAGTATGTTCATTTAAATTAAGGGAAGGGCAAAAAAAATATACAATGCAGCTTAGCATTAAAATACAAACCACCGGGTTTTGGAGGTTTGCTGAGCAACCCAAGCTTGAGACCCCAGCACTGGCTCAGGCTAACAGGGGAATTGCCCTTATACATCAGAAAGGGCAGCACATGGCACTGGCAGAGCCGTTGGTGCCAGGCAGTAAAGCAGGGGGTTAACAGGAGCTGAGAGTCCCACAGCAGCGCTTTTAGCCCGCAGCTATCTCTGTTCTTTGCTGCAGATAAGGTTCTGAGGGGGTAAAACAGAGAGAGGAGGGACTTGCCAAAGATCACACAAAATATGTCTCACGAAAACAAGGCATGAAACCAAGAGTCACTGACTGACAGCGCTGCAGTGGCCCAAACAAAGTGCGGGCCAAGTCCTCCTTCCGGGAACCTCCACGGAGCACAAACGCTCCATTTTCCAAGAGCAGCTCCGCTCCAAGCCTGCACCTCCCGGGCAGGACAGGCAGCCAGCTCCCTCTCCATGGAAACTTGAATACCCAAAGCAGCACAAGCAACTCTCCCCACAACCACACACTTACATGCAGACAAAAGGGGGTTTTGCGAGTCTCCAGAGTGGCATCTCATCACGACATCTCCTGTATCACCCCAGTTTTTAGGGGGGTTCCAATAGGAGCATGGAGCTTGCTGCCCACAGGGAGATTTACCCTGAATGTTTTTCCTGAGCATTTCCACAATGTCAGCGCTGATGATGTAGCTGAGCAGCTTGGAAAGTCTGAGGGATACTTTGAGATGCTAACACAACACAAATAGGACTTCTGTTGATGATTAGATCGACTGGCAGGCTCACACCAGTGCCCTGCACAGACACCCCAGGAGACCAAAGGGAACTCCAAGTAAAAAAACAAGCTGTGGTCAACCTGGCTGAGCGCTCTAGAAGGACGCAAGCTGGAGATGGCAGGCGTTTCTAAGGGACCATGCACCTCACTGACCACCAACTGGGAATGCATGAACTCAAGTTTTACTTGAATGCTGCTCAGGATTTTGTTTTCAAGAGAAACTCCAAGGCAGGATACAATGATGCATTTGTCTGAGCGAAGCCTCCAGGCTGGCACTAGCAGGGCAGGAGGTGCTCACAGTCTTGGAGCACAAATACCCAAGAGTAGACCAAGTATCCCTGCCTGCTCAACTCTGTGTTGTTCAGCATCCCAGGGCTGTGCAGTGAGGCGGATGCCCTGAAGAAGCCACCCTAAGAGAGGCTTTGGGCTTCCAGGGTTGCAACTGTGCTGCAGATCCACCCCTAGGCTTCCTTCTTGGGTTTTATTGACTTGGGTTTGCTCTCTGTAAATGGATGTAGAGGTAGAAGAGTGCAGAAATAGCAGCAAGGTACCTTTAGCACTTAAAAAGAATCTCAGAGTCCGAGAAGCAAGTGACAGTGTAGGAAAACTCACAGATCCACGATTCCTCTATTTTTAGGATGCACTTTAGGCACTCAGTGCTGGCTACTGTACCCAAGGGACCAGGTAACAACCACTCAGATGCATCTTCTTCCCACATCCCTCTCCTATTTCAGTGTTACTGACCTCAGCCCAGCACATGCAGCTGGTCAGACGCTCAGATGGACAGGATGGGTGTCAGGCTCTTGGGGACAGCAAGAGCACACAGCCTGAACAGGGAACTGAGAGGTGCTGCTGAACCCGGGGTGTCTCTGGTACCTGGGTTCCTCTAAGCTGCTGATAATGCAGCCTCTCTCATAGATGACCTGTAAGGGTTATTGACAGCAGCAAGGACCACTTCTTTCTGTGTGCTCAGCCAGCATCCAAAAGCAGGACCACAGGCCGGACCAGAGCTGTGACAGTTTGGCACAACCCACCCCTGGTCACACCAGCAGCTCTGGGATGCCTGGGCACCAGCACCCGGGAGCCAGCTCGTGTCAGACACTGCAGCTACATCTTACAGCTTAGAAATAAAACAATAAATCACAGAGCACAAAGCACTGCTGATGCTCCGAGCACATGTGAGCTCGGGTCTGTGCACCCTGTGCTTTTTTCTGGCCGCCCACCAAGCAGTACCCGAAAGGATGCTCACGGAGCAGGCAGCAGCCCCGGGTGCCAGCCGCCCCACGGGAGCCCGCTCCCCGTAGCTAAGTTGGCAATGCCATCTAGTGCATAGAGGCAGAAACAGCACAGCGTCTGCGGGCGGGCAGGCCTGCGCCCTGCCAGATGTGCAAGCCAGATGTGCTCTCAGCCAGGGCGGTGGAGATGGCGATGGCACCGGGCTCTGGCCGCGGCCCCCGGGTACCAGCTCCCCTGACCACAGCCCTTACTCTCCACCTTCACCTAGGCTGATACATCGCCTGCCCTGGGCTTTTCCCACCCCAAAAGATCCCAGCCTCATCCAGAAATCCCCGCTTGCCTGGAGAGGGAGGGGAAATCCTCCCCTTTCCTCACAGGGTTTCAATTGAATCATTTCAGCTCCATCAGCCTGTGGTCTTTACGGCCAATATAGCTCAACATCCTGGCGCTCCGGCGTCACTCCAATGCAAAACATCTCCCACAGAAACAGTGTTTTCATGCAAGAAACAGTTTCAGTAACAAGAAACATTTTCCTTAGGCATGAACAAAGGGTGAGGTTTCTTCAGACAAAGGAACCAAAGGTTTCCTTTGATTGAGAGCACTTTCTGACGCAGACTGAAGCCTTTTGGGTTTGGGGTGGGTGTTTTTTTTTTCTTTTGGAGCACCCAACTTTTCCCAAAAATATATCTAGGCCAATTATAACTTTCTTCTTGTGCAACTTTTTCTGTCATTTCACCAGTGATTTAAACCATTTTTTTTTCTTTTTTAAATGGAAATAATTTGGCTTTTAAAAATATTTGTAACTAAAAAAAAATAATAATAAAAATACATCTTTCACTAAGAATGTGTGACCTCTACAAGCAAAATATTTCAACAGCTATTGAAAACAGATTTTTGCTAAGAAAATAACGAGTTATGAGTTATCTTGTTTTGTCAAAAAACGGGTCCATTTCTAGCTTGGTAAGATGCAGCTCCACCTCCAACTGTTTTCCTAAGTTGTTCTGATTTAAAGGAGACTTTTTTAAATAAGCTTCCCATTTTTCCCATACCTTTAACAGAACATTCAAGAAGACTCTGTTCCTCATTACAAACTCTTTGCCTTACAAGCACTTTATAGGTTTAATAGGCACAAAAAGTCAGAGGAAGGGGGGAAACCCGGTCTACCTGGGCTTGATTTAGAATCAGAATTTAATAGACCAGGTCTGTCCCACTTGTTGCTGCTGAAGGTTCTGGGTGTAAGAGCCAGGCTGGCTCCTCTCTGCATACTGAATTAGCAGTATGATGTGGAGGTAGAGCAGAGGGGAGATTTCACAGGGCTTCTGGTATGCTCCAAGGGTTAAACCCACCTTGGCCACGCAAGGACCAGCAAAGCCCCTCTACAAATGAAGCAGGACCCGCAGCAGGTTCAATCCAACTGCTGCTGGGGTTGGTGGGAGCTGCTCCACAGGCTTGGAGCTAAGTCAGGGCTTAAGCAGCAACTGGAAGGATAAAAGCTTGTGGGATCAGGCCTTAAACCAACAGCTCCTGACTTGGTGCAGCCTCGGAGAATGTCTAAAATAACCAATATCGTTACAGGCCTGTGTGTTAAAATAAATGAAAATCAATAATGTTAATAGACATTAATTCATGCTAATAGAATCACTGCTCCAAAAGCGGAGTTAATAAGCCCAGCTAGACCACTACCCCTGTCTACGTATTAAAAAGATCCAAAACATTTAGATATTGACCACATTCCTTTGAAATTAATAGTATTTCCTTTGGATTACACATTGATCTTGGCTGAGCCGTGCCCGACATCTGGAGCAGTTAAAATAGCAGCCTGAACAGCCATAGTCTGCCACTAATTTTGAAAGGAGAAAACCAATTTTAACTTACGTGCTCTCATTAAAACCACTCTGCTGTCTCAGTGCCAGGCTCAGGAGGGCCACAAATCCACCGCCCACAAATCAGCTGAGCCGCTGCTGCTCAGAGGTGGCTGCATCACCACATCCCTGCGTGCCCAAGGTTAATCCCCAGGGCTGCTTACATGGATCCCCAAAATCCCTGTCTCCCCAGGGGAAAGACCCCTTGCACAGAGCCCAGACACTCACTTCCACACTGGAGACATCATTTCACTGCTTGCTTTCACACAAGGAGTTAGGGCTCATGAACAGACAGGACTGTTCTTGTGCTCAGCTCTGTGCCACAGCTTTGGCACAACCTCATCACAAGCTCCTAGGAAGCCTCCCAGCATCAGTTCACCCAGCTAGCACACACGTGATGGTGGGGCCAGAGGGGATTTGGGTGTTAGTGGGGTTTTTTCCCTTTTAATGCTTTGAAAATAGAAGGATGAAATCCATTGCTTTCTCCATCCATCATGGCAAGACAAAAATACAGGTCTGCTCATGGTTTTACTCGTTTTCCCTGCACCTCACAACTGTGTAAGGTTAGCAGCTCCCCACAGCTGGGGTTCCTGCTGTGTCAATGCTCTGGACATGGGCAGGAGGGGTGTGACACCAAGGGAAGGAGCAAACCACCCTTTGCAATAGGGACAAATCCTGCAAGAGGAGGTTCTCCCTTCCAGAAGCCTCAAATTCATTTCTGATTCCCATGACTGCCTGGAGGGCGCAGTGTACAAACCTGTCTCCTGCACCCTACTGTCAGCTGTGCCTCCCTCCTGTCCAAGCTGCAAATGAAATGCTCCCACCCTGCAGTGGGGTTCAAATGCCACAGCACAAAGTGCACGTCAGATGAGCATGGCTCTGGCAGGGGGGTGATCAGAGAGAGCCTCTCCAACGCCTTTTGCAGAGGTGGTTGAGTGGGGAACGCTGCAGCCCCGCCACCTTTTGATGGAGAGTGCTCTGTGTTGCAGAGAAAACCATCACAGGAGCAGAGGTCCAAAGCAGCTGCTGCCAGCCCCTCTTGGGAAAGAAGCTGCCAAAGCAACACCACATGGCTGACCTTCAATGAGTGCACCTAAACAAAGGGCAGGAAGCAAATGGGTGTCAGAGATGCAGCTCCAGTGCTGCCCAAGGCACTCTTCTTGTGCTTTCCTCTCATTCCTGTCAGCCTCACAACGCTGGGAGCTCCTGGATGAGCTTCAGACACCCCTGTGCCGTGCCAGCACGACGTGATGGAGCACAGCTTTGAGGACAGGAGCTTTTACCCCTTTGCTAATCACCAGTCTGCAGTTCAAGGCGCCCTCCCCAGCAGGGCACACTCACACCAAGCAGCTGAAGGGTAGTTCTGCCCATCAACCGTCCCCACTGGCCAGGGCTCCTCAGGATCTCATCCTCATCCCTTGGCCGGCACAAGGCTCCTCGACAGCTTTTCTCCTGCCCGCTATTACCTGTGCAAAGCACAGCCCTCCCATCTCCTCCTAGGTGCTCCTTCCAGACAGGTGGCAGCAAGCAGGGGGCTTGGAGGCAGCTGGGAAAAGACCAGCCCAGTTCTCTGCTGCACAGACCCTTTTTGCTAGGAAGCCAAATGCCAGAACCCTTTAGTGCAGGACACACTAGGAATAAAACATGCCTAATTTCTTTGGCTAAATATTTGCAGACAACGAGGCTCTGGAAGACCTATTGAAGACAACAGCTTCTTTGCAATACTGTCCTGGCCTCTGGCAGGCAGACAGCCCAGTCCTCCCATGTGAACACTGATCCCTAACTGCTCCTGCTTAAACCTAAAATCCCACCACTATTTTGTAGCAACAAACTCTTACTCAGTACTGAATAAGAAGAATACTTCCAACCCAAGAACCTAGTGATGAATAAACAGGGATTATGATTTTTTTTTCCCAAATGAGGGTATTTTTTCCTACAGGAAAGGTAAAAAGAGCGAAGTCACAACACACCAGCCAAAGTTCCAAGACACAGAGGTGGAGCCTCTCAGAAGTCAGGACCTCAGCGCATTCCCCAAGATGCTTTACCTGAAGCATCCCCACGAAAGCAGCATGGCCTACGCTTGTGCTTGGGAAATTCAGAGTGAGCAAAGTCCTCTAGGACTGCTGGAGCAAGAGCCACTTCTTCCTTACTTCACACGTTAGAGTGCCCAGCTCCTCACCTGCATAGAAAGCAAGGCAGCTGCTCACCCCTCAAAATCAGAGGGTGGTATGAAGACATACACACCAAAAGCTGCCTGCAATAGAGGCTTTATTTAGGATGGCACATACCAGCTCTGATACAAATACACTCCATTACCTGGATTCCTATGGAGGCAGCCATAAAAAAAAAAGGGAAAAATATATCTAAAAAAGACTCTTTGTTAAATCAGCTTTTCTAATGCAACAACGCAGTTGATGTATATCTGTGCCCTCACCTCCATAAAAGAGCCCCTGGAAACACAGATGCACCTCCTGTCAGTGAAAAGCCTCCTGCAGACTCCCCAGCTCTCTCAGATCTGTGCCCTGCACAAGACAGCAAGCGTGTGTGTGGTACCGGCGTGGGGGAGATGGCTGAACACGTCCAACAATTAGCTTTATAAATGTTAGATTTGGGCTATTGTTTTAGTTGCCTGTCCCTGGGGATCCTCAGCATTGCTGTATTATTGATGATGCTAAATGGGGTTTTCAACAGTGCCGGGTTGAAAGGCTCGTGAATGCCAAAACAGCATTTCAAGCCATTAAACATCACAGACGAAACAATTTCTTCTAAAAATAATCATCAGTTCTTCCCACCAGAAAAAATAAAAGCCCAGCCAATTCCTAACGTGCCAAAGCTTGATTTTTACTGCTGAGCTTATAAAGCTCTGAAGAAAAGCAGGTTTTATAA
Organism: Laterallus jamaicensis coturniculus; assembly: GCA_022605575.1. Lineage (NCBI taxonomy): Eukaryota > Metazoa > Chordata > Aves > Gruiformes > Rallidae > Laterallus > Laterallus jamaicensis. The sequence goes on from JAKCOX010000014.1 coordinate 18,811,278, forward strand.
TGGAAACACACCATCCGGGCTGAGTTGTAGCTGAAGAGCAGCCACCCTACACAATAGGGCTGCCAGCAACCGCCCAGCAAATGCATTCCACCTTGCTAATCCTGAATTTTCCCGTTCAGAGGAAAAGATGAGATGTCTTAACTCCTGCTAACATCCTCACCATTATGTCGATGCAAATTCAGTCACGAGGCAATTACTAGCCCAGCCAAGGGCCAGCCATTGTGGGGCTGACAATAGCTTGTCAGGCCCTTTGGAGGAGAAACAAATACCCTCAAACCTTCTCCAAGATTTTAAGTCTCATTAGTATAAATCAGTAACCCAATTAATGAGGGATTTAGCATATAGATTTGCATCAGATTACACGAATTAACGACACACGTAGTGTGAGACAATGTGATAGGACATGCTGGGAAGATGAACAGCTATGTAGGGGGGTTGTATTGCCACAATGCACAGAAGAGGGGCATGGGTACCCCAGATTTTGTGATGGGGATGAAGCGACTCCCACTTCGCTCCTACACGGCATTACCCAGCTGTTGAAACAGCCAAGAACCTGAGGCAGGTTTGAAAATGCAGATCTTAAGAGCTGCTTTTTAAAGTGAAAACTCCTGCTTTAACAACTGCAGCACTCTCTGGTTGGGGGTTAAATGGAGATGGCTTCCAGGGGAGACCACCAAGGTCTGTCACTGCAACATGCTCCTGCTCTGCTCCTGCCAGGCCCTGGGGCACACACACAAGGATCCACCACAAAAAGCAAGGATTTGGGGAAAAAAAAGCAGTGAGGATAGCAAGGAGACAGAGGGCAAAGCCATTGGGAAAGGGTTGGAAGGAGCCCGAAACGGCAGAGGCCAAAAAAGCAGAGCCAGTTCAGAGGGGAAGAGCATCTCCACCAGCTCCTCACCCGCACCCAGCTTGTAGCACGTGGTTAGCAGTCAAAGGCAGGCACACAATGCTAGGACATGCTGTCAGCATCCTCCAAAACCTTCCAGGTTTAGCAAAAGCTTCTCCCCCATGGCTGCCTGCTCCTTGTGTGCCTGGCAGGGTCCCCCCCGCTCTCACCAGGCTACCTAGCCAAAGGACCACTGAAAAGGATGGTCCTCCCTTCCCAAGCAGAGGGACAAAGGGACTGGGCTGTGCCTGGGATGCCTTCCCCTCCTCCCTGGGCAGGCAGCCCCTCCTTGCTCCAGTAGTTATAAAAGGGCTCTCAATCCATGTAATCCATTAGATACAAATTACAGCAATTTAAGCATACTTGACCCAGAATTACAGCAAGCCCATAAAGAGCTGCGCCTTCCCAGGCAATTTACACTGTTACAGGCTCTCAAACAAACCACAGAGAGGATTAAAAACAACAACAACAAAAACAACAAAAAAGCAAAACTAAACCCAGAGAACATGATGCTTTGGAACAGCATCGTCAGGAAATGGAAACCATCACTAGGGATAGCTCGCATTCAGGAGGACCTAAACCTGCCACTACTGCACAATCTCTAACCAGCAGGTCTCTCAGGCACCTTTAAACATTCCATCTCAGCCACTTCAAAGAAGATGCCATGAAGCACAGCACTACACCACTGGGGATGGGGACTGCCACCCCCAGCCCCGGGGACATGGGCAGGAAGGACAGTGCTGACCCAGTGGCTGCTCACCCTCCCAGGGTGGCTCCTGGCTGTGAGACCCCTCACCCTCACCATAGCAGCTAAGGTCAACTCAGATGCCACCATCCAGGAGGAGCATCACAACACTCCACCATCAATTTTCACCCTCTTCTAAGCATTTTTAAATTTGTTTTTAAATTACTGCCTGCCACAGGTGGCCTCCCAAGGAAGAGCAGCAGCAGAGGACAGGCCACCCTCCCATCATCCCTGCAGGCACTGCAGACTTGGCTTACGGACTGCTGCAGGCAGGTGGCTGTTGGCCATCACATCAGGCAAGGACCGGAGGCAGGGACACACAGCAGCTGTCTCACGGACACAGTCTGGCTCACAGGGAAAACAAAACCATCGACACTAAACAGAAAAGGTGTGAGGGGTTTTCTTCCAACTGTAGGAGGTGGATTTATCCAAGTTTGGGTTTTCCACAGCAGCTGTGCCCCCCAGCTTTTACACACACTATTCGAGGTCCTCAGGATCCCAGAGATGCTCCAGGACCTCCTGAGCTGGAACGACCTCGGTGTCTGCTGTGGCCATGTGCCAGTGGCATGGAGTTTCCTGGGGACAGGAAGAAATGCCATGGGGTTGTGCTGGCAAGTGAAGGACATGAGCAGGGAAACAGCCCCCAGCGTCACCCATCACTGATCTGGTCACCGCTGTCACCAAGTTCACATGGGGGCTGCAGGTAGGTGGGAACAGGGTGGCTTTGATAGGGGGGAGGGTGACAAACAGAGACAGCCATTACTGTGGTGGACAATAATAATGCAAAGCATCCAAACAGATGGGAGGGAACTTTATGTGCCTTGCTCTGGAATGTCCAACACCAGATGCCACAATGAGAAAGGATCCAGGTCCACACCAGAGGTTTTGCCTGGGCCAGGAAGTCTTACACCCAGCTAAAGTAGTGAGAGGATAGTGATGGAAACTCCAGCACCATCATGTCTAAGAAACAACCAATGTACTGAGAAGGTTGCACTTCCCAGAATTTATACGTCACCATGCCAGCAAGGACGAATACCTGGTTGGCTGAGCTGGGAGGCAGGAGCAGGACCCTGCCCCAAGGGTGCGGAGGGCTCCACTTGCTGCCCTGGTCATTTGTCCTGACTAAGGGCCACAGCACAAAGTGAGAGACTGAGGACTCCTTTTCCCTTTCATCACTACCAGAAGCATAAATATGGAGGCTGGTTGCTGGAGTAGCCCAGGGCAGCCTGACTGCCCATGTCACCTGCCAGACTGTCGCAGCACGGAGCTGGACATGCTCCAGGAGAAGCACAGCACTGTTACAGCAGGTCCTTTCAAGGGCTGTGTTTTTTTATTCCAGCTCTTTGGGAGACAGCCCCTCACATGCTGCCAAGAAAACCACCTTTCTGGTTCATTTTGCATTTGAAGCTCGTTACCAAATTTCATTAATTTTAATTATTAATTCTTTGTATGGCAATTTTTCTTTAAATTGTGCTCATAATGGCAGCAATTATGGAAAAAACCAAAACCCCAAACAACCAAAAACTTGCAGGAAGGGCCCACGTGCCTTCATGAAAGTCCTCAGCAAGCCTCGTCCCACCCATCACCGTTCAGTTTACAAGCTCATGTCACAGAGCCCATTTCACACACAGACACCAAATAAAAGCAGAAACACAACTTTTGATCATCCTACATTGATGTTTACTCTCGTTTCCTGTAGCCCCAGGTGACAAATCTGTCCTTGGAACAGCAGAGGATCATTGTGCTATCCACAAAAGTCAACTGGACACGCTTAAAACTCACAGCAGGTCATTGCATCGGTGGCTTGTACCAAGCTAAGGAATAATAATTAGTAAGCAATTAGTTGTAAAAACGATAAATATAAATTCAGGAAGGGTTTTTGTTGTTTGTTTTTTTTTTCTGAGCAGAAAGGCTCAAAACCAGGAGAATTTACAAGCAGCTTTCTTACATATGAACACTTAGGCCAAGAAGGGAGATGTTGAATTCAGCCCCTCCAAACACAAGGGCTTTTGTTTCACCATTCTTTGAGCTCTCAAGAATTAATTTTTTATTTTTATGGGGTTTTTTTCTCTGCAGTTAACTTTGCTGGCCTGCCAGCTGGGTGTAAGCCAGAAGGGTTATCCAGTCAGACCTTACTGCGATGTATTTACAATGGTAGTGCATCTAAGGTTTGTTTATTTCAGGATTAAAATTCAAATGGCTAGAATCATTTAAATAATTAAAGGGCAATCAGAAAATGCCATGAAACCAAACAAATCAGGAAAAGTCATGGAAACCATCAGCAATATTTAATTCAGAAATTCCCTTTGTTAGGGAACTTAGCTGAAAGAAAACAGCTGGATGTAGTTCAACCCTCTAAATTAAAAACAATCTAACAAGGTCTATAGGGATAACTCTTTCAGTTACATATTGGAGACCAGATTCACTTCTACCAAGTAAATGTAATAGCACTCAAAGCTAGAAAGGAAATTCCTCAGAACTGAGGTAGTTTCTAAGTATCAGCACATTTTCCAATTCCTTGCAAGGCAACTTAGCTATTTACAATCCATTTTTTCCCACACATAAATTTATAACTTTTTCAATTTTATGCTTCCATGATTTATTTTCTAAAGAAAAATAATCTAGCCAGAATATCCCTACTCTACTAACATCATGTTTTAATAAATAACTGGCTACTTCTAGTAAAATTAAGCCTCCAGGATTGTTTATACCAGCCAAGAATACTCTGTCTTTATAGCTTTGCAGAAATTTGGTGTGAAAATAAAGTTGAGTATAATGCTGACCCTGAGCTAACAAGTAATTAACGCTTCCATATAAAAATAGAAAATTATCCTCACAACACAAGGGTGGAATACAGCAAACCCTCTCTCTCTCTGGATTGCTCTTCTGGCCAGATCCCAGCATCCAGCCAGACCTAAAAGCTACCTAAAGCAGGAGGAGACGTGCAGAATAATTTTGAGTCTTTCCAAAGACTTTGCTTTCCCCTAAACTATTTTAAAAATTATTTCATCTCTTTTCTTAAAAAATATACACATTTCTTTTATTAACGAACTGCTGTTCACCACAATGCTGTTCCAACTGCAAAAGCACAGCCAGAGAGAGGAGGGGGTCTCATGTGGTGCTGAAAAGTTACAGCCACCAGACATCAGCTCCCAGGAGACAGAATGCGCCAAAAGGGAGATGTTCAGCCCTGCCACCTCCTGCCTGCTCCTACTCCCACCTACTTGCAGCAGCTGCCTGCCTGCTCCTTCCCTTTTTTCCCCCCATCAAAACAAAACTCTTGCAAAACCAAACCTGACACCGCCCCATCTCCCCTCCCACAAAGTATTCCTTAAAAACAGACACCCCCACCCCCCAAAATACAATTAATCCAGCATTCATCTAACAAACTTGCAGACAAGACACATGTTGGCATTTGGATCTGCAACAGGACAAGTTGCTTCCAAAGGAACAAGTTTAATGCCTTATTCCCACGGCGGGGATGCACGTCGGGAGCTGACCTACAGGAGTTACAGCTAATTGCAAGGATCCTGGGGAACAAATGACAACTCTTCTTAGCGTCTGTGGCACTGGAATTCTCTGTAGTCTCTTCCAATTTAACCAAACCTCCTGTAAAGAAAGTACAACCTGCTCCTGGCATTAACGCCCTACGCAAACAGGGCACTTGGCACTCCGACCAGCTCTGCCTTCACCTCCTGTTTTACCTCATAATAAAGACAAATTACTTCCACTTCTTTCCAGATAAGGCAACTAACATAATGTGGGTAAATGGGAAGTTAACTACATGAAACAGGTTTTCTGCTCGCTGGGCAATTCTTTCTTTTTTCCCCATAAGATAACATGATAAATAAAACTTGCTTCTGTACAGATATTTCTCATTTCAGAAACATACTTGTTACAGGCCAAGAGAAGATTCGGGGTGGGGGAAGGGGCTGGGGGAGAGGTGGTTTTCTTAAGAAATATGGTAAAATAAAATAAAAATTTAGCAAAAAAAAAAAAAAAAGGTGATAAAGACACAAATCAGAGCTAACTACAGGCTTATATATACATTTTTGTTATCCACCTCTAACATGGACTTTCGGTGAACAGGACAGACTGGTAGCCCCCGTTCCTGTTATTCCCAGAATAGCAAGGGAAAAAAAATAATTGATCAGTATCTTAAAAACCAGTGGCAACATAGTAAAAACTGTACACTGTTGTCCATTAACTTAAAAAGCAAAGTCCCTAGATGGTATAAAGTGAAAGCAGGTGCCTTCTAACTTTGATAAGAAAGTCTTTTTTTGTCTTTTTTTGTTTGTTTGTTTTTTTAAATTCCCTACGCTGCACAATTATCTCCATTGTCTTTGCATGGCCAAGAACAAGATGCTAAGGAGCAGGGCTGCTTGTGATAAACCGCTCCTGGTAGCAGCAGAAGTGTTCATGTTCTTATCGCTCTTGTTGGAGTTGCCAGCGACTTCGGTGGCGTTGAACTCGAACTCCGGGGAGCACTGCTGGAGCTCGCAGCCGCTGCCGCTCTCCTCCCCGCTGCTCTCCTCACCTGTGGGAGACAAACACACACTGTTCTCCTCTGCTGCCTGCAGAGCCAGGCCCTGCATGCAGAAAGCAGGCAGTTGCATGGATATCTTCATTGATGACCCAACAGCATCCACCCTCAGCAAGTACCCGATGAGACAAAGCTGGGAGGAGTGGCTGACACGCAGGACACTGCGCTGCCATCCAGAGACCAGGACAGGTTGGAGAGCTGGGCAGGGAGAAACCAGATGAAATTCAACAAAAGCAAGTGAAAAGTCTGGCACCTGGGGAGGAACAACCACATGTATCAGTACAGGCTGGGGGTTGGCCTGCTGGAGAAGAGCTGTGTGGAGAAGGACCTGGGGGTCCTGGTTGACAACAGGTTGGCTATGAGTCAGCAGTGTGCCCTGGGGACTAAGAGAGCCAGTGGGATCCTGGGGTGCATCAGGAGGACTGGGGCCAGCAGGTCTGAGGAGGTGATCCTCCCCCTCTACTCTGCCCTAGTCAGGCCCCACCTGCAGTATTGTGTCCAGTTCTGAGCTCCCTGGTATAAAAAGGACAGAGATCTCCTGGAGAGAGCCCAGAGAAGGGCTACGAAGACGATTAAGGGTCTGGAACATCTATCCTATGAGGAAAGGCTGAGAGAGCTGGGGCTGTTCAGCCTGGAGAAAAGAAGACTGAGGGGGGACCTAATCAACGTTTATAAATATCTTAAGTATGGGGTGCAGGGGGAATTGGCCAGCCCCTTTTCTTTGGTCAGTGGAGACAGGACAAGGGGCAATGGCTGCAAATTGGAGCACAGGAAGTTCCGCACCAACATGCAGAGGAACTTTTCCCCAGTGAGGGTGGCAGAGCCCTGGGGCAGGCTGCCCAGGGAGGTGGTGGAGTCTCCTTCTCTGGAGATACTCAAGACCCATCTGGATGCCTATCTGTGCAGTATGAGCTGGGGAGTTGCTTTGGCAGGGGGGTTGGACCCGATGATCTCTCGAGGTCCTTTTCAACCCCTACAATTCTGTGATTTTGACATTTATGAGATATAAGCACAGGTTCTCTGGTTAACACGGCTACTCCGTGCCATTCATCACACCCATCCATGCTGGTGGATGAAAAGTTGGACATGAGCCAGCAACATGCACTTGCAGCCCAGGATACAGTTGACTTTCTGGGCTGCATCGCAAGAAGTGTGACCAGCAGGACGAGGAAGGGGATTCTCCCCCTCGACTCGAAGCTGGTGGGGCTTCTCTCTCTCTACCCTGCAGTACTGCATCCAGCAGACCTATTGGAGAAGTTCCAAAGAAGGGCCATGAATATAGATCAGAGGGCTGGAGCACCTTTCCTACAAGGAGAGGTTCAGAGAGTTGGGCTTATTCATCCTGGAGAAGGGTCCAGGGAGACTTTACAGCAGCTTCAATAAAAGGGCTTTATAAGAAAGATAGGAACAGACTTTTTAGTAGGGGCTGTTGCAACAGAGCAAGAGAAAATGATTTTAAATGAAAACATGGTAGATTCAGATGAGATTTAAGGAAGAATGAGGGTGGTAAAACACTCAAACAGGTTGCCCAGAGAGGTGGTAGATGCCCCACTCCTGGAAATTATCAAGGTAGGGTTGGGTTGGGACTTTGAGCAACCTGATCTAGATGTTCCTGCTCATTGCAGGAGGGTTGAGCTAGATGACCTTTAAAGGTCCTTTCTGACCCAAACTGCTCTACGATTCTAAGGGGATGATCCTCCTCACACAGCCTGCCAGCAATGCCAGTTCCCACCCTCTTTGCTAACACACTTACCCACATAGCTGATTCTTAACCAGCTACCCCCCTGTGGCGTCCAGCAGGGAGCAACATGCAATTCAATATATGAATTTTAGGTGAAGCCTTGAAGCCAGGAAGCCATTTTATTAGGTGAAATCACACAGATTCTATACCTTTCTTACTGCAAATGTGGCAAGCTAAAAAACTGCTAATTGGTTACACACACTGTTCACACCATATTGATTGGTTAGTAACTATAACGAGTTCTGATAAACCTATCTTATAGCTAAACATCCTTAGTTTACCTTTAATACCTAAAAGCATCCGCACACCTGCTGTTTTGACCCTCTTGTTATGGTTGGTTCCTAACATGTTCTGTTACTCCCAAATACCTTCCCTTCTTGGTTTAGGGCAGCCTGTACCCCTATCAGCAAGGTCACTGTGTTTTGAGAATGTGATTATTAGGATCCTCTCTGCGTGAGTAACTTTTCTCATGGGAATAGGAGGATATTGTCAGGGCCTATGTCTTGGGTGAAGAGAGCTAGGCCGCTAGCAGGCCTGCTGTCTTCCCCGACACCCCCCATTAGCATGAAATCCACTTAAAAAGAGAAAAAGCAAAAGGCAAACGGCAGCAAACATACTTATGTCAATGAAGTCGACATCATTCCCACTGTAGGCATTCTTCAGCTTGTTGGTCATCACCCGCAGAGCCATGATTTGCCGGCGAATCACCATGTCTGGCTTGGTAATATCAACTTCCACCTCCGGGTTATTCACTTGACTTGCTAAGCCGTTCCCAGTCACTGCGAAGTCATACCTGAAAAGAAACCATTCTGTTGGTACCAGAGCTGCAGCTTGGTGGGGTCCCAGTGCTGAAGGGAACTCAGTGATACCACTCTTGGGTGATATCCTGAGCCCAGTGCGATCTCCCCAAGTGCTAACCCCTCATGGAGTCCTTCTCTGGCTCCTTACCCCGTCTGCCCACCCTGCAACCTGAGCAGCATGTGGAATTAATCACTGTTTTCATGTACCCTGTGCCACAAAGGCAGGGGAAGAATTTTCTCCCCAGCTTGAGAAGAGAATGAAGATCTGGGCTTTGTAATAATAACAACTAACAACAGCATAAACCAGCTTACTGCAGACAAACAGAGCATACCAAGCTGCTGAGATGTCTTGATGCCCAGTTAGACCACATGTTTGGGAAAGCAACCTTTGGGGCCATAGTCATCCTGGCTGTGCACAATGCACGTTCACCATCAAGCTGGGGTACTGAATGTGCGTTTCTCACCACACAGACATGAGATGCAATTTCCCTAATAACCCCAGCAGAAGAAACATCTGTGATGTTGAAGATGAGATAACGTAACCCTGTGCATTGAAGCAGAGAAGAGATGAGCTGCTCAGCCCGAGGAGGTGTGCGCGCTCAGGTCCAAACACACACACACACACAGAGCGCCTCTTGGGTTAAGGGAAAGACTGAGCAACAAAACCCAAATGAATACGTCTCCTGGAACAGACTATCATCTTACAGAGCAGGGACATGACACTTTTTTCTCCCCCTGCTCTAATTACCTCACTTGTAAGAAAAGTCACTGCTGAACAGGAGAAAGCATTACTTTTCTTAGTGATGTCAACATCAGTATAATGAGGAAAAAAAGTCCTTTAGCACAATCTACTCGCCCTGGAGCCGAGGCAGTGAGATATAAGCACACATGTGAAGGTGGATGCTCAAACCCTGTCCTGTATAAGGGAGGGTTTGTTATTGATGTTGATAGTTTTATAATGATTTCTGATCAGGATTATGTTTCAAAGAAACCAGAGACACCAAAGTGTTGCAGCCTACTGATCGTTTTGCTTATTGGAGCCACAGAGGAAAATAGAAGCAGCACAGCAAAATATCTTGCACAATCACAGAGCCTTGCCTCTGTCTCCTTGCCCAGTGCTGCTAAGACTCCATCTCCCCTCCTTACTGGTGCCAGTCCTCACACACACTGGGAAATCCGCTGTGAAAAGCTGAAGAACAAGACCTCAGGAGTGCTGGGCCATTCCTTGTCACTGACACCCAAACCATTGGCCTGGTGTAGCAAGGCAGAGTTTCAGGCACACACAAAACAGTGCAAACTTTATGCAGTACGGCTCAGCCCTGTGCCCCAAAAAACCAGCAAGGACAAGACCTGCTAATGCTCAGAAAAACTGCTGGAAAACCCTGGCTGATTTTTTTTTTTAATGGAACATCTTGGATTTTGCTTATTTCCTCAGTAAGCAAACAGAAAAAAGAAACTGCTATTTCCAAAATAAAAGTTAAACAGTTACATAAACCACATGACAGAAAACCTTTGGCTTGTTCATGTGCTGGTAATTTCTTCCTTACAAGAAAAAAAAAAAAAGAAAAGAAAAAATTTTGTAACTATTTTTCCATTGAGTGTGCATGAAAAGCACCACATCCCTTGTGCTGCTGACCTCTGCAGCGGAGCAAAGGACCTTTCATCAGCCTTCATCTCCCATGCCCCTGCTCAACAAGGAACCCAGTAATAGCTCCAAATGGGCATACCAGGAGCAACAGTGCTGTCAAGATGACATGAGCATCCCTGCTTAGTGGCTGTGAGACACGATTTTGTAGAAATGACACCTTCCCAAACCCATAAGCAATCAGTAAGAGCTTTAGGTCCAAGAAGAGATGCTGTATATGGGTACCTAGGCTCAATTCTCTCCTTTAAAACAACGTAGAGCTTTAACAACTTTGTGTTCAAAGCTCTTCCACCTCCAAAAAAAAAGGTTAATGGCAGCAGCCTGTCTCAGGGGAGCTGGGGTCACTCCTACAGGAGAAGGGGGCTTGGGGAGAGGAGAGCAACATGCTGGGAAAGGCTGGGGCAAGAAGGAGAGAGTGAACTGGGGGATGCAGCATCGCCAAACCTGCTCTTGGCACTCCCGTTCCAGCACTCGTTCTCATTGACAGTGCCTACAGACATCTTTTCATCGTTGCAAATGTTGCCAGGGAGAGATGACCAAAATTTTTTGGCTTGCTTCAGCTTCTCTTTCACATCAGTAACCTATTAAATAAAAGAAAAAAAGAAACATAAGACATAATCCAGAATACCAAGCGCTCATTAAAAGTGAGGCTGGAAAGGTATTCTTTATCACAACAGACGTGTATAGGCCAGATCTTCAGGCTGTGTGTTTTTGATGGTTGATTTACTTTTTTAATACAAAATTAAACACCGCTCCTCCAACACATATTACTCATAAGGCAAGCCTTTAAAACAGGCACTTTTCTGACCTAGAAGCGTTGAGGCAATTCATGTCTAGAGCCATGGGCAGATTACACCCCTCAGAGAGCTGAAGACAGCCAAGGAATATTAAGAAACCCTATAAATTAGAAATGGAAAATTATACGCTGAGGTACTGGGTGAAAAGCACCAGCAGGACCAGACACTCACCAGTCGGTCCAAACTCGTGCCCGCGGCTGTTGTCGGCCGCTCCTCTGGGTTGTAGGGTCTGAAACGAGTGCTGAAACCGCTTTCAGAGATGGAGCGAGCGCTCCGACCCTGGGCGAGTGTTTTTGGCTGGCCACATCCCTGGAAAACCTAGAGGAGAGGAGGAAAGGGGTTTATGAAATGGGAGATGTCACAGGAGCCTCCCTTCTCCGGGCTCCGACCCAGCCCCTGACCAAAATAACACATCAGTTTTATATATACTTGAAAGGACATTAAAGAAAAAACACATTAATGGAAAGAGGGAAATAAACCACGCTGGATAAAGAAAGTCCAAGTGCTCTGGATAAAGAAAGCTCATTTACCTTCTGAGACACCTGCATGCTGTTCTCCTGCATGTTCATGATCGCATCTGAAATCTTCACGTCAATGGGGTCCATGACTGATTCGATGTTGAAGGGACCCTCCAGCCTCTCTGCTACAAGCAGCATCGAATCTAACACAAAGAGAGGAAACAAGGCTTTTAATGGAGGAGCTTCAAGAACAGGTAACAAGGAAAACAGATCGAGCACGCAGACACTAACCACCGAAACACTGTTTCTGACCAGCACACATCTCCAGGAAAGGTTCTGCTCCATTCCCAGAGCCTACAGCTTCACCAGGCACTTACAGGCTGCCAGCACCAAGCCACACGATGACAGGAATCACAAGGCACATTAAATGATGGCTCTGGAGAACCATTGCAGCCAGCCAACAGGCAGTCTGTAATCAGCTCCTCCCATCAGAACAAGCATTACTAACACCCTCCTCTCCATGCTAGCTCATTAAAGGTTGCCTTGTATCATTTGTTTTTCAAGACTGATTTCAAAGCCCCTGGCATCCTCACGCTGGTCCTGAATGCCAGAGACCAATGCAAGAGGACCCAAGATGATCATCACTACCATCTCCCCCTCATGGAAAGCGACAGGCTTTGCCATGCCTGGGGAAGCCAAAGGACCGCACCTTGTAGCATCACACAGGCAATTTGCATGAGAGAGACCACATGAGACCTAGGTAAATGCTGTGCACTGATGATTATTTAGCACACTCTAGGCAAGGGCAGATGAAGAAGTCCCTCAGTCAACACTGGGTCACTCGTCCTGTGCCGACATGCACGTCCTCATCAAATACATCATTAAACATAACAGCTACTGAGCATCCACTACTTCTCCTGGGAAATTATTACTGGCACTAAGGCTTTCACCCTGCATGGCATTTAAGCCCATTCTTGGGTTCTCCCTTTGAAGGTGCCTCCAGGTACATGCCCCGTACTAAGCACTCGTCTCTGCTCATCCATTAAACCTTCAGTCAACGTTAGTTTCCACTGCGATCCTTCAGTCCCCAAGCACCCTGCTTGCTAGTCTCCTCTCCTGCATCACTTCCCAATGCTCTGCCTCGCACCCATCTGTTTCCAGTTGCATTTAATTCTTTGATTTTTCCTAGCCTCCATGACATTGGAGAGGAGGGTTCAACAGCCCCTCCCGCCTAAAGGAAACCCACTCCAAGGGCTCCTCCCCACTCCCAGGGATACGCCTGTTCCCTTCCATTAAGGGGAAATGGGCGGTTCACAGTCAGTCTATTAATTTCTCCTGAAAAGTGTTTCTAGTGACATTCCACCTCCTAAACGCTGAGGGTGCTTTCAGAGAGCAGAAAACGTCTGTGGAGTCCAGCTGTTAAAGCCCTAAAAAAGATACTGTGCACACACTGAACAATTTAGTAAAGAGCCTTTGCATCCAAATCCTGTTAAACTACACTAAAAACCCCCACAAACTGATGACAAATATACAGTTAGGCTAAGTAATGATAACAATCATCATCAACATCATCCCCATGAACGGCAGATGCTTTCCTAACCTGTAAATCAGCTTTCTAAAGACAAATCAATATTCTAGAGATTTGCTGGGTGTTAGTTCCAGATCTCTCAGTCAATCAACCCATCCTAAAAACCACATGAGCCAGGATGTGGGCTGCTCGCCAAGGTGCGGGTGCTTAGGGAGTGAACCCTGGGAGGAGCCGGAGCCCCCAGGAAAGCCCCTTGCCCTGCAGGCACACACCACCAGTATCAATGACAGAGCTGTTGCAGGGCACGGCTGGAATTTAGCCGTCAGGGACTACAAACAGATCTGAACTAAATGCATTTAAGGGAAGGAAAAAAAAAAAAAAAAAGAAAAAAAAAGAGGAAAAAAAAGAAGGTAATAACAAATGAAACAAAGAGTCTTAGACTGTATTGTGGTGGGCTCCAATAAAGTGATGCTTCAAATCTCTGAGTAATGACTGCTAGCATGAATATACCATTGTGCCAGAGGGGAGAAAAATGCTTTTGATGTGCTACCAAATGGAGACTTTTGTAAACAAGTGGAGCACAACTTAAATGTGTTCATCATTGTCAAAGCTTTTGGGGTTTTTCATGCACATAAAGAACATCCCGGCGCAGTTTGCAGGACGCCGCTCATTTCAAACAGAAATATTATGAATAGCCAGATACCAAACCATATAAAACACATAGGGTTGGGGTTGGATTTGGGTTTTTTTTTTTTAAAAAAAAAAAAAATTCCATTTTGTAACTACTTCGTTCTCCAAGTGGCCAGGAAAGGCCGCAGATCAATAAAGTGTTTGTGAAAGACTGAAAGGAAACATAAACCCCAATTCTTCTGGCTGTTTGGCGTCTTTGTAAACTTTGAGCCGGGCAGGCCATCCACAAGACCATGGGAATGTAGAGCGAATTGGGCCCTTTGTTAGCAGGGGTGCCATGGCGTTACATGTATCACAGCCCAGGAATGCAGCCTCTGCTTTGACTGCCGATAGAGAAAATGCATTCGGCCTCCAGCAGAGCTGCCAAAGCTGGCGAGAAAAGATAAGGAAAGTAATAATTGCCCTTGGAGAATATATTCAACTGGAGCTCTTCAGGAGCTGGGATAGATACTGGCAAGGCGCACTCAATGAAATAAACTTTCATTAAAAAGAAAGGCGGGGGGAGGGGGGAGGGGAAGGGGGGCTCTGCCTTATGCACAGTTTTGATTTTGGGGCCATCCTGCAAACTTTTTACCTCCCACCAGGAGCTGGCTGGTGTCCCCACCAGCAGTCGTGGCGAGCGGCCTGACATTAATAAGGTTGGCTGGGGTTCAAGATAACGCCAGCACCGCTGCGCTGACACCAGAAACGAAGCGCTGGTGCAACCCATCTCCAAAAAAGATTTTTCCTCTCCCCATTATAATCAACTCCTCTCTCCCCATAAGTATCAGTTATTTCTGGCCAGAGCTGATGCGAAGTAACTGGTATTTATAAGCTGTGGTGAGGTGGCTCAGAGTTTCATCTGGTCCACAAATGAAAGTCTGGCAGAGTGAAAAATGTACCCTGGCCATTTATTACAAACACACAGCATGACAAAGACTGTCTCTCCTCCCTGTGATGGGGAGATAGAAGTGGATTTGGGGGGGGAGAGAAGGAGGGAGGGGCGGGGGTGAACTCAACCCACACCATATAGCCCCATCCCTTAAAGACCCTTTTCCTCCTGCATACATTTGTCCTTGCTACTGGCATTGAGACAATCCTTGGCGACAAAGCACCTCGCTCTCATGAAGGAAAGCAATTCTTTCACATTGTGCCACCAATAATCAGAAACCCACATCTTCAGCCTCACTGTCTGACTTGAAGAACAAAAGGCAGTTTTCAGTCTTAACCCCAAGATCTGATTTAAAAAGGGAGGGAAGGAGGGGGAAGACCTTGACCATTCATTAACAACAATCTTTTTTTTTCTTGAAGGGGAAAAAAAAATAATCTTTGCACACAAAGTAGTACTCCAGATATGTATATGGACCTTGAATTCAACATCTTTGAGCAGAGTAAACCTTTGGGGATGGGGGGGTTGGAATTCATGAAAGGCACTGGAGATTAACACTGTTCATTCAGGAAAGCTCCAACCCCACCAATAGTTTGTTTGAAACAAAGTATACCCCTGTCTAATTGGTGTACAACTGTGTCAGGCATAGAGGGGAAATAGTTTAAAGATAGTTAAATGGGAAGAAAAGAGTACAATTCAGTCATTATTTCATATGCTGCAACCTTAAACGGGAGTATAAAGTCTTTTTGTCTCGAAAAACCTACAAACTTAGAAAAGCTTTACACAAGTGACTTGCATTTAGGCTGGCTAACACACGGGAGTATTTTATATGCAAACGCACCCCAATTCATATACACTTGCAGCACTTACACATTTCCCATTAACGATCTTTGAACAGAGTGAAATAATCTCCAATCTGGTTTTGACGTGAAATAAATCGTTGTCATAACTTGGCATTTAAACCCATGACACGGAAGGGCACTGAACACATGGCAGGTGGGTTTGTTGCTGTGGGGGTGCAGGGAGGGTTATTTATTTCTTTAAACCTTTAAGCACACACACATGAAGGATGTTTGTGACACACGGCCTGCCTCAAACACCAGATCTATTTAATTTAATTTGCCTCAAGTGGCAAATTGAGATAGAAACCAAGATCTGCAATGTAACCAGCACCTGTTCAGTTACTAAACTGACTAAAGAAAGCATAAAGTTTAAAGAAAGCATAAACCTTTTGGCATCCCTACTCCACTGCAAGAATAAACCTAGAGCGCAAGGAACACGTACTGCCAATAAACATAACAAAGCTTAATACCATACTAAGTAATGAGTGGGCAAGAAACCCCTTGGGGAGGAAACACTGCAAGTAAGCTTTGCTTCCAACCTGGAATCGCATATATTTATTTAGTCTTGTTTAATAATCTTAATTATTGTATGCGGTCCCTGATCAGTCTCCTGTGACAGGGCTCACTGGCTTCCCGAGGTTCGTTTTTAGCCGCATACCACCTACAGCAATTAGCTGCTTGTGCTTTTGTCTGTTTTCTGGCATTATGCCCTTCCCTTTCATGGGATTCCTCTTTTCTACTTGGACTAGATGTTTGCAAGTCTCCTGGCTTTGAGCTATTTCAGCAACAATTGTAGCTGAAATACTTAATATTCTCATGAGAAAGGCGGCTGGGAGGAATGGGAAGGGGTGGGGGTGTGGGGTGTCAGCCTCCCAGAGAATGACTTGGAAACCCAATTTAGTGTCACATTTAACTCCCTATATGGAATACACAGGCAAAAAAAAGCCTTCTGAAAATAATACCCTGCACACATCCAGTTGGCACGGGCAGCAAAGTGAAAAGCCAGAGCACAAAACACGGGAAAACAAGTTCTAAGATTTAAATCTACCCTGAAACACCAATTATCAGCAATTTCCCTTTTAGTGTCTCACAGCTTGATGAAAGGGAAATCTTTTCTTTCTAAGGTTTTTTCCCCCCCCCCCCTCCACCAGTGGGATAGGAAGAGTACCACAGCCTTGTCAGTAGCAGCAGTACTTTACATGTGCACTTCATCACACATTAACTGGGGTAAAGCCACTGCTCCCAAAGGATGCTGGTTCACAGATAAATCAAACCTCCTGGAAACAGTGCAGACGAAAACATTCTACATTATCTATTGCTCATGCCCCCAAAATACAATACACCACAAATCCCACTGACCCTTGACCCAAGGTAGAATTTAACATTTTGGTCTAAAATTTCATGTGTCAAATAATGCCATTTATAAGCATGCAAGAGAAATAACAGGAGGAAGAGGATGGCAAAAGCACTCGTGCAGCATCACGTAAGGCCTATTGATGTTTCAAAAGGATGGTGGCCAAGTGCCAAACGAGCTGTTTAAAAACAGATTCAGCCACATGTCCCATTCAACTTTTTAATGTAAAATACAGGCCTACAGCTTTTCCCAAAGCTCACTGCGGCTGACAGTGAGACTCCCAGACAAATGAGCACCAAAACTGGCTTCAGGAGGACAGCTGTACAGTGACAACGATGTGTAAGGCCTAGAATGGAAAAACCAGCTTGCACACGTGCTTGATCCCGCAACAAGAGATGCTCCAAGCCTAGAAGTACATGGCAACTCCATCCTCCTAAAGCTTGCTGCTACAGAGGTCAGCGGCACAACAAAAGCCTCACTTGAAATTAACGTGAGCTGCAAAAGGAGTGATGTTTACAGAGGTGAGGGAGGAAAAACACCCTTTGCAAACACCTAAAAAACCTGCTGTAGCTCAGCACAGCCATTCACAAGAGCCACTTAGGTCAGGGACACAATACCAGCATATCCTCACATGCTGTTTTAACCCATATTGCCTTACCCATAAAGGTATTCCACTCGGTATCTAAGTCGCCTTGGTTGGCCAAGCAGCCTCTCATGACATTGAAGCAGTAGTTGTAACAGGGCTTCACCGACACCAGACCTCGGCAGTAAGGGCAGTACATCATTTTCAGCAGTGCTCGCGTACCCTGTGGCGTGGGGTTCACCTTTAAAAGAGAGAAAGGGAAAAGAAGAAGAAGAACATTACCCCTCAGTGAATACAACAAAAACCAATCCATACACTTCCCCCAGGGCAGGTGGGAACAAAGCTGTGCGGAGGAGATACAATGGGGTCAGCCACTGCCGTCCGATCAGAGCTCCCCACCTACATGGTCCAGGGTCTACGATGCAGATGGAGGGGTCTGGCTCACCTCCTTGGGTGGACCTGCCAGTCCCTCTCTCTGCAAAACATTATCTGCACTGCAATACATGCTGTGTATTGGGGGACCCCTACCTGGGCTCCAAGGACAGGTACCCCAAAGGGATACACAGCACTCAAGTACAAGTAAGGCAGTAAAAAGCAATCAAACCAAAAGGCATGATGCAAAGCTGCACTATCCCAGCCCTGCTCCAAACATACATTGAAGATGCCAGGATTTCTTGGGAAAAAGTGGCTGACAGGAGATGCCTATCACTATCCCACCAACCCACAGAGAGCAAGTTCTCCTCCTCACTTATAAGGACAATTGCCCAGCAGGGCTCTCCAGCTCCTTTATCCCACATTCCTCTCCTGCAACACAACATTTACATGACAGATACCCAGGTTCATTTACACTCAGCACCCATCAGGCTAAAGGAGGTGGCAGCTCCAGTCCCACAGCTGAGGACAAGCCAGAAGGACCCTTGAAGCCAATGTGCTGGTGATTCTGTACTGCTGGATGTGCAAGTGGAGTTATTTACAGCAGCATCACCCCCTGAGCCCTCGACAGGGCTATTTTCCAAAGTGACTCATGGTCATTCATGTTTGATTCACTCTCTGGCCAGGCTTCAAAACATGCACTGAAACCATTTCCACCCAGCCGGTCTGAGCATTGGCTCCTGCAGCACATACTAGTGCCGACCACGTGGTGGGTCCGTCTAAAGCACTAAACAGAGAAGCTCCCTCAAGAGCAAGTTTAAGTGTTAATTAGCCACACATGAAAATGGAAAATTAAGATGTGATCAAAGATATGCTGACAAAATAGAAGCAGTCTCTGGTGTTTTGAGCAACACACTTGAGGCTTCTGGTAAGGCAGTTGTGGAGAGCGCTCTAAGCAGGTTATGATCCAAGACTGTGCTGAAGGAGGAGACACACACAGCCCCAAGGAAGTGAGAAGACATTCAATACAGATGGCTGGAGATGTGGATGGCCTCTACATCTCTTCTGCTGGAGGTCTGGAAACTGACTTCACAGCAGCAATGGTGACGGGACTGAAGGGAGATGAATGTACACAAGGAAGACCTGGTGCTACACATAGGCCGAGGACCTCACTATATCACCAAGCCCATCTCAGCACGAGGGCTATAAAGAAACTGAATGGATGCAAAAACTAGTTGGCAGCACATGAAACTAGGAGACAACAGATTTTTTTTAACAAAACCAAATCAGAAAACAAAAAAAACCCCACTAGATAATTAGGCTGGCTTTACTGGACTTTTCTTACAGAAAGAGATGACAGAAAAAAATCCACTGTGTTTCTCCAAGTCCAGAAAGATCACAGTTTCTCTTCAGTAGGCAAGAAAAATGGTTAGAAAGGCAGAAGGACAATTTTCTGCAGCTGATGGAGCTCCGTGCTGGATTTTGTCTGGCCAGTGATGTTCATTCAGACATTACTTTACCCCTCTTCTGTCATCTTTACCCGTTGTTTGTTTGTGAGGAGCCTGTTTGGCTGAGGAAAAGGAGACTCAACATAGAAAGCTGTTGGGGGGAATCTGATTCAGATGCTTCAGAGCATACACACACACACATATATACACATACACAAACGTACTTTTTAAAATACATATTTGGAAGATGCAGCAGGAGCCCCAGCAGAGAGCTCTCCATCAAGACAGCCTAGCTTTAAAGCAGAGCTAGTTCAAATGCTGGGAAGAGCTCAAGCAACAGAAACCAGTTAGATCAGATGATTTATAGTAGGAAAACTGAAAACAGACATGTGTAAAGGTATCATCTGCCATCCAGATGGTGCAGTCCTTGCATAACAAAAAAGTTGCAGGGAGGGTGGGGGAAGAGGGAACTCAACAGTATCTCACACCCAGAGTTGTGAAGGATGCCCCAGTTTAGTGGCTTAGGCTGTTTTCTATGATAAAAACCTCTTCCCACAACACATGGCAGTAGATGCCAGAACCTCCACACCTAGATCTGAGGCTTATCAATGGATCCCTGCCATCCTAGCACTGCTGGCCCTCAAAGAAGCGTTCTGCATCTTCCTCAGGAAGAAAATTAGGAAAAGGATGGTAGCACCAGCCAGGTAGAGCAGTTTGAAGTGGAATGAGGCACTACCATAGAAAGCAGCAGCTTTATGCAAGGGAAGGCATGGCAGTGTGTTGCTAAAACTCACTCACAGGTCAGGCACCTTTCCATCTTAGGTTCCCAGCTCGCCCCACGAGCACCAAGTGGCTGCAATCCTGTAGCATCCACCCTGCTTGGATATTTAGTCGGGGTTGACCTTTATGAATCCCAGCAGATACAGGGGAAACTGAAGCTGCTTTCGTGCATTCAAGGGTAGATGACATGAGACAGTCACTGGGACTAGGTCCTTTGAAAAAAGGCCCAGGATGATTTTAGAAGTAAATAAGGTTTTGCTATGTAGGTCTGCGGGTCTGAGACCTACAATGAGCTGAGCTGAGCGTGAAGGCAAACAGGACAAGACAAACCCCAGCCTGCAGTGACTGTTGAACTAAGCCCTAACTCATGATGGATGTAACCCACGTGAGGTAGCTGTTTAGTTTGCAATATCATTACAGGAGAAGACGAAGACAAAGGGAAAAACTCACCCATCCAGATCTGGCATTTTATGGTGTCAGAAGGCAACAGGAAGGCACAAGCAGAGATCAGCTACATGAGAGAGTTTTGGGGAAGCTTATGAGCTATTACACCTCGTTACAACAATGATAAACGCTTAACTGCTGCACATCACTGCAACGAGAACCTCAAGCCCTGGCAAGAGGCCCACAGCCAGTCCAGACCAATTCTGGATCTGTCACTGGGCCGTGCCATATGTTGCACTGGCAATTCTTCACAAGCTTTTAATGTTCCCTGTGCCACGCCAGGTGCAAGCTCTTAAAACACCATTGTATGTAACAGTAAACCCAGATATGCTTTGTTCTGGGGTTGTGTTTATCTTGGAAAGCAACTCAAGTTCATTCAAACCCTACTTTAGAATGACCCTCAAAACCAAATAATCTCCTTTCTAATAAAGCAGAGTCCCAAAGAAAGCTTTATTTGCTGAAGAGGATTTACTCTGCTAGATTTGAGCCCAGGTAGTAGTATACCACAGCACACATAATGCTGTAAAAACTTATAACAGAAGTAAATGCACTCCAACCCCTTCCTTTTATCTTCTGAAATTTATTTCCTTTCCATGGCGTTCCACACCACTGGAGCAATCCATCACCCTGCGGTTTCATCATGTAAATTACAATTTGTCCATGTCTATATGCTTTGTCAACTGTGAAGATTAAAAGCTGCTAACAGATGTGTTTGGGCACCAATCTTCACATTCATATCAAAAGTTGTTCCTTAAAAAACACGTATTTGCACATAATCTATAACAGTTCGGTGAAAAGCAAACAGTTCAGGGCTTAATTCAAATGGTTTGCATCATATTTGTTGAGGCACCCCCCCCTCCCCACCCTTACTTTTACTGGTAAAGACCACAGAATCACAGTCTCACAGAATTGCTGGGGTTGGAAGGGACCTCCAGAGATTACCAAGTCCAACCCCCTGCCAAAGTAGGTTCCCTAAGACAGGTCACACAGGTCGGTGTCCAGATGGGTCTTGAATCCCCAGAGAAGGAGACTCCACCACCTCCCTGGGCAGCCTGTCCCAGGGCTCTGTCACCCTCACTGTGTAAAAGTTCTTCCACATACTGGTGTGGAACTTCTTGTGCTCCAACTTGAGGCCATTGCCCCTTGTCCTGTCCCCACAGACCACTGAGAAGGGGCTGCCCATTTCTCTCTGTCTCCCACACTGCAGATATTTAAAAGCATTGATTGGATCCCCTCTCAATCTTCTTTTCTCATGGCTGAACAGCTCCAGTTCACTCAGCCTTTCCTCATAGGGGAGATGCTCCAGGCCCTTAATCATCTACATCATGTGCCTATAAAAAATGATGTGCTCTTGGTAAAATAAAATCTGGTGTTGCTTGTACCTTGTAACATCCATCCTATTTCAGGGTGCCACATAAGGAAAACCTTTTTCAACTCACTGGCAACTGCATCTGGATGTACATGCCTGACAAACTTCACCACTAAAGCACACACCTACCATGTGAAATGCCTTGTTAACAGCCTACAGCAAAGCCACCAAACTCAAGAAAAAGACCCAACAATGTGTGCAAGCAAATTAAGTTCAGAGAAGCAACTAGCTTCTTTTGCTCCTCCTTCCCAAGGCAAGGAATAGCTGAGGAAGGATGACAGCTCCAACCACGGACACTCCTGCAGGGAGCTCCCACCAGCTGCCAGAAAGCCAGAGCCACATTTCATTCCTTCACTCTACCCTCAAGTTAACATAAAGAGTGTTAATAACAACATTTAAAATCCTGTCAGCTTTCATAACTATTTAAAATAACACCGATAACTCCGGCTTTCTTGTTTTCCAAGCTTGCACAACAACAGTGTTACCATGCCAGCAGCACAGCCACCCAAAAACAAGAACCCAACAACTTGAAAATAAATGCTGTGAAATTACTTTTGATTTTTACTGTGTGGCTTTTTTTTTTTGAAATTAAAAATATGAGAGCAACACTGGATAAAGAAGAGTGAAGGAGAAATTTCTCAGTGACACGGAATGATGACTTCATGACTTGCAAAACTAACTCCAAAGCTGACTGAAGGGCCATGGGATGCTCCAGGTGAACAGCCACTTTAGACTACTGTAATGTCGATTTTTGGTACCAACACAACCTTACTTGCACCATTTTTACCTTCCCTCAGCGTTGTGCAAGAGCATCATCTTGGCACATGCCGGTCCAGACGTTCTGCTCACTGCAAAGCAGAAGATCACTCGGGCGGCTCTTGGTTTGCTTCCCCACCCCAAATATTCCAATGAAAGCATTCTGGAATTAACTACGCATTTAACTGATTTTGCTGGCCCACTGCTAGCACGTGAGTAAGTTAGAAAGCATCTGGTTCAACCACAGATTTGGTTCTCTGAGGTCTCACACAAGGGAGCACATTTAAGGAGCGATACTTGCGAACCGCAGCTCCGTGCCTCATCAGTATTCCTTACCCATGGTGATGTCTGCTGCAGCGAAAGGAAAAGCTCAAGAGTACATTTACACTTGGTTCCCACCTTACAGCTTGTTCCACACCCCCCAGATGTGACCCTGCCAGAAGGAAGAGCAGAGCTCCTGAGAATCACGCTGCTGGTAACTTTAACATGTCAAAAGGGGAGCACGGTGTGTTTGGCTTCTCCACTGGCACACACAGTCCATGCAGGGCAGAGGGGCCCTCCTGTGCTGAGCAGACACCTCTTCCACCAAATGCTTGCAGAGCAATGCCAGGGTCAGCATCTCCTGCTCTCAGTGTCCTCAGGGACAATGCACCTTTCAAATGGAGCTCATTCTCCAAAGCACTTGCCACCTCTCCCTGACCCGGAGACACAGCAGATAATAAGGAGCATTCTGTAGTACTCTGTTTGCTTTAATGGGCACAACAGTGAGAACGCTTGTCTTGGCTGCTACACCCAAAAACTTCCTTAGCTATCCCTCACGTTGTTCTCCAAATTAGCAGCAGAACCACAGTGTGGAGAGGAGGCAAAGAAAGAAAAAGAAAGAAAGAAAAAAATCCTCAGTGGACTGAAACGCTCCTGTGTGATGCCATCAGCTCCCAACCCACAGCCGCATCCCTGCGTGCTCTCAGCACGTTAAATCCGTGATGACTGCTGCTCAAGCATGCTTTGAAGGCTATGCCTAATGCAGGCCCTCAGATGGCTAGAGCTGAGGCAGATGCAGCCGCATTCTTGGCAGGTCTTCTGAGGGTCATCTTTGATGTGGAGAAGTGCTTGGTATTGTTTTCTGCATTGATGTTTGTCCTTGACACATGTAAGGCAGTGTCCTTGTGCACGGCCTCCGCTCAGGCCGGCCCTGTTGCTTGGAACTTGCTGCCTGGACAGCATTGCTTCTTGAGACGTCCTTCTGCAATACTAAAGAGCTTGTTGACTCTTCTGGATCGTTCACTGCTGCTCACAAAGCAGCAGCATCTGCCCCACATGTCCCCTCCAGTGCATACAAGCAACGGTCTCACTCCCGCCACTTCCCTGGGAGGGTTTGCTCTTGCCCAAGAGGCTGCCCAGCTTTGGTAGATAATGGAATGTGGACTTCCTCCTGAAGAAGGATTAAGGTCAGTTCACCCTGATGAAAAGGCCACACAAAGGGACTGGACCTTTGGTGTCTGACTAGGTTCTCAAATGGTAATTACGAGGAGAACAATGTTTACTGAAATAGGAGTTCAATGCCCTTATATTTTTGATAGCACATGCCTTAAATTCTCATTTATTCATTGGTTTAGTGTTTTCACCACTGCTCCTCCTACCTATGCTAATATCTGGTTCACATTCAGCATCCATTCTGAAAAGCAGAAGCCAGGTTCAGGAGATGCATCTGGGGGTAAGGGAGCTCACACAGGCCAGCAGCAGGTTGGTTTAAGCCCGGGTTCAGAGCTCCAAGTTGTGCTCCATGGATGACTCAGAGATGAGGCAGCTCCAAGCAAAAGGGGTTAAAAAGCCACTGGGCTCTTGCTCAGCTTTGGAGCGGCTGCAGGAAGGCAATCACCTGTCCCTTCTGCAATTCTATTCCATAAACAGCTTGAAGAAAACTCCCTCCGTGGCTGCTATCATCATTAGGGAAGAAACGCCAATACCAAGAAAGCTGAGCCTCCTCCACCCACTGTGGACATCTCCAGCAGCTTCCTCTAGGCTGCTAATGTCTCTTAAGGCCAGCAGATGAGGAGGTAGGTGTATTCCTCTTATGAAGCTGTGCATTATTTCATGTGGCTCGTACTTGTGCTTCCACACTAAACACCATTTCTCACATAAAACTCTGAACTTTCCTAGAGTTGCTAAGGATGGGTTGGACGCCCCTTCCTAGCAGCTCAGCTGCTTTGGTGGCAAATGCACCTCATGTGGCTTTCAACACACAGATGCCTGTGGGGAGGTGTTTTGTTTCCAGAGCTCCCAGAAGCTCCCCAAGCTATCGGACAGAAAGGCAAGACAAAGTGGTAGAACCACCCCGTATCAGCATAAAACTCCTGGGTGGCTGCAGAAAGCTCTCACCTCCACTGCAAGTGCAGGAGGTCCCATCTGCACATCCCCATCTGCAGCTCTGCAGAGAGATGGTGACACAAATGCAGGGACTTGATGTCGCATGGCTGCAAGCTTGATCCTTCATGACCTCCAGGCAGACTTCCCTTGCTAACCCTTAGGTCAACCAGGCTCCTCCAGAAAATACTGCCAGGGGGCTAAACCCTTGCCTTCACCACCTTCTTCTCCCCCAACAGGTATAGGACTTCCATCCCATACCCGGATTTGACCTGCACCCAATAAGCCCCTGGGCACTTTGTCCTCAAAGGAGTCATGACCCTCCCCTGGACTGCAGGTTTAATCGCATGTAACTAATTAGGGCAACATCTCTGCAACTTGAGAACTGCCCAGTTGTAGGTTCTCACCCTTTTTCGGTCACTCTGGGCTCTGGCTTGTATTTACTCCTTTTTCCCACCCCTGGCCAGGGCAGGAAATGTCACTGCTGGCAGCAATTTAACCCGGCTGGTTTTAGTGCTAAGTAGCAAACGAGTGATTAGGGGATGGGCAGATTTCCGTCTCCTGAAGGCGAGGGCAAGAAGGTCAGAGAGAAAGCACCAGGCGTCAGCAGGCGGCAGAGGGAAGTTCTGGAGGCCCCCAGCCCCTTGCAGCCCACCTCAGAAGCAGGACATCTCAAGCAGGCAGAGACAGCACCCTGGGTTGTCTTCTCTGATCTTGCTATTCAGGATGAATCTGGAAAATTTTGGACTTTTTGAGTCCAAAGAAGGGAACTTGAGGGGTGTAGACTTAAACAGCATCTGGTGGTTTTTAGATACAGCCTGAAAAAAGACTCTGTTTTCTTCCCTTTGTGTGTATGGGCAACAGCACAGGGCTTCTTATCCATCCAATGCCAAATCTAAGTTATTTCCCTGCATTCTGGCTCAGAAATCAAGCATACTTGCAGCTTTTCAGTTGTCTCTCCTTCTCCCCCTGTACTCCCAAACTTGCAGAAGAACAATACCTTTTTAAATGCACCTCCCAAGCGAAGATGTAAAAATATATAGGATCATTAAAAATCCATCAGGGTTGTCATACTGTAAAGCACTCTTTGCCCACCTGATAGCACCCCAGGAAAGTAAAAAGCAGCTGCATCTTGCAGTAGTTCACATTTCTCCTCCTGACGATTTTCAATTAAGCATTTTTAACTTGCTTGTTACAAAACACATTAAAACTAATTTCACATCACTCTTGTCATTTTTAATATAAAAGAGAATAGAAGAGTTATCCCTCAAGTTAATCCCTGGTATAAGCAGTCATCCCACTACAACTCCTGAGTAAAAATAATAAGGAAGCAAAGTCAATTGAGTCATTATACAGAGCTCCACAAAGCCAGGCTAATCTATATGTAATGTAGGAAGCCCCAAAACACAACCACAAAGCAGCAGGCAGGAAAACATCAGCCTCTAAACTTACATATAGGATTTCGCATTGTGTCTTGCGGAAACACGATGTTGGATTTCCACTAAATGAGATTAAAACACTACAGAAAAGATTATTATTCCTTCCCCTGCTGCACCTAAAGCTTAGGTTTTCAGCAGTGGGAACTTTTGCCACCACTTCAAAAAGTCAATCTGTTGTGGAAATTCCAGTGCAACTCGTGAAACTGGAGTGGAAAGTGCAGTAACTGAGAGTCCACAGCACGTGAGCTATTTTTGCAGCTGAGTGGGTCTCTGGGTAACCTTCCACACTTGAGCAATTAATTCTAGAGTTGAAGGCAACTCTACACTCGAGGATCTTCAAAAGCAAAAGAGAAATCACAACGCCACCTCGGGTTCATGACTTTGATTCGTAACAGATGCAGGGACCGTAGCCCTCGTGGTCCCATGTCAAGTCTGGAGACGTTTTGATGAATTCTGAGCAGATGGAGCATAAACACGATCCCTCATCCATGTACGTTTACTGCCTATCAAGTGATTGCACATTCCCAAAAACCATACTGGGGCTTAGCAGACAGACCTCCCACCCAAATACTTCAGCTGCACTCTGCAGCAGTGAAAACCCTTTTCCCCTTTCTTTCTGATCACAATATCCACCACAACGCTACGCAAGGAGAAACAGGAGACACCAAATTTGAAACCCCAACCAAGAGGTCAGCAGGCTTGACCACTGACCTGATATGGAGACACAATGCTTGCCCTCATCCAGCACCAATCATCACTCCCACATCTCCTTCCCGCCCACCACAGGACAGCATCCCTCAGGCTGGATGATTCTGCGGTCTTGTAAGAGACCCAACATCTCACCTGTGAAGCTCCCCAAAACTCTTCCTCAACCAGCGGCACACAGGCACATCTAACGCGAGAGTCATCACTATCAATAGGGACTCAAAGTGTCCAAGGACCTAGAATTGCCACTGCTGACTTACAACTTGCTCATGAACCCTCAGTATATTAGTACGGCAACTCTTTCCTTGCTAATATTCTCTGCCCTATCACACACATACAGGCTTATCACAGGCTGTTCTTCTCGTTTCTCTGCAATAAAAATTAGTGTAGAGGATTTTTTTTTTCCCCAGACAGACAGTATTTGAATATTATCCCTGTAAGTCAAAGCAAATTGAATGATTATGTCACTTAATGATACTGCTTGTGCTGCCTCCAAAATTGCCTTCTGCTCCTAAGAGCACCTGAAAAGCTCTTCCTTTCTGGTTTACTTTGTTTTTATTTTCCTGGCACTTGGGGTAATTCAAACCGCTGCCTGCCCTGTCAGCCTGGTACTTTTTATTCTGTAACCAGGTAGAGAGAAAGTAAACCCTTCTCTGCCCAATTAAATGATTATACTAAATCTTCTATAACCCACAGGAAATGAGCGGAGTTTGTTAAAAGGAAATTGCTAATATTTGTTATCTCACACAATCACTTTAAGGGGATTATTGACTGCTCCTGTTCCCTACACCATACAGCTCAGACTAAGTTACAGACAAATCTCATGTCAAAAAAAAAGTCACCCCACTTAAACCACTTCAAATTAGTGTATGAGAAGAGGGAGGTAAATGTTCAAATTCTCAACATATCACATCTGTTTGACCCCCGCAAAAACTGACTTTGCTATAGGAGCCTGAGGCTTAACTCATGCTGCATGCATGGCACCAAGTCCAACTGGCTCCTGGTTTGCTGTTTCCATGAACGTACTGTTTGCTCATGCTAACAGCCTCTCCCCCTGCCTGGGAGCAAGGAGCAAGTCAACAGCTGCTCCATAATAGATGCCCACAGCATCCATGACTCAATGTAATTTGAAGGCAATATTAAGATGAAAACACAGCCATTACACAAGCAAACACGGTTATTTCCACTGCAAAAGGTATTTAATTTCCTGCTTGTTGCTGTTCCCTAGACAGGAGGACAGCATCAACCTGGGCAACATCCCCACTATTGTGCTGTGATACAGGGCAGTGTCCCCAGACATGACTCCACCATGCAAGAGCACAACCTGCATAGATGGAATTCAGTCCCACCAGTATTCAACTGCCAGCAACACCTTTAGCTACCTAGTCAGGACAACAGGGAAAGACGCTACCCATCACAGGGCCATAGGACATGAGCGGGGGGAGCGGGGGCGGTGTGTGGAAATAATCATGAGATGGGGCTCACCGCAGACACTTTGCTCACGACGTCCCTCGCCACGGCGAGGCCCTGCGCGAAGGTGCGGGCAGCCACAAACGCGCGTGTCACTTGGAGCTTGAGTTTCCGTGGCACATCCCCGAAGGGCTTCAGCTGCTCCGTGTACTTGCTGACGCACTCCAGGTACTCGTCCGTGAAGTGGTACTGGGGGTTGACCAGCCGGAACATGCGCTCCAACAAGCGTGCCCAGAACTCATTGAGCATCTCCTCCAGGTTGACGTTGCCACCCACATAGTACCGCTTCAGTTCCACGAAGAGGTCCTTGAACAGCTCTGAGTTCTGCATGTACAAACGGCCATATGTCCGCACAAACATGTCGTTCAGTGACTTCTCAGCATTTTCAAGAAGTTCTTTGAAGAACTCTAGAAAAGAGGTAGAGAAGATACAGTAAACACAGGCACCAGCTTGCATGTTCACACACTGCAACTCCTGCCACCTCTTAAGTGGAAAATTCAGCACAATGAGACCATCACCCAAATGAAATGGAAAGTTAAAGGGCTCCCTAAAGTTTTTCAAACTATTTATATATCTCAAAGTTTTTGATTACTCTTCATATCCCCCCACCTCTCTCCAGATCCAAAGTCTTGCATGAGTGAAAATGCAAATCTGAATACCATGACAAAAGCCAGCAAGAAGAAAAAAACCCAAACTCCAATTTCTTCTTATTTCTTATTATTCAGCCACCGTAGAAGCAGTTATTTAAAAGCATAAGATTATCAGAAAGCAAGAAAAAAAAGGGAACTCCTCCACACACACCAAAACATTTTAAAAACCAACCCCAAAAAAAAAAAAAGTCTACCTGCAGGTCTTCTCCCATCTTGCAAGTTTGTCAGGTCTCAGGGTAAGGCCTGTCTCTAATGATGTAATTGGTCCTGACTGCAGACAGGTTGTTAGAAGTTTGTGGGAGTACAAAAAAACCCCACAATTAAGCCAGAATTTGCTCAGAATCCAAGGGCAAACTGCCTCACATAGGAACGACAGAGATTTTCAGATGAAAGCTGGCAGACAGGGAGGGCTGTTGGGCTTCATTGCTTTCTAAGCAAACCCCTGCTTTGGGTCACTTTCCAAGAGCACCAGACAATCTGGTGCCAGAGAGCCGCCTCTGCTGAAGTGCCATCACCACAGCTTGGCAGTGCCACTTACATCTCCAATGCCTGTAACGAGCTGACCTGATGATGTCTGACACACCAGTGCATCTGCCAGGTCGGTTTAAAGAACATCCCTGGCCAAGCCAGTGCCACCAAAGCCAGGGCATGCAAGTCTAAGCAAAGACCACCCTACTGCCAAACCTCTTCCTTGGAGGTTTGATGTAGACAAGCTGGAGGAAAATAAAACATAGGGGAGGCGTCCACTAAGTCAACTGCACTTGGGACATTTTGGAACAGAACTCCATGCTACACAGACTTGTGAGGGAGCTAAGGAGAGCAAGGGTAGGTGCCACCAGGTTAAACCATCCCATCCCAGCAGTGCTTGCACCAGGCTGCTGCCTGTTTACTCCAAACCCATGAGGGATGCCAGCACCCTGGGGCACGGGCACAGCCTCTCCGCCACCACACACGGAGCGGGCGAGGAAGCGTATTATTTTATGCATGCCACCAGTAATTGAGGATTCTGACCTCTGCTTTTCTGTGACTCATATTCAATAAATATTTTTTAATAAAACATGCCTCCGTGGTTTTTTTTAATCCTCAAAGGAGTAATGTTTAGAGCCAGAAGTTGTTAGAAAGGGGGGGGTGGAAAGTTTTGGCCCAGTGTGAATTTAAACCTTGTTAAAACGTATTAAAAGTATGCTGAAGTTCAGATTTTTGTCTTCAAAGTGGTCCAGTACAAACAAAGCCTAACACAGAAAACATTTTCTGGAAAAACTGAAACATTCTTCGAGTTCCTGACGAACAAAGTCATGGGGCTCAGTGCCTGACATGGCTGTATATAATGCAGCCTCTTAGGAGCACAAGAGAAATGATCCAGGGAAGAAGAGATTGATTTCAAACACCCGACACGTCCTCTGTCCAGTATCAGCAGGAACCTCCACTTTCGTTCCCATGACTGGCATTTCCTCTCCAGGAAGATTTTTTTCTGTTGAGTTTATACTATAGAGATTAGCTCGCTGTATATTAATTTCTAATTCACTTAATCATTTTGAAGGCTCACTTCCTTCCTTTGCTCAGACCTTTTAGTGTCACCAAATAAGTTGTTTATTTAAATGCTTTTGTGCCAGGCACAAGAGCTGGCAGATTCATCAGAAAACTCTTCAGAAATAATTAGAATTTGAAATTATATTGATGGGAAATCTATTAAATACTTCCAACCATCAGTCTAAAGTAACCTAAACCAATATTTTAAGCCAGGAAAGTTATCTTAAGTAATACATCCATATTACCATAACCAATTTATCCTCTTGCCCCAACTCATTGTGCTGGTTACACTCCAAAGTGGAGGTTGAATAAACTGTATCCAGGCTTTAAAGCACTTCATCTCTTAGCAATTTTTCATGTGGGCTAGAACCAGGTACGTTCCTTAATTATCCTGAAAACAAATAAGCAACCTAATTAGCAGCAAGCACCTGTGCACCTGCACTTTTCCAACCAGCAGCTTTCCTTGCCCAAAAGAAAGGTAAATAAAGGGAATGAAAACTTCCCATCACAACCAGCCCCTTCTAAAACCCCAGCACAACATTGCTGAAGGAGGCACCACGCATGTGCAACGCCGCTGTTCCTGGCCAGAGCGCCAGCCAGCATTTCAGAGGCAGAAAGCACCCCTCCTCAAGTGCTGCTTTCCAAATATGAAGGGGAGGAGGACAAAGGAGGTTATGTGCCTGCAGCCCAGAGCAGCTCCCACCCTCCTGACGTGCAAAGCTTCCCCCATCACCATGTGCCTGCATCCCTGACCGGTGCTGGATGGGATGCCCTGGTCACTGGCACCATTGGCTTGGCCCATGAGTGGTCTCGTTGGCACTTCCTGGGGTGGTGAGGAGGATGTTGGGAAGGTGGGGAGGAAGGATGCCAAGCAAAGTACCAAGGGCTTGGGCCCCCCCTACACCAGCAAACAGGGATGGATCCAGCAGCAGGACATGCACGGCAAAAATCTTCCTCTGTGCAATGCAGAGCATTCAACTTGGTCAGCAGCAGGGAATAAATAAATTATTATATATACATATACACACACAGAGACACATATTTTACTCTAGCTATTGCCATACTAAAGCCTGCATCCTCAGTTTCTGCCTCCCCTTCAAGAAATCAGCTTGGGCACAGCAAGGAACATTAAGCTTTAGTCTGCACAAAGCAGGGCACAGACATCTGCAACAAAGAGAAGAAAGCCCAAAAGTCCTTTTTATGACTTAAATACTAATCTGACTAGTAAGTCCCTTGATCTAATTAGATATTAATTCTCCCCTTCACAGAAACAAGCTGATTAGCAAACACCAACATAACCCAGCATTAACCTTGCCACCACTAGAAGAAAAATGGCAGGTTCCTCTCTTACGTCTTGACTGTTTGCTGGGTAAAATAAATGACCACCTTTCATTTGTACTAGAAGTTGACTTGTTCTCAAACAAAGCAAACACACAAAGGCCTCAGTTGCTTATTTTACAGCACTGTAAAAGCACGTTTTACAGCTGTGTTGCAAGCAATCTGTACTCATTAAATTATCACTCTGACAGGCTTCCTGTGAAAAGCTGTCAAACGCAAACATTTTTCACAGATGACAAATCATACTTTGCCGGTGCTCTCCAAGACGCTGCGCTCTGCAGGGATGGCAGGGTCTCTTTCCCCTCCAGTTATCTTGTTTAAACTCTCAAAACAAGGGCTGGCCCCTCTGTCGACAAGCAGATATAAGCAAACATACCGCCTGAAAGGGCTTCACAAACTGACCTGCAGGAATAGCACGTGGCTTAATGGTCTCTTGGTTCTCCGAGCTAAGGGCAGAGCACAGAGAGAGGTCTGAGTTATGTGGAGAGAGCAGATTAGACAAGGCTAATCAAGCTGTGGTCCAACCCAATGCAGGGGACAAGCCCACATTTTACTGCTTCAACCCATCTCAGCTAAGCCCCGTTGATGCAAAGTCATGCTGGGTGATGCTCAGGAGGACAAGCACAGGGGTGAGGGTACCAGTGCCAGCGTTCACAGAACGCAGTTGAGCTGCTTGGTGGGATGAGAGACACAAAAACCTTTCCTAATGCCAAGAAGAAAGTTTAAAATTTGTCTTCATTGCAAAATGAATCTGTGGACACTATGGGCTTTGATGCTCAAAGGAAGATGACATTTCCAATGAATTTGGCTTTCAGAGACTGAAAAGGCAGCAATTTGCAGCCAGGCAATCTGCAGCTCTGGGGCCTGTTTATTCTTTTAACACATTTTAATTTCAGGATAGACTTTCAATGCCCAGCACTCAGGGAAAGCCTGGAGATGTCATGAACCAATAAGAAAGACTGGATGTGACATATCTAGTATTGCTCTGCAGCAGAAGACCTGGGGAAAGAAAAAGAATACTTCTGGTTCTGAACTAACCCTTACATAAAGAAGCACAGTGTGAAACGTAATCATAGTTACTTGGCAATTTCCCTTTTTTCCAGGTAATAAGATGTATTACCTGTTTGCAGCTGGAGGGCAGACCAGCCCTACCAGTAAGCCAGCACAGGAAAACACTGCACCTTCCAAGGTGCTTCTGCATGACATGGGCTCCCACTGCCAGGGTAACTCAAAAAAATTAACTAAGTCCTTCTTACAAATTGCAGATGAATGAGGTTCTTGTAGCTCCACCCACAGCGTAAATCCCACCTCCAGACTATACATCCACTTCCTTGGATCCTTGTACTCAGGATTAGTTTTGACCTCAGATTCACAAGTCTCACCTGAAAATATCTTGTTTTTAAGGTAAGAAGAGAGGTAATGCTTTCCTATTCCTCAAGCGAACATTTTCAGGTATCTTAAGAGTGGGATTTTCATACAAGAGGGCTTTTGATGAGGAGAGCCCGCTGCTGTAGGGCACAGTCCTACCTCAGTCAAAGGCATCTCTCCTGGAAATCAGACAAACCCACCAAAGGAGCACAGCTCCTG
The DNA here is from genome assembly GCA_022605575.1 of Laterallus jamaicensis coturniculus. Lineage (NCBI taxonomy): Eukaryota > Metazoa > Chordata > Aves > Gruiformes > Rallidae > Laterallus > Laterallus jamaicensis. The sequence goes on from JAKCOX010000014.1 coordinate 18,845,013, forward strand.
CCTTCACCCACAGGCAGGTTTGGCATTTCCCTATGAAGGCTGGTGACAGAGGAAGAAACAAGAAAACTACCTGGTCTAAGCAGGACCAACACACTGGTGTCCTCTGCTCCTGCAGCCATGCCCCAGGCAGTGACTGCAACCCAACTCCTTTGGGTTGAATCCAATGCTGACCACTGTAGAAACACAAAGTTTTGCCTCAAATTTCCCTATCTTCAGGAACAGAACACATTTATTTCTGAGAATAATTTCACAGAGAAGCACTGCACTCTACAGCATCTCGCTTCTCTTCCGGCAGCCACAAAGACTCAAACCATAAGCAACCTAAGGTCCAGCACCGAAACCCCGCATTTTGTTGGGCAGAAGAAACCTTAACTGTGGTGCAGGAAAGGCAGAAAGTCCTCGCCAAGAGCCCAGCAAGGCCACTGAGCCAACATGCTCTCCACAGATACCCATCCATCGGCCACGTTCAGGTGTGCTAGTGTCCTTCCAAGAGGAGACCAGAGCTACCACACACCCTTCTGCTCTCAACCGTGGCTGGACATACAGTATTTCCCATACATCAGGTTTGCTTAGTTTAGAGTTGTGTTTCCAACTGGCCTTATTCTGTTTGAGATTTCCAAATTAACTATGCAAACAGATCCCAGGTAGACATGCAATTACTCCACACACCTTAAAAAACAAATAAAACCAGACCCAAGCATGCAGAGGGAACACGCTGAATTTTTATGGGCACAATTAATTAGTTTCAGATAATTTGCCACCCAGCTTTTTGGGTATACTCTTAATACACTGTCCAGATTATGATTAATTAAGGACCGTCTGTCTTACCGAAACCTTTAATTTGCTTGTCTGTACAGACAATTACACTTTGCAGTGTGTACAGGAGAACACTGCCACAAAGAGATTAATTATATTTTTCTCATAAAATGGTTTACTCCTAAAACATCCACACCAGCAAGATGGATTCCCAAATGCTCTTCCCTGAGCCCTGGCCCTGAAGGTTGTGCTGAGGATGGACCAGCGCCGGCACCGTCCCAGCGCCTTCGCAGATGCGCATCTGTGGATGCACGCTCCACCCTGCAGCTGCTTGTACCATGCAAAGCAAAATTCAATCCAGGCAGAAAGAAGGAATTTAGGGGGGTGGCGGGGGGGGGGTAGGGGAGAGATGAGTGTTGCAAAGCTCTTTTCACCTCAAAGGTGAAGCGATCCGTAGCCACACTACCTAGGAAAAGGATCTCTCTTTTTTTTTTTTTCCTCCTAAATGTGCCTCATTATTTTTAATATGCCTCCGCTTCCTTTATTGCATCCATCACATTTGTAATTTCCACCAGGGAAAAACAAACTGGAGCTTAACAACCTTTTTCCAGAAGTGTTGAGAAACCGATGAATACATAGTGTTAACACATTTATTGAATATGAACTCAGGAAGGGCAGGGCATATCCACAGGCTGTTTCTCTATCCTGTTTTCAAACATGTGTTAGCACTTAGTGACATGGGAAGAACTCTTCCACGGAGTCTGAAGAAGTACAGATTTAAATCGTGCCAGTGTCACAGCAACAGCCCTGACATTGGGAAGCTTGGAGAGATGGAAGGGATCATCTCCCAAAGCTTTGATTACTGGAAGGTTTCAAGATGATAACAACAACTGGGCTGCAGCCTCAGAGAAGGAAAAGCAGCCACCAAACCTAGGATTTCTAGAACTTTGTGATTCTGGACAGCCCAAGAACATAACCTTCACTGGCACCCTGGGGCTGGCAGGACCCTAGAAGAGCAGGGAAGGAGTTTACACATAGTGTGAGATCACCAGCATCACACTGAGACCGAGCTGGGAAAAGGAATAAGAAGCAATGAAGGAGTGGGGGGAACAGTATCATCATCTGTAACTCAAGAAGCAAATAGCAGCACAGCACATCCTGCTACATGTAAGAGACATCCCATGAATTAAGAAAGGAATGAGAGCAGAAATGCCCTTGATCCCCTCCTGGTCCATCCTGCTTTGCCCCATCCCTCACAGCAGCCCACCTTTCACAGCCTCCCCATCCCCATTTCCAGGGACCACGACTGCTCACATGTCCCATTCCGGGTCAGCTACAGTAAGTTCCTCCTGCTGATCCCACACTGCCTCCTTCCCAAACAGCAGATCCTTCAGCTCTTCCATCCTCCCCTTTGTGGCCACGACTCGACAGTCGTCTTCCTCAACACACCTCCCTTGCTCTTGCTTCTTGCCCCTCCATTTGCTCACTCTTCCCTCCACCACCACCACCCCCAACCATCTAACTTTCACCAGATCCATTCCTCAAATCTCAATTCTCAAACACATCTATCATTTCTTGGCTGCTTTAGCCTTCTGACCCAGGTCCATTTGGGACCAGCACGCCAACTTCCCACCACAAATGGTAAACATCACCCACAAAACCTGAAAGCGAGCTCTTCCCGGCTGCCTCCTGGACAGCCCCATTCAGATGAGATTTCTGGGACACTCACTAAGGTATTTCACACACATGTATTTTTTTCCAAGCTTCTCCTCCTATAGCTGCTGTTGAAGAGCTCAAGAAGGAACAGTGCTGCTGAACAGTGGGAAGGGCTGTCTTGTTCCTGTTACCTCAGTTCCCCTCATCATATTTGCACCAAGAACTCTTCCAGCTAGGACCACATCTCTAACTTGTTCATCCAGCATTCTAAGTTGGACACTAAGACACTGCAGCATCTTTAGCCCTAACAAAATAGCTCCAGCTCTGCACTGGTGGAGCATTACACCCCCAAACCCACCACGAGACCCCAAAACACCAACTCAACAGGCACACAGGGGAGCAGCTTGCAGAACTCCACAAGCGGTCAAAGCCCACACATAGGCTAGGTGGCAGGAAGGAGGAAGAGAGAATCAGTTGAAACAGACAATAGCTTATTGACTGGTAGACAGCAATTAGTAACCAGAGAGTACCAGGCATCTTCCTGTAGCTAAGTATAAAGTGTGTTGCCCATATCTTTACTTTGGGGGGGGAGGAGGGGAGGAAAATATCGTATCACAAACCTGTTATCAACAGGAAAACTGCTTGGACAAATACCAGCAGAAGACTGATCCCTCCAAGCCTCTAAAGAAAGTAGCTTTGCCTATTCATAGGTAAAGTCTTGGAACACTTACAAAATGTGACCCTTTTTTTATTCCCTACCTACAGGGCAGGAGGCCTCACACGCACACTTTGAGATCTCCTTCTGAGATAACTTGACCTCAGGATCTTTCTGAGCCTCCCAAAACTGAGGTCTGGTCCCCAACACAATCAGATGAGCATCACCCTCCTTAATGAACACCACAGTAGTTTTTGTACCTCCTTTTTAAGCTCAGCTCTCAGCTGGAGAGGAGCCAGCTAAAAGAAAACAAAGAATAAACAAACTTCCACGCACAGACAGCAGAGACAGCAGACAATTTGTTTCATTACTGCTGCAGTGAATGGGAAAGCACAAACAAAAGCCCACAAGTGGGATTTTCTAAAGGAAGTGTGTTGGTGGTTGCTCCCTCCTGCTTCTCCTAAATCACTCCATCCCAAACCCGGGCAAGCACTGGTTTGAAACCAAATCTGAAGGACTGTCTCTCAGCAGAAGCCAAGCTCTGCTTCTGCAAAATTTGAAGGACCTTCCCACCATTTACTGCACTGGTTAGCATGAGTTTTGGTGCTGGAGAGGGAAGAAAAAGGCTGCACCTTCATTTAGACGTGAGCACCAGCAGATAGACAAAGCCACTCTATTATTTCTGTTAACAACACTGTCATCATCTTGCTAGAGGATGCCTTGTAATGATAGAGCTCTCTCCACCACACAGATTCATTCAGAAGCACAAACATCACATGGCTCCGGCACAGCAAGTATCAAAGGTCCACCACCTCTCCAGCCTGAGCACTCCTGATGTGCCACAACACCCAGAGCTGCCTCCAGCAGAGACAAACGTGCCAGCAGCCAGGACTAACTGCACGGTCCCAGGCACTATGGACACGGGAGACCCCAGCAGACAAGCAGGGCAGGAGCCCGGGTCTCTGCTCTTGCAGGCAGTTTCTGATAAAAGAGTTAATGCGAGATGAAGGTCCCAAAAGGGCAGTTATTTTGGTAAGGCGCAGCACCCCGATGGTCTGCCAAATTCTAACTATAGGAGCGGTGGGCTGAGCACCTGCACAGCTCATCTTTCACCATTTGCCTCTGCACTGCCCAGAACAGCGGAGATGAGACCACCAAAAGCTTTCCCTCATTCTCCGGTCTCAATCCCAGTTATTAATAATTCCCAGTCACATGTCCTCCACACCTAGATCCTACCTGTAGACAGCAGCTGGAAAACAAGGCTTATCTGAATCAAGACATAAGCTTACAAATACAGTTTTCTTCAACTATTTTAACAGAGATTGGAAGTAATTTGGGGAAGGACACAACCAAGTAGCTACCTGGACTTGGACACAAACCAATTCTCAGCAGTAAATTGGTACTCACGCACCCAGGAGTAACACAAAGCTTATGCTAGAAGGCCAATGGCACCCTAGGATACTTCAAGATGCTTGGCATGATCACAGTTCATAGCTGTAGCTACTCTGCCCAACACAGCCAGGGAGCCCACAAACAGGGGGTCCCTCTCCAGAACTTCTGCCCAGTTCCTGTGCAGAGGGGTGTGTGCACCATGGTCTCAAGGATCCCTGCCAGCTCCTACTGCTTGGGTTTTGGTTTACATTTCTGTATTTATCTTAAATGCTAATGGGAAACTCGGAGGGTGTGGATGGGAAAGGGGGCTCTCATATTTAATATCTCCCCAGAAGCAGGCTCAGGCTGTACCATTTTGTACAAACCGTTCAGTCGCTCAGGCACTGGGAATGCCAAACCTATGCCAGGCTAGGATGGATCATAGGAATCTCACATTCATCTCCTGTACATAACCATCCCTGTACAACAAGGGCTGCAGAAGCTTGCTCACCTTCCCTAAACTCAAAGAGCACAGAAGAAAGGGACAAGATTTAGTTTAAGGGCAACAGCACAAGCACTTGTGAAATGCAGGGGCAGGAGAACAAGCAGCTGCTTGCACAGCAGCCACCTCTTCTGAGAGATTCAGGAGGTGTCTTTACTAATAAGAGCATCTTATCTAGAAAGCAAGAGACTAGCGGAAACGCTGAAGAAGAGTTACGAGCTACGTCTGTCCCTGCTCCAGTTCCACAAACAGCTGAGCAATTTCCCCAAAGCCCTGCTTGGCTAGCACAGAGGCCAGCATGGAAAACTTCAGCCCGGAAGGGCAAAAGAGGTGAAAGTTCGAGTTTAATAAATGGGACGGAGCATTTATACAGTCTTAATGTCACCATTAATCCTATTAATGTTATTAATCCCTGGGAGAGGGAAGGGGAGGGCAGTAACTGGTAAAGATGAAACAAAGCAAAGGAGATTTTAAACATTTCCCTTCTCTAATTTTTAGGTATTTTTTAAGCCCTGACTGTTTTAACAGCTTCTGTGGCATGAGATGTCATCACAGTTGCACAGCTTTGTGCCTTTCCCACAACTGTCATTGTCACGGAGGGAGATGCTTACGTGGCCAGAGAATCTCACACACCAATTTCTCAGCAAAGCCCCTGCACATGTATCAGAGATCACATGTGCAGGAAGGAAAAACCAGCACATCTTCACCCTGAAACCACCTAGCTATAGGCAATCTGACAGCTCCCAAAGTATTTCTGATTTTACTAGGGAGAGGGGGGCACACATTACCCTTCCTGCCCCACTGGGATCGGGCTAGTTGTTTAAACTGGAACAGGAGAGAGCCCCAGGAGCACACAGAACCGTACTGTTAGCAAATATTTAGACAGGATATGTAAGATAGGAGACTCCAAAGCTCCAGTCCTCTCTCAGTGTGTGCAAACCAAACCCACGCAGGAGCATCTGATGCTGTCACATTACACGTTAGCAGCCGAAATGGTTTCTGGTCAGCCCTTTGGGGACGGATAATCAGCAGCTTGTTCCATGCTCCCGATTAAGAGGAGATAATCCATTTCTGTACGGCTTTGGTGTCAGATCAGAGCAATTCTGGCAAGGGTTCCAACGGCACACAGCGCTCCAGCAACAGCTGATGCAAACACTCCAAAAGCCACAGGGCATCACAGCCTCCATCCAAAGGACGTGCCGCCACTTTGACTGTCCTTTTGCAGTGGCAACTGCTGCAAAGGTCAAGCACATAAGCGAGGCAGCACAGGTTTGCCTCTCCTCTTGGACCCGAATGTCAAGGCTGAAGGATTAGCAGTCAAAGAACCTGGAACAAAGATTTCCAAAGAGCATGAAGACACTGCTTGCTGCTTAAGCCACGTCCTGGAGTTGCCTTGCACAGCACGGGGATCTCACCCTGCAAGAGGAGCATCTGTCCCACTTGCAGGGACACCAGCTAAATGACATGAATTTGGTCTCTGCAATAACTCTTCTTGTCTGCTCAGTCCCTCTACATAGCCATAGCACAGAGGACTCCTCATTAAACAGAGGATTCCTGTCAGCTTTATTTTCATTTGAATGGATTTAGCAAGGAGGCAGCACTAAAGAGCTCCAAATGCCAAAATCAGAGCTTGGGCCCACGTAAAGGAAGAGCTCTGGAAGGGATTACATGCTTTTCAAATCTCATCTCTAGAGACTGGCATAAATATGCAGATCTCGATTATCTCTCCTCAAGATTGGGCACAACTCAAACGTGCGAGGCAGAACAGACCACAGCTGCCTAATGCTCAAACACCAGGACCAAAGGAAGGCAACACCACACCACAAGCAGCCCACCACTCAGTAGGAGGCTCTTAAAAACAAACCAACAGAACTACCACAGCAGTCTCAGGCACGGCACTCCACAGTTTTTTCAGCAGACCCTAGAGAGCCCGAGAACCTGAGAGGGGAGACTCCTCAACGTTCTCCAGCCAGCAGCAAGAGTGCTGCTGGAAAGGTGGTGCTTCGGCCTCCAGGTGCCTGGGCAGGAGGGAGAGAGGCAGTCATGATTAAAGGTCTTCCAAGAGGGAAATGATGGGGGATGGTAATCAGTTAATCTCTGCTTCCACCCCAAGTAAGATTAAAAATTCTCTGTATCAGCTTTGTCTGCAACAAACCAAGATTGAGATCTGATATCAGCAAATGCTCAAAGATGGGGTCATTAGGCTTTGGGACACACTAAGGAGGTTGTTCATTCTCCTTCATTAGTTTCATACAGAGCAGAGAAACACCCTTCAGGGACAGGCTGGGCACAGTGAATCCAACAACAGGCTCACACCCTCCCCTTCCAGATTTGCCTGTCAAGTGCTTCCAGGGCTAAGATCAGGGTGAGACTGGCACAGGGCATGCAGCAAGGGGCTGAAGGAAAAGCCACACAGCATAGACAAGACACCTTGTACAGGGCTGCCTATCAGTGCTCACCCATTTTGGAGCCCCGTGCTTCGACAGGTATCCAGCTCAGCTTAATATCCCCCTCCGCCATCACACAGCCCTGCAGCCATCTCTCACCCTACAAACAAGCAGACACACCCAGCACTACGTCTGCACCACGTCAGGGATGCTCACACAGTGAACCGTGCACGCTCTCTGCTTTCAAAAACCTCATCGTTCATCTGAGGTGAAGCAGATGCTGTTTCTCCGGTCTCTTTGAAAGGGCTTATCTACAGGCTGGATTTCATTAAGTGTCTTGTTCTGCATTTAATAAGCTTGCAAGTCTAGACACTTTGGTTCTCTCTCTATCACCCCTTTGGGGTACCAGCAGGTAGAGACAACAGAGGTTAAGAGGGAAATATTTAGCTAGCAGATTTAGATGCTATCAAGACGGTTGCGTAATTCCACTTTGACTCATTGCAATTTCATACCCGGGGACTTTTTTGCTCACCCAAGTGCCAATCCTTTTCAAAAGATATGCACTGCTGCCTGCAGTACAGAGGGGTCCCTGGGAAGTTTAGGGCACAGACTTTGGGATATTAGTAGAAAATTCATGTTGAACCAGTGATCAAAGAAGAGAGAAGGTGGTCCAGGGGAGCTGTGCGGTGGAATCACCCTCTACTGCCAGAGGGCAATGATGTAACAGCAGAATGAAAGTCTCAGCAACCCAGCCTACCTGACTTCAGGTATTTCCATGTGCAACCTGATGTCACCTCACTGACCCAGCCAACAAGGACAACCCAGGCAGGAGCCTGACCCCTTTCCCTCTGCGCAGGGGTTGCAGTGACCGGGAGCACCGAGGTGCCTGCCAATCCCCATAGGAACTGCCATGACCAAGAGCTCAGCATCAAAACAGAGAGGTGCTGCTCAGACCTCAGGTGGGTGCTGTGCCTCGTGCCTGGGCATAGACTCCAGCTCTTCACATGAGACGTTCTCGAAAAAGGCACCTGGCTGCCAGGTGGCAATGCTGGAAGGGTAGGTGCCAGCTACTGCTGGAGAGAGCTTCTTCCTGCAGCTCCCACAAGCAAGGCATGCTGAGGCTGACGGATCCCGTGAGGTACCGCTGCGGATCCGAGGGCAATGCTGAGACCAGTCATTTGCCTATCAGTCAGCAGTTCACATCACTCGAGCAATGGGAACTCAGCTGAGACGTCATTTGTTTTGCTTCTGACCCTGCATCACATTTGAACCCTTGGCCTCCACACAAAACCAGCTCTGTACTTATCTGCTGCTCTGCTTAGCCCCAAGTGAGATGGATACTAATCCTGTTGGCTCACAACATGCTGGGAAAGATCAGCATTTTTGTGGATCAGGGCTGCAAGATGCACACGTTACAGTTGCACACGCTGTGGGGATGTACCAACAAAAACTAACTGCAGCATCACATTAAGAGCAAACTGCTTTTTTCAAAAGACTAATCAGAAAGAAAGATATCTCTCTTTGGGAAACAGCAGCCATAATCAGCACATATTTCTCTCTCATGGGATTGCAAAACAAGGCATGCTCTGCCCTCTGAGCTGTGAGTCATGAACTTCCCCAGCAAATGGGGAGGCAGAGCAGAACAACTGCCCAGAAAACAACAGGATGGGGGTTTTTTACATTTCACCCCAAGGAGAGCAAGTTCAAGGTCTCTGCACTTACCATCAAACTTCTTATATCGGGAACTAAACATGGTTTGTAAGTGATTGCTAAGCTCTACAACGGCGTTTCTGAAGTCGTGTTTACTCTGCTGACTGTACTTCTCCTCCATTTCTTGAGAGCAGCATGTGTAGCCTTGCGAGCAGACTTTCAAGTGGTCACCTGAAAAGAGAAGAAAATATCTCAAATTAAAAGGATTCTCTATGCAAGGGCAAAGAGGTGGGTTTGTGAGGCAGGGGATTGTGAGGACCCAGAGCATCATCTCCTCCTCCCACAATGACCCTTCCTCACTGTGAGCACGGGACCAGGGTCTGGCATAACAAACTCTGATTCTGCAGAAGAACTTTATAGCAACACATTGGCACCTTGCCCTTCTGCAAGCATGTTAAAAAGTGTCCTCTTATTTATTCAGTTAGTAAAGGGAATAAACAAATAGACATCTTGCACCATATAACTTGAAGAACCAGCAAATTGACTTGCATACACCATGCTGTCTTTGACAAAGTTTTAGCTGAGTATTTTAATAACTTCCAATTCATTCAGTTAATACACAATGCAGTATCTTGGCAAGAAGGACCACTGCTACTGATAAATCGTTTTTCCCTGCACACATCCCTCCCCACCTCCAATTATCAGAGGACAAGTAACCTCTAAAAAACCCCCAAATAAACAAAACAAAAACCCCACCCTGTTATCACTGATAACAAAATGCACTGGATTTATGCAACGGCTCATAAAAAGGCTTCGCATTTCCCAGCTCTTCATTTTACACTTTTCTGTCATCATTCCAGGTGAAACTGAGTGTTTGTTTTTAGAGAATTCAAACAGATTTGTGTTCCTTCACCCTTGAAGGTAGTTCTTTCCTACAAGTCACCTGTCTCAAGCTGGCTGAAGCATCAGAACACTTTTCCGTATCTACCATAGCTCCATCTCAAAATTTCACAGGCAATCTACAGGATCTGGCCCCACAAAACTTACTTTTAGAACATCTCATTGCAGCGTGCAATGAAGCTGTCCTCTTCTAGCATCACTAGCAAAACACTGAGGTCAAGTTTTGTGGGCCAAGACAAACCCCAACTGCAGCTTCTCTGACAGGTCCCACAATGCAGCACCACTGCAGGCAGGTGGGCTGGTGCTAAAGTGGTTCAAACTTGGGGAAACTGCACAGATCTTTGTCAATGCTGAAGATATAATCAAAACAAGCAGCTAGGATGAGAAACTCATCCTTCCAAGTCAGTTGGTATTTTAAAAAGACAGCCTACATGTAAGCTGCTCTCCTCTCCCGTTTCATGCCCCGCTGCCAAACCTTATCCTTCATCTCAAGGAAGCAGATGGAGAAGCAAAGGCTCTTCCCTACCTGCTTGCACACTGGAAGTCACCAACAACCTCCAACCGCCAACGAGGTTCAGAGACCCACTGCCAGAGCTGCAAAGGGCTTATCAGCCCCTCGCACAGAAAAGAGCCATGTCATGACAGGCTGTAAACCGTGCACTTACCAAGAGCCATCCTACCTGATAGGACACCAAAAGTGGGTTTAGAGACCCCAGAGCATGTTTTGCACAGCGTTAAACAAAGGCTGCCCCTGATTAGTGCATGCAGCTGCTTCTCTGCCTGCCTTGTGCAAGACCTCATGACATCATCTTCTGCCCAGCTATTGAACCCTTTGCATGGCTTTGCGTGACTTTCTGGCCCAGAAATGTTAACATCTCTCCATTCAGACACTTAAGGATCATTTCAAAATAAGCTACATACAAAATTCCCAAGAACCTATCCTCCTAAATCACTACAGGGTTTGTTTGTTTTCCCTGGCACTACAGAGTCCTTGACCAGCAGATAATTCTGCCACGGCTAATTTATTGCACAAGACTGTCCCCACTGCTCCCGAGTTATGGAAAGCTCAAAGTCTCTTACAGGAAGCAGCACTACTTCGGCACAGCCCTCAGAGAGCACAGAAAAAACTCACTATTGCCTTAAAGATATATTTTTCTTTCAGGGACTCTATTTTTTTCCATCTCAGAGGAGCACTTCCAGCAGCAAACACACAGTGTTGAGGGGTGCAGCACCAAGGGATGCAGCTTCATGTAGCTTGGTAAGTCATTTAGAAGAGGGGAAGACACTCACACAGGAGATCTGGATCTTACACACCAAACCCATGCCAGAGCACACCTCTGCACTCCTCTATGAGCATCCCTTACTAGCAAGCATTAAAAAACCAGAAATGCCCAAGTGCCACCTCTTCATTTCACTCTGAATCTCTCTGCTCTGATACCAATACCTGACTGCAGCTCTCTGACACAATAGGAACCTACAGAAAGAGCTGTGAAGAGGTAATTACAGCTACAGCCATGGTTAGTTTCACAGTCAAAATAATCTCAAAGGTTCTCAAACAGTTTTATTTTCCAAAATTTCTTACAAAGGGGGACTATGTTAGGAATAGTTTTACCTGAAATGCACTTGCTCAATGCTTTCAGTACCGTTTCCACAACACAGGCCTGCCTTTGGTGGGTACAACTTACATCCTTCTCCTTCTTTTGCATGGGGGGAGGCAGGGAGGAGTAAGCATCTATCCTACTTGACAAATTCAAGCTTACTGATAGCAAGGTTTCTTTTCCTAGTAACACTCTGCAGACACTTCTGACTGTTGCCCACAGAAGCCCTGGGATCCCTAAAACAGTGCTTTTAACAGCTACTCCAATTTATTTATGACAGATAAAAGCCTAATGTGCTGCACAAAGACAACTAACAGTTTGATATCTATTTATACTCTTAAACCAAAGTTACCAACCCACCTAATGTTACAAAGCAAAACCATTTCTCTTTGACCCACCTCATCCCAGATTTGCACGGTGCCCCTCTGGGGCACACAAGCAAAGCCAAGTGAGGAGAGCACCACTGATAGTAAATCAAGCTTGCCCAAATCCTATTTGGTTGATCATTAAGACATTACGCTCCAAAATGCAACTCAGACATTCAAAAATGAATGACCAAGCAATCTAATTATGGAAGATATTTCTCAGTCATGTCAGCACTATGTGGTCTTGGCTTGTGATCAAGAATTAGCTCTGTCTGGAGCTCAGGAGCTCTGGCTACACAGTGCTAATCACAGGAGGATGCACTGTGTTACCCAGTGTTAAAATACAGAAAGTTTAGGGACATGGGCTGCTTCTCCTGATGTTTTATGCCACAGTGGGAGACACCAATGGAAAGTCACTTGAAGACACTAGTCTTCTAGTGCAATGGGGGAAATGGGCTCTCCATTTTCCCACAGGGAGGGCTGTCCTTAGCACTTCCACATCTCTGAGATTTCAACCTCTCTCAAGCTAAGTGGCACGCACTGACACAGTTTGCAAGAAATCTCCCATCTTGTCTTCATTTAAAGCCAGCTAGCAGAGCTGATCCACTCAATGTCCATCCACGGCACTCATCCCACATTTGAGTTTGCAGGGTAGTACCATCATGTCCCAGCATCACATTGCCCGTCCAGGAGCTGCACCCATAGCTGTCCCTTCAGCAAGTGACTCTGGTGTTGGAAACTACTTACGCCTCCACAGACAGACCCCAAAACACAGTGTCCTCACACAACTGCTTCAAAACACAACAGTTCTACGACCACAGCACGCAGGGGAATCAAAACAACCAAGCCTGGAAAGCAGCACTGCCAGGAGTCCATGTGAACACAGACTACACACATGGAAAACACCAACCTAGAGCCAAGACCAAAGACAACGCTCTTCATTCTTCCAACCAACCCTGAACTCCTCTAAGGAAAAGGAGTGAAAAACACAAGTATTCAGGTACACTTAAAACAGAGATCTAATGTTGACGTGTATTATGTAAAGAACATGCATGGTGTGCGTTCACTGTCAAGGACACATTCAGCAGTAATTATTTCCCCAAGTTAAAACTCATCAAAAAATTCCCATACAAGGCAACTCTTCATCTGCTGTTGGGTGTTAAAGACTCTGCAGCTTTTGTAATTTATCACCATGCGAGCACAGCAAAAAAAAAACCAACCAACTCTGCCACAGCTTCCTTTCAAGTTTGGCTTTTTATTGAGCTGTTTAGCAGGGTGCACAATCATCCTGTTGGAGGTCGCATGGCACAGAGAGCTTAAGCAGCAGAGAACCTCCAAACATCCACTGCATATGCACATCAACACTGCAACTTGTGGCAGATCTTTCCCATCGTCTGTTGCAGCAAGTCTTTTTCTCTATTTTAAATGACATATGAGCAAGGAGACAAAGGAGGACTAAAATCCCAAAAGCAGCTTGCTCCTTGGCTAGTTAGTGGCCCACCTTTGGGGAACAGAGGTGGCAGTTTGGAAATGCAAGGCTAGGAATGCAATGGTACACGATGTCTGTACATCCCAGGAAACGTGCTCAGAAAGGTAATTTTGCAAACTTATGATTCAAGCCATTACAGAAATGCCACATTTATCAGACTCCAGGCACACGGAGTTTCTTCCAAATCAAATAACTATTTTGCAACGTGCTGGAAAACAAGTTTTCATCGAATGAGTAAGTGTGCAAACTCAGGGGCTCTGTGATCTTGAAAAGCAGTTCCCTTCACCAAACGATTTTCCAAGACCTTTTTGAAAATGTTGTTTCTGGAGGTCTAACATGCCTCCCCAGCCTGCTCCTCACCTCAACCAAGCTCACACTTACAGTATATCCACCTCAGCACCAGCTAAACTTTCAGGAGTGGTTTGCTGAGAGGCAGGAGGTGGGTATTTCTTTAAAACACTCCCGTGCACAGCCTAGCCCTTCATTGCAGCTCAGTAAACATGCCAAAAGCAGTTTATGGTCTGAGATGTTACTGCTGGACTTCGGTCCCGCTGAGAAAAGAGGTTGGGCTGGTGGAGGAGCACGAGGCAAACACTGCCAGAGGACTGGTGAGCAAGACCACCTTTTCAGCCTTGCACTCTACCTCTTCCCCCTGACACACAGTGTAGTGTCATCTTTAGCAGAGTTTTATGACTTCCTCTGCACCAACTACCAAAGGAATCCCAGACTGTAATGCTGGGCTCTAATCCGATTTCGCACTAGACTTACCTTCTAATTATCACAGAATATTAGGCTTCCACCCATCATATATAATTGACACACTACTGAGGCTTTACAAAACCCCCAACAAAGATGACAAGAAACACTAGCATCACCTCTGAGCACAGCTCCACTGCTCTGGCCCGATGTTAACAAGGGGCGAGAAGAAGAAAGACATGAGCTTGTGACTGATTCCAGCAGAGTTACAGAGACAGACATGGCTACGAAGCCATCCACCCAATCTGATCACCTTTGATTGGACCCAAAATACCAAAACCTGTCCAGTTTTCCTGGCTACAAAACGAGCCAGAGATGCTCAGCACCTCCAGTAACGGCCCATGAGCTCTTGCTGGTCTGCAATAGTGCTCATGAGCACTACAGAAATGCAGATATTGTCTTGGCATGTAAATATTTCCAGGTGAAATGACACTAAGAGGCAAACACCAAAAGGAGCTGGGCAAAATAGCAACCCTACTGCCTCCTCCCAGGCTGACACACAGGCATCTTGTCAGAAGGCATACTTTTTGCCTGGCATAAGCAGGAAACTTAACTGTTTAGCTGATGACTCTTACCAGAGTCATCTTTTTTCTCCAGGTGGTCAGTCTTCTCTTCTTGCTTTAAAGCAGCACTGCTGTGGGACCTGTGTTTATTTTACTGGGGAGAATACCCCAGTGGAGATGTTCATGTGCCAGCAAGGAAGAGATGTAAAACAGCACTGAGGTCCTGCTAATGGAGGTGATGCATCCACCAAGGGCAGCAGAGTTAGAAGTTTCTAAGCTCACATCCTGCAAATGATGCAGCGCTGCCAGCGTCACCTGGTTGGAGCGTGTCAAACTGGGTTGGGATGCTTGGAGCTGGACCTCCCTCAATGCTCCCAAGCACACAGTGCTATTTCCAGCCTGAACCACTATTCCAACTGCACACTTCCAGGAGAACTGCTTTGTCTTCCATACATCTATCACCATCAGACAAAAAAATGATACACCTCATTTCCAATACGAATGGTTTCCCATCCTAAAGGCCACCATCATGCAGGCAGTCAACTTTCTTTTCTGCCCTTCTCAAAGCGCGCAATTCTCATTGGGATCTCAAACCCAATGGGCACCAAAAGACACAGAGCACCCCACATAGCCAAATCCTCACCATGGAGGCCAGTAGCCAGAATCGTCCTCCATCTGGGCACATGCATGTCAGCCCTTCCGCAGCCACAGAAGCTCTGGACCTGGATTTGACCATCACAGATGCTCATACCCACCCATACCCATCTCGTCCACCCACCCAGGAGATTTTAAACTAGAAGACACCCTTGCACGCCATCAGCTCCCAGAACCGACTGGTAGGGTTATGGAAGTACCATGTGACAGCATACAGAGTATTTAACATCCCGCTCAATTAGCAGCCATTTCATATAAATGGTTTATTTGCCTTATTAACATTAAAGCCACTTGTTTCCCCTGTGCTTCCACTTAGGTTATTAATCAATGTGCATTCCAGTTTTCTGCTGATCACTCTAATGGCACAGAAAAATTCCCCAGACTCACAGAGAAAGCTCAGAATATTGACATGATTTTTTTCCTTTTTGCAAACTTGTCAAGTAGTCAGAATACACCCTTTGATACCCCAACCAAAGCCCTTTCACCTACACTTAACAACAGTGAACTATTTTCAGTCAATCTTTACTGCATCTGTTAACTCAGCTGCTAATCCATCTTGCAGGCGCGGGGAACGCCGGCGCACACAATACCTCAGTGACATACCTCCCTTCAACACAACCAATAATCCTAATTATTTCCATAGTGCGTACCTACAGTTAACTTAAAGTACTGTACACAGCTGAGGTCTGTCTGGCTTCTATTTTTCCATTTTGCTTTGTTGACAGCTTTGGGTTCCCAAATTTACTGCCAAGAGGGTCAGGGACCGAAGAGAACAAGAGAGATTTATATCCATGTGTGTACATTAAGCCAAATGCACATTAGGAACCTTAATTTTCTACTGGAAAGAGCAACTCAGGACACAAAGAGGGCTCTTTCCTTCCACTCATCCAAGTCCAAATTACTACTGCAAAGCTCGTCTTCCAGCTGATGACAGAGCCAGGTCCCTGAAGGACCAAGTCCAGGCAAATGCTGCCTGTTGAGGCCAGCCGGAGCAATTTTGGGTCATCCTTCTGGGGCGGGTGCAAGCCAGGACAGACCTTACCAGTCTCCTAACAGAAGTTTTCAGCCCTCCGTGGCACCCCAGAGTATCATCACTGGTCAAGTGAAGTCAGCCAGCTCTCCCATTGTGGTTTGGGCAATGGTGAGGTTCAGGTGGAGGTCCCCAAGGACCAAAAACTCTGCAGCACACGTGAGCCCACGAATGTGCTCTTTACAGGTGACATCCACAGAAGCACTAGGTTGGAATAGACCTTTGAGATCATCATGTCCAATCCTCCAAGCGAGGAGGATGCAAGATCTCAGATGCAGGTTTTAAGAGTTCATTTAAAGTTAAGACCCTGCCCACCTGAGGAAAAATACCATTGCTGCTTCATTTCCACAGCACAACCAACAATTTCCTTCCTGACAGGGTGGCCCAAATACCACGAGGTTTTACACCCTGGAAAAATATGCCATGATAGAGCAAGCTTTTATTCCAACACACAGGATATTGAGTCAATTAGTGGCACACCAAACACAAACCAGACAGATGAAGATAGCAAACTTCAAAAGAGAGAGAAACCACACAAAGACCTGAATATACAAATAAAGCAAGGGGGGGAAAAAAGAATCCTACATAATTAAACTTATTATTTAAGCAAACCCAGAGAGTAAAACAGCTCTGGTTAACTAGAGGATTCTCCCTGGATCTAGCTAAGACAGAAACCTTCAATGAAAACCAAGAGTTGTTTCTTAATTAAAAAAACCCCAAACACCAAAACAAAAAAAACCCAACTTGACATTGCAGAGCAAGAACTTAGGAAATGCAAATTCTCTTTATTATCACCAAATTCTTTAGGCATGGAATAGCTTTCATAATGCACCTCTGCCAACACGCCCTTATTGAGTGGTGTTACACAACGGATGAGTTACACTGAGAGCTGCCTTCGGTTTTTTTCCACTTCTCTGGTGAGGAGAACGGAGACACCAGGCACAGGAGAGACCTGTCTCGAAGACAGGCCAGCCAACCGGACAGCAATGAGGAAGCCCAATGCCTGCAGTCAGGCATTCTGGGCATACAAAAACTAAAAATAAAAGCAATGATAAAAACAAATGCCTGCACACAGCCAGCAATCAGATTCCAGAATCAAACAGAAACTGTCCACCGGGTTTTACAGGGGTAACCCAAAAAAGCCCCAACCGAGTATCGTTTCACGCAATTAAAGGCGGGGACGAGGAGAAGGAAGAGAATCCATTGGGATCAACAAATCCACACAATTACTGAAGCCTCGGGCACAAGAACAGTAAATAGAAGAGATCTGGCTGGGAGACAGTTACTTTCTTTGTGAGACTTCTCATTTTTTCCTCAAATTCCCCATTAAGAAGGCAAAACAAAGCCAAGAAAACTGCCTGTTTGTTTTTTTCCATAAAGGTTTGGGATATTTGCCAAAAAAACAGTTTCTAACCAAAACAGATTCCGCCACAAACACTGTCTTTCAAACTAGAGTATTTTTCCTTCTTAAGATTCTCTCCCCCACACTTTTCCTCTGTGCTCCACAGACCCTATGCCAGGCACCTCCGGGATGCTCACCAGCGTAGGAAAGCAGCATATCTGGGCAGGCAGGAGAAACAGGAGTACGCCGCTGGCAACCACTTTATCAGTAATTTTGTTGGAGTTTTTCTTCTCAAACATCAATGATTCCAGCATCAATACACAAACCCATGTTTCAGTAGTTTCCTGTGAGATGCACCCAGGCTCACCTATTTGTGCCAGCAGATGCCAGCAGGCTGGTCAAGTCCCAGATTTGGCAGTAGATAAACCTCAAAAGCTTCTTCAACATTTTGAGGTCACACAGCTCTAATGATTCTGGGGATTGTGTTTTATTGGAAAAACCCAAACAAATGAGATACACCCACACACAAAAATTAAAAGCTGTTCATGACTTTGTGGAGGCACTCTGATAAAGATCTCCCCAGCTGAGAGCTGGACAACTATGGAAAGCCAAAGCATTCCCAAAGAGTGGCACCAGCACATTTCAAGGGAAAGTCTGCAGTCCTGATGTGCTGGTACCACAGCCTTGCGATCAAGCCTCCTGGACATCCCACCTTTTCAATGTCACCAGCTATGCAGGGGCTTGGCAAAAGGAAAAAGTTTTCCAGCCTGCAAAAGCAAAACCAAGCATGCACAAGGCAGAGCTCCCATTTCCATGTGCTAAAGTCCACCAACAGGAATAAAAGTACTGAAGGCATGCAAACTGGCAGCTATGACCCAAGCAAAAATTTTAAAAAGCCCCAAAACCTAAAGATGGTTTTAATTCCTTAAATAAGAAACAAAGCTTGTGAAATTCAGCCACCATTTCCTGTTTTCGACTTAAAATAAAATTAAAAAAATATTCTGGGTTTTCTACAAACAATAATCCAATCTATAAATTGGAACTCAAGAGAGATGTTAATCAACTTCCAGAAAGATTAATTCTCTGTTGCAGGATCCAAAATAGGTACCACGGAACCTGCGGCAATTTTGAGAGCTGGCACAGAAGGGAAGGAAAAAAGGGTTAAACAAATAAAAACCAAACCCCACCGAAACCAAACCAAAACACAACACCCAGCTGCAAACAACTACAATGAAGGGCAGTGTACAAATAAACATGCAAATATCTGGGAAGTAACAGGGTGATGTTTTTCAGCCATAAGGACACAGACCTTCAGCCTGCCTTGGGTGGTTTTGGGCAGGGATGACAGTGGGTGGCATACAGGGGCTCAGCAGAGAGCCAGGACCAGCCAGGGCCACCCCAAAGTCCTAGGTGACATGGACAGAGGATCTTTTGCTCTTTTGCAAACTTTTGCTCCCCTTGTTTTGACAGCAAAACCCATGTAAGTCCATGCAGCTGCCAATGGCAGGGCTTACTTCCCACCCTGCAAAGGCCGCCTGGACTTTGGACCAGTGCACCAAGTGCTTATTCCCTTCCTCCTGCTGCCCTGCATGCCACCGGAAGCCATGACACAGCACCGAAGTGCCACCGACACCTGGGAATCCCACTCTGGGGTGAGGGGAGCAAAAAGCAAACCAAAGCTCCACACTGAGGAAAACAGCCCATCTTCTCATTTTGCTTAGCAGCCCCTCCTTAGGTTTTCTTTGGTTTGGTTTTGGGGGCAGAGAGGGCAGGAGTTATGACTTCCGGTAATTGAAAGTATAAGCAAAAAGATAAAAATTTTTACGGGTTCAGGTGTAACAAAGTCCAGCTTTAATCTCAAAGTTTGCTCATGCCAGGAAATCAGGCACCCTCCCATGCCTCTGAACATCCCCATTGTTCCCCAAGGAACCCCACAAGACAGAAAGCTGAGTTTTGGACTGCTGCTATCAGGAACGGCTAAAATACAAGGGCCAAGGAAGAGCGAGTTCCCTTGGGCATGGTGCCCATCCATACCTGCCAGGAGCCTTGAGCCCTGCCCAGCTCACAATCACCACTGACTCCCCTCCCTTGCCACTGAGGCAAATACCAAGGTATGTGCCAGGCTGGTAAGTGCCTGACCCCAGCATTTAGATGAGAGCAACCAGGCAGAGGCCTGGTTTGGAAGAGATCAGTTTTCATCCAGCCCATGCCCCATCTGCCCTCACTAGTGTGCTGCCAGCCCGGAGGGTCCTGCTGGTACTCATGGCACCATCATCCTTCCATCCACCAGTGAGACCACATGCAAACTTCACTTTCATCCAGGTAGGGACAGACCTTCCCCAGGGTACAGAGCAAAACAGGTTTAACTCTTTTGGTCTGGCTGCCCAGCTCCCTCAGGTCCTGCTTGATTGATGGGCAGCTCCAGGCAGCATTTCACACCATTATACCTCACTGAGGACCAACCTTGAGGGCCTTTACCCCCAAAATCCCCCCATATTCAAGCAGAGGGATACCTGTGACCTTTCTACAAAGACTGAGTATCCAGCCTGGCCTATGAGGGTCAGACCTTCAAATTACCTCCAAAAGCATCACACTGTTCCTCAAAACAAACCCACTGACACACAAAGTCCTGCAGTAAGATAGGCCTCCTACCAGCCTTCACTCAGCCCCAGGATGAGTGTTTAGAAGCTGGAGACATCACACACAAAGCCAGTTACACAACACCACCAAAACAAAAGCCCAGCAAGAATCATTCACTTATAAGATGCTCCCCAACTGCAAAAATATTTGCTTCAGTAGCCCTGAAGTATTTAAGGAACAACCTTTTTTTTAAAAAAAAGCCCACCTTCCACCCCAATCCTTTATTTTCCATTGCTCCATAAAGCAACTAAACCAACCCAAGTCCTCCACGAACAGACCCCAACTACCAGACTGCCCTTGCAGAAGAGAGGTGCTCCCCACGTGGCCACATCCCACCACCCCTCGTAGGACAATTAGCCTTAATCCTCGTTAGTTCTGTACGTTTCCTTTAAATCCTGTTACCACATTCCTCCGTGCACTCGAGCGCAGCTCAGCCAGCCTCTACTATGGCGGCAGTGACGGGTGACCCCACGGTGCCTCCCGGCTCCTGACCTGCCAGAGCCGGACTGGTCCCAAGGGCTGCAATGCTCCCAGACTAATCTATCTTCACTGATTAGTTCTTAATCGGGAAGGCAGATGTGAACGAAGGGTGCAGATGAAAAGAGAAAGGGGGGGATGGGGGTTAAGCAGGTAAAAAAAAAAAAAAAAAAAAGTATTTTCTTCAAGGAGGTTCCCCCCTCTGCTGCTTTAGGAGACAACTATGAAAACCTTGTCCAAAAGCAGCGTTTGAAGTCTAGCTACTTTCATATTTATAACATTTGAGTCACTCCAGAAAACCTCCGCCAAAGCAGACTGAGTTGGACTACTACATTCATTTATTTTGGAAGTTTATCCAAGCCTTTGGTTAAAGATAAACAACACGCCTGGATGTGAGAGAACATCAGAGTGAGCTGCCAGAGCAGTGGGGAGCTTCCACCGGCTTTGATAGCACCAAGGCACAAAGATGGTATCAGCACGACCCAAAATGTACCTACTCCTTCCTGGAGAGGCATGGGGAAAGCACTGGGAAATTACTGCCTGTCCTTGGGAAACATTCTTGCCATACTAATATTATGCAAAGGATTCAGCTTAGAAATCTCAGGCACAATCAAGGCATTTAGACCCGCATCATTAATGTCCAACAGTTAATACGTTGGAGCTCTAATTCCTCTGTCTGTGAGTTTGGGGGTGTCAAATCTGTTTAAAAAATATATACATATGTATTACAGCTGCTGCATTGAGCTGTTCAGAATGTAGGAAGCACCTTCCAGTCCAAAGCACACTGAAAATCAGAAGAAAAACCGGTTTTTATCAGGTCTCCACTGACCACCAAAGCCAGTAAGCACATCAGTATTCCTAAACCAGCTTCCAGCAGGGATGTGGAAAAAAAAAAAGTGATGGGTAACACATCTTAACAGTCAATATTTTTTAACATGCCCAAGGAAAACCCTCCATAAACCCAAAGTTTTACAGAGAGCAATTCTCTCAAGAGCACCTGCACGTCAAGACTATGTTCAGAGCTTGCCACCCTCCTCTCAACTTAAATTTTAAGGCAATAGCAACACACACACACAAAAAAAGGGTTTTTCTTGGGAAAAGCTGATCCGAAAACACATGGTGAACATATTGCCAAATTTGAGAGACACCCCGAAAGAGCGACAATGCGAACTTTTGGGACTTCAAATAAACAAATTTGAACTAATCAATCTGCAAAGTCTGTTTTCTATTTGTGGCTTTGGGTTTGCTGTTTTATGTTTCTTTTTTTGGTCTTCGCTGTTTGTTTGCTTTCAATTACCCAAACCCCTCCTTATCCTAACCTCTAAAACTCGCTGTGCCGTGCCGGCCGGGAGGCAGGCAGTGAGACACCATAGTCATGCAATCACAAATGTGAGCTGGAGGATGCTCCTTCTTCAAAAGCCACTGGTTTTGCTCTCAAATGAACTTTGTTTTCCAGCACGTTCCCCCACAGCAAGGGTGTAAGGATCACAAAGGGTAAGGCATTGGCAGCTTGGCGTCCTCTCCTCTGGAGAGGGGACTATTTGCTGTTTCACAGGTCATCAGGAGGTAACAAGCAAAGCTTACCAGATGTGGGTTTTATCACCTCAAGTGGAACTACTATTTTCTTTATGGGAACCTTGGTTTTTAAAGGTTTTTATCAGATCACTGTGATTACAAAAGCTTCACTTACATGCTCAAAAAGCTCCTATAAAACCTCTAGTTCAACGTTTATTTGGTCTAGGTGGTTTTCAACTTGAGGGGAATGACTTGCAGACACAAGTAATTTGTCCTATAAGCTCTGACTGACTAGTCATTCGGTGCCTTCGAACCGCACCTGCCTTCTGAGCAAAATTCCATCAACTCACTGACCAAAAGATGTTCTTTTAAGAATATTTTAAAAGGAAAAAAGAAGGGGAGGGGGGGGTGTGGGGAAAAAGCTTGCAGCAAAAAGGAAGTTTCAATTACTTTGTGAAATCAAGCAGAAAAATTAAGATCCAAGCAAACTTTATTAGCTCTGACAAGCAAATGCTGATGCCTTTGTTTCCAATGTGCGCAAAACTTTTACTGAAGAGGGGGGGGTGTATGTCTGCTTTTGGGTTTGATTTCCCCCCTCCCTTTTAAGCCACAGAAATATGCATTTTTTTTTACAACACACTTTGCTACAACAGGGGTTTTGTGAAGATGTTTGAGTGAAGGAACTGGCACAGAGCTATCACAAAGCAGCTGATTCTTCTCTAAGCATCCACCAACTTCATGACCACATTTATCTGTGGAAAACTCACATTAATAAGCCCTTCCCCTGCTTGCAGAGCTTGCCAAGGACTTAACAGTGCAGATAACTTCAGGTTAAGGGACTCCAGAAGGAGATATGCAAAAGGCCAGATTTCCAGATGCATTCTGCAGCCATGCTGGCTTTTTGCTTTTTTTTTTTGGAGACACTTTGGCTCTTATGAAGCATTTCATATTCAGTTTGTGGTCTGTATTCCAGGGGCGACTGGAGGGGTCTGTGGAAGCACACACATAAGCAGTGGTCTGAAGCTGGTGATGCAGGAGGCTGTGGCCACCCTTCCCCTTGAAATTAAGTTTCAGAGGTCCTGTGTGGTAAAATAGTTTGGGAGAGCTACACTGCATGCTGCCCCGCTCAGCCCTATGCGAGTCCTGCTGAACAAACCACCTCCTCTGCCAGAAACCCTCCTGGTCATCATATCCCTAACAGCCGGTACGCTCCAAGCTGGTAGAGAGCTTATTTCACTGCCATCCCATCCCACCTCACCACCAAGGACCAAAAAGTCTCATTTATTTAGAAAATAAAGTTCAGTCCAAGAGCACGTCCTGAGCAGACATAAATGAGACTTCAGTTATAAGCAGAAACTTTTCCACAAGACATTTTCATAACAACACGGAGACCGTTTGGCATCAAATAGAAGGCAGAGCATTTGCACTGCCTCATGCTTGCAGCTCCCTGGCTGTCCCCCCAGTTTAGCTCAGTGCAGGATGACCTTCTCAGCCTGACACCAGCAAACCCCTTTCCACCAAAAGCCAGATCTCCAGCCTGTTCCAGTTTTAAGACCAATATTATAGCTGGGAAGGTCCCACTGCAAAGAAGCTTTCCAGAATTGGAGTCTGGAGGAGCCACTGCCATTAACCCAGAGATGCTTCTCCAGAGCATCACAGCCATCCCTCCATTTTGAGTTTATCTGCAGGAAACCACACTACATCTCACTACGTAGCTGAGCACTACCAACAACACCCAATAAAGCAGCACATCTGACTCACGCTGCCTTTTTCAGCCTTGCCCACAAAAGCACATAAAGGCTTTTCTTGCTTCATCAGTGAGCCAGCAAAGTTGCCAGCCCCTCACTCCAACCTGCCTTCCCAGCAAGGAAGGCCTGAGGTGATGCTGCTCTGCCCCATGGGTTTTTCTGCTCACCACTGTAGAAACAGTTCCTAAATTTGAGGTGGACCAGAAGATGACACCAGTTAAAGGTGTTTCAGAAATAATTAACTCACATCAATCTGATGCAAACCAGGGTTGGGGAAACAAGCCCAGATGAAGAGCTCTGGAAAGGACAGCCAGCACGGCTCCTTCTCACAGCAACTGCTTCACTGCAGCCAGAGGACCAAGGCATGCACATGTGCCTGCACATCCCCTCCCCAAGCTCCCAAGCACTGGGGAACGTGATGGGTTTTTTGTGGCTATCAGATCCTGGCTTGCAAGGTCATCAGAAGAAAGGCTGCCCAGGTATTTAATGAACAACCTATTTGTATGATTGTGTGTGTGTGTGTACAATTAAAAAAAAAGAAATCCATACGTTACAGGACACCACAATCTGACATTACTTTCCATTTTTAAAGGTTAAAGAAAACCTCACACCACATGTTGCTGCAAAAGCCAGGAAAGAACACGTTCCTCAAAGTGGACGCCAGCCCCAAAAACAAGGAGGTGGGTCAGATTTAAATCTAAACAGGTCCACCACACATCCATCCTAGGGCCACTGTTTATAAGCAGAGAAAGGCAACTTTATACACAAAGATCACACACTAGTCGTTCCTGGCTGTTCCTGGGAAGAAAAGCTGCTTTTCAGCCAAACCTTCTGAGAACTGTTCATGTAAATAGGACAAACCTCCAAAAACGCACAGGGCTGAGCCTGAAGCATCACACGGAGGAAGGCAAATAAGCAGCACAACAGGAGACGGGAAATCCAGTGCCAAAAAACTCAAGGTGCAGCTTCCCCCAGCCCTTTGAAATGCTCCTGAAATGGGGCCACCACACACAGCTAAGAGCCAGGTGGAAACTTTCCCTCCAGCAAATGGCACAGCCCCAAGTTTAGCCCCCCTGAAAAACAGGGGTGCAGACCCCTTCCAAGCCACAGAGAGCAGGAGGAATCAACCCCTTTACAGCAGGCAGGCTGTGGGGACATGCCAGCACAGCACCCCAGGGTCACTGACTGCCTTCTCTCCTGGGGAGATCTCATCTCTTGGGAGCAGGCACTGGGATGGGAGCAGAACCCATCCCAGCACCCTGGCAACACTCCTGGTGCCTCTGCATTATCTCCCCTTAAACAAGCCACCTCAGAGCTAAGACCACAGCTGAGTTTGTAAATAAGATTTTTACCTGAAAAAAGAAGTGTTCTTTTAAGTTTTTCCCTGCATGACTTTTTTAACAGCCCGGGCATCTGTTGCAGAAGCCACCCAGCTTGCACAAGCAGCGCACTGTGCTCAGCCAGCACAACACAACCGACATCCAAAAACCCATCTCACTGCCCAGACTCCCAGTGCATTCCCAGGTCTGGAACCAGCAGCCTGCCAGCATTTGTGGAAAAGGCGAGGCTGAGTAGTTTAACCTTCCCTGGACCAGATGAGAGGAACAGGAGGGTAAAGATTAAGATAAGGGCATCACAAAATTAAAAATCCCTCCTTCTCCCCGCTCCAGGATGCTCTATCTACCCCTCTCCCCAGGGCAGCTCTGCACACTGGCCTTATCTGCTGCAGGTTCACACCAGCGCTCCTCCTCCTCACATTAGCACGGATAAACATCAGCATCTTTTCAACAGTTTGCAAGCCATCTTCTGCACCACAAAGTTTATTTGAGCAAAATCCTCCCGGAAAGCGACAGCAGCATTCCAGAGGAAGGATGCAGCTGTGGAGGACAACTGCCTGCAGAGAGGACAGAGGAGGCTGCTTCAGCCTTTAAAGCAATTGCTTTGGTTTCCTTACCCTCCTTTCAAACACGTTTCGCTGCACGGATGTGCAACTCTCTGGCAAGGTGGCAACTGCAGTGGGCACGGGGCAACTTGGGAACATGGCATCCCTCCTTCCCCACATCCAGTGTGGCTCTGCCCATTCCACACATTGGATGGCTCACACTGCCCATGCAAGCAGAGCCACACAGGCCCTGCCTCTACTTCTACAGAAACCCTCCCCTAGGCTGGAAAGGGACCCAAAGCTTGGATCTGCCCTGCAGCCACCAAAAGGCCCTACACCCACCTGGGAAGGTCTCCTCCCCTCCAGCCAACGCAGGTTCACATTTTCTTAGGTATCTGGAAAATAAAGCAAGCTTGGGAGACCTCTGCCTCGGGTATCACAGAAGTTTTCCACCTGCAGACCTGAATTTTGATCCCCTCTCATGCGCAGCAGCCGGACCTGTACAAACAGCTGCCCCGGCATGGTGCCCTCCGCTTCGGTGGGGTGGAAAAACAACACGCCCCACTGAAAGCACCTTATCATACCAGGGGACAATTGCATCAGGGCTTTTGCTGGCAGGCACCGAAGGGGTTTATTTTGTCTTTTTAAGCACAGCCCTGAGCAACCTTGGGGGGAGGAACGAGTGCAAACAGGATCTTTGCCATCCACCTCCCAGGCAGTACCATCTGAAATCCACCGGCTGGAAAGCAAGCAGCCCCCGGCATGCAGCCGAGCCCCAGGGAAGGGTCGGTTGATTAGAAGGATGGGATGCATTTACCAGTTGTCTGAGTCCTTCCCAAGCAGGGAGAGGGGCTCCCAGCCTCCTCGCCGCCACCACTGTGCCATCCCAGCACCCTCCGGCAGCAAAAACACTCTATAAAAAGTTTGTAGCTAAAAAAAGCCCGGAGGAGAGACAGGCAGTCCCCGCAGCAGAGAGGCACTTAGCAACCCGCAGAGACACGAAGAGACACTAGCAGGGCCGAGACAAAGATCTGGCATGGGGGCTGCCGTCGGTGGTGCTCCCGTGTGGGCTGGGTGTCTCCAGGGGATGACTGAGCAGCCTCCCACTATGGGGATGAACCCATCCTGAGGATGCAACAGGGTCACACAGGCCAAGAACCATCCGGAGAAACACCCACAGCAAAGCTGCAAGGGGCCACACTGGTTCACACCCACGTGGCTGGGGCACAACCAGAGGGATAAAGACAGATCAGGACAAAAAGCACACGGAGAGGAAAGAACCAGGAGCCAGCAGCTCTCCCATGGGAGCCCAAGTGGTGACCACGACCAGGTCTCACGTACTTTCAGTACAGCCAACCATCAGCATTTCTGCCCACCAGTGATGACTTTCCTTATTTTAAACTCTTAAAATAAACAAACAAACAGCAAACCACCCATGTTTCCCATCCTTCACCACCAAAGGGAAAGGCAGGGATGGGAGAAGTGCCACCTTCTGGCTCTGACACCCGGGACTAAAGTCTGAGCAAACAACTGAAGTCCTGCAGCTTCACCTGAGCCCCCAGGTAAGAAGAACATTCTCAAGGCTGCAGCAGGCTTAGGAACAGCCCCCCTCCTGCTCTCGTGCTATTTTCAAACAATGACATTTTTTCCAAAACAAAGTGTTTTGCAATCCTTAAGCAATCCTTTCATTTTCCAATAAAAAGTGAAATTCTCTTCATTCTCCGTCGGTCGAGACGCACAACCACAGGCACAACCACCAGCTCCAAATCCACCCACCCTGCAGACGTCCACGTCAGAGCCCTCTCCCCAGGCTCCCGCGCTGGGCTGGCACTTGTGCTTGCAGAAGATTTGGGAAAAGGTTAAATTTTAACTTGAAACTCTTTTACTGAACAGCCTGACTTGTCTTCTGAACCTAGCTCCTGTAATGGAGGGATTTCACTGAACCTATTCAACTTCCAAGCGTGCTGCTTCAGCCATAACTTGTTTCCCCAAAAAAGAAATTGCTTAATGTCTCAGAATATGAACATATATATATTACCTGAAAAGCCATGGAGCCAAAGATGACCTATTTCTCATAGCAACATAAAGACTTCCAGGTCCTAACAAAAGGCATAGGAAAAGTAGCTCTACATCAAAATGTAACTGAAGCAAACACAGAGATTCGCTCTGAAAGAAATGAATATGAATCAAACCTGAAGGAAGCAGATTTCATGGCACAATCCTATGTTAACTGCCTGGTAGTCTCCTAGACTGTCAGTCCAAAGGCAACACGCAGTAGAATTTATGTTCTGCCATCACTCAGACACACATCTGGTGCAAAGGCCCAGGCTTTAAAATAAAAACCCATCAAAAACATTTCTGGAAGAACTTTGCAATTCAAAAACAACATCCAGGAACAAACTGGGACTGAGCAATTTAATCTCAGAAGACAGACAGGCACGTCCATGGATCCAGCTGGGAGAACACAAGGGGTTAAAACTCACGTTGGGCTCACGCAGCCGAAGCATGAAGAGCCTATTTAAAAAGAAGAATCAGAAATAAGGAATTCTGCCAGTTTTTACCCCTGATAAATCCGCATTCCAGTCTGTCAGCTATCTTGTTATCCCCAGAGCTGCTGAAGTGTCTTTGGCTGTAACTATGCATGACTCCAGCTTTGAGTAATGGAAATAAAGTATGTGCGTTGCAACTGCAGTGTTCCTTTTCTGGGGCTGGGAAAAGAAAGGCAGAGCAGGAGGAGATCCTAGAGGAATGCAGGGATTCTGTATGGGGAAGCTGGAAAGCAGCTCGCACCCTACATTAGCTGCTTACCGCACCAGACCTGCCAGGGGAAGGATGCCTAGAAGTTTTAAAGGAGATGCCAAGTTTTAGCCTAATACAGCAGCTTTTATTGTCTGCAATAACAAACAAATAAATACTCTTCCAGATTAACAAGTCCAGTTTAGTTGGCAATTCATACCCGGCAAACATTTGGAAGCAGTATTGTAAAATTAAACAAAGCTATCATTTACAGGAAACCCTGCCTCGAGTACAAATTATAGAGTTGTTAAGTTTATCTGGCAATCCCTTACCCTTGAGTGCTATATAATTATTCCTAAATCTTTCAGGAAAGAATGCAAATATTTTAAAGCCGTAACTCATTGACAAGGAGGAAGTCTCGTTTAACCTTTTGTGCATATTTTGATACCTAGAAATTAACCCCAACTCGCCACAAGTGTTTTTCAGTATCCTCTTGAGCTGGCTGGCAAGCAGTATGGTCCCCAAGTTCAGCAAGGCTGGCTGGGAGCACCAGGCCCACCTGGCACCCTCGCCCGCTCACAGGCTGTGTTTTCAGAGCAGTTTCGGGCTGGTTTAGAGCAGCACCGTGCCAGCCAGCCTGCTCCCTGCGCAGGAGCCTTCCCGGTAAGGGAGGTTTCAGGCTGCTGAAAAGGCTGGCTGTTCTCACAGGGGTTACAGCAAAAAAGTGGTATAAAGGAGCCTTTAATAAAGTGGAGGACTGAGTTATGCAGAGCTTTGCTAGCTAGGCGCCTGCCACAGGGATCGCCATGTCCCTTTGGCAGCCTGGATTCAGCAGGGCAGGAACAGCCCTGAGCCCCATCCCTTCAAGCCTCCTCCACCCACCAAGCCAACTAGCCCCAATTAGCTCACCTTAATTAGCAGATGCCACGTGGCTGAGAGCAGTGCTACTTTCCCCAACCCAAAAAAGTGAGTTCTGTTTCGCAAAGGAGAAGGCAGCTAACTCATCCTCTGCCCCAGCCCTCCCTCCAGCAGCCAAGCCCTTAATCTACCATGGCCAGCAGATCGTTTGGGGTCTATTTCTACAGAAATGGTCAGAGCAGCAGGAGGGGAGAGGGTGTGCATACCCCTTGGACAAGCTTGTGGCATCTCCAAAGCCACACATGCAGCCCCCACCTTTTCGATAGCTGCCCCACAGGGACTCATCCTGCTCTGGAGCAGTATTGCATCCACAGGGTCAGCTCAGCCAGCTGTGCCCTGCCTGCTGGCATTTGGCTCTGCCATCAGGACTGCTCTGAAACCTTAACACGGCTGCTATTCAACTCAAGCAGGAAAAAAAAACCCCACAACGCACACCAAGAAAACAACACCCAGCCTTACCTTTTCAAAAGGTAGCACTCACACCACTGCATTCTCCTCCCAGTGACATTATTTATTTACTAAGAGCTCAGTGGTGGGCGTTATCCACCCAGCAGCTTCCAGGCACTGCTGCTCGGATGGCAGGATGCTGCGGGAGGCAGGTGCTGGCACAGCCTGTCGCACAGCAGCACCACCGCTCACAATTACTCAGACACATGATGTGAACAAGTACTGTTAACAAGGTAAGGCTGCAGCAGCTAATCCAGTAGCTTTGCACGCAAATAGTATCTGCGATGGGCATCGATCATCACAGATTGGTGCTTCTGACATGGTGGGACTTGGACACGAAAGGACCTGGGATCTTCCTCCCAGTGCAAGCAGGGCAGTGGATCCCCTTCCTTGCCAAAACCTAAATCCAAGAGTTTCTAGAATGAAGATGAGCACTGTACTAGGAAATCACCCACAGTGGATTTAAAAACAACTCTGTTAAGATGCTATAATGCTCCAAGCCACTACCTGTGTCTTTCAGAAGTTGTCCCAGTGATACAAGTCCCCTTTACCTCCTCTCCATCGCAAAGATGAGTTGGTTTGCTTTCCTCTGTGCCTGGAGCCAGGGAAGAGAGGCCAGGCTTAGAGCCCTCACCCCGGCACGAGCCCAAAGCCGTGCTCAGGGAGCAAGGAGGCAGCAGCATGTGAAACCGAACCAGCAAGCCACTGCACTAGAAGAAAGCAATCTCATTATGAGAGCTAATAAAAGTGAACCACAATTATTCTGTAAACAGCACTGAAGCATTAGGAGACACTATCAAAGCCATTTTCCCCCCACTGGGGGGGGGGGGGAGAAACCACACAGTCCTGTGGCACCCTCAGCTCCACCTCTGAACCAAGCCAAAACTCAGGAGGAAGCCTGCTTGTTTTCCTCCACTCCAAACCAAACCAGTCGCACTGCTCTGACCTCCGATCTGCATGCGGGGACCCTGCCAGCTGCCCTCTCCCAGTGCCTCTGCCTGGACAGGGGGGCATTGCCACCAGCACCTCAACTGGCTGGGCACCCTGTGCTCCCCCAACCTGCCCGCCACCATGCCTTGGAAACCCTGAGGTGGGCAAGAAACCTCCACCCCACGCTACTCAAGCACAAAGGTAAAGCCCGCCCGGGTACCCACATGTACCTGGCAGGAGAATTATTTTCCATGAGGCTTATAATTGCGCTGGTTTCTTTGATCACACTAATGCCCTGTCTTCCCAAGGGAATGGGCCAAGGATAGCCAGGGAGAGTGCAGGCTATTCTTCCCCCTAATTCCCATCATGCAGTCTCTCCCTATCACAAATTTCTTTCTAATCACACCCACCAGTACCAGGTGATGCTGCTTGCTCTTTCATCTCTGGAGGGGCAAAGCTACCTTAAAAACAAGCAAGCAAGCTCACTCCCTTGTGAAGAGGATGCTGCCAGCTGGTTGGCTGTAAAAGACACTCCAAGAAAATACCTTGCATTTGTAGTAGAAGCAAAAAACCTGCATCTCAGCCCAGTAAAAATCCTGGCTCCGTCTTCATGTTACAAGAATGCAAACCAGGCTCTGCTCTTTAAAGAGAGAAGAGTACAAAGAAGCAAAAAGTTTGTATTAAAACCCATGTAATCTTTTTAAAACACCATTATTAGAACCTGTAGCACCAGCCAAGAGTAATTTATCACCCCCTGTCATCACAGCCTGCAACACAGAGCTTTTTATACCTAACTGTCAATGCTACCAAGCTAAAGCCCCAGCACATAATTTCCTAAAGCTGGCCCTCAGCTGCCAGCAAATCCCCTAAACCCTGGGGATTTGGGGGTCCAGAGCACAGCTCCTCAGCCAGAGCCACTGCTGGGGTACCAGCTACCCGGGGCAATGCGACCCGGCGCCAAGCATCCAGCAGCACCAGCTCTGCACGGTGCTTCAAAGCAGGAGGATGTCATAAGTCAAGGTAGGTAAACAATTCACCAAAGGTTATTCCAGTTTCTTCCAAAAGGGAAGTCAACGGGCCATAAAGGCTTTAACTGCACTCTCTGATGCGAGCACATCCCTGGAGAGATGGACTGTGAGGTGCTGGGTTTTCCACCGTGACAGCAGTCAGAGCTCTGTAAAACCCAGACACCCTGACACTTCAGGTTTTCTTTGTGAAGTTGTTACTCTAACACACCCCAAAATCACCAGCAATTTCCAAAATAGCGCTACAAACCACAGGGTTAAACTGACTGCACATTACTTTTACCTAAGTGTGACCCCTGGAAAGGGACCGCTATTGGATGCTGTGGTTCTGTAGAAACTCAATTACCAAAGCCAATTTCCTATGACCATTTTAAAAAAAGAAGAAAGAAAAAAAAGGAAAAAAAAAAAGAGAAAGAAAAGCAGCAACAATGTGGACAATGTGTAAGGGGCACATATTTTCAGCTCCCAAAAGCTGCAGCCTAGCCGGTATAAGAACAGTTCCTATTCCCACAAAAATGGTGAAACATATTTTAAACATTTCATCATTGCTTGCTCCCATCTGAATTTGCTTAACATCCAGACAATTCTCAACTTCTAAATTGGAAACATAAAGAGAAATACTCCTTTGAAATCCTTCGCTCGGGGCAGCGCTTCTGATGGCCACGTACCTTTCCTACACCAAAACCAGCCAAGTGAGGAGGTTCCTTGCAGAGGGAACTCACATACATCCAAAGTCCATCAGCTACTGACAGCAAAAACCACAGAAAATCTGAGTAGAACAACTGGAAGAAAACAGATTCTATTTTTTTGGAGGTGTTTTTTGTTTGTTTGTTTTTTAAGAGAAAGCATTTCTAAGAGTGCTTCTCGGTGGGGAGGAGAAAATGGGCAATGCTCTCTACATTGGGAAAGAGGCACTACAACCCTAATTTCACATATAAAATTGACATTGGCGAGCCCTTAGCAAAGTGTCGATCCAAATCAGTAGGTACTCCACAGATGTTTTAAGCACCAACTTCGTCCCTTCAAGCGCTGAACTTTGCTAGTGAGGTGATGCACCAACGCCTTTGGGGACCACCATCCCATCCCACCTCGCCCCTCTCCCATGGAATATGCCAGACTGCAAGGCACAAACCAGCAGGGAAAAGCAAGGATGCCAGCACCAGCCAGAGCTGTTTCCATACAGAAAATGTCATCCTAAGAAAAAACCAACATAGCCACATCACCACAGAAGCAAAGCCCAACGACAACCCACATGGCCACACCAGCTCTATGCACATAAAGCCTCTGATGTCTCCACATCAGTTCTCCTCTTCCCAACACACTGCTTTCATCCAAGCGTCTTTCCAGGACAGAAAAGGTGTAAACAAGAAAATCCCCAGAACAAACACAGTGCTTCAGCCACAGCCTCTGTGGGGCTGCACATGCGATGCACAGGCAAAATAAAACACAGAGGATCTGAAATCACTGCTAGAAAGGCAAAACTGTATCATGAAACACAAAGGAGAGTCTTTAACAAAAGCGGAAGCAGGTAAAACGAGCTACAACGAAGTCATTCTCCTTTAATTAAAATATTCAGCAATTAAAAGAAATAGCAACAACACCACAAGCAGCAGTTTTCTTCCCAAGACACACAAATCCCAGGAAACACTGCAAACCGCCCCTTCCAGGGCACTGAAGGGTTTTGCTATGGGGCGCTTTGGTGTGAATACAAGGTAATTTAGGGAGCGAGAGGGAAATTTTCCTGGGCCCTCACATTGCTTAGCAATAGGAGAAGGAAGTTATCTTCATAATCTCAAAAGAAAGAGAAAGCCGGAGGAATGCAAGGAATGCGAGGAGGTTATTGCCCCGGAGACCGGAGCTGGCAGCCCACTCTCGCCGCCAGGGAGGAGACGTACACCCTGACCTCTTTGGCTAACAAGAATTTCCTTGCCAAGAAAAAAAAAAGGCAGCAGGACAAAAGCAAGGAATGGGTACTGGAGGGGTGGCTCCCCTTCTGTGAGGAGGCAAAGGATTTGGTGCAGATGGGATAATCCTGATGCTCCATCATGCGGTTTGGGGAGATGCGAAGAATTGAGCTCTTGCAACCCAACAGACACAAGTACGGCCACAGAAATCCAGTGGTGAGCACCCCACTGCATACTGGGGGAACGGCTGGGGGCAGTGGGGATGGGAGGTGAGAACCACACAGCCAACACCTCTCAGAAACTCTGGCAGCCCTTCTCCATCCATGCAAGCTCCAGGGCACTGTCAGGGCTGGCAGCCCATTGCGCACAACCAGGACGGTGGGGTCTGCGCAGGCCACCAGCCAACACCGCAGAGCGGGCTAAGACCATGGACATCACCACTCCAAATAACCTGGGACCATTCCTGCCTCCTGACACAGGTCCCAGCCTGGCTGTGCAGATGCTCCCTGCCCCTCCAAGAAATAGATGCTTATCTGGGACCTTCTCCTCTTTCTGCTTGCAGCAGCGATGCTTCAGCCTAAACTTCCTTGGCTCCACAGGATAAATACCACAGTGGAGGGGACAGGCAGAGACTCAGGGCAAGCCCAGCACCTCACCACCATGCCAGCCTTGCTCTGCTGCCGCTTTAGCGAGAATAAAAAGTCTGTTGACATTCGAAAGCCACAGAAAATCTCCCTGAAACTACAAAACAGTTCTGTGCAGCTCAGGCCTCCTGCACAATGTACACACTTCTATTCAGCCTCTTAAAATACAGCTACATGTCTAAGGAAACATCTGATAATTAAGGCAATTTTAACAATAGATAATAATTTGACTATGAATTGTATGGAATGTAATGACTGCTTATTCTGGCAGAAAAAACAGAACTTTCTATGAAGTGTCTGCCAAGGAAAACGATACTCCCACTCAGCCCGGACCACTGCAAGCAGTTGCTGCTAACCACATGCTTCGCGCTGCTGGCTGCTAGGACACGGCGTGCTGCTGCAGTCGAACAAAACCCCACGCTGCAGATTTACAGAGAGAAAGTAGAGTCCCGGGCGAGCGGCCGCTGGAGCCCTGAGTCAGCCGGGATCCACTGCTGGCTCTCACCAACGCTCATCAAGCCACCCCGGTCTCCAGCACCGGATGCTGGGGTGCTCACCGCCAGCTCCCCGCTCTTCTGTTTCCAGTTGCTAAATGGCATTAGAAGCAGCTCAAGTAGTTCAAGTGACTCTCTCGTTTACTTTTCCATGGCAGCGCTTGCTGCGAGGATGTTCTCCAGTGGTCACCTCCCCACCAACGGGTGGCCATGCAATTGCTCCATTAATCTATGCCAGGAAGGAGAAACCACCCTGCCTGCCAAGGACCACTGCTTTCACTGGGTAAGAGTCAATCCAACAGCAACTGCTGGTAGCTCCAGACCTTCAAATGGATGGTGAGGAGGACCAGGTATTACCTGGTACTTCTCATACCCCAACAAGCTTGGAAGCTGTCTCATGCAAACCGACTGCAACAGGCTCAACAGTGCCAGACGGCACGAGTAACACAGTCCTGGATGCAATCCAGAAAGCGTTTCTCAGTTGGAAGAGGCCACATGGAAGAGAAGCACATGAAAAACTAAAAAAAGTCCTTGCTGAACTTCCCACACAACCAGCAATGCCAAAACCCAGCCTTCCTGTTCAACCAAGGCAGCACACCTGGGTGATGCATCAGCACCAGGCCGGCAGCCATAAAAACAGGTCGGGGACGAGTGAGCAGCAGGACATCAGGGCAGCTCTGCCAAAGGTACTTTGGCAAAATCCCACAAGTCCAAAAATCAAGGGCTAAGTGATTTCCTCCATCAAACTGCTCTCCATCGCTCCCAATAAATAAACACAGCTATTTCATTAATTCAGCTTAAAGATTACATCGAGCACCTTGACTAATGCTGAACACAGAGAGCTGCTTGCACCCAGCTCCCTGCAAAGGCAGGCTCCGGGCTCACTCATTGCTCCCCACAGGACATGTTCTTCTCCAGCCTGCCTCCACACCACCATGAAATCAGGACAGGGCCAGAGGAAGGCATTAAGCTTCTGTGGGAAATTCGCGGGTTAACCGGTAAGGCTTTACACCAACAAGCTAGAAGGGGTTTTAACCCCCACCTTTTCAATCCAGGAAAAGAAGCATCTATTTCTTCCACTCAGGAGGAAAAGGGAAGGAATTTCCATCATTTAACACCTGAGGGCAAAAAGGAGCCTCCTGAAAGAAATGGCGTGGGGGGGTTGTTTTTAAATTATAGCCACCAACTGTGGGTCTCCAGATGCCTCTGACACTGGTTCACTTTGCATTTAGTTCTGCAACCACACGGGACCAACCAGGGTAAGCAGCCCTTGCAGATGGTCACTGCCAGGGAGCTTTGCTCCATCACCACCACAGCCCTGAGACACATGGGTTCAATAAAGAACACTGCTGTCCAGGTAGTGTCTGAACTACATGAGCAACTACATATAGAACTGAGACCTACTGGAGATGTACCCTTGCCTCAGGAAACTGAAGTAATCTTAAAACCAGTGACAGGATGGTGCTCTCTCCAAGCTCTCACCTACCAAGAGTCAAGTTCTGCAAACCAACCATCTACACCAGCTGTACACAAGCACGGATCTCTCCTGCAAAAGCAGCAAGACTGCATCTCCCCACTGCAACAAGCTTTGCAGCATGCATCACAAGGCTATAGGTGCAGAAACCAGTAACGATCACAGGGGTACACAGCAGTAACAGAGGGCCATGACTTAGGAGTAAGCTTCCACAAAGATTTACAGTGGTAGTCTGCCTTTCTGGTCCACTTTTGCACCTCTAACACCAAGTTAACATAAAAGGAAACAGCTATATGTTCTTCACTATAAATAATACATCATGTAACACCTCTTATCAAGCAAGCAAGGAGTTGACCAGGTGGACGTTTCTCTCACCTTGCCATTTCTGCAGATTCCAATTAAACCTGGTCTAAACAAATACTAAACCAGTCTCCTAGGTAGTTATGGACAAGCAATAACCATTTAATGTGACTGAAATAGTAATGATACAGATAAAGGTTGCCAGAACGGGCCCTTTCTTGAAGGAGTGAAAAGAGCTGCATACACATGCTCCAGGAGAAGACAGACATTGCAAAAAAGCCCATGGGAGATGCTGCTAAACCCCAAATGACTCCTGTGCCCATCCAGCAAGAGAGGGTTTCACTTGCTGTCATGCAGCCTGGTGCAGGGGCATATCTGCCCACAACACTCAGCTGCTTCACTCAGACAACTCAAGGCCAGTAAATCCTGCTTCAACAGTAAAGAAGTCACTAGGCTTACAGAAACAGCCCCATCCTAGCTTTTGGAACACCTCTGTGGAAAGGCACTAGGAAGTTCCTGTCTGTGCACTGTGACCTAAAGCATTTCAGTAAGAGAATGAGACGCAACATCACAATCCACCTAAAGAAAGACCTAAAGAACATGATGGGCTTGGGTTCACGCCAGCTTCCAGATGTTGTCACATCACCATCTCAGTCCGTTGAACCCTTTCCAACCTGTTCTCCACCATGGTTTAGCAAGCAGAGCGGTGCTACCATGCAGAAATCACTAGTTCCCACCCTCACCCCAACGAGGTACCCGTCCAAACACACACAGCTCCTTCCCATACACCTTTATCTTGTTCTCACTGATTAGCCAGGCTCACAGGCAGCTGCCTTTCCACTTCTCTTCCCCACCTGAAGGGAACCACACCGCTATCACTTGAAACACCGCCTGAAATCAAAGCTTTGGCTGAGTGACTCGTTTTTTCGAGACACAATACACACCTTTCACACTGGTGTCAGACCTCAGCCTCCAGTGTTATCATGGGCAGCTTTTCCCAATCAGCTCATGGCACCTAGGTTGGTTCCCTGTGCTGACCCCACAAAGGCAGGCAAAGCACTGCATGCTCAGAAAGTTAAAAGTCAGTGTCGGGGTGAGCAGTTACTGTCGGTGTACAGCAGCTGAGGGGCAAAAGAGGGATCCAGAGCCTCTACAAATGACACACCAAACCCACGTGTGTTTGGAGGGGAATGTGAAACCGCAGAGGGTACAGCACCCCACTTGAGGTATAACTTTAAGGGCAGTCACACTTTCAGGACACCATGCTTTAAAGGTGTACACAGCCCACCCCTCTTTTAGAGGCTTCCACCATCCTCCCTGAAACACCCTGAAGAGCAGGATGACATTTAAAGCTTAACTTTGCAAGACCTGTTGCTTCCCTAGAGAAGCAGACACAGGTTGCCCGTATCCCTGGAACGGCGACATAACCCAGCCAACATTCACAGCGTGCCCCTGCTGAAAGCTCTTCTTTTGTCAAATAATCTTACCTCTCTCATCACATTTCTCTGACCCTTTTATTTCAAAAGCACCAGGTCAAACCAACAGACCCACCAGCACGACCTCCTCTCAACATCCTCCAAAAGCTCATCAAGTCATCTTCAACAACAGTATATAAAATAAGGACCGGTTCAAACCTTCCCAACACCAGGCATACGAGGAAGCCTGATCCTGATCCTACCCTGGTGAGGGCTGGACTCGAATCAAATCCGAGCCTATTTATTAGGGCCCATTTCACAAAGCAGACAGGGTGTTTTAACCGCAACCGAGTCAGACGTTTCTCATTAAAATATTTCTCAGAGAAGCAAAGGGACCCGCAATTTTATTCAAGCAGATGTAGGCTAAATGCATATCATTAGCCTGACAATATAAAAAGCTCAACCAACTGCAATCGTTTTAGTTTTGTCAGTAAAAAGAGGGTAACGTATGTGCATCTGGAGGGCACGCCAATGGTAAAGATTACCCCTCGCCTCTACCCTAGCCATCTAAAGGTATTTACTTGGGGTCTGTCTGTGTTGTGACAGTGTCCTAGACCGAAATGAATGCCTCTAACACTCCACATTTTTGAGCCATTCAGTCATGCATTTTTGTTATTGTTGAAAGTAGTGCGAAATTGCAGTGCATGAGCCGGAGTCCTTGGTGGTCTCCGAGGATTCCAGCTAAAAAGGCACTTCCTTTGTTCCGCGGAGAATGCGGTCCAGTAGGTCATTCAGAAGGGGAAATAAAAGCAGCGGCCCTGGGAGGGAGATGAAGGATGAAACAAAAAGAATAAAATGTTTTGGGTGTGAGCACATTAGCTACCATTTCCTACTGCTGCCGGCTGCGAGCACTCCCGGCCCCTGGATGCGCAGCTACCTCGGGACGAAGGTGGAGGGAAGAAAGAGAAAGGACCCAAAAAAAACCCCAAGAGAGAGAAAAGAGCGGCACCTGGGGCGGGACGGGACGGGGCCGCCGCCGGGAGAAAGGCAGCCCAAGGGCAGGCAGCGCCCGCTCCACCGCCGCGCAAACCGCGGGCCGGGCGGCGGGGCGCGGAGCCGGCAACAGGCGCGGAGCCGGCAACAGGCGCGGAGCCGGCAACAGGCGCGGTCCCGCCCGCCGCCCCGGCACGGGGAGGGGAGGAAAGGGGAGGGGGGCGCCAAGCGCGCCAGGCTCCCGGGAAGCCGAACTGAGTCGAGCCGGGCGCTCCGCGCCGAGGTCCGGGCAGCCGAGCCGGGCGGCACGTCCCGCTCCGGGCCGGGCCGTGCCCCGCGCTGCGGGGGGAGCCGAGCCGGGCCGGGCCAGGGAGTAGCCGGGCGCAGACCCCGCGCTCCGCGGGGCCGGGCCGAGCGCGCACAAAGGCGGCGGCGACGACGATCGCGACTCACCGTTGATCTCGTGGCTGGGCGCTTCGGTCTGGCTGAAGCCCTTGGCGGCGTACAGCCTCCGCACTTCGGAGCAACTTTTGGCGCGGGGCTCGGCGGCCAGCAGCAGCGGCAGGCTGAGGGCGGCTAAAGTGCAGAGGAGGGGCGGCAGGCAGCCGCGCCGCCGCGGCATGGTGCGGGCGGGCAGGGGCCGCCGGGGCCGGGCGAAAGCGCCCCGAGGCCGGAGCCGGCCCTCCGCCGAGCCTGCCCCGCCGCGCCGCGCAGAAGCCGCGCCCGCTGCTGTGCACCCCGCTCCGCTGCGGCTCCGCTCCGCTGGCCCGGCGTGCGGCGGCGCTCTGCAAACTTGGCCCGGCAGGAAGCACATGGGGTGGTGGAGGAGGAGGAGGAGGAGGAGGAGGGAGGGAGGGAGGCGGGGAGGGAGGCAGCCAAGCAGGATCGCGCAGGGCCAGGACAAGCCTCTGCAGCCCCCGGGAAAATCAGGAGCTGGGATCCGCCCGCCCAGCGAGGCGGAGCGGAGCCCGGGGCTGCCCGTCCGCCCGCCCTCTCCGCCGCCGGCCTGGCCCCGAGCGGCCGCCCCCTCCCCGGGGCGCGTCCCGCCGCTCTTGCTGCCCGCGGGGAGCGCGGTCCGGGCCCACCGGCCCCGGCTCTGCCCGCAGCCGCGTCCCCGCCAGCCCGGGGACTCCGACCTGCTCGCCTCCCAGCACAGCTGGCCGGGCGTGAGCATCCCCCGGCCGCGGGGAGGTCCCACCCGGCATCCCCGCCGCAGTCTGTCCCTGAGCTCCAAAGTGCCCCGCGAGGGAGGGAGGGAGGCAAAGGTCCCTGGCAGGGGTCGGGAAGGGCTGGCATGGCAGGTCTTCCTGAACTGGAGGTGTGGATGGCTCAGCTCTGCTCCAGGCTTAATAGGTTCACTAAGATGATGAATTTTGACATCGCTGTGACAGGTTTGAACTATGTGCATGAAAGACTTGTCAAAACCGACTGCTTTTTTTCCCACTCATCTTCTGTTTCCAAGAGTTTGGCAGGGCAGAGGCCTCAGGAACACAACACACCAAAGTGCTCCAGCCACTCTTCCTCCTTTCTACCCTGGTCCCACACAGACACACTCATTAAGTGTAAATAAGTCCCTTCCCCCACCCCCCCAAGCCCCTGAACCAAGGATTTAAGCTCAACAACTGCTGCTTGCTGCTGTTTACTTGAAAATCCTGTAAATAATACCACAAGAATGACAGGCACTGTAATAATTTCACGTGGCTGTAATGCCACTTAAAGGGTCTTCTTAAGGAGACCTTGCTCCCTGTCAACTGGCACTCTGAGGTCTCGGTGTCCGTGTCCCCTGGGTGTGGGTACTGTGCCGCTCCATCCTGCTCCAGCGTCCGTGCGTCTGTGCCCGGTGTTGGGTCTCCTCTCAGTGTAGTTTGCCCCACGACAGTGCAATGTCATGGGGCATCACTGAAAAAAAAAAAAAAAGAGGAAAACGTGCAGTGCTTTACATTTCAATATGCCCCTTTATTATACTCATTTCTCTCATTGCCGTGCCGAGGAAGGACAGACTGAAACAACAGCAAAGGAAGTTGCCAGCCTCACCCCCTTGCTCTCAAGCTTTTGTCAGTGAAACGCCAGGCGGGTCAGGAGGAAAAGACCCTCTATTCATTTCCCCGACGAGAGCGCGCTGACAGCAAAGCACGGCCACGCTGTCCCGCCAGGCACTTCTCATGGGAACAAGATGCTCGTTTAGCTCTGAGCTTTCCAGCGGC
Source organism: Laterallus jamaicensis coturniculus (assembly GCA_022605575.1). Taxonomy (NCBI): domain Eukaryota; kingdom Metazoa; phylum Chordata; class Aves; order Gruiformes; family Rallidae; genus Laterallus; species Laterallus jamaicensis. The sequence goes on from JAKCOX010000014.1 coordinate 18,886,373, forward strand.
GATGCCGCAGCCTTGGGGCAGCGCAAAGGCTGCTGCGATCGAGGAATTATGCCAAAAGGGATGGAAAGGCACGTTGCCGCAGCCCAGCCTCAGCCAGGCATGATGGAGAGGCCCCTGCTATGGTGGGGCTTCCCCTCTGGCAAGGATGCAGGGAGCATCCCCTGCCTGCATGGGAAATGGGCCAAGCCATCCCGAGGGGCAAAGCTAAAGTTTGCTTTATTGCTGTTTAAAAATGTCTCCAGTGACAAATCCAGCCATCCTGCTGGAAAAGGGTGCAGGGATCTCAGTCACCCTGCTGTCCCTCCGGGGCCACTCACACTGCTGGTGAGAGAAGCCAGGCCAGAAGTTCTCATGAAGTTATAAAGTGTCCTGAGAGAGAATAATCCTCTAGGACCTGGCCCTGCAATGTATGACTGAGTTCTGGTTTTCAAAGCACTACCTCACCCTCCCAGCCTTTATTTGAAGAGACAATGTGAATTTTAAAGAGAACTCAGCAGGGAGCACTGCATTTTTTATTCCAAAGTGAGAGAGAAAACGAGAGTGAGAAAGTCTGCGGGGTTAGAGACAGCTTGCCATTTGTTGTTTCTCATAATCCCATACCTCGGCAGGATTTAAGAAACCTCCTGAAAAACACGGAGGGTTTTGTCGAATACTTGATCAAGTAGTTAAATCAAAGGCTGCAGCAAAACAATGGGACTGCCTGAAATTTTTCATGAAAAACTCATTCTTTTTTCCCCTTCTTTTTTTTAAGGAACGGGAAAGTAGTTGCTCTCAAAAAGGAATTTTTTTTTTCCCCCCCCTGTGAGTTTTCCCCCTTCTCCAGCATTTTCTCACATCTGGCAGAACCTCCCCAGCCCCTCACCCCAAACTAATTCCTTTTCCCCACTTCTGCCCCTTTCCCAGGAGAAAAAGACGGAGAAAAGCTGAGGGTAAAAGTTGCAGTTTAGTTTTTAAAAGACATTGATTTTTTTCCAGGGCAAAAAAACCTTCCAACTTCCCCCCTCCCCCCCAAACTCTGCTTTCTACCCATGAGTTATTTCTGCCCTCAAACACTCTGTTTCTTTTCCAGCCCTAGAAGATACCCCAAGGCCTGCCACGGTAGCACAGGATGCTCCCTGATGCTGGGGCTCATGTCCCCATCTCCCCTTGCTGTGTGGAGAGCCCATGCTGCCTGCAGGGATTCTGGAGCTGTTTCGGCTCTGCCCACTCACAAAGTTGGCTGCAAGCCCCCTCTGCTATTTGAGGAGAGCCCCAACATGTCCTTGCCACCAGCACAGGCACCGCTGGGCTGGGCAGAGCCGGCTGTGGTACAGACCCGCTGGCACAGCCACTGCTGGCCCTGGTACAGGAGACAGAGACAAGGTGACATCACCCGTGTTACGTCTGCAGTGAGCCTCCTTCCAGCATATGCCATGGGCCTTGCACAACTTGGCATTTCAAATTTCCGTCATCTCATTCAGTGGAACGATTGCAGCCCTGCCAGCGTTTTGGAGAGAAGAAAGGGAAAGGAAGGAGAAATCGGAGGATACCCTTCTGCTCCGCAGTTCCTCTGTACCTTCCTCTGGTGTGCCACCCCTCTTCTCCAGCACAGCCCCCCCCACCCCCACCCCATCGTGCTGCCTGAGCCTTCATCCACACACCAAAGTCGTGTTGGTTTAATTAAAATTGCTTTGAATCCGCACTGGAGGAATTGGTACAACCCCTTCAGGGGGGTGCTGGTAAATCAGTATAAATCTTACTGGGATCGACCGAGCCCACGTCAGCGATGTACAGGCTCATGCTAAAGATCAATACAGGCAATTCCCACCCGCGTGGGAGTCACTGGATCAATTTTAACTCTGGGTTGGTGGGAGTAAGGCCATCCTCTAGCACTGACAAATCTTGGTGGTAGAGAGGAACCCCAAGCCCAGCAGTGGCATCGATTACATCAACAAATCCTGCTGGGGTCCTATGAGGGCTTAAGCTTTTGGTTTGATTTAATTCTGGCCCTGGCCAAAGATCTGCCACAGCCCTTCGGCATTTCCAGTCGTCTGTCAGGGAATTTACCAGAGGGTTGTACTTGGATAAAGATTTCAGATGTAGCCCGTTAGGAAGACCTGGCTGAATGCAATCCTCGGGCTGGCTATCATTAAAGGGTGATTAAATCCTACACTCCAGCAGGAAAACCAGAGCCACGAGGAGGTTAGGAAGTGTTGAAAGGGAACTGGACAGGCATGCCTTCCCAGCTCCAGCTCATCAGCAGGAGACCTCTCACTGTAAACCCAAACCAGGCGCGTTCGCTCCTCTGCAGCAGAGTGGCTGGGCTGGAACAAGGAAGGCTGGAGTGGAAACAGCCTCCTTTGATAAAACTCCGAATGCCACAAATTTGGGGAGTGTTTAATCCGGGGCATCTGTCATGGAGTTGGGGGGATTCTGCTAGTTGTAAAATGACGCTCTGAATCTGGGTGTCAAATGTCCATGGCCTGATATTTTAGGGCAAGCAGATCCGGTGTTTCGGCATGGCCTGATGTCTCCATTTATTTTTATCACTTATTTTTATCCCAGGGCTCCTTGACCCTGTCCAGCAAACAAAAACCTCCTGCCGTAACCGCTCCAGTCTGAGGAAGGGGTGGTTTAGCTCCTCACTGCCAACACCAGCTAGGCTCTGCTGCAGCGGGGTGCAAGGTGCTGTGCAAGTGGGGTGCACTTCCCAAAGCAATCCAAACCGATGGAAGGATGGTAAGAGGGCAGGGAGGGAGCAGGCTAAGGGTGGGGGAAGCAGGCTGGATGTGCAATGAAGCTGCTGCAAGGGTTCTTGTGTCTGAACTGTCTTCCAACATACCAGGCTTGCCTGAGACCATCTCCATTTTAGGGAATGCAGGTCAAGAAGTCATCCCAGCTCTGTCCCCAGACAGCACCAGGAGGAGACCTGGGGACACACAGCTCTGAAGGGCACAGGAAAGCACTCACTTTCACAGGTTTTCATGCCTGCACCTCCAGGCTCTCCCAAAAACGACTGTGTGGCAGATGGCTCTGACGTGTAGCACACTCACACCCAGCAGATAAAAATATTCCCCAACAGATCCCTGGCAAGCAAATGTCAGTCACTGTCGCTCCAGAGCTGGTCACGGCTTCCTCTCCTCCCTGCTCCTCCATCATGGCGGCACAAAGAGGGTCCCCAGGCTGCATCCCACCACATGGCTCACTGGACTGATGCTGTCAGCTGGGCTGGTGTCCTAGATCCACGCCAGATGATCCACACTCCTTCCCACAGCACAGCATCCCTGGGGACATGTCCCCATGCTTCCTGCCCCAGGTAGCTAGACATCCTGTGCCTGTGTCAGCTTCCCAACACATCTGACTGGGTGGCAGGATGGGATCTTGTGCCTGCCTTACATAGACCTCTCAATGCGAGCTACAGCCACGAAGTTTAATTCTCTATCCGTACTTGCATCATCTTCCTATAGCCATGAAGCAGGGTGGGAGCACACAGGGCGCGGTGGGTGGAGGGCAGGGGAGGAGATGCATAGCTTCCTTTGGGGCTGACAGGGGAAACCAGCCTACAGGTCATTCTATATTCCCATCCCTTCCAAGTGGCAATCCCCTGCTCAGCCCTTTCCCTGACACTCTGGGCCGTATTTACACAGATATCACCATCTGGGCTGTGGGTTTTTGCTTTTTTTTTCCCTTTTAAGACTTTGTTGGGTGCCAGTGCCGGCCCAGCACAGGGTGGGCACTGGCAGGGAACATAGCAGGTTTGTAGGTGCTGCAAGTAGTGGCACAGCCAGCCCAATCGCCCCATCCTGCCTGCTTGGGTTAGTCTCGCCCATTAAACACCCAGTCTCCTGGTTCACAGATAAGCATGGCTCCCAGCTGGTGGGTTCCCAAAACACCAGAACTGCAGAGATTAGGACTGGAAAAAGCTTCAGATACCTGATGCCTCCCGCTCTGGCCTGGCAGGACCAACCTTGAGCTGTCCCCTCCCTCTCTGTTCTCAAAAAATCCCTCCTCACCCCAGACTGCACAGCCTCTCCCAGCTACGGACTCAGGATCTTATTGCACAAAAGCGTTTCTTAATGGCCAACCTAAACCACCCTGGCCATGATCCAAGATGAGTATTTTTTTGTTTTCTTCTATCTCCTGTACATGGAGAAAACATACCTTGCTCTCAGCAGAGCCCAGAGCTCTTGGAACATGCAGGTGGCTCGGCATAGCTGGAGGTGGACCCAGTTGTTGTCAGTGGCCCTGCCAACTACGTGACCTCGGTTTCTGCAGACCTGGGGCAGAGGAGAACAACCCCAAGTGCTGTCTGGAGCAGCAAGAAATAATCCTCTGCCCTGGAAAGGGGAGACAGGGGGAGAGGCGGGTTCAGAGCAGCAGACAATCCAGCCAGCTGGCACTGCTTTTAGATGAGTAATATCTACATATTACCTGAGCTCCCTCGTGCCAGGTAAAATCCCACGGAGCAGGGCCAGGGGAAGAGGCAGCCCGTTGCTCTGCAGTTGTCAGCAAGACCATCCCAGTCCACTCCAATGCTGGGCATCACTGCTGATGGCGTTTGCTCCCTCTGGGTGGGAGGCTGGTTTCCACCAGCAGTGCACTGCAGGTCAAGCCATGCTTGTCCAGGGATGGAGCTGCACCAGGATGGTCAGCAGAGAGGTCAAAGTTGATTTCTTAGGACCTGGAGAAATCAGTGTGAGCTTGACAGGAGAAGCTCCAGAGGTCCTAATTACTGCACCCACTTCACCTATGGCCTTTCACCCCCTTTAAAGCCCTTCTACCTGGGCACCAGTCCAACAAGCGCTTCATTTGTAGGCATCTGCCTCTTTACAGCAGGGATGCGTGTCAGCACCTTTGAGGATTCTATTAGTGGAGGAAAGCAGAAGTGCCTAACCCCTTTAACATCACCTGGAACATGAGAGACAAAACAGGTCAGCAGCAGAGCAGGGCAAGCACTGGTTCAGAGCTGGATTTGTCCCAGTGCTGTTCTGTGTGGGGCTTCAGTATCAATGTAATAATGAAAGATAAAAATAAATAAAGAAAAAAAACAATTTCTTTTTCACCCCCAGGCTCTTGCTCCATTCTGAATAAGGCTGTTTCAAAAGAGTTTGTAAACATGGAGTGGAAAGCGTGTCTGCTTACATGGGTGGCTGGAAACAAAGCCTCAGCACAATTGGCACTGCTGTGGGCAGGAAGCATTGGCACTGCATACACTGCTCACCCGCTGGCTCCCCGGCTTGGCACCAGGGCTGGATGGGCTGATGCAGCTTCTCTCCCCAGCAGTGCCACACCAAAAACAAAACCCATGAAGGAGCAGCCCAGGAGAATGGGGTGCAGGGTGATTGCCTGCTCAAGTCCCGCTCCTTGAAGAGGAAGACTCACCAGAGTTCACCTTGGACCGAAACAGCCACAGCTCACATCCCCATCCCAGGCATGATGCCCATCTGAGGGTGCAGTGCAGGGTTCTGAGGGTGCAAACATCCCGGCCCCTGCACGGATGCTTCTGGGCAGCCCAGGGATGCGCTGTGGGAGCAAACGCTGCTCCTGGGTGAGGAGCACAGAGGCCCCTTGCTGGTGTCCCCCTCAAATGGCAAACACTTTATGTTTTGCTGCATCCTGCCTGCCCAATGGACCCGGGGCGCTGAGCAGGCTGCCAGACGTTCATGGTTATATCAGTACTCCTTCAATCCCTTTTTTTTTTTTCCAAATCTTTTTCATTCCCCTCTGCTCTCACCCCTCACCCCCCATGGCTCAAATGAAAATATGCGAGTTGTGACTTGCGGGTAGTGAGCTGGGGGCTCGCAAGGAAAGCCAGGAAGGAGGAGGGAGGAAAAGAAAAAGAGATCTGCTCCAAGTGCCAGCAATTGTTTTTATCCTTTCCAGATTAAGGAAAAAGATCATGTTATTTGCTCGGCGTAAAGTTCCAGATTTTCAGGAATGAAATCCGAGAGCAACATGTCAACAGTCTGTCTTGAGAGCTGGGGTGGATGGCGGCCTTTGTGCTCCCAAACACCAGCGGGGCCTGTACGCTCGGCTGCGAAAAAAAAAGGCCCCATTCTCACACTCTGAAGTGGTGGCATTAGATATCAGCAAGATAATGGGCCCAGGGTCTAGCCCTATTTCTGCTCCCAACTGAACGGCCCCAGGCAGCTGGCTTTGATGTGCTCATTTATTTGCCTTTTCTTTTCGCAGATGATATTTTTAACCGATATTGCAGTTTGGGCACAGACTGGGGGGAGAAAGCAGGGGAATGAAAGTCATTTTATTGCAATTGTAGATCAGGAGGGAGGGAGAGGAGAAAAAATTTTTTTTAAAAGTCTGTGTGGGGGGAGAAAATCAGCCATTTGTTAACCTGCAGGTTGGTGTTTCCTGCCGTAAATCAGCCGGACACATGGACACACAGACACAGGGTCTCGCAGCTGGTGGGAGATCCCGCTCAGCCTGGGGGAACCTCGAGGTGCTAGGGACCTTAGGCTCGCAGCCCTGAGGCATTTGCACTTGAATCCCAGGGGGAAAGGAAGGAGATAGTGGGGTCAGGGAGGTGGCCAGTGGCGAGATTCATGGGGGCTGATTGATGTGCGGGGCGGCGTGGGTGGTCCCGCGCCACGGGGCTGGGAGCGTGCCCCACACGAGATGGGGATGGTGGGAGCAGCCATTGCCCCTTTGATGTGCTGCCCCAGCCATCCCCACCACGGAGGGCTGCGTGGCAAGGCCAGACATCCCACACATTCCTATCCCCTGGAAATCCAGCCCATGGGTTGGGAGAGCCTGCAGGCTCCAGCCACATCCAGGGCAGGATAGGGAAGAAAAGAAAAAAGGGGTGAAAAGAAAAGGAGGAGAAGAAAGGACTTCTACTTTCCAAAGGTCACATGGGTGCAGTACTCAGCATCCCCCTTGCTGAGGCTGGAAACCCCCCTAGGATGACTGGTGAAGGTCTGGGCATAGCCCCACATCCCCTTCCCCTGGGGAGTATACTGGGGGTGTTGGGTTGGCAAAACAGCAGCCACACAGCCCTTCACTGGGGAGCCTGGCATCCTCCTGTCTGTTACAGCCACACATTGCACCAACTCAGCTCCACCTCAGCCCAAAACAGCAGGACCAGGGATGTCACCTCTGTGCTCTGCCTTGCTTCTAAACTTGCTGTGTGCAAAATCACCATCTCTCCTTGCAGCACGCTCAACACCCCACCCCTCCCCCCCCCCCCCCAAAAATACAGCCCCACAGAGCCCATAGTATGGATGCTCACTGCAGGCTCTTGAACAAAGGGGAAGAAAACATTCAGCAATTTTGGGTATTTATGGCCAAGCAGAAGTTCCCCATGAAAAATTTCATTCTGACTCATAGCATCTTTGTTTTGGTTGAGACAGCGAAGTGTCAGGTAGCTGCATGCTCGCTCCTCTTCTGCCACACAGGTCTGAAAGTAACCATCAGCGGTGCTGAGCTCTTATGTTTTAGGTTTCACAATACTTAACCTAAGTGCCCAGCACTTGAAATTGTCGTCTCAGCTCTTTAAAGCAGAGCTTGGGGTTGGGCTTTTTTCTTTCCAAGTCCTGTGGCTGCAGCGGGGAAGCTGAAAACTCACACCCAAAACACGCAAAACCAGATGGCAGAATTGGAACTCCAAATTAATTATTTCTTAATTTAAAAATTCTTTAAAATTTAATTTGGTTTCTAAGGCAGGTCTGGCTGCCTTGGAGCCTCATTCACCAGCTTGTACGCTGCTGGGATGACGATACCATGACATTTACAGTGTCACCAGCTCCTATGGGAGTTTTTTTTCCTAACACAAACCAGCCCACATGTCCCAGAGACACAGACACACTCCTTAAGCCCCATCCCAAAAGCACCCGGTGCAGGATGGGCCCCTCCATCATGGGGCACACAGTGCAGTTGCTGCCTGCGCATTGCCAGAGATGGGTTGTGCAGGCAGGAGGTTCGTCTTGGACCCTTCCAGCCCCTGCTGTGTCCCACTTCTCTCTCTGGCCCTGACCCTTCCTCCTAGACCTCCTCTTTGCAGCACGCCAGACAAAGGGTGCTTTGGAGGCAATGTGCTCCCAAAACAGACTCCCCAAAGGTGAGGTGAGGCAGGGATGCTTCACAGGCTGCCCTCCTGCCTCAGCACCCTCAGTTGTTTGGAGCAATGAGCTGTTTCCATACTAAAGATGCCCTCTGTGATAGCAACACTGAGGCTGGGGGATGTTCTCAGCCTGCAACAGAAGCATGCTTCAAAAGCAAGAGCATCTGGCTCTGCTCAGAGTGATGCTTTCAAGTGGAAAAAGCATAAAAATGAAAGTTCTCATTGGCCTGGAAATCCCTGCTGGTGCTTACCTGCCCAGGGCCCTGCGGAAGGGCAGGAGACTGATGGAAAAGCCAGCACCAAAAGATCACAGGGGGTAAGGCATTAGCACCTTCCACGCTGAAAGAGCACCTCAGCGCTCATCGCATTCAGGGACACCAAAAGCAAATTATTTCTTAATTAACACTGTGGCCAGCTGTGACTACTTTGGAATGACACACCACAGACTGCACAAATCCCTTGGCTAAATGCTCCCAGGGATGAGCTGCATTTGTGGTTGAGACCCCCTGAAAGTGGCAGAGCAGATTTGGCCAGGCTGACATGCTGAGGAAGCATCCCCTCATCCCTCCTGAAAAACATGCTGACAGTAGCTCCCTCTGATCTTTCTTTGCACCCCAGGCAGCAGTGATTTTATTGCCTGTGCACACAACCAGCTCTCCCTTGGGTTTCACAGTGATAACAGGAACAAGCAGGGGCAGGAGTGAGCCCCTCACCAGAAGCCCAGAACCCTGTCTGCAGGCCAGGCACTGCCAGCAGCCCTGCAAACCATCCACACACCCATCCCATGCTGCCAGGAATAAGATCAAGAGCAAACAGCATAGTGTTAACCCAAATGCCATGTTAGGCTGTGTAAAAGAGGTGGTAAAAGCCATCTCAGCAGTGATCCGGGGAATCCACTTATCCCACAGCCAGAGGATCCAGAGCACCTTTAAAGATTCCATTAGCAGGTCAAGGTCACAAAGACCAGGGGTCCAGCCAGGCAGTTGCCAGAGGTGGAGTCTGGCATCCCATCAGGCAGTGGCATCAAGCAGTCTCCTTAGAAATAATTACATTATGGCTATCTTGCCTAAAATGAACATTCCTTAAACACTTTAAAAGTTTCAGGCAATCAGCACAGGAGCCACGCAGAGGTTTGAGGGGTGTGTGGGATGAGCTTGTCATTGTTATTGCCATCATCCCATCACCTAAGAGTGCCCTCCCCCTCCCCAGGAGCTGTGGTGGTCCCTGTGGAGGGAGGTGACACCAGTGCTGTCTGGCAGCTACATGCAAAGGGACTCTGGGTCGCCTCCTTCCCTTGGTGCTCACACCCTACCTGCACCCCATGCCAGGGCCTCCCAGCATGCTCCTGCTTCTCCCTCATCCCTGCTTTGCTCCCCAGACCTGGGGACATCAGCTGTGGCACCCACTGCCATCTCCCCCTGCATCTGGCACCTGCACCCCCCTAAGCAGTGATCCCATGGGGGAACAAATTAGTCCGCAACTTCAGTGGGCTTCTCCACTTGTCCCTGGGGGAGAAACATAAATTAACAGTCATTAAATCCTTCAGCTTCTTGTTTGGGTTTTTTTTTTTGTGGTCTCACATTCAGGGTCTGCAGGGTGGTTTCTGTAAGTGCAGCACAGCTTATGCAGCGCTGAATAAAGCGGCACACAAATCCTATCTCCACATCCACAGCATCTCAAAGGTGCGAGACCCACCTCACTATTTATTCTTTCACCAGCAGATATGTGGCTGCTAACCATTTGTCCCCAAGCTGTGGGACACAGCTACCCCCTTCACATCAGCTCATTTCCCCATCCTGTCGCTGCCTGAGCACTGTGGGTTTGAAAGCAATCCCTGTGAGGCTGATGAGTATTTTCCCTCCCTAAACAGCCTTTCAGAACAGACCCCTGGACTGGTCCAGTCCCCCAGCAGCACCACTTCGGGATGGCTCAGGGCATGGGGCAGAGGCTGGAGCCATGACTGTCCTCTCCCCATGCCTTTAAAAGAGGTATTTACCTCTGCCAAGGCTTAAAAAGCATTCCCTACACCAGACTTTGGTCTCACTCTCTCTCTGCAGGAGCATCTTGAGGTGTTGAGAGGGCACCAACAGTTTCGTAGAGGACAGGGTTCATTTCCTTCCTAGCAGCTGGTGCGGTGCTGTGGTTTGGGTTGGGGATGAGAGCAGTGCTGATAACGCACAGATGTTTTTAGCTGTTGCAAAGCAGTCAAAGACTTCTCAGGTTCTCACACTGCCCTGCTAACGGGAAGGCAGGGGTTCCTGGTAAGCTAGGAGGGGACACAGCCAGGACAGCTGACCCAAACTGGCCAAGGGATATTCCAAACTATATAACATCAGACCACATGACATCATGCTCAGTATATAACAGGGAGTTTGCCAGGAGGTGGTACAGCTCAGGAACTAGCTGAGCACCAGCTTCAGGTAGCTGACAACTGTGCTGTACATCACTTGTTTTGCATTTTTAAATCATTATCACTGCTGCTAGTAGTCTCTTCCTTTTCTGTCCTGTTAAACTGCCTTTCTCTCAACCCACAATCTGACCTTTTTTCCTTCTCAATTCTCTCCCCCATCCCGGTGCAGCAGGGAGAGCAAGCAAGCAGCTATGTGGCTGCTTCATCTGCTGTCCAATTTAAACCACAACAGTCCTTCAGGCACGAGAAGGAGGAAGACACTCATACCTTCCACGCCCTGTGAGGTTTTTCTTACATCTCCAACCACAGACACACCAAAAGGGTCTCAACGTGGCTCTCAGCACAAGGTCCAACCGCTCTTCCAGGAGAGAGTTCCCATCACACAGGGCTGGAGGCCCAGAGATGGGGCAGGGTGGCCAGCAGCTGCAAGCAGGGCAGCAGAGCCTCTGGGACCATCTAGAAGACACATGGTTCCTCATAGTGCAATAGGAAAACATGCAAGAAGAAGGACAGAAAAGGGAAAGCTTCTCTATTTCCAGGTTTAGGAAAGATTTCTGTTTTCCCAAGCTCCAGCTTGGGTAATAACAACACAGCCCTCCTACCCCTTCCAGCTGCCTTTGTGGGTGCTGAGAGGAGGTGGCCACAGCACCCTGCCTCACACCTCTACCGAGTAAATCACATCCCTACAAATAACCTCAGTGACCAGGACTCTGCACCCAAGCCCACACAGCAGATACTGCCCTTCACCCCAGCACCATGGGGAATCAAGGCAAGACTTGCCACATACCTTGGTCCTTAGCACCTAGCTCAGAGCCCTGCACTTACGCCTCCAGGTTGCTGGCTTCCCAAAACAAGGCAAAGCTGACTGGCAGCAAACACAAACACTGCAACCCTTCCCTTGCTATAAGGTGATAAAAGGCAGCAATAAAGGAAAGAGCTGCCCCCTCGCTGCCATCCGTCATTCATTACCAAATCAACACCCACCTGTAGACCCTAACTGCAATTGCCCAGGTTAATTAGTGCCTTTGCTCCTCAGCCAGACAGCACCTCCCTGCTCCATACTGCCCACCCTGGCCCTTCAAGCTACCAGCATCTGCTGGAAGCACTGGCAAAGGCTTCCACGGGCAACTCAGGTTGCAGTGCTCAGCCTGGGCTGGCTCTGATGTGCAACAAGGCAATGAGCAAGTCCTTCGCAGGGGATTTCATGCCACCAAGGCTACTGATGCTGGTCTGAAGGCTCTTCATCCCTTGCTCAGCTGCTTTACCATCCTCACCAGGACTAGAACAGAGAAGAACTGGCTGGTTGCATGTTTAGCACAATAAATACCAACATGTGGCAGCAGCCTTGCCAGAAGGATTGTGAGGAAGCAAGAAGCATTGCACCTTGGCAGGCTGGAAATAGCACCCCTCTCCTCTGATGAGACTGTGCACAGCAAAACCAGCCTCAATGCCTCTGTGGCACCACCATGGAAAAGTGTCTGTGCTGGGTGCCACACTTGGGAGATACTTATCACACACACATTGACAGGCAATAGCAGGAACTCACACCACAGGTCTGGCACCCTGGGCCGAATCCTGAATCCTCCTGCAGGTTTCAGCTCAGCATTGAGAGTTACTCATGCCACCATCCTCCTTTTACTTGTTGTGGTTGTTTTTTTTTTTTCCAGAAAAACATTTTTTTCCCTTCAAAATGGAACAAATACACCCAATACCAGGAATTTTGCTAGATAGAGTCCAGATGACAAGTTCTCAGAAAACACTGTCAGCTGCTGATATTCAGCTTCAAGAGAGATCATCCAACATTAACCATAAATAACAAGGGCAACAAAATGTCTGGCAGATCTTGAAGTGACACAAGATGCTTGTGCTCCACAACAAACCCATTTCACACCACAGGAAAGGTCACCACTTTAATCCACTTCTGGGTGGAATGTACACAAATGTCATTCTTCTTAACATCTGTAATTAAACAGCCTCTTGCTTTGCTATCCAGCCCGTGTTTATTTTCCCATTTGCTAACATGGTGGATGGTAATATAATATGACACTGAAGGGATACAGGCTGCTGCAGGCTGGCTTTCAACTTCTTTTTGGTGATTTGCCTGCAGAGAGCTGGATGCAAAGGATGGTTGGACTGGTTTCTGGATGTGCAGCATCTTTGCTCACTGAAACAACACCAAAAAAGAGGACAGTGAAAGCAAACACAATCTACTGGCAGAGATCCCCACACGTGTTGACTCGTCGCAAGCAGTTGTCAAGGAGGAGACGACTATGAGGGTGGAGACAGCCACTAAACCAGGAGATTGAGGCTAGGTCTGTACTGTGATGGAAAAGTCTTGGTTTTCAACACTGGTAATGTGTTCAGTCTTCTTTGTCCCTGAGGCCACCAAGGAGCACCTGAGATAACCCCCAAGCATCTGTCCTGGGGCCCTTCCTCTCCCACACAAAGTGCTCACAGGTACCAGCACCAGCTCCCACCCCACCATACTCCAGGAGGAAAAACCCCACAGCAGCAAGAGGGTTGGGTTTCTTCCCCCTCTCCAAACCTATCAGGCTGCAGGGCTGGCACACTCTTCACAGGGAGCTGGGATGGCTTGTGCAGGAGCTGTGCAGGGCACTGGGAAGGGCTGTGGGATACAGCGCTTTGCAGCCCGGAGGCGTGGATGTGTACTTCAGATCCTAGCATGCTCTCAGCAAAACAACACCAAGATGTTTATTTTCAAAAGGATACAATGTTTGACAAAATAAACTGCATTTGATTAATACCGACTCCTTTCCTGTTGGGTTTTTTGGGGTAAAGGCAGTAAATTTGCTGACTCTATAAACATGCCAGGGCTGCTTCATCTGCCTGTATCAAAATTTCAGTTACCTCATCTTCAGGGAATGTCCTTCAGTAACATTTTGACAAGCTTATTGAGAGGGTTGTCTGTGGGTTTGTTATTGGGGTTTTTTTTCCCCTCCTCCCCCCTCCCTCATTTTTACTTCTTATTGAGATCTCCCATGAACAAGCCACAGGCTGGAGCTGGATACCTGAGCTGAACAAAACCCACTGCCTGTTTTCACACAGATAATGTCACCATGTCCCTAATGGAAAACCCAAATTCCTCTGCTGAGGACCAGTGAGCATCCTCCAATGTGGTGGTTTCACCTCATTCCCCTCCAGCTGCATATTTCATCCTCCAGACACCTCCAAACCAGGCTCCTCACTCACCCAGCAGGTAACACGCAAGGTCGATTTGTGAATTTGCTCATTCCCAGCTGAGTCACCCCCCAGTTTTTCACACTGTAAAATCCTTGGGTTTCTGGGAATGGACACCTGCTTCTGAGAGCTCACGATGCTGTACTGCTTTAAACAGCATTTGTCAATATTTAAGCTGCAGCGCTACTGGAAAGCTAAGGAAATCTCTACCAGGGCACCCAAGTGTTTGGGAACCAAATGGTATTTCTGGGATGCTTTAGCTGAGGTGAGCTGGAGAGCCTGCAGGCAGGGTTTGACCAGGGGACTTGGCCATGGCCAGATCCACCTCTGAGCTACATGCTCTGAGGTTGAAAGGCGGCGTCTCTGCAGCACACGTGGCTGTTTTAGGCATTTTGAGGTCTTTCTGTGGTTTCCTGTATTTTACTTTAGTGACTTATGCAACATCCCATGTCTGGTCCCATCCCCATCAGCATCCTGCTTGTCCCTCCTGCTGCCCCTTTTGCTCTGGGACCGCTGCCTCCCCAAGCCCCCACGTCCCACGCACCATGGGCTGGCAGCTGCAGAGAAAGCCGGGCAGGAGGCAGTACAAGGCAGCCACCTCCTCCCCTCCCAACACAGCAGTCCCCAGCACACCACTTTGCCAGGACCCTGTGCCCCAACCAAGCACCTGCCCAGCCTGGGGGAGACCCCCAAACTGCCCTCTGGGTTGGTGGCATCTCCTTTGCATACCCATTACCCGGCATGCACCATCTTTGACTCTGAAGCAAATCAAACCACCTGACAGCTCGGGTTTACACATATCCCTGCAACACAGTCCCACAGGAACACCCTTGTCCCCTGTTTGCAGATGTGGCTGGTGCTCTCTGCAGCCTCCACGCAAGTGGGATTTTGTTTGCCTCAGTGAGCCCAGTCCCACGTCCTCACTGGGTGCCACTCCAAGCACTTGAGAGCTCTGCCCATGAAGATGAAGGAGCACTTCTGAAAAACTCCCTGAAAACCAAAACAGAGACGCTCTAGATTTCACTTCCCAAAACAGCACAAACCGTAAGCACCAGCTGTTTCTACCAGCTGTTCCGTGTGTTAGATTACACCATTCCAGCACTAAACTATTAGTCAATTGATTAATGAACTTCGACTTCCCATCCAACACAAATATTTTGGTTTTAAATTATCATCTGATGCATGGTTAGTACAGACATACATTACACACGCTAGGCACGTGTTTGTGTCTCATCACCACCCTTGGACATGGGGAAAAGGTGCTGGCTTCTCCACCTTTCCAAGGCTGCTAGCAAAGCCACCCAGAGACGCTCTGGATGTCGTGGGTGGCAGGATGCAGCTCTCTCCTGCCCGTGCTCAGGGTGCACAGGGCGGCAGATGGCTCCTGCTCACCCCTGTGCTGCCACCAGAGCTCGGACCCACAAAGCCAGCCAGGAAGCATAACGGTAACTGGCAGGTAGTAAGGGCTCTAACCCCTGAGATAGGGAATGTTCCCCAAGGCCACTGGGCCTCCAGCACAAGGCGACAAGTCCATGAGCACAGTCGGGACACAGTGCAGACAGATGGAGGGTAGCCACATCGGGATGCCTAGCCCAAAGATCTGCAGGGGAACACTCAGGGATCAGAGTCAACAGCAGCCAGGGACCGGCTCTGGGTTTCATCTCAGGGCTGGAAATTATCTAGAAAAGGGGTTTTTTTTCTTTTCTTTTTTCCTTTCCCCCCCCCCCCTCCCAGAAGCACCTCTATGACATAAACCCCTCTGTTCAGCTGCCTTTCCCTCTGGCAGAAAACCAGGCAGATATTTACTCTGGCCACACGCCTCGCTGTCCGGACGTGGCCACCACTGGTGCTGGAGCCACATCTCCATGTTACCCCAGCACTGCCAGCGCAGCCGGGACACTGCCCCAACACCCATCAGCAGCTCAAGTCCCATATCTCTGGGACTCACGTAAACATATTACTGTACCTATGCTACATATACTCGTTGCCAATAAACGCACTGATAATAATAAATAAAAGCTGAAACCTATCTTGGCTGTGGGTTTGCAGTTAAACCCGCAAACCCTGGGACAAGGTGTGGAGCTCTGGGTACGCGTGCTCAGGGGAGGTGACAGTGCTCATCTCCTGAGAGAGATGTCCCCTCCCGTGGGAACACAGGTCGCAGTAAGCAGAGGTGGGGAGGAGAAACAAACAGGGAACAATCAGTCCTTATTTCTCATGACGTAGGAATGAAGCACTGCCCAAAACTGAGCGCCAGCTTTCCTCTGCCTCGGTGGCCAGGGCATCCCTCGCCAAACCCCTGTTAAAACATGTGCAGAAACTCACCGCTGGGTAAAATTCAACAGCTTTTTCTCTAGTTACAATGTGTTATTTTATAAACTTGGCAGGTAGCAGGCTCAAAGGCTGGTTTTTTTGTGATCTCTTATCATAATAAAGTCTCCAGCCACACAGCTTTGCTAAACAGCGTGTACATGCAATGGGAAACCGGGCTCAGCGTGCTACAGAGGGGTCTTCTGCTGAGAAGCATCAGCATCACACTGCAGTGATACAGAGCAGAAAACCCAGCAGGATTTTGAGACACACAGCAAGGCACAGCCTGCACCCTCTCCCTATAACAAGAAAGCACACTGGACTTGCACTGAAGAGCCGGTGTCACAGTCCCATCCTGCTGCTTATCCAAGGACGGAGCACAGAGGGTATTTCTGATGCAGTGATAGAGGGAAGAAGGTCTCTGCACTGGTTCCAGGGATGGATACCTGGTGAGGCAGAGGCAGCATATCATCTCCAAACAAAGCCAGCAGCCCACTCCCACCCCCAGCGCTCCAGGGGGATGAAAGGAAATGATCAGAAGGGAGGAAGCAATGGGAACTCAAGTGGCTTTAATAAAATATTCCCTTTGGTGGAGCGGAGGCTCACGGGCACAGCCAGCTGCGGCACGGAGAGCAGGGATGATGGGAAAAGCGGGGCCAACACACAAATGAAGCAGCGGGAGCATCAAGAAACACCTCTGCTGGCAACAGGGATGGCTCCCCCCTGCATCACCTGCAAGTACCAACACCCCTTCAAGCCAAGGGCTCCCCAGTGAGTGTCAAGCCCGAGGGACAGGGAAGATTGCAATGTGGTTTGTGAACATGTAAAATACAACTATGTGTATTCAAATGCACATCATGCTGTCATGGATGTATAAAAATCAGCCACTCAGGCAGCACTCACGGCATCCACATTGCCCAGATATCCCCAGTGCCCACTCTCCCTGATGCAGATGGGACATGAGAGGTCTGAAACCCAGAGGATAGCTCTCCAACCATCTGCCAGCAGGTCACACTGGGGCTTAGCCCAGATCCACTCCTCTCCATCAGGAGGAATGAACTGGGAGTTATCATACCCAGGCAGAGGAGCGGGGTGAGCACCCAGCTCTCCCCCCTGCCATGGCTTGTCACAACAAAAATCAGGGTCAGCCATATCAGCCGCACCGCTCCGCAGTAACACCACATAAAGTTACTGCTCCTTGATCTGATTGTATTGTTGGGATTTATCTACTTTCTCCCAAACATACAGTTGCTTTTAAAGAGGTCTGGGACACACAAATATTCAAAGCATGCACATGCACATGAGTGCGTGCATGCACACATCCACACACACACTGCAGCTTAAGATACTGAAGATATAACACTCCAGTAAAGGCAGCATCTTGCACAGGAATACGTAACCACTCTGGCCAGGAACCAAACCAAACACTCCCTGGCCCTGGCCCATCTGTTTGATCAGCCAAAGCTGAGCCTTTCTGTGGTTCCCTGAGCCGGACACCGGTGGCCTTTCCAGGCTGCCCACTCCAGGAACAAAGCAGAGCGTCACTTCACACATGCGGCAGGTTTCTGCCAGAGCACCATTTATAGAGCAACCGACCTTTATTTCAGAGATAGCTTAAGTAAAATAACATGCAAAGAAACATGTGAGTAAGAGCCTCATCTGCCTCCAGGCTCCTGCAAATCCTTTTCTTTTCCTCCCTTGTAGCACAATGCGTTGGACGCCTGTTATTCATCCCCGTAAAGCACAGCGCGTACATCCATGCCGTCTGTCCTTTGGCTGGAGCTGTGTCTGCAGATTTCCCGTGGGAAAGGAGGTGCTTCACTCCTGAAGAATAAAACTAGGGCATTGCAAAGGGCCACGGGGATGCCAGAGGGGCCTGGCTGCCTGCACTGAAAGGCTTTGTGGGACCTTGCTGGGAGGCGAGCAGCAAAATCACCTGCAACTTGCCACAACGCAAGTGTGCTTCGTGCCCAGGGGAGCATGTCTCTACAATCCCAGCCAGCTCACGACAACTCCTCTTCTGCAGCATCTTTCCTCCTGCCATACGTCTGACTTCCTATCCCCTGGCTTCACATGCCCTTCTTACGATGTGCCTGGCCAGATTCCTAGGGGTGAGCCTTGAATTTGGAGCAAGTACAAAAACTTCTTGAACCACAGAAAAAAATCTGTATGAAGTCAACTAGGAGCAGGGGTCAGCTGTTTGCTGAGAGCATTTCATAAATCGTAGGTGTTCTGTACCCCATGCATGTTTGAACATCTCAAGATGAAAATGGTCCTCAACTTCATGGCAACAGAGACCTCCCTCTTCAAAAACTGCAAGGAACATGGTTTAAGATCAGCTTCCTTATACTAAAGAGGATTATCTTTAAAAAGCACTGTTACATATTTACTAGTTTACCATCAACAAATGCTTTTTAGTGGGGTTTGGGTGGGTTTTTTGCAGGAAGCTGCCATATTCATTTTAAAAACTATCTCGAGTCATCTGCCCTGTCTTTGGGAATGTGCATACATTTCAGGAGAGGTTCTGAATGTCTTCCTTATCAAAAAAGGCATGGAGAAATGCTGAGCGATACCACCAGCACTGCTCATGGCCAGTGGCCCAGCAGCAGTGGCAGGACCAGGGTGACAGCAGCAGCAGGGCTGGGGCAGGGGGCTGCGCTCCTGGGGTCGCTGCTGGGGATTGCGGCACCGTCTTTGCTTTGCTGGTTCAGAAGTTGCTTGTTTGCAGAGGTGTCGTCCATATCCAGGTCATATGCCAGCTCTGAAAGCAGAAGGAGAGAGATGGTTTGCAACAGATGGTGTGTGATGGCATCCTGACGCGTGGCACATCCAGCCCCCCCCAAGTACTGGGGCCCCCAGGGCAGCCTGTGCTGGCACCTGAGGACAGCTCGGTCCGAGTGCGGTCAAAGGCACCACGGCAGGAGTGGAAGGGCCAGAGGAGCTTAGCAAACATGTCATCAATCCTGCCCCCAGCCCCAGAGCGCCTCCCAGTACCCCACACCAGACCTTATGCTTGCACAGGCCAAATAATATCACAGCTATAAGGTGCCCCAGGAGGAAAACAAAAGAGATAAGGCTTACTGGAGAGCCTCTCCCAAAGAAAATCAGCTGAGTTTTGGATGGGTGTTTAGCAATGCAACTCATGTCTGCTCCCCAGACACCACAAGGATGCGTGTGGTGAGGAAATCCAGGCAGACACAAATAGTCCCCCAAACCCAGAGGCAGCACAAAGTCTTGCTCACCAAATATCATCTGGTTGGAGGACCTGAGGAGCTCTGCGTTTCTGCGGTCTTATGTAAGCATGTGCAAAATATGTTCCTTGCAGCACTTTCAAAACACCCATCCCATCCCCTGTCCACCTCATCAAAGTGCTGGAGCACAAGCAATGCGAATGGATCATGCACCTGGGGGCACGCTGCTGTTGCAACAGGGGGACTTTGAGATGAAGCATGTGGGAAGAAAATGCCCAGGATTTCTTCCAACTGCAGAAAATGCCCAGGATAAAAGTTTTGATAGTCCTGGCAGAAGAGCGTGAGATTAACAAGGAAAAAGCTTGAGACAGTCCATCACTGCCTGCAAGGGACCCACTGAGCAGTCACAGTTGCCCTCTTGTTCCTGGGACAGAGAGGCATGAAAAAGTCCAAACAGACGATGTGGAAAGGCAAGAAACCAGCAATTCTCAAGGCCAAGAACAAGAAGCAAAAGGTGGTTTAAGATGCCATTAGCCAGATGCATTTGTACCTGTCAAGCATCTGGACTGAGAGGGTGTACCCATGCTTGTCTCAAGGCAGTGGGTTCCTCGCTCCACTTCCTATGCTGCTGCCATCTCCTTCTGGGGCCCAGGCTTTCACCTAGATGGGAAGCAGTTAAGCCCATCTGTCTGATCCCCAGAGACTGGCCTTTGGAAGTGGAGGAAGCTAGTGGTTTCCATCAGAAGAGACCCTGGCGCAAGCTTTTCACAAGTCCTTGTAGATCACCAGCATACTGATGGGTTTGGATCATCCCACCCCACCCCTGAGGAAGAATCCAAGAATCTGAATAAACACTCCAGCTAAAAAAACGCTGCATCAATCCAAGGAGCGCCACTGCCAAGGCAAACAGGCAGTGTTTCTTAATCAAAAATACCCAAACACTGCAAAACAAAAGCATAACGATGTTAGTGTGATGAGTGAGTCAGGCCAGGCCATCAAAGAGGGTCAGAAATGGCTGAGAGGGAGCAGATACCTACCCACACAAAGGGCCAGGTACAAGCAAAACCTGCCTGGTAAACACTAACTTATCCAGGAGATTCCCACAGATACTGGGACTCCTCTTCTTCACAGCTTTCCTGCTTTCTTTTTTTTTTTTTTCCTCATCAGTACAGATATGCTGCTGTCTTCTGGAGCTGCACACACACAGCAGAGCAGGGAAAAGTCCCACCGTGAAAGGGATGTGACAAGAGGCCACCTCTGCCCATCGTGTGCTGCTTTCCAAGCATGGAGAGAACAAGTCCCTCTGGCACAAGGGATGCTCAGACTTCAGGGAGGTTTGGGAGCAGCCTGGCTGCACCATCTCATTTTCCCAAGCTCATTTCTGCAGAATAAGTGAAAGGATTTCGATCACAGCAAATCATTTCTCAGTTGGTTGTTTTTACACACAACTCCTTAGGTAGTACAGTGTCCCATCAGAGCAGCGATGGCCTGCCCCGGTGTGTTTTGGAAGATGTTTCTACACCCTCCAAGGACCTGTAAAGCTTAAAAGATGCCCCATGGTGTCACAGCGCCATCAGGTATTCAAGTGCTCCCAGGCCAGCAACCTGCAGTTGACTGGCAGAGCTTTTGGGGCAGAGTAATCCCTTACTGAACATCCTAGCAAACCAAAAAGGGTTCACAGGAACCAAGTAACAACTCTTGCCTTCAGTTTAGAAAATAAACTGGAAGCCAAAGAGATCTCCAGCAAGGCGCTTAATAGCACAAAGCGTTGTGACGTTCCCATTTAAAGTCTCATTCATCATGCTGTAATTTCCTGTGTGGTTTGCAAAGCAGCAGCTGAACTGGGGTGGATACATTCAGCCAGAAGCAGACCCAAATTATCATTTCAGACATATTTTTTTGCAGGGGAAATTTTTCAAAGTCTGAGTTTTCACCTGGACCTGAGTAAGGGCAATTTTTGAAATCACGGAATTTCATCCAAATAAGAATGGTGATTTTCTCATTCATCCTCTTTAACCACACTACAGAGAAGTGAAGAGAAACCCTCCTGTTGTCAGAGATTTGAGAGCTGTTTTCCTAGCCTTGTTTAACTGCTTCAGAAGTTTAGGGCTTGGGTGTGTCGTTTGTTTTCCCTGTACCCTCCATTGTTTCCTTCTTTGAACATTTTTGTGCCCAATTGAATCTTTAGGCTGGATCAATTTAGACGTATGTCACTTATTTTGTATTAATAATGGATCTGTAACTCTTGCAAATCCCTTTCACGTAACTCCTACCGACCTTTGGTACACAGGAAGAAAGGAAAATAAAAAGTAATAGCCTCTAACAGATCTGAGGCAACTGATAACCAGGCCCAGGCAATAACCACATTGAAAATATAGAAGAATCATAGTTCAAACCCAGGAACCCAAATTAGCAAATGTTCCTAACCAGGTACTTCCTGAGTGGGCTTCATTACTGTTTCCAGACTTCATTTGGATGCTCGGTTAGTCAGGGTCACTGCTGCATCCTGCACCTCAAGCTCCCACCACCACCGGCAGAGAAGGAGCCCCAGCACTGGGGATGGAACTGCAAGGTGGCTGGTGGGGTAACAGACACGAACCTCCTGCTTACGTTGTTTCATTTATTTCCACCCAAAGCCCTTTGCACTGCAAAATAGCCCGAGAAGCTGCTCCTCTTGCCTCCACGCTCCCCAGCTGTCCTCTGCAGGAAGGTCTCACTGGGATCACCCACAATTTGCTGTAGTATCTGCTACAAAGTGGCTCTTCGGACTGCAAAAGCTTTACTTATTTATTTATTGAGCAGGGACACACACCCCACTAGAAAAATCTGTTTCTGTTTATAATCAGTCAGAGTCCAGAGGGTATTACCAACAATCTGCACTAATTATGTATTCAATCTTCACTCATTTTGGCCCCTCTTGTCCTCTGGGCTGCGGATTAGATAATCCCCTTAAAATAATAGTCAATCATTAGCTCTGCTTTTTTTTTCCCCTCCCTTCCCCCTGCATGCAAGCCGAGCGTGCTGCGCGTTTCCCGGAGCCCTTAACACAGCTGGTGAAAGGTCTCCAGCCGAACTCAAGCCGGTCCCTCCGGAAGCACCTTTTGTAACAAAAGCCTCTCTAACACAAAGCTGCTGTGCTTTGCTCCCAGGACAGCAAAAGCCTCTAGAGCCTCACAGTGTGGATGACAAAACCTGCTGCCAGCTCCTCAACGCGCACTTTCCGCGCTCGCAAAATGAGACCGCGGCATTTTCCCGTGGATCAGGGCTGGAATTAGGCGTATGGACCCTGTGCAAGCTTATCCAGTAGGAATCATTAAGAAACTCTTCCTGCCGCTGCATATCAGCTTTGGAGGTGGCTACAAAGGATGGCTGGAGCAGGAGGAGATTGGTTTTGAGTTGGTATAGTAAGTCCCACAGCAGCTGGTGCAGGAGAAGCTGAGAAGATGAGTATCGGCATGCAGGCAGCATTATGGCAGGGCCAAATCCACCCCTGCCTACGCAAAGACCTCTTCTCACCCCCAGAAGGGCAACACAATCTTAAGCAAAGAGGTGACAGCAAATGCCACTCCGGCAAATGACCTCTAAGAGGACAGTGCCCAGCTCCCCCAGGCTGGCTCGGCTGCTGCCCAGAGCCTGGAGCCAGGGAATGTCATCTTGCAGGCAGGCATCTGGGCTGCCCGCCTGCCAAGCCTGCCCTGGCAGATGGCTCCAGCAATGGACCTAATATAGTAACAGAGTCATAATGGATGGCTGTGCATGAAAACCGCTTTGCGGTGTCACTTGATAGCTCTGCCAGTGCACTGCGCAGCAGCGATGGCTGCAAGGGAGATCCCCCCACACCCCATGGGCAAAACCATCATGCCTAATGTAGCGTGTTCACCAAAGGAGGCTGCTGAGCAGGCCAAAGCACTTGCGGGGACATGGTGATGGCCCTTGTTTGCAAATGATGGAAACGCTGCGGTAGGAAGGGACCAGGGAATGGATCATGACCATGTGTTTCCAATAAGCGCAAAACAGATCGGGTAGAAATGTCAGAGACAAGTAGGGCAGCTTGGCAAGCACCAGCAGCTCTCGTGGTCAGTTGAGAACATCTGCCTGTGCATGTCCTTCAGCATTTGCCTAGGAAAGCACATACTAACATGGCCAACAAGAACTGCAAACTCTGGGGTGCACTGCTCGATTTGTTAAGCAGCAAGCCTCGTCACTGTGGGGAATGAGTTGCCAACAGATGCTGTAGACTCTGGCTGTCTCCAAAGGAGGACTGGATTTCTTAAAGGGAGAGATGTTTGAGTCAAGCCAAGCTGTTGACTCATTATAAGGTGAAGCGTAAGAGCCTGTGATTCCACAGATCAGACTGCCTGATCCTGGTTCCCAACTCTCTCCATCTCTACAGCACCAACCACTTCACTCTCACAGGTGTTTGCACCTGAAATCTAGAATAAGAGTCCAACTCTATCCCAAAGTGTTCTTGTTGGAACACCAAAAGCTCTGCTCACAGCTCATGCTACAAACACACCTCTGCCTACACGAAGACAACACCTGAAACTATCCATAGAGTTACATGGCCACGACTGCATGGATACTGCCAGTTTCCCCAGTCCTTTACTTCTCCAAAACACCTTAAAACTCTTCCAAACACCTAGCCAAGCATGGTTTCATCTCACCAGGGAGGGTTTTGCCCTCTGGCTTGTTACCACTAAAATCCTGGAGCACCAACTGGTTTGCCAGTTGTCTTCTTGCGCAACGAGCTGCAACAATGCAGCCATAGGTGTGGCACTGCCGGCGCGTAATTAAAGCACTGAGCCAGGGCTGTCCGCCGTGCTTGTGTTGGCACGGCCCTGAGATCACCGAGATGGATGCGCAGCATGTGCATGGTCTTGTGCCTCTGCTTCTCCACCTCCTCCGCAGCAATTTAGGAGGTGTGGCTCTTGGCAAGATGAATTTGGGGGGAAAAAAAAGAAAAAAAAACCCCTAAAATCCAGCTCAACACCACCCTGTTGCCATTGGCATCGTGGCTGAGGGAGCCTGGCACGGCTCAGCAGCGAGCGGTAAAATGGACTTCCTGGGCAGAAACCCAAAGAAATTGGGTTTGGATTGCTGATTTGCAAACCAAGACTATTCCTCCTTTAGACTGCCTGACAATCATCACCGACAGCCCACGGCCTGCAGCGTGTCCAACCCAAAGATCATGGGCCAACACCTATTCAGGGCATTCCCCCGGGAATTCTGGGGCTGTTCAGCCTGGAGAAAAGAAGACTGAGGGGGGACCTAATCAATGTTTATAAATATCTTAAGTGTGGGGTGCAGGGGGAATTGGCCAGCCCCTTTTCAGTGTCTGTGGGGACAGGACAAGGGGCAATGGCTGCAAATTGGAGCACAGGATGTTCCACACCAACATGGGGAGGAACTTTTCCCCAGTGAGGGTGCCAGAGCCCTGGGACAGGCTGCCCAGGGAGGTGGTGGAGTCTCCTTCTCTGGAGAGATTCAAGATCCATCTGGATGCCTATCTGTGCAGTATGAGCAGGGGAGCTGCTTTGGTAGGGGGGTTGGACCCCATGATCTCTCGAGGTCCCTTCCAACCCCTACAATTCTGTGATTCTGTGATTGAAACAATCTTGATTCCTGGGGACCACACAATCCAGCACAGACAGGTGAGTAAGCTCCAGCTCAGCCCCGTGCCAGGGATGCAGCTCCTTGGGGTACGGGGACAATCATCCATGAGCTCTGTGGGGCAGTCAGTATGCACACGGCCGCTCTCCAACATCCAGTACTACCACAAAAGTCTTGTCCACAGACATCCTTCAGCTTTCAATGGGGCAAAGAGGCAAAACACCCCCAAAACCCCAACACATCACATGGTACAAGCAGACAGGCTGCACCATGACCCCAATTCAATCCACCACTCCTCCACTCCTCCCTGGCTAGAGGCTGGTGCTAAGGCAGGGTTATCATTTATGACCTGAACATATGTTTACCTTGAAAACATACTCATTAAATTACTCTCTGCTCCTTGGTGTGCTCTAGATTTACCCTGAAGAGAATCTGGCGTCTGTAATTGTATTAATCGTTTTCCCTTTGGCAGCAAGTGAAAGAGTTTCTGAACTGTTCTTGCAGAGTGGAGCCACAAAAATGCATTTAGCCAAACACTCTCATGTAATCTATTAAAAATTAACAAATCTCATTAGCATTATTAATTGGAAGCACTGGAGTCCTTGTACTTTGATGACAAAGCAGCATGCCCTGGTCTGATATCCAGCTGTACTGTCCCCAGAAAGAGCTGCTATCTAAAGGCACTTGGGAAAGAAGAACTGAAAAGTAAGGAGCTGAACATGGACAGCCAAATGTATCTACAAAGGTAGGAGTCACGAAAGGAAAAGCTGGAAACAGAAGAGTGTGAAGGGAAATGATTTGTGAGGCAGCAATATATGACTGGATCAAGCAATGTCCCTGCAGATCCCTCACATACCTCAGCCCATCTAGACACCGAGTCACGCTCTCTGGAGACTTTCAAGGCCTAAAAGCACAAAGCAAGCCCTTCTGATCACTCTGTTGTCACCTCAGACATCTCAGGACAGTCTTGATTTTGAGAGGTAACATGCCAAGTGATAGCAGAGCAAAATGAAATGGTAATTATTGCCTCTGAGGACCAAAACCAACATCATCATATCAAACTGAAATTTTCTCCTTCATCTGTGCTCCCCTAAAAGCTCTTTGGATATGATCAGGACAGGCATCTCTTGCTTTCTACCTCCTGGCCTTCAACTCTTCCAGCATGGGACATTCAGTGACAATCATGTACTAGCAAGACCCACCAAGACACAGTCCTAAAGTGGAGCAGCAATGGTCCCTCCCTTCCAGATGCCAACTTCTAAAAGCAGCCCTCAGGGCAGAAGGATGTTTCTCAATGCTTGATCAGAAAACCCATGGTGGTGTTACAGCACCCAGGATCATCTGACTTCTTCCTTTATGACTCATGGCATGCAGAAACCAGACTTGAATGGGGCCCAGGGCACAGAGACCCAGGTTTGTGGCATTCATGCTGCAAGTAGGTAACTAGGAATGTGCCTCTTCAACTACAAGGGACCAGGACTTCATGCAATGTCTATGCTCAGTCAAAAATCCCTGGACATCCATCACTGCCTTACACTCGTAAGGAAAATCAAAACCAGAGGTGGTTGGTGTTTTGCTCCTTGAGCACACACACAAAAAAAGCACCTGAGCAGCGTTCCCAGCCTGAGGATCAAACTGGCAAAGACTCCACTGGGCTACAACTCATGACTCCAAGGAAAATATCTGGAGTGAGATTTTGGATCACAACCCAAGAATTTGGGTCAGAAACAGACTTACCCACTCAGCCTACAGGTAGAGCCAACAGATAGGCTCAGGCATGATGACACACACGTGTTTGCTCAGCCTGCCTCTGCCCCTGGAGAAACTGCCCAAGTTTTTGTGCTCTTACACTTCCCTGGGATCACCAGCATGGATGGAGAGCAAGCTCCTCCTGCCTGTGCTGGGGAAACGTTTACAAAGCATGGGTTGAGGTGAGAGTCCTGCCACAGGAAGGGAGCCGAGAGGCTACAGCACCGGCCGGCTGTTTTAATTGCGTTAAGCTGCTAAAATAAATAAATAAATAAAGGAAACCCTGGCTCTGCCTTAGAACATTAAAGTGACTTCAGCCTATAAAAATGGGGTAATGCAGGAGGCCCTGGGAAACATCAGCACACCCGACTTTCCCACTTTATATAGAAAATTAAGGGTTGGGTTCATAGGCTGGAACTTTTTAACAGCTTCAGGTCATGCTCGCTGTGCTGGAAGGAGCCCCAGGAACCGCCACTGAAGTCTGAAACCAGGACCTGGCTTTGCACTGCCTTGCTGCAGAGAAAGACTCAAATTAAGCCCAGCTGCTTATTGGGTCCATGTAAGATCTGACACAAAACGGGCTGATCCTTGTGCCCCTCCCAGACTGACCAAACCTGGTCCCCATGCACCAGTAGAACACAAGATGCTGGAAGGCAGAGCTAGGAAGTGGTGGCAGCTCATATGGGAAACTCAGTGTCATCCCAGCTGAGCACCAGGACACTGTGGCTGCAGTGCTCGGACTGTGCCAGATCAGTTGCATCACACCTGCTCTTCCCTGAGGGCCAAGGGGCTCCCCCATCACACTCGAGGACCTCACCAAGCTGGACCATGGTGGAGCTCAAGGAGACCACCTTGGCTGTCCCTGCTCCAGGAGGATGGAGCAGGAGAGGAAGGGGGTTGCTCCTGCCCAGCACCTCCCTGAGTCAGCTTGTACGTGCAGCCATGGAGAGTACCAGTGATGGGGATGCACAGCTCATGTGGGAGCATCCAAATTGCTCTGGGGACACATCCACTCGTCCAGAGAGCAGTGAAACAAGGAGGTGATGATGCAAGAAGGCTCCAAGGTCCAAGTCCATGTATTCCTCTTCCTCTGTCCTATCTGTAGCACTCGTAGCTCAGTCTCAGGAATGTCACAATCATGGTGGAAAATCAAAATAAAAAGGCTACGTAATCTAGTTTGTAAATCCCTTGAAAAATACAAAATCCTCTCTTAAACGGATTATGGAGATTAGAGATAAAAGTTTCCTGGAAATCAAGAATTGCATTACAGCCTCTCTCCTCTCCCACCCTCCCAGAGAAAGGAAAAGAGATGCGCTCGTTCCCCACATCACCCTACCACACTTCTCCCCAGTCATCACCCTTGGCCTTGGGAAGCAACAGCAGCTCCCTCCAGCTCCTGAAAACAGCACTGCTGTTTCTGCCTGATTTTACCCCAAACCACTACTCTGGGCCATTATCTGCTGCATGTTCCTGAGGAACATGCATTGATGGTAGGAAACCTCCCTGGATGAGGGAGAGGAGGAGATGCCTGCCAGTCTTTGGCATGCTTCTTGGTCCACCCCTCTTCCAAACAGGCTCCATGGGGCCGTGCAACATGCTGCTGTGGTTTTGTGAGCTGCAGGAGCTGTACCCACCCTGCGGGTGCCCAGCAGAAAAACATCCTCTTAAATCAGGGTGGTCTTCTAAAAACTGTGCTGTTTCACTTGGCTGTGCCAATGGTGACAACAATGGGGGAAAGGCCAAACACTCACGTGCTGATGACACGAAAATATTTAGTGGCCATACCATTATTATTCTGATGGATTTAAACCAGCATTTGGTCTAATATTGTGACTCAAATATCCCCAGTTGATGGCTGCAAAAATTATTTTCTATTGGGAATTTTTATTTAATGAGATTTTTGTGCTTTTGGTCTTATTTGGAACAACAACAACAACAACAGAAGAAGATTGCAATATTAGCATTCCTGGCAGAGCACGCGTTCAAGTTCCTGACCTGTTATTGCTCAAGGACTTCTGCAGCTGCAGATGCCTGTGTGGAGCTACAGTTAGGTCACTTTGAATGATGCTCATAGAATCAGGATCAAAACACTTACAGCTTGATCAAAAGGACGTTTTATGAAGGTTGCAGCCCAAGTTAAGCGGTGATGTGAATACTGACATTCGCCCTATATTAGCTCAGCTCTAATAAAATTAATGCCCTTTTAAATAATGTGCTCCATTTTTATTGGGTTCATGTTTTTGGCACCTCGTGGCTTTGAAAACATCTCCTCAAAACCTTTCCATCGCTCTGGGAACGTCTAGCTGTGTTAGGAGCTGGAAATCAACTTCTCTAGAGGAGTAAGGGGTTTTTTTCTGCTCTCTTTTGTTGCTCCACCTGCTCTAACCTGAATTGATCCACTAAAGGTTGAGGGGTTTTTTTTCCCCCCCTACAAAAGGGGGTAACACAGCCAGGCTCTTTCTTTTCCCAGTAGGAATTATTGCCTGTAAATAAACAACCAAAAACTGATCTACCAGCAACAGCAATGCTCCTTTGAAGAGAGACAACAATAAAAATACAAAGCAGGGGGAGAAAACCCAGTTCTCTTTTCTGCATTTTGCTTCCACATCAGAGGCAAAATGAACTTACCAGCCCAAGACAGGGGACGTCTTATTGGTGCAATACAGCCAGTTAACTGTTCTTTAGAGATATTCATCTCAAAGGCCAGAACAGAAAGAGCATTTTCCCCCCTTTTATTTATTTATCTCTTTTTTTTCTTTTTTTTTTTTTTGTGCCAACTCACCTTAGCTGAAAAGCACATTGAGATTGTAATTATGGGAAGGCCTCATCTAGTAGATTTGTAAACTCAGCTATCGGCTTGAATTACTGGAATTAGCAAGGCTAATTTAATGTCACTGTTCAAAATAGCTCAGATTTGGAATTTCTTAATGGCCTTAGGAGAAGGAGTCTTTATGCATACTGCAATCTAGGCTTCATTCTTAGACTAAATTCCTTCTCATAGATTTTGTGAATGCCCTGTTTTGTAGCCAACACAAACTCTGTCCAGTAAAATAATGTAAGGACTCAGAATGAAAAGAGATTAGCTGTTCCCTGCTCCTGTTATTTTAAAGCAGAAATAACTTTGGCTTCTACTGATTCATAGACAAAGCTTGAAATGCAAAGCATGCTCAACTCCAAATTCAGCTTGAAAAGGACCTTAAAATATTCCCGAGTGCAAGTAATGGACTTATTAGAGGGATGAAAAGAGCCACTTTTCACAGAATCCCAAGCTCTTTAGTTCTGTCATATCAATAATCTGGCTTAAGAATTTCATTCTATTTACATTTCTTTCCCTTCCAAATATCCTGCCTGACTCCTATGAAATAGAACATTTACGCTTTTAAGGTGTTAATTTATTTCTGTTAATGCTCGGTGGCAAGTGGTGTAAAACGTCTGCAGGTCACCCAAAGCGTGAGCAGGTCAGGACTGAGGGTGACAGGGGGAAATTGTGCAGTTTTACACCTGACAATTGATAAATGAGGAGATAATTTTAAAGACTCGGTTAAAAGCATCTTCTTTAAACCCTGACAGCCGATTGTGCTGGAACTCAACATACCTGCAATCTGTTCTCCTCTCCTTTGTGTTTAACACCCTCAAAAACAATGCTGACAGTGAGAAAAAAAAACAAACCCAAACCTTTATAGATGCTGGGAAGGAAATCTGCCTTGCTGTCCTTAAGCTACCAAAAGATACTACTTTTTTCTTTTTTATTGGTACCTGGTTTGCTTAGTCATTGCAGGATGGTTTAATCTAAGACCAACATTAAACACCTAGTGACTATTTTCCCTGTTTGTTTGAAGAAATGACTAAAAAAACTCCAAAAGGTATTTCAGGAACAAAATCCAAAAGCCTGTGTAGAAACACCAGGAAAGGAGATAGAGATGTCCCCTTTTAGGTAGAAAGGGGAGATTTTTTTTTTTCTCCACTTGGCTCTGTGAAACTGAGACAAGTTGGACCAGTCAGGGAGCATCGCAGCACAGAGGGAATAGATGTGTTGGGGTACATCTGTCCATGGCCTTCCCCAGGGTCCACTGGCAAAGACCAAAAATCCTCCAAAAACCATCCTGGGATGGCCATGCAGGGCACACAGTACCAGCCAGGGATGATTTTTATAGCCATACAGTTTTGCTCTGGAAAGACAAAGCACAGTGACTGCATGCTGCCTTTCACCAAAGGATCTCAAAGCACACTGCAGGCATTAATTATGCCCTCTGCTTTGCAGAGATTAAACACTGGAGCCTCATGGTTCCAGAGAGCTGAGTGCAAGCCCCCGTTCACTAATGGTTAAAACTGAGCCAAGGTTGCAATGAGGCTTCACAAGCATTGATGGAAGAGCTGGAAAAGCACCTCTGAGCTCCCCGAGTTGCTCTGCAGCAGCAGCCTCCTCCTCCTGGGATGCTTTTAATTCCTTCAGACACGTCCCAGCAAGTCCCCCTATGAAGGTTTTTCTCTGAAAACATTCTTTATGGCAAGGCATGGAAAGTAGATGGACACCAGGGAGGGTGAGGAGCAGCCCTGTCCCACAGACACCGTGCAGTGCACCCACTCAGTCCCTCTTTCTAAGGACATCCTCAGCAGATCTCTGACAGCAGCAGATTCATAATGATGACCTTACAACCCTGATGACACATCCTGTGTCTGTCCACCAAGAAGCAACAGAGGCATCTCAAACCATCCTTACCGCTTCCTCATGTGCCACTGGCTGGCAGGCTGCTGTCACCCCTCCCTGGGTGGGATAGGCTGCAGAAGACCACTAAGCTTTCTTTTTCTGCCCATCCTCCCAGTCCATTCTGCTGTGAGAGAAATCCCCAGCAGCTCTGCCAGTGGAGCCATGGGAAGGCACAGGTTCCTCATGAGGCTCCAGAAATCAGCCTCGCTGCAGCATTTGCGGCGCTGACATCCTTTGTGGGGTCAGACCCACACATTAGCATGGGTCTCATAAAGCCTCAGTCACTTTGGAGACCTCCCATGGTGCTCCAGCAAAGCTGCAGGGAGAAGCAGGGGATGAAGTTAAAATGCTGTGCTCACCTGTCTGGATAACCCCGTGTCTTCTCAGAAGTTGGTCAAACCATTTGCTCAGGGCACAGAGCCAAGCAATGATGGATTTAGATGAGCAGCCTGCTGACCCACTGTCACTGTTTCTTTAGCAACAAATGCCTGGATGAAATAGGTGACAAGTGGATTAAAAAGATATGGTACCTGTGCAGCGGAGAGCTGGAAGGCAAAGGGGGATGGCCAGTCCAGGCCGCTAACAAAAAGTGCTGGCTGTGCTGCAGCTGCTGCCTGGGAAACCCATTAAGGACACACAGGGTGTCAGACTGCGTGTAACATGAGTGCCAGGCACTGCATGACCACGGCCCTGCAATGGTGCTGGGCAGAAAGAGTGTCCGAAGAGACCGGAGACAACAAGAGTTTCTCTACACATGCCTGCCTTTGCCTCACAGGAACTGGGAGGAGCAGGTGGAGAGGCACAGCCCTGCACAGACCCCCAGGGGAACCCAGAGACTGGATGGCCCAGGAAAGCTCAAGCTGCGGGCCGAGGCAAAGCAGCACCTCCCAGAAGGGGAGATGCCCAGGGAGGGATGCCCCTGGACAAGGCTTGCTGTAGGGGCTGCATCTGTTCGCTTTGCTTTAGGCTCAGTGCATTCCCGCAGCCGTCCAGTTTCCCAGTGTAGGTTTCAATGGGATGAAGTGATTTAGGAACCTCCAGGCAATCCCACCATGGTCCTATCCTACACAACAGGAGCTAGTTAAGCATTTTTACAGAGATGTTTCTGCTCCTTAATGTATGCAGCTGGTCAGGGTTAGTCTTACTGCTGTTAGCAACCAAAACTGATCTCAAACCTTTTACTTCCCAAACCATACCCAGCAGTTCCCCTCATTCAGTGTGTAGAAATACCTTGTTATGTCCTTATTTTGGGAATTTGTTTTATCTTTCTGTTGGTACCCAGAACCACTTCTTTTTCTTTTTTCCCCCCACATTTTCTAATGAGTTTTGGCAGGGGGAAGTTGTTTGTAAATCACACAAGTATTTGTTTTACTGGAAACATCTGCTTTAACACATTCATCTTGAAAAAACATTTTGTTTTAAAACAAAGGTATTAAGCTGCAATGTAAATTGGGCACATCTGTTTATGAGTCACTGCAACAGCGCTGCCTCCAGTGCACCAGATCACACAGATCTCCAGGGGCCTGATCCAGCAGAAATTGGAAACCTACAGTTCATTCTGCTCCCTTTTCCAGCACTGCTTCTCTGAGAGTGTTGCTGCCTGATTTAATAAATTAAGGCCACTAAATAAGAAAGGCCTATTTAGCATCTGCTAATAGCATTGAGTGTCTGGCCCAGCAGACACTTAAGTAGCAGCAAGATACTTAAGCTGGTGCCCCACTCTACAGCCACCCCAGGACCAGTTCAGAGGAACTACTTGGGGGAGAACATCAATAGCTGGGGACTTCAGGCTATACCAGCCCTACCTCTGTCTGCAGTGACATACCACCTCTGCTGTCTTCAGCAGCTCAGCGCTGCCGTTAAGAGCATTTAGAGAAGGAAACATGCAAAGACATAAGCTGACCCTCCAAGATCAAATGTGGCCCACCAGGTGGTATTTGCTCACTGGAAATACAAGGGTCAGCAGATCTTGGGCAGTAGTCTGGGGCCCAGGAGAAATCAGTTGTGTTCTCTGGAGTGGCAGGAGAGCACACCCTGATTCTTCTGGGGTAAATAAAGGGTGTGTGGGAAGGTAGCATTAAAAAAGGGCAAGGAGATCCCTGGAGGCGCCAGATTTAGGATCTCCATCCCCACAAGAGCTAGGAGACCCCACAATCCCACAAGGGCAAAGTTTTCTCACTGCTGCTAAAGCCACAGCCAGGCAGGAGTGTCCCACCAGAGCCCAGGAGAAGTGTGGTACATGCGAAGTCCTCACTCCCTGCACCCAGCCACAGCAGCTCCCCAGCATGGACTCTCTGTCCATATGAAGACCTCCAGCAAAAGCACCAGGGTTCCACTGTGACCTCCCCCACCTGATATCTGCTACTGGTCCCACATTTGGAAAACCCAGTCCATTGGCCAAAGCACCTACAGACAGACCATGCAGCAGCCATGTGTTGGCTGTATGGTGTTGGGCACACCTTTTAGAATCACAGACTGGTTTGGGACAGCTTCTCTGGGTAACCTGTGCCAGAGCCTCAGCACCCTCACAGTGAGGAATTTCATCCTTACAGCTGATCTAAATCTCCCCTCCTTCAGCTTAAAGCCATTCCCCTTTGTCCTGTCACTCCCTGCCCTTGTAACCAGTCCCTCTCCAGCTTTCCTGTAGCCTCTTTAGGGATAGGAAAGCTGCTGTAAAGTCTCCCCCGGAGTCTTCTCTTCTCCAGGCTGAACAAGCCCGACTCTTTCAGCTTGTCCTCATACAGGAGGGCCATCTCCATGGCCCTCTTTTAGCCTTTGCAAAGGCAGAAATAAAGCTACAAGTGCCAGGAAGGGAAATCAAAGGTGACAGCTCACCAGATGCTCCTTGCCAACAGACACCAGAGCACAACTGGGGAAGTTTGCCCTTAGAGGGAAGGGGAGAGGAGGGCTTTTTGGGTGTAAATGTGTTCTTTCACATTCTCTGCGCTTGCCTTAGCAGCTGATTTATGTGGACAAGGGAAGGAGGAGAGATATTGCAGGCTATGTTCTGCA
Source organism: Laterallus jamaicensis coturniculus (assembly GCA_022605575.1). Classification (NCBI taxonomy): domain Eukaryota; kingdom Metazoa; phylum Chordata; class Aves; order Gruiformes; family Rallidae; genus Laterallus; species Laterallus jamaicensis. Next base: position 18,920,617 of record JAKCOX010000014.1, read on the forward strand.
ACGACTTTGGGGAAGAAGCAACTTTTTTTTTATTTACTCTTTACTAGAATGATCTACACAGAACCAGACCAGGAGGGGTGAACATACTGAGGCTGCAGAGCAGTTATCAGGGAGGCAGAGGATATTACTCAGACTCTGATAATAACCACCGTCTCCCACCTGCCAACTGCAGCCTGCTTAACACAAAAAAGTCCAAAACCAGGCTGCAGCAGATGTCTGCCTCCCCATGCAGGAAGCATCTCCAGTATCCATGGGACACAAGCAAGTCCAAAATAGCTTTGAGTCCAACAATTTTACAGAGACTCAAGATACTGAATTAAAAAAGGAAGGAGGGTTAAAAAAAAAAGGCAGAAAAAGGATGTGTATCACATTGCAGTAGTGATTTACATTTAGAAATCCTGCTGGGACTCTTGCTGGACTGAGATGGTGACAGATGCTCTGACAGTCTGTCCAGCTGCTGAACCCAACGCAGCCATCAAGATCCTGCAGCAGCCAGCAGTACCTGCCACAGCAATACAAACATCCCCACACATCATGGCATGTGTGGGGACACCAAGGGAGCAGTCAGCCAAGGGATGCAGCAGCATCCTGAGCTCACAGCAGTGCATCCAGCAAAGAATCAGCCCCAAGGCAGTGCTATGGGCACCAGCTCCTGGCTACTCAGAGATGGGATACACAGAAAGGGTCCTGGGAGGAAGACAGGCGTGGGAAAGGAAAGGCACTGCTGGCAGGAGACATCCTTGGGCTGGGTTTGAGTTCAAGATCTGCGCTGGGTGCAGACATGGCCTCTCACGGGAGAGAAGGGCCAAGCATCATCCCAGGTCCCGCGGGAAGCAAAGAGGGAAGGGAAAAGCAGCAACAAGCAGCAACAGACAGCAGGAAGTTGATGAGAGCCCCAAATTCCATTGAAGACATTTTCTGAAACAACAGAAGCTGGTCAAAACGCCAGATTTCCATTCCCACAGAAAACAGGGAATGTGCTACCGCTCCAAAGCAGAACAAAGGCAAAATGCAGCCAAATTTTCTGTTGTTTAAGGAAAAAAAAAAGGAGGAAAAAAGTAATTAAAAAAAAAGGCAAGTTGACATACCACTTCAACAAAATCCAATAAATTCATTTGGATTTCATTTTTTTTTTGAAGGCATAATTAAAAGCTTAATCTCAAGCAGATTTTTAGGCAGGAGGCCGCTCTGGTGTGAAACCTGACAGCATTACCTTGAGGTATGGGTAAGCAGGCTGTTGCTGCATTTGTCCACTGCAGGAGCAGAGAAAGATGTTTCAATTTATTTCCAAAACAAAACAAACCAAACCCTATCCAAAAACCCCAGTGTGCTTCACTGCACCCTGGTTTCAGCAGAGAGGCATTTTATAACAAGAAGTCTTCCCATCAGAAAGTTTCTGACCTGCCCTAAAAACATGAGAGGAGGTTAAATTTTGGGGTCAAGGCACTTTTGCCCCAAGTGAGATGCACCATCGAGTCAGAAAAGCTGGCAAGGAAAAAGAACTTCAGAAGCACTTGGTTGCATGAAGTTTGTTGATATGGAATAAAGCTGTATGGGCTCTCCTTAGAGCCACGAAGGCCCCGGAAACCCACCAGGCTGGGGATGGATGGCAAAGGCAGAGCAAAGCCCACCGGCAGCCACCAGCTGAGAAGGAGGGCATCTCTGCTCCACATCTCCCTCATCTCAGCCACGAGAGGGGTTGGGGGTCTGCAGGAGGTCCGCCTGGGAATTGGGAGGAGCCAGAGCTCAGATGGACACACCTGGTTCAGTTCATGTTACTCCTGGTGTTGGCCCCGGCAGATGTGCACACACAGGTCACAGCAAAGCCCAGGAGTCGAAGGGAGCTTCATCCTGATGGATGAAGAGCACTGTTGACTCAGTAACCGATCGTGTCCTGGTAATTAATTGACTGATGAGTGATTTGCAGCCCAGACCCAAATGCACACTACTTTTGCTTGCAAAGCAAGGGATAAGTAGAGGAGGGAAAGAAATGTGGATTAAAGCAATGATTCCTGAGAGATTTCTCTGGAGGACTATCCTTTTCCCTCTTTCTGATACCTTTTTGGCAAGGATTAAAAAGGCAGGCTGCTTTCTGGCCAGGTCTTCTGCTGAAGGCCATCAACCACCATGCTCCAGGATCAGGCCCACAATGAGTCCAGCATGGTCACTCTCTTGATTTCATTTTAAGAGTCTCATCTCAGGCAATGCCCTTCCCTCTACCCAGGCTATACCCCACAACTTTCTAGGGAGCATCACTGGAAAGATCCAGTTATCTTCCAGATGTTTAACTCACAGCCTCATTTAATTAGGCTTGATTAGTTCATATATACATACACTTATATTTATGGAAAGATGTAAAAACTAGTTTTCAAGAAAGGGATACTTCCATCTGCAGCAAGTAAGAATGTGTCGGGTCTCTGGTAAGGAGATGGCCACTGTGTAGGGTCTCACTCAACCTGTCTAAGACCGGCTCCCCAGAGCCTTTGGCTGCTGCCATAATGCAAGGCTGCAATGCACACTGCTTTAGGTCATCAACACAATATCCTGTGTAAAAAAACTCCACATTTGTTCAAATTTGGACAGGAGAACTGAGAAGCTAGGATTTTTAAGGCAGTCTGGAGAATTTAAGCTTTTCCCATCTTTTTCCCTTTAAGGCTCAAGAGCACTCTGAAAGTTGTATCCAAAAGTTTTCCATGTTCTCTTGGACATCTCTCTGAGGGAAAGATGATGAACAGCAATGCAGCAGCCCCAGCTGAGAGCCCAGCACCCTTTCTTAGAACCTTTCAATGAGACAGGGCCACCTGGTCCAAAGTTAATTGTGTCTCCAGTTATTCACATAGCTGTATTCCCTCAAGGTGCTTTCTGGGCAGATGTAAGTCAAGTTCATCCCGAGCCAAGCTATGTTTAATAGCCCTTGGTGAACCTCAGTTCCATGAATTTATCTTCTTGTGACTTTGACTCCATGTAACCTCTGGGTGTCCCCTCTGCTTGACGTTCCTCCTGTTCAATCCTTCCTGTTGCCTGTAGCCAAATCCCCAGCGATGTGGCAGTGTGTGCCAAAGGATGCCAGTCCTGCTGACCCCAGTCTTGCATTCACAGCTGGTGGCTGTGGTTTCTGAGTACCACCAAGCTCAGTGATAGTGCTGTCCCATGCCTGCCCCCTTTCAGCAGTGCCCAGGCAGTCAGACACCTGAAGTACAAGCAGATACGACAAACGGCAGCACGATCCCAAGGACCATGAGTTAACATGGTCACTCAGACCCCACCTGTCTTCATCCTGCATCAGGCCTAATGACAGCACAGGGAGGTACACTGATCCAGCGGTCCACAAGGAAGGAATCTCAGCTGAACCAGCCTGTCCTGGATCATGGAGGAGTGGAAACGCTGCCAGGAAACAAGGTGACCCTTCCTCATGCAGGGCACATTCCCCATTTTCTGAGACCAGGAGTCACAGCAGCCACAGGGCAAGAGAGGAACAGTCCAGCCCTGTGCCCACAGGGTGTATCCAGGACAGTTTGCATCCAAGTGCCAGCACACCAACATGAGGGCTGGGCACACCACATGGGGCAGCATGGCTGGGACACGCTCTGGGGATGGAGCCCTCTCCTGCAACACCAACCAGGGCTGTGCCCCACAACTTCATTTATTAGATCCCCATAATCGCTCTTATCAGCTTACCTGCAGTAAGGCATTAGGAAAAGCCAAGCCACTCACAAAAGGTGCACCCTCCTCTATGTGAAAAGTCAATCAACACATTATATTGTTATCAGGCTCAGAGACAAACCTCTCTTTGTACAACAAACTGTGCAGATACCATGCCCTGACTATCAGCGTAAGGTTATCTTGTCGCTCCATTAGCAAGTAGCACCTGGTCTGCTTCTGTCTGAAATATTCCTTTATTGTCATCCCTTAAAAAGAAATCCAGTCTCTCCACAATGAAAAACAGCTCAGAAAGGAAAGGAAGCTTGCATCCGAGTTGGGAACTGTGTTTTCCAGCTTCAGAAGAGTTCACATGTTTCCAGCCACAGAAAAACAGATTCATCATCCCTTAAGGATAACTAGGACTATCATTGTTGCAACTGGGCAGATTTTTGCATGCTTGAAATTGTTTTGATGTGTTCAGTCATGTCAAATGCTGCACTCGGTAACAATTTAAAGAAACATTAACTGCCAAATTACACTGTTGAAAAGTATCTCCTTAGATGCTCTGGCACTAATACAAGGTGTTATTCAGACTTGCAACTCAAATAGAGGGTAAACTGTCTGCCAGCAGCCTGGTATTATAAGCGTCTGGGGCTGAAAAGAGATCATAAATTCAGAGACTTTTGAGCAAAAGCAAAAAATTTTTGTACAGTGCAAAAGCAAAATGTCATCTGACCTTCAATGTGTCTCCAACTCTTCAACCACATCCTCATCCTCACCTTCTACTGAGCCCAGGAACCAGCCTCATCTGCTCTGATCCAGGCTTCCCAAGGAAGGATTTATAGAATCACAGAATCTTAGGGGTTGGAAGGGACCTCGAGAGCTCATTGGGTCCAACCCCCTGCCAAAGCAGCTCCCCAGCTCATACTGCACAGATAGGTGTCCAGATGGGTCTGGAATATCTCCAGAGAAGGAGACTCCACCACCTCCCTGGGCGGCCTGTCCCAGGACTCTGTCACCCTCACTGGGGAAAAGTTTCTCCCCATGTTGGCGTGGAACTTCCTGTGCTCCAACTTGCAGCCATTGCCCCTTGTCCTGTCTCCACAGACACTGAAAAGGGGCTGGCTGATTCCCCCTGCATCCCCTGCTTCAGATAATTATAGACTTTAATTAGGTCCCCCCTTAGTCTTCTCAAGGCTGAAGAGTTCCAACTTACTCAGCCTTTCCTCACAGGGGAGATGCTCCAGGTCCCTAATCATCTTTGTACCCCTAACCATTTTTGTAGCCCAGACATTTAGGCCAATGTCTGCTCACATTTGGAGTATTTAATTTACAGAAACAAGGATATCAGGGACTTACATGCCCTCCACTGATCCTGCTTTAAAACATAAATGTTGCTTTGGGTCAGAATGGACCTAGGCAGTGGCAGTCAGCTCCTAACAATACCAGATACAATTAGCTCAGACAAACTGAGATCTGCAGCCTGTAAGCACAACACTGAAAATGTTTTTTAAAAAAAATAAATTAAAAATTGAAGAAAAAATGAAACCAGAAAATAGGAGCATGAGATTAATATATCTGGTAGATTTACTTGCTAAATCCATGTAAAATTTTTAAATATATCTAGCTTCTCTCAAAGTGCAAACTTATTCTTATAGATAAAATTCTAGTTCTTCAGTTGTGGACTTACTGTTTCTTGGGAAAAACTCACAGAAAAGCTACAAGAACCCTTCAAAACATCTACATTGTGAGGCCTGGAAGAGTCACAGCAGCACAAACAGCCAGCTGATGGATGCTATAAACAAAACCATCACTGAAAGCCACCAATAATTTTTCCAGTCTGTCAATAAAAAAAAAAAGAATAATCTTTCTTTGCTGACGTCAAAGGTGAATTAATGAACTTGGCACTCAATTAGAGTTTCAGCCAACTGCTACATGTGACTCCCCTCTGTCTTCTAGTATGTATTTGAACAGTGAAAAAGAATTCTTGATTTCCAACCAAATCTTCATTGAAAGGAGAATTTTCAACAAACACTTGAAATAGAAAAACAACAATCAAGCTATTGCACTGGTTCAGTTGGTATGGTTCCAGCCCTTCCACCAGCATCATCTAGCTGACATTTTTTTTGGTCATTTTTTTGCCTTGGGACAGGATGAATGCTATGTAAAAAACAGCGTGCTTCTGCTAGCCTTGCTTCACTCAAGAATTCACCAGCACCCTATTGGGAAGGAAGGAAGGAGGGAAGGTGGGAAGGAGGGAAGGAGGGAAGGAGGGAAGGAGGGAAGGAGGGAAGGAGGGAAGGAGGGAAGGAGGGAAGGAGGGAAGGAGGGAAGGAGGGAAGGAGGGAAGGAGGGAAGGAGGGAAGGAGGGAAGGAGGGAAGGAGGGAAGGAGGGAAGGAGGAGAAAAAAGGAAAAAAGGGGGAAAAGGAAAAAAGGGGGAAAAAGGAAAAAAGGGTGGAAAAGGAAAAAAGGGGGGAAAGGAAAAAAGGGGGAAAGGAAAAAAGGGGGAAAGGAAAAAAGGGGGAAAGGAAAAAAGGGGGGAAAGGAAAAAAGGAGGGGAAAGGAAAAAAGGGAGGGAAAGGAAAAAAGGGAGGAAAAGGAAAAAAGAGGGGAAAAGGAAAAAAGGGGGGAAGGAAAAAAGGGGGAAAGGTAAAAAGGGGGAAAAGGAAAAAAGGGGGAAAAGGAAAAAAGGGGGGAAAGGAAAAAAGGGGAAAAGGAAAAAAGAGGGGAAAAGGAAAAAAGGGGGGAAGGAAAAAAGGGGGAAAGGTAAAAAGGGGGAAAAGGAAAAAAGGGGGAAAGGAAAAAAGGGGGGGGAAGGAAAAAGGGGGGGGAGAAGGAAAAAGACAGAATAAAAAAGTTGCTGCTACAAAAGTTATCATTAAAAGGCCAAAGGTTTTCAGCAGAATAGAAACAAAACAGGGGCAGGATGCTGTGTCAAACCGGCACTGCTCCCCCTGCCACGTGAGCCAAGGATGGGGCAGCGGAGGCTGAGCAGAGCCATGGACAATAAATATTGATACAGCAGGCACGGTATTTTTCAGCAGGACAATCCCTGCCTGGGGGCTGTACAGAGGGAAGGCACAACAGCCACGTGGCCCTGCGCTGTCAGCAAAATCCACACAGATGGGGACATTTTCCACCTGGGAAAGGAGTGTTTGTTCAGTCAATCAGGGAGTTGAAAACATCTCTCTCAGCAGACAGACCAACACCCCCAGGCCCAGCACCAAAGGGAGCAGGGCCCATCGGGAGACACTAGCTGCTCAGATGTGGGCACCCTGAAGGGATTTCCAGGGATGCAATCACCATGACAAAGGGTGGGAAGACGGGATCTTGTAAATGTTTTAAATACTGTTGGTCAGTCTCCAGAGTGGACTGAGGCCTGGCAGACGTCTGAGCACTTCCAGACAGGGAACGACCCTTTTTCCAGCACAAATATCCACTTCTAAGGAAACCTGGCTGCAGGAACCAGGTGGGGCTGCACCCCAAGAGACCCTACCTGGCCTCCAGCATTGCCATGCACAACCACTGCTGTGGCAGGGAAATATGACAGTGCCCATTTGCTCCCCAAAATGAACGGCCTGTTGCACCCCATGAAATAGCAATCAGAATGTTACTGTAGCAGGAGCATCTCCCGCTCCCTGCCACAGCAGGGGTTGGAAAGAGCTTGGATTGACCTCCAGACATAAGCCTGGGAAATGATGGGGTGATGAGAGGAAGGTTACCAAAGGCTGAGAGTAAGAATGACATCGCAGCACCGAGACCTCTAAAACATGGAATGGTTTCCTGGGATGATTGGGAATGTCTAAGAAGAGAATAGGCTGAAAGTTGCAACTCTAAGGGGTTCAGAGCAGCCTCCAAAAGCACGGTGAGCAGCAGAAAACAGCAGCATCCTGCTCCATGCCTGGGTGGGATACGGCCCCACAAACACAGCTGCCCTTCTCTCTGGAAGGGTGGCTGCCAGAGACATCACCCACTCCACAACATGCCTGTATTCTCCTTCAAAAGCAACACCACCTGTGTAACATTTATAAAGGGGTTACCCACAAACAGGCTTTCCACATGGGAATGAGACCACACTCAGCCAGCTCAGGGGTGATGTTCAAGCCACAGTTGGACAAGAGCTCTTGAAACAACCCTGCTGAGCCATTAGTGAGCAGCAAAGCAAGCCAGAAGCAACTGAAGACTTACAGACCTGGGTAAATCAAGGGGTACACTCTGCTGATCCTGACTTTCATCCAGCACCTGGGTATGGCACAGGCTGCTGGAAACCCACGCAGAGGTCCAGCTCACCTGGCTGGTCTGGCAGCACACGGCAGCCAATGGAGCAGCAAATGGGCAGGGTGCAGGAAAACCCAGGGCTTCCCCAGGGGCTCAAACTACAAATTCCCCCTTAGAAATAACCAAGGGAGAGTAGAAAGGCAAAATTAATTGCAGGTTATGCAGCAGGAACAACCAGGCAGGGGAGCTGTTTTACACACACAAACTTGCAGACCCGTCTTTACATATCTTTACTGCACACATCTTATCCTTACGTATCTCATGGGATGAGGCCAACTTCCCTTCCCAGGACAAACTATTTCTGCTTAATTCTGCCAAATCCATCTGTTCCCAAGACAACTTTTGTTACTGCCTAACACAGATATTTTGGAAGGGTAAATCTTCCCCTCATCCTCCCACCCCCCAACCCCAGTTGCTGAATCACTCAGAACATTCCCTCTGTGATGCCCCAGCCACTAAAAGGGATTTTTTTTTTCATCCTGGCAACACTTGTGAGATGCCCAGGGGCACAAAAGTGAGCTGGGCCACACTACCTTTGCAAACCCCCCAAAAAACCTGCACCTCCTCTCCCCCAGTGCCTGATAAAGCTGCCCACCCATCACAGGAGCCTCTCTAGCACCTATGTTTTACTTTCAGGCTTCCTTGCAACAAGCTCATGTGTTCTAAGTGGCATCTTGAGTGAGAAGGCAGGAGGTGAGCTTATAAGTGGGTGGTTGTGCAGCAGCACCACAGCCCCAGCCACCCCAGGATTTGTTTGCTCTGGGTGCCCAATGTAGGGTGGCTGATCCCAGTGGGGTGTCATACAGCCTGGAAGACATTTGCACTGACTCGTAATTTGAGGGAAAATACTATAATTTATCCCCTGTCATGATTTGCCATTGGTGTGGCATAAATATATGTGTGTGTATGTACACAGCTCTATTTTTAGAGCTGTGTGGCCTGGGTGCCAGCTCTATGGTTACTCCATTGACAAACAGGATGCACTTTTCTCTGAGCTGGGAGGTTTTTCAGTCCTCCCCCTTCTTGTAAACATTATCTGCCTTCAAAATCCTTAATGTGTTGCAGATGTGACAAACAATAAAAGACCTATCATAAAAAAAAAAAAAAAGCCTGCCATCTCCATGTTTCCCACTGGGGCAACATAATAATGAATTTATTAACATATAGTGCTCACCAACATATGTTTATAGTCACTCACAAAATTTTGACTTGACAGTTTACAAGTATGTTTAAATCATTAAAGTTTAAGTTGACTGTCCAGTTATTACAGGCTCATTATAAATAGGAAACAAAGGTTACATTTTATACAGCAGGTGATAAATCAAAACTAGTCTGATTTTGAGACTTTTTTTTTTTGCTTTACTCTTTTTTTTTTTCATCTCCACCTTTTCAAGACCTTTTGAAGGGACATCTTGGTGGTGCCAGTACCAAGTAGCTGTTTGCAATTAGCTGGCAGGACCAGCAGCACCCACACCAGCGAGCAGGAGAAACTCTGCCTGCATCCAAGAGTAGCAAAAGACCTTGGAAGTGGCAAACTCTGCCAATGTTTTCACTCAGCTTAGGGCCAAACCCAGCTCCAGTCCCAGGCACCCAGCCCTCCTCCTCCTGGAGGCATTGCCAAATCCATTTGCAAGTCCTGGGAAACCCTCCTCTGCCACAATGGTGTAAAGGAAATTTCCTCCTAAGCTGAACAAAGCCTCTAAGAAAAGGAAAGCAAAGCACCCAAGCTGTGTTCCCTGACTGCAAATCCCTGAGGGTCAGCCAAGGCACCTGAAGACCCTCCAAGGGGGTTTTAGGTTTGAGCCCACTGCTACGACACACATCTTCCCCCCCTCCAGCCATCCAGCCGTGTTCCTGCAGAGCATCCAGTACAGGGTAAAACCAGTCAGTAACTCAACCCTGCTCCTTTCTGTCTCTATTAGAGGGTAACCACCTTGGGAAGGGGAGAGATAAAGCCACTCTAAACCTAAGAGTTCATTTTGCAAAGTATTTCCAGATTTCAAAGCCTGGCACCATGTCAAACCAGCATGCTAGCCTAAAATTTAGGATTTGTGGAAGCTGGTGGGGGGAAATGTGGAATGGTTTCTGCTCCCTTTTATTTCGTGCTATGTACATGCGATATGATATGCTGGGGGGGAGGGAAATTAATTGAAAAATACCCTTTTCAAAGTAAAATGAAGTATCATTCTCAAAAATGTTGAAAGTGAGTATTTCCACACCATCAGCAACTTTTCCTGGGCTTGTTTCCAACATAAAACTCAAATGGAGTCACAGTTTATATCCAATACCAACCAAATAGGATTCTGTCACTGTCAGATCAGCTTTGCCTCTTTGCTCTGAAGCAAATCACACAAAAAGAGTGTTAGAGCATGGAAGCACCAGGAAGCCTCCTTGGTCACCATGTGATGGCACAGCTCGTGTCCTCAGAGGCCAGGCAGTGCTCAAAAGCTCTCAGCAACCTGAAAGACCTAACCTGCCGGGGAACACAACGCCCCAAAGTCACCACTGCTTTAAAGTTAATATTTACCTATCCTGTAGCAGCAGCAGCAGCAAACACCCTGCAGCAGAGTAGCAGAGGGAAGACAAGACCTTTTTTCCAACTACAAGTTCAGGTACTGCAGTGAAAAGAGGGGTCTAAATTACCAGACAGGCAGCTTGTCGGGAAGATCAATACAGTGATTAAACCAGCCTAGAGAGACTGGGAAAGGCAGAATGGATTCAGAGATCACTGATGATGTTATGGGGGAGGCTGTAAGAGGAAATTAGAAACACATTAAAAATAGCATGAAGGTGTGACACAAAGATCACGGAAAATGAAACACGTTATCTCTGCTCTCAGCTCAGCACGATGAGGATCACCTGTATTTCCTTAGAGTACACTTTGATATTTAGTTCCTGGATGAAATAAAGTACCTTTTATCCTTCTCTGAATCCTGTCTTTCTCTTTCAGACCTAGACTGGAGGACTTAAAAAGCCTTTTTCTTTCCCATACCCAATATTTTAATATATGTATTTTATATATTTTACATAATGTGTCAATAATATTTGATATGAAACTGGCATTTAATATTTCAGCTCTCACTTCATTAAGGATATTTTAATTATCCCAAACCAATGGAAGGGAATTTATAAACATCTGTGCTTCATTTAAGAGCTCAAATTTGCCTCTTAAACTTCAAAGCTGTAAAGCTGATTTTATCCAGGTTCGGTTGTCTGGTCTCTCAAAGAGCAACACATAGCACTAGAACCAGCATTAATTGGGCCAAACCTCCAGCCTGCAGACCCACACATCCAGCTTACACCACTCATCCACGATGGACACGGCCTCTAACAGCCTGACCTTGTTCATGCAGGCACAACAGACAATGCTGAGCTCCTGGGAGCCAGAGGAAGGATGATAATGGTCAGTGGGTTGGGGAGAAGGCACCCACCAATGGTATTTGAAACTGCACAAGTCACAGCTGGTCCTTCAATTTCTCCTCCCAATGGGTGACCAGGGACTACTTTATTGATAATTGTAGCCTCAAAGCACTAGGAGTGCCTCATGGCCATTTTCAGTGCAAAGTCATGACTTGTACTGGTAAACAATGCAGTTTTAGGGCTCCTGAGTACCTAAAATCACTTCTGAAAAATGAGTCTGAGTCATTGGTAAAAATTACCATAGGTCTCCAAAACCCTAGATCAGAAATAACCATCATTTGCTGCAGTCAATCAACTCTTAACAACTTTCTGGTGTCCTCTAGAAAGCAGAAAATCTCATCTCTAAGCTCATGAGCACAAGCAGCGGTGGGAAGGAGAGAAGAGGGTAACCCTGGGACCTACAGCAGCTTTGCAACCTGTCTTGAGCCCCCTCCCATGGGTTGCCCTCAGCACACCCTTGCAAAACCAGCCTGGAAAAGCAGCCGCATTCCTTCTGCAGCTGCTGTCCCTGCTGAGGCCAGCTGACACAACGCTGAGCCACTGAGCATCCCTGGTGCCTAGAGCAACCAGATCTGAGCAGACCTGAGGGCAGCTCCTCACACCACCCACAAGACCTACCACCCCCAGAGGGGCAGCGCTGTGGAGCCACCATCCCATCACCTGCTAAGAACCGGAGCTGGTTCCTCACTCGCAGCTCTCCATCCCCAGAACCTCTGTCACATTCATCTTCATCATCGCAGTCTCCGCTTTCTTCTTCCTCCTCTGGGGTTTTGCCTGGAGCTCTTCGGCGGGGCAGAGCCATCCCTTTGAGCAGCTGAAAGACAGGAGGTGCCAGGGTCATTCAACAGCTTCCCTCCAACCACACTCACAGGGGCATCAGGTGACAAAAAGGGGACAAAGGCTCACTGGAGCCAGCACAGTGGGACAGGACCCCATCACGTTCCACATGCCAAAGCACTGATGAGCTCAGGTTCATTCATGGACAAAGCCACACACAAAACCTCAGTGGAAGGGAAAAAAGGAGAAGGAAAAACCACACTGAGTAACTCTGCCCTTCAGCTTCTGCTCAGTGAGCATCCCATGAGCTGGAGCACATCTACCAGCCATGCAAGACCCCAGTGCCACCCAAGCTCTGGGTCCAGCTATAAAACGTGTCCAGAGTTAGGCCAGACAAAACAAAAACCAGCAGCAAGAGGAATCACTCCTCAGGGATTCTCACTGCTTTTAAGGACTATCTCCCTCCCATCTGAGAAGCAATGTGTGTGAAAAGAACCTCTTTGGTCTGTATGGCACTCCACAAAAATAACCAAAAAACCCTCATTCCTCACTCATGAAGTGCAGAGGATGCTAGTCAAAGGTTTTGGGGTAGCCAAGCAACACAACAAAAGGATCCTTTAAAGGATGCTTTAAAGCCAAGTCCTAATGAAGGGGGACAGGTTGCACACCCCTGAGATAGGGACTCAAATGCTTCCACTGAGCCTGGGGTCAGAACTGCTTTCCAAACACGGTGGGAGCTCCCACACCACCCCTTCACAGCACACAGGAGCATCAGACACATTTTAAACCATTGGCTTCCTCTTCCTGCTGGCTTTTCCGACTTTGCTGTTGCTGAAAGCAGCCAGCTATTTCATCAGAAACCCAGACCCACTTTGAAAAAGTGTGAGTCAGCCAGTTAATATATGCTGAAAATTTCTATCACTACCACTCTGCTGTTAAAAGCCTTCTCCAATTTAATCTCAGCACTAAAAAATAATAATGAAAAGGATAAGTAACAGAGAAGATATTGCAGAATGGGAGCTCTCTGCATACTTCAGGGGCTTAGTTAGTTCCATCCATCGCAGCAGCATGCGTGCCTTTCAAGGCATTTTTTAATATCTGGAATCTAGGTTATATTTTTAAACTATTAAGCTAGTCTTAGAAAACAGTTTCTCAAATATTTAGCTGCTGAAGTTTATACAGCCTTGGAGGAATGCTTTCAGCATCTGGCTCGCTCTGTCCACGGCAATGTCCACATACCTCAGTTTTTATATTAGAGGAGCAGAATGTAATGAAAAACAAATGGCTCGACACAAGACCCCGTTGGGTTCCTCAGCTGGGTCCCGTGGGCAGAAGCAACACAGCAAACCTCTCCATGGCCCATGTGAAAGTCCATCTAGCCTGACAGTCCTGCCCTGTCCCACATCCATGGTCAGAAGGAAAATGCAGCCCCTCTTGCCAAAACTCAGGGGATGCTTTTCCATGGCCCTCAACAGCCTTTGGCTCATGCTGTTTAGGTTCACTTTTCAGGAATTTAGTTTTATTTAGACATTTATGGGTCTTTCCCAGAGTAGAGCACAAAAGAACAACAACCAAACAAAAAAGGTAAATGCAGCACTAGGGGTAGGTAGCACAGAGAAAAACTTACACACAAACCAAGCATGCCAACCTCAAGTCTTTACACCATCACTTGGAATTCTCTCCTCCAAGTGAAGCCTACAGCTAACAGCAGCCCTCAGCATAGAGCGTATGTCAGCTCAAGGTATAACAAGGGTCTCCCACGTACAGTAGCTAATTCCAACATGCCCCAGTTCAGACCCACTGCCCCAGTGCACCACTGCTAAAAAACCCATGCCCGTCATGGTGGAAGGGGACCATGACCACTCAGCAGCAGGATGGTGGTCACTCCTCTGCATCCAGAGCATGGAGCAAGCCAGCCAGGACCCCACTGGGCAGCTCTGTGGCACACCTTCCATTACTTAACTGAAACAGCAGAGGAGCTTTCTGGCAGAGAGAATTAACTTTCAGGTTTAATAAGTTCAGTGGTAGGGAAAAAAAAAAATCAGGATTTTTTTCAATTGTCTGTTTTCAAACATGAAAATTGCTGAGCATTTCTGGCATTACTATATCTTTCTTGCCATCCCATAAATTAGCAACCTTGTTTCTCTACATTCATAGCCACAGTAAACCAGGAACTTTCTGAGGGATACCACTCAGGGCCCAACTCTGGATCAAGTGAACGTGACATGCCTGCACCATTCTGCTCCTTCCTTTTCCAGGAGAAAAACTCCATCCTCAGCCACATACTCCCTAACTGCTGAGAACCATGGGGAGATTCAATGAGCCAAATTTTGAAGCCAGAGATACAAACCTGCCAGCATTGTTAGCTGGCATACAGTAGAAATCACACCCCACTATGCTGGTGCACCCAGATCCTGAAACATTGTCGGATTCCTCAGTTTTGGCCACAGCAGTGACCACAGGCCGGCTCATCAACCATTACACAACCTCCCCAATGCTGTGCACTCTTTATGAAATTATATTTGGTGAACTGAATATAGATTCCCCATCCTTAAATAGTACGTGGAGCTGACTGTACTCTAACATTACAGTTTATTCATGTCCTGTGGTTTAAAGCCTATAGTAAGATACAGGAAAATACATAGTCCAGTGATTGCTGAAGTGGTGTGTAACAACAAGATAGCTTTAACTTAATCACAAGTCATCCAGCTGTAAGAGTTTACAGTCATATCTACTCTTCTTCACTAAACCATAATGGCAAAAATACACTATAATGTACCCAATGTAAACTAGAGCACTAATTGTGGGAGCCCGTGCGCATGCACACATCTCTGAGGTGTCTGCAGGGCACAACCACCATACCACCACAGAGTCACTGAGGCTGGACAAGACCACCATGGCAGGAAATGCCTGGGCCACTCACTCTGTCAGCTCAGGCATGCATCGGTTCTCTTCTCAATCTCACCCCTTTTCAACCACATCCCTCTGGATGGCAGGGTGAGCAGTGCTATGGTACCTCCACTGCCGTGGATCACCGGCGCAAGGGATGCCGGGCAGCCTTGGATGGTCTCCCTACACATGTTTGCTGCTTGGCTTGTCCTATGGTCTTCCTACAGCTTAAAAACCAAGCCAGATGGGAACGGTGTGCCGAGCCTTTCCTCAAGGAAAGGTCTCCAGGGCATCCCAGCATGATTTACACAATTATTCATAACCGTCCAGTGACCAGACGAAAACAGCTGCAGCAAGGCAGGGTAATGACTCAGCTGGATTTGGATGGGCCACCGTATGTTGAAATCTTTGTAACTCCTCATTCTTTACAACCACTTTACTCAGACCTCACCATCCCACCAGCCCACTGAGCCACCTGGTCTTGTTTTTCCAATTTTTACATAAACAGTGAGAGCTGCAACATACTTTTTATCATTAATCTCTTGTCTCCGAAAAGAAAACAGCATTGTGTTCCTTGGACTGGGGTTTAATAGTTGTTTTCTCCTTCTGGAAACTACACCTGCAGTATTGCAAATATCAATTTGAGCAATACCCCAAATCGTGCCCACAAATTCAGATAAAATATCTCCAGTGAGCTACAGGCACTGCGCTCCTTTAGGGCAGAAATCATCCCTTTCAACATACTTCAAAAATATGTAAAGCAAAGAGAACAGCCAAACAGATTATTAAGGGGAGTAGAAGACTTTTAGAAAAACAGTTAATTCCTCCATGAGTTTAAGGGGAGAAGCCTGATTGATATTTGTAATCTTTTGGTGGACAGAGCTGTCATTTAATTTAGCTTGCATGACTGAAAGAATTTAATAAAAGTGTTCCACAGAGTTTCACTGAAATTCTTTGCATGTTTTTAGTAAGCCTCTGGAATACGATCAAACCTAAGAAGCTGGAGAGGACGGAGACTGATCTTGCAGCTAAAATAATACTCAGGATTGTAATATACACTTAATAATCAAGTGTTTGCATGCAGGAGGAAAAAAGTGCCTTAGTGCAGAAACTCCTCTGGATCCCCAGCTGCATGTCGAGGTGCTGCTTGGCATCACGGACACCCCCACAGACTGGACCCTGCAGTGAAAACCAGCTCCTGGCTGTGCTAGAAACCTTCCAAAACTCAACCAAACCCACCAACTCAGGGCTGTCTGCAATTTTGGGATGCCTGCCTTTGATAACAAAGAGTTTTAGAGGAGCAAAGGTGTTATTTCTCTTTGCATTGCACAAGACGCCCGCTCCAGCCATGTGCTTTCAGGTACCCAACAGAGATGCCACTGTACTTCCCACGCAATTCCCGAGATTCCCGACAGGTCAGTTTTTTCTGGTTTAAATTCCAGCCTGCTGAAAACATTGGGCTGGGGGGGGGGGGCAGAAAAAACTAGATCTTATGGCCAATCCTGACCTTGAAATGTGCAATACCAAATAATTTATGGGTGGCTTCTAAATCAGGGCAGCATCATGGGAAACGTGCAGATTTTCACACGATACTGTTCCCTGTTAACAGCTCATTACAATGTACAGAAGTATATTCCCATTATGAAATACAGCTGGGGTTGTTTTGCTTACGAAGGTCATTATCTGATCCCAAGCTAGAATCAGGCAAAGGAACCCATTTTAAAAGGCTGAAGTCGTGGACTCCTTGCAAACTCATGTGTTTTGAATTTTGTAGCCTGATCACAGGCAAGCATGCAACAGGAGAATCGATTCTCTCCACTTCCCCTGCTTATTAGCCCTGGAAATAGCATGGAAAAAATTATATTTTATTAGCAAATGCTTACTTCATTATTTAACTAACCCTCATGGTGACATCTCCTGGTGCCCTTAACTTTCTTATTTCACAGCTCCGTTCAGTTTTTCCTTTCTGTGGACAGAGGCCTTGGTGGCAGAAGGGCATGTGTAAGCAGAAACTCAAGGCAACATCAACACCATCATTTTCACTTGCCTTTTTCCAAGCTCTAGAGAGCTTTCTCCCTCTTGGGCAGCAACAAAATACAGCAAATTACCGAAAAAACTCTATGTTCCCTGGCACTGAGCACCAAATGCCATTTAAAAATGAGGATATTTAAAGCTTTTAAATTATCTGTAAATACCAGGATTTGTGCTTTTGTCTTGCAAGAATGGGTGCATACATGCATGGACAGGCATTGCTGCTCTTCCAACCACGTTAGCTCATGGACAGAAGAGCCTGTTTTGGCAGAAGGACGCCCAAAATGGGTTTCCTTAAAGCCATTCCAGTTGGATCCACCTTGGCAGCACAGATGTAGCAGAGAAGAAACCTGTTCCTAATTGTGCTCCTGTTTTAAGGTCAGCAGATCAAGGAGCAATCACTAATCAAATGTTAATAAAGTGGAAGCAGCCTTTGGAGCTGGAAAAGTAATTTTCAGTGCTTGGAAAAACAATGAGTTGGGTATGTCAGCTGCTCTAAGAGCAAGTCCTGCCCTTTCCTGTGCTGCCTGCTTCAAGACATCAGAGTTTTTGCACTGCTGAAGCTGAACTCAGCAGGCCAAGCTCCTGGCAGCACCTCATGTCTGTTCAGGGCAGAGTGAGCAAAGGGATAGCCCCAGGATGCCCTTCCCATGCGTGACTCCTGCTTTGGGGCTCCACACCAGCCCACCGCAACGTGTGCCACAAGGGGTGAACTATAACTCTGAATTTGTATTGTGGCTCTTCAGCCATAAAGGTGTTTCAGTCTTTACGTGTAGCACTCAAAATACCATGTCCTGGAACAGGAAAAATCCCTACCATCCATCATTCAGGGTCTACCGGCACAGCAGGGACCCCCTTTACTGTCTTCACAGGCTCCAGAGGAGATGCTCTCAGCTGTCAGTAAATCAGTTTTCCTGGTCACTCTCCTGATAGCACAAAGAAGTTGGTGACAGCAGTGAATTATTGGCCAAAGGGTAGCCCTACTTTATGGATCATCAGCTTAATTCTAGATTAGCTATCAAAACTGACAACATCCCTATGGGTAAAAGAAGACAGATAAAGACCCCTAAGTGCTGGCAGTAATTAAAATGAGTCCAGACTGGACAGTAAATCTCTTCCGACAGCAGAAGGGGCTGCCAAGCCATTATGAATTGCTCTGGTTTGGTGACAGCAGGCTGATGCCCAGGACAGGATGCTGCCCCAGACACAGGGGTTAAGCCCTCACTGGCACAGCAGCAGGCAGAGGGACGGGGTCCTGCTTGCTCTCCCCCAGGCAGGGGACGTGTCACTTCCCCCACTTGAACAAACGCTCATTCATCACAGGGCACATGCAAAAAAGATTACTTGGGCTTTACGATCAGCTCATTCACCTTACATCCAGTTCCTTCCCCTTCCACTCCACAGCTATTTATGGCTTGTTTTTGTGCAGTGGGAGAGTAAGGAATGAGACAGTGTGGGTGCCAAGCAGAGCTACGGGGTGCAGCCCAACATGCTGGGGAACTGGGCAGTCCCTGTCTGCTTCTGGTTCATCTGGAGCCCTGCATCAGTGTCCACACCAGTGAAATGCTTCAATTCTCTTTGTGAGCTGCTACAGCTCCTTCTCCTCCAGTGCTTCAGCATCCCTTCCTACTCTCCTCCATCCACCTCCATCAAACACAGACATCCCTTAAACTCCAAAACCCAATATTAAACCAATCATTGAACACGTGGTTGGACCAGGCAGTAGATGCCTTCAGCACCTTCCTGGAGTCTGCCTGGACCTTTTCCTGCTAGGACTGGACAGACACCTACAAGCTAGAAGTGACATAGGATCGCAGCTCTTCTTTGCTTGGGCTGACCTGCACCACTGTCTGTCTCAGTCTCTGCCTCAGCACCCAAAACTGCTCCGGATTTGGTGCTATTTGTGCCAGAGCACCTCCTGAGGACATTTCATTTGGTGCACAACTCACTCCTTACAGAGCACACCATGCTAATCCTGTGGGTAAACCTTTAAATCTGCATCAGGATAAAAGCTGGTGTTTCAAGACCACTTGGGCTTTCAGACTGCCTGGGAGAATGAAACGTGGAAACAAAGTCATCAAAAGAGCTTTCCTCACCAGGCAGATAACAACCCATGCCTGTTGAGGGTAGTAAAGGAATTGCAGAGGTGTATCCTTCCTTGCTACCTGTAAGGACTCTCTGCTTCAAACCTTTCTGACATCATTTTGTCATTGGCATCATATTCCCGGTCTTTCAGCTTCTCAGTCTCCTTCCAGCAGCCCCAGCTGCCTTCCCATCTCTTTTCCGCGCGCTCTGCATCACTAGACAGGAGAACCTGGACCAATGTCTCCACCTGCCCAGCACCCGCTCCTCAAGGGGTTGGCAATGGAGCGAAGAAGGGGTGTGGGAGCCTACATGTGCCAGGACCCATCACTGCTATTATCCATATTTTCCTTGTTTTGTTTAGTTTCTGCAGAGGGGACAAGCGTGCCCAAGCAGGGTGTGCAGGAGCGAGCAGGTCCCCGCAGCCCCCTCACCACCCACCAGCTCAGCCCGGCCTGGTCGGAAGAGCTGGGAGATTTCCTCTTGGCTCAGGCTCAGGCACACGTGGCCGCTCTCCGGCTGTCGACGTCTGCCGGGGCTGCCGGAGACAAACATCTCGTCCTTGGCACCAGGTAGGAAACTGAGCCCAGAGCTGCACCGGAAGGATTTTCTAACACCCCCCCCCGCCCTCCTTCTGCCACACGAGGCAAATCTCTGTCCCAGCTGCTTCCATTTTCCCCTAAAATTTCCCAGCAGCAAGAGACTTCTCAAATCATGTATTTCTGTGCAATGTCATCTTGCACAGAGGTTTCTGCCAGAACACCAGCCCCTCTCCCCCTGGCCACATCTTTCCCTCCCAGGGGCTGCTCTTTGTAGCTTTCCTTTTGCATTCACTTCACCCCAAGGCACTGGAAGCCCCAAAACCATCTGCAAGCAGCTCTGCTGAATGTCCCCAGCTCCACAGAGCTCTCACAGGGGACCAAACAACTGCCTCATAAGCCAGTTATCTCCAAGCAGACAAGACAACCCCTGTGCAGAGCTAATTACCAAGCAGCTGATGTCAGCAGAGACTTAAATCAGGCAGCAGGAGGAGGAGGACTCCATGGCAAACAACCCCCCCAAACCTCTTATCTAGGGAGGAGTGAGCAGCTGGTCTGCCCTCCCTGGGGACCTGGCAGGCCACCGCACCAGGGCAGGTTGTGCCTGGCTGAGTCCTGGACGTGGTCCTTGGGAGCTGGGGGCCAGTGGCCTCCAGTGTCCTGTGGCCAACCTCTACTTCCACCCAAAAGCCACTGCTCTATCCTGCATGGAGAGAGGAGCAGGAGTCCACAGGCAGGACTGGGATGGGGCTAGTGCTGCTGGGGAAAGTGTCCAGCTGGAGCAGGGAGCCCAGAGCACCCGTCCCTGCTGCCACAAGTATTTATGCACTTCACATTAAACAGGCATTCAACTGAGATAAACCAGACCAGGAATAATCCCAGGAACAGGGTCTCTCCAGCCTCTGTGGTCCCTAATTAATGGCTGATGGCTGGGCTGGCTCCTGGGCAAGGTCACAGCCCTCCTCTGCATTCAGAGCATGGCTGCTGCTTGCTAAAACCCAAAGAGGAGGAAATTTAACTTCACAAACACAGCTTTTCTAGTGACACTATTGTAACCTGCTTCCTAGGATGGGTCTACACAAAATATGAGGAAACATCCAGGCTCCAGCACAGCAGCTGCTGATACATCAGAGTGGGTGCTCCTCATCACTGGTCCCAAATGCATCCAACAGAAACAGACCCCGCAAGGCTCAGACCTCCAGTGCCACAGGCACCCTGCCCGGGGTGATTCTCCCACACAGACTCACAGCCACCAGCTGAGCAGCTGAAGCAACTCAGCATTTAAATCAGGTTCAAAGCTGGTGACTTTATACCCTCCCCCAGGGAGACCCAACGCTCGCAGAGGAAGCCCTGAAATGCACCTACCCAAGTCTCACCCTCAGCATTTAGGAGAATATGTGCTGCATGAAAAGGTCAGCAAACTCCTTCTGGTAGGCAGGAGGCATTCAAGGGGTCCTGCCAAAAATAAAAAGTAATTTCCTGCCCATCATGATACATCCTGATGACTCGGACACCCGTCCTCCGCCAGCTGCCTCCCAGCTCCCCATGCTTCACCAGACAGCATCTCCTTACATGTGTCCTCAGAAAGGCCAGCCAAGCACATTTTCTTCGTTCAAATGCTGTTTCCTTGTAATACAGTCGAGCACGGCCACAGGCAACTAATATCCCTGCAACCTAAACTTCCCTGTCTGCTGCCCAGCCAGATCTCAGTGTCTGCCCCAACAGGAAGAGAACTAAAATACAACCTCCTCTTTGCAGTCAGTTACATGTCTAAAGCAAGCTAAGAAGTTTAACGAGCAACAGGATTAATTGAGAGAGCCCTTCTGAGCCCAGGGGTCATTTACACCTGCCCCGATGCAGACAGGTCTCACTGTCTGGGGACAGGGCTGGCCAGCACAGAGACCAGCCTAATTACCAACATCTGCTTTGTCAGCAGGCATAAGAAAGGGAGCCAGATTAGAAATTATTCATTACCTAAAACGTACAAACCTCTTGCACTTTCTGACAGCAGTGCAGCTTGGATGAAAGCTGCAGCAGCCTGTGCCAGACACTCTCCACAGAAGTGGGAAAGAGCATCCGGAGAGGTCCTGGGAGAAGCCAGTGCTTTAAAAAAGGGACCACCCTTTCTCAGAACAGGATTGCTGAGGAGGGGTATAGGTCTGATGGCTCTTTTATTTCAGTCCAGGAAAATTCTGGTGACATTTGTTACAAGAAGGATACTTTTGAGAGCAGAAGATGAACTGCTTCAGCCAGCTAACACCTTTCTGCACACCTCACACTGCCCTTTCCATCAAAGGGATACCAAATGAGTGAGTGCTTTCAGTTCCTTCCATACAAGATACCCACAAACACATAGCAGCTCAAGCAAGCAGGCTGGGGAAGGATTCCCCCACTACCCATCTCTGGCTGATGTTGGAAACCAGATACGCATTAATGTTTCTAGAAGAAAAAAATGCCATGAATGCACCTTGTTCCCACCACAGACAGAGTGGTGAAGCGGCAAAAGTTCCCAGCTCAGACCTTCCCATCATATGGAGAGGGTCGGGATGGAGCAGGAATCTGACAGGCATCCCACCTCAGGGAAAGCTGCCTTCATGCCACACCACAGCTGGGTGCAACTCCCAAAGCAAAGCCCAGCGTGCAGAGCAGACCTCCCACTGGAGCAGGCCTTCTCTGCCCACAGTGTGTCTCACAGCGCTGCTTCTCCTCCCTTCCCCTGAGAACATTGCCATTAAGTGGTTACACACCATCAGGCTGGAATCAAAAGTTATTGTTAACAATTGCTTGGGAACAAAAGCAATCAGATTTGTTCTGAGGCCAAGGAGACCACAGGTTACCTTCCAGGCCTGTTCTAGGCAATGGAAATTACCTCCCTGAATCCCAAAATCCTGTCTCACTCTGGACCCCACTTAAAAAACCTCAACTTTAAACCAAATTTTAGAGAAAAACACATAAATGAGAAACCTAACAATCATCCCACTAACACCAAGATCAAGCTGTGTGCAGTGTCACTACCAGAGGACACCTACCCTGGACATCTACTGATGAAATTACCAGCACAAGGAGACACTAGATACAATCAAAGAGGCTCAGAATAACTACAATTAACTGTTAATCAATGTTTCTACTTACACTGTGTTTTGCTGCACAAGGATTTCTCCAGGTTTCTTTCCTCCATAACAGGATAAACTCCAGCGCTGGTACAGGATATCTGGTGTTTGTTTTAAAGCACTGCTGTGCATCAGCTGCATGTTTTGGACACAAAAGCAGACGTATCCCTTTTAAAGGCGTTTTTTTTCCCAGCTGATTTCCACAGCATTGTTTGGAGGCTGGTCCCTGCAGGACACACCTGAGGCACCTGCCTCCTGGCTGGAGCTGAAGCTATGAGGGCAAAGTTGAATCCCTCCTCATTCAAAAGACTGCAGTGACCGGGGAATTTCAGGAGAGTGATAAAATGCTATTTATATTACCCAAAGGTTACCAATGCCTAACAATAAACTAGTGTGGAAACCAGCAAAAATTGCTACCCATCCAAGCTCAGCCCCAGCTTCCTGGTCTTGCTGAGAAAAACAAGGAGCCAGATTCACCACCCAGGAAAGCTTTGTTGCTCCTATAGTCCCAGTGGAGCCAAACATCTATTCCAACACTAAGTGGCAGAATACCATGGATGAATTTCTCAGAAAGGCGACATTCCCTTTTCATACCAGTAAAGGAGATATATGGCTTCATACAGGAATGCGCCTTTCCCAGTCCTTTCCCATGTACTCCTGAAATTTATTGCCACAGGAAGGGCAATTAAAGTAGGAAGGTCAAGAATACAGAGAATCTTATCTCAAAAAAAGACAGCTCTGCAGTCCCATTATTTACCAAAAAAAAAAAGGCACTGGCAGCTGTATACCAAAGGACTTGGGTGCTCCAAGAAAAATTCCACAACAAATTATTTTCTCCAAAAGCTGGCTGAGGAGGACTTTGGCTATTGACAGGCATTTTGGCACTACCTTCAATAACTCAGCTGGTCAGTAAGGAACAGCAGCCATAGCTGGGTTTATGCAGTACACAGGAGATGCTCAGCGCAGCTCCAACTTCGTCATCACTGAGCAGTACCAGAAACACGCCTATTTACCTCCCTTTCCTTACTGAAAATGGGAAATACCTCACATTCCACAGTGAATTTAACTGCACAAGCAGTAAAAGCACAGGGCTTAACAGCACAGCCCTTACGCTCCGCTGTCCCATGCAAGACCATAGGTAAACCAGGCAAGAAACTTCAGCAAACACAGCCCAGATTACACCTCTGTTTGAAAACACCCATGCAAACACACCGGGCCCAATTAATCTCAAGCTGTTAACGAAAAATCCACGTCCGGTGACCCACAGGTACAGTGTTCCCACAACAAACCTGATAACACCAGGACACTGGCAGATAGGGTCCCGCTGGGCGATATCTGGTGTGAGCAAATGCCATCTCTTGCTAAGGTGGGAAGGAGGGGGTTGGGTTTAAAAAGCAACCCGGCAGTCAGATAGGTTCAAATTTAATTACATTCTCGTTACAGAAGGTCATAGGATCATAGAATCATAGAATGGCAAGGGTTGGAAGGGACCCCAAGCATCATAGAGCTCCAACCCCCCTGCCACAGGCAGGGCCACCAACCTCAGGCCTGGAGCTACACAGGGTTGCCCAGGGCCCCATCCAACTTGGCCTTGAACACCTCCAGAGACGAAGCATCCACCACCTCTCTGGGCAGCCTGTTCCAGCACCTCACCACTCTTTCTGTAAAAAACCTCCCCCTAATATCCAATCTAAACCTTCCCTCCTTTAGCTTTAATCCATCCCCCTTGTCCTGCCATTATCTGCCCTTTTAAAAAGTTGATTCCCCTCCTGTTTGTATGCTCCCTTCAGGTACTGGCAGGCTGCAATGAGGTCCGCCTGCAGCCTTCTCTTCTCCAGGCTGAACAAGCCCAGCTCCCTCAGCCTCTCCTTGCAAGGCAGGTGCTCCAGCCCTCTAATCATCTTTGTGGGTCCTCTGAACCCTCTCCAGCAGTTCCACATCTTTCTTGTATTGAGGGCCCCAGATCTGGACACAGGACTCCAGGTGGGGCCTCACGAGGGCAGAGCAGAGAGGGACAATCACCTCCCTGTCCCTGCTGGCCACCCCTCTGCTGAAGGAGCCCAGGATCCCAT
Source organism: Laterallus jamaicensis coturniculus (assembly GCA_022605575.1). NCBI lineage: Eukaryota > Metazoa > Chordata > Aves > Gruiformes > Rallidae > Laterallus > Laterallus jamaicensis. Next base: position 18,945,458 of record JAKCOX010000014.1, read on the forward strand.
TGGCCTTGCGAGCTGCAAGAGCCACTGCTGGCTCATGTTAAGTTTCTCATCCATTGTGACACCCAGGTCCTTCTCAGCAGAGCTACTCTCAAGAAGCTCTTCTCCCAGTCTGTATCTGTGTCTGGGATTCTTCCGGCCTAAGTGCAACCCCTGACACTTGGCAGTGTTGAACCTCATTAGGTTCACCCGGGCCCATTTTTCCAGCCTGAAAGGTCCCACTTCCCCTGATTTAACTGCCCTGGCAAAATCCTGCAATTGCCACTTGCATTGAGAGTGGGAGAGCATTTCCCCGGCGCGTTAACGAGAGCCCAGGCGTGGCTCAAAGGGAGGATGGAGTTAGCCTTTAAGTATCCAGCCTAGACTTGGTGGAGCTATAGATTACTTTGTGTAGTAAAAGAAGAATTAGCTGATCCATTCCAAAATGCATTTATCATTAAAATAAAAATCTTCTGTCATTTTATTTAATAGCCTTAGTAAGAAATAACTGCAATGTCTGGTTGCTTTCAACAACATGTGGTTTTAATACTTTAATTGTTACAAACTGTTTAATAATGTTCAACAAAAGGCGTGTCCAAGTAATTATTGTGTTTATTAACATTTCTTTTGAGGACTTGATAAATTATACTACGCATATACAGCACTTCAGACTCTGTAGTGTTAACTTACTAAATTTGAAAGTGGAAAATTAGCCAAAAGCGACTTGTTTTGGTGCAATTTAAATATTGTATTTTCAAGTGATAAGCGTTGCACATCACGTTATTTAACAATCTGGCAGTTTGTGCATCTTCCTAATTATTATGCTGCTTCATTTGGCTAGGGAATTAGGATACAGTGGGAATAATAAACCCCACAAAGCCTAGCAGGCCACAGAGAGATGCGATTTCATCAAATTGTCAGTCACGGATTTTTCTGAAGGGAAAATATATTCCTGAAAAATCCTCAGCTCCCCAGGGCGTCCCATATTAAGCTCAATAGTTTTTCCTGCTTGGAGCCACCTGGGACAGGGTCCAGCAAAGCAGCCCTCTGTGACCCCACATCTCCCTGGGGAGGCACCTAGAGCTGCCCCGGGCATGGAGAGCAATCATCACACCATCCAGACAGCTCATTTTCAGGTTCCCTGTATGCCTTGAGCAGGGTCCAGATCTGACCCTTTGCTACCCCCCTGAGCATCGTTCCCCGTGGTGGGGTTAAACACCCTTCACCGGTCCCTGATGCTCTGCCATACTCTATATTTTGAGCAAAGGGGTTGAGAGAGACTCGGGCACAAGGGCACCGTGCTGTTCCCAGGCCTATTTTGTTTACATTTGATTCAATCAAGTTGTGGCCTTTTGGCCTCTTTCCAAATTAACTTCTGGGTGACCTCTGCCATGCCCTCTCCCAGCAGCCAGGCAGCAGGGAAACAGCCCATTAAACCTACAAACAAATATAGGACATATTGGTTGATCAACCCAGCTTCAAACGCAGCTATTTAACTGCCAGGGCGTGCTTTTTTTGCAAACTTCAAGTCTTTGGTCATTCTCACCTCTGAGCCTCCTTTTTTTTTTTTTTTTTTAATCTTTCCCTCCCTTTCCAGCTAGAGTTCCACATTTTACTGCCTCATAAAGCTTCTAAATTTTGTTCTCATCCTCCTGTAAACCCCACGAAGAGCAATGTGAGGCGCTTTCACACGGGGCTCGCTGCAGGGCCTGGGTCTTTACTCTGAGCACGTGAAGAAAGGCAGCAAGATCCTGCTTGGAGGGGGGGACACACACAGCTGTAATACTCCAAGAAATTGTGTGTTCCCCTTATTTCCAAGGAAATAAATCAGAGTGGGTTTCTCAGGGTCTGTGAAAGCATATTGCCTGGATTCTGATCCCCAAAGGGTTTGTGTTGGTTTTTTTTTCTAGAGCTTATATGGTAGTTAGATTTCTGGCTAGAGAATATGCAATATGGATAAAAACACAGTCCCTATATGGGGTAATAAATTACAGATTGTTTGATGTGGAAACCAAAGAACTGTCAAACTCCAGTATATCTGAAATATTCTAAATGAGCCCTAAACTCCAGTGTCTGGAAAAGTACAATATGTTTCCAGGCCCTTCAGTCTTGTCAAGACACATCTCCCCCAGTTAAGTTTCCTTTTATGGATTTTAGTCTTCATTTTTGGTGGCGTTTCCTCCCTCCTTTTCTTCCTATGTTACACTCTTCCTCGTAGAGATGTTCCTGTGATAAACATCTGGGTTTATCTAAGCATAAAATGGGATCAGAATCAGTCACAGGCTTAAACAGTTAAGTGCAGTAAGGATGGGGGTAAAGCATCTGCTTCAATGGTGTCAGAGCCCCTTAAAGCACTGCTGGGAGCAACAGTCAGCTGGGGACCAAGAGGGAGGACTAAGTGTGTCACATTGGCTGATCTGGTACTTGCAGTTTCCATCCCTGCTGCATCCTCGCACCAGCATCCCTCAGGTCTGTTCTCCAGAGCCTTTCCCAGGAAGAAGAGGCCAACAGGAGGTCACCAACGTGGCAGAGCGCCCAGGCTGTGGGACATGGGACTCCATGCACATCTGTTAAAACTTGAACCTCATCCTTATCTGTCAGCCACCTAAACATCCCCATTGTGGAAGGAAAATGGAGCGACCAGAGGAAACAGCTCACCTTGCACATCACTTTTTGCCTAGCAATGCTACCAAGTCACAAAACAAACCCCCAACCTGAGCAAGACCTCGTGCTGACACAGAATAACCTTTCAATTTCAATATAGTTTCATGTGTGGGATGAGTGAAAACCCTTCTAGCTAGAAACAGACCCCATCCACTCTGGGAAATAAAAGTTAGGAACCAATTCCAACTCATTTTCCTGAAGGTGACCCTTGGCCTCCCAGCTGAGATAACAATGCTAATATTTATGGATGGGCTGTTCATGCCTCTGGGCACACAGCAAAAATAACTCAAATCAAAACTTGGTAGACATCTAACAGAAGGGGAAAAAACCTAAAAATAAAAATCTTTACTTCCAATATGGCAATAATAAACCATCTCACCCATGAAAAATAGCACCACCCACAATCACACATTTGAGTGAAACAAAAGCAGTCTGGAGCCTTGATATGATACGTAGGCAGCACTGAGAGGGATTCGTCCCAAAAGGACTGGCTTAAGACAGCGTGCTACTCAGGTAGTAAGCTTTACTCATGTATTTACTTGGTTAAAGGTCCAAACTAATACAATCTGGCAAACTTTTACCTCCCCTTCTCTCTGGAATAAGATTTCTATACTTCTTTCAGTCCCCATGGATTTGTTCTAAGGCACAAAACCCATTCTCATTTCAGACTGCAAAACATCGATAAGAATTTCTCATGTATACATGCACGCTTACCCAGATTCAGTTGGAGAAGACACCAACTAATGAGCGAGCTTGATTTCCACACACAACACATTTGCCAAACTCAAGCAAGCTTGAAAATGTGGCATGCTGCTGAAAGAACACGCGTTCCTCAGCAGCGTGAGCAGCCTGGGATAAACTGAAGCCAAGTCATCAGCAAATTATAGGCATTAGCAAAAATCTACAAGTAAAAGTGAAAGCTGTGGAACTCCTAACAACAATTGCACTAACTAGCGTGGCTCCTGAGTCTACCCACATCCACAGAATCCATACTGCAGCTCCAATACAACACACAAGGAGGAATTCATTATGCAGAACTACATTCACGATTTACTGGTAGTGACATGGGGAATCCTGCTAACAGCTCCAAGTGCTAAAAACACTGGGAAAGATGCTCTTTTCTCTGAAAGATTCTGCATGTTTGAAAACCCTTGAAAGCCACTGTTGGCTTGAGCTTGGCGTATCAAGAGATTTTTCACACACCCCCCAGACCAGGCGTCCCTATCGCTTCCCAGATCTGAAGCCAACACCTGAAAAACACAACTGGAAGTCATACAGAGCTGCTCCTTCCACATTTCCTACTCTTTGGCATTCAAGATGCATTCCAGATGTGAAGGAGAGTGCAAAACTTCCGTAGGCCAAGAAAATAAGTGTGATAGTGAACTATGACACCCCAAATCCCAAATTTAAGTGACCTTTGCAGTTACTTTACCAGTATATAAGCTACTTAGCAATGACTATGGACCCTCTGCAGGAATAGCTAGGTTCATAACTAATTTTCCCAAATTGCTTCCTATTTTTCTCCTGACTTTATTCTCACCTCCCCTCTCTTTCACAAACACAATGCTACAAGAGGGTTCAGTGTTTTTCACGCTCTCATATTTATGACGTTTAAACCAAAACAATTCCCTTGTCCCCCCATAACACTTTCCAATCTGATATTGCAAGCCAAGGAAGGGAAGCACTGTAAGAGATCGTGACCAAGCTGACCACACTCACCCCCCCTTACCACTATTTTTCCCAGCGCAGTGGCTGACAAAGACACACAGCTGAGTTCAGTCCAGCAATGTTTACCCAGGGTCTCTTGTTCTACGAATCCCTGCTCCTCAGCAGCCTGAGCTGTTCAGCAAAGACCTAACTTGACCCAAGGTGGCAGCCAGCTTTTCACAACCACTTTATGTCAGCAGTTTCAAGTACACTAATAACCGTGTTTTGTTCAGTGCGACTTTCTCACTGCGAACGGCAAAATATCATTATCACCTGCAGGTTGAAGCCTGCCCTCTACCCCATTTAATAGGGAGCTGATTATGCTATTCCCCCTCTTTTCATAATTATGGGCTGTTGGCAGATGGCATAGCTCGGAATAGGGAGAAAAGCAGAGTGAGCTGTGCTGTCACTGCCCACCGCTGGCTCCCACGTGCCAGGGTGCTCCCGGGGACCCCGAATCCATCGCTGCATCCTGCTCCCAGACAGTGGGTAATGAGGCGTGCCTGCATTGGAGGGTGCAGGGGTTAAATCAGGAACTGCTATGAAAACAGTGGCTGGCAGCCTGGGGAGCAGGAAAGCAGAGGTTAGCAGAAAAGTCGCTAAGGCAGCAACTTCAGGCAGACCAGCCCTCACAACCCACCCAGCCAGGAAGCAAAGCTGGGCTTAACCCCAGGAACCCACTGCTGCCAAAAGCCTCATGCCAGAGCGACCCTAAACAACCAGTAAGAGCTCTCTCTGGAGAGACTGGGCAGGTCAGCTGTATTAAGAGACTGCATTACCATCCAAGTATTTGTCCTGCAAGGTCCTAATGTTGTGTCCCTGGAAAACAGAGAGGTCCAAGCTACTGAAAAACATCCCTTCTATTCAGTGACACAGGGAGGAGAGCAGACTCCAGAGCTGGACCCCAGCGTGGCTGGCTGAAGAGTTCTGGGATGTTAATAGCTGCCAGCTGAACACTGTACAGAGATGCCACCTAATTCCTTGGCAGCACTGGGGCTTGTTCACCGACCTAACTTGGCCTGGTATGATGGGTAGAGACAAGATACTGCTTGTCCTGGCAAGGATGCCAGGTCTGAAACCGTGGGAAGAAAACTCCTTCCCCAGTGGAAAGGGTCTCATCCAGTTCTGCCGTTTCCCTATTCAATGGCAAATTGCTCCAGTATTGACTGGGAGTGGATGCCCAGGAAGATACAGTAAAGAAACAAGTGACCCTCTCTGCCAGCCACAAGCAATGCCCAAGGAGACTTCAGACACATGCCACAGGCACCTTGTGCTCAGGGACACCACAGCAGCTCCATCTTTCTTGGTTTTCCATAGGTAGGGGATGGATGTCCAACAAAGGGCACCATGGGAATGCATCCACGCATCCTCCTGGGTACAGGCTGAGCCCCAGAGGGCTGCAACTGCTCCCGCTGCACCCGCAGAGCACCACACTAGCGTGCATGAATCAGGACCTGCCACACGTGCCCTGTGAGGCTGGTACTGCACAGGGACAAGGAGGCACTGGCTCTGCACGTAGCTGTAGAAGATGGTGATGCCCCGGGTTGTCTGGCTGAGCACAAAGAAAGTGTGGGGGAGGCCGGACTAATTTGGAAACCACCCACTCTGGAGCCACCCCCACTGGCACGCCTGCAACAAACCTGGTTGATGTGTTTCAGCTTGTCAATAATCTGGCTGATCACTGGCTCAGGACCTTTCATCTTCACCTCATGGTTGCCAGGCTGAGCTTTTGGTCCATTCCTTGTGATTTGGGGACTATACCTGTGGGAATGAGAACAGAGGAGACCATGTTGTGATGGGCTAATATAGATGAGATCTTTAAAGTACAGTGCAAACAAAAGAAATCCCAAGATAAGCACCATCCCTTTCCAAAACAGAGCACACAAAACAGTTAATAACGACAAAGAAAAGGCAGAAGATTCCCATAAATATTTCTGCTCTGCCTTTGCAAAGCAGCAAGATGATGTACTTGTATCACTTGAGGACAATGAAGTCCTTTCCAGTCCATTAGTAACCAAGGAAGACGTTAAACAGTATATAACAGGGATAAATATTTTCACATAACTTGCACCCAAGAGTCCTAAAAAAGCTGGCTCAGAAATTCTGGCTTGCTCATGTTTGTTTAAAATAAATCTTGGCAGACCACAGAGACTCCAGCACAAGAGCAGTAGTGTTGTGACCACAGCCAAAAAAAAAATGAGTGGGATGACCCAGTTAACTGCAAGCTGATTAGCATAACATCAACCCCCTTGCAAAATAATGACTATCACTGATGTGTGATTTCAATAATAAAGAATTAAAGCATCAGAATATAATTAATGCTGTCAACATTGCTAATGGAAAATAGGTGTTGTCAAACAATCCTGATTTCAGTCTTTGATGAGATCCAGCCTAGGGGATCAAAGTAGCTGCTTAGACAGAATGTACCTTGAATTTCGCGCAGTGCTGGGCTTGGCACCGCATGATACCTCGACTTACATGGGTACCTTGCAAGTCAGTAAAGCACCCGTAAAGCAGATTAAGAGCTGGGGGAGAGATCTCCAGATGCAGCTCCGCAGGGACCCTCTCTATGCAGCCAGCTGCCAGGGCAGCTCTGCAGAGGAGGGCAGCCAAGCTCGTGCTCAGCTTTTTCCATCAGCAATTAGGAAAGAAATATAAATTCACTGCTGCAAATGAATGGCATGGCAAAATTTATCAGAGCAACCAAAGTAAGAACAGGGATGGTGGGTCCCCTGCATACTTGCCTTTGGGGGAATGCATTTTTCCACCCCACACCTAGGTAGCAACAGCTCATGATGCTCAGGACATGAGACAAGAGCACCCACACCAACCTCACACTCGGCGTCAGGACCAGAGCGAGCAGCTCCCACCACTGACTGCTGGCAGCCACAGCAGTGGCACAGAGCACACTGGTGCCTGCTCAAGCTGCGGGCTGTTGGTATTCATCATAGGCCCTAGTGACGGGCCACAGTACTCTACAAGCACAAAGCAAGTCCCTGTCTCCAAGAACTGACAGCCTGAGCGCACACTGCCAAAGCCCGGCACAGCCTACGGAAGCGAGATCGCCAAGATAACACCAGGCATCAGTCTGCTTCACTCTGTGCCCGTTTTCCTGTGCCATGGGTAAACATGATGAACATTCCTTTCTGCGATCCATCTCTTACACACCACATCCTCACCCAACTCCCAGCGCCAGCCCTAGTGACTGCCTCCATGTCTGCCAGCTCCCTGCTCCCCTGCCCACCAATCCCTCATCCCCACGCTGCTGGGTGAGCCCAGGCAATGAAAATCACCCCAGTTCACAGAGGATTTGGGAGAAAGTGGGACTTAAAGCAGGGATTTAAGAGCTGGGGGGGGGGGGGAGATGAGAGGGATGGTGGGGCCAGCTCAGGGAGGATGTTTTAACGGTGGAGAAAGCAAAAGGTATGGGGACATTCAGCCACAACACCCGTCCAGTCACAATGGCAGTTTCAGGGATACACAGGGGGTCTCTAAATTAGGAATAAGACCAACTCAGACATGTGGGCATGCAAAGGCACCCCCAGATTTATACTGGTGCAGCAAAAATCTGCCCCTGGCTTGAAATATTTGCATCATTTAAAATACAAGACTGAGGGTGATTTCCACTGTAAGGCTTTTTGGTGGCAGGAGTTACTCATGCAGGAGCACTCTGCATCCCCAGCTGGGTCCCCAACGCTGGGCATTCCCCACATGCAGCTCAGCTGAGGGCTGCCACCATCACTGAAAGAGCTGGCAGGCAAAGGGTGGGAGAAAGAGGTGCTTGTGTCTCTAAGAGAGGCACACGTGCCTGTGCATATTTGCTGTTTCCAAGCATAAACAGATTGTCCAGGTACAGAAGCAGCATTACTGCAAAGCAAAGACATCAACACAGGACTCCCAAGCACCACCAGCTCCTCAGCACCAGGGCAGCCTAGCTGTTTGCACAGTCAACCCACCTGCAGCATGGTGCTGCCCAGGGGTACCACAGCTCTGTTCTCCACCCAGATGCTTTTCCTCATGCCTCCACTTAGGACACAGAATTTTGCAGAACAGGCACTTTTTTTTTTTAAGTAGTTGCATTACCCTGGGAAGTACAAGACCCAGCTCTACCTGAGACATAACAGCTCCCAGCTCAGGAAAGCATTTACACATGCAATTAGAGGCTCATTGCAGGCTGAAAGCTAAGTGACTGGTAGAAGCTGGATCCCAGCCTGCAGCAGCCCATGTCCAGGAGAAGGTCTGGCTTCCCGGCACAGGCCACCAGCAGGACCACAAGCTCCGAGCACCATCTCGTGGGAAGATGCTGCTGCCGCAAGCACAGCTCCGTAGAGCCTGCAAATACTTGGGTTTAACTTCTTACAGGGGAAGAAAGCATCGCTAGCAGTCAACCATTAAATCTGCTGCTTATTTGTCACACAGTCACTTAATGCCACTGTGCCAACCTGACAAACACATCTGGCAACTGAACTTAAGCATCCACAAGATGCATGACTTTTTAGATGCCAAAGAAATTACCATTTTTGGTGTCACTGTGTATTTAATTTAAAACACTGATGGAGCTTTAAAGCACATTGCTGAAAAGCCTCCCGTGGCTTAAGAGATTTAACTAGCAGGATAAATTTCCCACAGGTTTTAGCAAGAGCAGAACCAAGCCCATTTGGTGCCTACCTAAATTATGCAATCTCTCCTAAACATTTTTATACAAAGAAACTCAATAGTTTGAGTTGGCAAAACTCCTTCTGAAATCCACACAACTGCCAGAGAAGGTTTCTGTAGCAGTGCTGTACAGGAGGGAGGAACATGGCTATGGCAGATCACCATAACTACATGTCCAAAGACTGAAATTGTTCTCCAGAAAACAGAGTCCCTGGTGTGACCTCGGTGACAGCAGTGGAGTGGTGAGGATATCAAGTCCCCTTCCCCAGGGGGAGAAGTCTACCAGAGAAGGAAACAAATGATTTCAGGTTTGCTGAGGAATATCTTCTTAAAACAGTGATGCTGGAGAAGCAGAGAACCACTGCCTGGTGCCTCCCACCTGGCTGGGTACGAGGGTAACAGGCCCAGAACAACACAAGTCCAAGCTGCTCATCTCTGAGCGTGAATCACAAAGAAGCAGATGTGTGGGAACATGCTACATCTGAAGAAGCCAGAGAGGATCTCTTGTGGGGTTTGTGTGCTTCAGGCCATGCTGCCTCTGCACTGCTGAGCTGAGACCCCTGGATGCATTCAGGTATGAGACATCAGGTCCCCCTTGGCTGTGCCCATCTCTGCCCACACACCAGGGCAGGCTGGCATTCCGGCATGCAGGGTACAGCCAAACAAAGGGTTAAAGACTTTGAAACGTAGCTTCAGTGAGGGATGGACATTCCTGAAATGCCAGAAGAAGCAGCTGGCACCCCTCCCTAGAGCCTGGGCCAAACAGCCAGGCCTTAATATGGCAGAGAGATGCCTTTGCAGCCCCCATTGGGCTAGAGGATAGGGGGCTCCCAGGGCAGTCCCCACGCAGGTTCCCCTGCGTCCCACCGAGCTGCTGCTGGCTCAAAGGGCTTGCAGCAAAGCCAAAGCATCACCTTCCTCTTGTATTCCCCAGCCACAGATCAGCAAAGGAGAAGTCTCAGAGCCATCTCGAGCTGCTTTCAACATAAGCCAATAAAACAGCCCCTTCTGCAGGACACTTGTGCCACTCCATGCAACCCACCACATACCTCTGCCATGGTGACACCGGCAGGGAGCAGCAAATATGCACAGTGGTTCAAGTCCACCCCCATGGTCCCAGGGGGTCCGTGTGCCGAAGGGCTATCAGTGTTGCAACATGAGCACAGTCTGGCTCCCACTTCACAAGCAAAGCCCAAAATATTTCCCTCTTTGACGTGTGTTGACGTCAGTCAGCAGCATCTCCTTGCCTGGGCTCCCTGGGTACAGGCTCTTGTTGGGCACATGGTATTTTCCAAAGACAAATGTCACATTGTAAAATGTGCTGATAAGCAGCCCTTGCTAAAAGCAACTTTAAAGACAACCACCTGATGAAAATACCAATGGCCTGAGGTCTTCTGTGGGGATAGCTACAGACCCTTCCTGCTCCTTCTCATCCATCAGCAATAAACACCAAAGCAAGAAATCAAATTAAGGGATTCTCCCCTTCTTTCCTCCTCACCATCCACAAATCTCTCCTGTGGACGTTTGGTCATTCCAGTCCAAATGCAGCTCCTTCCAGGCTTTCATTTCAGAGCAAGGAAGACAAGATGACAAATGCAATTTAAATATATGGCAATGAATGTAAAATGTGCATTCATCCTACTCGGCCATGCTAGGCTCAGATATGAGTTACTGCAATGCCTGGCGTGATTTACAGAGAGTAATCCTGTTAAGTCAAACATAAAGAATTACACCTTTTAGAAAAAAGGAAAGTTAAGTTTTTCATTCAAATAGCAATTAATTCATGCCTGCCTTCCAGTTGCAGAGTGTTTATTCAAATGCTGCTCCACAATTTAAATAGCAAGATATCCCTTGCAGGCTCTTCCTTTACTATCTCTGCTCACTAAATCCAACTTGTTTGAGGGACTGGATGTGGGACAAATTCAACACAGTCTGCTACAAGACAGGACTACAAGAGAAGAGGTTTCATTGCACAGGGCTTAATACCTGAGCTTGAGAGAGCAGGATTTCCAGCACGTACAATCCCCTGAAGCTGCTCTGCATTTCAAGATGTGATTTACTACAGGCCATGTGGGTTGGTGACACTGAGTCCTCACCATACAGGAGGCAAAAAGATGAAAAAAAGGGGAGACAGGAAAGAAAATTTTCTCCTGCACACTCCTGGCAGGAATCCATGTCTTATCTCCAGCTGGTTTTCACAGGTCAGTAAAGGTGGGTGCAGTGATGTCCACATTTTCCTCTCTCTGGCCCTGCTGCCTTTTGGTTTAGTGGACAACCTTAGTGTCACATCATTGGTGTAAATGGCAGTAGCCATAAGGCTGGAAGAGCTGCTCCCAATTCACACATCCCACACAGCAGCCAGGAAGTAGCTCCTGGATGAGTCCATAAGCCTCCAAGAAGCAGTGATAACTCTTTCCATGTTGGTTCCTCTCTAAAGAGAGTGTCCAGAGACACATGGTCAATCACACCAATTCCCCCAGCCCAGTCACAGTCTGGGTGTGGGTTGCAGGCCAGCCAAGTGCGGGTCACAGAATCACAGAATCACCTGGGTTGGAAGAGACCCTTTAGATCAAGTCCAACCACAGCCTAACCCTGACTAGCCCACCTCTAGATCATGTCCTTAAGGACTTCATCTATACACCTTTTAAATACCCCCAGGGATGGTGACTCCACCACCTCCCTGGGCACCCCAGCTGTCCCATCCATATAGATGCATGGTCTCACCACCCCTTGACCACATGCAGGCACCTGTTACATGGGGGTGCAGGTGGCCAGGGGGAACTGGGGTAAAACAGCTCTCAGGTGCCATCCCAGCTTGCAATGTGTGCTCGATGCTTTGCTTGCAGCCATCACAGAGCTTGTGATGCCACAGTCAATTTACACCATCAGCGGCTCTGAGCAAGTCTCTTCAAAAGCAACCAGGAGGATCCAATGCTCTCAGCAGGGAGCATTCTCACCTAAATAAAAGGAAGCCATTTTCTGCTAGATTTCCAAATATCAAGCACCTTGCAGCCTGCCAAAAGGAAGTGCTGCCTTTTCCCAACCACCTCATGCAATGAACTACAGTCAGAAAGCATGCTGCAGATGTTAATTTGTTTTATTAATCATGAAGGCTCTGATAACCACCCAGTCCTGGAAGATGAGACTTTAAGAACAGCAAGAACTGTAATATTCATAGGAAAACTATGGGAGTTTGAAGCATAAAGGGACAGCCCAAAGTCTTCCTCCATTCTTACTTCAGCTGAATAAAGTTCAAGACAAATAGATTATGGAAAAAGTGCCTAAACCTGAGACCAAGCAGCAGGCTTAATATAGGAAGATTCATGAACTTCATTTCTGAAATACTCTGGAAACAATTACAGCCACTCAATAACTGACTGAATTTGCCTACTATCCTTTCATTATAGCTTACATTTGCTACAAAGCTGTGTTTTATGTGCTTGAAAAGTTATACAGCCTCTCTCTTCAGGGACTCCATTGTATCAGATATTTTGCAGCACTGCCAGAAATAACCAAACCCTTCATGAACTAAAGGGTTATTGCTGGCACGGAATTTCCTTTGTTCCAATTACAGAATCTCATTTTTCTCTCTTGCTTCCAATTGTGCTTTCATTGTTTATGATTTGTATGATTAAACCAAACCACAGTACATTGGCAACAGCAGGGAAACCTGAGACTTGCAGCTTGAAGAAGAGAATCTGGCAAGGTGCTAAAAAGATATTAATTTGGGATTGGTACACAGAGAACAGGAGTTATGTGCAGGTGATTTAGATTAATGAAGAAGTTTGGAGAACTCTGGAAATGACAGTATGTAACCATAATAACTTAATGTGCTTACAAGTTTTGCAGTGGGCAAACGCTGCTGTCATTCTACTCAGAGGAGCTTGAAAGGAATATATTGGTGTAAGCAGATTATTAAACTGAGAGAATCGAGATTTTAATAGGCTTTTAGTATTAAATGCTGCAAAACCCTGATGCAATATATAAAGGCTCAAGTCACCTTTGAGATTCAGATGCCTAACTCCCATAGAAACTGAGATGAGTTTGGTATCACAACACCCACTTGATTTAAGCTGAAGTCTAATTATTCAGCCATGGCTTCAGTGATAAGCATCACCCTCCATTTTTGACCTGCATTGGGTGGAGATAAGGATAAGAGGGACTGGACAACATCTTCTACCCACTCAACACCGCCAGCATGAGGGGCAGGTGGGAGGATGAGGCATGAAGACAAGCAGAGGCAAGGAAGGGTGTCGGGGAAGACAGCAGGCCTGCCGGCGGCCTAGCTCTCTTCACCCAAGACATAGGCCCTGACAATATTCTTCTGTTCCCATGAGAAAGGAAAAGTTACTCATGCTGAGAGGATCCTAATAATCACATTCTCAAAACACAGCGGCCTTGCTGACAGGAGTACAGGCCACCCTAAACCAAGAAGCAGTTATGGGAAGGTATTTGGGAGTAACAGAACATGTTAGGAACCAACCATAACAAGAAGGTCAAACAGCAGGTGTGTGGATGCTTTTAGGTATTAAAGGTAAACTAAGGATGTTTAGCTATAAGATAGGCTTATCAGAACTCGTTGTAGTTACTAACCAATCAATATGGTGTGAACAGAGTGTGTAACCAATTAGCAGTTTTTTAGCTTGCCACGTTGGTAGTAAAAAAGGCACAGAATCTGTGTGATTTCACCTAATAAATGGCTTCACCTACAATTCATATCGAATTGCGTGTTGCTCTCTGCCGCTCACCACAGAAGGGTATGATGGCAACCCTTGCTGAGGCAAGTGTAAGCTGTTGCACTCCCACCCCTTCTCCATGTCCAGGCCTCTGGTATCTACGGGAAGTGCCTGTCAACTGAGTCCATGAAAACTGCAAATTGGTGCACAGGGATGCACAGAGACAGAAGGAGACCCCAGCAGGTCTGGTCCTCCACTACAATGAACACTAAAGCATCATGACCCCTCACAACAAGCTCTTCACAAGTGGTGGAGTGTGCCCCATGTGGCTTTTCCTGTGAACCTTTGTGGTGTCACATAAAAGCACAATATGTTTTTGCACACTTTAAAAAGTGTGAAAAGCAGTCATTTCTGGCCTTTTCTCTTTTTTCCCCACTTTGGCTTATGTTCTTTAACCAAGCAGCACAGCAAAAGACACAGGAACTGCTCAGGGCATGACCAGAAAAATCAACTTTCCCCATGCACAAACCATTATTTCTGACAGATCAAGGCACAATGTGCTAAACCCATGAAAGGGATGGTGAACAAGCTACCAACCCAGAGATCAAACCTCAGGAAGGAGGATGAATTCTTGCCATTAGATGGTCCAGCCTAGAGAAGAAAATGGACAAAGGATCACCAAATGAGACTCAGTAGAAGACAATAAGGGATGGATCATATTAACAATGCTGGAATACACAAAGCAGGATGAGTGATGCTGATCCATCAGCAGAGAATGTCCCAAGTCATCCCACCATAAGCCAAGATGTAGAAACCCCTCTCTGTCAGTCAGGTTCTCAAGTCTCTTAATTTCAAGGGGGTTGCAAGGGGCTGCACCATGCATAACCCTGCTCCATCAGTGGGAGACCTCAGAGCCAGGGGTGAAACAAGAACTTAGTTCAAGCAGAATTAGACCTCGATCAACAGGACTAGCAAAGTTGAGTCTGCAGAGGACTGCACTGAAATGGTTTGCTGCATCAGGAGAAAGGCACAGTAAAATCCTCCAGCCCATGTACTGCCCTGGTGAACACATCACATTCAATCAGGGCAGGGGGGAGCTGAGGGCAAGGTGGAAAGAGGTTCCAGGCTTACACTGGGAAATGAGACCCAGTGGAAAGGCCTCTTGTGCATTCAGTCTGTGGGGAGGAGGAACATGCTTGCTCTCTGCTGGTAACAAAGCACTGAGATAAACAGGGCAGAGGAAATACTGATCCAGAAAACACACAGGAGGAGGCACATAGGGCACAGAAGGGACCAGACTGTTTGCATCAAGTAGCAGGATACACATTGTTGGTCTTATCTAGTACCTGAATGCATTGGCAAGGGGCTGTGAAATTGTTATTCTGGGCTTCATTTAACATGTTATAGGAAAAAGGCTTAGAATAAGCAGCAATTTTCTTTTTTTTTTTTTTTGGTGACAGAGGTCAGGAAATGAATAAACCAGCAGGGCTCCTCTCTAACTTAATTAACACTCGGTACTGCATTACAGACATGAGAGGTAAATAGCCAAAAGACCTATAGGAACATCAAACAAGCCCATATGGATGCTCATGCTGATCTCACAGCAATGCCTAAGCAGCTTTATCCATCATCTGCACAGCACCAGACATGGAAACATGTGAAAACACAGCATCCACCCAACCATACCTCTGCCCCTGGTCTTCACCTGATGCTGCAAAGCTTCCAGCAGCTTTGGCAGGTGCATTCTAATCTACCCCTGTTGGCACTATAGCAAATACAGGGTGTTTCCCCTGAGCCCCAGCTGCTATTCCACAGGCACATGGGTGGGTTTAGATCTTCCTGTGAATGCTCCAGAACCTGAAAGTGTCTCAGGCTGCATGTGGTGCCCACACTCAGATAACTCCATCCTGCCCTGAGGTGAAACATGTCCAGCTACAGCAACCATGCACAGCAGGTCAACTGCAAGGCATGAGCGTCTCCTCCTGTCCAGTGAGCTGAATTTGAGTCAGGAAGATGTGATTGACAAAAGCCAATATCCAAGGGGGAAACATTAAGATATAAAGTGTATTTGACAGGCACAAAACCTAGAAAAAACAGACCCTTCTTTCTGGCAGCCGTTACACATGTGGGACAGCTATCAGATCAGCATCCTGAAATTAACACTAGTGATGCAAAAAACCACCAGATTTCTTGCAAAGACTGGCAAACTGGAGTTTGATCAACAAGCACACATCAGTTACCAGGAGAATCGCACAGCTGCGCCAAAACCACTCCACTCCATAACGCACGTACCCAGAGCAGCTCCCCAAAGAGCTCCTATGTGGTGAACAGCTGCTTGGCTCCCTCTTGGGGAGAACACTGGGTAAGGAAACCGGTGGTTTAGGGGTACTAAAGCACCATTACCTCAAACGCTCCTGACTTTCAGGGATCCTCCCAGACACTCTGAAAGAGATGCCACGCTGGGAAGTCCGGACACTCGAAGCCATCAGTGTTGGCTCCACGTGAAGCAACTCAATTGACTTTGGAGACCATTTTAACTACAGGTTTGCTTCTATTCAAAATATTCCCTACATTAGCCCTGGGAAAGGAGCACCCTGAACCACTGGCTTATTTCAGCTTTACCTAGCTGAGTTCTCCCTGTCGTTCGATTGGCAGAAATGCCACTAGGTACAAGGCAATGTCACAGCCTACGGAGAGGAGAGGGTCACCCAGGGAAGGGTTACAGCTGTAGAGGCTAAAAATACAAGGTGGGAAAGGATTTAAGGGGCAACAGGTACTTCTGTTTGGTGCACCCATTTGCCCTGTCTCCTGAGCACCCTGCCTTTACAGCGGTGTTCCGATCTCCTCCACGTGAGCCACCACCCATGCTGCTTTCCTTGCCCAGCCATCAAGAGTTTCCCACTCCAGGATGCCACTAGTGTCCCTGCAAGGGGATGGGGGATTTAACTCTCAACACCCCTTTCTGCTCATAGGACACTCCAATATCTGCCTGCAAGGGAGCTGTTAGTAGTATTTCATATGAGCTGGCAGAGGTGGTGGCATCTGTAAAACAGATCGGGGAGGCAAGGAGGACAGGAGTGGAAAGGCACACTCTCTTCAAACACAGGAGAGGATTTATCCTCAACTTAAAAGTCAGGCAGCCAGAGCCTGAAATCTTAGTGTCCCCTTCACACACACATGTTTATCCTCTCCCTGCTTTGCCCTACCCACATGCCATCAAGGTACTTAATGTGACTTACTGTATTGTGCCACCAACACCTCAGCATTACAGTTAGGATGGCGTCTCTGCCTGTGGTGGTCCACTGGCATTCTCAGCAGAAAGCTGGAGAAGACTATCTTTTAAAATCATGTTTAATATGCAAATAATTCTGAACACACATTTGCAGGAGGATCTGCATCTTTCCATTGCTGCCACTTCACCCGTGGCATCAGCAGAACCTGGACCAGGGTCACTGGCCATGGCCCGAGTGAATTGTCATAAGCAAAGACCTCACCTTAGGTCCTCCCCTGCAAAGCTGTGGCCTTTATAGCACCATTTTAATAAGTTTTAATTAATAATCAGTGAGACACTATTGAAATAATCCTTTTTTTTGCCAACTCCTCACTTGGGCATAGAAACTCAGAATTTTCCAGAAATAGGTACAGATAGAGGACACATTTTTCCTTAGGCAAAGTAAGTACATAATTTTATTAAGTGTGTGATCTTAGATGCTTGAGCAATTTTTTTCAAAATATAGTTTGATGCTATTTTGGTCCCTTCAGTGTTTCAGGTCAGTATTGCAAGCACAGGCTAATTACCACCTGAGGTTACTGATCAAGAAGTCATAATTAATATCTTGGCATTTCACCACTTCCTGATTTTAATTCTATTTCTTCCCTTATGCAAACTACTTAATAGCAAAGGATGCTTTGCAAACTAGGGTGATTAGAGGAGATTTATGTATAATTATAAAAAACATTTCCAAGTTCTATTTCCACATTCTTCAACATTCCTGAGGGGCATTTTTTGCAAGAAAAAAACCCCAGCTCCATTTCTATTAACACTTCCTTCCCCTCTATGCTATTACTCCTGAACTTGCCTGTCTTCATTAACCTCACAGTTACTGCCAGGACATCCTCAGAACCAGCAAGTGTGGCAGGGAAAAGCGGCCAGGGCATGAGCCCTGGTGTAAATGGCTCCATCCAGAGAAGACAGCCAGGGCTCAGCTACAGGAAGAACTTCTTCACAGTGAGGGTGACAGAGCCCTGGGACAGGCTGCCCAGGGGGTTGTGGAGTCTCCTTCTCTGGAGATATTCAAGACCTGTCTGGACACCAAGCTGTGCAACCTGTCCTAAGGAACGTGCTTTGTCAGGGGGGTTGGACTCGATCTCTGGAGGTCCCTTCCAACCCTTACAATTCTTTGAATCTGTGAAGATGGTCAGATGGCAGCAGTGGAACCATGAGAGCTCAGTGGTCCTGACTCCTCCCAGCCCAGAGCTACGGCCAAGGAGAAACCCAACAAGGTGGCCTTCCTTGTCACTCCATGGGATGAGGATGCCAGTTGTGCTGTCCTGCTACTTCACAGAACCAAATTGGAGACATCCCCACCCCAATGCAATGCTTGGTGGCAATGCCTTCACTGCTGCTCCAGAGGAACTATCCCCGGCACCTCGGTGCACCTTCCCATGGGAGCACAGCTGAGCTGAGCTGATAGTGCTGCTCCGACCTCTTAGCTCACCACTACGAACCCACCCGGACCAAACCCAGACACGGCTGCAAGGTTTTCACAGCAGAGAGCAGAAAACTCAGTGGAGGGCAGCACACAACCACTTCTCTCCGTGCAGGCTGTGCATATCCGGCTGAGCCACAGCGCAGGTGGATGCAGGCTCTGCAAAAGGCTTCTGAAGGGAACAAGCAGTGTCCCAGCCACAGACCATTCCTGTGCCTCGTTAACAAAAGATAAGCGGGAGAAGGGAAAAGGGAAAAGGGAAAGGGAAAGGGAAGATGTGATTCACCTCTCCATGACTTCTTGTCCATTCCAGCAAAGAGTGTTGTTCTGCACAGCAGAGCTGTGGTTGCAGATATACTCAGGCAAGTTGCTGTAAAAACTGCTGTGGGACTTCAGCTTTGTTATGAGCTCCCTGGAAGAAACAGAGAGAAAAATGGTGCTTGGTTAAAAGAGGAAAAGTGGATGGGTTTGGTGCTTTTTAACCAGTGATGGTAGTCACACAAACACAAGTAAGCAGCTGGGTACAAACCAACCACACAACACTAGTCTGACTTCTGACCTCAGGTAGGATTTTGCATCATCTCCTGATGCTATTCAGTCAAGGACTCCATCCATGTATCTTAGGGCAAAGCCACCAGTGACCAGACGGATGCTGGGGCAGCAGAACCTCAGCTCAACCATGCAGCACACCAAAGCCAGACACACTCTGCTCTCTCCCAACACCTAAGGAAAGGTGTTGCTCGTTCAGGCTGTCCATACTTAGGGTGCATCTGAGCTGCATGCACTAAGGCAGCTCCCAGTCCCCTCCGCTTTGCAGAAGTCAGTGGAAACCCCTTAGGAAAGGACAGCCTTGGCACTTTGTCTGCCTGACACTGGCCATCCAGCATCCCTGTAAGGTGGCAGACCAGAACAGACACTCTGGGCAGAGGCCTACACAGATGAGTAACGCTGTGTTTCACGCTGGAAACACACCATTTCAAGGTGTACACTGTGCTGGCGATGGGATCACAGTCTGCATTCCAAGGGGCAGGTTACTCTCAGCAAAAGGACTCTGCCTGGGGAGGGCAGGAGGAGCCCAGGAGCAGAGCTTGTGCCAAGCAGAGGGGATGCAAACCAGGCTGCACTCCCCACCCTGCTCCCTCCCTTCCCAGCACCAAAGACATTTGTCCCCAGCAAGTCTCCTCCAGCAGTGGTCCACAGGTGCCAGGACATTAGCTGGCCCCAGGAATACTGACAGCCACCAAAAAGGGGAGCGGGGCTGTGAGAATGGGATGCACCCATCTCCCCCAGCCCAGGTCAGTCCCTTGGGTGGCACTCAGCAGCTGTCACTGGGAAACACAGGCATATTTAATTAGCTAAACAGCACAAAGATAACATGAGTAGCAGGGGCTGGAGAAAGTAAGACTTGGTCTCCTGGCTTCAGTTCAGTGCCCTTCTCCCCTTGGCAAGGTGTTATTTCTTGGTCTCTGTTCTCCTCAGAAAGGGTGACGAGGGATCAGCACCCTGAGCTGGGACCACTCCGGGGACACCCCTTGATGCCCGCAGCAGCGGCACCTCGGCGGCAGCCCCCAGAGCTGGGAAGCTGCCCAGGAGCATGGCCAGGCTGTCAGGCAGAGCGAGCAGAGGAGGGGGTGCCCGGCTCCCTCCATCCCTCTTCGCTCGGCCATGCCGTGGGGATCCCTCCCCAGACTGCCAGCTGGGGGCAGCCCAAACAAGGAGAAGGAGCCCAGAGAAGGCTCCCGCCGCTCGGCTCCTCGGCCTTTCTGCGGGCCAGGGGCTTGTTCCTGCCCTGACCAGACCCACACCGACAGAGGGGCAGAGGGCGGCCCAAACCCTCCTGGCAGGTCACTCCGCACAGGGTACCGCAAGCACCGGCCCGTCCATCGCTGTCCGTGCCGACGGACACGGGTTTGCCTGTGGAGCCAAAGCTCCTCCAAAGGGCTGGAGATCAGCCTCCCAACTCCCCCTGCACAAGTCGGGAGGGTGCTGCAGATCATTCGCCTCTTACATGAGCCACCTCCCACGGCCATCTCCTGCACTGGGCTCTCAGAGGGGCAGGAGATCTCACCATTTCAGAGCCAAAATAAGGCCAGACCTGGGTCTCTATTCTGCTAAACCCCAGCAGCCTTACGCTGCCCATCGCACCCAGCTCCTCATGTCCCAGGCACACCCATCCTGCACATCCCAGCAGCGCTGGGGAGAACAGATGGAAGAAAACTTCCCTGGGGAGGGAAGGGAGAAACTCCTTATCTGCAGGTATGGCCTTACACAATTCATTGCAACAGGTTTCATTAGCCTTCACAGTCCTCAGAGGACAATTCTGGCAGAGCCTGGGCTGTGTAACCCTCCAAAGTGTTGAGGCAACAGAAGAATGCAAGCCCTGGTGCTATACCTCATGGGAACCATACCAAGAATGTGGTCCTGTTACTCTGTAATAAGAAATCCATCTATTTTCGTCTATTCCCAGTTCCAAAAGTCACCAAGTTTGCCCATTTCTCTTCTGCAGGGATTTTCCTTGTATCCAAGATCACAATAAAGGCACCTCACGTCTCTGGGTGGGCTTTCAGATCCAAAGCAGAGATGCTTCTCCCTGACACACGAGTGCGAGCACCCTGAATTACAGCTCCTATTTACAGAAGGAAGAACAGTGTGCAGTGCCAGCAGCAGACACACCTGCTTCCGTTTGAAAATACTCAGTAAAAGGCTGTTGACATTCCTGAACTACCCTAAGTCTGCACAAAGAAGTGAGCTGAGAAACCCTTACTTACACCCATGGTGTTACATACAACATTCTGGGCTAGAGCGACCTTTCCACCTACAGCTACACCTGTGAGTATTTCCAGCACTACAGCAGCACCCAAGAAACCCAGACAAAGCATTTGGTGCATGAACCTGGGTGCCTGGTGTGTTGCAAAAAAGCAAACCCAAAGATGAAAAGCAGGACACAGTTTTACAGGTTAGAAAAACCCCAGGTGCACTAGGTGAGAAAACACATGTAGAAACCTCACTGCACAGAGTAGCTCTGATGTTGAGTCAAAACCAGCTGCAGGTTTATGGGTCAGGGGAGCTCTTCTATCCACTTCCACAGGACAATCCCATCTGGAGACCACACTTGCAAGCCCATCCCACAGGCACTGTGCTCAGTCAGAGCATTCTCACCTCCTCCTGCTCGACAAAGTCTCTTCTTGCTCCGTGTGAGTCACCCTCAGGACTTTCTTTTCAATGAAAAGGTCTTCAGGGTAATTAGCTGATCGATACTGCCTCTGCTGAGCGTGGCTGCATAACCGGCTGATCTGGAAAAAACAAACAGAGCAGCATGAGGAAATTTTGGGATCAGAAATACTGCAGGAAAATAGCCAAGATGCACACTGACACATGGGCTCGTCAGTTGTCCCACCATCCCCATCTGTCCCATACCTCACACAAGCACCTGAAAGCAAACCTGCCCTAAGGATGCCACCCCACTCCAGTGCAACTATTCCCTATGGGAGGGGAGGCAGGAAACTTCAGGCAAGATTTTTGGGCATCAAAGTGCCCCATGATCGTCAAAACCCTTGAGCTGCAGGCGTGACCAGCAGAGCTCCTTGTGCCAGATTAAACTTGTGCTGGTAGGAGGGGGCTCAAGACGTTCCCCAGCCCTTCCTTGCTGAGAAGCACCGCCTCTTGGGATGCTCTGCTCCACTGCTCTAGCCAGGCTTTTAGGTAACATCTCCCCTCCAAAGGTAAATCCGGAGATGCCAGTTCTGCATCTCGAGGCAGCTCAGCATGCCCAGGGGTAAGCATCATACACGTCATTACTAATTAAAAAAATCAGGGCTTAAAATAAAGCAAGCATTATGGCTACAACCCAGTCATACCATGGGAGGTCTTGATTAACAGGACTCTATTAATGACACAAATTAGATCATTAGCACACAGATGATTCAGTAACCGGCTGCAGCGGTGAGGGAAGGAATCCAAAACGCCTCATTAAAGCTCTCCTGTGCAGCCACTGTCCTGAGACTCCACCAGCAGCACCGTGGCCACCACTGCAGTCCCTGTTGCAGACGGATTTGCAGCCATTTCCTTCTCTGGGAAACCACCAAGGGACACCACCCCCAACCACCCCCCCACCCCAGGGTACCACTGCTGCAGGAAACTCGCCCTGTGTGATTCCGCAGGACTCATCCATCCTGCGTTGCGAAGTGGGCTCAGCCAATTCCTGCAAGCACGAAGGCACCGCAGCTCATCCCACTACCCACATCCAGGCTTGGAACCAACCACATACCCATAAAACACCGATTCCTTGCAGCACCACATTTATCTTCAACGCCACACCAAACCAAGGCAACCAGCTAAACTCCCTGTTGGCTGCACACCCCAGGCTAAAAGCACACCCATCACCCAAAGCTCCAAGTATCTGATGTGTAAAGAGAAGAGATTAATTCTGTTCTATTACACCCTGCATTTGGGTGGGCAAATAAATTAGTAATGTCACCTCTTTCATTATCAACAGCAGCACAGTTTGTTTGCTCAGGCTGCCGTACATTGAAGGGTGAAAGAGAAACCTCCTGGGAGCCAGGCGCTGCCATATCTCCTTCACAGCACAGGGAGAAGAGATGCTGCCACCAGTCCCTTCTGCACCTGCGGCTCCTCCTGCAGCTGCTGGACAAGCAGCTTCTGCAGCATCTTACCTGTTTGGACTTTTTTCTCCACTGCTTCTCCTCAGCTACATTGCTCTCTGCCTTGCCAAACCCAAGTCTTGTAGAGGAACACATCAGCACTGCTGCCCACCCTAAGTTATGGGGAAGGCTTGCAAAATAGAGGGAGGAAGGGAGGAAGAAATAGGAACACTGCAGTTTGGGCTGTTTTCTTTGCCTTTAGTGTTGTCCTTTAGCCTACATCCCTCTCTTATAAAATCCACAGGTAAGTCCCCCTGATGCAGGCAGCCAGGACTAGGAGGAAATGAAGGGGCAGCAGGAGACCTGGGCAAGACTTAATGGGACACCCAAGACAGAACAGGTCTGCATGTCCCAAGGTCGCTCTGTGCTGTCTGGTGCCACCATCCTCACATGGGACAGATTGACAGGAGAGTACCAGGATGCACGGGGGTCTGCAGACCTCACCCCTTAAAGGGGCCCTCCAAGCCCATGGAGAGGTCAGAGATGAGACCTGCCACGAAACCACCCCAGGGCAACACCAGGTACACCAACACTACAGGACAGCGGGCACAGAACAAGCGGCACCAGAAAAAGCAGTATCACTGCACCCACGCTCTGCACAGGCACATAAAGAGGAGAAGTGGGAAAAGGTCAGATATTTTAAGCTGCCATTTGTGATGACTCCCTTTGATTCCCCCCAGCTCTGTGAAAAGCCCCCTTTCCTTTTCAAAGCCTGCCTTTCAGCTGGTGAAGCCTATTGAACCCCGAGAGAAGAGCAAGTCCAGGATCAAGGTTTTTTTTCCCCAAGGATGCTGAGACGTGCTGAATGGGAGGGGAGGGCTGGAGCGACAGCATGAACAATGGCACCACCCGAGAGCATGCTTCAAACAGCAAAGCAGTCGGGTGGACTGGGTCTGCTTCATCTCCCACTGAAGGTTCCACAGCCCTCTGGTGCTGGGAGCGGCGGCAGCTGCATCCTCGCAGTGGCAACTGCATCCTCACGGCCTCACTCAATGTTTGGGTACCACAAGAGATGAAGCTAGAAACAGGATCATGTTAGTCTGGACATGGGACAGCAGATGAAATCTTTACAGCTAGAAGCTTGAAAGTCTGAGCAGCAAATCAAAGTTTTTACTTCTTTATGTATTTGATTAACCTTTTGAGGAAAAAAAATCCCAAACCACCATACCTCTGCAACCCATCTTGGGAAGTCACGGTGAAATGATTGTCACATCTTAATCAAACAAAAATTTGGCTGAGATCTGTGCTTTAAATAAAGTGAGAGAATGTAGCAATAACAGATTGCCTGCTCATTTGCAGGGGCGGCATCGTGTGCGGTTTTTGGGGGGAGGGAAGGATTTCACAAGCCATCTGCTAAAGTCTGCTGGGCCACAAGTGGTCCTAGGACAACAGATCAGAAATCCTGTTTCAATCTTTCCCCCTGGTTGGTCCCCACTGAAGGCTCAGAAACACATTAAGCCAGCTTCCCAGTCTCTTCCTAATCACCACTGTTTAGAAGCAAGCTCCAACTTTTAGAAAGTCCAGAAATATGCCTGTAGGGCAGGTAGAGAAGGGACAACACAGACCTCAGGCCTTGGGAAGAAAGAAGTGAGATGCTTCAGCTCTCCAGGCATCGCTTGCTTTGGCAGGAGCAGCAGAGCACAGGGAGTCAGATGCCTGGCAAGGTGGGATGCCTTCAAGAGTCTGAGCACAAGGAAGGCAGCTAATCGCGTGTGCTAAACGAGTATCGATCGACAGCAGTAAATACGTGGTTGCCTCCTGCCACACAGTTATAAACATGAAATTCAAAGCGAATCGACAGAATAGAACCTCCAGCTCTTCTCCTCGGGCTCCCCGTGCTATCAGCATGATCGTAATATATACCAGTCCTTATCTAAAGTATATTCAGTGCAAGAGCCACGCAGTCTCCAATTTCATGTCACACACAGTCCCAGAACGGGCTGCAGTTTGAAACATCACACCACAAAAAAAACCCCAACAATACAGAAACCAAATGGCAGCGTGGGTTTTAGGCAGTGAAAGGTGACATTCTTCTTTGTTTTTAAGAGAATCTTCCAGCCCACTGAAAAACTGCCACGAGGGGACACAAGGCAAGCAAAACCCTCCCAAAGCCTGAATTTTTACAAGCCCCCAAAGCCGCCAATGCTGTAAAAGCTGAGAGAAATCTCCCTACCCCAGCTCATTAACAAGCTCGCTAATTACCTGATTTCATTAGCCGCCTCCATGCGAGCCTGACCCAGGCCACGAGGGGAATAATCCATTGCTCCTGCCAATTGCTCTCCACCACTCCATTCCCTTATTCCAGCAGCAGGGCGAGCCCATGCCCACCAGTTGGGCAGAATTCCCTGGGGACACAACGACTCCAGGAGCCCACCAGCTGCCGGCAGTCCCAGTGCCGGATGGGGAAGCAGCTGGCTCCCAACACCCCCGGGAGCTGCACGCCGCGTAATGGCTCAGCTTTAGAGGGAACATTGATTTGAGAGGAGCGCAGGGACAAAGCTAATGGAGTAGTGCTATCAGCCCATTTTAACGCTTCCCCATTAATTTAGGGTAAGAGGTGCCGGAGGACTGCAGGGAACTTGTTGGTGGCTGCCTAGAAGTGATGTGCCGTAAGCAGCCAGAGGGACCAGTACCAGGTTGTGTGTGAAGCATCATAGCCCTGGTGCAGCTGATGGAGGGCAAAGCCCCTGCGGCCACCCCAGCCTGGCTGCAGCAGGATGCCATCGAACCCACACCACTGCCCAGGCTCGAGGCAGGGTGGCCATATGGGGCAAAACCCTCTCAATTTACACATCAGCAAGCAAATCCAGCTGAGGAAAGATGGGAAAGCACCACACCTGTGATCTTCAGCACCAATCTGAGCATCACATTTAATCACTGAATCACTGGTTGGAAAAGACCTTTGAGATCAAGTCCAGCCATACCTGTCCTCTACTAAACCATATCCCTGAGTACCTCATTTACCCGTCTTTTAAATACACCCAGGATCAGTGATTCAACCCCCTCCCTGGGCAGCCTGTTCCAAAGCCTGTTAACCCTTTCAGTGAAGAACTTTTTCATAATGTCTAATTTCAAACTGTCCTGGTGCAGCTCGAGGCCATTTCCTCTCATCCTGTCACCTGTTGATGGCAAAGAGACCATCACCCACCTCTCTATACCCTCCTGTCAGGTATAGGCGGTGATAAGGTCTCCCCTCAGCCTCCTCTTCTCCAGGCTGAACAATCCCCAGCTCCCTCAGCCGCAGTAAGAGTGTTTTAAAGGTATTTTTCTAGGAGATTTAAAGAAAAAGCTAACTACTTGGAAGAGAAGAGAGCACACCACACACCTCTGAATACCCACTGCTGCCGCTTGGCCCACGAGCTCCCCTCAGCTCTAAAGGAGAGCTTGCTGTATTTGACCTTTACTTAAACTTTACATCGAGTTTACATTTGTCTTCTCTGTGAACTCTTCTGCTTACAGATTTGTTCTCCAAGAAGACACAGTATTTCTTTTTGTTTCCTCAAGGGGATGGCCTTGTTTCCTCCTGCAATCTTCTCTGCTCTCCCAAGTTCACATATGTCACTTTATACCTATTCCCAAGTTTCCTCTGGGAGAAGCAGCTGTGCACTAAATTGAAGAGCAACTAACTATTATAACTGATTCGAACACAGCCTCCAAAAGGGTGATTTGCTATGGAGTATGGACCACAGACCTCAACTGAGCATACAGCCTTTGGAGAAACCAACCGCTGCCCACAAAATCCTGCACATCGTTAAACAACGGAACCCAGTTTGGCCAGAAAGGCTTAGTAAGCTGCCTGCATTGGTGCTTCTTTGCTTCTTCCCCAATTCTTTTCCACAACCTACTCTGCTAAGCATCACACATATTATTAGCATTATAAACAGGGCACAAATGTGCTCTTTATCTTCGAAGTCACCATAAAAGTGATCCTGAAGTCTATTACTCAAGCACTGCTATAGAAATCCGCTTAATTAAATTCTAAAGGGCCTAAACCAAAAATATACATTGCAATGATGGGGGATAGGACATAAACTTTTTAATAGTAGTAACCAAGCCCATTCGCTATTTCTACAGGTGTAATAAAAATGCTAATATATGTTAATGTTTAGTCTGTGGTTAATGTTTTGTCTTTTTAATTTCCCCAGGGCTTTTATTACAGATTTAAATCTGCCACACTACCCCCTGATTGCATCGCCTTCCACAAACCGAGCGCCAGGCTCTCCAATGAATGCTGATTAACACAAGGGAAGAAACATTTAGCGAGGACAAACACTCTTATTATATGCTTGTAATCATTATACACATTTTGTCAGGAAGACGGGAAAAGAGACGATTCCCAGGCTCCCACAATCTTCTCGTAGTGGCAAATATGATTGTGGGCATAAAAATAAATTTACAAGCCTTTATTTTAGGAAGCACATCGTTATTAACTAAGCAATGATTGTTCTTCTGGTTCCAGGCACTCAAGCAGAAGGAACAAACTGAGTACGATAACACAGATGTCTTCCGCACACATTTCACTGAAAATCCACATTAATGGAGTACTAAATGCTATTAATCAGCTCTATAGTGCTACGCTTTCCATCATTCAGACATCACCTTGCAAGGATTACATAAGAGACATCCCAACTCACTCGCATGGAGCAGCAGGAATCGCGGGAAGTGACCTACTCTCTGTGCCGAGGAGAGGAGCGTTTAATAATGCATTACCTTTAAATAATGCAATGCTATAATGTGTAAAATGCACACAAACACTAATGCTTAGAATAACAGAGTGCCTGTCACACCAGTGCCCATGGTGACACCCAACACATGCTGAAAACACGCACTACAAATGCTCGGGGACCGCTGCAGCTTACAGACCAGGTGATGCTGCAGGCCTTCACCACCTGGTTTGAAGACCAGGTCTTCAAACTCCTGCAGATCACAGAGGCATTAAGGAGGCATTTTTAGAAGGGAATATGACTTCTTTTTTATTTCACATCCGTCAGGTAGAGCACAGCAAGGCACTTTGCAGAGGCTCAGCATCACAGCTGGAACACTGGGCCCAGGGAGTACTGATGGGTGCCCCCTCCCTGGCCTCATTTCTTGTCTGCAAAGACAGCTCTGACCACCCACCCAGAGAAAAACAAGAGTGGGCTCACACCACAATGGAAGACAATGACACAGACACCCTTGCAGACCCCAGCTGCTGTTCAAGGCACTCACCACGCCTCGATGTAACCCAAGGGCTAACTGATGCTGGTTCCTCAGGGCAAGGAGCAGGATGTGTTTCCCACATAGCAGGATGTGTCAGAGGTGGCACAAGAGCTGGCACGTCTGATGCATCGTGTGGTTACATGGTCAATCAATCCACAGCCTGTATAAGGTGTGGGTGCAGCAGCTCAGAAGAGCAGTGGAACAGGGAGCACACAAAACACAAGGGACTTTTACTGGTTTCAACCCTTGGTGCTAATTGCTGAAGCTGATGATCCCCATCTGCACTTCTCCCTGCTGTGCCAGGGTTCAAATAACTTACATCAGATGGAGACTATCACTGCATCTCCACCATTGGGTCATGCCACCCTCTTCCCAGAAGGACCTAACGCCTGGTGCCCTGTATGTGCGCTGCAGCATCCACAGTGTCCCACCATATCCCAACCCCCATGCTGACCCACCTTCTCCCAGCCGAGGATGATTTTTCCCCTCAAAGGAACCGTGACCTCAGCCCAAGTTGAGCCCTTTTCAAACCTACATAAAATAATGCAAACAAGATGTTTCTTCTTTCTGGCGTCCCCAGCATGCAACATTTAATCCACCAGAGAAAGCTGCTTTGTGTTTAAGCAACAGGCTGTTTATTGTTATTTATAGGTAGAGAGGAAGTCAGACTAAATGATCACAGTTGTTCCTCCTGCCTTTATAATCCATGACATGCAATTAAAGTGCAACTTTTCAAGCCAGTGTTTCCCTCCAGTGTTCTGTTAATTCTGTATTTAACACAAAATTTGGGATTTCAGTTTTGATAGTCGGGCAGCAAACTGCAGGGCAGGCAGCTGGTGCTCCAGCCAGGGCTCAGACCCAACCCAGGCAACCAGCTATGAGAGTCAAGGAAAAAAACCCATTTGTCCAATTTTCAGCGCTCTCTTAAGCAGTTTTCCCAGGCAGAAATGTTTCCTGGAACAGGGCCCCATAGCACTCTAACGCACCCATTATGGGTTTTAAGTTAGGTCTGCACAATATGGTGTTTCTTAGACAACCAAACTGAGGCTTTTTTCTTGGAAAAGGAAGTCTGCCTTGACTGAAAGGTAACAACAAAGCTTAAGGGAAGATGCAGGAGCAAAATGCAGAGGGAAAAGCAGGAATGTGCAAGACTGACCCAAGCCAGGTTTAGGAGCTAAATGCAACAGCATTGAGGCCCAGCTCCTGGTGAAGCCCTGAGCCCCCAGTGTGCTGCGTAGCTAATGTAAGGGTATGATGGAGGCTGGGGCATGGCCGTTCGGCACCTTGTGCTGCTGTCGCACCCTGGGGACTCTGATTCCCTGAGGAAACTTCAAGTGCTCCAGACCCAACCAACTGATTTAAAAATTAGCACTGAAACAACTCAGATCCAGGGTGGCAACGCTGATTTCTGCTAAGGATGTTAAATACATTGCAATTACACAGCTGTGCATTGTGCATCCTATAATACTTGCAACAATTGCTACTGCAGGTCCCTAGAAGACCCTCCTGGTGCAGGCAATAAAATCTACTCTATCCCAACAGACAGAGCAGCGAAGCAAGCAACTGGCTCGAGGAATTACCAGCTTCTACCAAGAACTTTAAAAAAATTAAATAACAACTTTACTTTCTGCACCTCTACCTGTTGCAGAGCCACAGTAAGCAAACAATAACCCCTTCGAGAGCACCAAGTTCTGCGTGGGCTGCGAGCTCTGGCTCTCTTGGAGGAGTCAGCGGTGAAGATGCTGGGACTGCCCTGTCTCGCCCGCAGCCGGGGGCACACTGCCTGCAGAGCTTCCCCCCCCCCCAACTGCTGAGGCTGGGGTGATGGGAAACAGCACGGGGCAAAGCCGGGCAGCACGACGGCTCCAGGCAAGCGCCGTGCGCTTGTTATTTTCCTTCCCTGAGTTAATTGGTTTCCTTAGCAGATTTCTGTGGGTTTTAATATTGCGCCGTGTTTGTGCCTACGGCGCTACAGAAAGGAACAATCCGAGAGAAATAAATTCCTAGCAGCTTAATTTGGAGAGGAAAAACAGATACCTGCCATCAGCCTGGAAATGTAAGCCAGCAAGCCGGAGACAGGACCTATAATAGGTTGTTTAACAGCAGCCGTGTCAGCTGGGTTGCAAATGTGGTCAATGCCTACCAGTCCAACTTCCCCCCCCTCCCACTGCAGCCCCAAGCAGAGACTCAATTATTCTTTGAGAAATACATCGTTAAATAATTTAAAAGTTACTGCTTGAC
The DNA here is from genome assembly GCA_022605575.1 of Laterallus jamaicensis coturniculus. Lineage (NCBI taxonomy): Eukaryota > Metazoa > Chordata > Aves > Gruiformes > Rallidae > Laterallus > Laterallus jamaicensis. Next base: position 18,975,947 of record JAKCOX010000014.1, read on the forward strand.
TTTTTGTTGGGTTTTTTTTGTTTGGTGGGGTTTTTTTTAACCAGACCTATTCAATTTTGGAAGCATGAAGCCATATTATGTGTCAGCTAGCAATTAGCTACTGTACACTGTTTATTCTTGAATATAATCTTTGAGTAGAAGGGCAGTATTCTTAGAAACGCAGCATTAACTTGTTCCTCAATGACTTTAATATGGCTCTTTTCAAATTACTGCTCATAAAGTCTCAGGGAAGAAAAATCTACTGATGATATCCCATCTTCTTAATTAGCTCTCTCTCTATCAGCAATCCAATAGCAAGTGTAATATTTATATAAAATAAAGCACACAAGGCTTACCACTAACTCAGCTTTAACTGGTGATACAAGCAGGTAAACAAGCAGGTAAGAAGCAATGCTGGATTGCAACCCGCGTAGACCGCACCCGGAGGTATACACAGCTTTTCAGATTTATACTTCAGTAAGTGCTTAAACTGAAACCATCCCAAAGGTTTTCAATGCCACTAACAGCGTTTTTTGCTATAAAATGCCCCCTCTCCCTTCCTGAGCTGAATGGAAAACGCTCTCGATTCCAAAGGGTTTGGTGCCCATCATTCCCTGTGCTCACCCGCACCATGGAAGGGGCCATAACCACATTCACCTTACCCTTCCCACAGGAATAACCCACCCAGGAGCCACACTATCCTTCCTCCATCCACCTTTCCTTTCCCAAAGACCAGTTTCCACTAAAACAACACAGTTGGATGTACCAAAGCTCACCAAATCGTTTCAGCTTTTTTTTTTTAAGGTAGTTAATATCTTCAGCTGAATTATTTAGAATCACATAATGTGTTGGGTTGGAAGTGGCCTCAAAGATCATCTAGTTCCACCCCCCCCATGCCATGGGCAGGGACACTCTGCTAGATTAGGTTGCCCAAAGCACCATCCAACCTGGTCTTGAACCCTGCCAGGGATCCAGGGGCAGCCACAGCCTCTCTGGGCAACCTGTGCCAGGGCCTCACCACCCTCACAGGGAAGGATTTCTTCCTAATATCTCATCTAAACCTGCCCTATTTCATGGCATGCCCTCGTGGCTTTTCCCACGGTGACACCATGAACCTCCCCAACCAGAATCTAAAATAGAAGTGTAATAATTGTTATTAATGGAAAGTGGTTAAAATATGTCAGCACAGTGGAGATTAGCTGCGGGCAAAATTAACCCATTCAAGGCCAAAAAAGGGCCCTAGGTTCTTTTTTCCACCCCTTTTTAAAAATTTCTCAGTTTTGAAGCTACCATATCCATAATAAATTTTTTCCCCTGATAGTCAATCCTGGCCTAATCCAATTAAAGGCCAACACCAAGACAATTTACCCAAAATACGGCAGACAAGGTAAAAAGATTCCCATTAGATTTTTTTGCTCATGATAAAGGAACTACATTTTACTGGAAGACAAATCAGGCTTATATAAAATGTATATCATTATTTTCTATAAAGATATAAATATCTGCAGGGCCTTTTTTTTTTTCTTATAAAGAGACTTTGTTGTAACACATCTTGTTTTCCCATGTACTGCAGTTAGCACAATTGAATTATGGAATGACTTACAGCGTCAGATTAGCTTCTGCTTGATTCAGAATAGCTTTATAATGGAAATCAGTGTGCACTTTTAACCTCGTTACAATGCTATATCGGATGCCTGATTCATATATTAAAGTGAGTCATTCAACAATAGGCTGTTTACAGACAGAAATGAAATTAATTCAACTTTATCACAACACCTGTAACAACGTCATCCAGCTGAGGACTCAAATTCGATTATGAGAAGCAGGTTCCAATAAATTGATATGCAACAACTGCAAGAGGAGAGGGGGAAGCGCTCAGGCTGAAAGCAAACAGAGGAGATACTTTAAATGCATTTCTGTGCATCTCCTTTACTTCCCAAGGTGCAAGCTGGGAGCTTCCACAGCTCGCTGAAAAAAGAAATCTTGCACCCAAATCCTCAGGGAGAGGGCTACTGAAGTGCTTTCTGGCTCTGAACCAGCAAGGGAATTGCATGGAGCAAGGCTCAGAGGTGTCCTGGACATTTTTCAACATCTGCCATGTAAATGTTTTTGAACCCAGCTGCTCTGACCTACTGCTGCCATTTTGCTGGTCAGAGCCATCTCAGCACCACCCTTCATGATTCCCATGACCCTCAAGCACTCTCCACCCTGATTTTTTGTGACTGCCCTCTGAGGACGAGACAGAGGAAGGATGACTTAAATACCAGGACAGGCAGTCGAGATATCAGTAGAAATACCAGCTCTCTAGTGCTCTGGAGAGTGTCAGCATGAGGTTTATTTGTACAGGGATATAGATCAATATGTGCGATCATAGAGCTAATAAGCTTTAGAAAAACATAACTCAGAGCACATCAGTCACCCCCAAATTCTCCTCACTATCCAGCAGGCTCACTTGCCCTCTCCAGCCCAGCACCTAAGAGCATCATCTCTACCACCGCTGATAGCGCAGAACAGAATTAGGTGTGAAAATTGATTGGGTTAGAAAGATACACCTGCATAAAGAACTGCTAAATCCCCCAACTGCTGGCTCACTTTCTCTCTTCTTTTTTTGTTCTTCTTTAAACAGAATTAACTCTGCCAAAGTAGCTGTAGGGTATCGGCACATTTTTCTGCAGCCAGTCTGCTCTCACTTAAATGAGGCTTTGAAAGAATAATGCAGTTAGCAGCAAACTTCATCCTCTGAGAGGAGGCTCCATGCCCTCAGGGGTTTATTAGCCGGGAGAACACAACAGGTAGGGATGTAAACGTAACCTGAAGAGGCTGAGGACCACTCAAGAGCTCTGCTGGCAACAAGGGGTGCATTGCTGCAGCAGACAGTTGACAAATACCCCTCAATTATTTGTTGTAATTTCCCCCCCCCCCAGTTAAAGTGTATTTGTAGATAGCAACTTTCATGCTTCATACCTCAAAGCTGCTTTACAATAGGATATAAAAACTACGTAATTCACAGCACCACACACACAGGCAGAGAATTCAAAATGAAGCAAAACACTCATTGCAACCCAGCCCCTCATCCTCCCCAGCACAAAACAAAATGCTGCTGCTCCACCTGGGCAGCTCTGGGCACTATTTCTGCTTTGCAGAGGGTCGCTTTTAAGTTTGTGTTTTGTTCTCGGCTCATTCATCAGCATTGCTAATGGGAGAGTTAGTTCTAGTTTTAAGGCAGCAACACTCACGGGGGTTACTGTCACTGGAAGTAAACTCAGCCCGGTTAAGATGAAGGATGCCCGGTGAATGACCCCAGATGGAGGTCTTAGTGGAAACTGCAGTCACAGATAATGAGGCCAAAAGAGGGTTTAGCGTAAAAAACATAAAGGGATAGATATTGGTGAGCACAAGTCTGGTGTTGCAAAGCTGCAGGTCTTACCAAGGGTAAAAATTCTTCAGGAAAGGAAATGGGCCAGAATATATTTTGCTAATAAGGCATCTATGTTAATAGAGGTTGCAGCAAGCTGGACAAGAGAGGGAGCCGTGTCCACAGGGCTGACACCAGGGAATTTTATCTCCCTGGCAAAACAAAGACAAGTAGCCAGTTTTGAGAGAGGACCCCTGAGGCAGCTCCCTGATTCTCCAGTAAGCGTAGAGAGAAACAATTTATCTGGAGGGATGGTGTGAACCGAGCTAAGAAGAAAGGCAGTTCATGCCATGGTTGTAGCTTCTCTGCTGGCGTGTCTGAAGCCACGCAGGTCAGCCTGGACCCAAAAGCCCCTGTTTCTGCCATGCACCAGCTTGTAGCATCCTTCAGGTAAACTAAACCTGGATCTCAGCAAGGACCCTGAGCATAAGGCTGGTTTAACTCACAAGAAGGTTCAGCTGTAAAGCTCAGCAGCAAAGGGGCTGGGCCCCAGCCCTCCCCATTTGGAGGGGCAGCTCCTCCCCAGCCAGCATCTCTCCCACAGCTCCTGAAGTGGCAGAAGCCTCAAGGCACCCAGAGGGAACTTAGTGATGCTGTGATCTTTGGTTCAGCCTAAAACTCAGGGTTTTTCCACTTAAAGCCCATCTACTTCAAGACCTCACGCTACACCCTTGATCACTGTCATTTATTACAAAATGAGACTTTTTGACATTTCAAAGCCTAAAGCCTGGTGCCCAAGGAACAGACACCCCAATACATCCCCTCCTGCAATGGATGACACAAGCAGCAGCTCTCTCTTCTCCTGCATCACAAAGCATCCCGTGTTCACCTGACAAATACAGCTATAATGGGAGCCAACATAAAGAAGAGAGATGAGGAAAAAGATGGTCTGTGCAGCAAAGCAAGCTGCATAATATTGCCAAGCCACGTACCTTCATTCCCAACTGTTAAAACCATACCCCACACCACTGCCTCTGCCAGCTCTTTGTACTAACATCAGGGTATCACAGAACCAAGTATCTTTTTAAGCACTTGGGAGGCAGCTGCACAAAGACAAACCAGCTCCTCCACCAAAGCCAGTAACAGGCCAAGGCACGGCTCATGCAAACAGGTACACAGAGCCAGTAATTCATCTGCATGAGGTCTTTCAGCCCGTTCTGACTTCAGCTCGGAAAAGATGCAAGGTATCCTACCTCCTGCAACCCAGGCACATCTCACTCGAGCTGTAGCCAACACATGATTTGAAGTGAGATCAAGCCAGGCTCAGCAGGTACCATACGATATTCCCGCCCATAAAATGCAGCAACCTTAAAAAGCTCTTTTTAAGCCGCAGAGCAGTGGGGATGAAGTTGCCACCAGCTGAGCGATCTGCCTCTGAGTAAAGTCAATGAAAAGATTCGTGTGAGCTTCAGCACAAAGTTGGGTTGGGCATCAAATGTGCTGTCAAAGGATGCTCCCCATGCTGCTGTGTGCCTGGTAGGGGGAGGGCACACCGTTAGCAGCTACCTTCTACTTGTAATTAAAAAAAAAGCATCACTACAAATTCCACTGAAAGGGCACAACATGCCAGAGGCTAGAACATACCCAGTTAAAGAGATAGAGGGAGAGCAAAACAAGGAAAAGACAATACAAAAGTTCAGAGAAGCAAAATCAAATGCTATTTGAAATTAAAGCCTTGTTGATACTCAATGCCATCTTCTTTGGTAGGTTTGAGTATCGCTGAGCACATCCACCATTTCCACCTAGCAGCTCTGCACAGACCTCAGCACAGCTCTGCCTGCTTGCCTCGCTTCACCTGGACCTAGTATGGTGACAAATCAACCCAAAGCCTCACCATGCCATGAGCACAAGCAGGAGGGGACACCTGTATGCCACTTTGCCCATGTTGGACCCCAGCAGAAAAAGGGCAAGGCTGACCAAAGACAACAAAGGCTTGTTACCCATGTCCTCCGTAGGCAAAGCTCTTGGTAGCAGTGAATTAAGTACCAAGTGCTTAATTAAGTACCAATGACCTCCATCCCCATGCCAGGTAAGAGCGAAAACTTTCACTAGGCTGAGAATAACATCTAAGCTTCACTCCCTTACAGAGGCAAGTGATGATTGGGAGCACCCATGCCAAAGTCCCTTCCAAAAATGAGTTGCAGATTTTAATTCGCTCCTGTGTATTTGAACATTAAACCAAAGATTTTAGACCAGCATGCCGAAGTCATCAGATCAAAACTGTTGATGCCAGGTTGCAGAACTGCAGGCACGAATCATTTTTGCCCTTATTCTTTTTCAGCACCAGCCAAGCCTCCAACAATGTGGAGATTTCTAGACTACAATCAACACCTTACAGCTCGGTGCATTGCCAGATGCTTCCCCAACTATCAGAAAACCTTTAACATCTGAAACCTCTTCAGACAACTAATCGTAATGCTCCTGAGGTATTTTTACAGGAACAGGAACGTCACTGATACTGTCCTTGGTGATCAGGTTTATTTTCATCCTGCAGCAGGAACAGGTGCTTATTTAACACTCCTTATCAGGCATGTTACACACTGCCCATCACAAAATGGTTAACAAAGGTACATGATAAACATGCCTTGGATAGCTACAAGTGGGCCTGAGCTTACTGAAACCCAAAACTTCACCTGGATTTCCAGTCTTAAGTGAAAAACAGAGCTACCTACCAGCAAGCATTAGAGAGCAGCCTGAGAATTAAAACCTCCTGATAAAGAAACTGGAAATAAAGAGGCTGCACATCCAGCCAACTATCCCATGAGCGATGCTGACAGAGAAGCAACCTGCATTAAAAGTACAAAGAAACTGATCTCAGCCTCTCAAAGGGAATGACTTCTCCAACAGTGCTGTAATTTCAAAGCGTTCCTCGCAAGTCTCTTGCCAGCTCTAGCACAGAGAAGGGGAAAAAAAAAAGATTTAAAAATCCATTAGCAGATAGGAAAACTCACCAGAGCTCCCTGCTGCTGTAACACACCAAGCAAAGCAGCTTCCAGCGAGTCGCTGGGTGAGCCGGGTCCTGGACAGCATCCAGGGAGAACCACACCAGCATCACCATGCTGACAAACTCACTGAATCACTGGGAAAGACAACGGGATGTTTTCAAAGGCCCTGCTTAGGCAGTCTTGAATTTCATCCCCATGCATGTGCTGGTACTGTGGATTTCTACACCAAGTTTCAAAAGAGCAACACTTCTCTCAGTTGTGCTACAAAGCAATCAGAGTAACTGGTTATCTTTTCAGCATACTAATGGTTTTCCTACCAGGATTCCCAAAAAAAAAAATGAAGGGCAAATGAAGCTCCAGTTGGCCCAACTCTGTTCCTTCCTGGGGCTCTGCCCTGGCAGCTTCCCATGGCCAGTGTCAGAGCTGGGCTCACACCTGGCGCTGCCTGCACTGGCTGGGGTGAGCACTCCAGCTCTGGGATGAAACCAAACCCACCCCATGCCGTGGCTTCTGCCTTCCTCAGCAGCACGGCTGTATAACCTGCTTAGCCCAGACCTGAGCAGCCTCATAAAGGTGTTTGTGGGAAAGGAAATTGTCAGGGATCTACTCACAAGGCAAGCAGGCTGCGGCTCCCACCCTGCACCCACTCCCGCTGGCACGCCTCCTCAGCACACATCAGCTGAACAGAGGTCTGGCTACCTTCATTCTGCAATTTAACAGGATTTTCTAGAAACTCAGCCATCATTTCTGCGGGAAGAAAACCACTTTGCAGAGTTCCTAGCTCATTTCTTGCTAGGCAATACTCTGCAGGCAGAGATCATACACCTCCACCCACTGCAAGAGGAGCAGCAGGAGCTGGGCAGTTCCATCAGCCCATGGCTTTACTTTTTCACCTAGAGATGGAGATGCCCAGGCTGGGACACAGCCACCTGACATGCCTGAACCGAGGTTTGATGGGTTTTTTGGTGCTGGTGTTTCCCATAACATATTTTTTCTGTGAGACTGCAAGACCAATCTTATGTTCCTTTCCCAGATTCAGTCACGTTACAGACACGTCAGCTCCACAGCACCTTCTGTGCCCGACCCCTGTTACGCTAACACACAGAGGTCCTGCCAAGCAGAGGGTCCCACTGTGCAAGCCAGGGACTGGGGCGACTGCAGCTCCACGTCCAGACAGAGAGGCACCACACGACAGCTGAAGGGCAGGAGAAATCCTGCCACTCCCGTGAAAAGGGCTGGGAGGGGACTTGTGCCCTGCTGGGTGTGCAGGAACAAGTGACTAATAGAGCCAAAACCCAAGCCCCTTTCTCTGACAACTCGCATCTGCTGTGCACCCTTCCCCCATCAAGCAACACATGGCTACAGCCACACTCCTGGCCCGCCACCACTCCCAGTTCATGTCTCGCTGTGTTAGGGGGAGCCTGTTGTTTCCCTCTCTGTTGGGATCACAGAATCACAGAGTTGTAGGGGTTGGAAGGGACCTCAAGAGATCATGGGGTCCAACCCCCCTGCCAAAGCAGCTCCCCAGCTCATACTGCACAGATAGGCATCCAGATGGGTCTTGGATATCTCCAGAGAAGGAGACTCCACCACCTCTCTGGGCAGCCTGTCCTAGGGCTCTGGCACCCTCACTGGGGAAAAGTTCCTCCCCATGTTGGTGTGGAACTTCCTGTGCTCCAACTTGCAGCCATTGCCCCTTGTTCTGTCCCCACAGACCACAGAAAAGGGGCTGGCCAATTCCCCCTGCACCCCATGCTTAAGATAATTGTAAACACCAATTAGGGCTCCCCTTAATCTTCTTTTCTCTAGACTGAACAGTCCCAGCTTACTCAGCCTCTCCTCATAGGGGAGATGCTCCAGGCCCCTAATCATCTTTGTAGCCCTTCTCTGGACTCTCTCAAGGAGATCCCTGTCCTTTTTATACCAAGGAGCCCAGAACTGGACACAATACTCCAGGTGGGGCCTGACCAGGGCAGAGTAGAGGGGGAGGATCACCTCCTTAGACCTGCTGGCCACACTCCTCCTGATGCACCCTAGGATCCCATTGTCTCTCTTAGCCCCCAGGGCACACTGCTGGCTCATAGCCAACAAAAACATAAAAACCCTGACATGCTATGGAAAAAGCACCAAGAAAAAAAATATTTACACAGATAAATTAATACCCATGTCAAAACAGCAGCCCTCACACCTCAACACTGCACCCTTTCAAAACAAATTTACAGGGCTTCAGGTCGGGAACCCCAGAAACGATCAACTATTCACTATCTAAGATGCCCCAGACCCACTGTCTCTCTTGTACTTCCCAACAGCAGAGACAGCATTCGCTTCAAGAGGTGCTGGGGTTGAATATTTCATGAAGTTTATTTGTAGTGCATCTCCGATTGTCTTTGTTTGTGGTAGAAAGCACAAACAGTCTGACTAAATTCACTCTTCCTTACTTTCATGTTTAAAATTTCTACAAAAGGCAGAGGTACTAGGCATATTTTCAACCACAGAAAAAGTAAGATAGGAGAATTAATACAGTTAGAGCTGTAGACAGATTTTTTTTCCCCAATCTGCCTAGAGACTCAGCATCCTTGATAGTGTATTTTCGGGGTGAAGTTTTTAAACAGACAAACTGTAGAAATAATGAAGCCCGAACACTCACCATAGCTGACAAATTAGCCATTAAAACAAGGCTCAGGATGGAGCTGCCTGCTGCCCCATTACTGAAACCACTCTTCTGCAATGCTATGGACATACTAGGGGCACACCAGCATGTAGGGTTACATTTAAACAAATGCCTGGAGGGGCACGTTGTCCAAAAGTAGATTAACAGCAGAGTGGTGCCTTGTCTTGGGGACTGCAGAGTTCCTCAGGAACCTACATGGAAGCTCTGCAACACCCCAAGAGCTAAAGCTCACATGTCCTTTGCAGCCAGGTCTGCTGCAAGCCATAAAAGGGGTCCAGGTCCCCATGCAAACACCTGCACCCAGCCTGGGGTGGGTGGCAAGGGGGACAGAGGAGCAGCCACGTGACGGATGCTCAATTGGGTAATGCACCTGAAAAACTATTGCCACAGAAGTGCCATGAGTGCCATGAAAAACTAAAGCAGCCCAAAGGACAGGCAAGGGCAGAAGTATTGTTATTCAGGCTGTAATCACTACAGACATGGAAGATAAGTTTTCCATAATACCAGGGGATTTTAATGACAATTAAATAACCTGTCATTATCCTTAATAACATACAGGTGAATTGAACTTCGCCTACAGAAGCAGTGGTGACCAAGGTCAGAAATAAAAAGAGGCTGATACAAGAAGCCAACATGAGAGCAAAGCCCCACATTTTCAAAGACAACTCCTGCAGCATTTTATACTTTGATATGACAATGGTGTCTAAAAACAATCATATTTACAGGATAACAGTAAATACAACTGTTTGCTTCTGGGTATTTTCTTTGAAACTCAGTATGTGCTGATAAGTTTAACAGAGAAACTTTCATTCCAGCACAGCTGAAAAAAATATATATAAAATAATTGTATTCTATCACTTAGAGGCAGATATTTACCCCAGATCCCAGATGCAGAATGGCTATCAGAGGCAAACCATCTGCAATGCTGTAGTTAAGACTGACAGTACTTCCATTACTCCCTCATTCCTCTACTGAAGGGTTCAGACCTTCATTTGTTAAAAAAAATTTGCTCTGGGCTTAGGTTTGACATAAAAGCCTTAGCTGGGCATCATCAGTGCTTTAAAAGTAAACTTTAACACCCAGTGGTCATTATCTTTTAGCGACGATTGCCAGACAATTGGCTTGGAATTTTTTTCCTCTGCACTCCTGTAACTCAAAAACGTCTCTAGAGCAAATAAAAGAATCACTCAAGTATTAAATAATTAAGAGGAGTTATGTTTAAATAAGTACCTAACTATATATGCCACTAATGAATTCAAACAGCTCTATCAAGTACGAAAGCACTGAATGGTTTTGCAGTGCTCAGTGATTTTTTTTTTCTTTTAAAGGAAGTCAGTTGATGTTCTGGTTTGGCAGAGGATGAGAAAACTCTACTGCCATGGCTTGAGTTGACTTTAGTGGCACTCCATCGCTCCATCTACTCCCCCCTCCCACACATTCTTTGTAGACAGCTCAAGATCTCAATTGTCAATAACACAACTGACAGTTATGTTCCTTCACTGCATATATGGACATCCTCAAGAGAAAGTCCATTTTTATTGTGGTACCAACAAAAGAAAGATATGGGAGGACAAACACCCATCCTTTCAGGATCATACAGCAATGCACACATAGTGCATGCTCACAAAGCCCAGCATACAGCCTGTAAGGGCAATGTTTCTGTTTTGCCTTAGCACCCACAAGCATGGTAGGTTTCTTGGTGCAAAATACATTGGATGCTTTCACTCACAGCTGAATATGTCAACTGATCTTTCAGGATCAAGTAGGCTCACACCACACATAGAAGTTCTGTTTCCTACTGCCTTGGAAATGCTAACTGGGCTTAGAGTTGAGCTGGGTTTTCTCTCTTGTATACACCATTATCATCCATAACATGAATTCTCCATTTCACCTGATCTCAAGCTAAACCTTCAGTAACATCTCTACTCCTATTCTGTTCCAGAGAAGGCTGACAGATTCTTCATGATGGGAGAAGAGCCCCAGCTCCATGGTGGCAGAAGTCCAGCCCAGCAGAGCTGCTGCCCCTAGACCCATAAGCTGGAACCTCCCTGCAGTGCCAGGGACACAAGGAACACTTGGCAGGCTGCTGTAAAACAAGGCTTTTCTGCAGAAAAGTGCTAAAGCATGCAGGTTGAAAGCCAGTGTCCTACACTGTATCTGGGAGCCCAACATGGTGCCCACAAGTCCAGCCTGCATCCATCCACCTGAGTGACCAACACCAAACCCCAGCCTCAGCCACAGCCTCCTCTTGCCCACCACAACACAAGAATAATCGATTTACTGGAGATTTGGTCCTTAAATCCCTTCTAAGCAACGAAGGGAGCTTACACCATGTGTGCCAAACTACCCAGGGGGTGTGAAACTGCCCAAGGGCCACCACGTTATTTCACAGCCCACACATGTGCAGCAGCATCACCAGGGCAGTCACCGAGCAGGGACATGAAACAGCACAGAAGAGTGCAGCTGGCTGACTGCCACATAGCTCAAAATCCATAAGCCGGTGCATTTCCATGGTCCCCAAAAAAGATAAGAGTTCCTTGCAGTGCAGGTACTACAGTGACCTACATAAACGCAGTTCTTCTGTAAACAGGAGTCAAGAATGACAGGAACAAGCTGCTAACAGGGAAAGGGTGGCAAATTTTAATCACTGTTGGCTTTAAGCAAACTACAACAACATTCCCCCCACCTTTGCCCCCATCCCCAACTCTACTGTACCTGCATGGAGCAGCTCAATCCCATCTCAAGAAAGATCCTCTCCGCAAAACAGGCACCGTATTACCGCAGCACATTTGTCTGCCCTTGGTGTGCAGGAGGATTTGCTGAACAGGAAACCCTCAATTTCTTGTGAGGCTCAAGTCCACACAATGTGTTTTTAAAGACTCAGGTCTCTTCTAATAAATAAGACATAATCTCACCCCTGGAATTGAATGCAGCCCCAAACTGAAAGGAGTTACCAAAAGAGGGAAAACTGCATCTTGTTTAGTAAATCCAGAAGCAGAGGTGCCACAATATGTCCATCTGCTTGGCACCTTTTGGTGGGACATTTTAGTGATGCTAAAGGAGCCAGGGGACACTTGGGGAGTGGGACCAGCCTTTCAGAGCTTCCCAAGGTATGAACAGCACCCAGGGAGCACTGAAGATTTTGGGACATCCCAGCTCCTGACCTCACACCCCAGGCACTCCACTGGTGCCAGGGTGACTGCAGACCCTCCTGCGCTGACCAACCTGAAAAGAAAAGCCCTTAACTGAAGCCCATGCACCACAAATCCCAGTTGCAAAAGTTACCAAAAGTTTTTCAGAAAACCAGAAATGTGGGGGACAAGGAAAGGAGCTGGTAATTGGACCGCTTGGCATTTGTTGGCTTGAGGAAAGGGGTGGTGTGTTTTCAACACACAGAGCTTGTAGTACACAACTGAGCCCTGCCATGGCATGGAGCTACATGAACCACAGAAAATTTGTCTGTGGGGACAGGACAAGGGGTGATGGCCTCAATTTGGAGCACAGAAGTTCCACACCAATGTGCAGAAGAACTTCTTCACAGTGAGGGTGACAGAGCCCTGGGACAGGCTGCCCAGGGGCTTGTGGAGTCTCCTTCTCTGGAGATATTCAGGACCCATCTAGATGTCACTAGATGCCAACCTGTGCAACCTGTCCTAGGGAACCTGCTTTGTCAGGGGGGTTGGACTTGATCTCTGGAGGTCCCTTCCAACCCCTGCAAGTCTGTGACTCTGTGAAAACCAGAAAACTACTTACTGTTGTTGAGAGCTTTCCTTCATTCTTCTGCACGTAGACAATTGCATCCCGCACGTAGGAGAAGAGGTTCAGGAGGACATGCTCCATGTCATAGATGCCATGCATGCCTTTGGTCAGCCCCTCCAGAGACCCAATGTACTCTCTCCAGTGGTTATCGATCTCTGCAACACCCGCCAAGCATCCTTGCATCACCACGCTGCAGTAGCCGGCACAGGGCTTGGCCAGGAGGAGCCCCTGGCAGTGTGAGCAGTACCACATCTTTAGCAGCGCTCGCCCACACTCCTTGCTGAATTTCAAGTGGTCTGTAGTGTTTATCACCTCAATCCCCAGGTTGAGAGCCTGCAGAAAGGCCCGCGTGGCCTGCAATGACTTGGACACCTGCGTCATCATCACCTTTGGGTAGTTACCAAAGACTTTGAGGTCTCTCCTGGCTGCCCGCAGGCATTCAGTCATTTCCACAGAGGGATCCGGGAAGCCGGGATTAATCAGGTGAGAGTAAACCAATGGGAACAAACTGTCAAAAAACTCATTTATCATGTCATTAACACTGATGTCAGAGCCCAATATGTACAGTGAGACATCAGTAAAAAGTTCTCCAACAAACTTAAGAGCTCTGGGCCCCATGCTTTGGTAGTGGGTCCTAAACATGCTGTTGGTAAAGTTTCTTGCGTGCCGGACTACAATCTCAAAGGCTTCTGCAAAACAGAACCAAAGAAGAAAAGAAAGAGAAGTTATTAAGGAACAACAGGCTCAGGAACAGGCAGGATTGTGTTGTACCACATCACCACTACAAAGGTTGGTCCCATCCTGCCCACTTCAAGTCAAGCACTGGCTGGCAGTGGTGCAGGCCACAAAAACTTGGCATCATCAGTGATTTTCAGGGGAAATGCATATATTCTTTGAACATAAGCTACATTTCAAAATGGCAAAAACTATGATCTAGTTAACATTTCAGCTTTTAAAGAAAATATCGATTCAAGAAAAGGGCTAGACTGCAATTTCTTTCTCTCCCTCTTTCGTATTGATTTGAAATTAGCAGGAATTCTATCTCAAGACTTAATTTAAGGCAGAGATAAATGTTTGACGAACTGTACACTGTTTAAAAATCAGGAAACAGTAAATGCTGACATTCCATTATGAAAAGGAAAATATTTATAGGATCTTAATCACAGAGGCTATTCAGACCTGACCTTCAGCACCCACAGAACCACAGAACAGTAGGGATTGAAAGGAACCTCTGCAGTTCATCTAGTCCAACTCTCCCTGCCAGAGCAGGAGCACCCCGAGACCACTCACCCTGCATTACATCTCCTCAAAGCCATCTAAAAAGCCCCTGCAGCACTGTAGCCTTCCCAAAGACACCAGGCTCCCTTCAGCTGCTGACCCAATGTTTCACCTGCCGTGGACATGGGCTGCTCTGTAGACCAAGAGCCGGTGACACAGCATCCACCCGTGGGTACCCAGCCCGGCCTGCTCTCACACATGGGGTAGTGCCCCATAAGGTTCAAGTTTTACATGGAGACCATCAATTTTCTAGGGAAAACCAGGGTGCATTTTCCACTACTCCACCTACGAAAACTCAAGGACTTTCAGCCCACCCTTCCTCAGTGCAGTAGGCAGTGGAGTCTCCAGCAGCAGCACAGATGCTGTGGGGTTATTTCCTCGACTACAGCCCCCTGCACCACCAGGCTTCCAAAACACCCTTACCCATCTGTGTAAAGACAACATACCTACACACACCCCAGTCCATGAGTTAAAACATTACAAGGGGAGGGCATCGGTGCAAACTCAAACCTTTTCCTCCAGCTAGCTCTCTGCCAGCTTGTCCCCCACCCTCTGGGGTGTTGTTCCTAAAACACTAAAAATAACTAACAGCCTCTCGGTTCACAGGTCACTGACACCCTGCAACATAAACGGTCTCAACTGTGTCACTCTGGAAACACACATCCAGGCTCAATTTGCATGAAAATTATTCCCGTTCAATAATTAAAAGGAGTCTTTAATTTTTAAAACTGTAAGTGTTATTTTTCCCATTTTTTAAGGCTGGGATGCAGCTGAGCGTGGCCAGACGCCTCTCCACAGGGGCTCAGTATCAGCGCTATCACAGGTGATGTCAGGCCTTGTTGCTCACCCCACATAACCTCCCGCCTTACTCAGAAGCTTCTGAGACCATCGCATCCTCAGGACTTCCAGCTCTTTCTTCCAGGTGCACCCTGTGCAGGGACAGGGACCTGCTGCTACTTGCTCCCCCCCCAGCACAGGCAGGCAGAAAGCTGTGGTGTAAGCAGCAATCAAAGCAAACAGTCCCAGTACATTGTGCCAACATTGTCTCCATCCCATCTGGTACCCACACACCTCCTGGGCATGCCACTGAAGCATTTTGTCCACAGCTCCCGACACCAGCACCAGGACTGCCCCCCCAGCAAGCCCAGAGCAACCATCTGCATCACCAGACCACCGCAACCCTTCCTGGTGCCGCAGATTGAGGGATGCAGCAGCCCAAGGACACAGAGAGCCCCTCTTTCCACGCCTCCTTCACCACAACAGCAGGCATCTTGCTCCTTACACCCGTACAGGGCATTGCAATGCTCCCCAGGCACAAAGGCACATCTGACATGGAGCGGGGTAAATGTGGGGGCTATGCAAGCAGAACAAATTCTGGTTGCACTGATATTAAAAGTTTTAAAACAAGAAAAAAAAATCTCTTTAAATAGGGCACATGGATTATGAAACTTTTTTTTTTTCCTTCTTTATCCTCAAGAGCACCAGAATAGCTTTTCCCTCAAAGAGCACAAAGCACTTTTTGGGCTACTGGGTTTTTTTTGACAGCACTGCAGACGATGCCAGGATTTTCATGCTGTGCCTCACCATTCGCCTTTAACCTCTTCTCTGTTAGTTCCCTCAGAAAAAAAGTTATCCCTCTTCCCTTTTCTCGCTCCTCTGTGCTTTGCAAGTTACCATCAGAGCCAAGAGACTCTTCACTGATTAGAAAAATATTCCAAGCTCCTATGCAAACCTCCTACGGCGAGAAATGCTTCAGAAAGGAATCAGGAGCAGTGGCATATCAGCAGAGCATGCACACACAGTCCCACTGCTTTAAAGGTCATGACACACACATAATTTTTATCATAATAACTGGCTAAGAGTGTCTATTTTATGTGCCTTGGAGCCTTTGCACACATCCATTAGAGCGAGCAACGGGGACCATAAAAGCATATGGAGCCTCCTGCTGCCCTATTAATAGATGCAAGAAATAATAAAACATTGGGGGAAAGACAAAAAAAGAGAGAGTCTTGCACATCCAAAGTCTCTGACACCCAACTCCCCCAGTAGTTGCCTATTCTGAAATATTCCTTGCAAAGGACTGGCTGCGAGGATATTAAAACCCCAGACTCCCAGCAGCTGAAGTGACCCCCAGCCAGATTCTGAGTGCTTCAAAGAGCAGGAAACTTTATGGGTCAGTCCCCCATGCTCTCAAGGAATGAGTCTCGAGGGGAAACTGGGGGGATGCTGCATCTCAGAGGCAGCACAGGCTTCTGCTCCCCCATAAAATCACGCAGCCCAGATTTGCTGCTGGTAAAGTCTGCCCTGCTCATAACATGGCATTATTGAAGCTTCTATTGTTGGAGGACAATTGAATCTTTTCTTTCTTCTATTCATTTGAAGGATATTTTTATTTAAAAAAAAAAAAAAGAAAAAAAAAAGGCAATTTCAGGCAGCTGGCTTGCAGGGCTAGCTGAACAGAGTAAGTACCTTAAACAACATCAGACTTGCACCCAACTTCCAGCAGGCAAAGGCAGAGCAGAGCTCACATTCTCCTGTCTCCATCACCATAGCCAAGCACACACAGAACTCAATCATGCCACAGGGTTATTTATCTGCTTTTAAAAGATTTCCTTATGTGATTAGTAGGAGGAAAAATCCTCCAAGCACACAAAAACACCCCACTTCTGCATGTACTAAAATTTAAGGAGCCCTGATCCACAAGGCTGGCTTGGGCAGATGACAGCCCGAGCTGCCACAGACCACGGTGCCAGAATGTCAGCCCTGCAATTCCTCCGCAGGTACCTACAGGTGCTGAACACAGACACCAATTGTTCTCCAAAGTCACTTCAGTCAGCACAAGGACATACTTGGGAGCAATTTCACCCCACACAGCACCACAGAGCTGTGTCCCAGGATGGATGGCAGAACACCACCAGCAAAGCATCATACCTGCCACACTGGTTCCGTACTTCTGCAGACTATCAGGGCAGTGGATCAGGGCTCCCAGAGGACCCATGAAAGCTGAAGATCTACTCTAGATGAGAGTTATCAGGCTCCAGTTGAAAAACACAGGCTATTACTTTATTTTCCCAGCAGGGCTCTTGCTGGAGCACCTGGAGAGGAATTGCTGCGTGGTTCCAGTGGCCAGGAGGAAAGGACTAAGCTGCTTTATAAGTGCAAAAGCTCCCCAGAATGCAGCCCAGGGAATGCTGCGTGGCCCCTGCAAACTGGCAATTAGCAAAAGGATAATAAATTCTAGAAGAGCCTAAGAGTGCCCTGAGTGGGAATTACTGGGAGAAGGAAATCGCTGTGTTCTCGGCACAAATCATGAAAGTCGGATGCTTAGTTAAAATGCCAGCTTTCCTGAGAAGATGCTTCCACTCCTGAGCTGCAGCTACTTCAAAGGGACCAAGGCCAGAGGAGCTCTGGATTAACCTGCTGGCTCCCCCAGGCTGCAGGAGGCTCCAGCCAAGTCTGGGACTTGATGAATTTATTTAAGAGCTTATGTGATGCAGACACCTGAACCACAAGGAGCAATCCATTCCTGCATGGCATCCCCTGGAGAG
Source organism: Laterallus jamaicensis coturniculus (assembly GCA_022605575.1). Taxonomy (NCBI): domain Eukaryota; kingdom Metazoa; phylum Chordata; class Aves; order Gruiformes; family Rallidae; genus Laterallus; species Laterallus jamaicensis. The sequence goes on from JAKCOX010000014.1 coordinate 18,993,542, forward strand.
GTGAGTGCTGAAACCCGACAGTGGCCACACAGCCAGAGCAGCAGAGACAGCACCCAGTCCTGACACAGCCCCCAGGGTCTGAGCTCAGTGGGTGCAGCACTGCAAGCAGCCAGTGGTATTTGGAAGGTGCTGCTGCCAGAAGCAGGGAGGTCTGAGCTCCCTCTGCCCATCCAGTGGACACCGAGGGGTTAAAACTGCACCTACAACTTTGATTTTACTGTCTGGGGACATCTGGACACACAAACCATGCAGCCACAAAGCTGGGAAGAAGCCCACACGGCTGCCCAGAGAGGTTGTGGAGTCTCCTTCTCTGGAGACCTTCAAACCTGCCTGGATACAATCCTGTGCATCTTGCTCTAGGTGATCCTGCTCTAGCAAGGGGAGTAGATTAGATGATCTCCAGAGGGCCTTTCCAACCCCTATGAATCTTTAATTCTCATCTAAGGATGTGACTTCTCCAGGGCAGCAAGTGGACCAGCTCCTAAAGCTCAATAGATTTAATGAAGTCCCTCTTTGAGGTTCCGATGGCTCTCCTCGTGTCCCTGCACTTGCTCCCCATATACCTTCCCTGGTGGGAAAGGTCCTGCTCACAGGTTCTGGTACCAAACTCTCTGTGCAAGGTGCAGCAATAAGTGACAGGGCTGGAGAGCCCCCAGCCCAGCCAGACTTCACCTGCTGAGCTGCTCCAGATCTCCCTGCTCTCTAGTATTGTCCTGACAACAGTAAAACCTCATTTACTGCTTATGAAGTGACCTATTGATGCAAATCCTTCTTCCTTCACTCCTCAGGACACAAATCACATCCGGAGAAAACCAGGCATTGGGATCTCTCAGGAATCCTTTCCATCCTCAGGCAAAAACACAGGTGTCCAGGCTGGGTGGTGGAAAAGTCATCAGTTAATTAACCTGGTGCTAATGCAATCGCTGCACCTCCGGGCCCAGCGTTTCCAGCCCTTTCCAAGTCTAACAATCTAAAACCCAGAAATGCTCAGCCACAAAGAAAAACCCACCCACATTCACTGATGGGAACTCAAATGTTCAAGAAATGCCAAAAGTTTTGCTTCCTGTAAGCTTGGGAAGATATTTTCTGACACAGCAATTGCAATGGTACTGCTAGGAAGCAGAGAAATAAGCCGTAGGCATCCACATGCGAGCAAGCACTAAAGGAAATACTACTTTTAATATCTCCAATGAATCAGGCAACTTCAGACTCATTGCAACAGCCTGGGCTCCTGAAAGACACACAAAGAGCTCACCAAGGAAGAAACAACTGTTTGCAATAACGGCCTGGCTGCCACAGGCACTGGTGGTGAAGTGAACCACAAGTCATTTTTCAAACAGCAGGTAATATTTATTTACCAACTTGGAAAAGGTTTGCGATATATTGAGCAGAAAGGAAACAAAATCCAAGAGATTTTCCCCTGGCAGCAATAAGAGGCAGACTCCAGATTTGTTCCGTTATGATTTATACTACACACTGCCAGTTTTTAACAACATTATCTGGAGACAAAAGCTCTTCTAAGCAGCATAATTACTTTTGTCTGTGGCATTACAAAACCCATCAGATGGTGCCACCGCTGCTCTTACAGGGTTTGTTTCTCTGTGCACATTTGGGCTTAGAGTTTGGGAAATGGGTTTTTTCCTCAACTATGACAAAGCCTTTTGGATTACTTTTACAATACTGTCACTATAAAAATTATAGACTCAAGCTCCCAATTTATGAGATTAGCTTTAAAGCATTAGTAATAAAAGTTAGAATGATTTAGTTGTTCTGTCTTCCAAACAAGCCATCGAGTTTAGCATTCTCCTCTTTTGCTCCATCGCCACCAGATCAAGAGAGAAAAGGTTTCTCTCCAGCCTTTAAATGAGGGATGCTCCTTCCAGCTCTGTGCTCACCACCCTTGCTCCCATGGGAGCCAAGTTAAAAGTTTTCAAAGCCACCTCACCAGCCAAAGCCAAATCATTACGCTCACGTCAGGAAAGTGTCTTCTCTAATCACCTGTGCATATCAAACACAAAGCTCCAAAGCCATTTATTTTTAATTGTTCAGTTTATCTGGTGCCCTGACATTTTGAAACACACTCCCTGAAGTTTCTAATAAAAAAAATACTGTACGCTAGCATCTCATCATACCCACTCAAATCACCCTGAAAACACTCTCCTATTACATTCCAGGTAACAGTCTGACTTCTAGGCAATTAATTACACTGTTATTCACCCATTTATTATTTATATCCAGCACACAAAACCAGTGTGAATGCAAACAGCAGAGCCCACCAACACAAGCTGCTACAAGCCCAGGAAAGAGGAGACAAGCAGCCCCGGTGTCCACAGCTCCCCATCTTCAAGCAGCCTCTCATGGTAGCCCATGCCTGGACCAGACGCTGCCCGGAGGGAGTTTAGTGTACAACTCCATACCCCGTGCTGGCATCTGCATCACAAGAGCAAAAGTCAAGTTTAGGGATGCTGGAGGGGACCACAGGAAAGCAGATTTTCTTTTGAAGGGGACCAGGATGCCTCAAGAGATTCCTGGAGACCCTCAGGAGTACTCACTTTGATGTAGGGAAGCCCACAGTCTAAGTGTGATTTCAAAAAAAACCCATAAAAATCTCACAGCAAACACCTCAAGGATGACTCTGTGGTAAACTCTTTTCTGGAGATTCATGCTTGAACACGTGGCTGTGGTGCTTTTGATTAAACATGGGTTGCACATCCATTGTATAATCTGTTTTCCTGAGCATCAAGAAATATTCCCCTTTGTGCCATGACAGATGTGTGAATGTTTAAGAGATTCCTGAAAATTTAATAAAGACAAAGTTAAAAATGCAAGTAGTCAGGGCTGGCACGAGTGGTGGATGAACATGATTCTTTATCAAAACCAAGGGGAATGGGAGGAGTAAAGTTCCAGAGAAGCAGGCTCAAACTGAGCCCTGTGAGCACAAGTAGGAAAAGCAGAGGTTTCTGCAGCAGACATAAGGGCTTCTGCCCTTATGCTGGCAACCTGTCAGACTAAAGAAAAATAAACCTCTCCCCATGCACATCATCACCTAATCCTGATGCTGAAGCCCACAGAAAGGTTGGGCTACAAGTGTCCAGGTTCCTCTCCATCACTGGGTACCAGTTTAGGGATGCACCGTGCAGCAGAACTGCTGAGAAGAGGCACAGCAAAGCCCAGATGATGAAGGGAAAACCTTTGCCTCAGAGAGCACCAAACTCTGCACACATCCATCATTTGCATGGGATGAATGCTGGTCCTGCAGAAGGGATTTATTGCAGAAAACATGACATTTTTACCCTCATGCAGTGCTCACCAAGACAGCTGGGAGTTTGCACTCCAGAGGGCAGGGACTGAGGGGGTCACAGCAGTCTTGTCCCAGCCCAGGCTCATGGGAAGGTGAGTGCTGAGCTGGTACAGCTCAGGGTCAGCTGATGAGGAGCTTGCTTTCAAGCGACAAATATACAGACACTTCAAATCTTCCATATTTTCTTCTTTCCCTCAGAAGGGGAAAAGTCAATTCAACCCATCCCACAGAACAGAAAATAAATCACTGAAAACAGCACCACAAGGCTTTTGTCATGTTAAACTGCATCAATAACATGGCCAGCACTAATGTCACATCAGAGGGGAACTTCTACCTTGACCCTTTTTTTTTCTCTCCACTCCATATATATTTTCCCCCTCTACTCTGCCCTGGTCAGGCCCCACCTGGAGTATTGTGTCCAGTTCTGGGCTCCTTGGTTTAAAATGGACAGGGATCTCCTGGAGAGAGTCCAGAGAAGGGGTACGAAGATGATTAGGGGCCTGGAGCATCTCCCCTGTGAGGATAGGCTGAGTAAGTTGGGACTCTTCAGCCTTGAGAAGAGAAGACTCAGGGGGGACCTAATTAAAGTCTATAATTATCTGAAGCAGGGGATGCAGGGGGAATTGGCCAGCCCCTTTTCTGTGGTCTGTGGGACAGGACAAGGGGCAATGGCTGCAAGTTGGAGCACAGGAAGTTCCACACCAACATGGGGAGGAACTTTTCCCCTGTGAGGGTGCCAGAGCCCTGGGACAGGCTGCCCAGGGAGGTGGTGGAGTCTCCTTCTCTGGAGAGATTCAAGATCCATCTGGACACCTATCTGTGCAGTATGAGCTGGGGAGCTGCTTTGGCAGGGGGGTTGGACCCCATGATCTCTCGAGGTCCCTTCCAACCCCTACAATTCTATGATTCTATATTTACACTCATTGCTTTAAAGTCTCTCTTACTCCTCTAATATGCTGCAGAGACAACAATCTCCATCTAAAAACCTTGGTTTGACATAGCTGCCCAAGGAGGCTGGAATAGCTTCAAAAACACCAGGAGACACACGTTTCTGCCCTGGGTGACTAAGTGGACAGAGATATCCCAGACCATTTTACCACTGGAAAGACACATCTGGATCTGGTTTGTTTTGTTTTTACTTTTAAACACAAAGTGCATTTCCAAAAAAAAAAAAAAAAAAAAAAGAGAGAAGGAAACCAGCACTTGGTCAATCCCTCCCAGCCATATTTCACTAATTAGAAGCTCCAACATCTACCTAATGGGGTTATAAAGATATTGAAAACACAGTGTGCCTCTTAAAACATGAATGAAGAGCCACATTTCAAGCAAAAGGCAAGTGATTCCACACAGTCCCTCCCAAATTTACAAGCCAAGCATTTCTAAAGACCAGTACACCAGTCTGTCATTCCTCCATTTATTCTAAACTAGAAGTTATATGGAATTTCTGGAAGAGGAAGGGGCAGGGGGGAGGCAAAAAAAAAAAAAGCATCCCTAGCAAATTCCTTTATTCATCAGAATAAATGAAGATAAAGCAAGCCACTAGGTCAAAGTTGAGTTTGCATTCAAAAATTCGGGGAAAAAAAAGTCTTTGGAAGTGCATTGGTCTCAGTAACTTTAGAGCAAGGCACATCTGAGAGGGTTTTCCAGGCTCCCTTTCATTCCAGCGGGCTTTTATCAGCCTGTTAAGTCTCCAACAATGGAAAGCAGACTATTTATTTAAGAAGCAAATTCCTTCCTTTATAATCTCCCCTGGCCAAATTCTCTTTAAAGTTATCTCAACTGTCTGATGAAAAGCAAATGGCAGAAGATCAGTTCTTGATCCCTATAGTAACATGAAGGGCTTGCACTTATTTGAGGGCACCTGTTGACCGTTTTTAAGTCAGTCCAACCCCCTTATTTCTGATTTCAGCTTCCTACCTGTGCTGACAGAGCTTGGATAAGGCATTTGCTCAGTAACACACAGCAAACAGCAGCAGTGTGACTCTCTTCCCCTAAGGAGCAGCTGTTTCCAAGAACAGTAACCGGGGTCTCAAAAGTAATTTAGTGACTCTTTTTTTTAAAGCTGATTTTTGTCTCAGGACACTGCAAAGAAGGACAGGGATTTCCAACATGGAAATAACACCATGGATCATCTCAGCATCGCAAGTGCAACCAGCCCTTCTGATGCTCCCTGGCAGCATCCAACTCACTGAGCACACAGAGTATATTTTAGCAGCATCTTGCTCAACACGGAGCAGGGTACCCAAACCCTCCCCCTTTCTGAGATGCTGTGGGGATGCACAGGACACTACACCACATCACTACAAGGAACCAGAGAGAGAATGATCTACCCATGGTTCCAGTTTCCAGACTTGGAACTTCTCAAACAATGGACTCACTTTTTTCCTTCCTCTCATCCTCTGTGGTATCTTGAGCAGAGCTACCCCAAAAAACCCTGGCTGCTTTGCTGGGAGTGAGCATGTGATTTTATTTTTTTATTTGTGGGGGAAGCATGTTTTGGTAGGGTTTTTTTGGTGGGTTTGGAGGGGGGGGGTGGGGGGTGAGAGGGGGGAGTTGTTTGGCCATGGGTGGGGGATGGATATGTGGGTGTAAGTGGGGAGCTGTTTGAGGCTGGGGGGAGGGAGTGATGGGTTTTCTTCATTTGGTTGAGTTCAGTTTTGAAGTTTATGCATGGGCAGGTGCCTGTAGAAGCAGAAAGTGAGACATCACAGCCTGGTGGCACCAGATGCCCATGGCTGGGCCAGCACCAGCATCCCACAGTTCCTACATCTCTCCATCCCATGTAGCTCCTTCATCCCCCTTGCCCTGGCTCAAAGCCCTGTTTAGATTAACAGTAATTTTAAAAAGGGAGATACTTTATTGCCTACTTACTCCCTCCTGTAAGAGCAAGGCAGCCATTCTAACAGGAGCACAAGATGATAATTTGGCTTTCAAGAACAAGGCTCACAACTGCTGCTGCCAGAAATCGATCCGAGGCTCCTCTGCCCGCTCCAGACAGGCTTTCCTTCAAAAACATGAATAATCCTCTGCAAAGTAATGGCACTATTCATCTGTCCAAAGTTCCTCACAGGCTTAAATCCCTTGCTGAAATGGGGGGGGGGGGGGCACATGTTCAGCTGGGTTCCCAGTAAATTAAAATTCAGCTTGTTCTTTTTCTAAAGAGAAACAGGGAACGTACCATTCGATAAACTTACCAAAGATTTGAGGGCACCTGGTTTACTCAGTAATAGAGCAACACAATCTCCAGATCAATAACTTTTTATTTATAAATAATGATAACAAAAGGAGCAAGGACAAATATGCTTGGGCAAAAGTAAACACTTTCTCTGAAGGATACTTTCAGTGTAACCCTGCCAAAGTAAAGATTGCGTATTGCAAAGGCTGCGAGTGGAAACCAACGATGAATGTCTTGAATCTTCAGCTTTGTTAGACATCTTCTCCATTACAATGTTCCAACTCATCTATTCTGCAACTCTCAGCACATCAGTACATGACCCTCTTGGTAGCATTTGCCATGTATTAGGCTTCTCAGACCTCCAGAACCCTTTTTTCCAGATAAGAGTTACCACCCAGAGACACCACTCTCCTGCAAGGAATTTCCTTACTACAAATATTAACGTTTATTATGGAGCCTTTCCTAGGCATGAAAAACACTGGTCAGAGAGGATTATAAATCCTATCATCTGACATTTTTTTCAATTACTGTGCATGTTAAAATGATGCTACCACAAATAGGTTGCAAGAGATACGCTGGGAAAATCTATTAACTTGCTGTAAATCTATTTAAGTTGGGAATTCATGCCTTGCAGAATTTTATCATTAGTCCTGAGAATTAGTTTATTGCTGGACAGGGAGGGCAGAGCCCATGAGGGTCATTTCAAAGACATACTGCACCATGGCTGTCTAAGGAGGTCCCAGCCCAGGTACTTAATGTGTTAGAGAGTCTTCAAGTGTTTGCATGGTTCCCTCTGCAGAGACACCCTGCTGAATAAGGAAAGACATCACCATTTCTAAACCTTCACATCACTTCTCCTCTTGCAGCAGAAGCACTGACATATTTAGGGGTTACTACAACATACCTACGATTATCCAGCTGCTTTGGGAATCAAGACCTGATTATTTTTATATATCCATGGAAAAAAAATTTGAGGGGGAAAGTGCTCAGGTTCAAATACAGAGTTTTCCAATCCAAAGGCAACCGCCTTCCCTACCCAAAGCCCAACACTGCCAGAAGGAACCTTTTCCCTTGAAGAGCTAACTCTCTGTTGACTTCTTGTCAAGAAACAAAAAAATCATTTCCTGTGAGATCTGCACTTAACTGGCTGGCTCAGGCACGTTGGAGATGGATCCTTCTTGATAACAGACTAATGGGAGATTTTACAGCCTCCAGAGACAGAAAGAAGAGCCAAGCCCATTTTCCACTATCTGAATTGATCATTTGCTGTTTGTCCTCTGGAGGCACCGGGAAGGAGAGCTCACAGGCTGTCAGCATCCACTATGGCTCAGCCTCCCACACAAGGGACAGGAAAGGGTTGGAGGGGAAAAGGAAAGGAATGGAACACCAGCAGCCCCTTGTTACACCTGCATCCCCACCATGTCTCTGTGAGACTGCAAAACCTTGCTATTTTGATTGGATCTGAAAGCTCAGACCTGGGTTCAGACCTCCCTTGCCTGAGCCATAGCTGAGCTCAGCAGCATGCAGCATCGCAGCATGGAGAAGAGCTGTGGAAAGAGAGAAGGGGACACCTGTGTGCCTGTGTCAGGCACTAGTAAAAAGTATGGTTCTCAATATGGATGAGGAAGGGTGAGCATCCTCTTTACAGGCAGTATCCCATTTTTATATCAACATAGAGCTTCCTGCTTGAAGCAAATGGCATTCTTCCACGCATGCCCTCGCTTTTCTTCAAAGTTTCAGCTTTTCATATAAGACCCGAGGAGCTTCCTCAGGTGTCCCAGAATGGCCACACCCTGAGCCAGAACAAAAACAGGTAACACACCAGGGTGGTTTCACCCTGCCAGATGGGCAATCTGCATCCCTTCATCTACAGCTGCCCCAGGCCCCTTTGGTGAAACCCCCAGCCTCAGTCCATCAGCTAAAGAACAGGGCCAAAGATGCTCTACAACAACCCAGGCACCCACAAGAGCCTTCCTAGGAAGCACACTTGACCGCGGCCACATTTCAACACCACAGCCACCCTCCCACTGTGCTTCTCCATTAGAAAACACCTTACACACTCCCTTCATCCCATCCAGATCTGGGGCCCCTAATACAAGAAAGATGTAGAACTGTTGGAGAGGGTTCAGAGGAGCCACAAAGATGATCAGAGGGCTGGAGCACCTGCCCTACAAGGAGAGGCTGAGGGAGCTGGGCTTGTTCAGCCTGGAGAAGAGAAGGCTGTGGGGGGACCTCATTGCAGCCTGCCAGTCCCTGAAGGGAGCATACAAACAGGAGGGGAATCAACTTTGTAAAAGGGCAGATAATGGCAGGACAAGGGGGAATGGATTAAAGCTGAAGGAGGGAAGGTTTAGATTGGATATTAGGGGGAAGTTTTTTACAGAAAGAGTGGTGAGGTGCTGAACAGGCTGCCCAGAGAGGGGGTGGATGCCCCATCCCTGGAAGTGTTCAAGACCAGGTTGGATGGGGCCCTGGGCAACCTTGTGTAGCTCCAGGCCTGAGGTTGGTGGCCCTGCGTGTGGCAGGGGGGTTGGAGCTCTATGATCCTTGGGGTCCCTTCCAACCCTTGCCATTCTATGATTCATCATCAGAGCAGACAGGGAAAGCAAGTGTGCAAAACCGACAGCCTCCCTGGCACAGAAAGGGGCTGCTCAGCACGATGGATGCAGCAGGTTGACAGGGATTGAGTCAACGGCAGAGCGAAAATACTGCCAGCGATCAGATGGGATGGACCTGCTCTGCTGCTGACACTTGTCCCCAGACATGATCCATTTGCTGAGACAGACTTTGGAGAAGCTCCTCCTGACTTCCAGAAGTAGCATCTCAAACCAGGTCCATGCAGCCATGGACCCAGCCTTTCTCCAATGCGTAGGAACTCAGACACAAGGCACCCTGTTCATTTTTCCCCTGCATGCAGCTGCCCACTCTGCTCTTGCTAAGCCTGGGGTTGTGCTCAGAGCCTCCCTCCTCGCTCTGTTACCAATTTGATGGCATTTTACGTGCCCAAGAAATCTAAACTGCAATAAAACCACAGTGACAAAACCAAAGCCAGCTATGGAAAAAGCAGTTCCTGCTCAGCATGACTGTGTGGGGAGCATGTTAAAAGCCGTCTGGAGCAAGAGCCATTAAAACTTGCAAACATGCAGCTCATTGCTAGCTCCCCACAGACACCAACCCCCCCTTCTCCTTGGTCCAGACAAAGAGCCCATGGACGCCAGGGCTGCAGAATCTCCCCATAAACACTCTCATTTTAAGCCAGTTTAACTGGAAAAAGGTCAAGACCAGGAACAGCACAACATGTGTTATCAGTTAAACAAAGTTAGCAGCTATCAGTTAAACAAAGACCACTTAGACACAAACCAAATCAAAGATCCTCTGTATTTCAGGCACCCAGATGAATCTCTAATGCCCTGCTAAGCCCCTGTGTTTTATGTGCAGTCTCCACGAAGTCTGCATTGGGGTTTTGGTTTTAATTGCACATGAATGAATTAACTATCCAAGTAAATAGACTACAAGTTAAAAAAAAAAAAGAGTAGCAACACACAAAGGTACAAGGGTCATCTTGTATCTCTACTGCCCAGAGTAACTGCTGTGATTCTGATTTCCCATCAAGTATGATCTAAATTATTGCCCTATTTGTATAGACAGACAATAGGGTTTTTTCCTCCCCTGGAAGCCCAAATAGAGATACCTATTAAACATGTATTTAATGAGAAAGCTTGCTCTTTGCCTGCTTAATGTTTTCATACTATACCACCTTAGGTATACAAATACAGTCAAGATTCAAACCAGTACATTCCCCTCTCCAATACTGCTATTCATAGCAAATTTTCATCTTTGGAAAAAGGCTGAATCTACTCCCAACCTCTGGAATTCCTCTCACATCTTACACAATCTATTTTTTTCCTGAAGCCCCAGCTTTGGACAGAGCAGATTACATAAACCCCTCAGTTTACAATTAAAAACCAAAACAGTTCAGTCCTTGCTGCTGTGGGAAAAAAGCTTGAAAATGTGACCTGTAGCACTGGAAGACAAGGAAAGAAAATTAAGGAAAACCTCACAATGTATCATTTTTCAAACTTACCAATTATAATGCTGATCACATTGTTCTTAGGGCTTTAATCACCATTTCATAATGCCCCGAGGTTATGGGAACTGAAAACCACATGCTTCCACTCAAAAATGAGACAGCAAAACATTTTGCAGATTCATCCTTCCTATGAAGATGTTTCACTCCATGCTAAACCAAAAGCTTTACTGAAGCCTCCCAAAGGCTTCCTAGCTTGATATATGGGCACGTGCCGCAAAAACATCAGATCCCTTTCCAGAACATCAGGGTAACCCACAGTGATTTGAGTGCATCCCAGCCTCTACCTTTATATACTAATAAAAACAGCCACTTTTAAAACATAGGGGTTTTGCTCTTCCCCATCTCCCTGGCCAATACACAATTTATCCCCTGGACCTAACAAGCAACATGCACTCACAAGATGCAATTCCTAATGGCCCCAGACCACAAATGATTCCTCAGATGCTCCATTGGAAATTCAGATGTGATTTCCCCACAGGCTGAGTGGCACCAGAGCCCAGAGGGTGCACCCTGACACCCCCTCCTCCAAGGGCTGGGGCTGCCCACCCTACCCAACCCTGGGCTGTGGATGGTGCTCCTTGAAAAGGCCAAATTTTAACATTTGACTCCAGAGCTGGGAAAGGAAAATTAAGGAGAGGAAAAAAGCTAATTTCCTCTGCTCCTGGATGAATTATTAGCTACAGTTCCCCTGCTAAACAAAGTGTTTCTAATGGCTTAAGCAATGCAGACTGGGCAGGTTAAAAAAGAAAAAGGAGGGTTAGTAAGTGGCAGGTTGGCGTTTAATAACACCAGTATGCCAGCAGCGGAGAGAAGTGGGGGGAGAGGGGGAAAGAGTTACAGGAAACATTAAGTGCTCCTCCTCTCTGAGCTTTACTACTTCACATTTTCTGCTGTCAAATCTGAAGTTAAAGCTGAAAAATCCCTCGTGTGCATACAGTCATTCCAACACCAACCTTACCCTATGCTGTCATTCCAATGCACACACCCCCGAGCAGGGAGGCGTAACTCAGCCATAAGCAGAGCAAGCCCAGGTCCCACATGGAATAGGTATGATAACAATACAGTTTCCTATGTTAAAAAATAATCATAGGATGGTTTGGGTTGGAAAAGACCTTCAGGATCATTGAGTCCAATCATCTATCCAGCCCTGCTAGACCATGTTGCCAAGTACATCTACTCTTCTTTTAAACACCTCCAGGGATAGTGACTCCACCACCTCCCTGGGCAGCCTGTTCCCAAATCTGACAATCTTTCAATAAAGAAATTTCTCCTAATATCTAACCTAAGCTTCCCCTGACACAACCTGAGACCATTTTCCCTTGTCCTGTCACTAGCTACCAGGGAGAAGAGACCAAGTTCCGCACCAACACGCGGAGGAACTTTTCCCCAGTGAGGGTGCCAGAGCCCTGGGACAGGCTGCCCAGGGAGGTGGTGGAGTCTCCTTCTCTGGAAAGATTCAAGACCCATCTGGACGCCTATCTGTGCAGTATGAGCTGGGGAGCTGCTTTGGCAGGGGGGTTGGACCCCATGATCTCTGGAGGTCCCTTCCAACCCCTACAACTCTGTGATCTCACTACAGCCACCTTTCAGGTAGTTGCAGAGAGCAATGAGGTCTCCCCTCAGTCTCCTTTTCTCCAGACTAAACAACCCCAGCTGCTCCTCAAAATAATTTAATTCCTAAAAAGAGAGGTCCTTGCAGAAGGTGGTAATTTCTAAAGGTACTTGGACATGGATTTGACTGCACCAGTGACTACTCCAGCACACATACACAAAAGAACTGGCCACACGAATACCCCAGCTGGGTATGGAGAGGAGTTGGAGCTGCAACACCAAGCCTCATGCAAAGTGGTCCCAGCCTGGATGGGGAGAACATTCCCTACCCACCCACATCTCCCAGTCAGCCCAGGGAAGGAAGCCCTGCCACAGTGGCTCCTGCAGCACCATCCTCTGCCAGAGACATCTGATGGCCATCACCAGCCAGGGAAAGGCTTGTTTCACCAACAGACTTGGGGGTTTTCTCAAGGCTTATGCTGGATAAAGGAGGATGGATCATGACTACTGAAACTGTTTGTTGTATATAGTTTTAAAAAAAGCACAAAAGAATTAAAGAATCAGAGCATCACTTCCATTCCTTGCTGGATTTTGTGATAGTGGACTGGGAATCCCCACAGCTCAGCTTCTTAGAAAAACTTTGAGAGCATATGCTATCAGAAAAGTGAACTAGGAAATAACATCAACTGGTAGATGGTAGAAAAAACCCAAACCAAGCAGAGGCTAAACAGCTGTTCACCCCTCACATTCCTGTGTGAACCCACTCCTACAGTGATCCACTCTTCTTCCAGCCCAGGCCTGAAATTTTAAAACCCTGTCTGCAGAGAGAATTAGACTGGATTTATTGCAAACACTTCTCTGGACACTTGTAAAGCAATCTGAGAGCACCTAATGGATTTAGGATTTAGCTAAATTGGTGCAACACAATAAAGAGATTAAGAGCATGGTCAATCACAAGTGATTGAGTTAGCACATCCTTAAAAAGCTACCAGCCATCAGTAAGGTCCAAAAGCAACTACCAAACAGGAAAAAAATGGGACAATAACCCAGGGCAGAGGTTGGGCTTTCATCCAACAGAGCCTAGGGAAAGTATCCAAGGAGCTGCACAGGCAAGCTGATGTCACAGGGACACCAATCCACCCTCATCCTCCTCAGGATGCTCACCAGCAAAGTGAGCTTGCTCACCACCCTCTCACCTGACCCCTGCCCACCTATTCATACATACATCCCTCATGAACATGTCCTGGTTTAGGCTGGGATAGAGTTAGTTTTAGCCAGCTTAGAGCTGCATTTTGGCTTTAGGGTGAGAATAGCATGGATAACACACAGATATTTTGTTTGTCACTGAGCAGTGCTTACACCAAGTCAAGGACTTTTCATCTCCTCCTACTGCCCCACCAGCGAGGAGGCTGGGGGTGCACAAGAAGCTGGGAGGGGACACAGCCAGGACAGCTGACCCCAGCTAACCAAAGGGATATTCCATACCATCTGATATCATGCTACAAATCTAAATTGGGTAAAGCCAGCTGGGGTTTAGACTGCAGTTCAGGAACTAGCTGGGCATCAGTGGTCTACAGGTGGTCAGCAATTGTGCTGTGCTCCACTCCTTTTGCACATTCTATCATTGTTATTATAAACTTACTACTACTATCATTCTTATTATTTTCTATTATATTAAACTGTCTTTATCTCAGCCCACAAGCTTTACCTTTTCTCTTTCCTGACCCCCCCCCCCCCATCCCAGTCTCTCCATCACAGCAGTGGTGGGAAAGCGAGCAGTCAGCTGCATAGGTTAAACACAACAGGCTGTGGAGAGGCTGTGTCTCCCACACACACATACCACCACCACCAGTGTCTCTGTGACAGCTAAGGAGTGCCCTCTCCATTTTAGCTTTGGAAATCTTTGGCACCATGAAGCATTTGGTCCAAGCTCATCTGTAGAGGAATGAAACTCAGGACATTCTTCTAACTGCTGGTAATTTAATTTTGGAAAATGCATTCAAAAGAGAACAAGTTTCAAAGAGCACACTGCTGAATGCAGACCCTTTCCTTCAAGTGGCCATTTACATAATACCTTCAGGTCCCAGCCAAGACTTTGCAGCATCCTCTCAAACCCCACCTGACCTCCCTGTTTCACTACATGGGGCTGAGTCCAAGAGTCTCATAGAGTCTGCATGTGCAGGGTCTTTGAGGAGCTTGGTAAGGTACATGTTTTCTTGCTTTCACAGCATATTGTCATGTGCTACCCAGAGATCTGCAAGTTGGAGCACAGGAAGTTCCGCACCAACATGCAAAAAAGCTTTTACCCAGTGAGGGTGCCAGAGCCCTGGGACAGGCTGCCCAGGGAGGTGGTGGAGTCTCCTTCTCTGGAAAGATTCAAGACCCATCTGGACACCTATCTGTGCAGTATGAGCTGGGGTGCTGCTTTGGCAGGGGGGTTGGACCCCATGATCTCTCGAGGTCCCTTCCAACCCCTACAATTCCATGATTCTATGATCTCGTCCCCTCCAGCTCCCCTGAGTACACTTTGCTGGGAGATGTGGGGAAGAGGATTACACACCAGCTTCTCTGCCCACAGGCAGCTCCCCCCAGAGAGGTCTTTGGGTGGCAGAAAATAATTCAACTCAGGAAAGTTACAGTGCAAATTCACCAAGCACTTTAACAGCTCAGCACCACCTTGCACTGGCTGCAGCACCTTCCAGCCTGATTTCCAAGAACAGCCTCACAAACAGGCTTGTCATAGACTGGTCATCTTTGCAGTCCAGGGAAAAGCAGGCATCATATTATCATTTCATGTTCATGGAGGCTCTACACGAGAGCAGAGCCAGTCTTTATCTATCAATCACACTCCTTCCTGCTCCATTTGTTTCTGAGCAAACAGAAACACTAATAACCTTCCTAACACACGGAAACCGCACACCTTTAGTTCAAACAAGTCCTGTACTATTTCTATTAGTCCTTGCCAATTTATAAGCTATCTTCATTTCAGAAGAAACCATTCACATTCTGCTTTCAGAATAATTATTTTTCAGACAAGTTGCAGTGAAAGGTTTCCCCTTGTCCAGCTCTGGTTCCACATGAGAACACAAGTATCCAAATATTTTGGTTATTAGAATTATATAATAATAGCCTAGCTTATTGCTCCATTTTATATCAAACTACTGAGGCTTCCAGGCATTTACACCACCAGCACTACTTCCTTTACTGTAAAAAAATTTTTTTATTGACAATTCAATCATGTCAGGTTTGGAACAGTAGACGCACTGATTTGATCAGCTATCATTGGATTTACAATATATAAATGACAGCACCATATCTGGCCTGCGTTGCAAGCAGCTGCCTTTTATCGATTTATATTCTACTAGCAAGGAAGAAAAATTGCAGCACAATGTAGTGCTATAGCCTCAGATCAATACCAATTTTTTTCTTAATGACACGAAGGCCAAGATAAGGACAGCATAAGTCAAAGCCAGACAGATCAAATTTGCCCGATATCCCTTTCAATTACTAAGGTACATACACAGGGATATGTAACATTAAAGCTGAGGGGAACATTATCAAAATGCTTTAGAATTACAACAAACTTACAAGGTTGCCTAATGTCCCCACCGGCCCTGGGAATTGTGATGGAGAGCCAAGGGCTGCCCGGCTCTGTCAGACACCGCCCTGCCTCGCCAGGCCTCAATGCCTGCAGGCTGAGGCTCCCCACAGAGTGTGCAAGACCAGAGGCAAGGGACTCTGATGCTGAGGAAGCCAGTAACGGTCCTGCTTACTGCTATTTACTCCATGGCTACAGTGTCGGTGGTGTCCAGCGCACTGGGGTGCTGGTGCAGTGTCCCTGATACACTGGGTACCACAGAAGCACAATGATAATAAAAGGATAGGGCACAAAAAGCATAAAATAGCCTTTGAGTATTGTTCCTAGCACTTCTTTTCAAGTTAAACCCTTCTCTGATGTCCTGGGGGCAGCAATGGAGGTGGCACTGCATACCACCCCACCCCTTGATAGAGGAGGAACCTACCCCAAGGTAACCAAGGAGGAGGGAGGGCAGATATGCATTGTTCAGATCCTGCCCCCACCCACTACCAACCAGCCTCACCCCACTTCATCTGTGGGACCCATATGTTCAGCCTGACCCTGAGAGAAGCCCACCTGATGCTGTGCTCCTCTTCCCAGCACCCTGCATGGCCCAAGCAGGCATGAGGCGGCTCAGGCACACTTCCAGTTGCTGCATGAAGTGCCAACACAGGCTTTGGGCTCTTCAGATAATGCATCTCTCTTATAAGGTGCAACCCATCAATAATAGAAAACTCCTAATTATCCCAGCAGTGCCAACATCTCATAAATTCAGTCGTTGCTTAATGAGAAGTTATGAGCGAGCCCTTTCTTCATTAACTCTTCTGCAAGACACAGGAATAGAAACTTCCCAGCCTAAACCCCCCACACTTAGGCAGCTTAAATTCCCATTCTTAATTGGCAGCTGGAAAGCAGAGCTGTCATGATTTATACCTCTCCTGTACTCCAAATTTTGATAATTACAAGTTCTGCGTGGCCCATGATTAATCTATTTGCACTGTATGAATTACAAACCCAAAACACGTGTGAAGTTTCATTTCCAAATGCTGGCTCAGGCACAGGCAAAGTGATAGTGAAATGGGTGACACAGTACAAATCAGCCCAAGGATGCAGTCAAAACAACAGCACCTGGGATCATCCCTGAAATCCAGTTTGGGAGATTAAAAAAAATTTTTTTTAAGTGAAAACAAAAAAATAAGACTGTTTAAAGTTTTCTCCCTCCTCACTGCTTCTCTGGAGGCAGAAAAGGGCAAAAGCACTTAGATAATTATTAATTTATATGACCTTGATGTGTGTTCATTCCTCATCTTTTTAAAATGCATTTAGAGCAGCTGGTGTAAAAGCAGCATTTAACCAAGGTGTGCACAGCTAACGAGACATGGCAGTTTTAAAAGGTAGGTAAGAAGGAAGTAAAACACTTCCCACTGATAATTCCCATAAAATTAATGCCCCTCTCTCCTAGGTGCAGCCCTTTGGGTGCCATGAGCCAGCACACAGCACTGGCCGCTGCAGGAGGACAGGACCAGCTCCTGCCCACAGAGCCCAGCCCTGTGGCATCTGGGTGGCACAGACAAGATGCTCAAGGGGGACAAGGGACCACTCAAGGCTGCACCCACAGCCAATCCAGAGTGGCCCCTCGGGCACCAAGGACCCAGCAGCACCACTACACCATATCCCCACCTCAGGACATACAGGATGGGACAACCTCAGCAATTCCCAGCTCAGCACAGCCAATGCCATTCTATTTCTTGTCCTGCTCCAGGCATTGCCACTTAGAATCAGAATCATCACCTGGGTTGGAAGAGACCCTTTAGATCAAGTCCAACCACAGCCTAACCCTGACTAGCCCACCTCTAGATCATGTCCTTAAGGACTTCATCTACACGCCTGCCTTTTAAATATCCCCAGGGATGGTGACTCCACCACCTCCCTGGGCAGCCTGTTCCAATGCTTGACAACCCTTTCAGTAAAGAAGTTCTTCCTGATATCCAACCTAAATCTCCCCTGGTGCAATTTTAACCCATTCCCTCTCATCTTAACACTTGTCACTAGAGAGAAGAGACCAACCCCAACATCTCTGCCCCAGCTCCCTCAGCCATTCTTCATAGGACTTGTGTTCAAGATCCTTCAACCAGCTTCATCACTCTCCTCTGGACACGCTCCAGCATCTCAGCATCCTTCCTGTAGCAAAGGGGCCCAAAACTGAATGCACTTCCGATGCTAAGATTTCTGAAGACAAATGGAAAAAGGGGACTGGCTTAACAAGCACCAAGAGCTTTCCCCAAAAAACCCCAGAAAACACAGGGACAAGTCACCCCTCTAAGCTCACTACCTTGGGCAGCCCTAGCCCAACCTTGGTGCTCACCATCAGCCCAGCTGGGGATGACAGATCCCCATCTCCAACTTCTTTTTCAGAGAACAGTTTCACTGTAACACACAGAGCATTCAGGGTAAGGCTGGGGTTTTTCCTCCCCTTCATTTCATGACCATTACAATCCATCCCATAAATCACTGTGTCTTCTTAGTGCAATTACTCTGAAGAAAAAAAAAAATGCCACGCAGCAGTGAAACGTATCATTTGAGAGTGGCCACGTTCCAAAAGCAACTGAAAATGCTACATCCACTCTGAAAAACAAACACCAATTTTTAATTGCCTAAAAGTATGAGACAATTGCAAATTCCATTGAGAGATTGTTTCTTTGGAATAAATATTTATCAATACCTACACCCCACCTACTTCAGCATTTACTTTTTTTAAAATATGCACATTTTAAAGCGAGTTTACTTTTTTCCTCCATCATAAAAAATGCAGGCTGCATTCCTCATTCATGAGGGTTTCATTTTTAATCTGCCATCTCAGACAGGTTTGGTCTGCATTTGTGGTGAGGACAGGCATGAGAAAAATAAAACTTTGCTTTTGGAAGAAAGATTAAAAAAAACCCCACCAACCCCAACTTGAAATAAACTAAGTCTCCCCCCCACGTTTGCCTCAGAATCCCACTAGTCCTTGTAGCAGCAGATGCAATTCAATGCTCATACCAGGTCCTTGAATCCTATTGTTCCCAGAGCACATTAACTTGACATTTAGAAATATTGTTTTTGAAAGCCACTTGAACATTGAGACATTCCCAGCTATTTCTGATCTGCAGGGCAGCAACAGAAGACAAGGTTGATAATTAATTTCTTCCCCCTTTACAAGAAAAATTAAAGAGTCAACCTGGAATTAAAGGTTTCCCTGGAAAAAGGCAAAACATATCCTGGGAACGCAGCAGCAGGGATACAGGGCAAGTGGCGTGGCTGTGCCGACCTTCCATTCAGACAATGCGTTGTGAAGCATCTTTCCCAGGGTTCAGGGAGCACCACACATACAGAGCACACTGCTTTGGGCTTGCAAACTCACTGCAACCAGTTGTTAAAGTTCTGCTGAGAGGCACAGGAGCCGAGCATGCGCTCACATGAGATGCAGCCAGACAAGGCACCTCAGCCCCACATCCTCAGGATTGCCAGCCCTCACCTGCCCAGACATGGAAGGAGCCCAGCCCAGTGCCATGAAAGGGTTTAGCAACTCTATATTTTTAAAGGATTTGACCAGGATTTGCCCAGCTTCTGGAACTGCTGCCCCCAACACAGAGAAAAGGAGTTAAGCTGGATTCATTCCATGCAGGACACCAGCCAAGCATCCACTCTGCCAGCCAAGGGCAAAGCCATGCCACCCTGTGCCTGGGGCGGTTAATGTCCACAGATCCACACTACAGGAACAGTTGAGGGCTTCGTAAAAGCATTCCTGTGATGTCTGGGTTCTTCCTTTCCTCCACAGGCACCCCCATACCAAAGTACGACATAAAAATTACAGCTAAAACAATTAATTAACTAATAAGACAGCATTAAAGCAACTTAGAGCACTTTGCAAAAATCTTGGCTGATAATAAATGAAAAAAGTGTGGAAAGTTGGCAAACAGCACCACAGGTTGAAAGTTGGGACAGCTGTATCTAAGACCTGGGCTCTGCCCTGTGCATCCTCAATGTGTTCCCCAGCAGAAGGCATCAGCCCACGAAACTCGGAGCCCAATTCCTAACCTACACAGACATCACATCAATAGTAGGACATCTGTGGCTGCTTCACACAGAAGCCAGGAAGAAGCCTGACTCTTGTGTTGCCAGAGGTCTAAGGCATCATTCACCCAGTTTGCTTCGACCGTGTCGTTGTCAGGACTCTGAACAGAGTAACGAGCCCAACGCTGCAGGATGGACACTGCAGATCTATTGCATTTGAAAATAAATGTTTTGCAGCCCCCCAGGAGGGATGCCAGGGGGATTCTATCACCTACACACCAAAGGATGCCCAGGGTTAATAGGCTGCTAAGAGAAATGCTGGAGACTTACTTTAGCAGGAATCACTTCCTCATCTCTCCACAAAGTGCTCATGGATCAAATGGCAGCCCAGCAGTGTGGTACAAAGAGGTCTTTAATACTCTTCTGGCTGCAAAAGGGTCCTCTGAGCAGATAAGCTAACATGTCCCTGTGCAGCACTGAAATGTGGCAACTATCCCAGCCAGAGGGGCAGGAGCTGTGCCCGCAGCCCACCATCTGGCAACTTAGAAGAGGACAACAGCACAAGGAACATCAGAGCAGCCCCAGGCTGCTTGAGAGCATGCAAGGGGCTAAGCAGAGTGGGATAAAAGCAGCAAGCCAGTAATTGTTAGCTAGTTATTGTTCTCAGTGGGGAAACATATTTTTTATTTAAAAAACCATAACACCAACAAAAAAAAACCTACAAAAAACCAAAAGCACCCAACAAAAGTGTCCAGACTCTGTTTCTTGGAAGATACCCCAAGAGATACCAAGCAAACTGAATTAACCACCCTGTGGTCCCTCCTGCCTAAAGGTCATGAAGAGACACGTGAGCACTTCTGTCCCCCTGCAGTACCCACACTCTGCCCCCAGACACCTTACAGTTATCAACAGACCAGAAACAAGAACCACCAAGGTGGGCTGAGATGCCTTCAAAGATGAGAAAGATCAATGCATAGAGCTGGGTTAAGGGCAGAAGAGAGACTGGAGAAAGTCTGCAAGAATGAGATGAGCAGGAAGCACAGAGCCTCTACTCCCAAAGAAGACTGACATAACCCCACAGCCACCTTCAGCTGTGCTTCTGCACCATGCTGCCTGCAGTGCTGCCAACTGGGACCTGTAATTGCAGCTGATGATTGGCTCTGCTGCCAGGAACTCTTAAATGAGGGGTCTTCGTTTCTGGCTTGCAACACTGATGTACAGCTGAACCCGAAAAGTCTAGCAAAGCAACAGGCACATGTTTCTGCTGAGCCCACCCAGCTGTGCTGGGGGAAAGGGGACTCCATTCCTTTGCAAAACAAGGTGTTAATATCCTCTGTTCCAGTCCACACGTGCGCCTCTGCTTACAGCCAGCTTAACAGCATAATTCTTAATTCAGGCACATGCAAGAAGAGCACAAGACACCGCACAGAGAAGTGGTATTTACTTATGGAGATCATTTTTGCAGCTGATGGACTAGAACAGTTCCCACTGTGTGCTCTACAGTGATACTACTGACAGAACAGGCATCTTCCTGCTTTTCCTTTATTTCCTCTAAATCCCAAACAGATGGGTTTGCTGGATGGTTAGTCACCCGAATCTACCACATTAGAAGCAACAGGAATTGTAATCCAGGCCAAAAATCTACCTTGTCCTTTATAAGGCTTCTTTCAACAGAACCCCTGAACCCACCTCCGATAGTGCCTGGTGAGTGATGCAAGACAGAACACAACTACAAGACAGTCCCAGACACCTACAGGAAGGAGTTATTCAGTAAGAAAACATACGTTTTCTTCACTTTAAAAAAAATCCAAACACAAAACAGGAGTAAAGTTCATTCAATCCAATAAGCCCCATGTGCTGAGCTACATCAGTACCTGCAAGTTCCCACTGATGGATCCTCTCCAAGGTATTTCCACACTTCAGATTTGTTTTCCTATTAGGAAACAAAGGATGCAGGGCTAAAGCAGAAGTTTGGCTGCTGGCATTGCCTTCATGCTCTCCATTATCAGATTCAGACACAATTTATTCTTTCTGAGCTTAGTGACGAACAGACTAGATGCGACTGCCAGTGCCCCATCAACCGCTCTTCGCTGTGTACGAACACCCAAAGCCACCCTCCAAAGGAATATGCTAATATCTGTCATTCAGCTGAGAAGAAAGTGGATCTAAAAATGTTATTAAGGACAAACAACCCCAGCTCTTTGGAGGGGGGCTGAAGTTGATGACTGACAAACAGCCGGCTACATAAATGTGTCGAACTTATCAAGATGAAATGTGTAATTGCGCACACACGAGGCCACATATGGGGCATTCCAGTGCAGTCAGCCATCTGCAGGAAGAGAATATTTTAATTTCACTCATAAAAGGGGAGGGGAAAAAAAAAGAGAGAGAGAATTTTATCCTTTCCCCTCTCTAATTTTGGTCTCTTGCATTGATTTTTACTAACAATTCCAAGACAGACAACACGTGCTTTGGTTTGAAAAGCTTTTTTTCCTCTTATGTTACAGAAATGAAGATTTTAAAAAAAAAAAAAAAGAAGAAAAAAGAGGAGCTGTGATTTTGGGACCAGCTCAGCCCCAAAACCACCAAGCAGCACAGGGCACAAGCTGTAAAACAGAATGATCAACAGCTTTCAGTCAAATATTCTACTTTATGCTCATTATCAGCAGCATAGGTTCTCCCTTCTCAATAGTTATTCAGACAAGCCTAAAGACAGACAGTTCTGTGACGCAAAGAGATAAGGGGAAGAAGAGAAGGATGCTGTCAGATTTAGCTGACATCTTGCTAGTGGTCCAGACCTCAACAGCTGCCTTGCACCATGAATAGCTGCAGCCCAAATTACAGGCTACACCCTGCTCTCTTACACCAGCCATATCAACGTCAGTAGAAGTAGTATGTCAGGTATAAATCCAGGCAAAGCTTGATGCAAAGTTTCCCAAGAATTATTTCACTTCAAAGTATCTTTTCCCTCTTGCACTTTTTACCCCAGCCATCCTCAATGCACCAGAGATCCAATTCCATTTCATACCCACTGGTCAAAAGAACATTCAAACAGGCTTGAGCAAAGCTGCTGTAATTAAGCAGCCTTCTCAGGAAGCTTTGCTAGCACAAGCCTGTAGTCCCTGTTAAAATGAGTAATGGCTATCTGAAGAGAAAGTGCTGCCCAGGACCGCTCATTCCTTCCCCCCACCTTCACCAGCCCCATGGTGCACAGCAAGCTGGGCTATTGGGAGTTTGGGGGATTGAGGTTGGGTTTTTTTTTTATTCTTTTAATGTGATACCTCAGTTAAAATGTAACCACAACAAGTCCCTTCAGCACTTGAAGTGCAAGCATCTGTCAAAGTGACAGCAGAAGCAGCGTAATCCCCTTTGGTTTGGATAAACCAAGTTATAAAGCATGTGCCTCCCGGCCACTGCCAGCTCCGATGTGCAGGCACCGAGCCAGAGCTCCCCGTGCCGTGATGCTGCAGCCAGTGATGCTGCCATGCTCCTGAGAGCTGATGAGAGTATTCAAAGGGGCACATGGTTGCACACATGGGACCATCCCCCCGCTCTCCAAATGCCATCACATCCCACAGCACAAGGGAATTTTGCAACAGGCTCCACCAGCTGCAATAGAGAAGCAGAGGAGAGCCTGGGATCCTCCTCAGAGCAGAGCCCCCCACCAGCATGCCCTGAGTCCCCTCACACACAGCAGGTGCTCCCCAGGGCAGGAGAGGTACGAGCAAGGCAGACTGAAGCCTCACTCACCCGCCACAAGACCAATGCAAAGGGAGAGAGGGGTAGAGCAGAGCTGGGTTTGGGACAGACAGACCAACTGTTCTGCAGCAGAGGGTCCATGGATACCAAAGGCTGTGCTCACCACACACCCACCTGGAGCAGTAAAATACGTCACTGGGCTAAAAAAACCAAACAAACCATAATCAAGATCCTTTAATAAAACAACTAAACAAGGGAGACTCATTTTTGTCTCCTGACATCTCCAGCTGCAAGGCAAGACTGGATTGGGTTTTCCAGCCTCTCCCCAGAGTTACCCAGCCTTTGTTTGGGGAAAAAAAAAACCCCAAGCCCTCTCCCTTCATTAATTGTATAAAACAGAGAGCAAGGACTTTCTTCTAACAGCATACCAAGTACCGTGAAAAAGCTGCTGCTGCGCTGCTGCTGCTGCTAACCGGTAAGCTCTCAAGTGTCCAAATGGAATTAAATGATCTTTTTAACAGCTAAATTCACAACAGCACCTGATTTCATGAACAGCTCACTAATTTCAGGAGAAACACTCAAACTTCTGTGCCACTGCAGGCTGAAAAAAGCTTCAGCGCTGTTAGGAGGCCAGTTGGGACTTGGCATGCAGGCTGCATTTTAAGCCACGGGAATGATGAGCTTTGCTAAACCCTGACCTTGACAGGCATCGTGTGTTCATAAGGGACTTTATCTCAATGTCACTTCATACTCTATAATTATCACAGCATGCAACAGCACCCAACTAGCTTCCATGTTTATCTGCAGCCTACAATAGTTAAAGAACATCAGTTTTACTTTATTTCTTTAAACTCTCAAAATGGATAAAGAACAGCCACCACCCCATCTACCTGCAAACCAGGATAAGAGAGGAGGGGATGGGAATAGCAGCAACAAAGCCTCAGACCATCAAAAAGAGGTGTTACATTATTAATAGAGTTTCTTTCACACACTTGTCTACATCCCTCAACTTAAAAGCCTTTATTTTCATTGCAGAAAAATAATGAAAACTCACAATCTTGCGTAGCCAACTCATTCTGGTGTGCCAGACTGTCACCGGGTCTCGATGCCATGACAATCAACGTTATCTTCTCCTGGCTCCCTGCAATTCCCTGCAGCTGCCTCCTTCCTCACAGAAACACAGAGGGAAGCCCTGCAGCACTAGCTGCAGCCACAATAGCCAGGCAAGGAGAGGCACTGAACAACAGCGAGCAGGGCAAGTTTTTGGGAGCTCAGAGCCACACCTTTGGGTGGCCACCACTCCCTGCATCCAGTGCCAAGCAATTGTTTCACATGATTAGGTTTAGAAAATATTTATGGGCAGATGGTTTGGCAGTCACCTCCTCAGGCCCACCGAAGGCTGGCAGGAGAGCTGCTTGGGCAGCAATGCTCAAGGATCATACATGCAGCTCACTGGCCCTCAGAATGGGACACCCAAGGTCTCATCACCTGAGGACAGGTATGACATCTGCCTGAACAAAGGGATGGGTTGGACATGCTTTGCTTTCACCATGTCACTTCCTTTCCCCCTCAAGAGATGCATGTCTTTTCAATGTATTGCTTGCAATACAACCAAATGAGACAAATCAAGGTGCTGTCAGCTGCTTTGTGGGTTTTACCCAGCAAAACACAGCTATGTGTGAAATAAATCCTATGGATTCTATGGTTGCCTCCTGGCACTGCGCAAGTCCTGTCTGTGACCAAAGCCCCTCCAGTGACAAGCCAGGACAGACCCAAGGATGCACAATCATTCCACAATAAGGAACTAAATGGGCTGTGAGCAGATGTGAACTGTGAGGCATTTGAGTCCAAGAACAGGACCAGCAGCAGTACTAAGAAGTTGGGTGGGTTTTAAGTTACCATTGAGCATACTGCACTAAAAAGTGAGACAGATATGTACACTAACATATTTTGATCATGAATTAAACAGAAGAGAAGTGTGTTCTTCAGAGGGAGTGCTACTGGAAAGGAAATAATGAGCCACATAGCCAGAAACAGGCTTAGATCAAAAGGAGTTTTACAGACAAACCAGGCATTTCAGTGCAGATAAGTGTAGTGTAATGATGACTTTGATGAGTCTTTATCACACACGCCTCCATGTCAATGACTGCCAGAAATAACAAATGCAAGAGGAAGGCTCCGCTGACACTCACGTACATCATTAACAAAGAACAAGGAATTGGAAGCACAGGCATCCCCAATGCTGAGAACAAGCACGAGGAAGCTGTGTTAGAGGAAACTCTGGGGAGTCCCAAAGCAGGAAATGCACTCCACAAAATGGACAGCCCTTGAAACGCTCACATGCCACCCCAAACATTAAACACCTTTGCATTGAAGTCATGCACGCTCGAGGTATCGCTTGTTGAAGGATGGTGGCAGAGATTCATCACATTTAATGATGTCAGGATGAAGCTTAATATTTCACAGTTATGTGCAGTTGGACATCACCATACCCTATGAGCCCTGTACACCCTAAATAATTTTTGTTAACTCCTGCATTTTGCACATGGCATCTGGTAATCATTTCAAGCTGGCTCTGGTGGTTTCACTGGTGCCCCCTGTAAACTTACTGACCCACGTTGACTCAATAAGCTGACAAGAAAGATTCATGCACATGAACAGCACCAGTTAAATCATCAGCAGGTCACCTCTTCATAGAGGTGCAGGAACACTGTGCAGGGATCAAATTTAGAGAGAAGACTTACTTGAAAACAGCAACACCAAGGCAGGAAACATCTAAAACTATTAAAAAAAAAAAAGGTCGGGGTGGAGAGACACACACCATGACAGGACAAAGGGGACCAGATGCAGGAGGCACAGACTGCATGAAGCAAAGCTGAGTATAAGGGGAGAAGCCAGCCCTGGGGCTTACTGAGGCATGCCAGACAGTGCACCGAGCAGCATCAGTGACTTGGAAACTGCAACCTCTGTCCCAAGAAGGCAACCAGACCAGTGAATCACCAGATGAGCTCCAGACATCCTTTCAAGCTTAAATTATTCAATGAATAGACTGGAGAGGTCATACTTAGGCTGGAAGCTCCTAAGGGAGAGATTTGTTTTTTCCTCTTACGCCTCTGTTCAGCACCCAGTAACTCCCCACTCCTCCAGCAATCCAGCACACCAGATTTCTTGCACCATTTCCCACATTTCACATTTTATATTCACCATCTGAATATTTTACAGTCTCTCTCACTGCTGAATCACAAAGTCCCACCACCCAGGCTGGGCCAGTCTGAATCACAGTTTTTATTTGTCCACGTGAATACGGAAGAGGGGTCTGCTGAGGCACAGCCACTCCTGAGACTAAACACAGCACCAGGCACTGCCCTCCTCCTCCCTCTGCACCAGCACATCCTTCCTCAGAGTCACAGAATGGTAGGGATTGGAAGGGATCTCTGGAGATCATTGAGTCCAACCCCCCTGATGAAGCAGGTTCCCTAAGACAGGTCACACAGGGAGGCGTCCAGATGGGTCCTGAATATCTCCAGAGAAGGAGACTCCACCACCTCCCTGGGCAGCCTGTCCCAGGGCTCTGGCACGCTCACTGTGAAGAAGTTTTTCCACATATTGGTGTGGAACTTCTTGTGCTCCAACTTGAAGCCATCACCCCTTGTCCTGTCCCCACAGACCACTGAGAAGAGGCTGGCCATGTCCCCCTGTGTCCCACACTTCAGTTACTTATAAACATTAAGATCCCCATGCTTTAAAAATCCCCAAAAGACAGCACACACAGGTCCCTGGACAACAAAACATATGCCAAGTGACACTGAGGTGGTCTTAGCTCCCTGCTCCTTCAGAAACGGACACAGGATGCAGCAAG
The DNA here is from genome assembly GCA_022605575.1 of Laterallus jamaicensis coturniculus. Taxonomy (NCBI): domain Eukaryota; kingdom Metazoa; phylum Chordata; class Aves; order Gruiformes; family Rallidae; genus Laterallus; species Laterallus jamaicensis. The sequence goes on from JAKCOX010000014.1 coordinate 19,020,847, forward strand.
GGGCCCGCAGATTAAAGCCCATGTCTCTAGACAGTATAAACCCAGGGACATTTCTGCAGGCTGATCGCTATTTCCATTTGAAAAGAGGGACACTAGAAACCTCAGAATAAAGGCAGCAAGGTTCCCACAGGAGGGGATCCCAAAGCAGGGCATGAGCACGCTGTCCTGGGGCAGTCGTCCTTAATACACCCTCCTCTGCTGAAGAGGGAATCCTCATAGGCCTGTCCCGCTGGGGAGGAGGCAGCATTTCTGGAAGTCAAGATTAGAATTCAAGATCCTCTTGACAAAACTGAGAGATGGTTCAGTTAGCTGAGAGCCCAGGGATGTCCTCAACTGGGCTAGGAGCCACCACACAGACCAGCAAACACCAGGATGGGCAGGAACCCAGCAGAAAAAACATCTGAGGCGGTTCATGGGGGAAGAACAGACAGGGAAAAGTGATGATGCTGAGTGCTGTACATAAGACAGGAGAAAGCAGTTCTGCTTTGCATCGTTAAAGGGCAAAATATTAACTGAATACCAAATCCAGTCTATTGTGCCAGATGTTAAGAGAGATGCATGAGAAAGATGCAAGAAATCCAAAAGAAAGCTACAAGAACAGGGGCCAGTTCAGGAAACAAGCTATATCACTCATACTAGAATCCAGTTTGGCTAAAGTAAATCTGGTTTCAAGTCTATTGATTGCATTCACCCCATCCTTTGTACAGTTTGCCATCAAGATGCAATTTTAAACAAGGCTAAATAAATGCCTCTTTGTCCCAGATAAGCAACACATGCTTTTTCCTCCTCTAAACAACTCATCCCTAACAGCATTGGTTTTAATAGCCATTAGGGAGAAGAAGAAATAAATTATAAAGAGACATTAATATTTCAAGTCTCCTGTGTTGAGCCAAAAGATGGGTCTCATGGTATAAGGAATGGAGAATCCTGAGGCAAGCAACTCCAAAGTATCACTTCTGAGATCAGATTCCCCAGCCAGACAAAAAATATTCAGTATCTATTTGCAAGCCAGCCTATGAGCCAGTCATCCATGAGTAGAGATTACCTATGAGAAGTACTTCAGGTATTTAACGTAAGACACACGATGCAAAAGCAAAGGACAGTTTAAGTGAAAAAGTTAATTCCAGATGCATCTTTAGCTTTCTCTCCTCTCTGGAAAAAGCACAGTGAGGAGCAGGATGGAGCACACGTACTTCCACCTCCCAGGAACTGCCAACACAATGCTTAATAGTTGTATTTGCTGACTGGTCTGCAGTAGTGAGTGCCTCTTGGGACTAAGATGCTCATCTATCAGCCCAACTGTTGCCAGGCAGCCCCCAGGGACCACATCATTCAGTGCAAGGAAGTCACTAGAGCATCCTGGCTGCCCTCCTGGATATCGCTCCTCTTGCAAAACAAGGCAGAAATGTCAAGATGTAAAAATCCACCTCAATGCAGCCAACACCTTGGAGTCTCAGAAATAAAAGCTTGTTATTAGAAAGCTGATGTGTGAGCCATGACAACGCAGTGTTTGTACTGGCTTTATACACTGAAGGTTGCTGTCTGGGATTTTTTTTTCCTTATAGAAAAAATATTTGGAGATAAATTCTACATTGCTTCTCACTGCTTATAGCAAGGTAGATCAATTCTTCATAGCTCATCCACACTGTTGGGTGATCTGAGCCAAAGAACCAGTCTGGTCCTTGTGCTCACCAGAGCAGACTGGCTTCTGCACAAACCCCAAGTGCCCCTCTGGTCTCCACCTCCAGGAACATTCTGATCCACTTCAGCCCAAGGGCTGGGCACACAGACCTGGGGCATGAACAGGGGCACCACCAGCCTTCCCCAAAAGCAATAAAGGGAGGGATTAAAAAAAGCATCAAACCAACAGTGTAGGAGCACCCACCAGCTGCATTTCATGGGATGGGAACCCACAGAAAGCCATCAGCAAGCATATACAATGAGCACCAAAAGGACCATCCAAAAGCCCAAAGGCAACTACTGCATTAAGGCTCCCATTACCAAAGGTTACATGATTTTGTACATTGCAACAATCTTCCTCCCCTCACAGCCACGAGGAGGGGGCCAGGCATGCCCTGCCGCTTCGGCCTTGCTTTCTGGTGGAAAATGTTATGTGAAAGTCTGGGGTGGTTTTCAGTGCAATGCCAGTAGTTGTCTAAAGTAATTGTTGCCTGTCATACGTATTTTACCTTAACAGCAGTAGACTAGCATTTACTAGAGACATAGATTGGATATTAAGAAGAAATGCTTCACTACGAGGGGGGTGAGGCCCTGGCGCAGGTTGCCCAGGGAAGCGGTGTCTGCCTGCTCCCTGGAGGTGTTCAAGGCCAGGTTGGATGGGGCCTTGAGCAGTCTGGTCTGGTGAGAGGTGTCCCAGCCCATGCCAGGGGCTTGGAATTTTATGATCTTTGAGGTCCCTTCCAGCCCAAACCAGTCTGTGATTCTATGATTTGTCCCTGGAAATACACAAGTACAGGGTATGGTAAAGTGGTACCTGTTACCTGAGCTAGCGTGTGTTCTCACTTACTAACATTAACATCTTGCTTACAAGTCATTTGTCTTCCTTCCTGCCCAGCTACACTGGGAAAAAAAAAACTAGAAAAAATGACCTCATGTTATGCTAATTTAATCAATATTTCATGCAAGGCAGATACAAGTTTAGATGGTCTGTCCATATGCAAATTTGAAATATAAAGCAAAGTTCCCTTTAGCACACAGTCTGGCATCAGCAAGCTCCTTCACAGGAAGGGAATTTTCAGTAAATTGCACATTTAATTTCCATGTTATGGGAAGTGGTTTCCCTTAGTTCTTCCAACAGTCAGCTCTTGCTATTAATGACCACAAGCAATGCACTGACCCTTATAACGTCTGATTTCACAGCAAATATTTTAATTTCTGAAGGTGAAGTGTGAGATGTACTCTCCTATAACACTTATCTTTATGGCTCTCTTAATTCTTTAGAATTTATAGTCTCCACTAAAAGCACACAGAACATAATTGAAATAGATTTTCTAAGATATATCTGGATTATTTTAACCTACCTTTCCTTGTTAGCAATTCATATTATCTTATTCTAACATAGGAAAAAAGTATCTTCACACTAAGAGCTTCACCAGCAGCTTTTAAAACTTAAAAAAATAAAATTAATGGTACTTTAAAAAAAATATTGCTTCTGACAGCAGAGATTTTCAGAAACTAGGGTTTGAGTGAGGGCTTTACAGCCCCAATGTTTTCCCATTTCATCCAAATGGATCAGTCTCAAAGGCATTAACGTCTCCCTGAAAATGTGCTTCAAAACAAAATGTGCTGGTTTAGAAGATCCTAGAAAGGTATGAATGTGACATTGTAATGAGAGTCTTCAGCATGTGGTGAACAACCGTGGTCCAAGTCAACCCTGAGGGTAGGAAAACAGCATTTTTCCAAGAATCTTTCCAATTTACAGGAGCCCCGCTGTGTACTGGGAGAGACACCACCGAGTTTGAGAGACACCACCAAGTTTGAGAGACACCACCAAGTTTGAGAGCCAAAGTGGGCAAATGCAGAAACAATGGAGACTGATTTAAGCTTGGTAAAAGGGGGACCTGAAAGCCCCTCCAGATCCCTCCACCTTATTACACATCATCTGTTAACCAGGGAGACACAGCATCATCAAGACTGGCTTTGCAGCCCACTGAACTTGTGCTTTTTGTTGTCATTTTATGGCTTCTTTTCCCCTCCAGAAAAAAAAATGTTGAGACAAAAAGAACAGTTTGAAGAATTAATGTTTTTCCCAGTGTTATCGCTGCAGCAATAGGCACATATGGGAACTCGATGAGAGCTCAGTTCTGATTTATGTTTGATATTTCATTTAATTGAATTTTGCCAGAAAACTGTTTTCATTATTGAGAAATGGACCTCCCATCATACAAAAAGGGGGGAGGAAATCAAATGCTTAAACTCTGCCTCATTTAGCAGTGACACTTCTGGAATGAACAATAGCTTCCTACATAAATTTGCTTGTTTGGCTGCCACAGATATGAATTGTCAGGGTGTTTTAAAACAAAAGAAATGACACGTCAAAGCAAATCTATAGTTTAGCTAATCAAAATGCCATGTTTTCAATATTCAGGTTGTTTTACACCAAAAGAAGGCATTTATCAGAAGGCATATAAATTGACAGGAAATCTAAGATGGAAGTGGAACACAGACAAAATAAGGAATTTTAAGTACAGACAAGAAATTTATTTCCCTTTGTGCTTTATCAACCACCACCACCACTTTCCCCTCAGAAAAGAAGAGGCCAGAAACCAAAAACGACACATCAAAGAGCATATCCTCTGCCTCTTAAGCAGTGAAAATATTAAAGCCACCCAAAACACTTCAGCTAACAAAGCTGGCTCAGCGTTTTGCACTGCTCTGAACAACAGAGTTGATCATGACACTCTGAACAGCCCTTGCTAAACTGGCCAAGCTTTTCCCAGTCTTTCCACAAAGTTTGCTCCAGGTACAGAGAGCTCTGGCAGCTGAAAGCCAGAGGTATCACTGGTAAGGAACAGAAGCATTGGGTGCATTTGCAAAGGTTTAACTAAACCTTCTGCAGGCAGTCTGGGAAGAGGCATGCCAGGGTGTGCATTTGGTGTCTCTAACATACAGATGAGTTCTTTACCTATGAGCAGATGAAGGTACATGGGTAGCAGAAGCTTACTTAATGTCAAAAATCAATATTTGGCACAAAATGCTCATTCTGTGAGCCCTATGCAGAACTCCTGCTGTGTGCAGCCAGCCCTTTGCACTCCCTTCATCCAGCCCTGCTTCTCCTCCCCTAGCCCCCAGACCCCCCCCCTGCTCCTGCCAGCCTGTGCTGAAGTTACAGTCAAATTTGTCAAAGTGAAAAACCTTATTAGGCAGGCACGGCAGCTCCCTGGGCTTAACTGCTCACAACACAATGCCCAGCTCTGGAAGCTTAACGTTATCTCTTAAAAGTTAAGCCCTGTTTATTTATCATCTATTGCCAGAAGAGTTACAAGGATGCAAAGAAAAGGCTCCAAAGGGAGGTTTTACAACAGTCCATCTGTCTCCTGCTTCTCTGTGCTTGGGGGGGGGGATGTTAAGTCCACTGTCCGAGTTTCACCTTTGCAACACAAACACGTTTCAGAGTGTATCAAACCCCACTAAGTCCACTGAAGACATCTCTCCAGTTGTGAATCTCAGCACTGCCTACAAACCTGATAAACTTCCTGGAAAAGCACTGGCTCTCTTCTAGTCTGCCACAGCATGGAAAGCCACTACATCCCAGAGGCACAAAGGAGTCACAGAAGGTCATACCCAGACTTCTGAAGAATTTGGAGAGTCCATTAACAAGCTGGGAACGTAACAGATTAACTGGAGTGCAAGGAAGCACAGCTGGGGTCCATCTCCACAGAAGAAGGAGCAGTACTAACTAGACATAGCATTGCTTATCTTAAGGAAAGCCTACTATGTCACCAGCTATTATGATTATCACAACTATCTGCCACTTTTAGCCTATCTTTCAACAGGTCCTCCCAAAAAAAAACCAACCAAAAATCTTTCCCCTCCCAGGCTCCTGGGCTGGCTCTGTCCCATGTGGAAAGCATAGAGATAACCCATTTCACCAAACTCCCTGCATAAGACAGGTTTGTGCACACCCAGGACTTCTGCTCACACCAGGCATTGCCCCAATTCTTGTAGGAGGGGGCTCACACAGACCAGAGACCCCAGGGCAGGGACCAGATGTGCTTCTTCTGCAAGACTGGCTGCAGAACAAAGCAGCTTCTGAAGAGACAATTCTTGTCAGGCTAAAAGTTTCAGGGGTTTTCTATGGGAGACTTGTGCTTTAGGGTCACCACGTTCTCAATTCAGCTACAGTAATTTACTATAGCCTAAGCTCACAGACAGCAAAGTGACTTAATCACCAGCAACATCTTGCTGAATCTACAGAAGAGCACACTCTAGGATCAACATGCCCATCCCCATGCCAAGCACTAGCAGCGGGTCTGCAGGTTGCTACTGAAGTCCTGGGAGACAGAACACCTGCTGCCTTTATTAAGGGGCTGGGTCAGTAAGCGCTTAAGCTCAAGACTTCAACAACACCACCTAAAACCCCATAGATATTGCTACATTTAGTGCTGATAGGCTGTGATGTCAATTGGATTTGAAAATTAATGGCACTAAGCAGCTATGTGTACGAGTATCTCATTTCTCCAATTCCCCAAGAAGCTGTCTTCCAGCGATCTGACAAACCCACCAATTCCCAGTGACTAAACAGGTTTTGATCCCTTCAAGTGACAGCTAAAAAGCAGTGTCTAATACTTTGGGGCTTTACTTTGGATATAGCTGCAAGAAAAGCCATTCATAAAATCCTTAACTGCAACTATGAAGCAAAAAAACCTTTTAAACATTTCCTCTTACCAATTTGAATAACCCACATTTCTGGGAGAAAGCCATCTCTCCAGCCTCTCCAAGCTGACAGAGTGCCTGCTTTTGTCTTCTGTACTTTAAAGAAAGGCACAGGACAGAGAAAAGATCTGTTCACTACATGATGCAAGCTCTCCTGCCTACACCACCCAGTTTTCCACCATCTAAACCAGACACTCCTGCCTGCAGCAGCTTCCCTTCAAACAATGCTACGAGCACTGAACTGGTGGGGATGCAAAACAGTTCTTAAGTCTTAATGTAAAATCACAGAATGTCAGGGGTTGGAAGGGACCTCAAAAGACCATCTATAGTCCACCCCCCCTGACAGAGCAGGATCACCCAGACTAAATCACACAGGAACACATCCAGGCAGGTTTGAGAAGGAGACTCCACAGGCTCTCTGGGCAGCCTGTCCCAGGGCTCTGTCACTCTCACAGGGAAAAAGTTCCTCCTTATATTGTCATGGAACTTCCTACACTCCAGCTTGCACCCATTGCCCCTTATCCCATCATTGGACATCACTGAAAATAACCTGACACTCACCCTTTAAGTATTTATAGACATTCATGAGGTCAAACACCTCCCAGTACATATTACAACGTCTCATCATCGGCTCCAGACACATGGCAAGGGCAACTCTGCCACATGCCTTTCACTGGGGTTCTTGATCCCCTGCTTTAACTAACTAAAGGTTCTCTATTACTGAGAACTATACTTTTTTTTTTCTCTCCACATTTTGGACCTGTCTCCTTAGAAGTAACAAAGACACTGTTGAAAGCCACTATAGAGCACCACAGTAGAGCCTTGACATCACGCTTCCTAGACTAGGGTCCAGATGAAAGAGGTCTGTCTCCTAAAACATCGAAGCAGTGCTACGTTGGGAAACATTATTAGACTATTTGATTCTTTATTAGCAGAGCCATTGAGATTTATAGCCTACAGAAAAGGGTTGTTCAATCAACAAGGAGCAACTGAAGTGAAAAAGCATTAATGTTACCACTGAGGCAATTATTGTAACACGATCACAATTCCTATGCATCTTTAATTTTTGCCAACACAACGGATTCTCTACTACCCAGGTCCCTGTTTCATTAAGATAATATGATTTGTAATAATAATATGAGGTGGGTGAAACATAACCCAGTCTCCTAATACTTGAACGTTGCAATCCCCTCAGGGGATATCAGTACACAGAATAGGGCTTCCGGCAAAGTGCTTGTAATCTCAGAAGCCAGTGCACCTATTAAACACTTAGCAGGGCTCCAGCAGAAAGACAATACCAGAGACAACAGTCTCAAGCAAGATAAAAATCTCAGTCCTGCTCTCAGGAGCAGAATGCTGGTTTAGTTCCATTTAACATCTTATCTACTTGGAAAGCCAAACAGGCAAGAAAATGTCATTGACCTCTGAGGAGCAGAGCAGCGATACTCCAATCCCACACAGCTCCAGCAGTGCTGTGTTGGGCAGGTGACCAGTTTATCATGAGGAAATAGATTCCCTGGGACCAGTTCTCCTGCCATGTGCCTCTAGACCCAAAGGGATGGGTATGACTTGATCCAAGAAAGCAAACTAAACTATTTATCCAAAGTTTTGTGAGACTTTGCTGTTTCACCTCCTTCCTAGCAAATGGAAGGGGAAGAGGTGAGTTGTCAGGGAAGACAGCAGGCCTGCTAGCAGCCTAGCTCTCTTCACCCAAGACATAGGCCCTGACAATATTCTCCTATTCCCATGAGAAAAGTTACTCACGCAGAGAGGATCCTAAAAATCACATTCTCAAAAACACAGAGGCCTTGCTGATAGGGGTACAGGCTGCCCTAAACCAAGAAGCAGTTATGGGAAGGTATTTGGGAGTAACAGAACATGTCAGGAACCAACCATAACAAGATGGTCAAACAGCAGGTGTGTGGATGCTTTTAGGCATTAAAGGTAAACTAAGGATGTTTAGCTATAAGATAGGTTTATCAGAACTCGTTATAGTTACTAACCAATCAATATGGTGTGAACAGTGTGTGTAACCAATTAGCAGTTTTTTAGCTTGCCATGTTTGCAGTAAGAAAGGTATAGAATCTGTGTGATTTCACCTAATAAAATGTCTCCCTGGCTTCATGGCTTCACCTAAAATTCATATATTGAATTGCATGTTGCTCCCTGCTGGATGCCACAGTGAGTGAGCACCATTAACATTCTAATTAAAACGCAAACATGGGAAGATTACTACAGTGTGACCACATCTTCTGTGGTCCTCAGGTAAGCTTTCATTGGGATATGAAGAGAGGTAACTAATGTCCTGATCTGATCTTTCAGTAAAATAAGTAGAGTCCTACCACAGCACAGAGTTTTTGACAAACTTCAACACTTATGAGGTTCTTCACTTCTTTCACTGGGTTGCAGAAGGGATGCAATCTTGTCAAGAAGAGATAGACACCAGTCACAGCAGAGATGCTTGTGCAGAAGCGTCACAGTGGCTGGTACAAGTCACTCAGTAAGCCTGAACTTCAGAGCAATGTAAGAGAAATGAAAAGAGACTCCCATTCAGAGTTCTGAATGAAGATACTCAGAGAGGAGAAAAAGTACCCTCATAGCACAGCTTTCTCATTATGCTTAGGACTTTAAAGTGAACCTAGCAGTCTTCTCACATCACAGAAGCAGCAGCTTTGCTGATCCCCATGCATGCCAGCAGATCCTCTGCTGCAGCAGCTCTACCAAGCACATCTCTATCCTGTGTCTCTTTGGATCTCCTCTTGGACAGAGTTTTGCCACACGCAACCCTCTAACATTCTGCTGTTCTCGTACAAAGCCACATGCTCGCCTTCAAACCCACACCAGTGTCCTGGGACCTGTTCTGACTCTCAAAAGAAACAACAGTCGAAGGGACAACATTTCTGTGGAACCCTCTGACTGGGGAGGTAACTTATCACCTCCTCCTGCTTCCAGAAGGTATAATACAGTGAAACAAGAAGGGAAAGCAAGATACATGCACAAAGCTCAGTCCTTCCCATGGAAACCCTCCATCAGATGCCCTGAGGAAAATCCCACCTCTGTTTGCAAACCAGGTACCCAAGTGAGGGCATCTCCACAGACCTCCTCATCATGTTCACTGGAAGACAACAGCTTGGCTTTTTGAAAAGTGGAGTCTATGACATTTGGGTTTCAGCAAAAACAGATGTTTTCAGCTAACAGGCATTTTTCTGTCCAGCTCTCAAATTGATTTTTTTCCCTGGATTCTCTACACAGTGCCACTGTTGCTGTGTTATACACTGAAAATATTTACAAAGGTATCAGAATTAACTCTGGGCAGGACTTCAGCAAGCCAAGGAGGAAGGCCAAAGGAAAGTGATTCTACATGTGGAAAAGAAGCTGTCTTCTTTCTTTCACTGCAGTCAAAGAACCACAGCAACTAGAGGACCAGCTCTGAAGTCAAATAAGATGAATGGCAACTACAGCAAGGGCCATAAAAACACTAATAAAAAGTAAGTTGCCATAAGGGAAATACCCAGCTCAACACCTCTCCAGCAAGGTAAGCATAATAAACTCACTCTTCACGTGGACACCAGTTTATTTTTTCAGGTGTAACCTAAATACAAAACCAGGGAGAGGTGCAGGAGAAGCAGCATCCAAATTAAATTCCATCTGCTATGTAAATTATCTTGCTTGTTGATGGAGTTCGCTGCACAATGTGCATCAACATAGCTTCATTGTTTAAGGTCAGATTAACAGCTAAGGCCAGTGTTCCCCCTTCCCTGGGGGCTGCAGGAGTTTCTCCACAAACCTCTTTCTCAGGCCCTCAGAGGAGTGATTCCCCCTGCTCCTGTCTTGGCACCTGTCAGAGTCCATGGTTTATTCTACTTTGCAGCAATGTAAAGAAGTTTTAAATATTCTGGAATTAAAACAAACACAAAAACATGAAAGTGCTTATAAAACATTTCCTTCCCCTCATCCAGCAAGTGAGCAGCTTTACAAGCCAGCTATGGATACAAAACAACTGCTTACCTCACTCTACAGGAAAGCAGAAGAGCACTACATTAAAGAGACTCAAGACACAGAATACTCTGCAAAATAGCTTTCTCTATAACATGGCAGTCAGAAGTGCATGTTCATCACAGACTTGTTAGGGAAAGATGCCCAATAAGCATTCAAATCAGCACCCCGAGCTGGGAGCTGCCAAGCAAATGCCCAAAGACCACCCCAAAGCTTTCACCCCTGCAGAGCAGCGACCAGCATCTCCCTACAGCTCCTCTGAGCATCTGTGACTGTGCACTTGTGTCAACACAAAGCAGGATCCCATGCAATGCACCCTTAATGGCAAAGGAAAGATAATCCTTGCAGTTCATGTTTATCCAGGCCAGCACAGTTACAACTCTCAAAGGAAGACCCTGGCTTGAAATGGTGAAGTGTCAACAGCTGTGGAGTGTGGGTGGCAAATGCTTCACTCCATTTGGATGTAACCCTAACCAAAATGGGAAGAGTGTAACAAAAGAGCTGCCCCATGCACCCAGGGACACTGCTGCAGTCTCTCTCAAAGAAGGAAATGAAAGGAAAAGAAAGCATCAGTGCCTGACCTTACAGCTACCAATTACATCTGCCCAAGATTCTCCTTATGATGCAACAGCAGATGGCATTTCTCTCCCTTAAGGGAAAGATGGGTGCTTTGGGGAACGACACACAAAAATACCACATGAAGAAGGGCAAACCTAGCCTTGTGAGAGACAGGGAGCTGCCTTTCAAGGCAAAATTTTCAAGTTTGAATAATGTAGCACTCTGCTGTACAAAGAAACCTCAGAGCTGCCTCCTCTTCATTACACTGGGATACTCACTACTCATACGGATGGCCTGCAGCACAACCATCCCCGTGTAAGTCTGGGTGATGCCCCAGGGCAGCTGCAAATACACATAAAGTGTTCTGATACAGTAAAACACCAACAGTAGCAGATGGACAGCTGACATCTACCACGCTGCTCTGGAAGAGACAGCTCCCAGCTACAGCTCCTACCATGGCAGTACCTACACTGGGTCTCCCCCTTCAGCTGGCACAAGGGGACACCCCAGACCAACCTTGTCTTCATCCCTGCCTAAGCACCAGCTCCACAGCACCTCTCCCCCAGTGCCGAGGCTCCCCAGCAGCCCATTCTGGAGACCCCCGTCCTTGCTTTGCAGTGTTTTGTGCTTTCCAACCTGCTGCTAGGAAGAGGTTTTTGGCAAGCTCAGCCCTACATCTCTGCCACTTGTTTGACTCCCCCCAAAAATGCAGTTAGCCATGTGCTGCTCCAAGATAAACCCCCTCTGTCAAGGGTCTTGGACCAGCCCTCACACAGCTGGATGCTCCTATGACAGGGCTGCCAGAAGCAGCTGCAAGATCCCCAATGTTCACATCTTTGGCCAGCTACTCTGTTACACACAGCCAGTTTTGCAGCCCCACATAGAGCAACACAGGGCAGTTCGGGTGCACTGACCTCCCCATGTTTCCAGCCCCCTCCTAGTACTAACCAGCTCCTGCTCACTGAGCTGGTCCCTCAATCTGATTGAATCCTCCACCAGCACCACACTTCCCAACACCCCTCAATCTGCTACACACCGCCTTGCTTGTTAAATTGCTATTAAGCAATTAAAACAAGACTCTTCCCTACTCCCCAGACACCACATCAGAGACGCATTAAACTGCTTTCTAAAATTTTAATTATTTAGCTATTGCAATCATATTACACAACCCTTATCGTAACTGTTCATTAACCCCTGGTTTTAAATAATTAGCAGGCCTCTGCAACAGTAGTAAGGTCACATTTGAGCTTGTGGAGTTTGTTAAACAGCACTAAGGGGGATACAGTGCCACCCTATAACTGCATATGGTGTCAGAAGAAGGGACAGTGGGGTACAAGGTGCTTTGCTGTTGGAGATGTGCAGAAGGACTGCACAGCTGGCAGCAGAGCAGTCAGCACAACTGCAGAAAGACTTCTAGCCCACTGCCAAAGGGCAGCCAGAGAGTACCTTAAGTGGTGGTCAGAAGCCAAGGAGGTGCCTCCTCACTGCTTGCAGCACCACACCAGCCATGTGCTGCACAAAGCTGCAGGCCACATCCTCAGCTGGAGAAGCGAGGGCACTTCCTACAAAACCAGTGACTGACAGCACACCTCCATCTGCCAGACAGCAAACACTTCAGCCCTGGGGCTGAAGGAACAGAGCTTTTGCTATGAAAACACTCAAGCAGGACACAAAGCACAGGGTGCAAGCTACCTACAAAACGATCTGGTTAAGAGCAAGGCCAGTGGTGCTCAAGAAACCATACTCTTCCAATATTTGCAGCTATAGTGATTAACTACATCTCAGTTGATCTAGTCCAGGGCCCCTTCATGCAGAGGACCTTCCAGCAGAACTATTGCCATCAGCAAAGCAGCTAGAGGCATTCAGTTGTACCATACGTGCCGTTAATACATATGGTGTTGGCCAGCAACTACTACAGACTATATCCCACTACAGCCAGTGAACAGCTGTCATCTCCTCAACGCAAGAGAGACCACGATAACATTACAGCAGACAGATAAAGCAAAGCCTACAGCCCGACTCACATAGCAGCAAGCCCTGAAAAAATAAGTCAGATGGCTGAAAACAGACAAGTCCAACTCTTCCCCTTCACCTCTTACTACCAGGCAAGAGACTTGTCAAATACAGAATCACAGAGTTGTAGGGGTTGGAAGGGACCTCGAGAAATCATCGGGTCCAACCCCCCTGCCAAAGCAGCTCCCCAGCTCATACTGCACAGATAGGAATCCAGATGGGTCTTGAATCTCTCCAGAGAAGGAGACTCCACCACCTCCCTGGGCAGCCTGTCCCAGGGCTCTGGCACCCTCACTGGGGAAAAGTTCCTCCCCATGTTGGTGTGGAACTTCCTGTGCTCCAATTTGCAGCCATTGCCCCTTGTCCTGTCTCCACAGACCACAGAAAAGGGGCTGGCCAATTCCCCCTGCACCCCATGCTTAAGATAATTGTAAACACCAATTAGGTCTCCCCTTAATCTTCTTTTCTCCAGGCTGAACAGTCCCAGCTTACTCAGCCTCTCCTCATAGGGGAGATGCTCCAGGCCCTTCATCATCTTCATAGCCCTTCTCTGCACTCTCTCCAGGAGATCCCTGTCCTTTTTATACCAGGGAGCCCAGAACTGGGCACAATACTCCAGGTGGGGCCTGACCAGGGCAGAGTAGAGGGGGAGGATCACCTCCTTTAACCTACTGGTTACACTCCTCCAGATGCACCCTAGGATCCCATTGGCTGTCTTAGCCACCAGGGCACACTGCTGACTCAAATGCATGTGCTGTAAGGTCCTGGGCAGGAAGCCATTCCCACACAGCATCTTCTGCATGTTTTAGGCTACTCACACCACAAAATATGTGGAGATGGACACTTCTACACAGGGTTGTGCTACAGTAAAGCAGAACTCAGCCCAGCGGAACAGCCACCGCTATGCTACAGGGGTTTAGAAGCCTATTAAAATCCCAACATAACACATTGCAAGACAGTACCATAATGCAAAATATGATTATGTAGTAAGGACAAGGCAACTGCATTTTGAAGCAGCAGCTGCAACTTCACCTAAAATGTCATTGATAGTAGGAAAACAAACCAACCAAGGACACTTCATTTAACTCCATTAAATATTCCGAAGTATCTGGGTGACACCACTGTACTAAGTAGCAGACTAGTCTCTTCTCATATAATTCATTTAATAGGCAGCTGAAAACATTTGAAAGACAAAAGGGAGTTTTTATATTCTGATCATTTACATTTTATCTATATTAATGATCAAAAGCATCATAAGCAGTGAAGGAACTGTTGTCAGATATCATTTTAATGACATGCAGCCTTTTAAGTGTATCCAGCATTCCTCATATCATTAGAAGCAGGCAAAAATTTAATAGAATACTAATGGCCAAGAAAACTCAGAGTATGCTAACTATGCTGCTTTTCCATTCACATTATCAGCTCATGTTCTACCTCCATTTCTTCTTGAAGACCGTTTGAAGCAGTAAAATAGAAATTTGAGTATGTTGGGTGACTACTTAATTTTCTCCTGTGCTCCACTACACCTGAAGTGTTACCAGAAACTGGGGCAAAGCTCCTTATTTCTATGCCTCAGGTTCTTCCTTTCCACCTTTGTGCGCTGTGATGCTGAGACAACAGCTCTTCACATCTTCTCTGCATCCCCTTTTTGTCCATACTCAGTGGCTGCCACCTGCTTTACACTTGGATTGCAAACCCCTAAGAGAAGTAGTATCAGACACAACAGCATCACTGTCCCTTACAGGGGCTGGGTACAAATAGTTGAGTATGTATAAGCCATTTATAAGCATATTTCTGACATCATCACTGTCATTCAGGCATTGCCATTAATCCTAGATTCCAGCAAGGACCTACATCTCCATTCCTTATTCCTGAAATAAGGCTCATGGATCATCCCTTCTTTTCAAAGGCCAGAAAAAGCTGACATGAGAAGGTCAGACAGGATCAACAGGACAGCCCTTTGGCATTTTACCTCCCCCTGTACTTTTTACTAAACTAGATCTCTGAAACCTTTGAAGAACACACACATGTGGCAAACCTGGCTGGTTTTCCTTCACATGCTCCCCCAAGCAGCATGTGCTTTGCTGTACCAGGGGTAGCTGTGTATTGAGAGGAGCAGGGGAACAGAGAGCACCACCAAATTGCAGAGAAATTCATAGTCCATTAACCATAATTAAAGAAAAGGCTAATTTATGAAGCAGATAAACTTGGGTGTATAAATTATCTCCGTGTAAGTGCACAGAAGGTAATGCTTTCTGAAGAGTTTATATCTTTCCCTGATAATCAGCACTTCATTAGACCTTTTTACCTTAATGCAGATTTACTCTCTTTAATGTTACTGCTGTCCTTCCCCAGCTTATCCTTGTCCCTCAACATCAGTGGCTTTGTCCTCTGACAAAAGCCCACTGCAAAGGGGAAAGTGCCAACATAATTAATTTTTCAGTAAAAGCCAAGTTGTTGTTTTCTCCAAAACATTTTACACTTCAGAAAACGTCAGAAGTGTCAGAATCCATAAGCAGAAACAAAATCAGAGATCTGCTTCCCTATTAATGCTGCATGACCTCCTCAACCATCTCGCTCCGGGAGAGGGAGACAGGGCACTCCACAAAGAGCAGAGCAGCCACAGCCAAGGAAAGGGGGGTGCCAGGGAGATAAACGAAGTATTAGGCACTGGCAGGTTAGAGAAGCAAAGAAATAAAATCTAGGGAGCACAGAACCAAGTGCCTCTGACTTGGGAGTGGGGGAAAAAAAGCTGGATGCTCTTTTGGAGAATCACAGAGTTGTAGGGGTTGGAAGGGACCTCCAGAGATCATGGGGTCCAACCCTCCTGCCAAAGCAGCTCCACAGCTCATACTGCACAGATAGGCATCCAGATGGGTCTTGAATCTCTCCAGAGAAGGAGACTCCACCACCTCCCTGGGCAGCCTGTCCCAGGGCTCTGGCACCCTCACTGGGAAAAAGTTCCTCCCCATGTTGGTGTGGAACTTCCTGTGCTCCAACTTGCAGCCATTGCCCCTTGTCCTGTCTCCACTGACCACAGAAAAGGGGCTGGCTGATTCCCCCTGCACCCCATGCTTAAGATAATTGTAAACACCAATAAGGTCTCCCCTTAATCTTCTTTTCTCTAGACTGAAGCGTCCCAACTTACTCAGCCTTTCCTCATAGGCTAGATGTTCCAGGCCCTTCATCATCTTCGTAGCCCTTCTCTGGACTCTCTCCAGGAGATCCCTGTCCTTTTTATCCCAGGGAGCCCAGAACTAGACACAATACTCCAGGTGGGGCCTGACTAGGGCAGAGTAGAGGGGGAGGATCACCTCCTGTGAACTGCTGACCACACTCCTCCTGATGCACCCCAGGATCCCATTGTCTCTCTCAGCCCCCAGGGCACACTGCTGGCTCATAGCCAACCTGTCATCTACCAGGACCCCCAGGTCCTTCTCCACACAGCTCTTCTTCAGCAGGTCACCCCCAGCCTGTACTGATACATGGGGTTGTTCCACCCCAGGTGCCAGACTTTACACTTGCTTTTGTTGAATCTCATCTGGTCTCTCCCTGCCCAGCTCTCCAGCCTGGCCAGGTCTCTGGATGGCAGCGCAGTGTCCTGCGTGTCAGCCACCCCTCCCAGCTTTGGATCATCAGCATGACTAGAATTGTTATGTTCATTTATCACACAGGCTGGTTATGGGAGGAGTAAAACATCAACACAGACACCTGAGGAGGTCTGCATGGCCACAGCAGGTATCACTCATGGTGTTAGGTGGTGACACACTCCTGACGTCATATAGACAGACTAAAAAGCCCTCTCACATTCTGCAGGTAAACTTGCTTTAAGCACAGCTTTTGAGTGCCTTCCAAATCTCCAAATGAATGCTCACACCTCAGAAGAGCACAAGAGCTTTGTGCAACAGACCTTTAGATTAAATATTATAACTGCTGATGGGCAGAGCTGGTAGCCCTGTGTATTGCAGTTGCCTAATGCTTCTGATCTTTAGACCCTGTTCCTACTTACCTATAATTTTGCCAAGCTCTAACCATCTGGCCTGCAACTTCTCATGCCTTTTGTCTGCCTCAGGCAGATTTTAATTTCAGCCAAAATGGTTCCACTGCTTCTGAGAACAAGGCAGAGAAGGATTTATCTTTCTCCTTTTTTTTTGCCTACAGTGAAAAAATCCTGCTGACCTTTTCTTTAATTAGCTGAAACATTTCCCAAGCTTTGAAACAGAACTCAACTTTTGACAGGATTTCGTGAAAGTCTCTATGAACATGAGGGTTTTGGTTGCAGTTTGGGGGTGTGGTTGAGTTGGGGTTTTTTTTTGCTGTATCTGCAAAAATGTACCATTTCACATGTGCTTTGAGAGGAGCAAGACAGAAGAAGAGCTGGATGTTTTCTGTTTTCAACTTGAATTTTCCTGCTTTTTGAAAAAGAGCACAGGTTTTGGTGCATTATTGCTCCTTTAAAGGCAAAGTCAAAATACTTGGAAGTTGGATGTTGCTCCTCCAGCTCCTTGCCAGATTCCAAAGCCAAAGGCATGGAGTGTACAAAGGCAGCATTGACCCAAGAGCCCATACCCAAACCCAAGACCCCATACCCAAACCCAAGACCTACATCTTGAGCACATATTGCCACACTGCCTTGAACACAGACAAGGAAGGTCTTAATTAGGCTCCTTCTGAATTTTAGCTTTTCAATCCATGGATTAAACGTACCAGTACTCAGTGTTGAATATCAAGCAGCATAAAAATATTCACATGCAATTGAAAAATTTTAAGAATTCCCTCCTTAAGTGTTATTTGAAAGCATTAAGAAGCAGGCATCAAAGGAGGAGAAAGAAAATGACTCATTAAGGGATATTTATTCAGTGCTCTCACACAAGGGAAGAAGCTGGTGGAAAAATACACCTGATGTTGTAATTAAAGGTTGTATTCTTGGATACAAGAAACCAAACTGAGATTGCAGAGATTGCCTGGTTTGTTCATAACCTTCATAAACTTCTCACCCTCAAATAACGTTCTTCTGATGTCGTTTCCTGAACGCGATTTCACCATCTAGCTGTTGGTGAGAGACAAATCCAGGAGAATCAATGTGCATCTGAAGAGGTTACTTTGCCCCAGCTCTGTAGCTTCAAGACATATTTCAGGATCAAATATTTACTTACCAGTGAGTCTAATTATTTTTCATGCCTGTGTCACAGCGAAGCATCCCGAGCCAGAGAAATAAATGGTTTTCAACCTCTCCCCAGTTCAAAGACTGCCTTCTCATTTGATGTGAAGCATTTGCTTTTAACACTACTAATGCAGTGCACTTTACAGCACATCTTCAAGGTAAAAATCTAAGCAACCTAGTAAGAAAAAAAATAGCATTATACTGCCCATTAGTTCGAGAAGTAGATTCTGAACCACATCCCTTAGAAAATGAACCATTTCCCCAAATGTCAAATGCACTGCTTATTCTTTGCTGGTAGCAAAATGTGGCTTACAGGGTTACTAATATCATTTCCAGGCTGTTATCTAAACAAACAGCCTAGGAACAAAGCAAGAGAGGGGGAAAAAAACAGCTTATCACCTCCAGCTTTAAAGCTGCTGCAAATTCCAACATTCAAGTGCCACCTCTCAGCAAACACGGGTGAGAAGAGCTACTCCACATGGAAACACACCTTTAACCTTTCTTTGGGAATCACACAGCTCATTCCCAAGGACAAATGAAGACTACATTAGTGTGAGGGCTCTTCAAGGCAGACCCTTCCCTGCTTTTAAAGGCTATCCATTTAAATGCAGACACTTTCTTCATTACATTACAACTCTGCATCACACAACTTGCAATAAGCACAGGGCCTCCTGGGTGCTGCAACAGATGCCTTCTCCTCCACACCAGCCAACAGACAATGGATGTGTCTCAGCCTCATGGGGAACTGCCACAGGAACTCAGCACAGCTGGGCAGATGCAAACCTATGGCAAACCAGAAGCTATGATATGCACCAAACACCTGCAGAGACCCACCATGTTTGCCCTCCAGCACATCTTAGAATCATTAAGCTTGGAAAAGACCTCCAAGATCATCTAGTCCAACCTACCACCTGTATTTCTTAGTAAACCATGTCCCTAAGTACCTTGTCCAACCTTTCTTTAAACATCCCCAAGGGACAGCAACTCCACCACCTCCCCGGGCAACTCATTCTAATGCCTAACCACAGCAGCATCCTGCCAGCCCAAAGGCCAGCCATCATCCATCTGTTGTCCCCCTGGTTTCTACAGAGGATACAGCCCAGCACACAGCTCACCAAGCAGCCACACCATCTTCCTGCAGGGCCACAGGCAAGAGTAACCACTCCTTCCCCTCATCCTTATCTAAACCCAGGTCGCTACCTAATGCTGGTATGACCTCAGGTTAGTCTCATTGAATACTTGGGTGCATCCACAGCAGTGCTTCTGCAGAGCTGGCTGGGGTGCCCTGCATGCAAGAACCATATCTCACACAGCCCAATGGCCAAACATCATCCTCCTCCAACCAACATATACGCTCTTCCCCAAAAGGCAGGAGGAACACCATTTATCACCTTGCCCTCCATTAGCTGCCCAGGAGAAGACCATGACCCAGCACTGGGCTTTTGCAATTCCCTCAGACATATGAAAAAGCATATTTTCAACCTTTCTTACTGATGCACTAAGCAGGAAGAGCCAACTCCTCCTTACAACAAACATTTCAGTCATAAGAAGTGCTGTGCAAGCAACCCAACATTCTCCTGGTCATTTTTCTCTTTAGACAAGACTTTATATTTATTTTTTTTTAAGTGTCTTTTCTACACAAGAGGTGGCTTAGCTGCAGAGCCAGCTGTGTATCCCAGCCCTGACTCTACCCAGCCAAGGGAGACAAGGCATTACACCACACATGGAAATCCTTCTCAGGCCATCTCCAAGATAGCCATCTAGCTCTAAGTACATACTAATTCCCAAAGGTTTCATAAGAAGGTCGGTCACAGCTGTGTGGCTGGACATCAGAGACCAAGCACTCCCATGACAAACGATGACATAAATAATCTTAAAAGCCCCATCCAGAGGGAAACTGAGCACCTACATTAGCCAGCAAGGATTTCTCTGGAACAAATGGCAGTTCTCACCCTGCTGTCATCTGGGCTGGCACACTCAGCTGAAGGACCAGGGATACTGTTTTCTTCCATTTAAAGAACTGTTTGGAATTTATGAGCCAATATTTAAGAACAGTTGATAGCCCTCTTACATGGGAGACTCAAGCAGATTGAAATAATTTTGTAATTAAAAGGCAATAAAAGCACGTGTGTCATCTCAACATAATTCCTTAGAAATTGGGTAGCAATTTGACTTTTTTATTTTATTCTTAATGAGAGATTCAAGAGAGTGCATTGATCTGATCAGCTTTCACATTCTTCCCTCCCCTTTCAGTGTAAGCTGATCTCCTTACATGGATTACCAGGCCTACTTCATTTCCTTTCCCTAAAACAAAAAAGAAGGGACATCACTTCTCACTGCCATCATAATAGGAATTTGACTGATACAAACATGCAGCATCCCTGCAGTGGGTTACCCATTCCCTGCACAAAGAGTGAATTCCACAGCTATGAGCTGTGATCCTCAAGGCAGCCTTACTGTTCTTTGCTGCTTTAAAAATTGCTGCTCTATGACACTCCATCTTAGATTATTTTTTTCTAGACTGAACATGATAAATTTGGGAAGAGCTAATCAGCAGCTGAATTCATTTACAATTGATCTACACTGCTGTTTGGTTTGCCTTGTCTCAGAGAGTTGGAGGGCTTAATCTTACTTCCCCCCCTCCCCCAAGAACACATTCATAGGAATTTTTTCCCCAATTAAGTTTGGAGTTTAGTTAATGTATTAGCAGATGAACTGCACAGTGCTTCCTACATTTCATCTGTCCTAAAGGATTCATTGATTCATAGACACATTACATCAGGGAAATGCACTTACTTCCCCATGGCATCATTTTCCCTCCTCTCCAGTGCAGCACCAACTGCCACGCACAAATCCAGTCATCCAACTCTGACCCACCAGCCTGACATGGGACAAACAGGTCCAACTCAGCATCACATCAAAACCCTGCAGAGAAAGCCAGCCATGCACACTGCAGCAATGAGCAATTCAGCCTATCCACTGTTAACCCAGCATCAAGAGTTAGTTAGCTCATTGCATAAACACACCCTGAAGTGTCTTCCTGTGCTTTTTTAGTGCAGGATACCTGATGGTATCACCATCCCACACCAAGGTCACTTCCAGGCACTACAGCAGAAGGAAGGATGGAAAACAGATGTCATTTCATTACACTGGTCACCAACTCCTATTTTGTAGCAGTTTTGAACTAATCTACAATGCAAAGCAGAGTCAAAAATATTCCTGAGCATTCTGCAACCAGCCCCCTAATTCATCATGGGCCAACAGGAATTGATTTTTACTCCAGCCCTTCCTCCACCCACCACCACCACCCAGGTTGCAGAGGAGCAGTGATCAGCTGCAGCACCATTGAGACTTTCAGATCAAGATTAAGAACAAAAATATTTTCCCTCTGAGAGGAAACAGTTGTTAGGTCTACTTTTATCAGAAAGCCAGAGGGGTTTAATCTTCTTATGGGTTTTAAAGACAGAAGCCCACCACAAAGAAAGCAGAACCAGACAGTAGCTATCCCATTGCTATTTTCAGCCAGGCACAGCACTGCCAGCCCTGGGCACTAACAAGACAGATACCATCCCTTCCCAACACTAATAAAAGCTGAGGCTCTTTCCAATCATCTGGTGGGACCTATCTCTGAGAAGCACTTGTGTCACAGTCCTCTGCAGTCAAAGCACAGGAGCTTTACTTTGACAAGCTAAACTGGTCACACACCCATGACTCCCACATCCAGAACCCAGGGGTTGATACTGATGTTTCACCCCAAAAAAACCCAGTCCAGTTGGCAATACCAAGAGGGACAGCTACAGGCTCCAGCCAGGGCATTGTGTTATCATAGCCAAGCCTGCCACACAGTAAATCACAGCTTTCAAACTCCACACAGCCCAACCCAGCTACAGGAAAGGGAGACAGCAGAGCCTGTACTGCAAGACCATAACCAGCAGTCAGGTTCATCATTCCCTACCTGCTGGCCTCCAGCCCACCCCTGCCATGGCCACACAATGCCATGCTCACCTCCCTGCTTTGCTGTAGGATCCAACCTTGCTGCTGGGAAAAATGGGACATTCAAGAGCGTCCCAGAAGCCACACAAGAGTTTTGGTTAGTCTTTGGGAAGTACCAAAGGTGGTGTTTTTCAACAGGAGACTGTATCTGAGACCTCAGAGACACTCACCCATGCCAAAACTTCCCAGGATCCCAGCAGCTTCTGTGATCAGATTGACAGAAAGAGGACCTGCAGTGTGCCTTTAGCAACCTAAAACCAGGTGTTTCTTCCCCATGAGGCCAGCCTTCTCCCTCACAGGCATGCTCTGAGGTATTTCTCCCTGTTAGAGCTTTCCCAGCATTGTTGATGTCAGGCAAGTTACCTGTTGATGCAAAGAGGCTTCCCTTCACCTCTCAGGATCACAGTAGACTTGCTGTGGTGGAATTGCATCCCAGGTCCATCAAACCAGCTACATGGCAAAAACAGGGCTGGAGACTCCTCCAGCAACTCCAAAACTCAGCATATTTTCAAGGGATAGGACATGGGTCCTCTCCTGTTGTGCTGAGAGATAGCCACTATGCAACATCATGACCCCTCTCAAACACTCAGAGCTCCAAAAGCTGAGATATCATTTTGAGAGGAAGACAAGACACTTTAAACACAGCTTAGTTTAATATGTTTGTAAACAAAAACTATATAGGTAGTCACCTTTGTTGCCTGAATCCATAAAACTACCCAGGTCCTTCAGAGAAAAGCAGACTGCTTGGCAGAGCAGAGAAAGGACCACCACAGGGATATCACCTCTGAGGTGCATCAAGTATCCACCAACCACCCATAAAGCAACAGAAGATCCAAAAAGCTGCCAAAACAAAACCTACCTCAGCAAAACAATATCCATGTCCCCCAGAGCAACATCCTCTTAGGATTTTAAGGATAAAGCCCAAAGCTTGACAGCTGGACTGTTGGCAACCTCAGCATGCCCTCTAGTTACACAGGCCTCCACCTACCAGATAACCCAAGGAGCACTACCAGCTGCAGACACTCATGTAGACCATTCCCATCTGCCCTCACTACCCGAATGGTGTTTTTCACAGATTAATATACTTTCAGGGTAAAATGAAAGATTATAAATTGCTGAAATTGATTTCACATCAGTGGTGAAGTCAGAGTGAGTAACACACCTGAAGTGACCCAGTCTGCTCGAGGGAACATGAAACCACGGTGTATTGACAGTTTAATTGGCTCAGCAAGAGTTCATTTCCCTCAGATGAAATGCACCATTGGCCATTTTATCGTTGTGTCTTATTGCTGCTTTAAAAGTAAAGGAGATGACAATCTAGCAAAGTGCTTTCTTTAGAGACAGCCCCTGCCTTTATTGCTGGGTGCTGTCTGCTTCCCCCATTTCTTCCCCAGCAAATGGGGAAGGGGTGGCAGCAGGGACAGGGAGGTGATTGTCCCTCTCTACTCTGCCCTCCTGAGGCCCCACCTGGAGTCCTGTGTCCAGATCTGGGGCCCCAATACAAGAAAGATGTGGAACTGTTGGAGAGGGTTCAGAGGAGCCACAAGGATGATTAGAGGGCTGGAGCACCTGCCCTACAAGGAGAGGCTGAGGGAGCTGGGCTTGTTCAGCCTGGAGAAGAGAAGGCTGTGGGGGGACCTCATTGCAGCCTGCCAGTCCCTGAAGGGAGCATACAAACAGGAGGGGAATCAACCTTTTAAAAGGGCAGATAATGGCAGGACAAGGGGGAATGGTTTAAAGCTGAAGGAGGGAAGGTTTAGATTGGATATTAGGGTGAAGTTTTTTACAGAAAGAGTGGTGAGGGGCTGGAACAGGCTGCCCAGAGAGGTGGTGGATGCCCCATCCCTGGAGGTGTTCAAGGCCAGGTTGGATGGGGCCCTGGGCAACCTTGTGTAGCTCCAGTCCTGAGGTTGGTGGCCCTGCCTGTGGCAGGGGGGTTGGAGCTTTATGATCCTCGGGGCCCCTTCCAACCCTTGCCATTCTATGATATGCAAACCAGCTCTTATTTGCTTTTTAACCACTTTGCATTATGAAAATTCCTCTGTTTCTCCTCTCAAGCCAAGAGAAGGAAGATGCTGCTGTGCCTATTTCTGTACTGGAATTATGAAGGGAGGGGGGGAAATTGCAGCAGCACCAAGCAGTTCTATAAACACCACATTCAAGGGTAACACAGCATTTATATCATCCTACCGTAAGCTAGGAGGATGTAATTTGACTGCTTTATAGCATTAGGAGGCATTTTAAGAATGTTTAGTACTTGAACTATCAAAAGATGATAACTTGCCACTCAAAAGGTAATTACAGCAAACAGCCCACTTGTAGAAGCACGAGACTCAAAGGAGCAGAGGAGCTGTCGCTCCCCTGTTCTCCTGCAGCTCACACTCCGACAGGCAGAGGATCCTGTTGTGGCAGCCCTACCACGCCGCACAGCACAGGGACACAGGTGAAGGAGCCGCAGGAGACACCACAGGTATCTCAGCAAGGCCACGATGCTCCTGCAGGGATGCAGTCCAGTCACCTCCCTGCCCAAAACATCCACATCTCCCGTGGAGGCATGGCACCACAGATGCAAGAGAATGGGGGTGCAGCATCAGCCACGGCCCTGCCCGGGGAGCCTCCCTATGCCCCCTGGAAGCAGGGGAGCACCACCCCCTTTCATAGCAGAAAAGCAGCGTCAGAGCTGGCAGGGGACAGCACCACAGCAGCCAGGCCCATGGGTATCCAGGAATTCCTCTTCACACTCCCAACTGGGGAGCAATAAACCCAGACACCAAGCACAATGTTGAAAAACTGTAGGAGCAGCACATAGGCACCTACAAACTACCCTGTTACACCTCTGAGCTTCCCTTCACTGATGAGGGGAAGGGCATCAGTACTACCTGCAGAAGAACCATAAAGAGAGGCAGGACACAGGGAAGGCATCTCACCACAGGCAGCTCCCCATGGCTGCACCCTTCAAACTACAGAGACCTCAAAAGCAGGGGCTGGGGATATCTCCCACCACACACACACACTCCACAGAGATGCAAGGGAGCTGCTGCTAGCCCTCTGCAAAGGGCATGCAGTCTTTGGGTACCCAGCCCAGCAGCCAGTCTTTGGGTACCCAACACAGGGGCTGCCTCCACACCGAAGGGCAGACAGGAGCTGTCAGTCTGGGCATACATTGCAGAGGTCAAATGGGGATGTAGAGAACCAGCAGCAAAAGCCAATAAGCTCCCTCCTGCAAGCAGGGACCCCAAGGCAGCATGCTGAGCTCTCCAGCAGCTGTGAGCAAGGGCCATGCAAAGCTGTACAAGATGCACCATGAATTGGAAGATCATGGGAAATGCAGCCTCTTTGGTATCAACTGCAGCAGGGGAGAGGAAGGGATTCTCACGCAAGAGAAGGTGTCTCAGGCTCAGCTCCACCAAAAAGCTCCTCCTGGAAGCAGCCCCATCCAGCACACCCAGAGCACCACACGCCAATGCCACACTGGCAATTAAAGTCCAGGCAGCAACAGGAAGAAACAAAAGCAAAACTAAACATCTTTCCAAGTCTCCCTACCCAGTAGCATGCACTGTCATGCAATACTTCCAAACCCGTGGTTTATGTGGCTCAGGAGGACAGTTTCATGCCCTAACTCCTGCATGATGGATTTTACAATTTGTTAAAGAAACTCATCAATCCTCAGCAGTCATTTTTAATGCCCAGAGCCTCCACAAACTCCTGCATTTTGCTGATCCCCCAATTTCAAATCATTTGAAACTGCTGCTACTATTACAGCTCTGCTCCTAAAGCTAAGCATTATAGCACACTCCAGACTTCCAGCTTCATATGTGAGTGTAATAAACAGATTAACTGTGATTTATGAACAATAAGTTCTTGTTATTTGAAAGGAAACATTACCTCCCTAGACCTATTCTGACAACCAGAGATCTCATTATGCAGACAGCTCCTTCCACCTACCTGCAATCATTGGTTCAGAACATCATGATCAACCTGGGAAACACATCACCATAGTTTTCCACTACAAACTTTGTGCATCCAAAGCATCTGGCAGGAACCACTGCCAAAGGCAGAATACCATCCTGAATCAGCCCAGAGGGAAAAATCCTATTTTAAATACACATTAATTAAAAAAAGTTAAAAACAACCAAAACAAGCAGCTTTCAGAGAGGGGAGCTGCCACTGTGGAGATAGGTGCATCAGAGGGACGCAGTGAGACTTCAGTTAGCAGAGAACTAATTAGGAACAGGAATTACAAGATGATACAGAGATTTACTTGTGGTGCTTATTTACTTGTAAAGTCTAATTAGAGTTTTAATATTCTCACCCAAAAATGAATTCACCCTTGATTTCACTCTAAAATGTCAGCTTAATATTTTACAGGCCCACAAGGAAGAGCTCACATTTTCACATGCCATCTTCACAACACCCCTTCAGCCACTGAGCTGACCACCCCACTCATACCATGTTCAACTACTGCTTAGAATCTTTTCCTTTTTACACTTATTCTTTTCCCTGCACAGAAAACCTGTGCAAGTGGCTTGGCCAATGATCCAAACCTGCCCACTGGTTAGACATCTGACCCCACACACCCATGGTGCTGCTGGTCCCCAGGGCACATCTCCCCTCTGCAGGGACTGTTCATCTCCAAGACCTCCTGACCATTCAGCACCTCTCACCTCCACTGCTTTGCACATCCAGAACTAGTTAATTCCTCCTCAAGCTAGAGACTTCTCCCACTTGCCTCACATAGCTTCCTTCCTCTTTCCCCTCACAGCAGTGACCCGCAGCATGGTGTGATGCTAAAGCCTATGCACCAAGGCTCTGCCCACTGCTGATACCTCAAAGACCTTCCTGCATGGTCAGACTTAACTGGCTTAAAGACAGGGTATTAAACCCTTCCAAATGATAAGACACAAGCCCTGCTCAGCAGTGCTGATACCAGTAGACCTGTCTCAGTGATTAAAGTGTAACAGCTCCCACCACACAGCCCATCTCTTCTCACCTAATTCATCATAGAATGGCAAGGGTTGGAAGGGACCCCAAGGATCATAAAGCTCCAACCCCCCTGCCACAGGCAGGGACACCAACCTCAGGACTGGAGCTACACAAGGTTGCCCAGGGCCCATCCAACCTGGCCTTGAACACTTCCAGAGATGAAGCATCCACTACTTCTCTGGGCAGCCTGTTCCAGCCCCTCACCACTCTTTCTATAAAAAACTTCACCCTAATAACCAATCTAAACCTTCCCTCCTTTAGCTTTAATCCATCCCCCTTGTCCTGCCATTATCTGCCCTTTTAAAAAGTTCATTCCCCTCCTGTTTGTATGCTCCCTTCAGGGACTGGCAGGCTGCAATGAGGTCCCCCTGCAGCATTCTCCAGGCTGAACCAGCCCAGCTCCCTCAGCCTCTCCTTGTAGGGCAGGTGCTCCAGCCCTCTAATCATCTTTGTGGCTCCTCTGACCCCTCTCCAACAGTCCCACATCCTTCTTGTATTGGGGGCCCCAGATCTGGACACAGGATTCCAGGTGGGGCCTCACGAGGGCAGAACAGAGAGGGACAATCACCTCCCTGTCCCTGCTGCCACCCCTCTGCTGATGGAGCCCAGGATCCCATTGGCCTTGCGAGCTGCAAGAGCCACTGCTGGCTTATGTTAAGATTCTCATCCACTGTGACACCCAGGCCCTTCTCAGCAGGGTGAATTGATGCCACACGTGTCTTGGATTTGCCCGTGCGAGGCGTAATTAATAAAGATTAAAAGTTCTTATATACTTATACCTCTTTAGCAGAATAAAAGTAATCTCAGCTCCCTCACCTTGCCTCTAAAGTAGTAACAGCAGCTTGTGAAAAATGAAAAGGCTTGAAGGATTTGGAATAAGAAACTCGGAGACACAATCGCTGATCTTTTATCTTCCAGACTTCAAGCAGAATCAAGTTCTTCAAAGAAAACCCAATAAAGCCCAGACATTTTCATCATAACAAAATAAATAATTCAGTCATACTTTAGAGGACTCTGACATTAGGATCAGCTATTTGATATATTTGTGGCTTAGGTGCCTCTAAACTGATTAAAGATAACCTGATAGAAGCTTGCAATGTCAAAACCACCCTCACTCCTGACAGATATAAATGGATAGTGTAAATAACTATAAATAACCAAAATGGCTGCATTTAAGCCTAATGGAGGATTTACAGCCTTCAGAGCAGTCTGGTAGGACTAAGAGTTACAGCTCTGCCTTTATCCTACTGCAGCACGTGAGGGGAGATGAATCGACGTGCTCCTCGCTCTGCCAGCACTACTGAGGGCTCAACTCCAGAGCGGGGAGAGAACAGGGTTCTCCCATGAATAAGAGAATGCCATGCATGCACAGGAAGGTTTATCTACATTGATTTATCACAAGAATCTACTCTGAAACACACCAGAAGCCCCTCAAATCCTCAGAGCCCCTGCAAACTCCCCTTTGGTACCCATGAGAGCTCCTTTTGCCTCCCAGCTGCCATTTACAGAAAGTTAAATGCTATTGCCTTCAAGAGGGAATGGTTCAAGTCTTAATCTAAGCCTACATGCTTTCACTAAGGGGGATTCAGCTGCAGCATCCCAGCTAGTTTTCCTGTTTGGGTAATCACACTCCTGTCTTCCCAGCACCACCCAACTTCCAGCAAAGTCTGAGAAGCTCTGCAGCCTGGGGGAGCTATTTGGGAAAGGGGTGGATGCACACCTTGGGCCCATGTAACCGGCAGGGTGGTTAGGGTCAGGGTCAGAAGCCAGTATATGGTCTATCTTGAGTTTTACACCACTGCTACCCTGCTAACCCCAGCAGCCTCTCCAGCACTGCAGGGGGGTGGCAGAGCAGCTGCCAACACACTCCAACAGCACCACACAGAGAGGCCACTCCAGGTTTCAGCCAGTGTCACCACAGAAGGGCAACACAAGACCCTGCTGAGAGTCTGTTTGAGCAACAACTTCAAATAACAAAAGCAACTCTCCCCAGGAGCACACTGCATTGCTCCCACAGGAGCAGCCCCTAGCAGTCAGCTCTTCTCTCCCTGTGCTTTACGCTTCTGCTGCTTGAAGAATATTATTCTACACAACACAACAGGTGTAGATGCTCCTCTTCTCTTGGAGGGTCCTTCTGCCCTTCATTGCCTTGCAGTCTTCCCACTTCTAGAAAGTGCCTTTTCCCTTGGAGGAAGCTGGTCAGAGCATACCTGGGAAGCTGCAACAGCTTTGATTTCCTGTTATCTGCAGTGCAAGGCTGTCAATATGTGGGACAAGAAGTGATCACTCTTAAAGTGAGTTTCCAAACTTAGGAAGCAGGAGGCATCAGACTGATGAGCATGCACACAACCCAACCCCATAGAACAGAGCTCTTCAGTGGGGGCAAGAAGAAAACCAAACCAGCCAACCAAGAACAACCCTAGCATTTTCCTGTTGAAGTTTCCCTTTCACAAAGGTGAGATGTTCAGATGTAGAGGTAATACTTCAGAAATCAGGTTTGTTGAGTGCCTTTTCTGTTTTAATAGGCAGCAAAGAAAGAAGGGAGAATGCAAACCATAATCAGGGCTCTTGCTGTAACAGCTCCAGAGCAATACTCAATATTCCCTGCAAAAAGACATATCAGTGAGTTTAAGTGATGTAGTACAGCCTAGCTTCATGGTATGCTATGTAGCCACCATCAGCCAAGAACGTGAACCAGGAGGTGCACGTACCAGCACAGATACGCCACATGAAAGCAGAAAAAACATGCCCCAGAGAAGCTCTAGAGTAAGATTTAACTGCAGTCAAGGCAGCTGCAATCCATTTTAACACTGTCAAATGCACCAAGTTTCCAAAGGATTAAACCACTACTTGAATAGTCTTCATAATTTAAAAAAAAAAATGCCTGTAAGACAAGACCAGGAGCTAATTGTACTACTTAAATTTAGTGAACTGAGGATTTTTTTGGTTGGGATTTGTCCTTCTTCAATAAAGAAAAAGCCCAAGGGTCTAAAATTAATAATCTAATAAACTTTGCTAAGTGAACATTGTAACAGATAGGCCTGGATGAGATTTTCTGTAAATGCCAGACAATTTCCCTTGATCTTTATCAGCAGAGATGCTGCTCTAGCTTCAGCAGGAAGAAATTAAATTTGGTGCAAAAAAATAACATCTGGGTGAGATTTTGTTTGTCAAACCAGCAGTCCCTTTAGATGCCAGGCAAAAAAAAAAAGAAAATTAACTCTGAAAGGTTTCACACTTGTGTTTTTAATATGAGCTGTTAGGATATGTTTCCATACCAATGTGTTACTGCACTCTGGAGAGCCATGCAGCCACCCATCCTCGGGGCAGGATGCCCAGCAGACTCTGGGGCCTGACCACCACACTACACAGAGATCTTTCCCCTTGGCAGAACATCCCTGCAAGTGCTGCCATTGCTTTGAGCTACCCCATTCCTACAGTCCCAGTTCCTGAAGCCATGGGGCATCTGTTGCCAGCTTCAGGTAGAGACACTATGCAGGAGCAGAACCTGCAGGAGATGCTCAGGGACCATAGGGATCCAAAACTAGTTACAAATGTCTCTTTCCCTGACCACTCCAGCACCCTCCCTGCAGCCAAACACAACCTGCACAGCTCCAGGGACACCCCTGCCATGGGCATCCTACACTCCCCAGCTCTACCAGGACAGCACCAAGTCTTCTGGCCTGCAACGTGCTGCCATAGCCTGTACCTTGGCAACATGGAAAGAAGCAAATTGTTTGAGACATCATACCCCAGCACCAGACCCCTTGGTGATGCCTTGAGACAGAAGCCGGTCTCCTACCACGTGCAATACCAAGGACCAAGAAATCAGACCACTGTGTGCTGGGTCAGAGCACAGTTTCTATAGCTGGAACTGTCTCTGGCTCTGCAGCCATCAAAATACTCTTAAACAAGCAGCAATCAAGAGATCTACCTATTAAAAACATGTTCTCCTACAGACTTTGAGGCTAAATTTAAAGATAACAAAAGCATATGATTTTAAGTCTAATGAATTGCCCTTCCCAGTCCAAAACATTTCATACAAGTTAATTCAAGTGAGCTCCTCAATGGCTCCAGCTAGGCGTTCCTCTTCTACAATGGGATTGCACAAGATCTTTAAAATTAGTCAAGATCTTTTTTTTATTAGCAGAAGCAGTCAGGAATTCTTCAAGTCAATGTTTTTCTTCCCCACCACCAAGAACAACAACGATCCAGCATTCAACAACATCTGCCCCAAAACCCCTGCACTGGGAAAGGGCTCTCAGGGCCAGGATGGAAGTCACAGTTACAAAAAGGAGATGGAAAATAAGTCAGAGCAAGGGATTCAGCTCTCTGCAGAAGATGTGGGAAGTTCAGAGCCAGAGCACCTGACTGCACTTACACAGTGCACAACCTGTAGTAATACAGGGTGTCACCCCTATACATGGTGAAAACTCCAGTGGGTACAATGTTTTTGATCAAATGGTAGAGGAGGAGGTGGTAGACACTTTGTATTCCAGACAGGACATATTCAGGGCACCATTTCTGAAGTTAGAGGTCACTTTTCCAATGCCCAGGAAACCAATCTCTCATTTGTTTTATCCCATTTTGTTTGGCAGAATTGGAACTTAATGGGCACTATACTAAGAAGTGTTGAGAGGGGGGAAAAAAGAGATGCTGTAACCACCTCAGAAATTTCATCTTACATAGAGAAAAACACCACCACAGACTTCATCAGTCAGCTGCAGACCAGAACAGAGCTTTGCCATGATCTCACAGGCTTCAGCAGGCTTTGGGTCTTGCTGTTAGCAATGCATGAACAAAAATAAATCAATTACTCTGCAAAAAAAATATCAGCACAAAGGAAAAAGAATGCTTGGTTGCCTGTGCCTTCTTTTTTAAATATAGGCAAAAAAACCATTACAGGAACCTCAATGGGAGAGTGCTCAACAAACAAGCAATCATTTCACTGCACATTAACCATGGATGGAGGAAGTTTTGCTTCCCTAAAGGCCCTAAAAAAATGACTGCAGATTTACGTGACACAAACCAGTGTGCATCCTGAGCAGAAAAATACTTGTTAAAGAACAGATTTGCTAAAGAGACCTCACATTATGGTTAGAAAAAGAAGGGAGCTGCCACCACACAGTGTGGCATCAGTTTACCAAGCACTCAAATATCCCATGGAGAGCACCAAGGACCACACTTGGGAAGGCAGCAGCCTCTACACAGCTCCACATGGAACCAACTAACTTTGTTTTGCCATTGATAACAGCAATCAATGCACAGTTCAGATGCTTACCAAGCATTACTCTGGGTTTATAACCCTATCACATTGCTGCAACGTGTTTTTTAGGACTGGCAGAATCTCACAAGATGGTATTTGCACAGCTTAATTCTGGGAGAAGTGGTTTTTTTCATTTATTTTTAAATTGCACTTGAAGAGGTTTAGTCTTTAAATTTACATTTGCTGTTTCAGCTACAGGAATATTTAGGCCAAGCCCTGCAGCGCTGCCATATACCAAACCAGGCATATGATTTATTGTAAATAAACACATATTATATACAAACAGATGAAAACCAGTGAAAAACAAGCTTCCAGCCACCTGCACATCTGACTGTCAGGCACTGAGGAAGAGGAGCAGAGGTGCCCCCTCTTCTCACTGCATGCCTGGACCACCCCAGAGTGCTCACCTTGGAAGACAGCAGCGTTTTGGATGATGAGGAACTTCAGCTCCATGCTGGCAGACTGCAGGAGCTGCTCCATGTTCAAGCGGGCTGCTGCCTGGTACTTCTCCTCCATCTTCCTTGAGCAGCATGTGGAGCCCTTCGGGATACATACCTGCAGATCAGTCCCTAGAGAGACAGACACACACAAGAAGAGTGTAAATTTTGCTTCAGAAGATGGAATTCCACAGAGAGGAGAGGAAAAGCTGGCTCCATACATTGGTATCACTGTTACAGTTTGGGTGAAGCAATGACATTTCTGGAACGTACCCTGAGCAAGCAGCTCAGGAACAATTTACAATCCTCCATCAGGAAGATGGCTGATAAGACAGAGCCAGGATGCTGAGCAAGAGCCCCAGAGAGCTTGCTAGGCACACGTACCAGCACGCTGCTTGCTTTTGCTCCCACACCCCCACCCACTGATGCGTTGGTGCTGAGCAGAGCAACACAGAGCATCACCCCTCTGTCTCCTGCATGCCCACCAGCTCCCTGCAAAGAGGCTGCAGGCAGCCAGGAGAGATGGAGTGGGAGATGGAAAGAGGAGCCAGGATTTGAAGCTTCCAACCCCTGCAATTCTGTGGATTTACCTTGGATAGACCAAGGCACATAGCTCAGCACATGCTCACCATTTGCATAGGAACTTAAAACAAATAACAAGTGCATTATTTGCCTGTGATCTCCATCCTCATACACCCACAGCAGTTACAGTAACAGCAGGAGGGCACAACAGTAGCCATTTACTTCTTTTTTAGCACAGATTTCTAAGTTGTACATATCTCCTGAGTCCTCCCACTGTTTTCACCATCCCATCCTTCCTCCATCCCAACAGGCAAAGCCCAAAGTCCATCAATTCAGTTGTGCCTGTCCCAGAGGAGAAGGACAGGTCCTAAGGCACACACCAAGCAGGATGGTACAAACAGACATGGAACTGCATGGATGCACAGGCAGCACCTCCACCCATTCACCAGGATGGTACAAAAGCAAGAGAAGCACCACTTGCTCCAGTATCTCAAGCTGCAACTCCAAGCACTGGTCAGCAATGCTAAGCTTTTGGGTTTGCCATTCCCAAAGCACTCACTCCTGGAGGTAGGAGACAAGGTTAGCTTTTGCTTTAGGAAAAGTGTCGATAGCAAAAATGTCATAAATAAAATCTAGGAAATAAAATATTCATCTTTGGAGTTCAGACCCCAGGAAAAGCTGGGCGTAGCAGCAACAAAGAGTCTCATTCTCAAACAGCTTTGAGGAGCAAAGTGTGGCCCTACAAACAAACAGAGCAACAAGCCTGTGGCAGAGCAAGAACCCTCATCATGCAAACCACATCTAACCCGATGCTGCTGTTAGAAACTCAAAGAGGAAGCAACAGCTCCATTAAAAACAAAAATCCAGGGCCAGGCAGCAGGGAGAACCTGCCACTTCAGCATCTGCCACCCGCACTGCAGCATGCCCCAGCACACCAGGGCAGGAGCAGCTCCCCATTAGGCTCAGGACCACACAGAACCAGGATTAGGGAGCAGTCCCTAAGCCAGCAACCAACAGTCCAGGTAGGGCTGAAGGCTCCATGCATCCCTCAGCCCTCACCATGCATCCCTCAGCCCTCACCATGCCTTCCCATTTGCTATGGAGGTCCTCTCCCTTGTTAAAGGCAAGTTCAGTTTTTGCCATCTTTGTTCTGGAAGGATTACATGCCCTTCCAGGTTCCCCTCTCCTTAAGAGCCTCTCACCACATCTGCTCTCTCACTAATTACTAGGAAGTGGCAAAAGTCACTTCTGTAAGTGTAATATTAATCCTGTTCCTCTAGACTAATGTCACTTCAATTGTGTACCTCCTGAAGGAGAGCCATGCACACCGCTGAGGGACAAGACAGCCTACAGAGCTCAGGAGCGGTGACAGCAGAAACCCTCTTCTCTCCAGCCCCATCCCTTCGCCTCACACAGCCTGGGAAAAGCATCCATGAAACACTTCATAGAATGGCAAGGGTTGGAAGGGACCCCAAGGATCATAGAGCTCCAAGCCCCTGCCACATGCAGGGACACCAACCTCAGGCCTGGAGCTACACAAGGTTGCCCAGGGCCCCATCAAACCTGGCCTTGAACACTTCCAGGGATGGGGCATCCACCACCTCTCTGGGCAGCCTGTTCCAGGACCTCACTACTCTTTCTGTAGAAAAACTTCCCCCTAATATCCAACCTAAACCTTCCCTCCTTTAGCTTTAATCCATCCCCCTTGTCCTGCTGTTGTCTACCCTTCATCTGCCAGGTGTGTGAGACACACAGAAAGGCTTTGACCAACCCAAGTCCTACCATCACTGCAAAGCAACACATGGGAAAGGGAGAGAAAGAGGCACAGCCTAAGGCTGGACCAACACCACCATCCCAGCTCCATCCCCACACGCTGCCTCAGTTTCCCCTTCTCCAAAACACAGCAAGCAAAGTCTTCCATCAACCCCTCTGACAAAACAGCAGCACCACTGACACCTGAAGATCAAGTCCCAGCAGTTCATGAACTACCTCACTCCAGAGGAGCCCAGTGACAGGCTTTTCATGCATTCAAAAAAATAGCAGGGACCATAACACTGCGTAACAGCAAGACAGCGTGCTAATGAGAGAAGCAGTTATATAACAGCAAGTTAAAGAGGGGTTTTAAAGTCAAATCCAAGTCAATTTACACCACAAGAAGGCTTAGCATGGTCCCTTTAACACTACAATACAGCCATAAATTTCTTGTTAATACAAAGCTTCTTTCCTCCTACATTTATTATACTCGGACACATTTCAAATCTTAAAAAAAGCCTTCCACAATTAATGGAAATACCAATACAGACAATCTGAGAGCTGGCAATTAAGAGATCTGTGCAATGAAAGGCAGGGATAGGAAGCAGCAAGGTCATTCACCCACCTCCTATCCTTCTTTTTAGCAATTAAGCCAATTTCTCCCCTCAAATGGGTTTTTATTTCTGTGAAGTAAGTACAGACAGATGCATGCTGTAGCAGAGCAATCACAGAGGAGAAGGAAAGCCTGGGAATTAACTCTGGCAGCTTAAAACAATTTACAGAGATGGCCAACTAACACCAGTGACCAGAAATGTCATGGTAAATGCAACAGGTCAATACAGGCAGGACAGACTCATCAGCTACCAGGGACAAGGTCCTTCCTGACACAGAGCATGGCTCCAGAAGGCCAAGGAATGGTGGCCTGACTCCCATCTGCTTGCTGCTTTCTGTACAGGGCTTTCCCAGATGGTGAGCAGACTCAGAGTCCCATCTGTACGTCAGCAGTAAGGAAAGGAGGTTTTGGTGCCCGTGACCCCAGTCCCCAGGAGTCCTTAACACACCCCACTGACCCCAGCCACAGCAGACACCAACCAAAGAGGGACAGAGCCTTGTGACCACCCAGGTTTGGCTCAATGTTTGTGACCTGGATGTTTAGTGTTTATCCACAGCATTACTTGGAGGAAGCTCTTCAGCACTTGTGCTGCAGCACCACACAAGAGACCTAGAGATCCTTCACCCCAGGTGCTAGGAGCTGTGCAAGCCATGCGTGCTCCAGAAGCACAGTGGGCACAGACAGGACAGCCTGGAAACACGCTGCAAGCCTACAGATCAGGCACCAACATCAGTTCAGTTGTGGCATGTTTCTGGCTCCATAAATGCCATGGAAGAGGTCCTGTGAGTCACTAAATCCTACTCCCTGTGTCCCAGTCCACCCCCTCCAAGCATTTTATCCAACACATGTGCCTCCAGTGATAGCTCGACTCATGGGACAGCAGAGCCCATGCCACTGCCTAATGGCCCTTGCTGCTAACACTGTTTTTATCACCCTGCCTACACATCCCCTCCTTTTTTTCAAGCCATTACACCTTGCAATGCCAGTCTCAACCCTGCCTTTTGCTATAGATCATTACAATTTCATTTTTGGAAAGGAAGCATCCCACAAATGACTCCCAACAGCTTCATCACATTGCATTCAGACACTCACATACCAGTATTCGCAAGATTAGGGACAGTGATGTGACACTAAGCATAGGATCCCTGATCCCCTGACTCCCAGCTCCTCACCCCTGGGAGCTGGATGTGGCCCCTTCCATAGGCACACGGACACCATCAGTGCTGTGCCATTTATGCCATCTTGGGGAGCAGCAGTGTAAATGCTCCAGTAATTTTGCATATGCTTCTAGCTGACACAACTAATCTCTGCAGCTGCAGTAATTCCAGCAGCCCCACTTCTCCCTCCTTCCGACACGGGGAGATTTTTCCTGAAGACCAGGCAGTAGAGAAGTTAAACCATTAAATTGGACTTTGATGTACAATTATTCCCACAGATAGGTGGTCAGTACAGCAGAAGTGAAAATAATTTCAGTGGATTAAGTGTCTAAAAAAAAACCCAAACCCCTTCAAGATCATCTGCAGGCAGTTGTGAACTCCTCCATGAGGCTGAAGGGCTATTTTGATTTTAAGCATCCTGGGATAGCTCCAACCTTGTCATCAGACACAGGCTGACAAGCCACGCTTCCCACCATGGCATGCAAGCCTGCCCACCCAGATCCAACAGCAGCCTACATCAGATTAACGTTCCCCCACATTTACCCTCAGGCATTGTCAAAATAAGAAACTGGCCCTGCTTTGCATTATACCATCAGGCTCCCCACACACACGACAAGAGAGCTCTGCTACCCTGCACAGGGGCACCCTTTGCCTTCCACAGTCTGGAGACATCAGAGTGCCTCATCCCAGCCTCTTTGCTCACCAGTGTGTTGGTAACACAAAGCAGCAGCTTTGTTATGGGTGGTAATTTTCTTCCTCTAATTGTTTCGCAGTCAACATCATGCTTTAAACAGATAAAAGCAGTGATTCAACCTTTAAATATAGTAGATTTTCCTGCAGCTATTTCCACACTTTTTTTTTTAATATTAAACCCTTCTTTCAAGTTATGTGACACAGGGATCGTGCTTTTAATCCCCAGCATTTGAGGGGGAAGGCAACACAACTGTTCAGAACCCAGGTTAAGTGCTATTATTTTTAAAACCTAATTAAAGAGATATAAATTATAAACCAACCTCATTCAATAGGTGATTAGGCTTGGAACAGCATGGGTACTACATGGGAAATTTATCACTGCTTAATTATCTTTTATTTTCTATTCCATCTTGCATTTCATGAGGCTATCAGACTCTGAATTCCTCCCCAAGCCTTGCAGTGCTGGCCAGATGACTGTCATGCAATTATAACGCTCTATAACACCACATCTTTTAAAAGAAGAGAAGTTTTACAGAGTAGGAGTTTCCTCTTAACAAGTATCAGCAATACTGTCATCAAAATCATGGAGTTAATTTGCAGGCACCCCCTCACCAAAGAGGTTTTTTGCAGGCACAAAGACACCCCCCAACAACCATTCCAAAAACTGGGAAGAATGCTGTTCAGGACATTGTTAAAATTATCCCCTGGGAGAAAATAAATAAATAAAATTAATGATCTCACTATAAAAACCACTGCCTGGGGAGGTTACTAAACTTTAGGGTTCTGCTCCTGCTCTTTTAACTATCAAGAGAGCAACTTGGAGGCCTGAAATAATTAAGAACAGAAAACTCAATTATCTAGTAAACGAAGATCTTAAACCACCAAGCTAAGCTAAATGGGAAGGCTGCATGGGGAGGAGTATCGATATCCCACTCAGGAAAAAACCAGAATGAAAGAGCAGGAGTACAAAGGAAGGCAGCTTGCAAGCAAAGGGGCATCGAGTCCAAAGGGAGGAGTTGGGATTTTCACTTTAATTGTATGTTGGCACATGGTATCTGCCAGGAAAATTAAAAATAAAATAAAAAATAAATTTTAAAAAAGCTTGACAGGCTCAGCCAGACAGTTGTAAAGCTTTACACCTCAA
Organism: Laterallus jamaicensis coturniculus; assembly: GCA_022605575.1. Taxonomy (NCBI): domain Eukaryota; kingdom Metazoa; phylum Chordata; class Aves; order Gruiformes; family Rallidae; genus Laterallus; species Laterallus jamaicensis. Next base: position 19,059,534 of record JAKCOX010000014.1, read on the forward strand.
GTCCAAAAGCAAAAGGTTAATCTCCTCTGTTTTATTAGTGTGAATTCATGTTTGCTTCCATCAAAGAGAATGAACAAAGAGCTGGAAACTGCACTCCACTGTGAGAGGAGGAGAGCAGAACCACCAGCAAGTATTTCTGCCAGGACAAGTGCTCCTCAGCTTCCACACAACCAGGGGCAGAGACGTTCATCCCTCTCCCTGCCTCACCAAGGAGGCAGCTCTCCCCTTCCCCTCTACCCACAGGAACCAGCCCCATTACACAGAGTGTGTAACCAAACGCAAGGAAACCCAAATGGCAAAATGAAGATGAAAACAGACTGGGGGAGGGGGGGAAAAAAAGGAAATTCTAGCTGCTTTTTATAGATGAGAAATTATGCAGGGAAAAGGCAGAAGAAAACCAAGACAGGGTAAGAGAAACATATTTTGGTTATCAGTGACCAAGAGTGGCTGAGGAAGTTCCCCCAGCACTGAACTGGAGGATGGTTTATGCACTGGCATTAGGTCCCAACTGCAGAAAAGCCTCTATAAAGCACCCTCCCATCACCCTCCCTCTGCTCCTCTCCAGTGAGACCTCTCAGCCAGCTCAAGTCAAGCTGTTGGCATGAACTGCGTCCTCCCACCCCTCTAAATGGTCAGCCACAGCTGACAGCAGTTCAGTTTTGCTGCTCCCCACCTATGAACATCCCAAAACATGCTCCAGAGCTATAAAAACCTGGTCCCCAGGCTGCAGGGCCAGAGGAGACCAAGTTTCATCTCACTACCTAACGCACGCCTTCAGCTAGAATTACTCCCGGAGCATTAATACAGCTCATGAAACAGCACGAGGCTTCCCTCACATTCATCAGAATCACCTTTTTTTTAATTTTAATTAAAAGTATCAGTCTGGCATGTCTGGGCTGCTTCACAGGGAGCGCTGATCCGATGTCCCCCCAGCCCACGCACCACTGATCTAGTAAAACGGAGCCGTGGGACATTTCTCCTGCCTGTGTTGCAACTCAGCAGCATTTCCTTTACTTATGCCTTCAGCCACAACCACTCATAAGGCAAAGCCAGGCTTCCAGAAGTCATAGTTTTCTGTTTGTGTCAATATATTTTTTTTTTTCCAAAAAAAACATTTTAAGGATGCTGTTTATACCCCAGGTTTGTTCAGGGTGATATGATCCATAGGCAAAGGTTCTCAGAATTGATTCCATGGTGATATGTGGCCAGGAACTCCAAAAGTTTTTTTAATTGACAGATGTATGAAAGGAAGAAAAGCAATAAACAGAAGCCTGGAAAATAGTCCTTGAGTGATGTTCCCCTATTACAGAGATTTATGCAGCTGCTACTAGGAGAAGCAAGTGCTCTGAAGTGTAATTACTACACAGAGTCATGCAAGATGGGCCAGATCCAAGGTATAAGCAAGCAGTCATTGCTTTAATTATGATCAAGTTTATGTACTTAGGCAAATGTAAAATCCACTTTCGATTTGATATGTGGCAACTTTATCATCGTAACAAGCTGGAAGCGTTCACTTGAAACACCAACTGCGTTAGGAGATATTGATCCTGCTACCCACAGGCTTTGCAGAAAGGCAAAGGGCTCCTTTCCTCCTGCTGAAAATCTGGGATGCAGCTGTGGCTCCCGGGGGAGTAAGAGCACAACTGAGTAACTCCAGCATCCTGAATCCTGCTGAGAAAGGAAGATGTCCAGGCAAAGGCACCGCCTGCAGCTGGGATGGAGGATGCCACCGTTTCCCGAGGAAAGCATGGGAATACACTGCAGCACAGAAGCCCTAGCAGCCCCTCAGCACTCACAGCACAGCCTGCAGGGACCCACCAGGAACATCCCAGGAGCCCACCCCTCTGGCACCTCTCACTGTAGAAACACACTCCAAGAAAGTAACCTAGGGATGAAAGCAAACCTTGCACTAACTTTCACAGAAGCAGAGGAAGGCATTTCTTTGATTACAGACAACAGAATTCGTCATTTCAGCAGCAATAAGAGCAGCTCGCTCCCCCCTCCCAGTAACTCCCCATGCAAATATTCCATCACAAGGTCTTTCCGGTGCTACCACCATAACAACGAGGGCATCGAGGCTTCACATGGCAGAGATGCTGCTCCTGCAGCTGCTCTGAAGGGAGCATTAAGATGAGTCAAAATTATGTGGCAAAGGGATGTAAGGATGGGAAGGGATAGGGGAGGTACTCTCATCAGGACATAGACAGAGCTTTGGGAGAGCTTAGATGTAACAGCTGCTGGCAAGCTCAGCTACTACTATAGTCAGACAGACCAAAGGATTTGGTATTTGAATGAGCAGACACAACACCTTGCAGTCCCAGCCCTGCACACCCAGCTTCTCCCCTTCCTCTCCTGCACTGCAGCAGACCGCTGCCAAAGCAGCTCCTGTCTATCTGGCCTGCGTGATGCTGAATGCAAGAAATAACACATAGTTATTAAAAGCAGCTACTGCTGGCAATGATCTCATTGCACCTCCTCTGCCTGCCACGTTTGCCTGTTACCTCTTCCTTCTCAGACTTTGATCACAGGGGTTTTTTCCAGAGCAGACATTCTCCACTGCATATTTAACCCAACACAACAGCACCCACGTTCTTCAGGCAGCTCTGTAACACGCCGATCAGAACCCATCCACTTGCATACACACACTCCAAGCCCACAGCCACGCAGCCGGAGGAGCTGACACTCACTCCCCTGTTACCACAAAGCTGCCAAAGGCCCTTTAAAAGGCAGGGGAAGGAAGGTTTCGGCTGCGTTTAGGGATGGGAAAGAGGGATGTAGGGATGCGAACTCAGAGCAGCCTCACAGGGCGCGGGTTGTGAGGTGTGGGGTCACTCAGCCAGCCACCTGTAACGCACAGTAACACCTCACCCAGACCCATCACAGCCTCCCGACCCGGACACCGCACTCTCCCCCCCACCCCGGTCCCGGCGCAGCTCTGAGCGGTGCGCTGCCCGTTTCCAGGAGCTGTGGCAGCCCTTGATCTTAAGGGGGGGATGAGCGGGGGGATGAGCGGGATTTCCCTCGGATGACAGCTTTGCTCGGCACGGTGCCGCCCGGCACACGGCGCTTTGGGGAAGACAGCTCCGCCGGACCCAGCCCGGCAGAGAAGCGACCGGTGCGTGTTGCCTCCGCTCGCCGGGGCATCTCGCACCGGACCCCGGGACAGAGGCATGCCGGCACGGCCGGCTCCGCAGGCAGCAGAAGTTTGCCGCGGCTAGAGGAGAGACTGCCCCAACCCACCCACCCCCCGACCAAAACGAGAGCAGTAAGAGACCCGCTCGCCCAGGAGATTTCCCTTTCAGGGACTAACAGCGGGCTCAGTCCCAACCCAGCTGGATGCAGCGGGGCGCGCCCGCCGCATCCGAAGCGCGGAGCCCGGCGATCACCGCCACCGAGCGGCCGGCAGCCCCGCAGACCCCCGCGGGAGAGCGGGCAGCCCCGCACCCGGCTCCGCCGCCGCGCAGCCACCCTGCCTCGCAAACCCCTCTCGGGGCGCGGCACCCGGGCACGACGCACCCCCTCCCTCAGGGCACCCACGACCCCCGCGGGGCCGGGGGGTCTCACCTGGCACGGGGCTCTCGGGCACCCACTTGGCTCCGGGCTGCAGCACCTGGAAAGCGGCTCGGACCGGGCGGCAAGCCGCTTCCCCTGCCAGCTGCGCACCCCCCGGGGCGCCGAGCAGCGCGGCCAGCAGCAGCAGCGCTCCGCCGCTCCCCGACATCCTCCCGGGGCACCGGGGCTCTCCTCTACACCCCGCCGGCAGGCATCCCCGCCGGGCAGCACCGCGCCGGCACCGGGCTGCTGCGCGGCGGAGAGGGAAAGCGCAGAGCGGAGCCCAGCCCCGCGCCTCGCGCGGCGCTCCCGGGGCACCGGGACCGGCTCCGCGCGCACCGCCCCGCCGCGCTCCCATTGGCCCCCGCCCCGCCGGCTCCCGCGCTGATTGGCGCCCGCCCCGGTACCGGCAAACTTGCCCCGCTCGCGGCACCGCCCCGGCGCTCATTGGCCTCACCCGCCCCGCAAGCCGGACCCGCACCGCAGCCTGGGGGGGGGGGGGGGGGGGGATGGGGTGTCCGGTACCGGCGCGCTTGTACGCGGCGAGGTTGTGCTGATGCTCGCAGGGCGCAGCAGCATCCCGGGCTTACCGGGAGCCGGGGCTGCCACGCACGTGAACCCCATGCACAAGGCGCAAAGGACAGGCAGCCTCTCACCTGCACATACACATAGTGCTCTGCTGCGAGAGGGGGGCCAGAAACCAGGGCACACGGGTCTCTGCAGGGTCCAGGGGTGCAGCCGGGTGAGTGCTCACCAGGCGGTGCAGCCCCAAGCAGCACACTGCCTGCTCAGTCCTGGAGGAGAAGCAGGCAGTGCCCATGGGCTGGGATAAGGACAGTTCACTGACAAAAACACCATGAAAGAGGAACGGCAACAGCCCACAGCAAATTCCACTCACACCCAGTGATACCAGAATGCCTTACCAGCAATAACAGAGTGCTGCACCTCTGGAGGGCTGACCCAACACCTGGCCAAACTCAGACTGCTCTGGAGGCACCCAGGAGCACGCACTCCCCACCCAGCCCTTCTTATGGGGGAGTGATGTCAGGTGGTGTGGAAAGAGTCTGGCTAAGTCAGCTCACCTGTGCTAACTCAGCTCACCTGTGCTGGCTGCCTGGGGAGGCGAACTCTGGCCTGGGCAGAACCAGGACAACATGACAAGTTACCAGCTTGTAACTGGAAACAGACAGGCAGGCAATGTTACTCTGCCAAGGCTGTTTCCACACCAGTTCTGAGCTGGAGCTGTTGGGAACCCTTTGCTTACTGAGCTGAAACCCCCACAGGGTCACAGAGTTGTAGGGGTTGGAAGTGACCTCAAGAGCTCATGGGGTCCAACCCCCCTGCCAAAGCAGCTCCCCAGCTCATACTGCACAGGTCGGTGTCCAGATGGGTCTTGAATCTCTCCAGAGAAGGAGACTCCACCACCTCCCTGGGCAGCCTGTCCCAGGGCTCTGGCACCCTCACTGGGGAAAAGTTCCTCCCCATGTTGGTGTGGAACTCCCTGTGCTCCAGTTTGCAGCCATTGCCCCTTGTCCTGTCCCACAGGCCTGGCTAGACTTTGTGTCCCAGGGACATGGGGACACAGGGATCCTCACTGTGGCACTGGCTGACACCAGGACAGCCCAACTCCACCCCAGCAGCAAAATCCCCAAAACCAGCATGCAAGCTCAGCTGGAAGGAGCCTGGCTGCTTGCTGCTCAGCAAGCAGCTCCTTAAAGCAAGACATGAGCAGGGCAGGGTGAGGGAACGTTTTCTTTTTATAAAGCAGGGACCATGTACAAAAAATTACCAGAATTATGCTTGCCCAGACTGTCTCCTCACCCCCAGCCTGCCCATTTCTGCTTCTGTGGAGAAAAACAATGAGGGAAAAAGCTTAAGCAGAAGAGTGGGGCACAGGGGGGGGAAATCTATTTAAAATTTCCAGTGGAAATACAGGATCAAATTATCGCTAATGGCTCACAACCAGCTCTTTTTCACTCTGAAATTTTGTAGACGGATGAAAAATGAAAGTCCAACCTGTGTGTTTGTTCTAACAAAATGCCTGCCAGGGAGAGATTGTTAAATTATATTATGGATATGAGACTAATAAGCTGGAATGTGCAACATGTCTCGTCGGTTAATGGATTGCCAGAGCCTATTGCTGTCCGCAGACTGCACTATTTATTACCCAGTTATTGTTGTAGTAAGCATGGCTGACAAAACCCCCATTAAGCAGGCAGCAAAAAGTCCCTCTTTGCAGGAATTCAGAGGGATCCAGCAATTCCATTTTGCTCAGAGGAGCGGGTGCTCCACGGTGCAAACTCACCCCAGATTTCCTCAGGTGTGCTCTTCACATGGGTGAGGATTCGTGAGGATTGAGCATACAAACAGGAGGGGAATCAACTTTTTAAAAGGGCAGATAATGGCAGGACAAGGGGGAATGGTTTAAAGCTGAAGGAGGGAAGGTTTAGATTGGATATTAGGGGAAGTTTTTTACAGAAAGAGTGGTGAGGTGCTGGAACAGGCTGCCCAGAGAGGGGGTGGGTGCCCCATCCCTGGAAGTGTTCAAGGCCAGGTTGGATGGGGCCCTGGGCAACCTTGTATAGATCCAGGCCTGAGGTTGGTGGCCCTGGCTGTGGCAGGGGGGTTGGAGCTCTATGATCCTTGGGGTCCCTTTCAACCCTTGCCATTCTATGATTCTATGATTCATCCTTCACATGTTTTCATCCCACCCAGCTCCTCACATGGAAACACTGTCACACTGGGTCATTAACGATTCAGTTCTGCATCCCCTTCACCCATTCGGGGATGGATTTGTCATGTATGGGGTCTGGGTGTGGTATTCCTCTAGGTTAGGAAGCAATTGGACTGAATTTCAAAACACAGGGGCTGGGGCTGGAAACACTCCTTTCTCTACACCATTGCAATGTGTATTATGTTTATGGTGAATTACAGCTGTCTGAAAGGCATTCAAGCATCATCCATGCTCATCTTCAGACCTCCTGCGTGTATTTCATTTAGGTACAGGAGGCTGTTACTGGTCTGGATAAGCCCACAGACATCACTGAGTGTGCCATTATAGCAAAGGGTGACATACTGCACTAAATAGGTGGCATTCAGGTGTCTCTGCTAAGATGAGGGAGCGCTTTAAGATTTCAAAATAAATTAGAAAACAACCTTACTGCTTATTACTGGGTCTGGCTTCACAGTGGGATCGGTCATTACCTTGACAATGACTCCCTGTGAAAATGAAGTGTATTTATCAACAAGGAGTTATGTGAGAAGCGAGTTAAAGCTGGGGGGGACATGCACCAGAACCAAGCAGCAGCCTTTGCCTTCAGTCACTGTTTTAGGTTATACCCAGAATGCAATGGCAGGAACGATGAACTCCCATTTTAACTGAAGACTTTCTCTAACCCAACAAGTGATCTTCACTCATTCCCCCCAGTTTTCACTCCAGCATTACTAACTTTCCTTGGAAAGCCCAAGGATGCAACTGGATAGAGGTGAGGAGATGAATCCCCTCCCATCTATGGACCACCAGTATCGTCACATTCTGTTGCACCCTCAGCCCCATCTCTGAGCCCAAAGGATGCTCTCCGCCTCAGTGCCTACAAGGCCACTCCCCAGGTGAACAACTGCAGACGTTCTCCCCTCCATCAGAACTGCAACAGCCCAAAGAAAGTCTGAAGCCATTATCCTGAGTGCCAGGCATCCATGTGACAGGTCCTTTTAACAAGTGAGGGTAGCAAATCCAGGCTTGTCCTGGAGGAGAAAGCAGACGACTTGCTCCAAGATCAGAGGCAAAGTCACTGGGTTAGTTGTCTGCCAGCAGATGTAGTAAGAGCCAAGTCATTGTCTCATATCCAGGATGATAATTTCCCTTGTTACAACTGCTCACACCATAAAAATTTCACTTAATCATCTACCTGCCTCCAGCCTGGAAGTAATGAGAGGCAGAATCGTGTGTAGCTGATTTTATCAAATGCTCTTATGGAGTTCTCCACTGGGAAAACCCTGAATCAATTAAAACACCAAGGAGAGATGTAGGAGAGGGGTTTGCACTCCTCACTAGACCCTCACCAGGTTATCAACACATTTCACTTACTCTTCCACTGTGGGCGGGGTGGATGAGCCCCATGGGGACAAGGTCAGAGGAAAGTCAGGAGGAAATCACCATGGGGAGAGGGTGAAAAGAAAAAACCTAGAGCATCTGTTGATGTAGCTGTGTGGTTCTGGCACATACCTGACAGCCTACGCAGACATGTCTGGCCTGGCTTTCTCATCCTTACCATGATGGTGGTGTGCTGACCATGGCCCAGCTGCATCACCTGAGACCTCACGTGCTCTGCTGAAACCAGGAGCTGCAGGCAATGATGGCTTCTCCCTGCCAAAATGACCCTGTCCTTCTTATCCTACACCCTGCAGAAGTTGCATTTTCAGGCTTTCATAACTATTTGTGGAGGAGGAGAAGGGAGAACCTCTTCACTATATAACACTACCCACATGTTGTCTGATGGAAAAAAGAAAAGTGCATTTGCCAGGGAGCACTGGGAGGAATGATGGACTGCCAGGTAGCAGACATCCCTCCCCTCTTTGGCAGGATATTGTATTCCAGGTGTCATACAGGAACTCAGATAGATCCACAGAGCATTAGCCTTTTCCTCACCCCCAAAAGCAGTGGCTGATAAATCACTAGCTCTCTGGAGTTTGTTGGGAGCAGATCACACAGCAGAAGCAGTGAAGCCTTCAGAGATGCATCATTTGAAGACACTGCAGATGCCAGTAGAGCTGTACATCAACAACACCCAGACAAATCACTTTACCTATCCAAAAATCACACACTTCAGAGCTGGAACCTTTCTTTGCAAGTATGTACCAATTTTAATCCCATTCACATCAGAAATGCCTCCCAGAGCCATGGGAAATCTCTCCAGTCCTGGGAGAAGAGTTTGAAAATTCTGCTGTAGGACTGAAAACTTTCTCAAACTGCAGAATATTTCACAGGACAAATCCCAGCCAGACCCAAACCTTTCCAAACCAGCCCTTAACTGTGGATAAGAGGCAGGTTTTGCAGGGGGGCAGGGAGATTTGCATCTAGCTGTCTGGTTATCTAAAGAGATTCACATCCTTTGTAAAAGCAGGTGGGGTTCAGAAGCTCTTCCACACACCCGAAGCACAGTGTGAGAGGATGAAACACACAGTGTGAAGGAGTTTGGGGCACACTGGCCATGGGATGCAGCCACTAGGGAGGAGGGATGCTCATGGCACCCCTCACCACTGCCCAAGCTGCAATGCCCATCTATCCCTCAGCTTGCAGCCAGCACGAGCAGAGCTCCAGAGTGCACAGGCATCGCTTCAGACTCAGCTCTACGAGGGGGAATCAAAGCAGAAGAGAGGGGAGAAAACTATTCACCATGCACTGCTGCCTCTGCTGGGAGCACAGGGCAGGCATTTCTCAAGCTGGTATTTTCATTTATCACAGCGCAGTGATTAATCAACTGAAGAGGCACCACCAGGAGACAACCTGAGAGGGATCAGCCCAGGGCATTCACCTATGAAAATAAAACGCTGCCAGCAATTACCAACCCAGGGCTGTCACGCCACAGGCAACCTGCTCACAGGGGAGGTGTGGGGGGAGCCAGGATGTAAAATTACAGGGTTACTGCTGTGAGCTAGCCCTGCACAGAGCGAGCAGGCTGACAGCTTTGGGGTGAGCATGGGAGGCACTCCAGGTTTAACTCCAGAGAGAAGCTGCACCCCTGATTCCCAGCACCAGCACAGGCTCAACAGCGCAGCGTGAGCTCTGCAAACCTGTCGGGGAAGACAGCAGGCCTGCCGGCGGCCTAGCTCTCTTCACCCAAGACATAGGCCCTGACAATATTCTTCTGTTCCCATGAGAAAAGTTACTCACGCTGAGAGGATCCTAATAATCACATTCTCAAAACTCAGCGGCCTTGCTGATAGGGGTACAGGCTGCCCTAAACCAAGAAGCAGTTATGGGAAGGTATTTGGGAGTAACAGAACATGTTAGGAACCAACCATAACAAGAGGGTCAAAACAGCAGGTGTGCGGATGCTTTTAGGTATTAAAGGTAAACTAAGGATGTTTAGCTATAAGATAGGCTTATCAGAACTCGTTATAGTTACTAACCAATCAATATGGTGTGAACAGAGTGTGTAACCAATTAGCAGTTTTTTAGCTTGCCACATTTGCAGTAAGAAAGGTATAGAATCTGGGTGATTTCACCTAATAAAATGGCTTCACCTACAATTCATATCGAATTGGGTGTTGCTCTCTGCCGGTCGCCATACAAGCCAGTGGCATGGTGCAGAGCCCACGGTCTAAGCACGAAGCAAGACTGTATGCCTGCAGACCAGGCAGCATGAGGAAGAGCCAGGTGGCCACACACGCTGCTGAAGTCCCACTGTACAGTGCAGAGAGGTTCAGGGTGGGATTTACAGCAGAACCAACAGAAGTTATATTGAATATATAAATTGCTCCCACTCCAAAGGAGGCCACGATGTATTCAGGTGCCTTTCCAGGAGGACTCTTTTTTCCCCCCCTATGCAGTGGCACCACAGTAAAACTTGATTTATGCCTTATTAAATTATTTTAATGCTTAATATTATATGCAAAAACTCTGTGAAGAGATATATTAGAGCAGTATTTCTGCTAGCCTCATGCAGAAGCTGTCTCCAATCGCATGGTAATGAGGCCCTTCCAGAGGTAACAGAAGCATTAGACTGCTCCTCAAACACCACTTTGCAGGTGGAAGAGGCCACGGGTGACCTAGTGGCAAGTTTTATACCCAATAACTCAAGAAATTTTACAGACGCAGCCTTCCTCTCCCTCACCAACACAGATCAGGGGTCAGTTGCTGGAGCCAGTGGATTTGGAGCAGCCCTGCAAGCACCAAGCCCTGGCAAAGGAGGAGACCTCGGAACCAAGTGATGTGAAGCTGCATGAAGAGCCCCCATCAACGGCACAGTGAGGATATATTGGCATAAGGAAAAGACAGTGGCTCTGGGGCCAGTGATGGGCTACCACAGTGTTCAGCCCCTGATGGAAAACACTTGCTGCATGCCCCCCTAGCATCTTCCTGCCCCCCTCCTCTCCCTCTAGGGCTTCCCACTCTCTTTCTCATTAAGGAAAGGTCATTGCACGCGATGTCAAGGAGAAAAGATTGCAACCAAAGAGATGCTGTTTTTACAGATTCTTTTTCCAAGCTCTCACCAGAGCCGTGGGGTTGTTGTGAGCCTCATCCCACAGCCAGGGAAGTGGCACAGCATTCCCTGGCTGCACATGCAGCTTACAGTGGGGCACAGCACCAACCTGACCCCTCTGCAGGTGGCTGCTGTTCTTCAGGGGCTCTCTTGTCCTCTTTGGGCTTTTACTGCCCCAGCTCTCCCAGCACAGACATCATGGCTGGCTGTGTCCCAGAGCCCTCCTCTGCCCCCAAGGTGCGAGTCCCACGAGTCATGCATAGCTGCCCCTTGCCATCAGCAGCTCCCTCATCCTTTGTCCCTGCTCCAGCCTGTCACACTGGGACACCATGACCTTGCGCTAATTGGGTTTTTTTCCAGCTGCCTTCACTCCCCAATCCTGGAAGTAGCAGCTACACAAGAAGCTGTCCCAGCCCTTCTCCTGGCTGGCCGATCTTGGAGCTCAGCACACATTGGGCTGCTCATCATTAGCATCCTTGCTTGCATATGCGAGGACATCGATAGATCTCAAAGGGCTTTGCTATTAAGATTGCATTCTTCTCACACAAGCCAAATAATTTAATAAAAAAAACCCTAACATACCAGTAAATTTGTGCATTTGAAGGCATTTCCCAAACAGCTAATTATCCTGCTGGACTCTCAGCCAGGTTTCAGAGGAAACATCACCCCTCCGTGGAGGAGGACAGCATATTGACAGGATGGAAGGGGATTTTTTTAGAAGGAGCCTCAGCAGACATCCACATTTGTCTCATTTCCAATCAGTTAGAATAATGAACCACTTTCCACAGAGAGATTTATTTTGTTTTTAAATGCTAAATCATCCCTGCACACAATGCATAAATGTCAGACCTCTCAAACAGCTCTTCGGGGGTTTGGGGTTTTGTTTATATTATTACTATTAAACATGAAGCAGAAATTGAGAAGCAGATAAGTGTGAAGCAGAGCTAGTTTGTCCTGACTCCCCCAGTCCTTTAAATAAGACTGGAAAACCCACACCTGAGCTATGGGTAAAATCTTCCTCTAATGCAGAAATCTCTGTGTGTGTGTGGGTGTGCACGTCCCAGGAACAGGATGGGAAAGAAAGGGAGAAAGATAGCCAGCCACTATGCCTCATCACTGCCACTGCTCCTCTGACACTAGTTTAGGGCACTTCAAAGGTTTTATGTAAGCTTGGGGATTAATGCAATTAGGTCAAAAACTCCACTTTAATGAAGAACAAATAAAGCTGTTGACAAATTACTCCAGAGGGTTTGGCCAGCAATGGAGAAAGCAAACAGAAACAAGTTCACACTTGTTATATTTTGTGCATTGAGGTTGTTACAACCAGTCTCATGGGACCAGAGGTGTGGGGGACCTGACCAGGCAGTGCACTGGACCAGACCCACAGCCTTAAAACATGGGGAAGAAGAGCCACCAGGACTGAGGCATGGCTTATAGAATCACAGAATATCCTGAGTTGGAAGGGACCCATGAGGATCATCAAGTCCAACTCCTGGCTCCACACAGGGCCAGCCAAGCCAGAGCATGGGACTGAGGTCATCATCCAGATGCTTCTTGAACTTGGTCAAGCTCAGTGCTGCGACCACTTCCCTGTTCCTGTGCAGGACCACCCTTGCAGGAGGGTGATCGATCACTCTGGGTGGGCATCTCCAGAGGAACCTGAGCACAAGTAACATTTTAGGACTTCATTTTAACCTCAGTCTAAGTGCAAGCATTTAGAAATAATGGTGACTACAATGTACATTCAATGGGCTGTTTTAGGAGAATCTGAATAATTTAAATAATACATCCTGAAAGCCCAGAGAATTTTTCTACCCGTGCCCCCTTTCTCTCCTTGCACCTTCCCTGGGGCCAGTAGTAAATGTCTTGCTGAGTTTGTCAGAGCAGAGCAAGCAGCATTCAGGTCTTTCTCATGGCCTTTCAGGGATTTGTCTCCATTTGTGACCTGTGCAAGAGCAAGAAGGAAGAACCCAGGGAGAAAGAGGTTTGGCTCTACTAGAAACTGTCCTCATGAACGAGAATTGATGGGCATGATACAGAACCATCCCAGAGCTGCCAGACCTGTATTCAGTGCTCACAGGGTGAGTGTGGATGGGCTTTGGTTTAGCATCCTCTGGAAAGCAAGACCTTGATGCCACAAATTAATTCCATTTAGGAGCAAAATACCTGGTCGTGGCATGACACGAAGCCCTGAAGCAGTGCAAACACACTCTGCCTGTGCAAGCACCTTGCAGATGGGTGTAAGGCTCTCTTTGTCCTGCAGCCTTCCTGTCAGAGGAGGCGTTACAAACCGATTTTCGCTGGCAGGGCACGGTGCTGACCAGAAATCCTGAGGCAGCAAGGTCCTGGGCTCCACCACAAGCACAGCACTATAGCACAGTGGCACCTGACCTTCTGGGACCTGTTCCAACTTAACTCCGAGCGACAAAGCGACCCCGTAAAGCAGGCTGAACCCAGGCAGGAGGCTTCCAAGTGGAAAATGTGAGTACTGAAGGAGTTAGTGGGAGTCTTGCATAAGGATGTTGAGCACCAGCCATGCAGTGTTGCAGGATGTGCAAGCAGAGGTGCACGCTTAAGGTCGGGATTTAGAGTGCAGTAGGTTCATCGCAAATGCCTTCAGACTGGTCGACCTTGGGAGCTCCTTCCTTGCCTTGGTCCCTCACCTCTCCATTGGCAACACGGGGATAACAGCTCTTCTGTGCTTTGCTGGAGTGGAAAGGAGATAAATTCAGGAGTACGCTGCAGAGCATTGGCATTCACAGTGCGGAGTTACCCTCACACCTCGGTGACAGCCCAAATGAACCCCCCGAGAGATCATAGAATCCCAGACTGGGCTGGGTTGGAAGGGACCCCAAGGATCATAGAGCTCCAACCCCCTGCCACAGCCAGGGCCACCAACCTCCAGGCCTGGATCTACACAAGGTTGCCCAGGGCCCCATCCAACCTGGCCTTGAACACTTCCAGGGATGGGGCATCCACTACTTCTCTGGGCAGCCTGTTCCAGCCCCTCACCACTCTCTCTGTAAAGAACTTCCCCTTAATATCCAATCTAACCCCACCCTCTTTTAGCTTTAATCCATCCCCCTTGTCCTGCCATTATCTACCCTTTTAAAAAGTTGATTCCCCTCCTGTTTCTCTGCTCCCTTCAGGTACTGGCAGGCTGCAATGAGGTCCCCCCGCAGCCTTCTCTTCTCCAGGCTGAACAAGCCCAGTTCCCTCAGCCTCTCCTCATAGGGGATGCAGATGTCCCTGCATCTTCCTAGGATTAGCATCAATTTGAGGCCACAGAGAAACAGCATCATTTAGCGACTCCTGACAATCACAGAGATAGCCAGGTTCACATCTCAGAAAAAGGCTTCCACAAAGCTGCCAAGGGGAAGGCAGCTAATTCCCACTGGCTTCCCTCTGGCTGTGGCTGCAACACCAGAAACCTCCGAGGTCCTGAGAACATGAAGATGCCATCTTCATTTCCAAATGGATTTCCACCTTTATTAGATATTCCTGATAGAAATGTACGAGTAAGACAGATCCAATTAGTTCACCTAATAGTTTTGCATGATGAGATTGGCCTAGCCATCTGAGAGCAGGATTTTGCACAAATGAAAGAGCATTCCCATAAAATTGAAAATGTAATTTAGCAATTTGGAAAGAAAATCGACAATCTTTTGAGAAAACTAATAGCTTTTTACTGTGTAATATAAGCTCACCTATCTAGTGTGGAAAAAACATAAAGCACTAAAGAGACAACCCTACCACTAAATGTAATAGTAATAAAACCTCCTCGGATTTTGTTCCTTATTACACATCTTTGTTCTCTTCCAGACTCCCCAGAAACAGGGACTCTCTATACTTCTGCTTGATAACTCAAGAATTCCTCATGCAGCTGAAAGCAGCACACTCCCTGCAAGCTGCCACCCAAAAGAAAAGGGACATTTTCTGCTTTATCATTTAAAAAGCAACCCCAGGGCCCAGATAATGGCAGGTGGGAACTGGCAGAGGTGCAATTGATTTCACAGTGCCAATCTGAAGGTATCTGAAGTTGTTATGGGATGGAGAATCCCATTTTTGCCTGCCCACTTCCTTCCCTTAGTTTCCCCTGCTCCCTGCTCTCTTTCCTCTGCTGCACATCCTGGCTCCAGCCATGCTTCTCCTGCCCCTCTGCACCCAGGGTGTCCCACCAGAAAGACACAGGATACAAGGAGCCATCACCCTGGCAGAAAACCATGCTTTTGCCTTTATGGTTGCCCAACCATGGGCTGTGCACACTCTGCGCAGCTAAAGCCATCAAACACATCATTAGCATCACCCAGACCTTTGATCCCCCTAAATCCTTAAGCGTGGCAGCTGTGCCATTGCTTGAAGCCACCTGAAGCCACCCAGCACAGCCCCTCTGTCACCAGCACGGTGTTGCCAGGAGCTGAGTGCTTAGAGAGGTTTGGGGGCCGTATAGGAGGCAAAACCCCCTCCATCCCTCCTCCCTGCTGCATCTCCCCCCATATCACTCACTAGCATTTACTCCTCAGCCAGGCAGCAGGGAAAGATGCTCTGAGTAGCTAAGCAAAGGAGAGCTTGTGCCTGAAGAGGTGGTTTGCTGCGCTCGGTATCAGAGGGTTAATGCTGAGCACACAGCACCCATGTTGGATCCAGTGATGTTTTCCTGACCCCTCAGCTGGAAGTGAAGCGTTCGAATGAGCTGCTCAGAGGCTGGTTCCAGAGACACAGCTAGAGATTAAAACAGCACAAAATTAAAAGCTGTGCTGGTGTTTCCACACTGGAGTTTGGAAAGACCTATGATGAAAGCCCTGCATTCACAGAATCACAGAATCACAGAATTGTAGGGGTTGGAAGGGACCTCAAGAGATCATCGGGTCCAACCCCCCTGCCCAAGCAGGATCCCTAGCTCATTGGTCCTGTTTGGATCGCTGCATCCCCCATCGGCACTTTCTTGAACACTGCTGCTGGTTTACAGGCAGCAGCAAGAGCAGAAATCCAAAGGCTGGTCCCACAATGTGTGTAGTGGTCTGTCAGAGGGCATCCCTGCCCATGGCAGGGGAGCTAGATGTAGCTGCAAGGTCCCTCCCAACCCAAACCAGTCTGGGATTCTATGATCCCACAACAATTACCAATTTCAGAGAAAATCCTCCCCCTCCAGCAGCCCTACTTGTAGAGGTTACAATGCATGGAAAGGAAATTAATTAGCCTAGGCAGGTCTCTAGCCCACAGGTGAACTCATCACAAACCCATTTACAAACCTGCTTAGAGATGCTGGTGTGGCAGGTAGGCAGGCTGTGAACACAGCTGCAGATGGAACCCCAGAATGTTCCAATGGTAGCTTTTAGTGGGAATAACTTGACATTTGATTCCAGGACAATAGTGAAATGTCAACATCTGTTGTGGAAACATGGAATAACAATTAAATTAACACTATGTATGGCTCCTGAGCATGCAGTAGGGTAGCACCACACCAGGCTGTGCTTGGGCAAAACTGTACTGAGCTTCAGGGTCCAAATTAAAAAGAGAAACTGTCTGAGCTGGAGTGCAGCAGGATCAACTGTATTTCAAGGATGGAGAGCCCACGGCTGCTGCCTGCCAGCTCAGGGATTGCCATATCTATATCAGCTGGATTGCTGGAGTCTGTAATCGCATCACTCACAGCCTTTACAGAGGAAGAGTCTGTAACTACCACGGAGACCTCAGCGTGTCCCTTATGACTTGCAAGAGCTTTGCTGTGATACAGCCGAACAAACCAAGGCCAGTTTGGTATTTAATTGTAGGGCTGAAGTCTTTTACAAAGGTTTATTCAAGGATTTCACCTTTTGCTTCCTCTAATTAGCAAGGAAGCTGGGTGTCCTAGCCTAAAAACTGTTGTGCTCTTGGTCTGACACCTCCTAAAGGAAACATCTCCCCATGACATGAGGGCGTGATGGTGCTAAAGGACATTAGTGCCAAGGGCTTTTCAATCCAAAGGGAAATTACTGTGTTTAACCATTATGGGGCAATGTTAAATAGTGGTCACTACACCCCATCATCAAAGGGGTGGCACGTTAGCAATGCCAGCTGGTTTGGCAAGCAATAAATGCACAAACTGGCCTGTTTTTACCTTCCTCGTGGTCATGCATCTGCAGATTTTAAAAAAAACAACAACCAAGCCTAGATCAGCTGTTCTGTCTCCTTGGACATTTTACACCCTTCTGGAGGAGCCTTTTGTGTTCACAGGGCTGGATCCAGAAAAGCTCTGAGTCTTAACATTTAATTGCAGGTATATTAAAGGAGAACTGAATTGCAGTAGAGCATTGCAGGCAGCACAACAGATCCCAGCACGTGGCACCAGGCTGAGCATCTTGAAGCTCACCCTGCAGTCAGGCTGTTGTGAGGCACAAGGAGTCCCAGAGAGGGACCTAAAGAGGTCACCCATGTTCCCAATGCATATTTGTTTCCATAACCAAGCTCTTCATTGTGCTGAGAGAGAAAACC
The DNA here is from genome assembly GCA_022605575.1 of Laterallus jamaicensis coturniculus. Classification (NCBI taxonomy): domain Eukaryota; kingdom Metazoa; phylum Chordata; class Aves; order Gruiformes; family Rallidae; genus Laterallus; species Laterallus jamaicensis. Next base: position 19,076,765 of record JAKCOX010000014.1, read on the forward strand.
AGTGTGTTGTTAACCAACAACCCATGGGAAGGGGGAAATGCCTGTGAGTGGGGAGAACTTGTGCCAGAGCACGTGGCTCAAACACCCCACGCAGCATCCGACAGCGTTCCAGCCCCTGCTATGGTGGCAGACCCGACATACAGTGAGATAGTTGGATTCAGTATGGCTAAACCCTATCAAAATACAAGCTAGTCCTCAGGGTTCCAGTACTGGAAATGGGGCTGTGGAGCTGGGCTTAGCATCAGCACCTTAAGCCTTTAATCCTGCTCCTCCCAACCCAAATCCTGGCCCAGGTGAAGTCAGGGGGAATTTTCTCACCAACACTCAGCCCCTGCATCTTGCCAGAGGGCTGGATTTCCCCACAGAGCGGCTGGAAAGCTTTCCTCTGCTTCCACCAACCTCACACAGCACTGCAAGGAGATTTGCTCTGGATTTCCTTGGATTTGAGCTTGGCATCAGGTCAGAAACCCTGACACAGCAGCATCAAAGAACTGCAGGAAAGCAGCCCACCGGACCAGCACCAAGAAACAACTGAAAAGTTGCTGTTACACCATAAACTCTGGGACTGGTACAGCACTGACTGCAAGCCAGGTGCTACTACACCTACCAGTTTGGGGGAGTGGGGGGGTTTCCAACCAGCCAGCTCTTCTCTGTGCCTGCTGAGAGATGATTCTGCATTTACTAGAGGAGTTTATTCACTGTGATAATAATTTTCCAAATGCTCCATGATTTTTCAGTGCTCCATGTTTTCCAGGCGATGGGGTGGCTAGGACAGGAAGGGTACAGAGGGAGCTTTCCTTTGAAAAGCTATTTTAACTCAGTACTAATATTAGCTGCTGAAAAGAGAGAGGGATTTCCTCAGCCAGCTCCAGTCCTGCCAGCAGCAAAGGGACACACTGATCAGCAGGTCCTGGTGTGGGACCCAGGGCCAGGCTGGTAGGTGACCCAATGTGGCTTGAAGGCTGGTAACAGAACCCCACAGAACATCACCTTTTCTTTGCCTCCCATCATTAGCAGGATAATGACATTCATGGAAGGGATGATTTTTCCAGGTTCAATCCTTAAATGGAGGGGGGGGTGCAGGGGGGGAAAACCTTTCTTTTTATAAAAAACTAAAACCACTTAGAAGAATGTTGTCAGCAGTCAGGGCACAGCACCAATGTTGCTCTCTTCCCACCAGCACCAGCATCTCCTCAGGATCCAGCAGCCTCAATCCTGGGATTTACTTGGTTCGTGCCAGCAGCCACGCTGGCATAACCTGGGAGGATCCCAGGCTCAGGGAGGTCAGGTAAAGTGAGGATGAGCAAGAGCAGGAGAGGATGCTGGGAGTGCAGGTTGCTGTTGGCTTGCCCCATCCTCTGCCTGAGACACAGCTGTGTCTGGGGACACGTTTCTCCCACAGAGCTGAAATAGCTCAACCAGATTGAAGACACTAATAAAAGCAGTAAATGGAGCCAGGGTGTCCTCCCTCCCCACTGCTTCACACAGGAGGACGTGAAGAATTATTTGAGAGCACAAGTGAATAGGAAGCATATCTAGGAGGAGCTGACTGGGACAATCAACTTTGATTTAAACCCAACAGTGCCTGCAGCCCTGAGGACACAGCCCCATGTGCAGGCAGAGCTTGGGCAGAAACCAGGGTCTGAGCAGCAAGTTGGCACAAAGTCACCTGCAGCAGAAGGCAGTCAGGGCTCCAAACACCAATGTTCTCTTGGGTACTTCCCCCAGCAGCCACCTCTGGGTTTTGGGGAGGAAAGGGGTGCTGTCTGGCTCTTTTTTCAAGTTTTGGAAAACCTGCAAAAGGCAACAGGTTGATTAGAGCCCTTGGTGAGCAGGACATGGCCACACTGAGGGGGTTTCCTGTCCCATCTCCTGACTGCATCGCTCTCAAGATAACTGTCAGGGACTTTTTTATTGTGGTCACTGACATTTCTGGCATTTTAAGATTAATAATATCTGGTAGGCTTCTCTCCACCAGCAATCACATCACTCCACCATGGGGCTTGGGCTTTATCCTTATTTCTTGATGTTCTGTCACTTCTAATAACACATTAACAGGCATTTGTTACCCTAACTCTGGATTGTGATCAGGAGGATTTCCTCAGACCCATAAACCTGCTGCCTGTGAGAGCAACACGCTTTGTCAGTGCACCTGGAGAAGAACATCTCAGAGGACTTTCTGTGGAGCCAATCCTGGGGCTGCCCCTACCACCCTGTCACTCCCTGTGCTCCTGCCCAGAGTACACACCACAGAGCCTTCAGCATCCCCCTTTAACAACCCAAGTGTCCTTGCTTTGGGTTTAAATCCACGAGTCTTAAAACCAAGCAGAGTATTTCCTACACTGACAAATCCAGATTGCTTTTTTCTTAAGATCACATATTCCCACTGGGCATTGGCTGTCACATTTCCATCCAAAAAACCCCCAAAGTCTTAAGGGGAGGAATAAACTCGAGTCAGAATCAGGAAGCTTCCAGAGTACCAAATCCTCTGCCACATTACCAACTATCAGACAAACTATTTAACTCCACCCTCTTTAAAATCACCGCAAGGGGTGTTAATTTACTCAGCAGCCAGTGTGTAGAACCCATGGAGCCAGGTGAGACAGCAGCAGTAATACCAGGCATCAGCATCACGTCACTGCCAAGAGCATCCCCCTGCTCAGGAAGACACAGGTCCCAGAGTGAGCAAATGCCACCAACCTGCAGCTGGCACGGCAGCAGCACGATGAGGAAAGGCGTTTATTATGCAGAGCTAATGCCATTAGAGTAAATGGATTTTCCCAGAGGAATACAGGAGCAGCAAGATAGTTACGGCAAATGCTGGAGCAGTTCCCTTGAGGGGTGATGATGACAATGATGTTCTTCACACACACAGGCTACAGGCACGTTCATCCTCATCCACTGCAGCCCACTTGGACTTGGGGTGTCAAAACCTGGATGGGACTGGGGTGCCCAGCCCTCCTGAACACCAGGGAGATTTGGCTGGAGGTTATAAACGGTGTGAGGCAGAGATTGCTCACTGCACTTTATTTAGAAACAGCCTGCCCTCATGTGGTGGATGGGAAAGCAGGAGGATGAAGATTTTGAGCTAAAAGTCTCTGGGGATGTACCCGGGCCGGGAGCCAGGACCCCTTCAGAGAAAACTTCGGACAGCTCAGTCACACACAGCTTTTCCTCACTTATTTTTGTCCCCATTTCCCCTGGCACCGACTTCTCTTGCTGTCCCAGTGATACCCAGTTAGCCAAGAGCAAGTGCCCTGGCAGAACCCCGGGGTGCCCAGCACAGCCCTGGGACTGCAGCACCACTCACTCCCACTGCCAAGCTGGTACCCACAGCATGGACATGAGGCAAGGCTGCCCAAAGGCTGCCCAGCCCTCAGTGCAGGGAGGGTGCTGCAGCTCCAGCACAGAAAATGATGAAAAGCCCTTGATGTTCAGTGTATTGGCAGGACTGTTTTTTCTTGAACAGAATCACAGAGTTACAGAATTGTAGGGGCTGGAAGGGACCTCCAGAGATCATCAAGTCCAATGCCTCTGCCAAAGCAGGGTCCCTAGGACAGGTCACACAGGGAAGTGTCCAGACGGATCTTGAATATCTCCAGAGAAGGAGGCTCCACAACCCCCCTGGGCAGCCTGTCCCAGGGCTCTGTCGCCCTCACTGTGAAAGCTCTGATAAGGCTTTCCACCAGAGCAGGGGCTTGGCTCAAAGGCCATTGCACTCACATCATGTTTGGGGGGTTTCTGGGCAGCCTCTTTGAACAGCCTCAGCTTATCATGATGGGGGATAAAAGCTTTACCCAGAATCACCACCATCCAGAATAAGTAAAACCAGGTCCAGTAACAGATCTGAGAAAGCCTCATCTTCCCTGCTTGACCAACCTCCTTTAAACATCAGTGAGATGAATGGGTCTCCAAAATCAGCACAGAGAAGCGAGCAGTGATGCAAGACCAGGCTTCATACTGATGCTCAGAGCATGCTGGCTGCATTTTGGCAGCTGGGACAGTAACTCCACAATCAGCAGGCAATGCTTCAGGGCCAGGAGCAAGCTGGCCCACAGCCAGCCCTAACACGAGTGCTGGCACACTGCTGCAGCTCAAACGTGATCCCTCAATGAGTGAACAGGACACTCCACAGCACCTCCTGCCCAGGGCTTGCAGGAATCCAAACCCCAGCGAGACACCTGCATGTCACACCAGCAGCCTGCACACCTGGAACGCCACCACCTCTGGCTTCTGATGGGACACAAGCTGAGTGGATCTTGTTCTGGTCACCAGGAGCTTCTTAACAGTGTGGGAAAAGCCAGACAGGATCCTGCAGCAGGAAGATGCAGAGGCAAATCCTGCCCACACAGCGCAGCTTCCAACCCCAGACCCAGCTCCAGAAAAGACAGGAGGCTCCCCAAGAGCTTGCACCCTCACACAGAGCCATGCTAGGGGCCAGGCTGGCTGCTCAGACCCGGATGCAGAGGGAAAGCATCTTCGCTTTTTCCAACCCTCTTTATTCAATGCTCCTCTTCTCAAAGCTCCTCGAGTGCAGCCGGCACAACCGAGCACCAGCTCGTTCCCATCTCGTTCCAGCAGCTTCAAAGCCTCTACCCAGCCCCGGACTCGTGACAGCCCGCTAGAAATGAGGGGACAGACACCAAGTGACACTAGTCTAGATGGCGCTCATGTATTTTGTACAGCCTGAACACGCAGCAGCGTTTCACCCTAACACCCACCTTCCACCCAGGTTTCCCACAGCAGTAGGTCCGACGGGCAACGCTTTCCGTGGGTGTGCCTGCTTTCCAGGAGCAGCTTTAAGTCCACCAAGCAGGCTGCTGGCACAGGTCTAAGACCACATGCGAGGAGCTCAGAGACCTGCTCTTGCCTGCATCCCGCCAACAACCTTGCGGCAGCGGGAGCATCAGCACTGCAACACGAAGTGCCTGAGCACGGAGCTACTGGAGGCAGCACCACAGCCCTGCCCACACTCGAGCAGAGGCTCTAATTCCATTTTATCTGCCTGTCATCACCTCCTAAAACAAGCCAGGCCCGTGTTTTAGTGGGAGACTGAGGCGTGACTGTGTAAAAGAGCTTTTTTTCCTGTGTATAAAAGTCATTCCCAGCAGGTCCGTTTACCACACTGCTGCCTCGGGACCGGCCCATCAGCGGAGCTGCAGCATTCAGGCGACTGTATCTTGCTCCGTTTCACAGTGCAAATGAAACCGCACAGGCAGGTGGCAATGGTAAGCACCGCTCCTCCCCTGCCCCGCTAGGGGATCACCGTGACAAGAGCTGTAACGTTTCCAATCAATAAATTAAGCTCTGTCAATACGCTGCTCTTGGGCTGAAGGATGGGGCTCACGCAGCATTCTTCGGCTCTAGGGCTGATTTACAAGGTCTTCATCATCCTCATAAACATTCCGGTTCGGTAGATGCTGCTCCTCCTGTGAGCGAATAAGGATTCGGGGGTTTGCCAAGCTAAAATAGAGTGCAAAGGCTAAATCCTTTTCCCATCTTCCTGTAGCCTTTTTTACTCTGTATCAAATTAAATCGAGATTTCTCATCAAACCAGAAAACTTCCGACGTTGCCTTTTAACAAGGAAAGGGAGAAAGCCATTCCCTGCAGCCAGCATCCCCAAGGAGGAGCACTCCATCCCCGGGTACAGCGATGTCCGGGAGCACCGTCGGGACAAACCTCCCATCTTCTGGGCTGGTGCTTCCCCATCAGCCCTCAACTCCTCCTGCATCCCAGCCAGAAAGCTGAAAACTCAGCTTCAAGCAGCATCAGTTTGGAGCTTTGCTGCTAACAAACACGGAGGAGATGCCTAGCTTCGGAGGAGGGAAGGGGGGGGTGTTAACCAGGGCAGGAAGATCTTAATTTTCTTTTAATTGCTGCAGTGACTCTGAGCAGGCAGGCTGAGGACAAAGCATGCCCTTTGAAGCCCCAAGAGATTTGTTGCTTCTTTCAAGCTTTCAATCTGCCCCACCAACTCTTGCAGCTGGGAACTGGGTTCGGTGCCTCCGCTGCAGGAACAGCCCTTCACCCCACAGCCCACCTCAGTTTAAAGCAACCAAAAAGAATAAAACCAATCACACTGCTCCAGCTCTGCATCACCAGAGTAACGAAGAGGCAACAACTTCTTCTACAGGATTATATAAAGCACATAAAACCAGCACCGGTGATTTCCCCTTCGCTATCCCCACGTCTTTTAAAACCCTCCAGCAAATAAAGCGTAACCTTTACAAGCAACACTTCCAAGGGAGTAATTGGTAATTAGCCACATAACCAGTGACTTCTGACCCCACTGCAGCAGCCAACACGCTGCCCACAGGAGCAGGGTAGCTGAAATCCATAGGTAGATGGATAAGGGCAGAGAATGAGGGGTGTTGTTGTGGTGTATCAGTGCTGGGGATGTGATATCAGAGAGACACAGCCAGGGAGGACAGATGCAACTCATCATCACTTTCTCATCGAGCAGATCCAGGGCAGGAGCGAGTTTCAAGCTGGACAGTACTTGGTTTGGTGATGCATTTGAGCAAACTAGAAATACTTATGCCTTTAGATCAGCTGTGATTTAAACCTAATGAGACAGGGAAGCAAAAGCCAAACTTAGTGGATGTCCACTGTAATTCCTTCAAAGTTCATTGGGAGCGACTGGAGGTGAACAGCAGCGATGTGAGGGCTGTGCACTGTGGAAGTCACAGTGGGTAGGAAAGCTTACCAGGGCTTAGTGTGCAGATTTAGACATGAACATGTTTTTAAAAAATAAACAACTCTCCCTGAATACCATCAACAGCAGAAGATACTTTAAAAAGATAGCTCAGAAGTATTAAAGATGATTTTAACAACTTTCCTTGAAGAGAAAAATACACACGGACTACAGGTGGGAATAACCACAGGCATATTAAATACCAGAAAGTGTTATGTGGCAAACAGTATGGCAAATACCAAAATAGTATGAAATATCCCCATTTCATAAAAATAGCCCAGGCACTCAGATGTTAGAAGCCCTCTGAAGTTGCCAGAACAAGAGTTGTCTCTTTCCAAGAGAAACCCTCACGCCTGCCTCTGCTTGTACCTATTTATAAACTTACCGGTGCCGACTCCTTCCTGACATCCCACTCCCAGAAATAGCCACTGCAACAGCCCCTGGAACAGCCTCAGCCCCTCAGCACCGATGCCCAGTGGCCACAACACTTCCCAGGGACTGGAATAAATAAACCAGCCCCTGAAAAACCCAAGTCCTTGTTCAGAAAGCAGCAGAGCACTCCCTGCGCTGGGACGGCAGCTGCACACGGGTGGCTGGGGAGGTTTCACCCCTTTCCTTTCCCTTTGCTGTAATGAAGCGCTAAGGCAGCACCCAAATGCCCATCCTTGCACCCTATGGGAGAAGGGGCTGAGGAGAGGACCCAGAGACAGATGTGGGAGCCCCCTGGGCTCCAGCTCATCCAAAGGCAGCATCAGGAAAAGCCAAAAGGTACATCAAAGCTCAAGACCCTGTGGATTCCCCTTCGCAGGGAGCTGGGGACAAACTCTGCAGCAGACACCCCACTGCAGGGCTCTGTGCACCCCACCTCCACATCCACCTTCAGACACCCAAACCCACCGTTCTCAGGCTGGTTTGCTTTGTGGTTGGGTTTGTTTGCTGGGGTTTTCTGAGCTTATTTTGTCACCCTGGGGTTTCCACCTGATTATACAGGGCATCCAAAGCAAGGGTAGCGCCTGAAAAATCCCCCTCAGTGATGCTCTGGGCTTTAGACAAGGCACTCACAGAATCACTAGGTTGGAAAAGACCTTTAAGATCATCGAGTCCAACCATTCCCGTCCTATGCTAAACCATACCCCTAAGTACCTCATCTACCTGTCTTTTAAACACCTCCAGGGATGGTGACTCAACCCCCTCCCTGGGCAGCCTGTTCCACATCCCAACAACTCTTTCAGTGAAGAATTTTTTTCCCAACATCTAATCTGAATCTGCCCTGGTGCAGCTTAATTCCATGTCCCCTTGTCCTATCTCCTATTACTTGGCTGAAGGGACCATCGCCCACCTCTCTACAACCTCCTTTCAGGTAGTTGTAGATGGTGATAAGGTCTCCCCTCAGCCTTCTCTTGTCCAGGCTGAACACCCCCAGCTCCCTCAGCCCTGCGCAGCGCTGCTAGTATAAACGGGTCATTTGCTACTTCAAAAGTCAGGCTCAGCATTCTTAAACCTTTGAAACCATTAAGTCATGACACAGGGATCCAGGCAGTAGGTTCAGCACAGCCACAGGCAAGGCTGGGTCACTTGCTCAGAAAGGGATGGACTTGCAAACCATGCAAGCCTGAGTTTATCCTCAGGTTGAGAGGACAGCAGAGGACAGAGGACACAGACACTTAACTTCCAAATCCTGCAATGCTGATACCCTGTGAGCTATCCCTTCCTCACCATTTCACCAGCTCCCCAGAGAAAAGCTGTGTGTGAGTCCCAGAGATGCTACCCCCCATGCCCACCACCTCGTATTTTGGAGCCTGACAGCAAAACCAAGTTTCTATTTACGTAGGAAGCACACACAGGGCACCAGACTGCAGAAGCTGCTCCCAAGAGAGCAGATGATCCAGCTTCCTCCTCACACCCAAGCCAGTTTACAACTGCAGGAACATGCAGCTCGCTCCCAAATTTCAACACTTTGAGTAAAGTCAGGAAAAATTCCACACAAACCACCCAAACCATAAACCACAGGAACAGATTGTGTAGATACTCACCAGAACAGCAGACACCTACGCTGTTAATAGATAGCTTTCACTCGCAGGATCAGACAACAACAATCATCCCCCTCACACAGGTAACATGAGCACACACCCCATTTACCATTGGGAGCATCCATCACCTGCTACCAGCTCAGCCAGGGCGAGATTGTTTCGGGGTGCCTGACTCAAGCTCTGGCCCTACCACAATGCCCAGAAGTCCCAGCTAGCAAGACACCCTGGGATGACCACATCAGTACCTTGCACCAAACACCGTCCGTGCCGAGCGTACTTAACAGGTGGCACCAAATCCCCCCCAGCACCCACCCCATCAACACAAGCCTGGTTCACCAAAAAAACCACAGGTAAAACCATGCACAAGAGCTGCAGTCAGCTCCAGCATTAGCAATACAAAGCCAAGGCTGGAGCATCTCCCAAGAGCATGTAACAGGCAACGAACAGGTTTCATTCCCAACATGTGACACAGCCGGATGCCTTCCACACAGCTGGGGTACAAAGCACTGCAGCAAGTCCATTATCAGGTCTCCAGCCCATTTTTCCTCGCTGTCAACAAGCAGTGCAGCCAGAAGGACTCCACACTCAAGGAACATCTTTGCCTTTTGTTTGTGCAGGGATTTGAGGTCCAGATTGCAGCTCTCCCAGGCACAAGGAAGATTACAACTCAGCCTCAGATTAGATTCTGGGGTTAAAAAAAAATCATCCAGAACCACCAACGGCAGGAGGACCTGGCAGGAGCTCTGTGGTTGTGCATGAACCAAACGAGTGTTGCTCTGCTCAGTGTATTTTATCCCTGCTCACAACCTCCCCCTGACCAGGTCTAGGCACAGGGCCCAGGGGACAGGACTGGATCAGGGACCCACCATGAACCAGAACACCAAAACGAACCTTTTAGATCTCAAAATATTTTAGCTGAAGGAAGGGGAGTGTTGAGAGGTCACCCCTGCTGCCCACCTACCTGGACCACGTCCATTTGTGCTGAGGCAACTGCAGTGACTGCAAGCTGTGGCCCTGGAGCAAGTCTCCCAACAGCTCTGCCACAAAACACACATCTAATCATACAGCTGTAATGGGACAGGCCTGAAAAAAGCCCAGCTAAAGCCAGAGCATCCAAGCAACCATCTCCCCAAAACTTGGAGCTTACCCTTAGCAAGCAGGCCACCCAAAGAACAAAATCCCAACCCAAACCCTACACACCAAACCCCCATGACACACCACAGCAAGGCAGCAGCCTCAGGCACAACCATGCCCAAGTCACTTGCACACCCACACCTCAGGTTCAGCTCCCACACCCCATCACCCGCTCCAGCAGTGTAGAGACTCTTCCAGCAGCAACACCCAGGAGTAGGGCACACAGTCTCAAGGGTGCTACGTTCAGCTTGCACAGCAGAGCCTCAGCTCCAGCCCTGCTCCCACACCATCCCACCAACCTCTGGAGCTGGGACAAACCAAGGCCTCCCCACTCCCAGGGGGCAGCAGTTCCAAGACAAGGTGCAGCTCCACTCCCAACTTCAAGGCTCAGCAAGTCAAAGCAAAAGATGGAAGCATGACCACATCCTTGCTTAAGGGCAAGCATCGAGCACGGTCACACAGTGCTGTCTCTCGATGACATCCTTCTCCCAGCCTAGGGGAGAAACTTACCCCCTCCCAGCAAAGAGCCTCCTTGAAGTAGGAGCAGCAAGAGGTTTGTAGAGAGCCACCTTCTTCAAAATCAAGGGGGAAGTTTGCTGGCCAAGGCAGTAACCCTCAAGCCAGCAAAAAATGGTCTCCTGGATGCCTCTCATCTACAGCAACCACACTTTAGCAAGATACATCATTAAACACCAAGTTTATTTTACAATCCTTTTATTGTGAAGTCCACCACAGTCATTTACACGTCATTACAGAAACAAACCCCCAACATGCCCTTCTCCCTGGACCACCACAACCTTTCCAGGGGGTTGAGTTGTGAGGGGTTTTTTTTTTTGGTCTTAATAAAAGGCAAGACAAACCTTAGCATCTGGAGAAGTTTTCTTTCTTCCCATCCCTTCAAGCTGCAGAGCCACCAGCAGCAAGCCCATCATCACACAGGCTCCTACAGACTCCAACTGATTACTGACAAAAGCCCCGCTGTCAGCGCTGAGGGTCTCGCGGTTTACAGATGGATACCGTGCAATTTTTATCCCACTAAACTAATCAAAATTGCATCGTGATCCACCCGACAACAGCAAGACAAAGCTTAACATACTGGCAAATGCAGGGCAGCGCAGCCTGAAGACAAGTCCTCCTTTCCTCCACAGGCCGGGACAAGTGCAATACTCTATATACAGCTACAAGTAATGCAACAAATCCCCACCCATGGAGAAACCAGCGCAAGGCGTCTTCAGATCTTCCACGGAGGGAAATAAAACCCCCCACCAACCCCAGCAAAAGGAGGGAGGAGGGGAGGGAGAGAGAAGCTTCAAACCCAGTTATTCACCACAGATTCACCACCACCACAGTCAGTTTTGCATGGATTTGCACAGCAATCTTACTAAGCTGGGATGCAAACCTGCAAAACTGACTGTAATCAGCACCATCTTCTCCAGAACAACTGCCACTAGCTAGGATGCGCTTTATCTAGCAGTACTGTAAGTGCCCACATTACAGTAGGTCCAATTCAAGGCTACCTGCACTATGAGCACTTTGATACTGCTAGGACAAAACTACTCCCTGAGCAATTGGCTTCAATGAGGGGGGAAGGAAAAAAAATAAATAAACCCAAAAATGCCTTTACTAAAATTGTAATTGCTGGGCTAAAGCCAGATGGCTGCAGGTTTTCTTGGACGTGGAGGCAGCAGCTTGTGCCAGAAGGAGCATTTAGGGCAGTAGATTCTACGCTACTTCACTAACTGCACTAGATGCACCTTAACACAAGAACCATCCGTGACAGAGCTCTAAGGCAGCAAAACAACAGTCCTGGTTATGTCCATGCCCTGCTACCGGCACTGAATCGCCACAGTAATGCCAGAAGTGCTTATACTGCAGTAGATCCTAAACTCTACCTGCACTGTAAGCACTTTTGCACAACTCAAGGCCCATCACCAGACAGAAACTCTTCTGCTTAAGAGGTCTTCTCATTTCAGCGCGGTGCAAGCGTCGCAGAAGCATCTTGACTGAAGCACAGGAGCCAACAAGACCTGCCAAGAGAGAAGACCAATATTAATGCTGTGTAACACAGATACGGATTTGCTGCTTGATCTAGCAGAGATTTTTCTTACTGAGGTATGGAGGCAGAAAGGGGTTCGAGTTTTGAGAAGGCAGTTTAACTGAGAAGGCAGACTAATGGAGAGCACACCAAACAAGTTAGGAGTTTGCAGCTAACCTTCACTTAATGCAAAAATGGCTTCCTCCAGCCACTAATGGCAGTTAAAAAGCACCTTAATAGGTATCAAACCATCCCGTTTTCCTGCTCTCCCCCCCCCCTGTTCGGTGTGTTACACATTGTGTTCGACCTTTCTCCCAGAGCTTTACCCTGTATCTTGCATCACCCAACCACCAAACATCCCCCCCCAACCCCCCCATCCCCACGAGTAGAGCAAGAAAAAGTTCTGACACATGATCCCCCACCCTCCACAGCAGATAATGGAGTATCTGTACTCCAGATGATGCCATTAACTGCAGTGCTGCACAAAAGCGTCGGACCCTCCTCGGAGGCAGGGGGGGTAATAAGGAAATTAACGAGTTTAAATTTCCCTCCGGAGCCACGCTGTCAGGACGCGGCCTTACAAACCTGCGGGGGTGGGAAGAGTTTGGCTGGGGATGTCCCAGGGCTGCGGCTCCCCCCATTCCCCAGCCCGGGCAGATTCACCGAGGCTGAGCAGCTCGGGGGTGGGGGTGGGGGGGCTGTGCTAAGGGAGGGCCCCCACGCCCCGCGGGGCATTATCTCCCCCCGGGACGGCTCTGCCCGCCGTTATCTCCCCCGCGCTGACCATCTGCTCGGGGGTGGCGGGGCGGAGGGATTACCCGGCCGCGCTCGCCACGTGCACGCCGGCGCCCCGTCCTCCCGGGGTACAACCGGAGCATCCCCGGGGGGCACCGGCCGGCGTTGGGTACCGGCGCTCTCAGGGTGGCCTCTCACCGGCCGGGCACGCCGCCACACACACCCCCACCACCCCCCCCTGCACACACCCACCCCCTCCACGCCGCCCCCGTCCCGGGAGGGCGCGCGGTGGTGCCCCGCCACGTGCTGCCCGCCCCGTCCGGGGGGTGCGCGCGGCCGCGGCGCGGAAAGCGCAGGAACAAAGCACGGTGGGAAATGCAGTCCTCCATTCAAAGCCCCAAAAACGCGCCAAGCCGCCCGCCTGCCCCCCCACCGCCTCCCCCCACCGCCACCACCTCGCCCCGCCACCCCGCAGCCAGGATGGGCCCGGCTCCCCTCCCCCTCCTGCCCCCGCGCCCCCCAAGACGGGGGGAGCGGCGAGCCCGGCTCCGAGCTGCGCCGGGGGCGGCTCCGCGCGGCCCCTTTGTCCCGGCCCGACGGGGCAGCCCCGGCCACCTCCCGCCCGCCCGCCTCCCACAGTCCCTCCGCCACCCCTACCCCCCGTGCCGGCCCCCGCCGGCGCGGCCGCCCCCGGTCTTGCCTGGAGCGCCGGTGGAGGCGGTCGGGCGGGCGCGGAGCGGAGCGCCCCGACGGCGGCTCTGCCGAGCGCGTGGTCCGGCTCCCGCCCGCCCCCTCCGCGCGCGCTGAACGGCGCGCGCGCGCGCACCCGCCCGCCCGCGCGCCGCCTCCCGGCCCGCCCCGCACTACAAACCCCAGCGCGCCCCGCGCGCCGCGCATGCGCCCCACTGCCCCGCGCGCCGCCATGTGCTCGCCGCGCGCGCGCGACTTACCCCCACCACCACCCCCCACGCGCCGGCCACGCGGGGGCGGCGCGCAAACCTCTCCCCCCCCACCCCTCCCGCACACACACATGCAGCGCGCGGGAGAGAGGAGTAACCGGGGGTAGTAGCGAGGCAGCACGCGGAGCCCCGCACCCCGCGGAGCCCCGCATCCTCCTCCCAGCCTCCCCACCGCAGCGGCCGGCCGGGCAGCCCCAAGTTTCGGCCTCCCGCCGCGGCGCCGTCCATTGTTGGTGCCGCGGGAGCCGCCGGGCGCGAGGGGTGCAGCAGCCGCGGGGAGGGGGCGGGGGTGTGCCGCCGCGCGGGAGCCGCGGGCCCACGCGGGAGGCTGGGCGAGCCCCGCGCACTCCTACAGGTGGGTGGCGGCCATCCCGGCAAGGCGCTGCCGCCCCCCCCTCCGCGTACACACACACGCACACACACACGCCCCCCTTTCCCCGGGACGGGGGTCGGGGCTGCCCGGCCGCGCGTCCCCCCCGCCCCGGGCAATCCGTGCCGCCCGGCAGAGATTGCGGCGCAGCCCGGCGGGAACCGCGCAAGAGGGGGGGGGGGGGGGACAAGGAAAGGGGAAAAAATAATTAAAAAAGGACAAAATAAAGAAAAAAAAAAGGGGGGGGAAGGAAGAAACCCCCAAAACCCCGCAGAGGCGGGGAGCAGCCTCAGGCTCACGCCGGCTTTTGGGGAGGGAAACAGAAAAGAAGCGCGAAGGGAAGGGCGAGGGAACGGGAAGATAAACACGGTACCTTTGAGCCCGAGCAAAGCCCTGGAATAAAAAGGGTTTTACGAAAGTGGCGCGAAGACAATATCATGTGATCCCAGCCCAGGGCGTCTCCTTCCCGCACCGACCAGCCAAAAAAAGAGAGAGGAATAAAGGGGGGAAAAAAGTACATCCGCTCCCCACGCCATTAGCATAATTAATTGTGTCCTGCAGCTGCAGCCGCAGCTCCCCGGCCAATGGCAGCCACCGCCGCCCCGGCCTCCTCTTCCTCCCGCCCGGGGAGGATGGTGATGGCCAGAGACCTGGGGGAGAGGCTGGGGCGGGCGGCGCCCCGCCGCATAGCCGGGGGGGAACGCGGGCTGGCTGCTTGTCCGGCGAGGTTTTGCGGGAAGACGGGGGCGGAGGGGGGTGGGAAGAAGCGCGGGCGCTTTGGGGGTCGCGCCGGGCACCTTTTGCGGGGGAGCAGCGCCGGGAGCGTGGGTGCCGCCGGCCGGAGGGGGCCCGGGCGAGGCGGGGGGCCGCGCTGCCCACACCGCTCCCTTCCCCTCGTGGGACGGCAAAGCGCGGCGGCAGCCGTGCGGCCCGCCACGGCCACGCGTGGCCAGTGCTGCCGGGACCCTCGGCGCGGCACTGGGTGGAAGCTTGCGGCCCTTTTGAGGGGGTGAAAAGCCCCAAAACGATGTGGCGGCGGGCCTGGCCCGGCCTAGCTTGGCCTACGCGGCGGCGGGCCCGAGCCGCGGTGCCACCCTGCCGCCGGCGGTTCCCCCCTTGCAGCCCTTCCCGCCCTTCCCACACCTGAACATCTCCCCCAGCATCGAGGTGCACCCCGAGAGTTCTCGCCGGGGACCCGGCGGCACTGGGGAGCCCCGGCCCTGACACGGGCGGGCTGGGGGAGCGTGGCCGGTCCTTGCCTTGGCGGGCGGCCCTCTCAGGAATCTTAAAAATGTGCTAATTGTGCCCTGCCAGCAGCCGCCGTTCCCCGAGGATTAGGAGTGATCACTTTTTTCAACCAAAAGACACCCCTCACCCCCCAAAAAATAAACGAGAATCGATCGATAATGAACAGTTTCGCCCCCCCGGCCGCTCCGTTGAGTTCAGCAAAGCAAAACAAAACAAAAAACAACCAAAAAAAATAAACCAACCCCGAGGTGCCTGATGTAACCCTCCTCATCGGTATCTGGGGTTGGAACAAAAAGGTCCCCATGGAAACCGGGGAGTAATCTATCAGTATTACGTTCGTTACACAACGAGAAAAGGCCTTTTGTCCCGCCTGTATTTACTACTGTTTAATTTCTTCTTTAAAATTCTGCAGCCCAAGTTCTCCCAGGTTTGAAGGGGACGAGTTTTTGCCCAGCTCCCCGACTTTCCTCCCCGCGCGTGTGCTTGCGTGTGTGAGGCCTAAAACAAAGCCACCATATCAAAGCGCTCCCCCGGCAAGACGGGAAGGGCTCTCCGCAGGCAGACCTATTTCTGAGGCTGTTTGTATTATTTCTTCCAGAAACTGCGATTTGTTTCTTCGTTATCCGTGGAAAAGCTCGGCCAGGGCATTGCAAAACTTAGTGTTGGGATGTTTCGGATGGAGACCAAATTTACCAGCTCCTGATTCGGAGCTGCAAGGGAGGGTTTTGTGTAATGGAGGACGTGGTAAAATTCACAATCTCAATTTTCTCCTCATGAGGCGAAGTACCATTCTGAAATCCCGAGCTGGGGATGCTGAAGGAGAGCAAAATGCGCAACGTTAAATCCATCATTTGTTCTGGATGCCCCCTGCAAGAAACCAAAACCAGTGAACTGACACAGTAAGGAAAAATCCAAGTGTCTCATGAACTCCTGTGTGCACAACAGGGCCAGGAACCTCCCACATTGGAGGAACGTGACATCTAACTCTTTATAACAAAACTTCTTAAAAATTGTAGCAAACGAGCACTACGTGCAACACAGTGCTAGGAAACTTTACCCATAAGCTTTGCGTTGATACTTTTGATTGTTTAATGTGAGAAGTTGTGTCCTGTTGCTCAGATCCTGCATATGAATAAAGTTACACATGCTGCAAATTGATTATCTCTCTTCTGTCAGCTCAGAAGTAAGTCAGTCCAACAAAGAGAGCCTGAAGATGGTGAAATAAGCCCGCATGAAGTGTTGCACAGATAAGATTAAATGGTATTTTTACATCCTCCTGCTGACCTTTGGCTTGTAATTTTGTGTGTCTCGGAAGGGAGTCCTGGGGTCTGCAAGTACGTTGGTTGCTTAAAAAAAATTAATTAATGGTCAAAGAAAAAAAGAGTGCCAGAACTCTTCTGAATGTTTTCAGGGGTAGAGTCCAGCCACAGCATACTTCTGCCACGTTAGCTAGGCAGAGTCGTGCGCTGTGCTGATGGCCTTTTCCAACACACGTGATTTATAGGTTGTAAGGTGGTGCTTGTAAAATGCAGGGCTCGCTGGGGTTCCAGGTTAGGAAGACTGGTGTGAAGATGAAGCGAGGTGCAATCCCTTTACAGAGATAGACACACAAAAAAATACCTTCCTGAAAATCACTTTTCAGAACTTACTGTGGAAATTACATAGCTCGCTCTTTTCTCGTACCAAGAACACAGAAATTTGAATTTTTAATTATTTTTCCTTGTGCTGGACTCAGGTGCATGCATGCAGAGAAGGTACCTCAGTTTCCTTCAGTTTTCTCCTCTGCACTGCAAAAAATTCTGTTCTCTTTCTTGTTGGTTACTGATTCATTCATACTCTGTGCTCAAGGATTGCCTCGGACTGTCTCCTCCTCTTCCCTTCCCTGCAGGAATCAGAACCGTTGCCTGACCTTTCTTGTGCTGAAAAAAGCGCAGTGAATTGTGCTGAACTATCTGCAGAAAAGAAATGAAAATCAGAAGTAAGGGGAGCGTGTGCTTGTGAAACAGAAGGTTGTTTTTTCAAAAGGAACTATCTGGAGATGCATAGCAGCTGCTGTATGGAGAGATTTCTGTCAGATTAATTAAATCTAATTTATTTCTCAAAACTCTGGGAATAGTTGACAGTTAAGTTAAGAAGGTCTTCTACTGGACTTGCAGAATAGCAGCGTGAAATCAGTCTCCAAAAACCTGGTTTGTAGCCAGGTCTGGAGTCTTTCAGGCATCATATTTTATACGTCTGGAAGAATGTGCGCAGAGAGATCAGGTCATCCGAGAAAGAGACAAAAGATGCAAAGGAATTAATACCTAGGAAAAAATAACGGAGTCACTAGCTGCAGAGTCACTTTCCTGATTCTCAGGAGGCTGCTGACTTTGTCTGTGGATGCTCACATGGTCACAACATTGGTAAATCTGTGCAGGAGTGGAGTTCCTTCAAGCTCTGTCCTCAGTTGTCTTCTGCACACTTGGGACTTTTCATATAACCAGGGATTACATGTCATTTGCTGCCAAGCAGTCTCTGTTTTAAAACCTTCACCAGAAAAAAAGAAAAGAAAAAAAAAAAAAGGTGGAACAAAAATAATTTTCCTCTTGTGAGGTCAGAATGAAAAGAAATACTTTGAGGTTACAACTCAAACTTCTCCTCAGTGGTTAAAAATTTAACTTGAGATTATTTTTCAGAAGTCTCTCCGTATCTGCACTCCTCCATGAAAACAACTGATAAGAGGGGGCTTATTCCAAAAGCGTTTGTCACCGTGTCAGTAAAACAGATTTACAGCTGGCATCCACCTCTTCCTTTCTATTGACTTGATTTGTAAAGCTCTTTCCTCCAGAAATACAAGAAGCAGACAAGCTCTGGTAATCTGTAATTTTGTTACGTGAGATGTGCTTATAAAGACACTCGACCCTCACCTAAATAAGGCTGATCTACACATCAAATGAGAAACAAATGTATGCTCATGGCATGGGCTTCATGTCTAATTTTATTTCTTTTTAGGAGAATAGTGTTAGCTGTGATAAATAATGTCACAGGTACTGTGTCTCTGCGGTGCTGTGAAGCACTGCGCCCGGCAATGCCTCAAACCTGCCTTTTGAAGAGCTCTTTGGGAGTTTGTTATGGACACGTTGATTAAAGCAAAAGTAAATGCAAAGAAGGGAAGTTCAGTCTGGTCTTTGTTTTCGTAGTTGGGTAGCGATGTAAGGACACTAAATTCTGCTTTGGCTTCTGATCCTCATCACTTTTATACTTATGTTGTTTCCTACCACCTGGAATTAAATTTCTGTGCCATCCTGTTACGCAGTTCCTATAGGGTTTGATTCTGTGAGTTGCTTCCACCTCTATTAACTTCACAGGGAGTAAGATGAACTCATCCCTTTGCATCTTCATCTATTTCTTTCTGACTTCAGGTGGATTAAAATCTAAGCTGGCTAATGGAAAAGGTGGTTACTTGCATGACTAAATGACCCCGTGTTGTGTTTGCAGGGTAGGGCCGGGGGTGACACTGAGCTGCCCTATTGGGAACGCTTCCCATTTTAACTCGGTGGCTAACAGGGTTTGCAATTTTCTCTTGCCAAAATCGATTCTTCAGAGACAGAGTTTTGAACATGTGGCCAAGCTGGATGTATATTTTCTCTGCTGAATTATACAGATAGGTTCACTTTTGTTAAATGCATCTTGGAACACACTGTGCATCCTTCTGCCGCTTGGGTAAGATCACGAATTACACCTGCCCAAATCGTTTCACTCCAGTCTCTGTGGTTTGCCTTTCTCACCAGAAGGTTTTTGTTGTATTACAGTTTCTCTGCTTCATTTCAGTCCAGATGTACAGATCCTTCCCCCAGATAGGTAAGTTACCAGTTTTGCCAATTATTACTGGTATTTCACCGAGTTTTCTTACTGGTATGTATATAACATGACATTTTAATTCACGCATACCTCCCTGTATATTACACATGAAGTACAACTTTCCGTTTTGCAACAGTACACAACTTCCCCTTTTGTAAAACTGCTTAACAGACATTATTTCTGCACAGCTGGCAATCACAATATGCTGTGAACTGTCTGGATTTTGTGTCACCCTTCATTTTTGGAGGAGCCCCACATCTCAATACGTGTTTAGGCCTTTAAAACTGTGCAAATAGCTTTTCAGTGAGGGGTGTGTAAGTTTGCAAAGCATGAGGGCTCTGTCTCAAGGAGCAGTAATCTGTCCATCAGAGCAGGTTATAAAGGCTACACCATGCTACAGATGTTTTAAGAATGTGCTGGGTAACTGGGACCTGAGCGGTCCCACTGATGATTCAGGCAGCCCCTAAAGCACAAGAAGCCTTCGGTACCAGTCCTGCACAGAGCTTTGTGTGCATGCTTCACTCCTCCAAGTCAGTGAAACAAACTAGGTCTTGTCAGTCAAAGCTTCTCTGTGCATAAACTTCAGAATATGCTCGAGTCATTTCTAGATGAGATACCTCCTTCCAAAATACGCTTCTCTTACACCACATGACACTTCAGAAATGAGTCGATAAATTACTGTTTGACTACACATTATATGTAAAATTAATATATTTTTTGTTCAGCTCAGTCACTCTGCAACTGTAGGATGCCGTACAGCACTGCCTACATTTTTCTCTGCAACCAACAGGTATCATCCATGTTTGATGTAAGGAGAGGACTCAGAGGCCTAGAGCTCATCCTCATGTTTCCATTGTCTCCCGTGGTCTGTATGTCGCTCTCTGTCTAAATGTTTCTTCTCAGGTAAAGGAACACATTTGCCTTTCCCGTGCTGATCAGCTTGTACACACTCCAGAGGGCTGAGCAAAATCTGGGGATTTAGAGGCTGTTTCTGAAAGACCACCTCCAAAAAGAGGCAGATGTTGGACATAAGAAAACTGGCAGTGTACACACACACACTATCATCATGCACAGCCAAAAAAACAGTTGGTACTTTTTCCTAGATGTTGAATTCCTACACAGTAGGAAATGCTAGGGGTTCCTCCTCTTTTCCTTGTTTTTCTGGTGTGGAAGAAACACAAGGATGTGTCAGGCAGGAGCTCACAGGTCACCTGTTAAATGTACAGAATTTGGGTGGAAGCAGGGCGGCCTCTATAAACTGCTGGCAGCTGGCGGGATGCTGGTACTTCATGAGGTCCCACCAGCACCCAGAGCATCCCTCAGGCCTCGTATTCTGTGCAGCACCAGAGCACTGATGATCAGCGCGCCTTCAAGAGCATCGACTGCACAGAAGCAGATGTCCTAGCCATTAACTTCCAAATCCTGTCAGTTCGGATGAGCTCCTCCGAGCAGGGCGGTGCAGAGCAGTTTTTACATCTCTCTAGGGGAGGCATTTCATTCTCTGCCTTGTTGACATTTCCCTTCAGTGATTTCTCTCCCAAACACTTGGCAGGAGCTGGGCATCATGAGAAGGTGTATCTCAGGCTTGTTGCCCCTCACGGTAGCACTTCAGGGAAGAGCTGAGTTCACAGGGTTAGTTAGAAGAGTGGAGACCTCAGGCTGACTGAAGAGCGCTCGGGTCTCTACTCCAGCCTGCCGAGCAGCTCAGGATTAGAAGGGCATAAAAACACCTTAAAACGGCTCTGAGTTCCCAGAGCTTGAGGTGTAACACAGAATCTCACCTCTCACCCTGAGGCAATGTTTTTTCCCCGGTGCAGGTGCTGTGTGCATGCTTCAGGTCGCTACTGAGAAGATAAAATACATTAACGGGAGTTTTAACACACTTTTGGATCTGCATACTTAAAGGAACATTCTGTCATCCCAAGCCCACATTCTGCTAGAAAAGAAAAACATGACAAAAGGTAACAAACCTTAGCACGAGGAGGAACATGCAATTTATCTCAGCGTAGAGGGAAAACGTGCTTTCTTTGAGTAATGAAGTCCACAGACCCAGCCCAGCCTGGAAGCAAGGCTGAGGATGGATACAGAGTGAAGTTCACATACAGAGATGCAAAGACGGTCTTTTTTGGCAAAAAATGTTTTCCTTCCTAGGAGGGAAGCTCCTTTCTGCATCAGAGAGCAGTCACCAAATGCCTAGCTGTGGAAAGACGGTGGAATTCCCCTTCCAGACCCTGTCCCAGCTGCACAGACCTCCAGAAAGCGGCTTTTCCCTGCTGCCAGCGCCAGCCAGTGTGGCTCTGCCCCCAGGCTGCAGGCAGGTTGAAGTACAGCACCGAGAAAGGAAAGCATCCCCAAACCCTGAATAATAACCACCCGCTTTAATAACAGAGGGAGAGAGGGACACGGGGATTTGGGGTGAAGCTGGAGGCTGAAAAGATGCCCCAGCCCGGAGTTCAGGCGCCAAGGAAGCGGATGGAGTTGTGGGCTGCTGGCAGCGAGGACGTGCAGCAGCACCTCTGCGGCAGCGATGGCAGTCCGGGATCCCATGGCAGTCCGGGATCCCATGGCAGTCCGGGATCCCATGGCAGTCCGGGATCCGGCACCGCTGCAAAAGCTCCTCTGCACAGCTAATCAGATTGGCTTCCAGCCCCGGCAGTAGACAAGCAGATGCAGCATCCTCTGTCCCGCCAGTGCTGCCTCCCCTTGCCTCCTGGCAAGAAGGGCACACGACCAGCTCCTGTCCCATGGGATTTCCCAAAAATCATCCCTCCTGACATAGTTCTTTCCCAGAACGTAAAGCTGTTGGCTTTGGGAAGACACCTCCTTCCCCTTGGCTGCGTGAATTTGCTCCTGCTGTGCAAACAGAACTCTTCACTCGATTTTAGACGCAGTGCTTCTGCGGTGGGGTTTTGTTAATCCAAGTAGAGCAGGGAATTGGGGTGGATGGACGGTTGTTTGTCAATCAGGTATCTCAGGACACTGAGCTCTGTTAATGTTTAAGAGGGTTTACTGCGCAGCTCCTTACGTTATTTCCTGGTTAAACATGAGCCATATGCAACCAGCTGAGGCAGATTTGCAGTTTACATCACAGAGCTGTCAGCTTTGCAAAAGCGAGTGAAAACACTCAGGATTATTGTGATTCAGCCCTTCAAACAAACTCAGAACGTTGTAACTTGAATTAAACGTTCCCCACCCTTTTTTTTTGCAAGGATCAAAGTGAAAATTGCCCCTAATGTGTTGAAATTCTTGGAGGCAGTAACTCTTAGGAATTTATACTGAACTGAGTTAACAAATAAGTCATCTAGTTCCCAAGTCCTCCCGTTAAATACACTTTTTAGTTAACTCTCAGAAAAATCTTACGTTATTTTCTTTAGATTTTCATGGAAATTATAGGCCAGCTCTGTGAATGCCTGAGCAGCCAAGTAGCTTTATTTATGTGAACAGAGTTACTTGTGCATATAAATCTTTTCAGGAGGAGGAGAAGGTTTTAAAGAGTGTGTATTGACTAAAAAAATCTCACTACCTGTAACTTCCACTGTTTGATTAATCCTCACTGACTGGCAAACCCGTGGCATTTGGTCACAATAAATGCCTCCACGCTGTGTAAGATGATGGTGAAAGATTTGTTGACTTCTGCCTCCTGCAGGACTGGGATAGATAAAGGGGAGTTTGGTACTACAGGCAGGACTCCCATCAAAAAATCACACATCCTGCAAAGGACATTGTGGTCATGGCCACACTTCTTTACACAAAATACTGAATTCTGATATTTGGATTATATTTTTTTCTCCCATACAATCAGTAGAAGAAGCTGAAGAGAATCGAGTCCAAAACAGAGTCATTGAAAAATGAAGAGCCTTAGTCCAGCATTCTAAAGCAGCATGCAAAATGGAGAGCAAAATGCATTTACTGTTGATTTTTTAAAGTTTCAAAGCCGAGGGAGTGATTAACTTCAGGGGGGATGAGGAGAGGAGGGGGAAGGAAAATGCACAAAACTTCAGGGCAGGCAACAGGAAAGCAAGTAGCACACTGGAGTTTCTTTTAAATCAGCATGTGTCCTCATGTAAACCAAAATGCTTAAAAGATAACGGCAGCTAACAATTATTAGCACCAAAATCATATCTGTCAGTGAGAAGACAGTTGCAGGAGTTTTACGAGCTCTGCACAGGAGTGAAACTCTCCCTGAAATTCATCTCAAGCAAAAGCAATTCCATGCAACCTCAGCTCAGAAATGCTTTTGAGGTACCTTGTGACAAGGCACTGGGTCATGACCTAGGTCTTGAGAAGCCTGAGTTAGTAGATGTTAGTTTTCGTTGGGGCTTTGTTTACCATGGACTTAGACATTTCGTATTATTAAGAATCTCTGGCTTATGAGGACATTCTATTTATCTTACCAGCCTTTTTTGATGGAAATGCCTGAATTTTCTTGGAAACAGGGATTTTATTGTGGATTCTTGGTGCCCCTTGGAGAGGCTTATTTTTCTGGACAATAGTTTGCCTTAGTGTCACTACCCTTTTGATTTCCCAATGGTCACAGGCTCTCAAGGTCGTGCAAAGTGCATCCTTTTGTTATAATAGACCTAGAATTTTGTATTAAAAGGCAGCAAAAAGATCTCTGTTTGGTGTCTAAATTCTCTTTTCTGCCATGTACCTCTGCATTAGATTTTGGCTGTTCTGCTTAAAGAAATCCCCCAAAAAACAACTATGTAATTTGGAAGGCCAAAGATTTGAAAGCAAATTACAGGAGCAAGCTCAGTATATATATATTTTTTAACTTACCACATGTTCCCATGTAAAACATAAATGCAGATGCTGAAGCAGGATTTTCCATGTGAACCTCTGTGTAATTTAAACATCCAGTGTATCAGAGAGATTGTGCCTTACACATATTGTCATGGGAAGCATTAAACTGATATGCCTTTCTATTTGGTTCATTGTGATTTATCTTGACTTTTTCTTTCCAATTTACTCATTTAGCCAGATCCTCTTCTCTTGCATTCCTCCCAAGGAGAGCTGCATTCAAAAATGTCTCTGACTCCCATGGCTTGTGGCATCACTACATTTTGTGGTGGTGCTTGGCTTGCCCAGAAGATAAATAGTTTCTCTGTGTACTAATCAGAAAGATCAAAACTTTACAAAGTCTGAAGACTCAGTGAGAAAACCATGAATCCTCACAGGGTTTTTCTTTCCCTTAAGATCTGTCTGTCTGCAGTCTCCTTTCAACCTCTGTAGCATCATGTTTTGATTAAATGTGGAAAAAATACACCAGTCTTTAATACTGGTTCAATTCTTCCACTTTTCTTTACTTTGTTGTTGTTGTTGTTGTTGTTACAGGATTACACAGAATTCCCTATCAACTTAATCTCTGCTTTGTAGGAA
Organism: Laterallus jamaicensis coturniculus; assembly: GCA_022605575.1. Classification (NCBI taxonomy): domain Eukaryota; kingdom Metazoa; phylum Chordata; class Aves; order Gruiformes; family Rallidae; genus Laterallus; species Laterallus jamaicensis. Next base: position 19,101,190 of record JAKCOX010000014.1, read on the forward strand.
AGCCATTAAATCACTTCATAAACCGTTTGAAAACATGACTGGGAATAAGTAGTTTGTCTCCCAAGGGCTGTGGGCTGCATGAGGTGCCTCCAGGATCAAGGGGTCACTTGTAGGTTTGGGGTTTTTACCAGGTTTTTCGGTGCCTGTCAGGCTACAGGCATTTGTTGTGCTGCTTCTCCCAGCTTTTACATCATCAGTTTGAGAAGTACAGGATCCTGTTTTCTCACTAGAAAATCTACAAGCAAAAATAACAGCCAAAAAGATCCAGTGTATTAGGAACTTAAAACATGAAGTTCCTAATTAAGTTCCTAAACCTTTCAGGACAGGTTAATTGTTTGGGTTTTGTTTTTTTTTCAAAGGACATTATTTTACATCGTTCCTCAGAGATGAGCAACAGTTGCAACACCAAATGTGGCAGCACTGTCAGCATCCTTCCCCACAAATAAATCCTCACAAAGGGTTTAACTGTGAAGTTACACGATTTAAAATAAACTTTAAAGAAACCCACTTCCCCACTTCCCTGATAAAACTGTAGGCTGCTAAAGCTTCAGCCTTTTGAACTGTATTTTGTCCTCCAGAAATGCTTTTGCCTGCTTTTATTGAAAAACTCTGAAAAGAAATGTGAAAAATCAGTTGAATTCACTTCTGCTCACAAGGAGTTGCTGATCATTTCCGTTGTCTAAAGTCGCCCCACTAGCACAGCACTTCAACTTTGCTCTGCCCATCTCTGAGTAACATTTATACACAAAGAAAACTGTGGTTACTGCAGTTTTTCCCTGTGCAGATTTTTCTAAACCAATTTTCTTAGAAGAATATGTAATTGCAAAGTTTGCATAAATTACCAGACAGTTCCCTGATACAAAGCTGATTAAAGTCAATGGAACTTTTTCACTTCACTGATTTCAAGTTGAATTAGAAAAAGTCTTTGAAAGAGTTTTTAACAATAATTACTTTTTAAAATAGAAGGGTATGTGAATTATTTTCAGATACTATAACATGAGGATCACACATCGTTTTATTTCCCTATATATTTCATTTGCTGTTTTCCCACAGTTTGCAGTCTTCAGTGGAAAAAAGGCTCCTGGCTTTGATAGCAGCTTTGCTTAGTTAAGAATTTAGAACCCATTCTCTTCTTTTTTTTTCTTTTTCTTTTTTTTCTTTTTCTTTTCTTTTTCTCCTTTTTTTTTCTTTTTTTGCTTTTTTCTTTTTTTCCCTTTTTTTTTCCCCCTTTTTTTCTTTTTCTTTTTTTTTCTTTTTTTCTTTTCCTTTTTTTTTTTTTTTTTCTTTTGTCTTTTTACTTGAAATGTTTTCAGGTCAAAGTGGAGCTGATTCTCTAACTAAGCTCTTACATGCTGCTATGTTCTAGTAATGATAGTGTTAGAAGGCAACAAATTCACTAAATCCTCCAGTCCTGACAAATCAGGTTATTTTCCCATCTGCTCCTATTTGCTGGAATCACTTTATAAACCTCCCTCTCTGATGCCCACAGAGCAGGCTGAGAGATTTCCATTACCATGGAGTTATATATTTAATTTGTGAAGAGAGGATGAATTCTTAAAAGATTCTATTTCACGTAGGGGTTTGGGTTTTTTTTGAGAAGAACATGGAATTTTCTTAGAAACCAGGATTCCTTTTTAGTTTAGATCTTTTCTTGAGCTTTGGATGATGCAAGCCATAGGCATAAACAGCCACACAAAGGAAACTGGGATTTTATTGTGCATTCCTGGTGCCCCTTGAAGAGCTTATTTTTGTGGACAATAGTTTTCCTTCGTGTCACCACCCTTTTGATTTCCCAGTGGTCACAGGGTTCCAGGGTCGTGAAAAGTGCATCCTTTTGTTCCTCCCAGCCTAAAATTCTGTATAAAAAGGCACTTAAAGGACCCTAAAGTTGGTTAAGGCATGGAGGGTATTTTGTGTAGCAGAATTAAAGTTGGATGCTTCTTTAAATTACATTTAAGATTGCAATTCCAGAGAGAGAGAAGGTGCCATTAAGCACTTTGTTAGAATATCCAAACATTAACAAATATCCATTAATAAAGTCGCAGAATTAATCCTGGAATATCCCTTAGCATTCAAACAACTAATGATCAGGAAGCAACAGAAAATCCATTATTTTAATGTTTAGCAATAATTAGAATTGTTTTAATTAATTTTCTAGTGTCATTTCAAAGTGGTTTTACTGACTAGTTTTAATTTTGCTGACAAACACTAATGGATCATTATCTACTTCTTCAATCAAGTTCTTAAGGACTCTCTTTTGAAAAGACTAATGAAAACTGAAATTCTGATAGGAAATTGAATAGCCCACTTTTCAGAATTTCCAAACAACGAACATGCCTGTTTCTTATAAATATGTGTATTTAGTTTCTAACATAAAATTACTTACACTACATGAATTTTGTTATTTGCAATAATATCACAGAATCACAGAGTTGTAGGGGTTGGAAGGGACCTCGAGAGATCATGGGGTCCAACCCCCCTGCCAAAGCAGCTCCCCAGCTCATACTGCACAGATAGGTGTCCAGATGGGTCTTGGATATCTCCAGAGAAGGAGACTCCACCACCTCCCTGGGCAGCCTGTCCCAGGGCTCTGGCACCCTCACTGGGGAAAAGTTCCTCCCCATGTTGGTGTGGAACTTCCTGTGCTCCAATTTGCAGCCATTGCCCCTTGTCCTGTCCCCACAGACACAGAAAAGGGGCTGGCCAATTCCCCCTGCACCCCATACTTAAGATATCTATAAACATTGATTAGGTCCCCCCTCAGTCTACTTTTCTCCAGGCTGAACAGCCCCAACTCTCTCAGCCTTTCCTCATAGGGGAGATGTTCTAGGCCCTTCATCATCTTCGTAGCCCTTCTCTGGACTCTTTCCAGGAGATCCCTGTCCATTTTATCCCAGGGAGCCCAGAACTGGACTTTTAGCTCTTTAACATTCCCACAGCTCATTCCCATCATCACTTCAAGTTTTATCTATATTTCTAATACAAGAGGAGATGCAGCCCAGCACCTGATGGTTGGAGTTTGAGGCTTGAATGTATCGTACCCTGGATAAAGTCGGTACTGTAGAAGAAAGCCGGCGGTCGCCCTCCCCTCCCACATGCACATTTAAGTCATCTCCAGCAAGGTTAAAGGTCTGAGCAAGAGCAAGAGCAGCTACTGGGTGGAGAACAGCACAAGAAGCTGGGGAGGTCCAGCAGCAGCGATGTAAGGGATGGAGAAGCAATTTCAAACACAAAACTGAGTCCTGGGGGGAGAAGGGAGGAGAGTCACCCAGTGACACGGGAGGCTGAGAGAAGGCACCCGGTTTATTTATTGACAGTGCTGGAGCCTGTGGTGCGGTGTCAGGCCCCTCTGCAGTAGGAGTAAGGCTGATCACATCCTTTAAAAATAGAAAATTAGTTACTTCCCAGCATAAAATGTTCCATGAAAAGTGTATTACCTCTGAGCAAGTATTGCTCTGTTCAGCTTCCTATTGGAAAAAAAAAAGAAAGAAAAAAGTGTGAAATCTGGAATCCTCTGATTTGGAGAAGCTTCACAGCACCTGTCAGTGGATCACCTCATGTTCCCATGCTCCCTTTTTACCCAGGGAGAGGCTTCTGTGATCTACTCTCTTCTATCTGTTTGGGGGTTTTTTTGGGGGGGGGGTGTGTGGGGGAAGAGTCTGTCAAGATAAAGACTTTTTGCTTACAGAAAGAGCAGGATGCATTTCCCAACATAAACACTGCGGTTTGTAAATGAATGGGGTTAGGACTGAAATGTACACTGAAGCCTGCTCAATCTTCCCTGAAAAACAAGAGAAGAAAGTATTTTTAAAGACATTTCATGGATATCCTACACTCCCTCCCCTTTCAAAGAATTCAACCCTGCATTTTTAAGGTGCGATGCTGATTTTTCTGAGAGCAGAAGGAGGGTACCTGGAAATGGAAAGAACAGACCCTGTGAAGTATTCCCTGACCATTCTTACCATTCAGAGTTCTTGTTTCCTTGGAAATGGAAGGTATTTCTAGTTTCCCAGAATTAAATGAAACCAATTGGTCTATCAGCCCTGGAATAGGCTGCCCAGGGAGGTGGTAGAGTCTCCTTCTCTGGAGATATTCAAGACCCATCTGGACGCCTATCTGTGCAGTATGAGCTGGGGAGCTGCTTTGGCAGGGGGGTTGGACCCCATGATCTCTGGAGGTCCCTTCCAACCCCTACAATTCTGTGACTCTGATTCTATGATGTTCAGTATTGGCTGTACCTAGTGCCAGAGTGGCAAGTCACTGTTAGATCTGTAGACCAGATTCACTGATCTGTAATACTAGATGTATTTTTTCTGGTTCAATGTATGGATCCCACTCATTTGTGCTGCAGTAAGGTAATTGGTTTTGCAGTTGGTGGCTATGACAGTTAGTGAATGAAGATTTAACTTCTGATGAAGTGTCAGTTAAAGGCTGCTACCAAACTTCTGTGTCTTGTTTGATCATGTGGTTTTCTTAAACCCTTCTTGCCATTTCCATGCACCCATCTCAGCCCAGAACCTCCAGCAGCCTGAAGGATAATTTAAAGTAGGATCACATAAAGCAAACAGAAGCTAAAGTCAAAACAAACATTAGATTTTGGGGCTAAGAATGGTTAATTTCTGTTTAATTCAGTGTTTCCATTTGATACAAAGAAACAACCTGAAATAATTGGGAGGGAAGGCTTATTCCAATAAATATTTGCAGGTTTGGCCCTTGCTCAATGCAGGCCAATCACTCACTATTTGATGCAAATTAGAGGTGCTTCATTCTATCAAGGTGTTAATTATATCCTTGGCTCAGTAAATGTTGAAGCTAAAAGACATAATCATATGTGTCACACATTGCCATGACATATATGCACAGGATAAACTAGCACCTTATACAAAAAACACACATATAAAATATATTTTAAACCATATTATTAATTTTAATTATTATTTCTGTAATTGCATATTGTAAAATTCATATTTTGCAACATAACAGCCTCTATTACAACTCTTGGAAATGTGTTTCATGTTCACGAGTCTGAGGAAACACAAAACACATTTAAGCTGGTGTGCAGAGCTGTAATTGCTCCCCCCTGCCCTTTCAGCTGTGGAAGGACAACAAGAGACTCCCCCTCCTTCATTAACCTTGTTGGAAGCTCATGCTGGGCTGTTCTCCAGGAGGATGGAGGACAGGATGGAGAACAGCATTCTCCTCTGCTCACTTGGACACCGGTGTCAGACAGCCAGTATAACCCACAGACATCATAGTTGGCATGTAGCAAAGCAAGGGCAACATCTCCAAAAGCCTCTGTTGCTGTCAAGGAATAGAGCCCTGCCCACAGAAAGTTAAAACTTTGTGGAGTCAAAGAAAAGTCCTCTTAACATATAGTGCTGAATCTGCTGTTGTACTGGGAAGGCTGGGATCCTACAAGACAATCCAGCTCTTCACAAGTAGGATGTGAGAGAGTCGGATGAGGGATGCTGTTCAAACCAAAACCACTTCCCTGACCCACCTCCGTTAAAAAAGCAGGTGTCTTTGTGCACAGAAATAGATCTAAATTTCACATAACCTGTGGTAGAATTTAAAAGGGATACACTGAGTTCAGAAAAAATAGAAAAACCCTTTAATTAATGAAATATTGATTAATGGTGGGCATTGACATGTGAACAGCAGGTTTTTGGAAAGGGGATGAATCACATTTCAGTCACAGAATATCTCCAGGACCCCCCAGGTTCTGGACCTGTCCTGGTTCTGACCCCCCAGGTCCTGGACCTGTCCTGATTCCTGTCCTGGACCTGAAGATAGCATCCAGGTGGACATTTAGCTCCCAGACCTCCAGAGCAATTCTCCCTTAAAATCTCCAGTGAAGAGCAACAGTATCCAGTTAAATGATGTCTTTATTTTCTCCCCGTTCTCTCCCTATCCACCATTCTACTTTCCTAAACACTTTTTCAGATGTAATTAAAATCTCCTACTTCCAGAGGTAAATGCAGATTTGATTCTGAAAGGTGGTTGTGGTAAGGTGACATAAACATATAAATTAGAGTAAAAGGTGTTTGAGATGGTTTTGAATTGCATTTAATTCTTATCCAGAACACACTGGGGGAGTCTGCTGGCATGTAACACCTACAGTGAAATCCATCATCATTTGTGTTCTTTGATATTCAAATATATTTGGCCTCAAATTAAATTTCAATAGAAGTAGTTATGTCATAAAGTTTAAAAAAGCTCCCTAACTGTGTCTTGAAAGACTGTGACTTGATAATTCAGAACCTCTTGCATTTTATCTGGGATGAACTTGTGCCGTGGGCTACCTAAAGCTGTGGGAGAAATAGGTTGTGATTCAAGTCATTTTTATTAGTTATACTGAAAGCTTTAATCTTCCTTTCTTGTCTTGGCAATAACTCTTAATGTATCATTTTTCAAGCCACAGACCTGAGAAGATTCTTGCTGAATGTTCAGAGGAGAAGCTAGCAGTCCCTCTGTAGGATTAGTGAGTGGGTTTAATTTCTCTGTAGGAACTTTTCTCAGGGAATTTAGCAGCAAGTTCTCAACAGGCATTTGGGCCATCTGCATCACCTGTAACCTTCCAGTTAGTACGTTATGCTGTGCATCTCATAGTACCTTGTATGTGGTTTGTGGTGCAGAGAGAATCTGTGCATTAGGGCAGAGTTAATAAAAGGCAAATGAAAACAGCTGGGAGATGTTTGCTGTGTCTTCACACAGTGCTACCTGTTCTTGCTCCCTCTGCGATACAAATCAGAGAGTCACAAAACAGTTTGGGCTGGACAGTGGCTGAGGACAATGGCTAAGGAAAGAGTAATTTGTATTGCACACTCTCTAGTCCTCATTAGGAAAAATCGTTAAGTAAGGTAAGTAGACGGGTTCAGTTAATCTGGCTCAGGTAAAAGGTGTAGAGATAAAGAGGCTTATTTTAAACTGTTGTGCCAGCCTGGATGGTGATGGTGTCTGCTGGAAGATACATGCTGAGGAGTAACATCAGCCAGGGTGTACACTTGTAGCAGCACATTGGATTTATTTTTATTTTAGCAGGTTTTGTCTCAAATGGATTCTGGCTGACCCATGTGTCCAAAGGAGAGCATTTCTGAGGGAGAAAAATAAATGTCCCAGGAAAGCAATGCTAAAATGACTCTTTATCTCATCTTGGTTGTTAGAGCTTGAAAAGATGATTAAACACAATGTAATAAGATGCTAGAATGCATGATTTGTCACCAAGTTCTCTCTGTGGTTTGATTCCTTCATCTAAGTATTTGTATTCCTCTTTGTACAAAGTTTTGCTCTGCTCAGAGCTGTGGAACTGGAGTGACCCTGATGGCAGCCATGTCCCCTGTAGCTGACACAGATTCAGCAGAAGCAGTTTTGCTGTTACACAGGCTGGCATTCGATGGCGAGTGTGGATGCTGCTGTCACTGCCCACCCAGGACATCTCTCCACAGTGTGCCACAGGCGGCTCCTGATCTGCTCATGGGGAACTGTGGCTCTGCTTCAGTTTTACTGGTGTCACCTTCAAGTTACCACTTCCTAGACTGTAACTGGAAGCCTTTGTTGTTGGAATTGTTGTGCTGCTGCTAGAAAGGCTGTCTAACCCAAGAAAACCATGCAGTCTGGAATGACCTTATGTTGCTTGTATTCCCCCTGCTCCCTTTGGTTCTGTCCTGCCAGTGCATGCTCCTAAAATACAGCAGTCACTTCAGAAAGTAATCTCCTTTTTCCATGCCTGGAGACATTTGCCAAGCACTTCTAGGAAAGGAGGAGATACAGAGGAGAAAGCACTGAGGTGGAAAAAATAAGGGTGAGGAGGGATGAAGAAACGAAAATTCAGAAGACAAATAAACCCACCTGAATGCTCCTCTCTTCTTTCATTAAGTTCTTTCTTAGATGGCATCTAGGCCAAATGTACCTAGGTCACAAAAGGTTTCCAGTTGTCAGAGAGGGCTAGACCCTCTCCATTCCCTTCGGCTATGTGCTTGTCATAGGACTGGAAGAGGAGACCCCACAAGTTCAAGGCTTGATTGTGGATGCACCATCTACTCACAAAGCCATGACAGTCTGTCCTGATAGCATCAATGTAAACACCTCTGCACAGCAGTGCCAGTGCTGGTGGCTTCTGATTTTGTTTTGTCAGGACTGGTGATGCATCGTTTGGCATTGCTCTTTGCCCACTCCTACTCAGCTTTTGACTTACCTTAACAGATATTTCTTGGAGCAAATACCCAGCTGTAGGTTCCCCTACCCAAGCTGCAGGAAACAGCAGCTTCCTCTGAGATCAGGCTGCAGCAGGAAACCTGATGAATTTCTCCTTCCCTCTTCTCTTGTGCCCCTTAGCTACCAGCCCAGCTCAGAGATACAGTACATACCATGTAAGAAAGCCCATTTTTAGGACAAGTCTAAGAGGATGGGCTGCCAGACCAAAAGATTAATATTGTCAGTGACAGAGCTAGGGGCACCAGTGTGTTGCTGGAGAACTGCCACAGTTCCAAAGGTTGGCATAACTCACCTCAGTTGATTTTAACTAATATACTTCACCTCTGTAGAAGAAGAAGACTAAGCTGCACAGAGAGCCTGTGCCCTGCTAGGAGCAGTGTTTCTATCACTCGTTGTGCCACGATTTAATTTTTCCTTGATTTATCAGGCAATTCCACCAGCACAAAATGTTTTTGTAGATCCCACTGTACACTCCATCTCACATCCATGCCCGAAAGTGATTACTGTGACAGGTATCCAAAATTTAGAGATCCAGAGTTTCCATCCTGTTGAGGTCTGTGCAGCACACCAGCCTGGCAGAGCTCGGAGGATGCTAGGGCAGCTGCCTTTCCACCGTGTCAGGGAGAAGAAGGGCAGCAGTACAAAGCTTGCTGTCCTTCAGCCTCACTGGCAGCTGCTTATTCTGATCCCCAGTTGTTAAAAAATCAAAACATCATTTTTTTCAGGGGATCAGTGAGCAGAACCAGCTGGCTTTAGCATAAAGCAATGGCTGGGGTCTGAACATGGGAGGATGCAGAAAACTTTGGCTGAGGACGGTGGGAGGAAATTAGAAGAGCTGCTTTTGCTTGCATAGTATTGCACTCTCAATGTGCATCCTCAGTTCAACCCGTCAGGAGTTAATTGAATGCCACTTTGTTGATTTGCTTTTGCTTCTGTGTTGGCAGCATTGAAAGCCAGCATACTTTTATTAAGAAACAGGTATGTGATGGCTGGTTTTATTCATGGGCAATGTGGTCAGAAACCCCACATTTGCAAAGTTTGGGGATACATAGCTGTAATGATTCAAAGCTTAGCTTTATCATGGGTAAATAACAGTATTTGCATTTTTGTTCCCTTTCCTTCCTTGCTTCCTTCCTTCTTTCCTCTGTCTTTCTTTTCTCTTTCATCCTGTCTTGCTTTTCTTCCTTTTCTCTTTCTTCTTCACACAGCTGCAGCTTTGTTTCTAACCTGTGACATGAAGGTACAGCTCCTGGAAATCGCCTTAGAGCAGCCCTGAACAGCTCCTCACTACAGAAGAGGCTGCAGAGTTCTGTTAGGTGCACTCCTGGTGCACGCCAGTCTCCTCCTAGGACAACTTCAGGTGAAGTTGCCATTCTCTTACAATTAGTCATATCCTTGCCTGTACGACTTCAGACTCCCTTCCAGATTAATTTAGTCACTGACCCCAGCATAGCTTTCACCTTTGAGACAGAGGTACTTGCTTGTTAGAATCTGGACTAAAAGAGCCACACTGCTGTCTAATAACTGCTAGAGCAGGAAGATCAAAATCCCACAGAGGAGGAAGACAGATTCCATGATTACTAATCCTCAATCAACCGAGACAGGAATTCAGGACTCCCAACTGCCTCAATTTACACTGATGCTCCTCTAATGTCAGTGAGACGTTGATATGGAAACCAAAGTAGAAGACATCGTTTCTGCAGCATTTGTATTTCAATTTATTCATACCTATACCATATAGGAGTACCTCAACATGCAATAAAGCATCTCTGAACCCATTTCTGTCCAATTGCTTGATTTTGGTTAAGTGAAATATTACTGCTGTTATTTAGTTATTACCTTTCCTCATCCACAAATACAAAGCCTGTGTCAAAAATCTTATTCACATCTAGTTTATACTACTTATAATACTTATAAAATTTTAAATTATACTTAGATTATCCAATTCTGAGAACAGACAAACATTTACCATAATCCAGTGTCAATATATTTCACCTCATGCAGTTGTTCTTATGGGATTTTAATGTAAATCCAGATAAAATTTGTTACTCTTCTCTTTTTAACAGCAAGTAAACTGGGTTTCATCTCCTCAGTTCAGCAATTACGGTGCAATGAAACATACCTGAGCAAATAACTCTGAGGAAATAGGATAATAATGTACTCCAGATTTTTCACTCCTGGAGGTTTTGATACATGTCCTGATTTAGTTTTAAGTGATACAGTTTTGGAGATGCCCTTGCAGTTCCTACACAAGTTTGTTTCTCTAGCAAAACTTCGATGATTCTGTATAACTGTGTACACAAAGAATGGTCTATGACTGGAAGATCAGGAATCCTGTAGGTCAGGATTAAAGGGCAATTGTCAGGGTTACCAGAGGCAGCAGATATTGCCTGTCTATGCTATGTGTAGCTCTCTAGGAATACAGCATAGTAAGGTCTGACACCTCCACAGTTCTTAAAGAACACTTTGCACTGAAATCACAGTAGTGTTTCACATGTTCAGATCCCAACACAAATGTTAAAACAAACTAAGGAGTTTGATGGTGATGCAACTGAAAGAAGCAGTGAGTTTATAGCAAATACAGTTTGTAATCCTCACTCCATAACTGTAAACATTTCAAACATAGGTCCCCCTAAAACCTCCTCTATTTAAAAAATAAGTTTTGCCTAAAATATATGAACTATACACATTTATTTGTCTTTTAAAAGCATCGTTCTTAAATGTTTCCTCCAACAAACTAATATCATACCAACAGCTTCAATTATCACACCAACAGCTAAAACACAGCCGAGTTCCTTGTAGTGCTCAGATTCTCACACCGAATAAAACCACCTTGGTGTGTGAGTTTCCCACCACAGCCTTGTATGAGAACTGCTAAAGAAAGGTATTCAAAGCTTTAAACCTTTCTACAATGAAAATAATCAGCATTCAAGTCAAAGTGAAAGTATATTGTTTTGAACTTCCCCCTCCCGTGATAGGAAACAGAACTGAGGGATGGAGAGAAAACGCTGGGAGGAGTTATTTTCTCCCCATTTCAGCGCACAGGACTTTGTCAGTGAAGCCAATCAATCTGAAACACCGATGTTTGAAAAGTTGCCTTTAGAGGGAGCAGAGAAAGATGACCCACCGACACCCCCCCCCTAAAAAAAACCCCAAACCCCTCTACAATTCGGCAACTGCAAGAATTCTAGAGGAAAAAGGTTCAAAAGGAAAAGACCCTTTTCCAAGCTTCTTGTTCCAGCATACGAACTGAAGTTGGTAGGTGCAAAGAGAAACATTTCAAAGGAGGAAACAGAGGGGGATTCTGCCTGCTGTGGGGCTGACTTAGATGAAGAAGGCTCACAGGGAACAGAGGGTCATTGTGCCGGGCTGGCAGAGGCATCCGCAGCTTTGCGATGGGAAACCCGCGGGAGCCACCGGGAACTCAAAGCCACGCGTGGAAAATGAGAGGGGGACGTCGTGAGCGCTGAGCGGGACCGACTGATGCGGGGGGAAGGGAAAAGAGAGGAAAAAGGGGGGGGAAGAATAAAAAAAAGAACAAAAAAAGAGATTCACTGCGGAACTCCCCAGTTACAGCGGAGTCAAAGGGCAAGATTTGGGAAGGATCTCAGGTTTCAAGGTTTAAAAGAAGGTTTAGGTGAAAAATCGGCAAATTTCAGATTAAATGAAGAGTTGCTCCAGGCAAGAGAAGCAGCTTTTAACTTAAACAGCAAAGATTTACAACGAGAGCCCGGGTAAAGCTAAACCGGCTCGAAATAACACTTGCAGGGAGGGTGGAAATGTAGCGATGCTTGGGCAGACAAGGAGGGATTGGAAGCTGTTAAAAGCGAGCTCGGTGATGGGATGAATGGCAACAGGGATGGAATGTGACAGCCTCGGAAGTACTTAGAAAACCCGCATGTTTTGGCCCAACTATGAAGTGATGCACTTGGTGACTGCGGGGTAAATGTTTTCTAAAACACCCGAGTGGAAGGAATCCCCGTGAGCTGCAGGGGAGAAGGAAGGAGGGTGAGTAAGGGGGCGGAGAGGAAACCCGCAACCCTGCCCGCCGCGTTTTGTCCCGCCAGGAACTTTTCAACTCCAAGGAGCTTTCACCGGGACCGGACGCGGCGGTTCCCGGAGAGAATTTCCCCGTCCTTGCCTGCCAGACCCGGCCGCACCGCCGCGGTGCTCGGCTAACCGGATCCCGCCGCCGCGGCAGCTCCGCACGCCCCGAAGGCGCGGCCGCCGGTCGCGGCGGGGGAAGGGGGTGGAGGGGAGCGGAGCGGCGGTACCGCGGCCGGCAGACAGGGGGCGCTGTGTCCCAGGGAGGGTCCGGCGAGACGGGACGGGGCCGCCCCCGAAGCTGCCCCGGTGCTGCGGGCTGGGGTCGTCCTGGCGCAGGCTGCGGGGGCTGAGGAGAGGAGCCCGCGGCTGCTGTGAACCCCGGGGTTTGACACAAGGCTTGTCTGACGGGCGGCGGCTCGGGCTGCACCCGCGTCCTCTCGGGCAGCGGCAGCTTCCCCCGATACATCAACCGGCCCCCAAACCACCGGGGGCTGTGGTGCGGGGCTTGCTCAGTGTCGCACCGCAGGCACCCGGGAGGTGAAACGCCACCCCCAGGTGCCGCCGCGGAGCGAGGTGTCCGCTGGGACCTCCCCCGGGCGCGGCAGCGGCTGGCGGCTCGGCTCTGAGAGCCGCCTCCCGGGAGGCGGGTGCCGCTGCCGCTGTCCCGGCCGGGTTACCGGTAGCAGGACGGTCCAGCTAACGGCTGTAGGGCTAATTCGTCTGACCCCAAGATTAGTCATCACGGAGTCGCGGGCTTGATTTAGTCACCCCCCTCCTCCCCTGCACTCTGGGGAGAGATGAGGGTGCTGTGAGCCTCAGCCAATTCCTACTGACATGGGGGGTGAGGGGGGGCGGGCTGCATTTAAAAATGGCTCAGTTCAAAGGTAGTGGCTGGCCTTTGCCTGTCTGTCAGATCTAAGAGGAGAGAGTGGATTTTCATGGAGGAATTTCATGGAAATTAAATCTCTACTGGAGTGATCCATTCAACTCCTAAAGCTTCAGCCCAGTTTTGTATCCTGGATGAATGCCCTGCTGAATAGCTTGGTGGGGATGCAAAAAGCCACCTTAAACCAGGTCCTTTTTTCTGCTAAATTGACTTCAAAGTCGTAATTATACAATAGCTAGCTTTAAAAAATCGAGTTATGAGAAGCTATAGGACCAAACTACCCAATAAGTAGAGGCTTTATTTTGAGGAGGGGACCAGGAGAACGAGGTGTTCAAACTAGCAAAGTAACTGGGAAGAGGCAAACTGAGAGAACCAAAAGCAAAGAGAAAGTAAAATGAACTGCACAGATTCAAACGTGGTGGGTTTTTTACAGCTGTACCAAAGTCAAGTCTGTAGCTTGGGTATGTGGAGGCAGGAGGAGAGAGTGCTGAATTGTTTGGGGCATTTTAAGCATCCAGTTCAGAGGCTGAAACAGCTTTGTTTGGCCTTTGTCCTGCCCTGTGTTTGAGGCTTGTCTTCACCAGGCTGCTCTGCATAGAGCTGAGCTCTGCACAGCTCAGTATTCAGCTCTTCTTTTGTAAAGCAAAACTCTGTTTGTGGCTAAGGCATCCCTGCTGCCAATCTTCTCCCTCTTCCTCTGTCCTCCAAACCCGCAGTCACAACTGCATCTGTGCCTCTGTTGATGATTTAGAAGTACAGTAAGTTGGACTTGAAGCTAAAACAAAACCGAATTTCCTGCGTGAGTTCTGTGGTGAACACCACCTCGTTCTCCCCCGCTGCAGTAAAGCTCTCTCACTTGCCACTTGCTGATTTCAGCCCTTGGGGTTCTTCCCGCATCTTCCATCATGACTGTTCTGGAAGAAGAAACCTTTAAAGTTTATAACCTAATATTGTTTAGAACCTCTTTGCAGTGATCGGATTGGAGGCATTCCTGGGTTCCTGAAATGCTTTTGTGGCTTTATTCCCGGCTATTTTATTGTGTAGAGGATGTCACCGAATTAACATACAAAAAGAAGGTGAGATAAACACTGATCTGGCATTCTCACAGTGATAGATCCTTACAGCCTGTAAGGGGGGGCTTAGTATTTTAAGGTGAAATGTCCGACACTGCACTTAGTCTGATAAACACAGGTGTTTCGTACACCCAGGGTACTTAGGCGAATTCGTGCCGAGGTTCAGTCCATGGAAGCATGGCAGTGCACGTGTCATGAGCCAGCAGTGTGCCCTGGGGGCTAAGAGAGCCAATGGGATCCTGGGGTGCATCAGGAGGAATGTGGCCAGCAGGTCTAAGGAGGTGATCCTCCCCCTCTACTCTGCCCTGGTCAGGCCCCACCTGGAGTATTGTGTCCAGTTCTGGGCTCCCTGGTATAAAAAGGACAGGGATCTCCTGGAGAGAGTCCAGAGAAGGGCTACGAAGATGATTAGGGGCCTGGAGCATCTCCCCTATGAGGATAGGCTGAGTAAGTTGGGACTCTTCAGCCTTGAGAAGACTAAGGGGGGACCTAATTAAAGTCTATAATTATCTGAAGCAGGGGATGCAGGGGGAATCAGCCAGCCCCTTTTCAGTGTCTGTGGGGACAGAACAAGGGGCAATGGCTGTAAGTTGGAGCACAGGACGTTCCACACCAACATGGGGAGGAACTTTTTCCCAGTGAGGGTGCCAGAGCCCTGGGACAGGCTGCCCAGGGAGGTGGTGGAGTCTCCTTCTCTGGAGAGATTCAAGACCCATCTGGACGCCTACCTGAGTGATATGTCCTAGGGAGCTGCTTTGGCAGGGGGGTTGGACTCGAGATCCCTTCCAACCCCTACAATTCTATGATTCTATGATTGGCAGAGAATCTAATCCATGGGTCTTTAAAACACTGTCCATCTCTGACCCGTGTCAAGTGAAACCATGTTATATGGTACTCCTGATAATGACTTTATAGTCTTACTAAAGCTCAGTGCAGTCCTTAGGCGAGACTATCAAATATTCCCAGAGTCCCAAATGTCGTATCGTTACTGTGATAGTTACTGCTAAAAGAAAGCTCACAAAATATAATTTGCAATTGTTACGTTGCTTTTCAAATATATTTCACAGTTCATTTGCACTGAGAATTGCTTTTCATTTCTTTAAACTTGAATTTAATAGGTTGCTGATAACTACAGCGTAGTTCCTATGAAGCGACGAGCTAAAAACTGGTAAAAAATATTTGATGTCAACTGGAAAATCCTGGTGAGTTTCAACCCCCACACAGAAACTCTCATTGTTACACGTCTTTGCTACACCTCTGTCAGAGGGCTGGTTTCCTGCCAGGCAGTAGTTCATGTGATAACTAAATTTTATCCTAAGATGATATGAGAGAATGAGGGTAACACATGTTACCTGTGTGGCAACTCTTCAGAAGTACTGAAAATGGGAAATTTGGACACCACTTCCATGCTGTCAGCCAGGTATTTAACAGCTATCTGCAAAGCCTGTGCAGTAGTGCTGGTGTAATGCGCTGAAAAGTCCCCGATTTTGGTTCAGAAAATCACAGATGATGCAGTAAAACACAAGGGCAGCAGTGCATGTGTTTTGTTTACAGTTTTGCTGCCTAGCTGTTATGCACTATTCAAACAGAAAATGCTGCTGGAGTGCAAAGTAATTGAGAGCTGCAGGGTGATTTATATCAGCTAAGTTGAAGCCAGCAGCGGCTGGGACAAGATCTGGCAACAAGTCAGTCATGTCCCGACATTGTGTGAGAGGTAGTGGCATGTGGATCCCTGATATTTCTGAATAATCAGGCCTCCCACCTTGCTCAAGAGGGGAGAGAGGTACCTTGTGTGGCCAGAGGGGTTTTCAAGCAACAGACTGGGTCATAAACCAAAAATTGTCCTACTGTACTTTTAAAATTCCTACAGTTGTGACAATCCCAGCTGGGACTGGGATGCCAGTGAAAGATGCCAGTCCCTGTCTACCCACTGTTTGTCATTCCCAGGTATCACTAGCCCAAAATCAGTCAGGTCAGGCTGCTGATCTGACTGAAAATGAAAAATTCCCCACATCACCAGATAATAAAGCTACAGATGATCACGTAACTGCACTTCCTCTGGGATCTGAATTGCTGGTTAGTAGACTAAACTTATGCAATAGCCAAGTCCAAAATCATACACACAGACTATCTGGCTCTTTTGAGGGAGCTTGACCAAAACTGTGGGCTGTTGCCTGAATGTCCTAACTCTGGATGTCACTCTAATGCACATGTTGTACATAAAGTTTGCAGTTTTACTTGCCTAGTGCAGGTATTCCCAGAGAAGCATCTTCAGAGCCATAGATGGGACTCACAATATAGTGTTCTCAGTTATGTCTCACAGTGATTCCTAACATGTAAAGAGGTGAACAGTATTTGTTCATCTATAAAGTTTAGGAACTGCTGGTTTAAGATACCTCTACTGTCTGACTATGAAGAACACATTTTGTGTAGTTCTTGCACTTAAAAAACCACAAGGGTGTATTACATTCATAGCTGTGAAATCCTTTTCTAGATGGAAAACTGAGGTCTACACTCTAAGACTTGTTTGTTTATTTTTAAGGAAGTGCTGATGGTTTTAACAATATATTGAATACAAATGAAGATAAGATGTTTTCCATAAACCACAGATGGCTTGAAACAATAGTTCTGACTATAGCTCCAAGAACGATCCAGTGCTTTTGGCTGGTTTAATTCAAGAATTTAAAGATGGTTATTTAAATGACAGTAGTATTAGCTGATTCTATGTTAATATGTATCTAAGAGAAAAAGAAACCTGGTTAAAATACTAGGACCCAAATAATACTAACGTCTGTCACTGATCTTTATATTTATCTTACCTCTAGCCGCAACTGCTTACATGTTCCAGTCACTGATTGTAACCACAAACATCTGTTGTGTATTTAAAACAAGAGTGAAGACTGAATTAGCTACATTGTAAATCAAAACAAGTATCATTTGTCTTATTCCTCTTCAGATTTGTTTGAAATTCTTCTATTACTTTTAGAACTAAAATCATGCAAACTCCAATGTTCTTGATATTAGCAGAGCATCTGGTTAAGCCATATGAAGAGCATTCATGTTTAATGCAGTTCCCACCTTTTTAAAAAGAATAACCTAAACAATGATTTATTATTTCACACTCCATAAATGCTGTAGAACTCTTACTTCTTGATAGCATTCTATCTTTGCAATTGTAAAATAACTGATTTGTAATGCTCATCTTTTAATAACCACTTTGTGAATTCTCCAGGGGCAGGACCAACTTCGTTGCGTGTATAACCATAGAATCATAGAATGGCAAGGGTTGGAAGGGACCCCAAGGATCATAAAGCTCCAACTCCCCTGCCACAGGCAGGGCCACCAACCTCAGGCCTGGATCTACACAAGGTTGCCCAAGGCCCCATCCAACCTGGCCTTGAACACCCCCAGGGATGGGGCATCCACCCCCTCTCTGGGCAGCCTGTTCCAGCACCTCACCAGTCTCTCTGTAAACAACGTCCCCCTAATATCCAATCTAAACCTTCCCTCCTTCAGCTTTAATCCATTCCCCCTTGTCCTGCCATTATCTGCCCTTTTAAAAAGTTGATTCCCCTCCTGTTTGTATGCTCCCTTCAGGGACTGGCAGGCTGCAATGAGGTCCCCCCACAGCCTTCTCTTCTCCAGGCTGAACAAGCCCAGCTCCCTCAGCCTCTCCTTGTAGGGCAGGTGCTCCAGCCCTCTAATCATCTTTGTGGCTCCTCTGAACCCTCTCCAGCAGTTCCACATCTTTCTTGTGTTGGGGGCCCCAGATCTGGACACAGGACTCCAGGTGGGGCCTCACGAGGGCAGAGCAGAGAGGGACAATCACCTCCCTGTCCCTGCTGGCCACCCCTCTTCTGATGGAGCCCAGGATACCATTGGCCTTACGAGCTGCAAGAGCACACTGCTGGCTCATGTTAAGTTTCTCATCCACGGTGACACCCAGGTCCTTCTCAGCAGGGCTACTCTCAAGAAGTTCTTCTCCCAGTCTGTATCTATGTCTGGGATTCTTCGGGCCCAAGTGCCACCCCTGACACTTGCCAGTGTTGAACCTCATTAGGTTCACCCGGGCCCATCTTTCC
Organism: Laterallus jamaicensis coturniculus; assembly: GCA_022605575.1. Taxonomy (NCBI): domain Eukaryota; kingdom Metazoa; phylum Chordata; class Aves; order Gruiformes; family Rallidae; genus Laterallus; species Laterallus jamaicensis. Next base: position 19,119,492 of record JAKCOX010000014.1, read on the forward strand.
AGCCTGTCAAGATCCCTCTGGAAAATAATCCCAAACTCCACAAGACACTGAAACACAGTTAAGAAATCTAGTCATTCAGATGTAGATTTCTGTGCATTCACCTGGAAATATGGTATCTAAAATGCTTGTATGGCATGGCAGCTAGAGGCCCTTAAAAATATCAGGATGCTATTACACTAGCTGCTATATAAAGCCATAAAACCAGCTCCTGCTTGTAAGCATCTACAAGGACAAGACAGAGGGGAAAAGAAAGCAGAGACGAAGTGACATTCTTCCTGTAGAGTGACTTGTAGCATGAGATACTAACTGTGGGTACAACCCATATGATGCAGATAAACCTCAAGATACTGGTCTTTTTTCAGTGGCCACAGAAAGACAAAGCTGGATTTAGGTCAGTGGAAAACACCTGTTTGAGCATTAACAGAGCATTTGTTTTATCCCAGAATAACAGGAGGGCAGTGTAAACATGGCACATAGAAGGTACATATATTGAGGCAGCAGAACATCTAGTGTTCACTCACTGGTGTTCACATAGTGTTCTTATGGATACACACCATCACGCATGCTGCAATGCCTCGCAGAGCTAACTCACTGCTGTACTGCAGTGGTGCCTAAAGCAGCCTGCTTTTAATGCTTACTGGTTTATAATTATTATTTTATGTTTTGTATATTATTATTTTATATTATTATATTTATATTATTATTTTATAATCCTGGAAGATGAAAGAGCTAGTTCAGGATTGTGAACACTGTACCTTATACTGTCTTTATGCTAAAATAATCAGTGGTAAAGTAATTAAGGTTTCAGTCACTATGGGCAACATTTGTTCTTTTGAAGGGGATTTATGGGGGCTTGTTTTGTTTCACTTCAGGTTTAAAGCCTGGACCTATTGTGGGTGCTTTGAGAATGAAAGAATTTAAGATTAACAACCTTGTACAAAACCAAGCAAATGGAAACTAATACATATTTGCTAAGAATTATTCCAGAGCTAAAAACTGAGCTGCTGTTGTACAGTAAAAGCAGAGACTTGTTTCCCTGTGGTGTTTTGGGGTAGAGCTCAAAGCCTGTTGGGCACAAGATCCCCTGGCACAGGCTTTTGATGTCCATATTTGAACACCAACTAGGATACATGGTCAACATCACTTATAGTTTTTAAATTAGTTTTGAATGCCCATTAATAAAATTATGAGGGTTTTTTTTTTCCTGTTTTCTGCTGATAAGCTGAGAATGAGGGTATCTGCAGGATGGCTAAGCAATTCATTATTCTCTTTTCCCAGATCATCTTCCATTTATTGTCACTTTTCTTGTTTTATTTGCTTTCTCTCCTGAACCTTTGCAATTTTTGTTTTGTTTTGTTTTTTGTGGATCTCCTTAAAGCAGGCTTGGCAGTGCTTGTCTGGAAACCTTATCCTGCAAACACGTGGCCTTTGTTCATTAGGTTTAAAGCACTGTCCAAACAGAAGGAATATGAGGGCTGTTTGAGCAAGTAGCAAGGGTTTTGGTTGAACTGTTTGGCTCTGAGGAAGCTGCCAGCACTGAAGAGATGGTATGGGTCTCACCTTGGTTTATTTCAGTTATATCTAGTACCTAAAACCAGACTGCAGAATGGGTAACATCTGAGTGGCTACACTGATGTGGATTGTACTTAAATCATGTAGCAGAAATACAGCAGCTAAATATATATATATTTTAGAGGATTCAACCTGTTTCTAAAATGACTTTTCTTAAATAGCTCCCCCTGGTATATTCTTACAGAGCTTGTATAATGTTTGGGTTTTGTTTTAATCAGGCACTGCTTTGTGGGAAATAAATGAGATTTTATTTCCCATCTTTTTAACATTTTAAAAAAAAAAATTAGCTTCACACACTGAAGTGTAAAATGTACTCCACTACAGCTGGGCTATAGAAAATTGAAACAACTGATCATGTCTTTGATGAAAGATGAATGGTTTCTATACAAGTCTGAGGTCTATAAAGCAACTGGATTAATGCTGTATCTGTGAACAAATGACAAGCTCTATTTTGTAATTTCAGTCTTTTTAGATTCTTGATTATGACATTTCTTGTTCTCTTGAAATGGAAGAAAGTAAATAATTGAGTTTGTGGGTGTTGAGCTTGCCAAACACAAGGCACTGAGAAGTTCTGTAAGCTTCTTTGGTGGTTAATGCCTGCTGGGCTCTTTGCCAACATGGTCAAAATATTTTAGCCTAAAGTTAGAATCTCCTTGTGTTGTCATTTGCCCACTGCAATCAATTGGCTAGCCATAACCCGGAATTAGGAATTCAACCCCAATCTGTGATACTGCTGCATGTGACCATTATTCCTGGGATCTCTGCCTGTAGAAAAACCCACACTGATAAAACATGAAGTCAGCTGAATATGCTGTTTCTGAAACTCATTAATTCTGAGTCGCTGAGTGAAACCAAGTATGGATGAATATTCGGTATTCATGGGAGGTACAGCATCCCTAGAGTGCTCTTAAATGCTGTGCTATGAGAGACTAAAACAACTGGCTATTTTAAGTTCCTTTAGAAAGGATGGAAAATACACTCGTGCTCACAAAGCCAGAAGTAGCATAGGACTAAATATCACCACCTGATAACTCATACACCATGTTGCCACCACACACTCCACACCTTTGGCTCTCAGCTTTTTACTAGAGCATGAAATCAGTAGTTCTCCACAGGAAGCTTTTTCTGCCTACCTCTGCAGGTGCTGGGGATACACAGCAACACGCTGCAGAGCATATATTTCAACAGGAGTCAAATCAAATAATGATCAGGATGATCTTTACTGTTCTATACCTATTTTAAATGTTACCCTCTAAAGCTCCTTGTGCCAAAGGACAACAAAAATTTTGCAGAGAGGGAAACACAAATAATTGTCTTGGGAAGGAAGCACAATTACCTCTAACTACCTTACCTCTAATTCTGCCACCATTTCCCCCCACCCCTTCCCAAACAGAAATACCTGAGAGGCCTCCTTGGCTGTGTCTGTCGTTTGTGGCTTATCTTTTCTCTCCTGACCAGTCCATAATCCCTCTGGCTGGTGCTTTGATCTGCTGCCTCTACACTTAGTACAACCGGGCCTTATTTCAGTGGCCTAAAGTCCTGCTTTTCGAGCAATGACCAAGGAGCTGTGGCTAGAGCCCCAGCTTCTCTTCCCCTCACAGTGTATGCCCGAGACCAGCAAGAGCTCCCATTTGGGCAGCTAAGGGAACCACAGCTCCTTTCACTTCCTCCCCTGACAGCTTGACACACAGCTGTAAGCTGCTGCCAGGCGGCACAGCCCTCTCCAGACACCCCCAGGCCACCCCAGCCCCGCAGGGTTTGAGCTGTACTGTGCTCCTGGTGCACGGACGAGGTTAGCCGACCTCTCGCCGCAGCGTTCCTCGTTACCGTCAGCCACGGCACTAACATCAGCAACGTGTGCGCTCACTTAGCCAGGAGCACAAGGGGCAGGGGCTGCCCCGCTCCCCGCCACCGTCACACCTCGGCCTGACCGCGGGCCTGAGAGAACCCGCCCCGGGCCTCAGGCGCTGGGAAGATGCGCCCTCGAGGCAGCGCCTCCCGCCCGCGCGGGACTGCGCATGCGCCAGCCTCCAGCCCCCTTGCCGCAGCGCTACACAGCACTGAGCCTCTGCGCGCATGCGCACGCTCGTTGCCGCGCGCCCGCAGGCCTTTCCGCAGCCCCAGCAGCCAGTTAGCCCTCTACACTTCCAACGGCTGCGGGTGAGCAGTGCGCAGGCGCAAGCCTTCTCGCCCCGCCCCCTTCCGTTTCCCGGCGCTCTCGTCTTCGGGCCTCGCGGAAAAGCGGGGAGGGGGGTGAAGGGCGGGGGGGGGCGAGGGGGAGTGTGGGGGAGTGTGGGCGTGTGGAACTCGCGCGGCGGAGCGCGTGCGCAAGAGGCCGCGAGGGCCCGGGGCGTGCTCCCGCCGCGCCGCCTCGCGCGCCAATCGGGCGCCGCCCCGCAGCGTCGCGCCGTCGCGGCCCGAGCGCGCTGCGCTGTGCGTGCGTGCGTGCGTGCGTCCGCTCGTGCGTGCGTGCGTGCGTGCTTGCGCTCGGCGGCGGCGGCGGCGGCGGCGCAGCGTCCCCTGCCCCGAATGAAAGGGACGGTCCTGGCGAGCGAGCGGCCGTGAGCGACCGGCGGTGACGGGGGGGTGGGGGTGTGCCCGAGCTGCTCCTCTCCCTGGCGCCCCACCCGCCGCACGGGTGAGTGACTGAGTGACCGACCGAGTGCCCGCCCGCCTCGTTGCCCGCCCAACCGCCTCTTTGCCGCGCGCCCGGGGTCAGGCACGGCGCCCCCGGCCCGCCTGCCCGCCCGCAGCCCCCGGCCCGGGGAGCCCGCCCTGCCCTCCCGCTGCCTGACCGCCGGCCGCCGGCGGTCCCTGGGCCTCAGTAAGACGCCTGTCCCGGGAGGACCGCGGTACCTCTTCAGGGGTCGCCCTCCCCCCTTCCCGGTGCCGTTACCCGCCCCCCCCTTCCCTCCCCGAGCCGACGGCGGCATTTCGCTCCGCCCGCCTCGGCCCGCTCCCTCCTTCCCTGGAGGATCCGCCCCCCCTTGTCTCCGAATCCCGATTCCCCCAAAATTTGGTGAGGACTAAGGGTGGGGGATCGCCCTCCCCGGGAGCCCTGCGTCCCACCGAGCCCCCCTCGGTAGGCCCTCCGTGGTGGAGGCGTCAGGCCCTGACGGTGCTTTGCGGCCGGGCTCCCGCGGGGGAAATCGCGGCAGTCCCTCCCCAAAGGGGTGCCGTGCCGTGCCCCTTCGATACCCCTTGGGGAGGCGAACGGCTGAGGTGCCGCTATCGGCTCATCTCCCGCTCCCCGTGGGAGTATGTAAACTTTCCTGAAGATCGGTCTGTGTTATCTGCCAGATCTTCCTTACCGCAGGCTCTTTTCGTGTCATTTTTAGTTACCTGCTTTATTCCTGTTGTTTAGACTTTCCAAGGTTGGGCCTTACCCCCCCACCCGACCCCCCCTTTTGCTCCTCCTCTCCCCCCCCGCCTCCCGCCTTAGTTTCTTTCTTTAAGGAAGTTGCAGGGATAAGTTCCTATCCCACTTTTTATAGTGGCAGTAGGATGCTCTGTGATCGTAACTCTTGGAGAAAGATTTCCGTGGAACTTGTGACTTCCAGTTCTCAACTACAGACACCCACGGCATACCTCCCTTCTCCCCAGCTTCACCTCCCCTTCTCCAAACTAACCCTCCAACAGTGGGTGATTTTACCCTAGAAACTAGAAAGCCCTTGAAAATTTCTTCAACAGAGAACCTGGTATCTCTAGTGAACATCTTGAAAAATTCGTTGTGGGTATTTTCAGTAGCTTGTCCTGAGAGTCCAAACCACTTCACCACATTTCATGAAATTTTACAAAGTTTCTGTCCTTCTCTTGTAGGTTTTCCTCAAGTGCCTGAAAATTTCTTGATGTATAAATTTGAATCTTAAAGGTTATTTGGTATAATTTTGTAATTGCATGGGCCTTGCAGCAAAACAAGCTTTCCATGGGAGAGTGTAGCATATAGATCGCTGTCCTTTGTTGGAGATACAAGTGGGACCTTAACTCCTGTAAACAGGCAGTAGCTCTTGAAAGGTATTGGGACAATAAATAGAAATTAGAATCCAGGTTACTTTCCTTTCTTCAGTGCTGAACAATGTCTCGTACACTGTGAGCATCCTTCTTTGCCTGAGAGCCATTGAACTTGCTCCCTTCCTTTTATGTGTGAAAAATCTGTTATCTAGAACTCAGTAAAACAGTTCACAAACCATGTGAGTTTGTAAAACATGAAAAAGAGAAAAGAAAGGTGCTATTAGGGGGAGCACCATGTTGAATACCTTAGTGGACGTAAAGAAACATGAATGCAAATGAACCATGGTTTTTTTGAGTGAAGAATCACTGAATGAGTTTCTTCTGTGTTTTTAGGTTACTTGTAACTTCTTTTTTTATATATATATTTTTTTAAACCCAGCCTGTGGGAAATGTATCTGTGTGTAATACCCTGTGTTTTGTAGTCCATGTGTTCCATTTTGCTCCAGAGAGAGTGCATAATCTCCTAGTCAGAGATTCCATAGTACATCCCTCTCTGTGATTCAATCTGTAAGATTTTCTCTGACAGAGCTGACAAGATTCTGTTGACAGTATGTTTAAATACCATTTTATAAGTCTTAGTCATTTCCTAGCGTTTAAAGCATGGAAAACAGAAAGAGTGAGCTGGTTTTAAGTTGCATTATTAATTTATTTTTTGGTTTGTTCCACTGAAATGTGGTTTGATGCTTAGCAAACTGGGTTAGTCGCTTTCAGGTGAGTTAACTTGAGAGATGAAACGAGGGTTTTGAGTGTTTGCATTCAGAATTCTGGGGCTGTGGGTTGGCTCTGTAACTTGGTCATCTGGTTAAAAAAAAATGGGTGGCTTTAAATGGACAGGACAAGAAGTGCCTTTTGGCACAAAGAAAAGTGATGCCACGATAGTGTTCTCTCAATATTTATGAGGAAGCAGACATAATTTAGGGAGAGGTCTATAGGTGAAATGTTGCTGAAATATTTCTGATGCTCAGGGTTTTTTTTTTCTGCAGTCTTTGTAAAAAATACTAATACTGTTAATGCCTAGTGATACAGAAAACACATGCAAAGAGCACAGGGCTTCAAAGAAAACTTTTAGATGGTCTTATAAAATGCTTTTGGAGTAGTTTAATCTGATGGTGAAAAAGAATGTGAGTTTCCTGTTCAGTTTACCCTGATGATTTTTGGTCTGTTTGCATTTCAAATAATTTTTCAAGTGTTAAATTATTTATCGTTAAGTATTCCAAAACATAGTATTGGCTGATTATTTTTTTTAATATATAATATCAACATCAATGCATAGTCAGGTAAATATTAACCTTTTTAACCTCACAGTGAGCCTTAAAAAAATTAATTATGCAAAATTACTTCAAGAAGTAAGATTCTGTCAGGTTGCAGTCTTGCTGTAGTGACGTGCCTTCTCCTGTCCGTTAGTGCACTGGAAGGCGTAAAGCTGTGAGAAGTCTTGATAGTCTTGTTTCTTGGAAACTTCCTATTATTAAATCATCTTATTAAAGATGAGAGCCACTTACTAAAAATTTATCTGCTCTATAAATTATTTGCATTTTCTAAGATATGAATTTGCTTGTTAAAGTGAAGGATAGCTGGTGTTGGTAGTAGTAAGTCTCGTTCCTCTTAAGTCATTAGAACCCGCACGTGTGTTCAAGAGCTGCTATCATTGCTGACAATATGGTGATGAATTGATCTGAATATAAAATGAAACAAGTAGACCCGAGTGAATGTATGTTTATATTTCAAATTATTTATACCAAAGCAGAACTTCTTGCATTTTAAATTATTTTCTTAAAAACATTTCTAACCCATCGCTGTGTGATTTATGTTGAGCTGTTGAATCTGACCTGAGAACAAGAAATCTTTGTGACATTGTTTCCTACTGATGTTTTGTAGGTCTTTTTCCTGCTTCTAAATATATATATATATATATTTTTTTTAAGCTTTGAAAAAAAACACCAAACCCCCACATTTGAAAAATCTGTGCATCTTTCCCTCAGAAACCACCCCTCCTTTCTACTCAGAAGGGATTACAGAATGGTCTTGTTTTGTTTTTTTTTTCTTTAGGAGAATACAGTATAGTAATTCTTTTGTGTTTAACACTTAAGAACTCTCCATTACCACTGCAAAAGGGTGTGACTAGTTTATCCAGATTGGCACATTTTTTTGTGCAAATCAGCAAGATCTGAAATCTATGCATTCTTCTTACGACCATGCGTCACCAGCTAGTAAACTGCTTTCCAGTTAGAAAAGAAAAGCAAATGAAGCTGTTGATAAAGCAAAGGCAACAGATACCGGGGGGGGGGGGGGGGGGGGGGGCAGACACCTTTTGACGCAGGAGTTTTTATAGTAAACGTGGCAAACCAAGCAGTTATAACTCAGTCTGTGAAAATCTGGTGAGACAGAAGGGTGAGAATCTAAAAGGATTGTCTTCTCGCAGGGGTATATGCCGACGGAAACTTAATGGCATTCCTCCGCTTTCGATGAGAGCGGTAGTGAGTGATACTAGTATTATGAGCGGCTGACAGCACTGAGCAGCAGGCAGGTTTGCCTATGCAAATCTCAACCTAACAGCCCTGCGTCTTCCTCCACATCGCCATTGTAGCGCCGTCCAGATGTATAGCAACCCTGCTATTCATATGGCTGGGGCTTATATTAATTTTCCCCGGCCGAAATATCAAAGATATATGGTGGCTTTTCTTATTTAGATGAGCCTAACGTACACAAAGGCTGAGGGAGGATGCTTTTATTGCAGTTGTGGTCAGTTCTGGCTGCCAGGCTCAAATCTCCACAGTAAAAAGCTGTAAGCAGGTCTGTTTGAAGGGGACAATATTTTTCTTTCTTGAGAGATGTAGAAACCAATGGACACAAACTACTTAACAGGAGTTCGTGCTGCTTGGCCCACTATTAAGTATTTTCACTTTTGAACTCACAGTCTCTGCCTGCTGAGGGGATTGGGACCTCGATGTTGTATTTTCAAAGCTGTTGCTGGTTAACACATAAAAAGTTTGTGATTCATGTCGTTTAATTTTGTTACTTTTCTTAGATGAGGAAAGCAGCCCTCATGCGCTTACTAGGATCTAGTATGGTACTGCTAAAATAACTGCAGGTCTCAAAAAGGTTTCCATTGCAGCATCTTAGTCATAGATCCTTCTAAAATGTTGTTCCTAATGCAGTTTGACTAGCCACAGCATATCTGGGTAATACCTAAAATGGTAACGTTTTATCTTCTCATCTCTACCCTCATCTAAGGGTAGTTACTCATCTGCTGTGCTACTTTGTGAGCTTTTTCGCTCAAAAACTGTTCTGGATGAGATGCTGGACTGGGGTTTTTCATTGGGTCTGTTTTTGAAGCCATTCAGTGACATGAATTTTACTGCATGCCCAGGTAGTGTGTTTTCTATATGTTCCTTTGCTGTAATTTATAAGAATGGGATGAAGGGTTTGCAGTAACCTTTTCCTCTAATGATCGCTTTACTTACTGTGTTTTCTATTTATTCCTCCTTTTCCCTGTAAGTTTCATACTCATTCATGCCCAAAGTTTTATATTAACATTCAAACTTTTTTTTTCCCCTAATTTTCTTGTTGGTACAATTTCATAAAAAGCTGGGCAGATAGAGCCACTGCTGGATCCATGTTTGTCTGGGTATATTGTAGTAATGTAAAGAAAAGAGCCAAAAGGAACAGATCATTTTCAAGCAACCTGTATTAAATTTATAAAACTAACTTAAATTGCCTCTTATTAGCATCAACATACTGACTGCACCTTTTTTTTTCCTGTAGCATTGAGAGGATTGAAGTGGCATACTAAGGTCATTTAAAATCATGACAAGCTCAGTTGGACAGAAAAAAGTCTCTTCAAGACAAAGGAAGTGTGGTTTTTGTAGATCTAATAAAGATAATGAATGTGGACAATTATTGATGTCAGAAAACCAGAAGGTGGCAGCACATCACAAATGTATGGTAAGTAAACCATAGGAAGAGGGAAAGGAATGCAGCAAGCTGGTAAAAAAGCTAGAAACAAATGAAAAATTCAACCAACTGTGGCATTGGCACAAATGATTAATCAGGGTAGTTTGAAATTCTTGTGGGTTTCATATATATAAATGTTCTATATCACATATACCTGTAAAACTTTAAAAAATAAGTATTGTCCTTATATTTTTAGCTGTTCTCATCTGCACTGGTATCTTCACACACTGATAATGAGAGTCTGGGTGGATTCTCTATTGAAGATATTCAGAAAGAAATAAAGAGAGGCACTAAACTGGTAAGTTTTGATTTTTGGCCTTGAAAACAGACAACAATATTTTCTTACCTTCTATAAAATTTACTGTGAAGCTGTTCAGAGTATTATGTGTATTGTTATTTTTTTTTAAAGTGCTGCCTTTGTGTGAGCTCTCAGGCAATGGACAATTTATAAAAGATGTTGAAGTAAAATTGATCTCAGTTTAAGGAAGAAAAATCCCCTTCAGTATATATGATTATACTTCTATTGAAATGAAATTCAAATGTCAGTTAACTAACCCTTGAATAGCCTTTAGGAAAGCATAAAAAGTAGTTTACTTCAGTCAAGTTCAGTTCTCTTGTAAACATACTGCTTTAAGAATTGTAGTTTAATCATGGAATTATTTTTAAAAAACCAAACTAGAATAATTATTTTTACAGTCACCATTTTTCTTCTCATTGTCAGGTGTAGATAGTTGTTGCAGATACGTGGGTTGTTTTCAGAGCACACTTGAGAACACGTTTACATGATACACCTGTGTTTTCCTTTGGTGGGCTGTGTATAAATAATATCATTTCCTAAAGTTGTGCTTCTAATCAGATTTCAGGATGAAACTCACATTCTAGGGACTTGGTGAAGAGTATTATTGTGCCTTTACCAGTATTTGGTTTTCCTGCCAAAATCAGGTTTTAACTACCAAAGATAATTTTATTGTTTCCTTTTTTATATTAATTTAGTAGATGATTCTGTGAATACAGACATCTTATGAGGTATGGGGCTACTATAGTCATTACAGCTCTGGCAAATTCCTGAGAATTGAGCAGTAGTGACATTTTTTAACCCCCAAGGAGCTGATTAAGCTAATTCATCATTTCTACTTTTCTTTTTCTTTTTTTTTTTTTTTGGAACTGATTGGTTTTCAGTTAGGAAATGACTTGAGACTTTTTAAAAAGTATTTTTTAACAAATGATCAATTCACTCCTCACCTGAAAAATTTTCAGCTTAGTTCTTTAAATAACTCTTACGTGTTTACCAGTTCTTGGACTACTCCTGGAAGTCTCAAGTACTATTGTAGAACTGATTGTATAATAATAGTCCAGTATTTCATCCAGTGTTTCATTTGAATGTTTTCCAATGCAGAGAACTTTATTTGCTCTAATTAGCAGAAGCAAAATGAAATAACTACTCACAAGTCATTCATGTTGCTGTTAGGAATTTGCACAGAACACAGCAGTAAATGGAACTATAGATCATAAAGAAACTTTTTGATTCTTGGGTCTCTTAAATGTTGTGGGGTTTTTTTAATTACTTCTTTTTGTGCCATTGGTGGTTTCTGTCTCTCTGCTTTTGAATCTCTTTATGTTCCTTCCCTGATGCAACAGCTGGCTGTATTCTTGGAGCTCACAAGCTGTACGTATCAGGCACTTTGTTCTGCTTTTTGCAGAAAACCTGGATCTGGTTAACCTTGTAGATTCATAGTCCTGAGATGCTCCCTATTTGGAGAGAATTTGCAAGATAATTTTAGATCTTAACTTAGGTGCCTTATCTCTGTCTATAGCCATCAGAAAACTGCAGCTCTGAATTACTCTCTGGAGAAATCTATCTTTCTCTGTTGACTTGTATAAGAAGCGCCAAGCTAAATGTTTACAGTCAGCCCCAAACCCTCTCTAAGATCTGCTTTCTGTCCTGGTTTGTTCTTTTATGTGGGAACACACTGAGCAAAAATATCTCAGCGTGGTGCACTGGGTTAAGTAATTGTATTGATAGCTTGGTCTAAATCTGTCTGCTGACAGATTTTTTTAGGTAGTTACTCTCCTGCCAGACATGCTGCTGCTGACCAGGTATGCTCTGAGAATCAAGGCCTGTTCGTTACTGAAGTGATAATAACTGACGTGTAGAGCCTTTCTCACAGTAATATATTTCTGTCTGAGAAACATTCTAAGTTCAAACCTTAGTTTCAAACTAGTCATAAAACATGAAGTCTAAATATTTGGGAGCACTAGGCACTGATACTATGTGTTAGCAGTGCCTGGGAGGATTTTATTTAAAAGACTTTCCCTATTTTGCAGCATGTTAAGCTTCACATATTCCTGATAGAACTTGGGAGTTAATTGATCTGTTCACAGTGACCATTTGGGCAGTAGGACTTGTAACTGGAATAAATATTTTGTTACTATCAGGAAACACACACCAGTAAGAAAATACAAAGATTCCAAATGTTGTACAGATATGTCACGGAGAGAAAGGATGTTAGTCATTTCTGGCTATAAAAATCCTGAGGTACTGACTAGAATTAACTGGATGGATATCATTTCAACCTAGACTTTTATAAAGAACTTTGATCAGCCACTATTTTATGTTAAGCCATAACATATAACAAATTTATGAGATAAAATACCCATACAAATTAGATTAGGGAACAGTATATAACTATACCATTTCAGAGCTTGCAGAGGAGTAAATGGAGAGGATCCAAGGCTTTGACATTTTTACTGTTCAGTTAACTTTGTTAAAATTGAAACCCAGGATGGTGATACATAACTTTGGTGATGTATTTATTTGGTATATTTGAGACTAACAAGAACTTGATCCAGCTGGTGAGCTGGGCATAAAGTGTATTCCACAAAGATATATGTAAGGAGTATCCTGTGTTGCACACTTATGCTTATGGATTTGGAATTAATTATCTGGGGGTGTGAGCAGTGTGCAGGGTATAAACAAAAATCTCTGGTTATCTTGTAAGGGAACTTTACTGGGAAATTCTGATATTTTGGAGCAATATTATGTCAGTAGAAAGTATAGAGAAAAATACTGTGATAATATTCATTATTTCCTTTTCTAGCACAGTATGAAAAGGGTGGTGAACAGTTTAGAAACATGGTTGTTCCTAAGGAATCATGAGTCTACTCCAAGAAGAATTAATTATTGGGAAAGAGAAGAGCTAAAGCAACAGGCTCCCATTTAACCTTTCCTGCAATATAAATAAAAAGAGCAAAATTTAGTGTAACTGAAAAAAAATAATTGTATTTAAATAGTTTTTCACTAAATTCAGTGAAAAAAGAGCAAAAAATTGGCTGCTGAGGTTAAGGTAAATTTGCAGATATCAGCATTGCTGATGCTACAAGGTACATGGTCAAATGGGTGTCTTTTTTTCTTGCCCTTCTGCCTTTGTGATGTAATTCAGAATTAAACAGATCCAATTTGGGATTTTAATTTTTCTAAAATGGTTGGTATGAGCAGACTACCTCTGGGCATGGGATGGTCACTGAATAGCTGTGTCACTTGTGGACTGTCATGTGTTTGTTTGAAGTAAATTACTTATTTTCTTCATTGAATTGATAATCAATGCATGATGGTCATTGTTTTTTTGCATAATTGCAACATATTTCTCCTTAATTTTAATATAAATTACAAAAAATACCTGAGAGCAAAAAGAACAATGCCAAGTGCATAACTGTTTATTTTGCCACCAGGACCAGTAACTATTTTGTTTTAAACTTTGAATTACTAAGCCAACAGTAACATGAATTGTGCTTTCTTTTTCATTACAGATGTGCTCTTTATGCCATTGTCCTGGAGCAACCATTGGCTGTGATGTGAAAACATGTCACAAGACATATCACTACTACTGTGCTTTGCATGATAAAGCTCAGATAAGAGAGAAACCCTCACAAGGCATTTACATGTAACTATTACTTATTTGCTACATTTCTTTTTACATTTATAGTTCACATTGTTTTTTTTTTAAAAAAAAAGCAAAAGAAAAAATTTTTGACTCTAAACAAAATTTGCAAAAAATTCTAATGATGCTTGTGGCATTCAAAACAAGTGATGTGCTAGAAAAGCATATTTTCACTGCAAGATTTGTATATCAGTGAGTCTTACAAGTGGGAGAAAAATGTACTGGCATTTAAATTTAAAAGATGAGTAAATAATCTGTGAATCGTGACTGACTTGACAGTTTTCAACTACTTTGTTTATAGGATTTTATGTCGAAAACACAAGAAAACTACGCATAACTCTGAAGGTAAAATTATTCAATATAAATTTTTCCCATTGTAGAAAGATACTTTGGTTAAATTTAATTTTTTTTTTTGAGAATATAAATGTTTTCATTAAAAATTAAAACTTTTTTTTTTTTTTTTTTGAGAAACAATGAGTTTGGAATCCCATCTAATTTCTGTATTTTCTCTAAAAAGTATTGCTTGAGGTGGAGAAAAATCCAAAACTTACATTTTAGGATGTTTGAAAGATTTGATGTTCTGTCAAAACAAAGTTTGGGTAGAAGCATTTTGTTCTTTTCAGAGAAGAACCTGATTATATTTGGAGTTAAATATCCATGATAATTAACTTCTAAAACATTTTGTTGGCTAACAGCTGATTTTTGCTTTTGCTTATGTTCTTAAATATTCACATTTTTAAAAAAACCCCCACTATTAAATAGAATTTTACTCTTCAAATAAGAAGGATCCAATAGTAAATTAAAAGGGTTGTGATCAGATCACCTGTATGGATACATTGATAAGAGCTGTGCATCTTTGCAGAGGACAGTAGTGAAATGCTCGCAGGATGAGATGCCACAAACATGGATAAACTGTGTGGGCTGTTAAAATTCCAAACTAGTTGTGCTGTTGTGTAATTCAAGGTGTTTTTCCTTCTCTTTACCATATCTGAATTTGGGTATGGGAACAGTCATTAGTTAAGTTTTGTATTACTTTAAACTGAAATGTTAGCAGATTTGACTAATGAGTATGTGACTGTTAGATGAAGATTAAAATTCATTAATTACTCCAGTCTCTTGCAACAAAATATAAGGTAATTTACCATTTTTTATGCTCCAGGAAGTAGATATATTAATGGCAGAGTTTGGTTATTACTTCTGTGTTCAGAAAGACAGTGAAGGCAGTAGAAAACTCCACATAAAAACTGATTTTTTTAAAAATCCCCCCCCCCCAGTCTGTTCAGGTAATTATTGGCATGTGCTTTATATAAAATACTGTCTGATTTTGCTATTATTAAGTTTAAACAGAAAAAAAGCAGTATACATGGTAGATCAATTCTTTAGAGACAAGGCCAGATTATCTTGTAGATTGGCACTGTGTCTTTGATTTGAGGTTTGTTTCTGTAGTTAGCAGAAACAGAGCATGAAAGACATTGAGTCCAGAGAGAGATTATTCTCTCTAAATGATACTTAAACATAATCTTTTGTACATATTCATAAACGTCTCAATGTTTGACATCTATTTGAAAAATTCCTCCAAATCTGCATGGAACCTGATGCCAATGGACAACCTTTTCTGCTTGGAATTCCTTGCAGGATGAGAACTTGTGCTTTTCTTTAAGAGTTTCCAGAAAACATTATCTCCCAATTCTACAATGTCATTCCCTGAACAGCAACAGCTTTCAAATTTTATATGGATATATTTGAGAAAATATACAGAGGCATAGTGGCTTTTTTTCTTAAATGTTGGTGATGGTAACTTATTAAAACACTGAACTAGACACAGCCAAGGGGACTCTTAGGGGGTAGGAGAAGGAGGAGTAAAGAACATCATTCAGAAAAACTGCAACCAGAGAAACCAATAGTACCTTGTTTAGGATGTTTAAAATATATTTAGTTCTGTTATGGTTTACACCTCCAGAAATACATGTAGCTATGCTTCTCTTTTCTGTTTTCTGTTTAATATTTGAATGTGATTTCACCCAATGCTCTTTCCCAAAGAATTTGTTCTCTTTTTAGTCTGTACAGTTAAAGGAACTGTGCCAGTAGAATATTATTACTTAGAGCTATTGATGAAATAATGCCAGAAGCTGGGGCTCTCTCCTTTAAATCAAAGAAAATGAAAATACATATTGTATCTGTCTTATGGAAATAACTTACAGCACTGTATAGCAATGGTGTTTTGCTACATTGAAAACTGGTTACCTTTAGAAGACAGAAATATGTAGGGTGGTTTTCAGGGTTTAAGAAGGGACTTTGGAGGGTTGATTTCTTAATGCTGAAGTTTGCTCAGTGAAATGGTAACTGGAACATGTTGGATGGTGAGATTAAGCTTTATATTGTCGGTTTATTTCTTGAGGAATATGTGAATATCAAAGAGGAATTGAAATATGAAGGAATGGTGGTGTGTGAAACCAGAATGGACTTGCAGAGAAGAGTGAATAGACCAGCTAGGGATATCAGTTGGTAACACAGTGGCTCTCCCTCCCCCCCCCCCCCCCCCACTTGTTTTTGTTTCATTTTCATGTATCCTTGCTCAGCAGTGTTTTCATAACAGAAAGTTAAAGCTTGCCTGTGGTTGTGTCACTCAGTGTAGGTACAGAGCTGCACTGGAATTACCAGTTCTTTTTAATGGAAACTTACTGCTCCTGCTCTGGGATGTTGGTTTATTTTTCTTGGTCAGTGTAGAACATCTGGGATTTTATCCTTTGTTCTCTGTATCCAGATTTAATTGTTGCAGTCCAAGTATTTTTATTATGTTACTTCTGTTAGTGGATGTTGGAAGAGTTTTTAGGTTTGGTGTGGTCCACAGTGATTTTTTTTTTCTGTAGGCAGTACTGCTGCATAATAATGAGATTTTTTCCTTCCCTTCCCTAGAAAGCAGATGCTTTTGAGGCCATACTTGTTGAGGTCTGAGAACTGGCTAATGTAGGGGTTTTTCTTAGACATTCTAGTTTTAAAATAATCCCTGTTAACCATTTAAAAACAGCTAAAGGAAATCTATGGAGGCTGCATGGAAATGTGGTTGAAGGACCTGCATTGGAATTAAAGTTACCCAGTTAAAACCTAATAAAAAGGACCTCTTAGATGTTATTTATTGCTGTCATGAAGTTCAAGTGGTGTGAGAATTCTTCAGACTAAGTGTCTCTCTACTCATCAAGACAAAATTAATGAGTGATGCGAATTCATTTTCCTTTAATTGACAGGAGTTGCTGAACTACCTGTATTTTCTTAGGAATTTAAAATTAAGAAACATGACAGCTAAGTATTGTGATCTTAAATTCATTATCTGTTTCAGCAGACTCTTGGGTTTGTCTAATTCATCTCTACAGTTTATCCTTCAGGTGGTGTACAATAAGAGAGTTATATTTCTCCTCGATTTCCTTTGCCTGTGTGTGTGTGTGTGTGTGTATGTGTATATATATATATATATATTTCAGAATGATTCTTCAGTGCTGTGTTCCCACTAACCAGAAAGAGGAGAGCAAAAGTGAGCTCACTAGGCTGTGGCTGTGAGGTCAACAGATTTGAAGACACCTGCTCAGAGGAGCAGACTAAGTTACTGAAAGCTTCATGTCTCAAGTCTTGCCTTACTGGTTACAAATCTTAACAAAGTAGTCTGACCTGAACTTTCTGTAATAGTTTAATTTGTAATTTAGGCAGGCAGTCTTAAGTTTTCAGTACCTAATGGGTTACAGGAATAGCTGCCAGTGCTTTCAAACTATCACAGCTAACGATTAGCTGAGTTATTGTTCAGTTTGATACAATTGCATTTATTCTTTTTGAAGAATGGAGTATTGTTGCACTAAGGTTTTGGAGCTGTTTGTTGGAATTTCTCCCAATGTACTGGAAATAATTGCTGAGAAATTTTAAAATCTGGTGACTTTCAGTTCCCTGCAGGTGGGCTGCCCTGGCCCCTGTGTTGAATTTAAAACAAATTCAGTTGATCAGGAATACTTTAATGGAAACTAAGATAAGAATGTCATTTTATTCCTCTGTTACACAGTAGTAAAACAAAGAATAATGAAGACAGACAGGGCTACGAAGATGATGAAGGGCCTGGAACATCTATCCTATGAGGAAAGGCTGAGAGAGCTGGGGCTGTTCAGCCTGGAGAAAAGAAGACTGAGGGGGGACCTAATCAATGTTTATAAACATCTTAAGTATGGGGTGCAGGGGGAATTGGCCAGCCCCTTTTCTGTGGTCTGTGGGGACAGGACAAGGGGCAATGGCTGCAAATTGGAGCCCAGGAAGTTCCACACCAACATGGGGAGGAACTTTCCCCCCGTGAGGGTGCCAGAGCCCTGGGACAGGCTGCCCAGGGAGGTGGTGGAGTCTCCTTCTCTGGAGAGATTCAAGACCCATCTGGACACCTATCTGTGCAGTATGAGCTGGGGAGCTGCTTTGGCAGGGGGGTTGGACCCCATGATCTCTCGAGGTCCCTTCCAACCCCTACAACTCTGATTCTGTGACTATCGTTAATGTTTAAAACAGATGCTTAGGAACTGTGGGGTCAGAAAAGAGTGTCCATAATTCCTGTTGTAGCTGTATTTAAAGCCTTGGGCTTTTTTCCACAATGGAAAGAAGGACATTCCCTGTCTCAGGATCCTTTTCTTGTTATTCTAAAGATCAAACATGAAATCTGTGCTTCTTGTACTGCTCTGTAAATGAAGTCAGGGTAATATTTCTCTGTGAGACCCATTTAGAGATGCAGGAGCTGCTTTGGCAGGGGGGTTGGACCCGATGATCTCTCAATCCCTTCCAACCCCTACAACTCTGTGATTCTGTGAGTACTTTTTCAAAGCACTGTGTAAGTCAGAGGCTGGCAGGAAAAACATCCAGAACTTTTTTTTGCATTATAGGTAGGTAACATCCTGCTTCATCTTTGGATGCTTTAATCAGTGTCTGCTCATAGTTGCATTTTCTGTACCACTGCTCACAGCATGAGCTTGCCTAACACTGTATGCACTAATGCAGTCAGGTATAAAAGTTCCCTTAACATTGCAGTTCAGTGTCTTTTCAGTTCTGCTGGTGGATGGTAGATTTTTCCTAGGCTTTGCTCACTCTGCCTTCTTGTTGTCTGTCTGGCAGAGAATGCTGTTCTGAATGGGGCATCAAATGTATACCTATTGTTACAACAAAAACAGTTGGCTAAGGCAGTATGTTAGCAATCTTGTATGCAGTCCTTTATAAACTAATAAGGTATTTTGCTAATGGGAAAAAAATGTATAAGTAATTGGGGTGAATGGCTTATCCTATCTGAAGAGCTGTTTTACATTATAATTCTTCTCCATATCTAGGCAAGACATTATGCAGAGACTTGGTCAGTTAACTCATGCTTAATGGGTTTATCATAGCAGTTGTCATAAACTTTCTGATTATGCAGATAAGCAAAATGTATTGTCTGTTTTCAGTCTTTGCCAATGATTGTTTGCTTGGAAAAGCATTTAGATTGTGTGGTTATGAAGGACTATTTTATTCTGTACATTGACCCCTTGGAGTGAGTCCAAAGGAGGCCATGAAGATGATCAGAGGGCTGGAGCACCTCTCCTGGGGAGACAGGCTGAGAGAGTTGGGCTTGTTCGGCCTGGAGAAGAGAAGGCTCTGGGGGAGACTTTACAACAGCCTTCCCATCCCTAAAGGAGCTACAGGAAAGCTGGAGAGGGACTGGCTACAAGGGCAGGGAGTGACAAGACAAGGGGGAATGGCTTTAAGCTAAAAGAGGGCCAATTTTGATTAGATATTGGGAAGAAATCCTTCCCTGTGAGGGTGGTAAGGTTCTGGCACAGGTTGCCTAGAAGAGCTGTGGCTGCCCCTGGATCACCGGCAGGATTCAAAGTCAGGTTGGAGGGGGCTTTGGGCAGCCTGGGCTTGTGGAGGGTGTCCCTGCTTGTGGCATGGGGTGAGACTGGGTGGGCTTTGAGGTCCCTTCCAGCCCAGGCCATTCTATGATGAATTTCCATGTTAAAGAAATAATCTTGAGTACTTATAACAGAGAGGGTTCTAAATGGTATCCAGTACTTTTGGAAACCATACTAGTGATGGGATCTAAGAGGTAGCTTAATTTTTTCCTCCCTGCTCTTTCTCAAGTTTAGATATGTTACCTGCAACTTACTATTTTTCCATTAAAAAAACCCCCAAAACTAACCCCTCCTAAACCCCACAACAAACAAACAATTAGACTCAGCATTTTGATTGTTAATTTCACATTTGCTAATTAAAGCTTCTGTTATTTCATCCTCGGTTTACTTGATTCTCTATTTTCTTGCAAGGGTTTTTATGCAAAATTCTGGTTCTTACTAATATTTATAGATGCATTTGGATTGTCATTATTGGCTATGGAGACAGTAAGGCTTTTCAGGGGTTTTTTTGGACCATTTTTTCAATTTAAAATACTTATGTTGCTGCATGTATTTCGTTGGGATTCAGACATATTTTTAGGGTATCTACTTTAACTCACTAAAGTACTTTTTTCAGTCTCTATTACATGCCCTTTCTCTTCTAAAAATCCAGTAAGGCTGATTTTGTTCTTTGTAATTTTTATACTTTCTCTTTTATCCCAAATGCATGGTAAAACTTTAAATACATGTGTGATTTACCATTTGCATAACAGTGGGTCTAAGCCAGGTTCTATTTTTTGACTTCTTTTTCCATACAGTCCTACTAGCCAATATATTTTGCCAGTGAATTTTGTTTATTACCTCCCTCATGCAGACTTGTCCCCTTTGCTTCTGGCTCCCTTAGTTTATTGTTTAAGGTAACATAGGAGATGGATGCAGAGAGCAGTATTAGCCTTTCTTGTACACATCCTCTTTTTATTTGTTCTTTCATACCCTTTAAATAGCTTAAATCTTTTATTACTTTAACCTAGCTTTTGGAAATGGGTGGTTCTGTGTATATTTTAAACTGATGCAATATAGAACAGATCAGTGGTATCTCAACCTCTTCTCTGCCAAGCCTTATTTTAAACTGCAAAACATCTTGATCCTTTTTCCTTCTAGTCATGATCAAAGGAGAATTTTTAGATTTCTCTCAGAAGCTGAGTCTCCCTGTTAACAGTTTATGTAATACAGCACTTTCCTAGTCTTCTTTTTGTGGTACTTTGTACTTCTCATGGATTTCCAAAAATGCAAATTTGGGGCTTGTTGCTACTCATCTTTCCACTCATCTGAATTTACAATATTGAGTTCTTAGGTGCTTTTTAAATAGTAGAATCTTTCCTCTTGATTTCTCCCCCCACCCCCCCCTTCCTAGATCCTATTGCGTAATAAGCTTGAGGGGTTTTTTCAGATAGAGAATTTAGGGATTTCTGTAGAAAGCTCTTAAGATACCTCCTGTGAAGGCTTTAGATAAAGGGACGTTGGGAATATTGTGGTGATTTTAAAAATCAATGCAGTGATGGGATTATGGGATGGGGGGGAGGGGGCAGTTGAAGAATATTTAGGGAATCTTAGGGGATTCAGAGTATGGGCGATATCCAGGATAAAACGTCGTCTGGTCAGGGAGTAGTTGAACAACTTTTTGTGTTTTCCTTAGTTCAAGCTGACATGAGAAGTTGGAAACACCCAACCATCAGATGCCAGGGAAACAGGGTAAGCTGGCAGTGGGCTTGAGGGGAGGGATAGGGCACAAACCAAATTGTATATTAAACAGTCAAGACGATCTGAGGCAGGTGGATTTTAAAGGTGGTTACCATCTCTTCCTCCTTGTACTGTTACACTCGTTCATAGTGCTGTTAAAAATGAGAGAAGCTTCAATGTTTTGAGGTATCAGCCTTGCAAATAGGTGTGGTAGAGCAGATCCTCACTTCTCAGTGGTGTTAATCTGTAGGTCCATGTCACTTGTTGTAGGAGACCTAAATCTGCAAGGAATTTTATTTTAATGAAGGGGTCATGTAGCATCTCAATTTCAGTGAATTGTGAACATTTTTGGAAGCGCTAGTTTTGAGCACTGAAGATGGGTTCTCTTGAAGAAGGCTGTGCAATCTTGGTGCTTTTTTATCTTACTCTGAAACCATCTTTATAATAGAGAATTTTTACTCTTCAAATCTTAAATATTCTAATAACTGTAGACTAAAAAGTAGTACTTAAGAATTTATTCTAAAAGTAGGTTGTTTTCTTATAGAAAGTTGGTTTTCGTAGTGTGTGCTTGGTTTTTTTAGCAATTAGATTCACTTACAGTTTTGAAAATGACTGGAGAGTTCAGGATGTGCTTTAATGTTGTTTAGAAAATAAGGATGGACTAGGAGGTGGAAAGCAGCATGACTGACAGAATTGATAAGGAGCTCTGGAAAAAATAAGGACTGTTGATGAATGGGATATATTTTGCTTCATCAAATACAGAATTATTTTGGAAGGATTATTTTTCACTTCTTACTGATGTTATTTAAAGGGTCACAAATTTAATAGTCACATTTTTTAAGGTTATTTTTTTCCTGCAGTAACCATCTATGACTTCTGTAAATGTAAAAGTAGAGACAAAGATTCACACTATATATTTTTTTTTTTTTTGTGGACAGCTCATATGATGAGTGACAAGATAAAATAGAATTCTTTTCTTTGGAAAAGATATTCAGGTTATAATAAAATTTGCTAGACACAGTCTAAGAAGTATGATATCTAAATTGCATAATCTTGCTCAGGGAATTTAGGAAGGAATGATGAATGAAAAATATGGTTAGATAGTAAACTCAGAAAAGAAAATGTAAAATAAATTGTTTTGCTAGATAATCCATGTCCTTATGTATTTTATTTTATTTTTTCAGAGTAAATAGTGCTTCTGTCATCTAATGAGAAAAAAATAGGATGTAAATCAAGGCATAGCAATATTGTAGTAGTTAGGCTGATGTATTTTATTGGCAATTTGGGAATATCTGTGTATACCTGAGTAACCTCTCCATTTAAGTCGAAATAATTTGCAGAATTGTATTAATTTACTCTCAAATTTTTGCCTTTTTCTAACCATGCACTAGAATAGAGTGAGGAGGGTGTGTGTGTGTTCTATTTTAGTATAACCTCTTGTGATACAGTTGGATTTGTTTTCTGTCCTTCATAAGTAAATGTGCAAGAAGCTGTAGGTCTCTTGGGGGTTGGTGACAGATAAAGGGAGCGTAGAAGGATGCACTTGGTATGCAAGGCCTCAGGCCAGTACTTCAGTTATCTTCTACTCCAGGGTGATGGCTGGGGAATATATTAAAGTTTTTGACTTCAAACTCTTGTGCACTTGAGTCACTGTTAATCATGAGATAGAAATGTGATTTGATTTTTATGTGATGATAGATAAGGAAGTTCAGTTCTGGCAAAGCAGCATTTAGTATTGAAACAAAGTGACCTGTTAGATACTGAGACTGAGATATTATGGCCACAATGCTTAAATAATAATAATACCACAACAGTTAAGTGATGTGTTAAAGCATAAAGGACATGTTCAGATCTTCTAATTGGGAGTTCATGTTGATGTTTGTGGTTTGGATTTTCAGAAAGGATTCTTTAGCAGTGTGTGTGCATGTTTCTTTAAAGAACTCTGCTGAAATACCTGTGCAGTCTGAGCAGGGGTGGGTGTTATGTATTAAAAGGAAAAAAAAATGCTCTTGTGAGCAGCTGATGCTCAGGGTCTGAACAAAGCTGGTTTATTCCATACCAGCTGTAACTCAACTAGATCAGATCGAAAACAATCTTAAGGAGTTTGCAGAATTGATCTGTACTGACTGTAGAGCTGTGAGTAATCAAAGGAAACTCTGCTAGAATCCCAGCCTGCAGTTCTGCATAGCTTGCAGCAGTTGAGCTGACATTTTCAAAGGAACTTCTCAGGCTCCTTTGGTATGGCTGTATTAAAAATACACGTTCTTATCATCTTAGTGTTTATAAATAATTTATCTGGGTTATTGTCAGTGTGGATCATTTTCTGTAAACTGACAGCTGCTTTTAGTTGTAGGTGTAAAATTTATTGTAACTAAAATAAAATTTTAGATGTGTTTTATGGAGGAAAAATGCATTTCAGTTTTAAAACTTGATGTTAGAGCCAAGGTGGGTGAATCTTTTTCTTGAGTCAGAAGGCATCAATTAATAAAGCAAGGAGAAAGGTGTTATTTAGAAGCAGTGTCATGATATCAAGTGCTGTTTACATTGGAGTTATGCATATAAAAATAATTTAAAGCTTCTTTAATGGTTGAAAGCATTTGCTGGCTTCAGTGTAGTTTAAATGTGTCTTATTTTCAGGGGAGGTGAATGATTGTATCTGAGGACATATTTTAGGTCTCAAGGTAGAATGTGTAAGAAATGCTAAACCATCTTCATGTATAATGCTATAAAAATGCAGAGCTGTCTGATACATATAAAGATGTAAATGACCATTTCAGGATCTGCAGTTGCATGTTTGTAATAAATGAGAAATGCTATTTTTATTCTGACCAAAATACAGGTTATGGTTTTTTCTTGTCTTTTTTTTTGGTTGGTTGGTTTGTTTTACATAAAATTGAGAATGTTATTTGATGATGTTTTCTAACTTCTAAAGCAGATTTAGAAGAAAGTATCAATGAACACGAATTGGAGCCTTCACCTCCCAAAGGAAAAAGGAGGGGTCGTAAGGGAAAGCCAAGAAAAACAAATTTAAAAGGGCAGTCAGAAGACACTAGATCTACGTCCTCACATGGCACAGATGAAATAGAAAGCAGTTCCTATGTAAGCAGTAAATATGCTAAACTTCTTAGAAGACAAAATTGCCTCTTTTTTTTTCTCTCTGCAAATAGAATTTTTTATTAAAATTTGCATTTGTCTGAGCCTCCAGCTGGTGGCCACAGGCTTATAAAATTACGACCTTATTTGTAACCCAGCAGTATATTTTAGTAAAATGTTTTTCTTTCAGAGAGACAGGTCTCCCCACAGAAGCAGCCCCAGTGATACAAAACCTAAATGTGGATTCTGTCATGCAGGTGAAGAAGAAAATGAAGCTAGAGGAAAGCTTCATATATTTAATGCCAAAAAGGCTGCAGCACACTATAAGTGCATGGTGAGTAACAGTATTGTTGTTAACCAGTCTATTATGTGAATTCTGTCAGAATTGCTATTTTAGGTTTTCATACAGCACCCTCACATGTAATTATGCATGAGTATTGTCTGTGTGCTGATGATCTCTTTAAGCTCTCAAGTGTTGCAAAGTGAGCAATTCATTTATTTTTACTGCAGGCAATATGGATAAAAGTTGGCTACGTGCTAAGAGATGGAATTAGCTCAGGGAGACTCTTTAGCTTATTAAAAATACTCCCTTAGTGGCTAAATGCATACACAATATTTAAAAAGGAAAACAGAAAGAAGTTTTAACTAGAAGAATCTAGTCCAGAAGTAACATACCTGTACTCCACAGGCTTTCAGACAAAATCCAGGAAGAATCCATTAATTTCATTAGTTTTTTGACCACTGGATTCAGGCTGTGTGACTCAAGTGGGGGGGGGCATAGAGGCTCTAGAAAACCCTTGCCTTTAGGTGTTCACATTTATAGACCTGTCAGTCTGAAGCAGATACCTCTATCCTTCATATACCTCATTTTATGAATGAGGTGAGGGTTTGAATAACAAACCTTGGTGGTTTCTGTTGTAACTCAAGGTGAGTAAGTAGCCTAGGCTATCTGTGGAGTACTGGTTGTCTTCCTCTACCTAGTCTCACTAACAGAGCTGGTGTGTTCCTGCAGCCTTGGCTCTTGGAGTATTCTTGGCTATTTTGTGTACCTGAGCTTCAGTTTTAAGGCAGTTTAAACTGATTCTACCAGGATGATGATAGTAGGGATGGTACTTATGTGCTCCATGGTCACTCCTCAGGGCTTACCAGATATGTTGACATCAGCTGTGACGTGAAGCTGAATTATATATATGTCACAGGGAAGGAAATGGAATATTCCTAAAAAGTTTAGTGTTGTAATTGATATTATTGCCCATTTATTGCTTTGTGTGTTCATGTCATTATTTCTTGTCTGCTCCTTTGTCTTTTAAAATACATTTCTCCAAGGCAACAAATGTAATTAACGCAGTCAGGTGGTTATCAGAAGGAATACTCATCATACTAATTACTCAGCATGGGGTTTTTCCTGGTTTGCCAGTAAAGCACATGCTGTCTGAGCTCACAGAAGGGGATACTCAGTACTCAGTTACTCCTCCACATTTGGGGAAAAAAAAAAAGCAATCATGTTGGTGACCTCACATTTTGGACTTGTTTTACAGTTGTTCTCTTCTGGCACTGTCCAGCTAACAACAACTTCAAGGGCAGAGTTTGGTGATTTTGATATCAAAACTGTACTTCAAGAAATCAAGAGAGGAAAAAGAATGGTATGTATCTGCAGAAATGATGAATGTCTTACTGAGTCTACTAAGGTGTATATTGCTCTGCCTCCTTCCTTTTATGAAACAATCTTTTTCCATCTGTTCTGAACACAAAATCTAAAGGTATGATTACTTTAGGGACAGATGGCCAGAGAGGAATCACCTTAAATATTAGAGGTGGTTGGGCATGTCTAATCAGAGTTCTTTATGACAATGCACATTGTGAAATATTAGCTTTCTTTTAAGAGGGTAAGAGCTTCAGAGCCTGTGTTGCTAAAAACACACTCTATGAAACTGCAAAGAAACTTAGAGAATATGTTCTTCCAGTGACTTTTTTTCAACTCTTTTAATGCTTTAATATGAAAAAGCATTAAGGCCTCGGAGATGGGGATGTTAGTAAAATGTCATATTGTATGTTATTAAAATTCAGGATGTTTTAAAGTGGTAAAAGAAATTGGGGGTGGGGGGAGAACAGACTCCTGAAATTTCTTGTTCCTTGAAAAATGATTACTTCTTCATATATTAATAATCTTTAGTGGCAGTAAAATGTTCTTGGAAATGAGTCATACATGTAATCAGGTAGCAGTTTTCAGTGCAATGGATAGGTAAATCCTAGTGTTAAATCAGTTAGTATTATAAAGTTTCTGTTTTACAGTATCTTTAATTAACTTTTCTTTGGGAATATGATCTGCCAGAGAAATGACTCTGTTCCAAAATGCTAGCCATAAATATGAGGAACATGAAAGTTGAGTACAAAGAGGCAAGAGATGGAAAGGCTGAACAGTGCTATTCTCTTCTTTCCCCCCTCCCCAGAAATGCACGCTTTGCAGCCAGCCCGGTGCTACTATTGGGTGTGAAATTAAAGCCTGCATAAAAACATACCATTACCACTGTGGAGTAGAAGACAAAGCTAAATACATCGAGAATATGTCACGAGGAATTTATAAGTAAGGACCCCATGCAATTCCTGAATCTGTATTCAAAGTGAAGATCTTTCATGATGCCTTTTCTGTCTGACTTGGCTAGTCTAGTCATGTATATTGTTTTTAAAGTATCATTTCATTTAAAATGGTGGTTTGAAGTAATTGTTTTCTTTGCAGAGTATTTTGTTTACTCAAACTGAACTTTTCTGTAGTAGTGTTGTAATACAAGAAATGAGAAATTTTATTGAATTGTGTTGTATTTTCCTCCTCGATGAATCTGTAATTTCTGTCAGGGAAACCCTGGATAATTATGTCACGATTCCTCCAGATTGATACACTTTGTAGCTTTTTTTTGGGTTTCTTGGACCCTGTACCTCTCCATACCTGCTGAACTGCTGGCGTCAGTGACCTGGCCGCAGTTGAGGTGCCAGTGTGGTCGTGCCCACAAGAGGGCAATCTCTGAGCAGGAGTAGCAGCTCGTGAGACCTACACTTGATCAAAGTTTTGTTGGCTAGGTTTCAGCCTTGTTTTCCTGCTCTGTTTAACTGATTCTTGACCAAAAACTAAGAATGAGTTAAAAGACTTAGCAAATGACTTGCAGCACATCTCAAAACTAATTGAAAGTCTGGTTCTGAAACATATTTCCTTGCTGTTTCCTTTTATTGTGCTAGACTCTATTGTAAAAACCATAGTGGGAATGATGAAAGAGATGAAGAGGATGAAGAAAGAGAAAGCAAAAGCCGTGGCAAATCAGGCACTGACCATAATGACATTCCTCAGCAGCAGCTCAATGGAAACTAGGTATGGAAGCTACTCCTGACAGATCTGTTACTGAGACTGAAACACAGTATACATTTAATGGAGTTTATTGCAGTGAAGTATTTAAGTCTAGTGTATGCAGATAAGTACTTTTTATTGGCATACTTAGAAAAATGGGGAGGATTTGGTGGGGTTTTTTTCAATGCAGCTGACTTTGTAACAGTGTAAGAAAGGAGGCCGTTGTTTCTATTGCTAAATGTAGATGTAATGTCAGAGCTGTTAAATGCTTTTCTGTGTGATTTTAAATTTACTATTGTTTTCATCATTTTTTTTTTAAACAGGTTCAAGGGACAGAGTTATAGAACTGGGAATGGCTAAGACATCATAACTACTAATTCTTTTAAATTGTTTTCTAAAATCAGAAAAGGGTTAGTAACTTTTTACTACCCAACTCTGTTAGAAATTTCATTGAACTGCCTGAAACGTTCATGTGTGTGAGCCTTCAGTAAGTGGCAGAGTTTTACATGTCAATATTATGTAGTTTGTAGTCTGCAGTGTCTGGAAAAAAAAAATGAAACACTATATAAATGATATGTAATATGTACAGTGTCAAAAGTTAAGGCAGACATTGAAATGAAGTAAGATCTATATTTCTGGACTGAATAAAAAAAAACAAACCTTAAGATTTGGAATGTGTAAGTTGTTTAGTGGCTTCATGCAACGAGGGAAGGTTTTAGCTAGTTTAATTAACAACATGGACGAGTTTGTGGTGGCAACAAGCTGGTACTTTGTGAATTGTGCATTTTCTTCATACACAAGTGACGGAGGCTGTACATGGGAAAGCCGCTCTCTGTTTTTGCTTGCAAAGCACACAGTAGAAAAGGACTCAGTGTACACCCAAGCACGCTTGAACATTTCAGGTTGTTCCTGTTGTGATTGCTCATTCCGCCCAGCATTGTTTTGCGGGAGATTTACTTGAGCAGCTGTTGGTTCTGAGCTGTGAGCTTTAGAACTCATGCCAAAGGGCTGTAGTTCATTCTTTCCCCACTGACCCACCTCTTTGTGCGTCCCCTGATTTACAAAGAACACTTTTGCTAAGTGTGATTGAAAACCTTGCTATAAAAATGTTGTGGACTCTGCAGCCCAATCTCTTACTTCAGAGAGTTTCAACTCTTAAACTCACTATGGAATTTAGCCACCATATCTGACGTCCATACCTCAAGTGTTCTGTGTCGTGTGGAACACTTCATGTTTTGTCCAGAATACGCATAAAGGTCCCATATTCTGTAAGAAGAATGAGGAAACAACCTTTTTTGCTAGATTGGTATTTATTTTTTAATCTTATGACCACTATATGAGAAACTCTGCTTATCATCCTTATTGTTTTAGTGACCTTTTTTTTTTTTTCCCCTCTTTTTGTCAAGTCAACAATCGCATCATGGAATTCTACTTGCTAGAGTTTGATGTTCCTTTAGGGAATTATCAGATCTAGGCTATACCAAACCGAACAGATCAGTCCTCTGACTGCTTTCAAAACATCTTGTCATTTCTAATGGCTCCTAGCTTCTTCAATTGGTCTGTTAAAGCACATTCTCAGACTTAAGTAAATAAAACCAAAAAGCTGAATCTAGTCCACATGTTTGTCTGTTGCTGTTGCATCACTTTATTGTTTGTTTAGGCGTTTGATTTGTTTCACCCTGAACTCCCAACAAAAACTTCTGGATTGGAAGGAAGGAAGCAAAATATACTGATTTGACTATAAACTGCTGCAGTTCTTCTGTGATTGGTATTGCAAAAACAGTTCATTTGTAACATGAGTTTCTGTAGCATTTTTTACTTGTATTTTTAAAAGTGTGTCATTTTGTCTTCTTATGCATTCCCTTAATGTCTTGAGGGACTCAATTACTGTATATTGGAGTTTCTAACATTTTTGCCTGTTAGAATTCAATCAATTCTGTTTGCTTTCCTGGAGAATAATGCCATTCTGGAAAGAAATATTGCTGTGTACAGAAAATACTCAGTTACTGCTCTAAACATGATGCCATTGATCATTTTTATTTTGTATTTGTAACTTTCAAAATTAAAAGCGTGACTTGAATTGCAATGACAGATCGATTATTGAAATTGTCTATCAAGGTGTTTTGTTTCTTCTAGAATATGAACACTTTTCAGCCACTCAGAACAGGCTTAGAATGCAAAATAACATCCTTCAGTGTTTAAATTACTTCTGGATTTGTGCCTCAGCCGTGGCCCTCCCATGGAAAAAAGGCACTTTTGTTTGCAGCTACTGTATTTTAACTAAGGTTGCATGGGGTAGATCTGCCAGCATACCGATTGTATTTGAGACTGAGCTCTAATTCGTAGTGTGTCAGTTGCTTAGCATAATATTCAATCCAATAATCCATCTGTTGTGAAATAAATTACCCCATTTCATGCCTGGAAGAACCAGAACAGCACTTTACCTTCGGGTAGCAGAGCAGTTTTAAGTGGCTGGTTTACCTGTTACCTCTTTGTGCTGAGATGGCCTGACTGAGCTGTCAGTAATTCAGAATTCATGGAAACAGAGTCAAAAGCAAAAATCTTTTTTTTCTTACGAGCCTCAAATTTGTCATAACTGACATCAACTCATGTATGCTGGGTAAAAGTGCCTTACAATGTAAAAATTGTATTTATATGTTCCCAAGTAGCATCACCTGCTGGGGAGTAATTCTGTCGTGGTGTTAATATTTAGAAGAAATGTACCTCAGCAGTGTATTTACTGTACATCTCTTACGTCCTTAATTGTAGTTTTAAAAAGCATGACAATGTATGATAGTATACGACATTTACATCATTTTTTAAAGACAAAAATACTGCCATTACTGTCTTTTTATGTGTATTTTAGCTTGGAATTTCAGACAGTCTGTCTGAGTCGTTTCTTCTTTCTTTTTTTTTCCTTTCTTTTTTTTCTTTTATTTTCTTTTTTTTTGTAAAGCAATGTGTAATCTTTGCAAGCATATATTGAAGATTATTCTGGAGCATCTACTGCCTTCCCAGAAATGTTAGAAGTAATGAAAGTGCTCTATAGGTGAAATAGGTATGTTTAAATTAGCTAGTTAAATTAATGCAGTCTATTTGTTACTGAGATGATTATTTTTTTTTAATTAGGCACCTTCTGCTTTCATCTCACAATCGGACAATTTGTGGGTTTAACAAAACTTGTCTTACAAAACTGGTTTTACTTTCTTCTTGGTTTTTTTTCTTTGCCCTTTGGGCATTTCTTTTGCTCACAAGAGTAGTGTGTGCTGTTTAAAAACCTGAAACCCTTTGAGAAGGGAGGCTTCTCCCCAGCTCCCTGTACCTCTATATTAACAGATCTCCCCAACTCACTGTATCTCTATATTAACAGATCTGTGATTCTGCTATACCAAGAAAGGACTGTACCAAGGAAGGACAGGCATCAGAAGGATATTGCTCAAATAACTTGAGGATACAGCTGGTGTAGTGACAGGGTCCCAAGGCACGATCAGATGCTCTAGCAGTAAGGTGTGCTATCACTCCATTTCAAGGAAGGGCGAAAGGCCAGTTTGATGCCAGCATCAGTGCAGCTAAGCTAGGACAAAATAGATCAGGCAGTGATCAAAAGATCTACTCATTCAGCAGGTGTTGATCCCCAGGGGCTTCTGTGATCAGCTGGTGTAACTCCTACTCTAGAGCCTTAACTCCTGGAGAGCAGCAGTAAAAGTCCATCACTTCCACTCCACAAAGTGTGATCTTTAGGTACAAAGAGCTGTGCTGATCTAGAATGGTATGATTATACTGAATCCAACCCTAAAACGTAATCTGAAAGAAGAGAACTTGCTTCTTACCTCTGCTTGTGTGAAAAATAACTTCATGCTAAACCAGAGTGAAAGATGAGGTCATAATCTATTTGAAATATCAGACTTCTCTGGCAGGTGATAATCAGTGTGTTCCAAAAATATTAATATGCTGAATCGGATTGACAAGAAAATTAATCCTCATTAAATGAAATTAATCTTAAGAGAACTGAAAGTACATTACAGCAAATAGTGACTCTTCTTCCATGTCACCAGAAACAGATTCCACTGTATTCGTGATGGAGGCTCAAAAACAGAACACAGCTCTTGATCCATCTACTCGTTGAAGCCGTTTCTATATATGCATATGTATGCACATTCATTAGTCAGCAGTGACATCTCAACCCTGAAAGAATCCTGGAGAACTGTTGCTTGTCAGAAAGCACTCAGGTTAGGCTAACATCTGCAGCTTTTGCTCTAGCATACATTTACATTAGGTGTAAAGACAAGGAATGTACGAAAGAGGGTAAATGCATTCCTATCTACAATGTTATGTATATTTTGTTCCTGTTATATTGGCTTTACTTCCAAAGTTGTAGTTTGCAGTATTAGTTTCTTTTTATTGGTATCCTTGCATATATATATTCAATAAATGAGTTATTAATTTCATGTTTGCATATCTGTCCTTCTTCTGAAAGTATAACACTTCAAGCTGTTGATTTCAAGCAAAAATGCAGTATTTCCTGTTGAGGTTACAGGCACATGGCAGTTGTATACCTGGAGAGAAGTGTGTACTTAACAGCATTCCACTTACTTAGTGGTAACTGCATGTTTGAGTATTCTTCTTCACTTTGTGCAGTGGTAAAACTGCTTTCCATTTACCACCAGTTAATAACATGAAGTGACTGACTCACAGAAGGTTCCCATCCTCACCTTTCTTTTTTCCAGAGTGAATTAATTTAGGGTAAAGGTACCAAGGGAGTGCAATACAGTTACACTGCAAAAGAGCAGCTACATCCAGGAGCACTTTAGAACCCCATGAAAGAAGTGTAAGGGATTAACCAGAAAATCCCTTGGAAAATGACAGATCTGTCCAAATACACAACTTTTGGAGTGTGACAGCAACACCTTTCAGGGGCTTTTGAAGTATCAAGAAATGTGATGGGAAAATCCATAGGAGGAGTGGTGCTATGGGCCTGCTGATGAAGATTTTATGTTCTGTTATTTCCTCACCTTAAACAAGGAGCCCACTGAATGGGTGCAGTAGGTGTTCAATGTGACCTGAGACAACTCATATCCCCAGTGCCAAGTTAAAAATGGCCATGCATCCTCTTCCAATAGGAATTGCTGAATGATCCTGTGTCAAAGTGTAGTTATGGACAGTGAGATCCCACATCCATCTTTGCAGATGTTTCCTGAAGAGGTTCACTTGAGGCTTATTATCAGAGTTGTTGGGAGCAGTTTCACCTTGTGGCTTTTGATGCTGGGGAAAAACTGACTTAATCTGTGGAATGTTTTTGTGTGTTACCTCAGTCAGCTGGGATTTTCCAAGGAAGTACAGGATTTTGTTGAGGAGCCTTTGCTGTTTGGTGGACATGACTTCTCACTGAAATCTTGGAACACCTGTAGACACAGGAGCAAAAGACTTTGTTGCTTTATATAGTGCAGCCTTGGGTCGAGTACTTGCAGGCTCTCTGTCCTCATTTAGATAAGCTCTATTTCTGCCATATGTGGGAGATTTTAGGCACAGGCAAACCAAGAGTGGTTCTCCTCATGCCTTGACCAGATACCACAGGTATCTGGTCACCTTCCAGCACCAAAGGGGGATGCTGTAAGCTCTTGAGGCTCAGCTTGTTTCTCTGCTTCCACCCTTCTTTTCGGAACTTGGGGTTGCTAGTTTAAACTGGAGAACTAATGGAAAAGGGAAATTATCAGTGAGCATCTAGAGGAAATAAAGACCAAATTGTGTCAAGCTTATGCTGCTCCTTCTGCAGCCAGGTAACAAGCAGGGGGCACAGCTTTACTTTAAGTGACTCTAATGACTTTCCATAAGAAAGTTGGGGATGTGACTGACACCACTTGGAAAGTGACACTGTGAAAACCTGTTTGGAAAAACCTGCTCAGAGTAATTGGGAATCATTTGCAGTCTGACTGCAAGGCTCTACTGAGTGGGATTCTCTCTGGTTCTGCTCTGATGTGATGTTTATTGGTATTTAACAATTTGGATAGTGTGTGCTGCTGAAATTGTAGGCAGCATCAGAGTTGAGCTAACCACTGACCAGCAGGCAACAATTACAATTCAAAAGAGTCAGAATGTGACTCAGTAAACCCAGGAACAGACGTGACAAATGCAGATCTGTGCATTTCAACAGAAGCAACAATTGGCTGAACAGGATGGGGCCGGATGGGCTGTTAGGGCAACAGCTGTACAGAAGAGTTCTCTTGCGGTTAGAGCCGTTCACCAGCCAACATGATTCAGCAGCATTCTGTCCTACAGCAAAAACCAAAGGGGAAGGTATGAACAGGAATGTAGTCTGTAAGATGCACAACGTGGTTCTTCTTCTTCATGTGGTAGTAGAAAGCTTTTCTTGGAACACGGTGTCTATCTGTAGGCAAGGTGGTTCTTGGAAAATGAGGAGCAGCTGGAGGTAACTCAGAGAAAAGAAATGACAGGGATGGTAGGGTGGAAGAGGTGATGGGAGAGGCATCTCAAATCTGTAAGAGGTAGCTGCAAAGAAGGAGGAAATAAATGCTTTCCCTCACCACTGCTGGTAGGACAGGAAAATGAGATTACAGAGCAGCAGGAGACATTTAGCTGAGATGAGGTGGAGCAGTTGGCCTTGGCAGCAGGAAGAGCTGTGCTCCAGAATACCTTTCCTGGGTAGGTTGTGGAATCTGGGATTGGAGATGTTAAAGGAAAACTTAGTGGGCATCTTGTGGGACTGGGGCACATGTGGGTTGGAGGTGCTGGAGGCTACCTCAGGTGCTTCCCAGCTTAGGGTTCTTACCTGCACTCTTACGATTACAGTCATACTAAGGCCTTCTGCAAGGCAGTCAGAGAACTGTTCTGGAGCAAAACCCTGAGCTGGCAGAGCTGAGCTTGACCTCAAGGCTCACAGCCATGTGTTTCCTTTTTCATCTTTTCTTTTAAAATAGCACTTGTGGTAATGACAGTGTCTGTGGGCAGGCGGGCATGCTCTGGGGAAGTGGCTCACGGCTTCACAGTCAGTAAGAACTTCCCCCTGCCTCCCAGCTCTACAGCACTCTCCCCTCTTCCATTTCACATTTTTTGGCAGTACTTCAGCACTCCAACTTCTTTGAGTGAACGTGTCCCACACCTTGAATGTACAATTCTATTTCTGTACGTGAAGCGACAGCAGTACCTTATAGGAACATACGTGTGGGGTTAGAGCACACAGCCCCTTGGTGCTTCTTAACTGCATGGGTGTGTGCACTGGGATGATACAGCCTGATCTCTTAACCAGTTAGTGTGGCAGGAACCTTAAACCTTTATCAGAATTTTTGCCATAGGTGCTCTCTTACTTTGTTTAAACCAAGTTGTCTGCTTTTATTCTTCCTAAAACAACATTCCCACTGAGAAGAGAGCCAACCAGGGCTGGTGCTGCCCTGCTCCTTATTCCCTGCACAGACATGCAGGTTGCTTGACATGTGTGCAACACCCTATTTCACACTGATGACCCAAAAAACCCCAATCCCAATTCCCATGCAAAGACTCCTGCCTGCCAGTGGAGGGCATCCCGGAGGCTTGGGGCAGGGGGGGAAGAAACTCACTCCCTACCCATATACTAAAAATAAGCTGATGCTGTGCAAACAGCTTCGCTGTGAACTTCCTTCTGGCATGCAGCCATGCAGCTGCCATAGAGCCTAGAAACCTCTCCAAAACAAGTCAATGAAGTTAAAACACAGTCAGCAACACTTTTATTTCCCCCTGCTGTGTTGTATCTATTCGGGCTCCTTCCACAGTGCAGGTAGCTCACTCAGGAGCTAAGTTAATGTATTTATTTGATTATGTATTTATTTAAACCATGGTTAGGATCGGCGCTGGCAATGCCTGAAGTCTGCAAAGTTCAAAGCAGGGGGGAGGCTCTTAGTGTAACACTGACATGCTTCAGGTGACACGTCCAAAAAGCGCTCTCCTGCAGGGTAGGAACTGGAGTAGCCCAGCTGCAAAAGGGTTTTTAAACTTGCCAAATTACTGTTAATTAAAGAGCCTTAAATCCTGATGCGATGGTAGGAAATTTGGTGGGTCAGTTCCTTAGGAGAGACCAGTTTAGATAGAATAAATAAAAGAGACAAGGCTCTCCAGGCAGTTGGACTGGGTGGCAGAAGTGATTCATTCAGACCTCAAAGCCTGTGGGTTATCTGGTTTTGCCTTATTTTTCCAGGGATTTTTACCTATTTATAGTGCCAACATTTTGCCCTAAAATAAACCTTGTCACAGTCTTCTGTGCATTTTGACTATGAAGACTGATGTTTCAATTTAAGCATCAAGCTTCCTTGTTCTTTTTTTCAATGGTTGTTGATTGTTTATACATAACAAGAGTCACATTTTCCTTTATCATGATTTCTCATTTGTAGCAAGAATATTTTCCAAGCCCATAATTAGATCTCTGGATCATTTTCAGCTATTTCACAGGAATCACTGAAAAACGCAGTGATTTTGCATATAGCTGTTATTTCCCCCTCTTGACTTTTTTTCTTGTCAAACATTCAACTTTTATTTAAATCCTCTGTACCCAGTGATCTGATTTGTGTGGCAGTTAAACAGAAGATCAGTGATATTGTACTTTACCTCCTTTTTAAACTCTCACCAATAGCAGGACCACACCAGTCAGTGAGTTTGTAATTTAAGATGTGCTTGGCTGGGGTTCAAAGAGCCAGGAGCTGCAGTCTGTCTCACTTCCCCTTGGAAAGCCTTTCTGATGCTGCTGAACAATATTTACACCAGAAGGGAACTGAATTTTGGGAAACTTTTCCAGACTCTGAGGAAACCAAGCAACCTGAGACTTAGATAAGCCTTGGTGAAGTCAAAAACCTCTTGATGCTATCACTGTGTAAAACTGGTATTAGCCCATCAGATATCACAGATTTACAATTTGAGGACTGGATTTCAGTTAACAGATAAAATTGAGAGCAGAAGTTTGGCAAAAAGAAATGTTATTTGAAGTAAAATTCTATTATCATCTCTGTTGAGCACTTTATGATCTTACATTTCTGTAATTGCAGGTACAGGCGCTCTGTTCTGCAATTAACTGAATGTACTGTTTGCTATATAGGGTTAGTGTCTGGAGCCAGATGGGTTCAGAAAGCACCAAGTAACTTCTTCTGGGACCTTCAGCTTTCTAGCTGTCTGGAGAGAGGGTTCAGGTGAGGTCTTGTTTGTCCCAGAAGAAAGGCAGTTTCTCCCCTTTGTATGGGGCCAGGCAGTTCTTTTGAGAACAGTTCTCCCCCTTCCCATCCCTGTCTCGTGGGGTTTTTTGAGAACAGATTTCTGAAGGATCAGGCAGGATCCTGGGTGGATGACTGATAGCACACAGGAATTCTAGCTCCCTGCTGCCTGGTTATTTATCTTGGGACTGTATAAATTCACTCATTTTCCCTTTTAAATGTAAACTACTAAGTTCTAAAAGCACTCTTCCACTGAACTATCTGATTCTGTCCTCACCTGGCATCTCATCCAGCCTTGCACCCTTCACCCAAATGCAAATTCAGGGTCTGGTGTTATTCCTAGGCCAGCATTTGAGGATCTCAATGACCATTTTGCCAGCTCATACTGTACAACTCAAGAGATCCTGCAAATGGAAAGGGAGTCCTGAAGTGCAGTTCCCCCACAGCCTGGTGTGTGCTTCTCGTCTCTGCTTCCCTTGTAATCTGCCCAGAGAAGATTTCTGAGATATTTGAACAGCTGCCACGATCTGCATGGGAGGCAGGGGCCTTGGCATGTGTGCTCTGCCACCTGATGCCTAGTCTGCATTGAGACCATGCCAGCTGGATCTGCAGGCCTCAGCAAACACAGCCTTCTATCAGCAAGTTATCTGATCAGGCTGCTGCCTTGTGCTCTCTTGCTGGTCTTCCTCATTCCTCTCACCTGTTGCTGAAAGAGCCTTACTGTCTCTTCTTGCCTTCTCTCAAGCTCCTGTCCTCATGCAACAGCCTGTTGCCCCTTTTGTCTACTCTATTATCTAGATTTATTTTTTTTTAAACAATCCTTGCTTCTGGCTCTGCTGTAGCTGTACAGACCCCTCTTCTGAGACAGGCAGTACAGCAAGTCGTCTACAGCCCCTCAGAAATGCTTCCTGGGGTTTGCAGGCAGGTTCTGCACTAAGGTGCCTGGCAAAAGCAGAGGGGAGGGAATGCCACCTCCTTCCCTCACTCCCCCTTACCTGGCATTTGGAGCCATCCAGCCTTCCCTCGGACTCCAGTTGAAGGTACAGTACAAAAGAGCTTCCAGATAGCCCAGGCTGCAAGCTTTCACCTAAACATTGACTGAAAAATGGGAGGCTGATAACTATGTCGTAGGCTAAAATAAACTCCTTGGCTTGAGCAAGAGCACTTCTCATACACAGCTCATCTCCTAGAAGTCTGTGTAGTTCTATGGCCATGTAGTCCTAGGAGTTTGCTGCATCTTGCAATGTGGACATCTGTCCTGTCCGGTGCTCCTGGAGACCATTTCATTCTGAGTGAGCCAGCAGAGTGGCGTGGCTGCCATTAGTCACATTAATTTTGGTGAGGTTTGCACTGAAATGTGTCAAAAAGAACTTTCTGGGTCACCCAGGTACCTTGTTGATGCAGGTGCTGCTGAACAAGGGGAGCAGAAGAGTTTTCCTGGTTCCTGCCATGGAGAAAATGTTCCTCTCTTGGGGATATGGTTTAGTCCCTCTGCTTAGGGAGATGGTTTAATAGAGGATGGAACGGTTGGACTCGATGATCTCAAAGGTCTTTTCCAACCTGGTGATTCTGTGATTCTCAGTAATGCTGCACAATGAAGGAAGGAATCTGATTTTCATAACTTGTCTTGGCCCTGCTCTTCACTCTGCTTTGCTTTTGGAAGGGATTGCTGGGGACCTCAGATGACTTCTTCAGCGTGAGAAAAGGAATGCATGCAGTCAAGGGGGATAGGTGGGAGCAGTCAAAGGAGGTCAGCCTGGGCTTTATGGCATCCTTGCTCCCATGGTTTTCAGTGACACCTGATGATGTCTCTAATAGATGCTGGTGGTTCCCCTTGTGTGGCAGCAGGGATGCTGCGTGTGCTTGCAGTAAATGGTTAACAAAACAGCTCTGAAGGCTGCTCTGCCATCACATCCAAAAAAACCGGAGGTTCTTTTACCTTTTGTTGTGTGAGAAGTCAGAAACTCCATCACTGCACTGTTGAGGGAGTCCAGTCAACCTCAAAAACCAGCTGTGTCACGCAAAAAAGACAAATGCTTTCCAAGTAGCTGCCTTGCTCAGGCTTCAACTTTTGTCAGGACAGGTTCAAACAAAAGCAATGCCCTTAGGGCAGCTCTCCAGATCTCAGGCATGCCTTCTTCCCTGTCTATGCCACTTCTCAGCTCTCCCATGCCAGAGGGGAAATTTCCCTGGAGATCTGGAAGAGGAGCAAGCCTGCTCCTCAGAGCTGTTGGGGGGAAGGCAGGTGTCCCACGTGCTCAGTCATGGCAGTGGGGCTTGGGCAGCTCCAAGCCTTGGTGCCCCCAAGGGTGTAGGGCCCCATGGCACGGCACTGTGCTGACGGTCTTGCAGCGCTGAGCCTGTGCCAGCTGCTCTGCTTCAGTGACAGCATCAGCTTTTGCTTGTTTTCTGCCATTTTAAGGTAATCCTTGTTTGGCTTTCTGCAGGCCCTTAGGCTAGCTGGGCCTCGGCAGTGCGGGTACCGGGTAAATCCCATGGGGCAGGACTCTGGTGTGTCTTTAGGTCTGCGTGGTGCCAAGCGCCAGCCTCTCCGCTGTGTTGTGACAGACACTGTTGTGCATCTGGTCCTGCTAAACCAGGGCCAGGGGGAGAATTCTTAATGGATGTTTGCAAACAGGTGCCAGTAACTGCTATAAATACCAGCCCAAAGCGTGGCATTGTCGGCAGCACATGAGGTCGGTGTTGCTGAGGATGGTTAACGTGTTGTGATAAGCCAACACTGGGTGCTTTGTAGGAGTTGTGTAATTCTCGTGGCAGTGACTGGTCCTTGCACTACTGAATAAAGTGCAGAATGTCTGTAATTCCTCCAAACCCCTGCCTAGAGTGTGAAAGCATGGAGCTGGACTTGGTCATCCTCATGGGTCCCTTCCAACTCAGTAGAATCATCGAATCAGCGAGTCATTTTAGTTGGAAAAGACCTTTAAGATCATCAACTCCAACTGTTAACATAACACTGCCAAATCTTCCAACAAAGGTTTGATGAGGCAAAGATGTACCTGAAAAAAAGACGTTACCTGCACCTCCAGAGGAAGAGAGCATCAGGTCAGAGGTTTTGCCTGTTTTCATTTTGACAAGTAAATTGTCATTTCTTAGCTAAACAGGGAGAGGAATCCTGGTAAACACTCGTCATCTGGGAAGTCTCAGTCTTGAAACTGGTGGGTAACCACCACCTTCCAAAATCCACAGAGACAATCACCACCAAGAACCACTTGGACAGCTGATTTCTGCACAAGTCAACAAGCCAGAGGCAGGAATAACAGTATTTTAAATGGTGTTTTGCAGCAAACTTCCATTCCCTATGCCATAGGAAGGAGGTTAAATGTTTTGGCACACTTGGCTTCCTCTCCCATTTAAAACTTTTGGCTAAACAAACTATTTTAGGCTGTTTAAAACACTAGTCAAAGTGAAGGGATTTCTTTGGTGAAGGTGGGATGCTTGCATGCTAAATTCATGTTTTGCTGAAAGTGAAGGGATTTCTTTGGTGAAGGTGGGATGCTTGCATGCTAAATTCATGTTTTGCTGAAGACTCCATACATCATTTAACAAAACATTCCTTTCTGGTTTTTCTCTTGATTAAAAGCACTGGTGCTCATCTCAGGATTGGTTTGACATGCTTTGAATTCTCCATTTTTTCCCATTCCTTCTGCACAGACTAATTTCTGTTCAAAAACGAGTCCTGCTGGTCTCTGTTGTTAATGTACTCAAAAAAAACCCCAACCCCTCCAAAAAACCCCAGCAGCTAAATTTTGCTAATTCCCTGTGAGTCACCCAGCAGCAATGGCAAAGCCAGGAGGAAAAACTGGGGGGGAGGGGGAGAATTGGAGGATGGGTGAATGGGCAGTGACCTGAAGAGCTGACCCAGAGTGTTTCCAAATGACAAATACCCAGTTGTGTCCAGGTATCCTGCCATCCTGCATGTGGTTACCAAGGGAGGTTTTTTTTAAAAGTCTGTTAATAAAGTTGCATACCACCAGCGCTCACGTGGGTCATGGTTCAAGGAGCCTGAGCACTGAGATACACCCAACTGGCAACAGAGGATAAAATAATTATGAGATCAGGAATCTACTCAGAGACAAAACGTATTTATTGAAATGGTTTGCCTTCTAAAAAGCTGTGCATACCAGAGAGATCAGAACATCGGCTCTCCTACCTTACACATCACCTAGCCAGAAAATGTGCAGCCCCCTGATACCTCTGAACCCCCTTCCCTTCACCCTGCCCCAAACCCCGGTGGCTCCCATACCAGCACAAACAATACTGGTCATTACTAAATCTGTTGCTGATCTCAGCTAACTGACTTCCAGTAATATCAGCAAATATTTCTGCTTTTGTAAATCCATCCTTCCCTCCAAAACGGGGTGCCAGCGGGGCCAGGAACGCTTTCCATCTAGAAATCTGCTGGTTGGCAGGAGGAACAAAGAAATTGCTCACCCAGAAGGTCAAAACAGGACTGATGTTTTTGTCTGCTGGGGAGAAATCACACGGAAGGCAAGCCAACAACTCTTGCACGTGATCAGAAAGGTGCTGTTGGATGCTGCTGTTAATGGCAGCGTTTGTATCAATGAGAAACATCTTCAGTAACTAAAACCAAATCAGCTCCTGCGACGCCTCGGTGGAAGAATGGCCTGGCGACAGATGCTGCCCACTGCCCAGTAACGCTGGGCGCTCCCTGAACTTGACAGAGCAGCTGCTGTTTTCCCCAGCCTCACTGGAAACAGGCCAGCTAGGACTGCGAATACCAGTTCCTGATATTAGTTAGCTGCAGGGCGTATTTCATTCTGCTGCTCTAGGCGACTTGATAAAGGCTCCTTCCTCCCACTCCAGAGTCAACCCGCCCAAATGTAGCCGAGCACCTAGCTGCAACAATACCCCTTTCGTTAGGGATTGTGCCTATTTGCTCAGTCAAAATTGGCTTAAATGGCTTGTTTTGTACAAAG
Organism: Laterallus jamaicensis coturniculus; assembly: GCA_022605575.1. Taxonomy (NCBI): domain Eukaryota; kingdom Metazoa; phylum Chordata; class Aves; order Gruiformes; family Rallidae; genus Laterallus; species Laterallus jamaicensis. The sequence goes on from JAKCOX010000014.1 coordinate 19,161,162, forward strand.
GAGCACTTAAATTGATTTCAGTGTGTTTTCTGAGGGTAACTGTCCTGGATGTGTATCAGGAGTTGGTTGCTATTCTTAATGGATGAAGTTATTTTTTAAGAAGCATAATCCTTTTCTTGACACCAAGAATCTATGCAGCACAAAACTGGTCTCCACCCCTTACGGGAAGAAGGGAAAAGTCTTCAGCTGATGCATCATTGTTTAAGCTAGAACACGAGAAACCATGAATTCCCATTTGTGCTGTTGCATTGTCCTTAATTCCAGACCTATAGAAAAAGTTGATGCTGTTGGTTTTCTCCCCACTTAAGACCACTGGAGCTCTCCAGGCATTTCCAAGCTATTTTACTTCAAAAGAAATTCTTTTCCTTCATGCTATTAAAGATACGGACAGCATCCGGAGGCACGGTTCATTCAGCCTTCCCTTCCATCAAACGGAGATGCACTGAAGTGCTTTTCCCATCACACTAACACCATGAAGGACAGTGGGGGAGAAGAATCTCACCATGTATGTGAACGGTTGGGCACCCAGGGACCCTACAAGCCATCAACCGGAGCCCTGAAGCAGGAGATTTGGTTATCACAACGCTCCTGACACAAAGCTGACAGCATGCTGAGGTCAAGGCAGGTGACCCTGCCCTGTCCCACAGCTGGCGGTGCCCCAGCACCCCATTTGCCACACACCCTCCACTGCCTCCCCAGGAGGCTGACTTCCCTGTGTTTGGGGAGCAAGAGGCTCCACCAAACCCCGTGACTTGCTGGAAGACCCAAGGCCATGCTGACCGTGTCTTTTCTTTCCTCCAAGGTGCACGAAGCAGCGGAGGGGACAGGCTTGCCTGGGCAATGGGGAGAGGTGTTCCCACTGTGCATGGGGGCTCTGTCCGTGCAGTCCCTGCCAGGACGTGACCACCCGTGGGAAGCACATCCCCCGCCCTGGGTTTTGGGGTGACAACAATGATACTCTCTGTTCTCCCCGGGGATAGGAGTGATCTTCCCGGGCAGAGGGAGGGGATGGGGCCATCCCCGCGCTCCTTAGGGAGGGGGAGATGAACTCTGAAGACCTAAGGATGGGGACGAGAGAGCCCCGGGGACGCTTGCAGCCTGCTGGGGTGGGGCAGCCCTAGAGAGGGATGAGCAACCCCCCGTCACAGCATGGACACGGACACGGCCAGGAGCGAGGATCCACGCCGGGGAGACCGCCCCGCACCTCCGGGCCAGCGAAGCCGCCGAGGCTGAGGGCGGCTCTCTGCGCCTCCGGGGAGGCGGCTGCCGGCGGGGCCGCCCCCTCCGTGTCCCCGTCCCCAGCCCCCGCGCCGGGACGCGGGCGCTGCAGGCCCCCGGCCGCCAGAGAGGGCGGCGGCGCCGCGGCCATGTTGAGGGCGGGGAGCGCGGAGGCGGTGCCGTGGCCGCTGCGGGGCGCGGCGTCTCCCCGCTCTTCGCCACCCGCAGCTGCCGCCGCTCCTCCTTGCCGCCCGCAGCCGCCGCCGGCGGGCCGCCCCGCTCCATGGCGACCCCCAGCCCCTGCATCGTGGTGAGTGCGGCCCCCGGCGCCGCCGCGGCCTCCACCCCCTAGCCCCCCGCGGGGAAGGCTGCCCGCTGCCGCCGCGCCGGGCCGGGGGCTGCCGTGCGCCTGAGGGGGTGTCTGCCGCCTCGCCGCCGCTGGCTGAGGGGAGGGAGGGGGGTCCCGTGCCCCCAGATCTGGGTCTCCGCGTGGGAGCGGGGCGGGGGAATGCCCCTCACGTCCCTCGTGTCCCTCAGCGCCGGCGGCCGCCGCCACGCGGAGTCACCTTGAGGGGAGCCCCGGCCTCCCGGCGCCGGGCCCGGGGCTCCTTCCCCTGCTCCCGCCGGGACGTTTTCCCTTCCCCTGAGCGAGGCCGGGGCCGCGGTGCCCCTTCCCGCCGCGGGCAGCGCTGGTGGGGGGGTGGGTTCGCGGTGTCACAGGCGGATTTAAACCCCGAGGACGGCGGGGAGAGCCCCCCGCTGCCGCCTCGGTGATGAAGGTGAAAGAACTTCCCACCCGCTCCGAGTCCAGCGCCGCACAACTTCCTATTCCTGTTGCTGTTCGTGGCGGGCGGGGAGAGATGGGAGCGGGGGAGGGCACCGGTTCCTTAGCGGGAGCGCGGGATAAGTCGCTTAAATGTTTAAGTTAAGATGTATTTTCGGGGGGGGATTTTAATCGTCATCATCATCATTCCACGCACACCCCCCCCCGCACCTCACCCCACACCCCCCCCCCCCGCCTTCTCCCGCATCACTGCCGGATCTGCTAAGGCTCTTACATATTCATTTGTATTATTTTCCTTAAAAGCCGGCGCCGGGTGCTCGTGAAATACATGTGGTGCCTCATGGCTGAGAGCCGCGCTGTAAATCCCTGCGGTCAGTGGGAAGCGTGATAAGATCGGCAGGGAGGGCCCAGTTCCCTGTCAGATGTGGAGGGGAAGGTTTGGGAAACGCGCTGGATACAGGGATGGGCCTGACCCGCGGGAAAGCACCTTGTGCTTGAGGGGGGACTTAGTACTTAAAAATAACCACCCCTCTTTGGATTGTGAGGACCCTGACTGGGGGACTGGGTGCGTGGGTAGCTCATACGGGGTCTGGTTTGGATGGAAGGGTGAAATTCCCCATGGGAAATGTTCATTAGGGCGTTACACAACCAAAAAGCCCTGTAAACAGCTGGCGGATCCACGGGCCAGGTAAGTACTTCCTTGGGTGCTGAAATAAGATTGTGTCCCGCAAGGGCAGTGGTAAGCAAAATAGATATCTAAAATGCCTGCCCCTGGTGAATGGTCTGTAATAAGCTTTGGTTTTCCCTCTGAAATTCCTAACTGCGTTTTGCATGTCGTAGCATTCAGCTGCATAACCCGAGAGTGAAGTAATTGAACATATTATCATTTCCAGTCGCAGGAATGTTACGGTTCAGGAAAGGCTATTCCTGATGCTGTTTGGACGGCGTGCCCCAAACCTCAGCAGTGTTATTATGGTGTAATTATATACAGACATCCCTTAATTAATATGCACCTTCTAATATTGCAGGCTGTTTCATAGAAGGAATTTGCCCATGTGGAACAGGTTGCAGAAGTAGGGCTTTCATTTCAGGTTCTGAGAGATGGTGAACCTCCATGGTTAGCAGGCAGTGGTCTGAGAAGGCTCCTTTCACAGCAGTGTAACTCCTCGTGCTCGTGTAGCTGTCTTGTCTTGCCCTGAAAACTGGCTCGTGTGTTTTGTTGTGATTTGGTGTTGTGGAGATTTGGAACCTAGCCATGTCAGAACCTTTGCTTGCTTAATTGCAAATGCTGTTAGGGTTTAGTTTCTTCCCTACGTTGTTTTGTACAACAGCTCCTGTGAACTGTAGGCCCTGTTAGATTACACTTTACGCTGTGTTCAGTGTGACTGTTGTTTTTATAGAGAGGGAAAGTAAGGTGATCCTGATGACTGCAGGGGATTTGATTGCTTACCGAATAAAGCAAAAGACTTTCACTTTCTTACCACAAACTTTCTCTAAGGCTTTATCGAAATCTCACCTTATTTCCTTTTCAGATCGGTGATGATGAACAAGGTTACGACCTGGACTTGTTCTGCATACCTAAACATTATGCAGATGACTTGGAAAAAGTCTATATTCCTCATGGGCTCATCATGGACAGGTTGGTTTGACTTCAGACAGTACATGGCTCCAGCTGATTTCATGGCCCTGGAATAAACAATCTTCCAGTGTTAGTTTTGCTGCCTGGTGACTGTCTAAATAGATTACGTTTAATTAGAGACTAAGAAGTACAAGTGCTAATTAAGTCTTTCTTGTTAGGCTTCTAAGAGTTTGTATGTTTGCATTATACTGTTGTTTGGAAATGTGTCATAATTCTCATGTGAAATTCTGTAGTACCTAGCAATCTACAATTTCCCAGAGTTTCTTTAATGCTAACCTTCTCAATACCCAATTAGATGTTATTTGTGCTAGTTCAGTCTAAAAACAATTACAGTCTCTTGAATTTCCTTAGGATATTAATAAAAGTAAATTATTAATCACATTGTTTTAGATTTACTCATGTTTGTATGGTAGATAAGTAATACCCAGCTTTCTCCTACCTTTTGGGAAAGTCATTTTGTCTCTGCAAATATCAGTCTGTCACTTTTGTGGTTGCCAAAATCTGTGAAGCACTGTAGAAGTTTTATCTTGTGGGATCAGAAATGGATGCATAAGCCTATTTTTATTTTACTCTGATAGTTGCTAATTCCCTGTAAGAGAATGAACAACAAATTCAGTGAAGCAGTTGTTGGAGAGACATGGCTGTTTGAAGGTGGTGCTGAGTGGATCTTCTTGGAGATCATGTGAATAGGAATGCATCTGGGTTTTGCATGGTCCTGTTTGATTCGATATACTAAACATCCCTACCAAATGTGGGTTTTTTAAATACAGTAAAAACTTTGCACTGGAAGCCCATATAGAGGAAAAAAAATGGCTAGAGCACACATCATTAAATACTTGACATAAAGTTTTAACAGTAGGCTTTCTGTGAGAAACCTGCTGTCAGCTGGCACACACTAAATACATACCATGCTTCCTAAAATAAGTTACAAGATAAATTTAGAAACAATGATTGCAGGAAAACTGTGCAGTGTTCTCTTGCTCTGCTTTGTTGGTATTGTATTTTTCAGTTAGGACAGATTTCTGGCATGCTAACTTGGCAAATAAACAGCTCTTTAGTTTACTATTTGAGAATTTTTCTTAGAGAAGGCTTCTGCCTTTTTGGTTGGGTTATCTTAACGTTGCTCTTTGCATGGCAGCCAAACCCACCTTTGGAAGGAGGAAACATACCTTCATGCCCTGGATCTTACAGTGAAACAGCTTCAGGGTGTTAAGATTTGCTTTGGCCGAGCGTGACATGTGAACACAAAGGTGTTTGGCAGGGCTACTGTTAGATTAACCTTGAAAAGCAAAACTTTGTTGACCCATAGTGTGTGAAAGGGAGTGAAGTGGTAGGCAAATAGTTCTGAGCAAAATGTGTTTCCGAGTTTGATGCATATGTTTGTTACTGTTAGTGATACAAAATTCCACTGCTGTAGTGAGCAAATCACATGGTTTATGGCAGCTAACTCCTCCTTGCTTTTGTACAGGACAGAGAGACTGGCACGAGAAATTATGAAGGGCATGGGAGGACACCACATTGTAGCACTCTGTGTACTCAAGGGTGGCTATAAATTTTTTGCTGATTTATTAGACTACATCAAAGCACTAAACAGGAACAGTGACAAATCAATCCCCATGACTGTGGACTTCATCAGGTTGAAGAGTTACTGTGTAAGTATCTCTGCAGTACTGTGCAGTTTTTTGTATAAATTTGACTAACTTCAAATTACTTACAGAGGTGGTTTAATATGCTGCCATAATGTGCTAACATTAAAGAAACAGGTAAGGGATTTAAGAGTCACGAGCTAATTTACTTTTTCTACCTTATTATATAGCCTGTTTTCTTCTAGACCTTGGTATATCAGCAGCCCAGTGAAATCCTTATGCAGAGCAGACACACTTTCTGTGTCCTTTACTTGTTAAACGATTTCCTTCTCAGCCCACTACCCCCCCTCTAAAGCTCTGGCTCTAGAAGGATTCTCCTGCAAGTATGGTTACAAAAACTTAATTCTGGGAATTTGTATGTGGCTTGGACATCATTCATTGGACAGGAAGACTTGAAAGCTGCAAAAACAGTTATACCCAAGTTCTCTTCCTCATCTTTTGTCTGGCTCAGCCAAACAATGGACAAAATCAGTTGTGCTTGGCCTTGAGGAAATACTAGATTCATAAACCTGACTTTGTGATGAGCAGCCACTGAGTAGGACACCACCTTTTCAAGACCAGGCATGGGTTGCTTTGAGTTTACATTTTTGGGAAATAATTTATTTTCATTCTGAACACAAGGATTGTTTAACTTTCTAGGGAAAGTGAATGTTCTGTAAGATGAGGCAACATGTTCAGATTATAGAAGGAAGCACGAGGTTGGGTTGTGCAGGTCAAAGGAAGAAGCAGATCTATGTCGGCAGTGTATGCTTCCTGATTTACTGACAGCCTAGTATTGTGTTTTCAGGGGTATTTATGATTTGTTCCATCAGACCATCTGTAGGTGGAAATAATTATTTTTTTTTATTTCAGTTTAGAGTGTTTGAATAAAGTGTTTCATGAGGTTGTGCTGTTAGCTGTATCTGAGCAGCTCCACTTTCAAGTCAGTGATATAGGCTACTTGTTGCAGTTGTAGCCAAGTAGCCCCAGTAGAAAAACCACAAAACCCCCTCATATTACTAAAGTAGAAACTTAACCTCATCCTTCATTTCATTAAGCTGTGAAACCGACAGGAACTTACTTGCAAGCTTAGTTTGGACCATCAAAGAACTTTGTACATTCCTGGCTGCTGTTGAGCCATCTGTTAGCATTTCTCAGCGAAGCCCAGAACTGCTTAGGGCTTTAGGCAGGACCTTTTGCAGGGCAAGCAGCCCTGGCTACACACAGGGGTTACCTGGAAACCACCTTCCTGTTGTTTAGCTGTGTTCTTTAATGAGAAGGCAAGGCTGGGCAGAAAGGTTTGTTGGCTGTATCTCACAGGACACTCTGTGCTTGCACACCATGTTTAAGTCAGCGGACAGGGGCTGTTTGACACCGTTTCCTTACGCTCCCCCCAGAACATTCAGGTTCCCGTCGTCAGTCCACGTAAGCACCATGTCACCACTCGCCTGTATATTCTGCCTGTAAAAGCCACAGCAGAAATCTGCACGTGTGGATTGCAGGCTGATGTGTTACAGAATAGGAAGTGATCACTCTCCCAGTTTTTTGGTGAGGAAATTGTGTATCTTCTGCATCTTCTGCTTTCCTCAAGGAACACTAACTTAGCCCATTTAAAAAACAATGTAAAGACTGCATACTTTCACTCTTTCCTCTTTTTGACAAAACTATTGGAGAAATGGTCTGAAACACCTGGATAAAACCCCTCTGTTAAAAAGCAAAGCTGCTGTGTGAGTGTGTTTTATTTGCTCATGCTGGTTAGGCGTGCTTTGGTTCATCTCTTTACTGATTTTGTTTATTGCTCCCCAGAACTATCATTGCCTTGGTATTAATAGAGGAGTGAGCAGCAAAGTTAGTTTTATGGAAGTGAAAATCCTGTTTTTGTAGTAAAAAGGAGTAGATGAAAGGCAGAGAAATTTAGATGCTGTCTAAGCAGGGTGTTTTCCTTGAGGTGTTGGCTTCAGGGCTTTTGGTTTTGTCAGCCAATTCTATAAAAGAATGTTGTTTTGTTCTAGATGAGTGAGGAGCTCCTGTTACCTGATGCCTCCACTGCAATATTGACAAATGTTTAATTTCAGTGGACTCTTTAGGTGGTTATTAATATCTGGACTCAGGTCCTTTAGATTGCATAGCTTCATAAACTGGGTAAGATTGTCATAACCAAATATGTGTGCAAGAGGTTGACTAGGTCTTCTACCATCAATGGTGTCAGAATGCTAAAGCTGCTGCACTTCACTAGATGGAGGGATCTGTGGTGTTAGTGATGTGAACACCATCGCCAACTGTAACGGACAGTTGAAAGTTGAGCTGCCTCTCATCTCACTCTCTTTGGGTGATTATAGCCTCATTGCTGCCTTACAGTACCTGAAGGAAGATTATAAACAGGAGGGGAATCAACCTTTTAAAAGGGCAGATAATGGCAGGACAAGGGGGAATGGATTAAAGCTGAAGGAGGGAAGGTTTAGATTGGATATTAGGGGGAAGTTTTTTACAGAAAGAGTGGTGAGGGGCTGGAACAGGCTGCCCAGAGAGGTGGTGGATGCTTCGTCTCTGGAGGTGTTCAAGGCCAGGTTGGATGGGGCCCTGGGCAACCTTTTGTAGATCCAGGCCTGAGGTTGGTGTCCCTGCCTGTGGCAGGGGGGTTGGAGCTCTATGATCCTTGGGGTCCCTTCCAACCCTTGCCATTCTATGATTCTATGATTACTAGTTCACACTGCCTGGCTTTACAGACTGAGGAAAAAGATGTTAAAAATACCCTGGCCACATAAACAAAGCAGCTTGAACTTGTGTAACGGTTCTGAAATGGATGTAATTGAGGTTCTATTCTAACTTCAAACTCATCATTTAATATTTACAAGCATATGAGGGTTTGGACTGGGGTTTTTTTGTGTTGCAATGCAAAGTTCATACTGTTCTGCACCCAAAAATAATTCTCTGGAATACTGACATGATCAAGCTGTGATTAAACTTTGCTTGTAACTCCAGCTTTCCGAGTCCTTACAGATGAATCTTAATGATCTGGCAAGCTGTTGAGAAGTGGAAAGAGCGTGTCTGTGAGCAGATACAGATCTCAAACTGTTTGTCAAGAATATTATTTTGTTTATGCTACAAGAGGAATGGCTTTACATCAGTCATAGAATCATAGAATGGCAAGGGTTGGAAGGGACCCCACAGATCAGAGAGCTCCAACCCCCCTGCCACAGGCAGGGCCACCAACCTCAGGCCTGGAGCTACACAAGGTTGCCCAGGGCCCCATCCAACCTGGCCTTGAACACTTCCAGGGATGGGGCATCCACTACTTCTCTGGGCAGCCTGTTCAGCACCTCACCACTCTTTCTGTAAAAAACTTCCCCCTAATATCTAACCTAAACCTTCCTTCCTTTAGTTTTAATCCACCCCCCTTGTCCTGCCATTGTCTATCCTTTTAAAAAGTTGATTCCCCTCCTGCTTATAATCTCCCTTCAGGTACTGTCAGGCTGCAATGAGGTCCCCCCACAGCCTTCTCTTCTCCAGGCTGAACCAGCCCAGCTCCCTCAGCCTCTCTTTGTAGGGCAGGTGCTCCAGCCCTCTAATAGTCTTTGTGGCTCCTCTGAACCCTCTCCAACAGTTCCAGTCTCCTGCATTTAAACTTAGAAATGAGCAAACCTTGCTTATATAGTTATGAGGGCAGCCAAAAGACAATGGATATGTTGTGCTGTCACTTGGGAAAATAGGGATTTTCAGTGGAGTACATGGTAAAATCTGGTTAGGGCAGTCAAGGCAGTGCTCTGAAAGATCTCTGCTAACTGAACCTTATCACAAATACTGTAAGGAACTTAAAATGCCTTTTTAAAAGGTGATCTTGGAGTCACTCGAGTCAGGAGTTACGCTCTGGTAAAGCATTATGGTTTTCCAGCAGTGACAACGGGGAGGCAGGGAAAACGGATCTAAAGAGTAAAACTCTTATGTGTTAAACCACAAAGCATTAAAGTCTTACCAGTACTGAAATCAGAAGTAATGCTCCTGAAGATAATTAAAACAGTGCTTAATTATTAAACAAAGTTCTTTCCAGTGGAAATCTGGTTACAACCAGTGCTGGAAATTCTTTTAACTGTTTTTTATCCTTTAATTGCTCAGGAACTCAGGGCCTGCATAGGACTGTGGGTTTATATGCCAGTGGAGATTTATGTTTTGTGTTAAAAAGTGTTCTTGGTGGGAAGGAGCAGGAAGGTTTCTGTAGGTTTAGTTTTCTGCTGATGATCATACTTCAATATGCAAAATCCAGAGGTTTACTGTAACCTACGGTTTTGTGGTGGGGTTGTTTGAGTGTGGTGTGTTGCTTGTAGCCAGACAGATCATAAGGAACCTGCTCATACACTGAGGAGCACAAGTCAGTCATCTGTGCAGGTACCTTTAATAGAACAAATACCTGTAAAATCTCTCTCCATTGCTGTATTGCAAGAAATGATGGGGGTTTTTACATCCTTCCATATAAGGATGGTGAAATCCCTGTTAGTGTAGGAAGAGCTTAAAGAAGCTGTCATTTTAGATAATTTTAAGATAAGGTGAACACAGGAAATGCCATTTAGCTGTATGAATACAGAGCTGAATTGAATCACATTTCTGTGGTTGATCAAGCCAGTATCTCAGGCGTTCAGTAGCAGTGCATATATCTGTTGAGTCAAGCAGCAGTCATTTTGGACATCTGGTTTGGACTTTAGCAACACAGTGACATTGATGCTGTTTGGCCCTGAAACAGTTGACTGTTTATCAAAAATGAATGTTCCTTATGGTAATGAAACATGAGACCTCATTGTAATTTCAGAGTGGTGGAACTCAAACTGTTGTTTTCTTTAAAATATGTGAGGTGTAACTAAATAGATACTTTTACTAACTAAAACAATACTTTTACCAATATTTTTTTTTTAATGTTATGTCATAGGAATCTTAAAAGGAAGGTGTCTGTTAGTCTTATCATCTGCTCTTACATGCCTAGAGCTGTCAGCACTTCTTTATCTTACACCATTGACACCACTGTTGAAAGGATTTAAAATGTTTTCTCTTCCTATTGTCCCAGGTTTACTTATTGAGTACTCAGTGCGTGCCTCTGCAAAATAATTTGTTTCCCCTTTTTTAGTAATAACATGCTTAGTTCTTTGTCTGTAATTCATAGAGCATGAATATCTGTCACCATGTGACTGTAAAAACAGGAAGCTGTATGTAGCTGTCTCTGTTCCCTTGTGGTCCCATTTCTACCGCATCTGTGATTCCTGGGTTTTGGGAAGGAGCTGCTCTTTTGCTGCATTGTCTGTAGGTGTGCAGCACTCTTGGGCTTCGAGGTGCAGCAGCAAAGTGCCACCACTCTTAGAGGTGCAGGGTATGTGGTAAGGAGCTATGAGAATTGGGTGTGCTAAGCAATATTGACCTTCAACTGAAACGATGACATTGTAGGGTAACGTCATCGTCTCTAAGTAGGACAGTAACAAGCATGTCACATCTAATAGGAACTGTGTGAGACTATCAAGGTGTAAAGTCACTCAAATGACTTCAAATAAACTGCAGAGATCAGAGAAGCACTCCTAGCAGCTGTTCTTAAACTGTTACAGAAGATAAAAGTTATTTATGATTGTACCAAAGTTTAGTTTTACCAAAGTAAAATGCTGTGTTGTGGTGATGGTGTACCTCTGTTGCTGTGTGATTACAGTAAGAAGCTATTTGTGGTTACTAATATTGGTTGTAAACTAGGCAAACACAAGCTTTTCCAGCAATTTTTGTATCTTATCTTTCTAAATATTAATCTGTGCCTTGTTTGCTGGCTATTCTTGTTATGATTGCTTATTCAAAGAGTAAGGCTTTCTAAAGCATTACAGTTTAAAATGTAAATTGCCAGCTATATTGGAGCGTGCAGCTTGGAAACTGAAGTGCTTTTTGTCTTATTTCCATATCTGTAGGAAATGCATAGCAAATCTTATAATTTTAGATACATATGTGTGTGTAACGGTCACAGATGAGAGATGGTGCCTGCATTTATGCAGATCTCTTGCCAAACAATCTATAATCTGAAATACCATCTTTAAATTTGATCACTTGTAATTTCTTAGTTAATAGACATGGTGCTGTGTTTTTGGAAGGCATTCACTGGTTACATATGTTGTAGTTTTGATATTTACTGGATGAAAAATTACTTTTTAATTCTGGTTATGCTAATGTTTGCCCTTCTCTTTCTATTTAGAATGATCAGTCAACTGGAGATATAAAAGTCATTGGTGGGGATGACCTCTCAACCTTGACTGGAAAGGTATGGGTCTGTTTAAAAAGAAACCAACCAACCCACTAAAGAACCCAAGTACCTCTGTGGTTTTAAAGTCACTCTTCTAATGTGTGAAGATTGTAGAGTTTAAAAGAGTTAAAACAGAAGAGTTTGATTGTAAATATTCACCGTGGTAGAGTAGGAGAATGGATACGCCCCACCAAAGCCATCAGTTTAGTCTGAACTTAACCAAAAAACCTCCTCTTTGCTATCTTCAGCATCAGCAAGTCTCAGGGGATTTGTTATTCTGCAGTGCCTGAGAAGGATAGTCTTGTGTTGGTTGTTGTCTACAAACTACCTTCACAAGAGATGGGTGTTATTTATTTGCTGTAATGATATTTCACTGAAATAGTGATGGGAGTTTGTGCTGTTGAGCAGTGTAACATGCAGCCCAGGCTAGGAACAGAGGTTCCTCTTCCAGGCAGTGAAGGGAGAAGGAAATGAGAGACTGCTATTTGGGAATCTGCCTTCTCTCCACTGACTCTGGAGATCATTGAGCCACATGTCTGGGGTTAAAGCATCAATACCTCCTGCTCTGTCAGAGCACACTACTTTCCCCTTCTCCTTACATATATGTGACTTCTAAGGTGTGTATGTCACAGTTCAACATATGCAAGTGTGATAGAATTGTACCCACTTCCATAGCATGATACTATTTGCCTTAGAAGACTACAAATTATGTAGATGCTGTTTTGATCTCTTTTGCATATATCTAGAATTCTCAAAATCTAAATAATTTAAAGACCACTTTGTAGTCATCAGGAGACATTGAAGAGAATCTCATTGCCAGCTAGTTGTTATTACAGCATCAGAAATGTTAACTAAATGGAATTAGTTGTTACATGTGTAAACATGCATAAATGGTGGTACAAATATTTAACTGCAATTAAAACTAATAGCTGTAGAGATAGATAATGTATATATATGTATATAGTATATATTCTCTAGATATTAATGGATTTTTTTTCTTTTTTTTTTTTCCCCACCAGAATGTTTTGATTGTAGAAGTAAGTATTCTGTTTCACTTTGAAGTTCTAATGTGTGACTGATTAAAGAGTTCTAATAGAAGTTGTCCTTAAGCCAGAAAACCTACAGTTACTGGTTTTAAAGCTTCCAGCTTCTGATTCCAAGCCTGAATTTTTCAAGTGGGCCCTGAATTTGAGATTATATACATGTTTTGAATTCTCAAGTTCTGTTCAACTGCCAAATTTGCCAGAGAAAATAACTATGTAAAGTTGTGTGCATTTGCTTTCAGTCTTCTGGGATTCTGTCAATTCTAAGAGGTGTTTTTTTAAAACATGAAAATATTGTTGTTCAGTGTTAAAAAGAGTCCCAAATATATTAATATCCCAAAAGACATTAAGCATGTGCTGTGTTTACAACAGCAAGCTGGGAGATTAAACTGCAGGGGTAGAAAGAGGTTCCTGCTAGGAATATCCTGAGATGTGTGGAAAACAGATCTAAGCCAAACGACCCTGTGTATAATTTGTTTAGAGTTTAGTGACATGGAGAAAGCTAATTCCCAGTGAGCATTTCACAATTGCTGAATTCCCATTCCTTGGCCTTTTCCTTGTTCTTTGGATGATACCAGGGACAGTACACCTCAGCTCGATTCCATAGTGGCTACTGTTGCTTAATTCTTGCTCTCATGCCTCTTGTTGGACAGTGTTGCTTACGTCCAGTAAATATCACTTGGACAAAGGATGTTTTCAGTAAGATTGCCAATTTCAGGACAGGGAAGCAGCAGCTGTAGACAGGAAAAATGGACCTGCAATCTAATAATGTCTTAAGGCTCCAAATAATGGCAATGGCTTGTTTGTAAGCAACGAAACAGCTATAGCAACTGACTCAGCAGCCAAAGGGAAAGATGTTTCCTCTCATAAAATGTGGTTTTTATGTATGGTCATGGGTTTTATTGTGGGGTTTTTTTTTTAATTTGAGAAGGTTATATATTCCACAGGAAACACATTCAGTTCCCAAACTACTACTGAAATAGTTTGTGTACAGCAGTCATCCGTGTGACCAGTGGTGCCCTTTGAAGTATATTTTCCTTCAGAGAGGCAGATGCATTTAGTTACCTGCTCCATTTCAGATGACTTCATGCATCTTCAAAGTCCCAAACAGCTAACTAGATTTGTTTCTCATTTGTTCAGTGAATAATCTATCAAGTGACTTGTCTTAAACACTGTCAAATATGAACCCTTCGACTGATCGGTTTTAACTGTCAAGCAATAAAAATGCATGTTTATTGTAGGTTTACTATCTTGTGCACCAGAACACTAGGTTTTTCTATACAGCATCCCTTCAGTGTGCAAAAAAATTCCAAACAAAATGGAGATTCACCTCCAGTAAACAGATCATTGCACTACAAAATCACAAATAGGCTCTATTTTATTTCAGATTATGGAGTTAACTACTTCTGTTTATGCACCAACTTTTAATTTATCTATGTATATCCTTTGTTTGAGTTTAGAACCATGATTGAAAGTATTAGGTGTTCAAGCTGGTGTTGCTGCTGGGTCCTCTTTGAGTGTTTTGTTTGGATTTTTGTTTATTTAAATTTTAATTTGGAGTCATGGGAAAATAAGATGAAACTAAGACAGTGCTGCTTCTGTGTTTTCTTCATTTCAAATAGATTTGATGTCAGGCCAGGGTAAGGACTGTCCCTCTAATGATGTCTGATTTTTTCAGCCCAAATGTGGAGTCTGTTTCTGATGCTTCATGTGTTCTTTTCTTCCACTTATGTGCACAGTGGATGGGATTAAAATGGTGTTTGAATATAGATTTTTAGAACCAGACCCAGATAGTCACAGTGCAATTTCTTGGGCTGTTTCTTGGCTATGTAATGTAAATTGCACTCCTTTTTCTTGAATTCCAATAACAGGTGGTTGTACCTGTTTTTTCCATTGTTGCTTTTCTGTCTGTTGTGCACATCTGCCTCTGTAACTGAGCTCAACAGCAAGAGTAACTAATGCTACTGGAATCATACTGGAATTAAACGTGGTTTGTCTACTAGCTGCAAGGCATATAAGCTATAAAATCTCCAGAAGGAGCCAAGATCATAGTTCAGTAACTGCTCTGAAAGTCATTGTTAACCACAACAATTAAGAACTTTTACTAATGTGTGTGATCACTTCACTGGGTATAGTTGTGTAAGCACAATGTGGTGTTACGTGTCACCTGTATTTGATTATGAAGAGTATTTTGGCATATTTTTATGCTGTTGCAGATGAGCAAGATCTGTTGTAGAGGCTTGAAAATGCTTCTCTGGTGTGTTTGCTCTTCTCACTTGAGATTTTTATTTCCAGGATATAATCGATACTGGTAAAACAATGAAGACGCTGCTGTCACTACTTAAGCAGTACAATCCAAAGATGGTGAAAGTAGCCAGGTAAATCTTTAATGAAGATTATTTGTGCTGTATTTCACCTAGAGAAGGGGACACAGTATAAAAAGAGAAAATGGGAGTGAACGTTGCTGCAGGAGTCGTATACATGATCGATTGTATACATGATCCATCAGAATTTAGTATTTGTTTAAACTCCAGAAGCACTTTTGCTTGTTGTGAGAACTTACATTTGTTAAGGCTCTCTCCAGTTTTATTGCTGGAAGAATCTCAGTGCTTCAGATAGGAATAGCTTGTGTATGCCTGGTACCCATCTTGCCTTAACATAACTCTGCCCTGGCCAGGCCCCATCTGGAATATTGTGTCCAGTTCTGGGCTCCCTGGGATAAAAAGGACAGGGATCTCCTGGAGAGAGTCCAGAGAAGGGCTACGAAGATGATGAGGGGCCTGGAACATCTATCCTATGAGGAAAGGCTGAGACAGCTGGGGCTGTTCAGCCTGGAGAAAAGAAGACTGAGGGGGGACCTAATCAATGTTTATAAATATCTTAAGTATGGGGTGCAGGGGGACTTGGCCAGCCCCTTTTCTGTGGTCTGTGGGGACAGGACAAGGGGCAATGGCTGCAAGTTGGAGCACAGGAAGTTCCACACCAACATGGGGAGGAACTTTTCCCAGTGAGGGTGAGGGAGCCCTGGGACAGGCTGCCCAGGGAGGTGGTGGAGTCTCCTCTGGAGTTATTCAAGACCCATCTGGACACCTATCTGTGCAGTATGAGCTGGGGAGCTGCTTTGGCAGGGGGGTTGGACCCCATGATCTCTCGAGGTCCCTTCCAACCCCTACAACTCTGTGATTCTGTATTATGGTAAGGTGTGGGAGGTTTTACTACTGAAGTCCAAGTCAAACTTAGAAGTATGTGGAAGAATTTATATCTTTTTGGTTTGAAGAAATAACCTCTCAAGTCAGTAGAGGTATTTCCAGTACAGCCCTAGTTTGTAAATGTAGAACTTCACTAAAGATGTGGATAAAAAAAAATAATCAGAGGTTGTCACTTAGGTATACATAGTAGCACAACCAAAACATGTTTGGACTGATACTTGCAACTTCAGTATTCCTGTGCAATGGAGACCTTTTTCTAGTTTGCCTTCTTTAATTATAGAATTAAACTCATTCACATACTAATATTATCACTTGTGTACTGTGCATAGTGCAGCAGAGCTTTAGAGGTCATTCTGTGAGATTCACCTAGCCATATGCTCTTTCAGGCTTTTCTACTTAGTTGCATCTTTTAATCAATTCATTTAAAATCATTTTAGAATTAAATAACTTAAAACTAACAAGAAATATTGAAGATAATATTGTATTATTAACTAATATCAACATTCTTCCTTCTTTTTAAATTGATCTTTTACGCTGCTGTGCTGAGGCAGTTGGTGTATTTTACAATGAAAGCATAATGATTGCTGGGGATTAGAGATAAAGCAGAGCTGTGTGTAATATCTAATCAGTTGGGTTGCCATAACAATGTCAAAGCAGTTGTTAGATGGACAAGAACAGCTTTTCTTGCTGATAATCTGGAGGTGACCTGCTGAAGGTGAGGCGGTTGAGGATTTCTCCCTGGCCAGATTAAGTGTGCCAGATTTAAAATATTTGTCACTGGAGTGTAGATCCTGACTAAAATACAGTGTATAATACAGGTTCCTGTTGCTTAGACCTGTTGCAGTCATTTGGGTCTGCCAAAGACCTGAGCAGGTAAACATGATCATTCTAGATAACCTGAAGTGTAATGTTCTTAGTAATGCTTGCTTCATTTTTACTTATTTTTTTTCCTTTTGGCAATGAAGCAGTTGTTGCAGGGAGATGTGAATCAAAGCAAATATAATTTGGGTTTTTCTTTTATCAGATCCAACACCAATTCTCAAAAGTTAGGTCTCACAACTCGAAGTTTCAGTACCTGTGTAAAACTGAAACAGTGACTCTGAAAGTGTCACTACATTCAGGGGTGACCTAGGGGGGAAGGAGGTCTGCTTAACAACTTCTGTCTTTACATTCAGCTACTCACCACCCTTTCTTTTCCTCACAAAGTCTCTGTATGGCACAGACAGACAAACATCAGGCCCAGGGGGTTGTATTGTAAAAGGTTGAAGTGCTCGACTGAATGTCTGAATCAAACTAGCAGAGCATTTCTCTCTACTGCAGTAGCCCCAACTCTCTGTAACACTATGCTTTTTACACCTCTGGCTATTAATTCTGGAAAAGTGGAGTTGGTTTGTATCACTTGATCATCAGAACTGGTTACTTTATGGGGGTAATTAGTACTGCCAGTGACACATAGGTGAGGGCATGTTGTGCAAGCGCAACTGAGGTTGCATTTAAGCAGCTGAACTTTTGCTTCACAGTGCTAATGCTGTTGAAAAGAGTTCAGTTGGTCTGGCCAGATCCTGACTTGTCACCTCTTTACCTGTAAGATAAATTGTGCCTGAAGTTCCTAACACACATTAAACCTAATTAGGTAACTTTTCACAATGACAATGCATCCAGTTGTCCCTCTCTACTCGGCCCTCGTGAGGCCCCACCTGGAGTCCTGTGTCCAGAGCTGGGGCCCCCAATACAAGAAAGATGTAGAACTGTTGGAGAGGGTTCAGAGGAGCCACAAAGATGATTAGAGGGCTGGAGCACCTGCCCTACAAGGAGAGGCTGAGGGAGCTGGGCTGGTTCAGCCTGGAGAAGAGAAGGCTGCGGGGGGACCTCATTGCAGCCTGCCAGTACCTGAAGGGAGCTGACAAACAGGAGGGGAATCAACTTTTTAAAAGGGTAGATAATGGCAGGACAAGGGGGATGGATTAAAGCTGAAGGAGGGAAGGGTTAGATTGGATATTAGGGGGAAGTTTTTTACAGAGAGAGAGTGGTGAGGGGCTGGAAGAGGCTGCCCAGAGAGAGGGTGGATGCCCCATCCGTGGAGGTGTTCAAGGCCAGGTTGGATGGGGCCCTGGGCAACCTTGTGTAGCTCCAGGCCTGAGGTTGGTGTCCCTGCCTGTGGCAGGAGGGTTGAAGCTCTATGATTCTTGGGGTCCCTTCCAACCCATGCCATTCCATGATTCTATGATCTCCAAGCCTCTTTCTTGCAGACCTGTTTTAATTATCTTTTAGGCTGTGACCCATTCATGAGTAGGAAGTTTTGATTTTTGTCATTCTGATCAACTGCACCTGCAAATAATAGTGTAAAATGTGTGTAGTTATGCATTTTTAGGCCAAATTCAGCTTGTCAAAACATTATCCTGTATTTGTATCTGGTGCTTTGCCATGTTTCAGTTTTGTATTTGTTTTATTTGACAGTTTGTTGGTAAAAAGGACTCCACGAAGTGTGGGATATCGGCCAGACTGTAAGTGACTTTTGGACAACCATTATTAATTTTTAAAAGTATGTCAGTGTGCTGTGTACCCTTTGCTCAAAGTCCAAGAATGTTCCAAATAAGTTTTCACTAATGATTCTTGATAGATTTTATTTTTTTATCTCTTCTTTGGGGAATTTAAATATTTGGAATGTATTTTCAAAGAGTTAATGGATTTGGTCTGATCTGGTTTTTTTTCCTTAAGTTTTTGTAACACTTTACTATATGAAAAGCAGACTCTTGATATTTTGGTCCAGGTTACACCCTTTTCATATGCAAATTCTCACTTCAGTCAGCAGACTCTGCTGGATTCACCTTTTGACATTTTTGGGACTGATTTGGGTGCCTTAACCTAGCTACCAGCTGCATATCCCCAGGAATGTAGGAGGACCACACAAGGTAGCAGGTCTAATAAAAATCTGCAGTGATAAGATGCTAAATTGGCACAAAGCCAGTTATGTCTAGGCATCTGCATTACCCCCTTCTTGTCTTCAGTCTGTCCCTAGACCACAAAGAAAGAAACAGCATCCAGAGATGACAGCGGTACCAGAGTGGCGGCTCCTCCCGCCTTGGGAAGGGCTGTGTGCTCTAACCCTGTTCCAGAGGCTAAATTCCTGTTACTCTGGACTGTGTACTTTCACTCCACGTGAAAGTGGAGTGAATTTAGCAGCAGAATCACATCCTCTTACTCCTCCTTTCCAAGGTTATACAATATTCTGGAACTTAATTTTTTTCAATGCCTCAAAAGCTTAACTGAGGTGCTGCTCCCCTCAGTCACGGATGCCCCTCAGTCCTGAGATCTTATTATAGGCTTAGCTGGGTTAATGGTCTGTCTTGAGAGCATCTTCCAGCAGATGACTTGTTCCACCATCTGTCCACAGAGACAACCTGTTCAGTGCAGGACATGTGAGCTCTGAAAGAAGAGACAGCGAGGCAGCAATGGCTGGGCCTCCATTTCATCCCTGCATTATGAGACACTAAACTTCACCTTAATTTTTCCAACAGTGCACACCACCTTTCCTTTGAGTTGTGTGATTTATCTCCTTTTTTTCCTAAGGGGCCTCAATGTAGCCAAGGAGAGAGTAGATGCACAGCTTTCCTGTGCTCAGGAGTCTGACTTTAGCAGAAGCTGTTTCAGAATTTTATATTACTTTATATCCTTTTATAGGTGTGGCTGTTTTAGTGTGTGTGTGTGTGGATAATTTGGACTGATACTGCTTGACCACCTGCAGACTGTCCTGCTAGAACTATTTAGACAATCTCTGGAATAGCTGACATGCTCCTTTTAGGCAGCTTCTCTGGGAGAAGAAGAAAACCCAATACAATGCAGCAGCCCCCTCCAAGCTGTTTCTGAAACGTGTGAGTGACCCCATAAGGAACAGAGTGCCCTTTGCTCTTCCCTACTCTCTACACTAAGGGATCAGGATCTAAGATGTGCTTTAGATCAGCTTTAGCAGAGCTGCCCTGCAGTCATAGTGTATTCCTGCTCTCTGCACTCTTTCTTATATATTTGCAGAGTTACAGGAAATTTTTAAGGAGTTTTACATTCTGATCATGATCCCCCTGTCTTTAGATGACAAGGATTCTGGTCAGTGATTGCAGACTGCATGCTACCACCATGCTGCTGTGTGGGAACCACTAAATGCATCTCTTTAATTTTTGCTTTAGTTGATGAAATAAATCAACAAAGTAAGCTAAAATGTTTAAATGGCTCAAATATTAATCTGAGGGTACTGAGTGGAAGGAGTGAAGTGAGTTAGGATGCATGTGTATCTCAAAGTCTCTGTGAAAAGGTCTAGTGAGCTTGAGGAAGTTCTTCTCTAATGTACTGGTGACTCTTGGGGTTTTTTTTCCAGTTGTTGGATTTGAAGTGCCAGACAAATTTGTTGTGGGATACGCCCTAGATTACAATGAATACTTCAGAGATTTGAATGTAAGTAATTTTTCCCATATGTTTGGGGTTTTTTCTCCATTTAAAACCAGGGAGGAGGAAGGAAGGGCAGTCTCCTCACATCACTCTCCCTCCTTCGTGACTCCTGCCTCCTGCTCTGTTGGTGATGGAACAAGAGCAAACCTTAGAGCAAGAGTACAGCTTTGGGAGCTCTCACAGAACTAGAGTTTATTTTGCAGTGAGCAGTATGGAAGCCACGTGTCTCCTGTCAGCTTGGAAATCATGTGAAGCCTCTTGTCTTACCAAGAGTCTACAAGAAAGAAGAGTTAGTTATAACTAACTAACTAATGCTTAGTTATAGAAGAATTAGAGAGGCCTTGGAAGAATTAGAGAGGCCTTGGAAGTTAAAAGGGGTTTGCTTTTTATCCTAAGTCAGTACAGCCTCATCTGAGTCTTGCCAGTCTTCTCTCAGACACTGAGTGTAACAGTTAGAGGGAGGAGGAAGAGGCAACAGTGAGATTCTTCGACAGAAAAAGGCTTAAGTTGTTCTGCATAAACCTGATTCTTTAGTACTAGAAACATGTACAGCAGGCTGTACAGGAATGATGTGGATTTTTTCAGGAGCACATGATTCAATACACACACAAACCATCAGTCTCTTCTGTTACTTTCCTAACAGGAGCTTTTCCTTTCCCTTTGTTGCAGCATATCTGTGTGATCAGCGAGACGGGGAAGCAGAAGTACAAAGCGTGAAAGCACAGTCCAAGTGCTGTGACAACAGAGCTTTGACATGTTTTGTTTACTGAGTCCTATCTTTCACAGGCTTCAACTCTGGTACACCAGCTAAAATTGTAGAATGCCCCCCCCCCCCTCAGCCCCATTGTCATATGCTTACTATAATTTATTGCATGTACAATACAAGATTTTTTTTGTTTTGTTTTGTCTTCTTCATTTATATTTTAGAAATGTAAAGCAACTAGTGCAGTTCTGCACTCCTTATTTTTGATTTGCACTACGACTCTACCGACTATTGCTGCCCCTGGTTGGGTTGTGCTGTTTGTGAGCTCCAGAGTCTAACTCTTGCAGTGGTAAATTGCTTAAACCTCATCAACCCAGAACTGAAATAGTTTGAGTACTGTAAATGTAAAACTCTTTATGATAGGGAAGTCTATTAGTAATATTTTTAAAATCTGTAATTTAAGTTTTATATTTTAATGCACAGATGTGATTGTGATTGATGGGGAGTTGCACCTTTCGGTGTCAGGAAGCATGCAGAGCAGCCAGTTACAGTATCTGTAATCTCCAAGGAGCTCATTCAGATCTCCTGGAGTTGCCTTACTGCTGTAAAGGAAGTCTGGGTAAAAAAATGTTCTCTTTTTTTTTGTGTTTGTTTGTTTCAAAGGTGGTGGAATGATGAAACAGAATGTTTAAAATCTAGTTTTAGCTGAGCTGCCTGTTTCTGTTAGATTTATTTTTTTTCTTTAAAAATATCATTCAGCCAATGGAATTGCCTTTTAAATTTAAACAATTTTAATATATTTCTGAAAGAAAAGTATTGTAATGTTTACTTTATAAGATCTACAAAGACAAAGTACTTTAAATAAAGGCTGTCTCTTTAAAATAAGCCCCATAGATCTATGCCACTCATTCTGCATATTGAAGTGCTCTTGAAGTTTTCTTCAGTAATCCTTTTCAGAAGTGTTTCTGACAGGGAAGGCAGACTCTACGCTTGCTACCTTTGTGGAGCTTTGGGTTAACATCCTATCTCCAAGAGGGGTGATGAAGTGCTGAGGGAAGATACTGAGACACTTGCATGTTCTATAACCAAACTAGATATCAGAGAAAATGGTTTAAGTGCTGCCCTTTGTTCTGTTTTGGCTAAATGAAGAGTGGAGATGATATGTTCATTAAACATACACACCTGGCAAAAAACCACCCGCGACCATTTCGTAAGGTATCTTTTGGGTTTGTTTCCTAAATGCCTCTGTTTGTGTCAAGTTTCATTCTAAACACAGCAGCTCCTCTCACACCTCATCCTTGGGCTGTGCTTTTCAGTCCTGTAGCTTACATGGTTGTTGTACTTCTGTGCCTGGATTCTTCCACAGTGTGTTTGGGTTTAACGCTGCTCGGGGCTTAGTATGTAATGAAGCTTCTGCCAGCCTGTTTTGACAGTTTTTCCCTGTGGTCTCTGAAGTGTTTCTGCACTTTTCCAGGTACTGCTCAACGTTGTCCAGCCGTGGCATGCTCAATTACAGCTGTAGTAGTTAGCAGCAGACCTCAGAGACTAGTAATTTACATGTAATTTGGACCGGGCAACAGCATGTAGGAGATCTATTTGTAAACCAGACTTGGTGTTACCAAATACCAGAACACTGAGTGGGATCATACTGTACTCCTGCAGCCCTGCTACTCCAAAGAGCTGCCTTTCTAATTGTTGGTATTTATCAACATTCTAAATACCATTGATGTTTATGCCTCTTTGAGAACCTGTACTGTCCCTGGGATGACTTGTTGCAAAGTACATGATGCCTCTCCAAGGCACAAAAGCACCCTAGGAAAAGACAAACCCACTTGAATGATACCACATCCATTCAAGTTTTTGCTAGATCTGGTTGAACTTAATGTCTAAATCTGAAGAAGGGGTGTGTGTTCTTCAGCCTTCTTAATAGCTCCTTAATGTGTTTTTAAATAAATTAATGGCAGATGGAGATTACAGCAGAGAGGTGGCTTGAAGGTACCTATTTACACGTGAAAACTATGAGAATTTAAGATGTTCAGGATCTTTTTAGGACTAAACCCTTGAGTCCTGAAATGTTTTCCTGTCTTGGTTAAGGCAGCTGGTGAAATCCTGTGATTTGGGAAAGGGAGGAGAGGTTGAGTTAGTCACAACAAGGGGTTTATCTTCCAAACTGTAGCTGGAGTGGGGAAATGACTGGTCTGATGGGGGTAGGAGTTACAACTGCACGGGCAGTGTGCACGGTGGAGTCACAGAAGAGGTTTGGGAAGATCCTCCAGAGCTTCACTGACCCCAGGAGCGATGCTGCAGGAGCCCAGGTCTGTCTTCTCACAAACCTCACCCGTGTTGGATGGCAAAGGTCAGTACTTACACAAACCAACTCAGCAAATGTTCCCACATTCCAAATGCCAAGGAACAGGCTTTCTTTTTTCCCTTTTCACCATCTTGCTGTCACCCTCATTAGATAAAGTTTGTCACCTGGGGGGATTCCCCATTCCAAAGCTTTTGTTGCTCTCTGAAAATTGTTCAGAGAAAGTTGCCCACCCTCTCACCCTTGCACCAGCAGATGTAACAGCATGGCCTTTTACAGCACCCATGTGCTATGGGAAGGGAAAATCTCACTTGAAAAAAGCAGGAAACCTGGCAGTTACTTTTTATTCACCAATCTGGGTTAAAAGACTGGGGTTTGAGTCACACCTTTGCAAGTTAAACACCAGCTTTACACAGCACAGGCATAGGTTGTTAAAACACTGTGAAAGCATAGAGAAAAATGGTGTATTTGAACATTTATGGGGCATTTGAAAATCATTACAGCTTCACATTTCATGAATCACAAATGCAGCCTGAAAACTAATTCTGAATATTTACAGGCTCTAATGCACTGTCTCACCCTGTGACATCTGGCACTCCTGTACATCTTGGTACAGGTGCAGACCACTGACTGCCATGGTACCACGAGTGCCTAGCTCTGGTTGAGTGTTAATTCATCTTGCTTTGGATTCACACTGACCTGACTCCAAAGGGCTGTAGACAGAGCAGGGAGATGTGGTGAAAAGTCTGTGAACTGAACTGCAGTGTGCTTGGGGCGTGTGTCCAGGGTTTGGAAATGGGATTTTGAGTTGCTTTGTCATTGTATATCCTGACTGATTAAACAGGGGGGGTGGTTCCATGTCTAATAAGGCTCTGAAAATCCTGTCAAGCCCGTGCTAACCCAGCAGTGGGGACTGGCAGTACTTCCAAGGAGTTGGTTACTCACAGTTCGTTAAAGGATGGTTTCCATCCTGTCCGGCTGCCTTGAGTTCCTGTGCAGGTCACACCTGGCAAGATCAGACCTCAATGGTACACAAGTGTCTTTGTAAGCAAATGAGACACCCCAGTGCTTGTTTTCCTGTGCGTAAGGACGTGCAGTGTATTTCAGTGCATAAGTGGTTGTACTTTGGTAACTATTTCCATGGGGAAATGGATTCCCAGCTCTCTAAATGTGCTGGTACCCAGCTGCAGACACAAAGCTGCAGAAGGTAGGGTGAGAAAAGCACAGTCAGCATGCTGCAAGAACTGGCACTGAGGATTTCTATCCCTAAGGAAGCTGAGGAAAGGCACCCCACCACCAGTAGCACCCCACCACCAGCTCCAAGCTCCCAAGGCTGGTGTGAGGGGTGTGTAGTGGACACCTCTGAATGGCTGCACAGACATCTGTGAGCAGGTTCCTCCTGCTGCTCCACTCTGCAACTGGGCTGAAATGAGACATCTCAGCAAGGTGAAAATCCCTCCAAACATGTGGCTGGGGAGGCAGCCTGTGCTGGTGAGGAAATCCCCATGCAGGTAAGTGAACCTGAGTCAGGAAGAGGCAGGTATTTGTCTAACAAGTGGTGAATGGTGGCATCTTTCTCTTTCCCCACACTGTAACCAGCAAGGGAACCAACCTCGTGTCTTCTGTGCAGCCCTGGGCTGCCCGTAGCAAAGTGCTGTGTGTGGAAGCTGGCTTTGGGTGCTGGGGGTGGGGGTTTTCCCAGGCAGTCTGTGCTCTCCTCCAGGTAGTGAGCCCCTACATCTGCCTTTCGCAGATGTAGCCACGAAAATCCCCAGAAGCAGATGTCTGTGCATATAAATAGGACCCATCTGTTCCCAGTGCCAGCCCTGACTCTGTTAGGTAGGTTTCCCACAGCTGGGTAACCTGTCTGTGCCTCACTTAGAGTCCTGAAACTCCGAGAGTGCTTCTGGGAATGCTTCAGGATTGCTTCTGGAAGAGACTTCTACAATCTTTTGCCACGCACGACAGTGAAAAGCCCTTTATATGTCACCTGCTCCAACCCTGCTGCTGAAAGCACTGTCTGCCCACCAGTTCTGCGTGGAAGAGCTTGACAATGCCTGGCATGCTGTGCAGTGGCCACAGATGCTGACACAGGGCTGGGTTTGCTCCCAGAGCCCAGCTTACTCTGGAACAGCCACCCTCTGCTGCAACGTGCTGCTGCGAGGCGTGCTGCCTGCGAAGGAGCTGCCGTGGGGATGGTCACAAGCACGGGGTGTTGGCTTAGACGTCCTCCAGTTTGGAGAGGGATAAAATCCTTCTCCCTGGGACTGAACTTTCCGGGTAGGGATGAAACATGCTGCCTTCTGACGGGGAATCCGCGGGGCCCGGGATGCCGGTGCTTTGCTTGCCTGTTTCCCATTTTGAGGAGCTGGGAGGTGGTAAAGCCAACCCCTAAGGCGGGAGGTGAGCGGGGGGAGAGGAGAGCACGGGGGAATGTGTGCTTTTAAATATGTGCTGCAGTATGATTATCAGATCTTTGCCTCCCTACGCTCCTTTCTTGCCTCTTTTCCCTCTCCCACTCACCAGCAATCAGAGCACACAGACCATGAGGTAGAGACATCCTCGGCAGCGCACGCTCCTCAATTAGAAAACCCTCTTGTGCTTTCTAGTAAGGGGCAACCCCCAGCCCCCGTCCCGCTGCCTCAGTCCCCTCCCCGCTGTCAGACCTGGCCTCGCCGTTGTGCACACTCAAACCACCTCTTCTCAGAATGAGCAGGGAGCCGTGCTCTCTCGGGGAGCAGAGGGTGTGAGAGCTCACGCTGGACGCTTTATAAATGAATGTGTGCTCCGCTCCAGTCTGACTTTGAGTAACCTCCACTGGTCCATTGCTCGAGCAGCACACGAGAAGGGGTTCATGTGAGACATCGCTGCCAGCAAGGGGAACGCTTCGATTCGGAAATGAGACGACTTGAACGTGTCTTTTGCTGCCATTTGGTGAGTCCATTGCCAGGAACTGCTGAGCCATCGAGGCACCAGCACCATCCTTCACACTCCAGCATTAGCAGCCCCTTCCTGGCACAGCAGGAGTGCTGGCTTCTGCTTTGCCAGGGAGCTGCTCCCTACCACATTTGGTTTGACCCAAGAAGGTTTTTGCCCCCCAGCTTTGCACTGGGGATACTGGCAGCGTCCCACTGAAGCCAGCTGTGTAACTGGGACACTGAGTCACCTCAGCCAGGATTACCCATGCTAAGAAAGACACAGAAAGTGTTTTGGGGGTTGCTTTTTTTTCTTTCTTTCTTTCCCCCTTAGTGCAAAAAAAGCAAGACCTGAGCTTAAAAAAGATCTAGCACTGGGAAGCTGCTGGTGTGCAAGGCGCTGTGCACACCTACAGAGGCTGGTCCTGCCTGGATGTGAGCTGAAGGGAAGCAGATGAGGTGGGTGGTTAAGAAGTGCAAGGAAAGCAAGATAATGCTGGATCCCACAACGAGCCACGAACCTTTGCCAGAAATTCCTCTTGCATCAAAGGAGGTGAGCAGGAAAGCACTGAAGGTAGATAAGGTGGCTTTTGGGGTTGCTTGGGTGTTTTTTTTAATGTTTACAGGAATCTGCAGCACCTCATTTGGCTCCCACCCTGCCTCCTCTCTAATGGAGGTACCTGGTACTGTGAGCAGAGCAACACCCCCTTGGTCTCAGTATGTGGGAGGGTTTCGATCTGGGTGAAATTTAGAAGAAAACAGTGCAGAAGTGTGCAGTTAATAAGCTTTCTAGTGCCTGCTGAGTAAACCCAGCAGCCAGGCAGGGCTGCACCCCACTGCCCACGATTACCCACCCCAGGGACCCGCTGCCTGCCAGCCCCTTTGTAAAACCACTCAAAACAACCCAGGAAGCTCAAAGACTTTTCTCCCACAGTGGCCACGTTCCTGTGCAGCAGGTCTTCACGTTTAAGGAAAACCCAGCCCATCTGGCTTTACCCTACGGAGACCCAACCACTTGCCCAGGCTGCTCTGCACGTGCTGCTGCCCCTGCACAGGGCTGCACGCTGCTTACCCAGGTGCTGTGGGCTCAGACCAGGGATGCTCTGTGAGAGCTTATGTTGCTTTGGGGCTTTTTTTTGGCTTTTGTTTGGGTTTTGGGGTTTTTTAAGTGGTTTGTGCTGGAGTGCTGCCGACGTGCTGAAAGCAAACTTTGAGAGTTAAGGGGAAAAAAAATAAATGACAGATGTCCCAGCTTCCCAGGGAGAGCAGCACAGCCAGATGGCTCCCCCGGGGTTTCCCTATTAATAATTGGCAATATCCTGAACTACTTGGAGCAGAGGTATGGTTGGGAGCAGCAGAGGGGGGTAACCCCTCCCAGCAGGCATCGTGGTGCTCTGCTGCGGCAGATGCAGAGCCCCGTGCTGCACCCTCGCTCCTGACACCCCAGTGATGGCACATCCATCACCCCATCCCCGGGACCACTCCCACGGCTTGGTGCTGCTTCCCACAGCACTGCCACCTCCCCAGGCACCTGGGGTGTTTTTTTTAATCTCCCCAGGAGAATAATTTCCTTTCCTGTCAGCTTGATTCAGCCTCTGAATGTTCTGCTTGCCCGGTGCTTCTCCTCTGCTTTGCTGCAGAGTTGTTCAGAGCCTGGCAGGGTGTGTGAGTACAGAACTGATCACTTCAGGGACCACTCTCCCTGTAAGCCAAGTTCTTCAAGGTGGTGTTTTCCGGAGGACTTCATACAGCACTTCAGGGCTGGGTGTATAGAAAGGGGGACCAACGCCTTTTACAGGCACAAGGTGCTGAAGGCTAACTTGAACTGGCTTGGTTTGTGTCCAGGGATTGGGGCTTTGACCCATTTGTGGGTAGGAGCTTTTAAAAGCTGCACCTCCCCATGCTCAAAACATTTGTGTGGTGGGGTGCGGGGGCAACAATGACACAGACAACATCCCTTGTGCCAACCTGGCAGTACTGATGCTCCCTGTCCTGACCAGGAGCAGCAACTAAGCTGTAAATCAGCAAGAGGATTTTCCCACCACACCCCCCCCCCCCCCCCAAATATTGACTGTGATTTATTAATTCCTAAAAATAGTTACAAAAGATGTCCTGGGATTCACAGCCACCAGCTCAGGAGGAGACTGCAGATCCATGCTGGTAACGATGTACCCTCACTGGAGGGGGGACACAACTTCACTCCCACGACAGAGGATGGATGCTCCAGCTGGCAGGCACCATGCTAGCCTTTCCTACAAGGAGCATCCCAGACCCCACCGTGGGCCATGTGTCTGTCCCTTGTTCCCATCAGGATTGGGAAGCTGCAAGAGACGCGATGCCAGGGGCAAAGGAAGGAAAACCTTCTCACCTTGGGGCTGGGCTCACTTTGGAACTGTTCTGCAGCAATGGCTCTGTGGATGAGCCCTGAAGTTCTCCATCTCCCACCATAGCCCAGGTGCTGGATGGGTGCCACCAGCCCCCAAGCTGGCTGTGCCTGAGCTAGGGACCCCCCTGGATGCTGGGGAGAGCTGCATAGGGCTGGGGACGATGATCCCCATAGCTACAGGGTCCCTCCTCCTTCTCACCCAGTTGAAGCACTGGTCACCAGTCCCAGCCCCTCCTGAAGGCCCCCACACCCCCTCCCCAGCTGCTGGAGGCAGGGTGCTGCTAGGAACAAGCACCCGAGGGCCAGTATGACCTTGCTCCCCATTGCCATTGTGCACCCCCAGACCCTCCCTCCCCTCAGGAGATACTGGGGAAGGGCTTGGCACTGTCTCCCTGTGCTGTGACAGTGACCTCCGCCCGCTCCATCCTGTGCTTGGCCAGTGGGTACCTACCAGCACCAGGGTGGCATGGTGCAGCCCCTGGCCCCTGCCCCCTCCCATGAATGACACCAAGCCCTCGTTCATTGCTGCCTCCGCAGTGGTTTATTGGTGTGGGAGAGCCTCCGAGCAGCGGTGTAGATGGCACTGGGGGGGTGCAGAGGAGGCACCCCAAGAGCCAGAGCCCCAGCTCCTGCAGCAGGGACTGATTTCCAGCCTCACTAAAGCAGCAATGCAATACTGGAGAGCAACAGGCAATCCCAAACTCCAGTATTTACGTGCTGCTAGAGCACTGCTGACAGCTCTCCATCCTAGTGCCTCTCCACAGCCTCCAGCTCCCCTTCCCCCCCAACCCCCAAACACAGGGCAACAGCACCTGGCCCATCCTTTGCCAGGGAAAGGACTAAAGAGCAATGGGTGAGGGGGTAAGGGGCCAGCTGAAGGCACGGTGCTCAAGCCATCATCCGTGCCTATGATGGAGAAGAAAAAGGAGCTACAAGTCCTCCCTGTCTGCAGGGCCAGCCCTGCTTGGACACACACACACAGACACCCAGGGACTGCAGTTGGAGCTGCAAAGGATGTGCACAGACACAAGCACCAGGAAGACTTATCTACACATACCTGTTCAACTGAACTAAGGAGATACATGGAATGTGCTAGCTTCCACATCTATGATAACCAGAAGCTCACTTTCTTGTCTTATCCTTGAGGTAATGAGGCAGCCCAGAATGGTCTGTATCTCCTTGTCCCTACAAACCATGATGTGCTGCTACATCTCCTCAAAGCCCACTGAATGTTGACATTCCAAATGGTATTTTGAATATATATATATATAAAAATATGTATTTTTTTAAACCATGATATAAGGTACTGAAGAACAGTCTACAATGAAGACATTTAACATGCATGAATTACCACCACTGGACAGGTTTTTTTCTTCAAGGTCCTACCAGAAAGTCTGTAACTATAAGAGAACAAGCAGTTACAAAGTGCAAACAAACCAGTTTCAGCAACAAAAAAATAAATTATCAGAAACCAACTGCTCCCCACCACCACCCCCAAAAATACTCAGGCTTCAGCATATCTACATGTTCAGATCCTGCAGACCAGCTGCTTTGGTGGCAGATCCTGCAGACCTTCCTGGCTATTCCAATGGTCCCCAGGGAAACGTCACCTTGTACTTTCCTCTCAGGAGCTGCTGAACATCAAGGACTTTCTGGGAGTTACAGTGTTAATCTTTAAATCCAGCCTCCAACAGTTCAAACCTGTTCAATTTTCCTTAAATATATTTTAATTTGGCTCATTTTGACTTAAGGAAGCTAAAAGCAGCACTTTTCCTTCCCCCCCCGGCTTGAGTATGCTTCTTTACTACTTCAATGGACAAACCTTACACCACCAGCAGCCAGATTCCCTAGGACTCCATCCTCAACCATCCTGTTCCAGAAGAAACCAGCAGCACAGGGCAGAAGGAAGGCTACAGCTCTGAAGGATGTGACTGCCAGAGCCACACACACCAGCCTGCGAGGGCTGCGCAGGAGCCACGCAGACATCCAGAGGCTAAAATCACATCAGGATTTTTTTTCTTCTTTCCCCCCCCCCTTTCCTCCAGTTATGTGACCACTTCCTTCAATTCTTTTTCTCAAAAAGCAGCATCAAAAAAAAACCCCAGCCCTGAACAGCGTCAGAAACGATGCCATCAGTTCAAACAGTCCTGCCTCCCCCTCCTTGCACCAAACACGAGGCCCTCTGCCCTCCTCCGAGTCCCCACCCGTTTAGCAAACTTAAAACCAGGAATTTCAAAAGCTCTCCTGGCCTGTGCCAAATTATTGTGAATTTTAAAATCAAATATTTGCCAACAACAACAATAAACCCCATTTTTTTCCTCTCACCACTCAAGCATCCTTAGTACTGACCAGCACCCAGCCCAGCTCCTCACCAAGCAACTACTTACTGAAAAGTCAAAGCACCCAAAACACCAAGCCCTGTACAAGCTAAACCAAAACACACCCCCCCTCAGTGTAACCTTACTGTTAATTGTTTCTGTAACAACATTTTACTTGACTGTACCTGTGCAGTCTGATTTTTTTTCCCCATCTCTTCAAGTGACTCAAAGGAAAAAAAAAAAAAAGAGGGGGAAAAAAGCCAACAGCAAACAAGCTCAGCTCTAGAATCCATTCTGATTGTGCTGGAAGTTCATGTTTTAATTAATATTTTATATATATATATAAAAAAAAAATAAATATATATATATATATAAATGACTCCTTAGCCTAGTTCAACAAGGGAAGACAGAATCCATTCTGATTGTGCTGCAAGTTCATGTTTTAATTAATTTTATATATATATAAATATATATAAAAATGACTCCTTAGCCTAGTTCAACAGGGGAGGATAGAATCCATTCTGACTGTGCTGGAAGTTCATGTTTTAGTTAATTTTATATATATATATATATAAAAATGACTCCTTAGCCTAGTTCAACAAGGGAAGAGCTCTCCTCAGCAAAGACTTCCCAACCCAATGGCTCGGTACACCTCCACCAGCCCAGAGAGCAAAAACAATGTTCACACTGAGTATTGGGCAAGTGGAAGTTTGGGATAGGCAGTGAAATACCTATCTGAGAAGGTCTGCATGTTTACAACATGACAGCACCATTATTTCAAGCAAGAGGAAGCTCTGTGTTTGAATCATCCCACCTCACGCTTTAGCTTCCCTCAAGCCTGGCCTGTGCTTGGGATTCTCGCTTAAACCGGAAAGTTGGCAGCTGAAGGAGATGATCTCAGCTTATCCTGACCCCTCTGAGGTGGCACCTGCAGCGCCCGAGAAGGGATAGGCATCTCAGAGGAACCTGCAGTTAGGTATCCAGGGGGATGAGGATGCCACAGGTATCTCTGAGCAGTTGGGACACGCAGGCTTACCTTCCCAACTCACCTTCGGACGCAAGGGCATCGGCTCCTTCTGCCTCGACACTCCCTGGGCATGAGGGAATCGCTGCTTCAATGAGACTGGAAAGCAACACACAGAAGAGTTTATGAGGCGCTTCAGGAGGGGGCCAGGGCTGTTGGGCAGCCTCAGAGCAGACCCTCCCCAGGAACACACACACCCCCCCCCCACGAAGGCTCAGGTGGGCACTAACATTTTTAAGATTGGGCAGAAATCAAAAATCAAGTTTTCACTGTCAGCAAGGGGGGGGCTGTGAAGCAGCAGGTCAGAGCAATCACATCCCTCCTCTCCTCATTCTCCTCATGCCCACAGCTGGTCCCACTGGCGCCAGGAGCATGACTCTGGGCAGTGGTACCCAAGGCATGCTGGTAACCCAGCATCGTAACAGAAAGGAGGGATGGCATGGCTCCTGCCAGCTGAAACCAGCAGCAGCTCCGAGGAGAAGCAGGAAAGGCACCCCACACAACCACAGCCAGCAGCAAGCCCACCTCCCCACCTCTGAGGGGTCAAACAGCAGCAAGGGTAGCCCGTTGGTCTTGGCAGAGCAGAAGCAAAGGAAACATCTTATTTCCGCTGATGTAGGTGATACACCACCCTCAGGACAAGCAGGTGGGATGCAGAGAGGCTATCTGGGATCAGGGGGATTTTTGGAGGCACTTTCAGGCACTCAGCCCTTTACTGCCAGGGCAGACAGCACCCCAAACCTTTGAGCAACACCTCACCACAACCAGCAACAGAGATGTCCCGCCATACTGGTAGCCCCAAATATGAAGACCCAAAAACCCCACCTTCGTGCAAAAGCATCCCCCAACATCTCTGCCAGCCCAAGCTCTGTGCCTCCAGTGTGCACACCAGCTATTTCTAGCAATCAAGACTTCTACCTGTCATCTCCATGAGGCAGCCACCTACAGAGGTTTAATCAGATCCCCCAAGTAACAGAGGAATTTGAAGGCACAGAAATCCATTAACGTAGCTCACCAAACAATGCAACCTCTGCTTGCCAAAGTATATTGAGCAATTAAGTCAAAAACATCCCACCCGCCCCGAGCCCAAAACACAGACACAAACCCAAACCCAAATTCACCCTGAAATACAGCGTTCCCCTCAAACACAACCGAGCCCCTCCTCACTGACACAGGAGCCAGAGAAACAAAATAAAATAACAACAAAAAAAAAAAAAGAGAAGGAAAAAAGTAAAGTGAGCAAGTTCACCGTGGGAAAGGAAAGGAAATAAACAGAGGAGCCTGGGACAGGGTAGATTTGCATACAGAGTACCCACCGACTGGCACACTGCAGGGCTAGGTAAGCTCAAAGACAAGCACTAAGCAGTTCTGATGTGTATCTATATATATATATAGTACACAGGGTAAAAAACCCAGCCCCACTCTGCTATCCAAGAGTTTTTCAGGAGATACACACCAACGAATCCCAGCCGTTGTTCTCACTTGTAAGAGTTTAAAAAAGAAGAAAGAAGAAAAAGAAAAGGCATTCACTATTTTCTAGGGAAAGCCTGAAATAAATCATCCCATCGCAGCTGAAGGCCCCAGGTATTAATTAGCAGGACACAATGAGAGTAACAAAACGAAAATAAGAGGGAAGAGCAGCACCACCGAAACACTTCCTATCTGCCCGGGTCTGAAAAATCACACTGCTCTCATCCCTGCCTCCCTTCCAACAACGGGATGGAACCACAAGCCAGGTATTGATATTCACAGATGTGCCCAACAGCTGGAATGGGACCCGACGCCTGACCGACAGCCCGCGGAACAGTCCCAGCTATCACGCTTCCGATGCGACTCACCCCTGCTGAAGCCGAGCGAGGGCTGCCCGGAGAGAAATGACTATTGAAGCAGCACCCAGGTCAGACGTGGGAACCACACACAGCCAAGGCACTTTCACTCCTGCGGGGCACCCACAGCGCATCTCCCCAGCACGCTAAAAAACCCACCCTTTACCCAGCTTACAGAACTCTTCCTGGGCGGCACAAAATAAAACACATCAAATGTGTTTTTCTCCCTGTCCGTGCACCCAGGCTCCAGGGGAGGGGGGTGATTTCCCACAGGCTTTATTAAAAGTATTTGGGTTTTTTTTTTTCCCCCCCCTCACCAATCTGCCCAGAAGGTGGTCAGAGCAGCAGCAGCAGCACGCGTTCTGTATAAATAATAGTGTATTAAAGCTGCGTTTTAATTTTAGCAGGGCGTGCTTCTCGGGCGTTAAAACCGCCCGACGTTAACGCGCCCTTAGGTGGGGCAGAACACCCGAAACCAAACTGCAGCCACAAAGGGCAAATTCAAATCATGCAGAGAATTAATTCGTTAGCTTCACTCGCCCCGAAAAAACCCCGGCCCCCACGGTGCAACTAGCAGGATGGACTGGGGGCTGTTAATCCCAGGGAGAGCTACCGGCGCTTGCAAAGGCCTGCGGGATAAGACTTCAACTTACAGAGCTCCAGAAAACCAGTAAAATCCACAGCAGAATTCCAGGATCCAGAGTTTTTTCTCAACGCTGCTGAGGAAAAGAAAAGTAGGATGCTTCTTGTTACTTCCATATTATTTTTTTTTTGGGTGCATTGTCATCTCATCCAGCTTTAAAGAACAAGGGACCAATCTGGAAGCCTGACTCCTACAAAGTTTATTTGTTAAGAACAGAAAATTATTCCTATTATTAATTTTTTTTTTTTTTTTTGGTCAGACCAACATCGACCCGAACCAAAACAAGTGCACAACTGATTTTATTTTTTAAAATCTATAGATCTGGTTCATTTGCCTGCAGCTTCACTTAAAAGCTTCCACCTTACATTCCCCCAACGCTTCCTGCACCAGCTCAGTTTCACCGCGTTTCCCACCAAAACGGCTCAGCTCAAGACAGACTTCTCACAACGATGGGCGAGCTAACAGGAGGATGGGCGAGCTAACAAGAGTTCCTGGGATTTCTTCAGAGCAGAAGATGATGAAACCTGGCAGATGGTCCCTCACCTGCACGCGCGTGCAAGGCGCCAGCACCGTTTCTTGCCTATTTTCCTTTCTTTTCCATTTTGAGGGGAGCAAACCGAGTTTTAACCTCATGAAACCGGCTCCAGGCACAAAAATCGCCTTTATAACTGACGCACACGTGGGGAAAAGAAAAAAAACCAAAACCAACCCCTCGGTCTTTAGGTGAAACGAAAAAGCAGGGAAATAACCGCACGGCGGGATGCGCGTTGCTCCATCACCGCGGCTCCGCGCAGGGCGCTTGGAAGTCGGCCTCTGCCAGGATATTCAGATTTCCTGTACAAAGCAGGGAACCAACGAGGGGGAAAAATAATAGGGAAAGCTGGGGGCCAGCTTTCTTAATTTTTAAATCTTTTTTTTTTAACGTATTTTAAGGGGTTTTCGGTATTGTTTTTGAACTTACTAAGGCCCAGCAGCGCTCTGTCCCGTGGGTGTGGGAGAGAGCAGGGGGGTGGGTGGCAGTGGGGGGGGGGATGCAGCCTGGCGTCAGAACGAAGCTGGGGCCGGCAGCCACCGGGGTTTCCTTCAAAATAAGAGGGAAACGGGGGGGGAAAAAAAACACCCCCACAACCACCGGCACCCCGCCCCCCTGCCTCCCCAAAATAACCCCCCCGAGCCACACCTGCGGGGGGGGGGGGGGAGGGGTGTAGGGGGGGGCGAGCGCGGCTCCTTGCAAGGCCAAAAGATAAAATTAGATATATATATTTAAAAAAACAACCCCAAACCCTGTTTGCAATAGTCTTTTGGGGGAGGGAAGGGGGGGTCCCACACCCACGTGCGGGAGGGGGGGGGGGGGGAAGGCGCCGCCCGCCGCTCCCGCCCTAACGGTCCGGCAGCCGGGGGGCCACCGCCCCGCCTGCCCCCCGCGCCCGGCCGCTCCCGCTGTCACTGCCCGCTGCCTCACGGGCCGCCGCTCCGCCGCATCCCCCCCCAACTTCTCCCCGGGGCTGCCAGTTCCCCCCCCCAACCCCTTTCCCCTTACACCCCCCCCCCGCCCCGGTGCCGCCTTTGTGCTGCGCGGGGCGGCGCCGCGCGGGCGGGCGGAGGGCGCTGTTCGGTGCCGCCGCTCCCCCACCCCCCCCCCCTCACTCCCCCCCCAGAAAAAGTTGGTTTACGGCTTTTTTCCTGGCTATTTTCCCCGCTTTTTCCCTACAAGTTTCACCCGGGATCATGTGTGTGTGTGTGTGTACCCCGCTTTCCCCTCACGGGAAGCGGCGCGACCCCGCCCACGGCGGGGGGGAAAGGGGGGGTGAGGGGAGATAAGCGGCGGGAGGGGGCCGCGCTGTGCACCCCACACCCTCCCCTTTCCCTGCCGTCCTTTCCGTCGGGCAGCGCAGTGCGCCCCGTCCCGCCGCCACCTCCCACCCGCCCCCCCGTATCGCCTTCCCCCCCCCCCCCCTCCTCCTCCTCTTCCCCGCCGTGCCGTGTCGGGCCGAGCCGTCCCACCCGCCGGGGCGAGAGGGAAGGAGGGGGTGGGGGGGGCGGCGGTCGGCCCCCCGCGGCGCCCCGGCCCCGCCGCCCTGCCCGCCCTCCCTCCTCACCTCCGAGTCCACTCGAAAATGGCGCCGAAACCGAAAAAACTTCGCAAATTTCATTGTAGGCGGTTGCAAGGGCTGCTGGGAGCGGGGGCGGCGGCAGCACCGCCCGCCGGGGCGGGCACGGGGCGGGGCGGCCGCAGCCGGGCTGAGTGCGGGACGGGGCGGGACGGGGCGATGCTCCTGCCGGGAGCCCGCTTCGGTGATGAGCATCCCCGTGGGGATGTTCCCGATGGGGGCGTGGAGACCGGCTGCCGTTCGGACCGGCGGGGAGCATCCTCGCGGGTCGCACCGAGCCTGGGGGAGCGGAGGCGGGAGATGCCCGGGGCGGTGGGTTCACTTGCCCCGGCTCTAGTGCCCTGGCAGCGCGGGGGGGCCTCGGTGCCTCCTCGGCATCTGCCCACGGAAGGAGAAAACTCGAGGTTTCCTAGGGTTTTTTTTCCCTATTTCCCAGGAAATAAGGGAGGGAAAAAAATAATCCCACAAAATAATCCCACACGGGATTTGTGGGCAACCCCAGCTTTGCCTTTCGTGCAGACAGGCTCGTTCCAGTGCCTCTTCCCTCCACAGTTCACAGCCTCACACAAACCACCCCCGGGTGGCCATGCTTTCTTAGTCCCAGTTGGGCGACTGTCGATCTTTTGCAGCTTGGTGTGTGCTTCTGTCCACACGCTGCTATAATTTATTCCACCCTCCCCCCTTTCCCCCCCTCCCCCCCCCACACTGCTGTGATGCTCAAGTTCTCCACAAACCCTGATTCAGCCTTTTCCTGACCGCAGGCTCAGGAGATGTTCTCCACCACCTTCCCAAACATGGCTGGCACAGCTTTGTAACCTGCCCGGCGTCACCCAGGAGTGACAGGAGTGGGATTTTGGGGCCCACGTCACACATCCCGGGTGGGGGGTGGCACCACGACACTCTTGCAGGGAAGACAGGCAGTTTGGACATACAGTTTTCTGAAGATTTAGGAATCTTTAAAATCAGAGAACTAGTTGAGAAAGTTTCCTCCAGCGCAGGGATACAAGAATGATGAAGGGAGAGAAACTTCTTCCTTAGGACGACAGGCTGAGGGAGCCTGGAGAAGGCTGAGGGGTGACCTCATTGATGACTACAGATAGGTAAAGGAGGAAAGTCAGGAGGACAGAGCCAGGCTCTTCCCATTGATGGGCAGCAATAGGACAAGGGGCAACGGGTGCAAACTGGAGCAGAGCAAGTTCCATGGGAATATAAGGAGAATATTTTTCCCTGTGAGAGTGATGGAGCCCTGGGACAGGCTGCCCAGAGAGACTGTGGAGTCTCCTTCTCTGGAGACATTCAAACCCACCTGGATGTGTTCCTGTGTGATCTAATCTAGGTGATCCTGCTCTGGCAGGAGGGGGTGGACTTTCAAGGTCTCTTCCAGCCACTAACATTCTGTGAACTTTGGAAGTACGGCAAAATGATGCTGGAACAAAGCAAAAAGTTCAGAAACCTCCAGCTTTGTCACCTCCATCGTTGGGAATGGGCAAAGCCGTGAAGCCTCTTATTGGCTTGGTGGGTTCATAATCTTCCTGTTGCAGTTTTTACTTCTACGCCCACCCCAAACTGCAAAAAAATCCCCCCTCCCCCCAAAACCCTGTTGCTAAATAATTGCTCTGTTCTCACAGGTGAGCAGCAAAGCTCAATTAATTATGCTTTGTGAAGCGCTTCTGATCCTCTGATGGAAACATGTAAGGGCAAAACACTATTATTTTGCAACTTGCAAAGGCTGATAAGAGCGCTGAAAACGGAAAGAGCCTCACCACTGAAGGGTATTGCAGCCCCGCGCTTTTTCCACTCCAGATCTTAGAAACTAGCTGATGGCTGCTGCTTTTCATTTAGAAAGGTTTTTGGGTTTTTTCCCCACCCCCCCCTCTTTTTCTTTTTTCTTTTTAAAGAAACGCAATCACTACCAAGTATTCTGGAGGGACTTCATCTTTAAACAAATAATGTTTTTCTTGTTGGGTGTGCACTATTATTTTCTTAATTATTCCTGGATTTCTGCCTGTTCCACCAAGAGTTTTCTCAGATGGCAGAAACAATTGCTCCTTTTTTTTTTTTTTTATTACACTAATAGCAAAAAGTATCCCCAATAAAAAGACTCTGTACATCCCATAAACTCAAACGGGACATGTTTTGCCAACAATCACACCTCTTCACTGAGGCATCATATACATGTCTATTTTTTTTTTTCTCTCTCTCTCTCTCTCTGTCTTCTCACCCACCCCACCCCCCATCACTACTATTGTTTACTACTCGACCTCGCTGGCTGGCTGCGTTTTGGTGTCAAAACAAAAGGAATCGAGTCATTTATTTAGCAGCAGAGCCCTCCCACGCACCCTCAGTGTGTACATCGAGAGCCCAGCAGATGTGGCAGGCAATGAATGGGCGAAGAGATTCACCTACACCTCTCGCATCTACTTGTGGGTGGCCTCTAATTAATTTGGCTTCAAGGCTCCGCTGCAAGGTAGATGGGTTAGGAAGTCTGGCTCGGAGTCATCTGTTTGAATCATACCTGTTTTATGGAGAACTTCATTGTGTAGCCGTGTCTGACTCGCACCCTTGAGAGAACTCATTAAAAAAAAGTAAAAAATTAAAAAAGCCCCACATTTGTTGTAATGTCAAAAATAAATGTCAACCACATGAATGGAATGGTATCATGGGAGGCTCCTGCGCGTTTAATCAGTCGCTTGCACCATCCGTATCATGGACTCAAAAGCAGCAGCGAGAACCACGAAAGGCACTGGCTTAACATCAGCAGAAGTGTTTGCCAAGCTTGGATTATGTCACTGCTTTATGATCTTGCTTTGTAAAGGGAGAATACTCTTGTGGAGAAAGGACTCGGCATGCCGGATCTACAGCGAGAGAAGGAATGAATGCTGCTTACAGAAACTGGGGGGAGGTGAGGGGGTGGGGAGGGCAAGGGATTGGGTTTACTGGGTGTTTTTGCAGATGGATGCTTTGCCTTCTTCAGGCAGAGATGCATTCCCTCACTCAGGGCTGAGAGCACAAAGCGTCCCCAACGAAGCCGTTCGCTGCTCCTGCGGGCACACACCTGCCTGGGTGTTGCCTCCTCAGCCCTTTTGCTGCAGAGAAAGTGGCAAGGAGCGCCCAGGCCCGCTGCCTTTCCCTCGCCCGTGGGATACAGACACCTGGCTGCGTCGGGGCTTGTCAGACACCCCAAAAATGCAATACCTTTGCAGAGGTGGCAGCTATGGAACTGGTTAAAAAACCCCAAACGTCCCCACACCACACGTATTAAATGCGGCCTGCTGAAATGTTCCTGCTCCTTGTAGCAGGGACAAGCTGTGACCACCCCCTCTGTGCTGTGGGCTTGGGCAAAGGTAGGGAGCTGTTTTGGAAGAGACCAGTTCTGTTTATCCAGCGCCAGCCCTCGTGCCTGGTTTGCCTTGTCCACAAGCAGAAGGGGAATAAAGGAAAAATCCTGGAGGTTCCACATCCTTTGAGGAGTTCAAGGTTGGTGGGACAGGAGCATTGGAGGGGGCAAATGGCTGAAGAGAGAGGTCTCCTCAGAAGTCACCCCTGGGGTTTGAGAGCTGTGCCGCCTGCACTGCCCCTTGCTTTCCTGTTGCTGCAAGAGCCTTGTGTGAACCCCACTCCCCGCCACTCCCAGCTTTTTGCCGTAGCATCCTGCCCAGCCTGGAAACTTTCCACACCTACGGGGCTAATAAACTGTGGCTGCTTCTGGTCAAGTGTCTGGCCAGCCCCAAACTGCACCCCGACACTGGGGTTTGGCAGGGAGAAGGGAGGGGCGGTCCCTGTGTCTGCAGGGGCTGCATGGGGTGCAGGTGGTCAGCCCAGGGTGCCTGGGGTGGTGGCAGGGAGCAAGTTCCTGTGTGCATGGCTGCAGCATCTCGTGGCTCCCCATGCCACGCACCGCCCTGCACAGCCTAGCAAACTGCCCATCTCGAGCTCCAGCTTCTGCACTAACTCCTCCTCCAGCATTTCAGTCCCTTTGCCACCAGACGGAAGGGCTGGGCTTGCGCTTGGTTTCTTTTTGGGCCTCCTTCACCTGACCTGGTGCACCAGCCCCAGCATTTTGCAATTACCTGCCCCCCCCCCCGCAACACACACCACCTCCAGCTATGTGCATGGTGTGGAAGACCAAACCTTGGCTTTCCAGGCACTGCAGTGTTTGTAGTGGCCTCAGCCACACGCTTCAGTGTGGAAAAGGGGTGTGGTGGTCGCGCCGATGGGTTTTTGGCAGCATCTCTTGCCTTCTCTTGGCTCAAAGAGTGCCCGGAGCATAGCACTGTCTGGACAGGGATTTCATTACCCGCCATCCAGCCTGCCAGCACAACCTTGTCATTGCGATTTGTCACACATATTTGGTACGTGTTTAGTATCTCGCTGAGGGCTCGTTTGCCAGGCAATTCATCTAATTGCTACTTGTCCTCTTTGCAGCTTAGCCTTTGCTGGGCCAACACGCAGTCGTGCCATGGGGCTGTGCCACAGTCTCAGAGGGAGAGCTGGTCCTCCAGAATGGAGAGTTGTGTACCAGCAGCATGAGATTCCCCATCATCAGCCTCCTTTTTTTTTCACTGGAGGGGGGTTATTTTTGTAGAAAATAGTTATTTTTGTCAAAAAGGTAAAGGATTTTTTAATAGTTGTTGTTCATGGGTGGAAACCTTTTGCATAGGCACCAGCTCCCCACTCCTCTCCTCCTTGCCCGTGCAGTTAGTTGCTCTATTTATTTACTGTGAAATTTACTGTATTGCCTGACATTTTTTGGTTATCAAAATATTTTGCTTATGTGCAGGGGAGGGGGGGGGGATGTTGATAGTGCAGCTGATATCTCTGTAGAAATTTGCCTGTAAAATATTCTAAGTAAATTCAGGCCAGGGAAGAGTGAGATACTCCAGCCTGAACCCTTTGCAGTGCTCCCACAGCCCAGGCCCATTCAGAGCCCCAGGGTCAGCTCAGACCCATTTCCCTGGATATTTCCAGCCCTTTTAGGTTTGAGAGCTTGGAGGGAGGGCGAGCTCTCCCTGCAGATGCATCAAATCCAGCTA
This sequence comes from Laterallus jamaicensis coturniculus, assembly GCA_022605575.1. Taxonomy (NCBI): domain Eukaryota; kingdom Metazoa; phylum Chordata; class Aves; order Gruiformes; family Rallidae; genus Laterallus; species Laterallus jamaicensis. The sequence continues at coordinate 19,202,643 of JAKCOX010000014.1, forward strand.
CCGCAGGAAGGAGGGCAGAGGAAAAGATGCTGCTGTGTGAGACATGGCCCGAAACTGCTGTGGAGATGTTTTGATGCGGTGTGAGAGGGGATGGAGGCAGGATACAAAAAGCAGAGCTTGGAGGGATGGGTCAAGTTCACCCCGAAAAGGGCTGGAGCGCTTTCTGCTTTGTTTTTTCTCTCTGTGAGAAGCGGAAGTGTGGCTCTCCATAGGGTCACTGCCAGTGTGTTGGCCGTGGAGGTGTCTTCTGGCTCTGTTCTTAAGCAAGTGCCATTGCCAGAAGATGGGCTGACCTATCTGAGTGAAATGGCACTTGCATCTCAAGAGCAAAGCTACTCTCACACATCTGAAACAGCGCTGAGAAATTACCTGCTTATAGCGGCTCTCCGGCTTCTGAGAGCAAAGCTGTTAGCAGTTTTGTAGATCAATATGTATTCAGATGACATGGGATGACTTTGACAGCTCTTGTGGTCTTTCCATGTCTGAACAAGCTCGTCTTGCTTCCCCAAAGTCAGCAGCTTTAAAACTTTTTCTGACTTGTGTTACCAAACTTGCAATGTGTCATTAATCCAATATCCTACTGGAAATGCAGCACTGTGGGCATGGATGGGTAAATACCACCCTGTCCTGGCAATACAACATGTCATGATAGGATAATGTGTTATTTAATCCAGAGCTGTAGATTAGACAGGGACATTTGCAATACAAACCAGTCCTGACATCAGGCATTTGCAAAAGTCCTTGTTACGCTGATACAGTAGGAAAACTGATATTTCCAGCTGAATATTTTTTGTATCATGTTCCTTGACTACCTCATGGAGTGCTGCCATGTGACACGTAGTTATCAACTATACCATACAAGAGTTATTTCATACAATTCAAGGCAATAGCCCTGGGAGGCACCCCTCAGACATGCGAGGGGTCTGTGGACTGGTAAGGTAGTGGCTGTCTTCAGACGCTTTGGCTCTCCTCCTAGGAAAGACACTCTGACTCTTGGCTTTTTACCTGTGAGGTGTATTAATTCCTAAATGCCAGCTGCTCCTAGTGCTGGTGAATAGCAGACCCAAGCAGCGAAGCCGTGCAACTATGATAGCTCACACCCAACACATGCATTTCTCTGCACATCCTGTTGCCCAGCGCATCACTCCTGGGCAGGAGACCCAGCTCCATTTCCAAAGCAAGCAGGTCCATGGGCAGCCCAGGACCAGCTGGAGGGAGCTGAGGAGGGTCCTGAGCAGCCCCCCGCCACCCCCCCCACCCCCCCCCCCCCGCCACCCCCCCCCCCCCCCCCCCATGTGCTGGCACTGTGCCCTCATCACTGAGTTTTAAGCCTCTTGCTGTGATTTTTGTTGGGAGCACCTTGTCCTTTGCTGTTTGTAGGCAGCTCGTTCCCACTATGTTGGACTGCAATCACTGTCCTCCCAGCAGGTCTGTAGGTCTCTGGCAGAGGTCTGCTTTCAAAAGTAAGGCTGGGCTTGGAGAGGAGAGGAGTGAGGGTGCAAATGCTGGTGGGTCAATCCGAGGCAGTCTGACTGCTGCCATGTCCCTAGTTTCCCACCTTGAGAAGGAGTGGAAAGGCTTCAGAAAGGGTCACACAGCAGTTCTGGAATTTAAAGTCAAACTGGGTCTGCAGAGAACTACAGTATAAGCAATTGAATCAGCAAAGCGTGGGGCAGAAACAAGGGAAAATCTGGCTTCAAATTGTAGTTTTCACGTTGCCCTAGGTGTGGAGAGACGTGGCACACACAGGAGGTCAAAACCTGCCCGCTGCACGGAGGGTGATTGCACTGCACACTGCTTTGCAGATTCCCTTAAAACAGTGCCAACTGGGACACAGGAGCAGACACTTACCTGCCACATCTGGCTTGGTTCCTGTGAAGTCTAATTAATAGCTTTGTGATTTCCACTAGAACTGCAAACTGTAGCATTATTCATGGAGAAAGAAGCAGCAGAAGGAAATAGTTGCTTGACATCACTGCTGCCTGCCTGTCTCTTGAAACCTGCAGGCATCCCTGGGGCTTGTGGTGCCTCCGTGTCTCTGTACCTGTGAGCTGCTCTGGGTGGTTCTGCAAGGCAGTCAGAGCTCTGTGTGCAGGGGAAGGATGCAATGCAGCCCTGGGGAAATGAAGGGAGACTTCTGCCCTGTAGCCAAGCAAGGGGCAGACAGTGGGGTTTCGTGACCCCCAGGCACCAGGATCAAGGTGCTGCAGAGATCCCCCATGGGGACAGCTGTAAGGGTGCTGGGAAAGGCGAGAGAGGAAAAAACCACGTGGGAGAGAGGGAAGCAGCAGCAAAACCAGTCTAACCCAAAAGGCAGAACACCAAAATGAGACCACCCAGAACGCATTTAATTAGTGCTTTTCCTAAATTAGTGCTTCTCTCTCTGCTCTCGGTGCTCATCTGAGCCCTCACGAAATGTCAAGTCAAGTGGGTGTGATAACACCTTGCTCTGGAGGGGAATGGGAGAAGGGCGTGCAGGCAGCAGGGAGAGAGCGTGGGCAGTAACTCCGGGCTGCCCTCGGGATGGGGTGCAGGATCGGGCCCTCTGCCAGCCCCTAAACTTGTGCTGCTGGGAGTGGGTCTGTTTTCTGATGGTGCTGGTGTGGGGACACAAGCAGGTGTGCCAGGACGGAGCAGAGCTGCTGGCAGAAACGCACACGTATGTCTGTCCGAGCCCCACGTACTGCACAGGCCTCATCCGCCATGTGTGCTGCACGGCTTAAAAAGCAACTGAGTTCCCCCACATTGTGTGTTTCAGTGGGTGCTGAGAACTGTGAGAAATAATTACAGCCTTTTAAAAGGGGGAGGCAGGGAGAGCTCTGTGTGGAGATGGAAAATCAAGTGCCTCAAGGCTGTGCTCCTATCGCTGACAGAATTGCTGCTGTGGTGGTTTGCAGAAAGGAGAACTCTGAGCTCAGAGGCTGGTTTCTTTGCCAGGCGGGTGGTGGGCAAGGCACAAAGGTGGGGGTCTTCTGTGTCGGTTCCCTTTGTTGGGTCCCAGTCGCAGCCTGGGCTGCATGGCAGGCATTGGCTTCCAGGGATGTGGCCGCTGACGCACCTTCCCCGCTTGCGCGGTTGGGAACGGTGCAAGCAAGACAGGGATCTCCTGGAAAGAGTCCAGCAGAAAGCTACAAAGACAATTAAGGGCCTGGAGCATCTCCCTTACGAGGAAAGGCTGAGTGAGCTGAGGCTGTTCAGCCTTGAGAAAAGAAGACTGAGAGGGGATCTGATCAATGTTTATAAATATCTGAAGTGTGGGACACAGGGGGAAATGGCCAGCCTCTTCTCAGTGTCTGTGAGGACAGGACAAGGGGCAATGGCCTCAAGTTGTAGCACAGGATGTTCCACACCAATATGCAGAGGAACTTCTTCCTGGTGAGGGGGACAGAGCCCTGGGACAGGCTGTCCAAGGAGGTATGGAGTCTCCTTCTCTGGAGAGATTCCAGCCCCATCTGGACACTGACGTGTGCGACCTGTCCTAGGGACCCTGCTTTGGCAGGGGGGTTGAACTCAATGATCTCTGAGGTCCTTTCTAACCCCTACCATTCTGTGATTCTGTGTCACCCTGCCATGGCTGGACCCTGCCTGCTGGGGATGCATGGGGATGCTGTTCTCCATGGAAGCAGGTGCTCTTCTCTCCATCCTGCAGTGCAAATGCCTGGCCCCAGTCTGGGTCAAATGTGCTGGGGTTGCTCCTCCTGCAAGCCTGGCTCCCCTCTCACCCACACCGAATTTCCTGTGCCTGCCTCTCATGGCCAGCATGGCTATTTACTTTGTGCTACTGCAAATCATTCCTGCCCAGGATGGTTGGCTCCTCAGCCAGGGTTAGCTCAGCCCATCCCAGCAAGCCCATCACCTGGGTGAACACATGCTTCCCATGGTTCTGGACATCCCAGCTTCATGGGAGGATGCTGAGGAGTCAGGAGACATGGAAACCCTTGGAGCAGTGAGGCTGTGTAACCCATGGCGTGAAGCTGAGGGGGAAGTGAGGAGACTCCTCTTTGTTTTTCAGTCTGATACGTGGTTTGGGAGAGGTTGTGATGAGATGGTCTGTTGGAGCCGCTGCCTCTTGGTTTATTCTTTCGCACTGACTGCATCTAATAAAATATTTTAGTGAAAAAAGATACCTGAATCTTGCTTCTGAGAATGGGATCTACATCTCTGTACTCCTTCCAGGAAAGGAATCCAATTTTCTGTGAAAGCAAAGAGAGTTTTTTGCCTCTTGGGGAAAACACCTAGCTGCAAAGAGACAGAAGAAAAAGCTCAAATTAGTTTCATGATGTCAGCAAATGATACCACGAATTGGGAAATCTGTGAGTTTCACTGAAACCAGTCACGGTTTCCACCTCCCCCTGCCTCTCATCTGCTCTGAAACACTTTGCTCAGGTTCAGGGTTGGAGGAGGGCAGGGGTAGCTAAGTATTTCCATGTCTGGTGTGAGGAGAACTTGGAAAAATAATTTCACTGAAGAATTAACAACAGTAATGGGGTTTATTTGTGTCTCTCAGTATATGGCGATATATCACAGCATTCCTCCTTGAGTGCATGAGTGCCGGGGCTGCCTGGCCTGGCACTACTGACTCACCTACTCCTTGGAGAGGAGGGTTTGCTGCCTCCTTGGGAGGTGACAAGGCTATTCCTAATGATGGAAGAACTCTCAGTGTTTCATTTTACTGTCCAAGCGCCGGGTCTTCTACACTTTCACTTACTTTGAGGTTTCATGCACTGACAGGAAAGCAGCCATCACTGGTAGTGAGAAGAGTTAGCAGGGGAGACAACTATGTGTGTTTAACCATTCACGCTCCCAGAAAGCAGAGTGGAGCAGTTTAGAAGAGGGATTTTTCTCCAGAAAATATGTTGCCTAATGAGTTGTGCAGAGTGGAAGGGTTGATAAAGCTTCACCTGGAGAGATCAGATCACCAGCTGCAGCTGTCCAGCCTGCTATGGCTCTGCAGTGGTCAGTGGGATGCAGAGTCTCAGCTTCTCTCAGGCAAAGACCGATCTGCAGAATGCAGAAGCAGTAGGTTCCTTTGACCGGTGATGCTTGGGGATCACAGGTGGGTGCCTGCACCTACGAGCAGCTGTACCCTGCCAGTGCTGCTGAGGCGGAGCAGGACACCTGAGAGGGACTCAGAGTGGTGGTTAGATGGGAATAGCTCTGGTGGTTAAATGGGAGTAGCTCTGTGACACACAGAAACCAACTGGGAGCTCTTCACAAGAAGAAGCATCCATGGGGCATCACCCAGCTCCTGCGGTTGGTGCTGGCAGAAACTCTGGTCACTGACAGCCCCCTCTGAGGGGGCTTCGAGAAGGTGCCCTGTACTGAAGCAGATGCCTCAGGGCTGGGGAAAAGTGGCAGCTCACATTGCAGGTCACCTCCAGGAACCCACTGCATTGGTGGAAGTCATCAGCATGTAATGAACGTCTGGACAGGTTTTGTTTTCTCCAGCAGTCGCAGTTTACAAACTTGAGCCAGAACTCACCTCCTCCCTGCTGCCTCTGCCATCCCCCTGGGAGGGTGGTGGGCAGGGAGCCACTGTGCTCAGGAAGACGCTTTGTTGCAGGTCTGGGCCATTGAATTCAGCAACTCGCAGAGAACCCCACACTTGTTTTGAAGATTTATTGTTGTTCTCTCTGGAAAGCAGCTCTGAAACGCCGAGTCTGCACACCCCAAAGTGTGCTGTTGGGAACTGCCAGGCTGCTCTTTGCTCCCAGGGAAGGCTGGACCCAGACCCCCACGTGGAGGCACCCAGGTTTTTTTTTCTGGGGAGGGGGATGTTTGGGGTGGCAGAGGCTGGGGTGCCACATGTGCCTGGCACAGCCTCTGCAGTCAGTGGTGCACAGTGGGTCACTGGGGCTTCCCAGGGTGCAGAGGCAGTGGTAGGGAGGAGGAGGAGGCTGTGTGGAAAGGAGAACAGCATTCTTCTTTGTTGTTGTTGTTGTTGGATTTACAACCTCTTCCTTCTCCGCTGCCTTCAAGAGGCAGCGTGCCGAGCTGCTCCCGGGGCACAGCGAGAGCTTCGGCTCACTTGGGGCAGGTATTTTACCTCCTTTGCTGAGTGGCAGCTCCTCTCCAAGTCCCGGGAACATCAAGAGCATGACCAAACCACAGCAGTGAGTGCAGCAGCCAGACATCTCTGCAGGGACAGGGACGGGGACGCGGGGCTCTGAGCCAGGAGGGCTGGCTGTGTGGCAGCAGCTTCCTGTGCCGGGCACCGTCCGGACTGTCTGGCTGAGAGGAGGCAGCCTGAGCCATAACCCTGCTTTTATGGGGCCTTGGAGAAGGTGTCTTGGCAGCTGTCATTTACGCCGTGCAGAGCACAGCTCCCCCACCTCCGTCCCTAGTTGGCAATAACTGCTAGAAAGCAGCCTTGAAACAACAACCAGCTTTCTAATAAAGCTGGCAAGTATTGCCAAGACAGCAAACACCAGGAGAACTGCACGGAGCACAGCCTACAAACCAGACCTTGCACCAGGATGTCCTGGCTCAGTTCGGTGCTTTCCTGTCCCCTTTGGTCACTGGTGGCTGCTGAGCCAAGCGGCAGCCTTTGCTCCATGCTGGTGCCCTCCTTCTCTGCTGGTGGCACCTTGGTGGCCAGCTGTGCCCATGCAGCGTGAGAGTGAAGCAGGTTGCCTCTGGTGCTGGTGGCATCTTGCACAGGTTGCATGAACAGTGTGAGCTCTGGAGGTCTTGGTGCACAAAGCTGCACAGTGGGTTTGCAAAAAACAAATGGTTTCACAAATCCCCAGTGTCCTGTGTGAGTGTATTTAATGAAGCGATCCCTGCAGCACCAGCCCGGGCTTCATCACTTGTGGGATCACTCCCAGGAACATATTTTCTAAGCTTTTAATTTGGGAGGGGGGGTGGGGGGTAGTTTTTTGTGCTGTGGGCGAGGATGTGTGGGTTCTGCCTGCATCCCGCGATGCTCTGCCTGGGGTAAGCCCAGCAGCACCGCTCCAACCCTTCCTTCGCTGCAGGCTGGCTCCGAAACGTGCTTCAGGGTGTCGCCGTGCTGCGGGGGGGCCGGAGGGCTCAGCAGCCCCGGAGCGGTGCCGGTGCCGGTGCGCTGCCGGGCTGGGGACCAGCAGAGGGAGCACAAGAGTGCGAAAACCCCACCTGGGAGCCGGGGGGACCAGCGCGCCGGCTGCGCTGGTGTGCGCTGGTGTGCGCTGGTGTGCGCTGGTGCGCGCTGGTCCAACGCGCACCTCAGGACTGCTCTGCCCGGCAGGCGAGAGCCCCGCTGCCCCATCCCGGGGCTCCCCAGGGTCAGCAGGATCCCCAGTGAGCGCACGGAGCGGCACCGGCAGCCCCCGGCGCTGGGGCTGTCCTGCCGCAGCCCCTGAGCCCCATGATTCGGTGGGGGATCAGCAGAGATCACGGGCCCTGTGCTCGGGGTGCAGCTTGTGCAGACACTCTGCACACCTCTCTGCAAGGGGCAGCGTGGCTGGAGCTCTGCAGTGCTATTTTGGGCTCATTGGGTGGCATTTCAGTTCTGTCCCCCAAAACTGAGCCCCTCTCTTCCACACGCTGCTGGGGTGAGCAAACCCCCCACACTAGGCCTGGGGAGCAAGGCAGCAGGTACATGCTGTGCTCTGAAGTGCCAGGCTGCTCTCTGAGCCGTGCAAAGGAGCTTTCAGCACCTCCAAACCAATTTGCTTCCGAAGGTCACTGTGGAAAAGACACGGTGGCGAAGTCCAGGGGGTTATTTTGGTGGAAATCTATGTTCTATTGGAAACAGAGCAGCCATCTGAGTGTAGCCAAGGGCCCCAGCGACATCCCAGCTGTGCCTTGGTGCTTGCTTTCCTTGCTGCACCACTTTTTTTGTCTCAGAGCCAAAGATACCACCAAGCTCCAGTTTACAGTGGGCTATTGGCACGGGGAGTATCTGCTCTCACATCTGGCGTCTGCAGCCTGCATCGAGTAATTCTCCAGCTGCATTTGCAAAGTGATGCCCATGCTGGACCTCCCTCACCACCACATGCCCAGCAGCAGCAGCAGGGCATGTCCCAGCACCAAACAGGCTCTACCTGAGCCAGGCTAGCAAAAGAAGACATCTCAGGGGCCCACAAAGTAAACAGGCAAATAATTTCCAGCACATCACTGCTGTTGGTGTGGTTCCAAGGGCTGGTTTTGCTTCTTCACTCAAGAAGAGATGAGTTCTACCCGGGAGGAATTTGCTCCTTGTCTGTGCTAATATTAAAAACGTGCTGGATGGTTTAATTTTAGGCCTGGTTATCTTCCTTGCTGCAGAGTTTAACACAGTTGAGTGGCAGGATGTCTGTGGAGGTCAGATGGTGTCAGTCACTCCAGAGGTGTTAGTCACTCCAGAAAAGGAATTCAATTGCACCAGAGAGTTTGCACAGTTACTTCTGGTGCCCCCGCAGGGAGAATCTCTAGGTCTTGTCTAGCAAAGCTTCAGCACTTACTCAGGAAAGCACAGTCAGCATTTTGACATTTTCAGCTGCCTCTCACTGGCGGGGCAGTGGGCCCTGGTTGCAGATGCTGGGGGGAACTGTCCCACCGGCATCCGGGTGTGTTATTGTCCCATTGTGCGGAAGGGAAATGCAAGCACAGAGACACAGAGCTTCACTCAGAGGCTCATGGTGTTTGAGCTCAAGTCTCTGGGGACCTTGGTCTAAGCATTAACTACAAAACCATCTCCATGTGCCCGGTGGCAGGTTTCAGAGCAGCCCCTGTCCCTGCTTGTGACCCTTTGCAGCAGCTTTCCTGTGTTTGCGGCGGGCTGTCCCTCTGGAAACCCTGCCGTTCCCTCCAGCTTAGGCAACAGCGTGTGTCAACCTCCATTGCAAAAGCCTGAGCCCCAGCCAGATTTCCCAGAGACCAGCAAAGCTCCAGCAGCGTGGACCCAGGCAGGGTCTGGATTGCCCCGGCACCAATGCCTGGCACTAATGCCCACCTCCAAACCCCAGGGGCTGGTCCCAGGGCTGTGGGTGCGGGTGACACCATGCATGAGGTCCATGAGAATGACCTGAGGACCTTCTCAGTCCCGAGGATGCCCTTGGCTTAAAGCACAAGCTGCTGAGCAAAGCACACATCCGCCTGGAGCTGGACAGAAGAAAGGGACTGAGCTAACGCCAGTGGGGGGCAATGGCATTTTTGGAAATGTGTGAGTCATGCTTGGGTCTGACATTCAAGATAAAGAGGCTGAGATGTGCTGGCTGTGCTGGTTTCCTCAGCAGCTCCTCAGCAGGCGAGAGGGCTCTGGTGGGTGCATCCTCGCTACCCCAGGGGCATCCAGACACACAAGAGCAATTGTGGCTTCCTTGCTATTGGGCAACCAACAGGGCCTGAATATTGTTGTGGATTTCAATAGAAAATGCTTTCAGATTGAAATGAAACCTTGATTACAGCTGTTTGTATAATTTGCTGTGAATAAGGTTCTGTGCAAAGTTTGACTTTTTCCTATCCATTGCTTAATAATCAGTGATTCTATTTTCCCAGTATTTATCCTGTGCTAATCTTGACAGGAGCCCAAAATGCCAGCAGTGTGATGACAAGAACCCATATCCATGCCAACTGGGGTGTTGTTTGCTTCCTATAGACCAGGAACATCAAGCAACCCACAGCTGCTTTCCTCTCAGAAACACACAACTCGCTGATGCCCATTTGGCTATTTTTAATTTTAATAAGAGCCCTGCAAGTCCCCAGAGGGGCACAGATGCAAATGGGGAGATGGGTTTGTCAGGCCGCACATGCTGTGAACAAAAACTTCCTGTAAGTATGTATTCCCATTTAAACCAGTTTATTCCCCTGGTGTTCCTTCCCATCGTTATGGGATTATGGTTTTATTAACGAAAATGAGGATCATAGAATCATAGATTGGTCTGGGTTGGAAGGGACCCCAAGGATCACAGAGTTCTACACCTCTGACACAGGGACACCAACCTCATCCTGGATCTACACAAGGTTGCCCAGGGCCCCATCCAACCTGGCCTTGAACACTTCCAGGGATGGGGCATCCACCACCTCTCTGGGTAGCCCGGTCCAGCAGCTCACCACTCTATCTGTTAAGAAACTCCCCCAAAATATCTAATCTAAACCTTCCCTGAGTAGCCCTTGGCATTTACACTGACCATTTACAGGACCAAAGGTTCTTACCTTCTATGCAATGTCTGGCAAAAAAAAAAAAATCAACAGAATTACCTAACAAAATAATAATAAAAATCAGTGATTATTCATAGGAATGTAATTTAGGTTCAGTCTTTTCACACATGATGTGACTCTCCCATGGATTTGAACTGATGAAACTACAGGCCAACATTTAGGGTGGAAAAAAAGCCATATAAGCACCAGAGTGTCTTACTCTATGGTAGAGTATGTCCAATTTAAATTGTTTGGGAGTGGGTTTTAAGTAAACCACAAAAGAAGTCTGCTTTAAAGCACCACGCTCATGTCTGTACAGGAAGCTGCATCTGTGTGTTTAAGCCAATGCAAATTTGCCTGTAGACAAACCCTGCGTGGTGTGTCCTTGTAGAGGGGTCACGTTTCAAACTCAGGGCACGCTGTACCTTTTGGGCTGACTGCAAACCAGGTGAGCTCCAAGAGCTTGGGCAGAAGCTGGAAAAAAGCAGGACATGACCATGATTTGTCTGTGGTGATCCACGAATCCCGGACAAAAGGGTTGCACTGAGTCATCAGCTGCAATGAATTAACCACCCAGTGTTTGTTTGCTGTTCAGCTTCCTCTGTTGCATCTCACTGAATAGTGGCATTCACAGGAACTTTATAGCATTTATAAGAACTTTATAGATGTCCATAGCTTTCATAGGAAGTTTGTTCTTAGGTGAGATGTGATTTCTTGGAAGGGTAACTATGAATTGCAGCCAATGACACCAATGACTTCAAATCCTTGCTTGGATTGTCATAATGGCAAAGGCAAAGGGACAGCTCCAAGAATCCATAAGAACTGGGTGGGAAAGATGTTGCCAGGTCATCTTCAATGGGGCATCTCCAATGGGGCATCTCCAATGGGGCATCTCCAGGGGTTGTGCTGGAAGATGGGCTTGTAACTTCCCAGCACAGGCAGATGCAAATGCAGAGCTGGAAGGTGGGTTTGCAGCAGAGCTCTAGAAGGGCTTGCCCAATACAGGGGTGGGAGACAAGACCCATCCAGTTTCTCCAGCCCAGACCCAGGGGAGTCAAGCTGGCTCAGCTGTAAATGTTATTGTATATTTATAAACAAGAGCAGGCTGGAGGGATGACATAGCTCTATTTACCCCAGTGGCATGTAAAAGTAAACACCCCGGATGAGTTGATCATTAACTCGCCTCCCCAGCTTTGCTTTCCTGCCTTCTTATATGAATAGAAACATTCCCTCTTGACTCCTTTGCTCAGCCTGGTTTTGTTTGCTCTATCTCCACAGGGCTGATTTAATAGCCCTCCATGAACTTGGACAAGGCTATCGTTTGCTTGCAGATCAAAACAACGCTGGCTGCCTTGCATCTGCAACCTCCCCCCCCCCAGATTCTGCTTTACAGTCGAGACAAGAATCCTCCTCTTGGTTTCAGAAAACAAGCAGCAAAACTTCATGTGGTTCAGGACAGTCCCACAAAACCCAGGGCTCTACTGAGAGCTTGGGAGCGAGCCAGCTCCATGCATTAATCTCAAGAAATAAATCACATAAATAAGAGATAAGCACATGTTTCCCCCAAGCAAATAGAGGCCACTTGGCTGTGAAAGGCACGTCCTTCTCAAATAATGAGTGGGAGACTCTAATTTCGTGCTTACAGTCGGTGTTTCTTTAGGGCCTCTCCGGCTGCGAGTAGAGGAGTAGCTGAGTGTTATCAGCCATCTCTTGAAGGGCTGTGTGGCTTGCACAGCTCACATAGCTCGCAGAGAACTCAGCACAGACGATTTTCCCACCCACACACTTTCGCAAGGAGTCAACGGCGCCACTACTGCACAGGTCTTGTAAAGGGTCAAGGATTTATTTTTCTTGAGCCAGCAACAAACTTCTTTTTCCACCAGCAGTGATGCTTAGTGCCTGTGAGGCACCATCCCTAGGAACACGGTAGTCTCTGATCCAGTGGATGCAGGCGTGCCGCTGGGCAAGTGCCTGACCTTCAGCGGCACGCAGGAACCCCTCCTTTATGCTGGGTAAGGTTTCAAAGGCAGGTGCCAGAAAAGTAGGAGAGCACCTGAATTGCTGCTTGTGAAATCTTAATCCACCTCTTTTGTGTTTCATTGTGTGAGCCCTGGTAATGAAGGCTTCAAAGGGAGCTCCAGGGATGTTGCTTGGATGGAGACGGTCCAGCACTGGGCACTGGTGGGGGTAGGAGGAGTCCCAGGTGGAGTGTGACAGGTACTGGGGGAGATGGATGCTGTCCAGATGGGAAATTATGTGACTCTGCATCCACCTTCACCTTTATTTTCCCTTTGGACAGTGAAAACCCCAGGGTTTCTGTATGGAGAAGCCACACAGGTGAGGTCTGCTGCAGACGTCGGCCATAAGCTTGAGTGCTGTAACTTGACACAAGCAACTGCAGCAGCAAACTCTGGCTGATCTGGAGTTCAGCTTTTGCAGCCTGGGAAAGAGTTTCATGAAAAGCCAAAGCAGACAAGGCAAATCAGGGCGAGTTACAGCTGCTCCTGAACAAGCACCCACAAACTTACTACCCTGACTATTGGCTAAAATCAAGCACTCTTTGATGAGCTTCTCTTCTCTTTACCCAGTCTTTCTTGGTTTTCCTCCCTTTGCAGCATCCTCAGAACAGAACAATACTGCAGTTCCTCAGGGCTGTCCATCCCTGTCTCCATCCCAAGCAGCTTCGTTTCTGTGGTGCCCCCAAGGTGGCCCAAGCTGTGGTCCTCAGCATTTCACATCTCCATCCTATAGCCCCGTTGCAACCTTTCACTTACTCTGAGCAGCTGGGTTGATTCCTGCAGAGCTACCAAACCACATTTCATGAAGAATGATCACAGAAGCCATTGCTGTCCCCTGTTAAGCCATTTGTTCCCTGGTTAATCCCCAGGGTCTGTCTGGAAGGAGATGGGGGAAAGTGGACAATAACGGGAGCGAAGAGACCCTACTCAGCACAGGCTTTCTCAGGGACATGAAACCCCCAAGCTAACCACAGCAGGCTCCCACCCAGACACAGGGCTATTTTTAGCTGTTGCCTCTGCTCAGAGCCCAGACATGATCTCGAGAACAGAGCTTTGCCATGGTGAGTGGCCCGAGGTGGGTGGCACTGCTCTTCCCTTCATGCTGGGCATCTGCAAGGACAGACTGCAGATCTAGCAGCCTTGCCTTCAAAGGGCTCTTCAGGGCATTCTTGAGTGGGGTCTGGGCTGATGCTTCAGTGTTGTTGCTTTGTGTGACTCCTGAGCCTCTCAATATCTATTTTCTCCCCTGTCCAGCTGGAAAGGGGAGTGACAGAGCAGCTTTGGTGGGCGCCTGGCCTCCAGCCAGGGTCAGACCACCACATTCAGTTACAGCACCAGAACGGGTATCTGCTGCCCTTCTTTTTGTGTTGAGTGCTACCAGGGCTGTGTGCAGCTCCTGAGCTCAAGGTCCCTTGTGCTGGACCCACAGGGCTGGGCAGGTGTGGGGAGAGAGTTCCCATGGTTTTGTGCCAAGTGTTGGGACGCTGGAGGCCCCTGGATGACATGAAGCTGAAGTATGGTTGCTCTTGGATGTGTCTCCTTGTGCTGTCAGCTCACGTCACACCTGCTTTGTGGCTGCTCTGCCATTGCAAAGGATGTGCAGGAAAAGAAAATGGGTCTAAAAAGCATCACACCACTGCTTTGTTCTGCATGAACTCTGCAGCCCAGCCTCCCTCACATGGCTGTGGGACCCAGCCTTTCCTTGAAGGCTTTCCCCATCAGCTGGAGCCATGTCCTTGGAATAACATCACTCCTGCTCATGGGATCCCAGTGCGAAGGGCCAGGAATGATCTAACTGCTGAGCCTGGGACACAGTCATGTCCTCCAGAGTCAGCAAGAGAAAGACAATAAATACTCTATTATAGTGAGTGTCAGAGGAGACAGAGGTAATAACTGTAGCAAAGGGAGTCTGCTTTGGGGAAGAGAAGGGTTTCCCAGCGGAGCTGGGTTGCCTTGGGGTGCTGACCAAGAGGCAGAGCCAGTCCTGCTTTCTGCTGGGGCTCTGCTGGTGAGCTCTGCCATGGGTGCCTGGGCACAGGGTGGTTGCTCCTGCGCCTGGGCTGGGGATGTCTGAACTTCAGGAGACTGAAGAGTAGCCAGTAATGAAACCACACTCCAGCCTGAGCTCTGTGGATGAATAATCATTGGTGTTGAAATATGTGGGACTCACTAAGTCTGGGCTCTGAGTGTTTTCACAAGTACCCAGCAGTTGTCCAGATACAAACAATGAATAAGAAGAACCACAGCAAATGTGAACTGGGGGAAGGGAGCAGCAGTTTTGTTCTGTCTCCCAGTCCTGTCACCAAGCAAGGGCACAGGGACTCATCAGGTCTCTGGGGGATGCTGCAGCCACCATGTGTCTGGGCTATGCAAAGGATGTTTGGTGCCCAGACCCACCACTCCCTCCCTCCAGTTCCTAGTCGCCTCTCCCCATGCCTGCCCCTTCTGCTGCTGGCAGGCTGCAAACCCAGGTACACCAGCTCCAAGAGGCTCCAGCTGCACACAGCTGCCCAGTCTGTGTCCAAGTGACCCGTCTAGGACTTGACCAGGGCTTTTTCCATTAAGCAATAGCATTAGGAGCCCTTGGCCATGGCAAGACAGTTTGGAGCACCATCAACAACCTTTGGAAAGGGGCCGTAGCCGGCTGAGTCCTGGGCTGTCAGCTCAGAACAGACAGATGGCAGGGGTTTAGCCCAAGGCTTTTTCATTGCTGCTGTCGTGACACAGCCATCGTGACACAGCCTCTGGAGCAGCTACGCTGCTGTTGCTTAACTGAGCAGCTGGGCTCCATCTCCCTGCTGGCATGCACTGCCTTGCCTGGGTCTGCAGGAAGCCCCTGCGCCCTCTGCTCGGACTGGGACCAGTTTCTGTGCACATAGCCATACTGGGAGTGGTGCTGAAGGGGATGCTGTGTTCAGAGAGGAAAGGAGGGCTGGAGGTCCAATCTGCAGGGTGAGAGCCCTCTGTGACAGCCATGGGAGGGGGAAGGAGGTGGTCCAGGCAGCCATGGGATGCAGGGAAGTGATGGAGCTCATGGAGATAGGGGTGCATTAAGCCAGGGCCTAACACCCATGAACTAATCACAACAGCAAACCTGCTGTTCCCCAGACCCCTGGCATCAGCCTTGACAACACAAGTGCATTGAAAGGCTTTGCTGCTGGATCATACAGGGACCACTGCACTTCTCAGAGCCCACCAGTGTCTAGGCTGGCATTTAAAGGACCCCAGCAGAACTCACAGCACCCAGTCCAACATGCTGCAGGGAATAACCACACCATCCATCCCACAGCCTGCTGCCCTACAGGCAGTAGGGGTACAGCCCCTGGAGCTGCCACCCACCAGCTGGGTCTCCTTGTGTTCCTCATCCCTTGCAAAGCCCAGGGACAAGTCTGCATGGAAGAGATGTGTCACTTGTTCTTCAGCCATCGCTGGTTCAGGCCAGTGTCCCCTCAGACACACTTGGAGTCAGCCAGAATCACAGAATCACAGAGTTGTAGGGGTTGGAAGGGACCTTGAGAGATCATGGGGTCCAACCCCCCTGCCAAAGCAGCTCCCCAGCTCATACTGCACAGATAGGTGTCCAGATGGGTCTGGAATATCTCCAGAGAAGGAGACTCCACCACCTCCCTGGGCAGCCTGTCCCAGGGCTCTGGCACCCTCACTGGGAAAAGTTCCTCCCCATGTTGGTGTGGAACTTCCTGTGCTCCAATTTGCAGCCATTGCCCCTTGTCCTGTCCCACAGACCACTGAAAAGGGGCTGGCCAATTCCCCCTGCACCCCATGCTTAAGATAATTGTAGACTTTAATTAGGTCCCCCCTTAGTCTTCTCAAGGCTGAAGAGTCCCAACTTACTCAGCCTATCCTCATAGGGGAGATGCTCCAGGCCCCTAATCATCTTCATAGCTCTGATTTACAATGCAAATTATTTCTGTATGAAAGGAGGAGGGATGTATCAGCAAGGACATGAGAGAGATTCCTTGTGTGGGTGCAGGGGAAATACATCCCAGGCAATGTCTGTTTTCCTCCAGCAATTCAAACGGCTCTCTGGACCTGAGCTGGATGTGGAGACACCATGGAGTGACATAATCTGCTGAGGGACACGGGTCCCCACTCGCCACAGTGAGCAGCACCATGGTGGTGGGGTGAGGGGTAGCAGGAGCCTCTTGTCGCTGTTTTAGGTGGCCCCAAGTGATGTCTGGCTGTGGGTTTGTTCCTGGCTGTGTCTGAGCTGGTTTGTGCCGCTCGCCGTCTCTGTAGGTGACTGTGCTGGGTGATTTCAGCTTAGCCAGCGAAGTTTTTGTTCAAACATCAGCTGTACTAAATTTATACAGAGCAATTCTCATGCTGTCCAGATGCCACTGCTTCTAAAAATAGCCCAGTCTGGTCCCTTTTCCCAGCTTCTTGCCTTTTGTCAGTAATACTTTTAATAGTCTTTGCAATATTTTGAGGAGTCGTTTGTCCATGTCAGGACAGCAATTACTGGGAACAAAAGTCCTTCCCAGTTCCCCTGCACTCTCATTCATGCCTTACAAATAAAAAGACCACGATGAAGGAGTTTGGGGTTTGTTTCCCACTGGAAAACAGATGGGTTGGATGCTCGCTCAACAGAAGCTGTGCCTTGTTGGGCTGGGTCCAGGCTTTCCCTGCAAATTTCCCCAGCACACAAAAGCTGCTGTGGGTCCCTCCCTTGGTACTGGTGCAGCATCTGGAGTGGGTGCAAGATGTCCCCAAGGGTCTTCAGCGTGGTGGTTTGTTGTCCAAGGTGGCCAGGAGATGGAGACTCAGAGGATGGATTGGTGTGGGCTGAGATGAGATGGGATTGGGTGGGATGGGATGGGTTGGGATGGGATTGGGTGGGATGGGTTGAACTGGGATGGAATGGGATAGAGTATGTTAGGATGGGGATGGGGCAGGAGAGGGTAGGGTGAGGTGCCAAGTCAGCAGCCAGGGGCAGTTCCCTCCTGCTGCTGCCTTGGTGGGAAAAGCTGTGGCACATGCTTGTGCCTCAGTTTCCCCATCTCTCAGTGGGTATGACTGTGCTGCTTGGGAACTTTGTGGCTGGCGGTCACTACAACAGCAGTGCTGTTATGAGTGCCAGAGACAGATGCTATCTGTGACACTATCTTGCTTGCTGATATTTTATGTCATGAAAAATTTATGCCATTTCTGAAGCATTTCTGCAAACACAAGCAGCTTTTAAGGACATTGGCATCATTTAAGTATCCAATGGTGATCTTGAACGTTGTGGCTTTTCCTGTGTTTATTTTTCCTTCTCCTGGACCTTTTGCTCAGCAGACAGGCTGGGGTTTTGCTTTCAGCTCTGCCTGCCTGAAGCGAGCGTCCCAAGAGGTGCAGCATTGGCAGAGCCTGTGTGGGGCCGTGTAGAAACCCCAGGGGCGGTCACAGGGATGCCCTGGACACTGGAGGAGATGTGTGTGCCAGGGCAGCCAGCATCCCTGCCTCACACTGGTGGCAGAAGCAGAAACTTGAGTTTCCTTGACAGTAGATCAGTGGGACCCATGGCATCACCTCTGCCCATGGGGGCAGGCAAGAAATTGGGGACAGGCTGTCTGGGCCTCCTTTTCCCAGGGCTGCTTTGTGCTCTGGGGTCTCAGGGTGAAATGACCCCAAGAAATCCCAGGCAGTCAGTTTGGAAAATCCCAGGGAGTTTGATTTACTCACAGAACATGTTTGCGTAACAATACAACAGGGGAGCCCTATTTTTGGTACAATGCATTGTTTGGCCTGCCAGGACGTGCTGATACTCTTGGCTCAGGCAGGCACCAGCACTGCCATGCTGGGGTCATGCCCTGGCTGCCTGCTCTCATCCTACAGACCCTGGGGGAAGAGAGGTGCCTGGAGGGATGGGGGTGGCAGGCTCATGCCAGGCCCCATGGCAGGGATCAAAGTTGCTGCTTGCAGGGCCCCTTACTGTCTCCCTTTGGGCTGCAAAACCTCATGAGCAAGAGTAACTGGCATCCAAGGTATGGAGCATGGTCCTGAGCCAGCTTCTGGGGGATGTGTGAAGAGGTCATTGAAAAAAAATCACCAAATGCTTCTTCAGTAGCAAATGTGAGGAACTCCTGGGAAATACTGTTCAGTGGTTGGAGTGGACTCCATTGGAAAGCCCTCTGTGGCTGAAATGCTTCACCGGGCTGCAATGTCCACACCTGGGGTGGCTGCTTGCTTGAGTCAGGTTTGGAGATTTTGGTGTGGGAAAGAGCTTTGCAGCACCCCAGCACCAGCCCTGGCAGGGAACACACAAGTTATTTCCAGCCATCTTCACAGCGGTGTGGGGGAGCTGGGAGACACCCCTTCACCTCTGGCTCTGCAGTCCTCTGCTGGCCTTCTCTGCGGTGCCCCAGGAGGGTGATGGGCACCTCAAAGGACAAGTGCAAGAGGAAAGCAAAGGCAGAGGCTTTCCTGCAACACAACCAGTGCATGCCAGGCAGGCCCTGAGGGTGCATTCACAATTCAGAGTGGGATGGAACAAACCTGGCACATCTGGAGAGGGGGTTTGGGAGAGAAGCATTAACGTTACTGGACTTGTCCTGAGACCTTCTGTCAGCAGAGCTCTGCTCATCCTCTACTTGTGGGTGAGCCTTCAGGGCCAGTGGATGCCTCTGTGCACCCATTGCTCTCTGCATCTCCGAGCTATTGGACACCACTTGCCTGTTTGATAACCAAGTGCCCGGTTGCACCCTTCCTCAGCACCAGCACCTAACAGGGACGTGTCCTCTCAGCAGCCACCCCGCCTCTTGCCATGAGCAGCCACAACAACACAGCCACAGTGTCACAGCCACAGCATCACAGCCCTGGTGCTGATGTTTCCAGCCCTCTGCTATGGCTGTGGTTTGGACCATTCTGGGGACTGGGATGGGCTGGTAATTTGGGCTTCCAGGTTAAGTTTGTATGTGGACCAGCATTACAATGGGCTGACTCTGCTGAGTGGGCATGGATGCTCACGCAGGCTGCAGTCAGGAAGGCTCATGGGGGCTCAGTCAGGGTGTGCAGCCCTGTTTGCCTATCCAGGTCTCCTCTTCAGGAGCTGGCTCCCTCATGCTGCCCTTTATTCTCCTTTTCAGCGGCTGCTGGGAGGATGCAGAACAAACAAAGGTGGAACAAAGCCTTGCAGGAACCACGTGCTTCCTCTGAGAGCCCCAAGGTTGGAGTTACGAGCGCCGCAGAAACACCCTGTCCTTGATGTGACCAGCAAGCTGGAGCAGTGAGCATCCCACCAGGCTGTCCTGTGGGTGACTTTGTTAAAAAAACATACCCAATAAAAATCATTTGTGACTTATCCCTCATTCCCCCCAAAAACAAGAGCATTTGAATTTCCAGCAGCCCCGTGGGCTTGCTGGCATGAAGACCAGAGCTCTTGTGCTTTTGCATGTTGGTGTTTCAGAGAATCACAGAATTGTAGGGGTAGGAAAGGACCTCAGGGGATCATTGGGTCCAACCCCCAAGGCTTCAGGAAATGCTGATGAAGTTTTGGGACTTCAGGACTTACAAACTGGTGGAGAACATGAGTGATGAGAGACTTGTTCCCATAGCTCCTCCAAAAGAAGCCCTCCAATCCTTGCAGAGTGGGCTGCATGCAAATTATCCATAAATAAGCTTAATATTAGTGAGCAGGTGGAACAGGGCAGGGTTCAGGAAATTATGCAAAGGGAGCAGACAAAGAGCCGGGCTGCAGTTGCTCTTTGTCTGGGGGAGCCAGGCTCACTTTGTGCAGTCACAACGAGTTAGTGTGGGGCACAAAGGCAGACAACCTCAGATTTGATTAAACTGTTTGACAGCATTCATATGTTAAGTTATTATATCCTCCTATCTGCTGCTACAGGATGCGTATCTCAGGAGAATCACAAATGAGTCCATCGAGGCCAGAGTGGGGTGTCACGGGGAGCTGTAATTAATATGCTAAACAAGAGGGGAAAGACAAAAAGCAAACTGGTTGTGGTTTTTACCCAGTGCCCAGGCATGTCAAGTCAGTTAGAAATGAGCAATGTGGCCAAACACAAATGCACGTTCTGGCATTTGAGCATCTAATCGGGATGCAGATATTTTAGGCAGGATCCCGTCTCCCATCCTTCAAACTTCAGACACACATGAGAGCTGCGTGGCATCCCCTGCGCTGGCAGATGCCTGTGGAGGCAGGTCAGGGCTGTTCAAAGGCATTCCCAGCCCAAGGATTATTTTGCCTTTATGCTTGGTGCCCATTCAGTCTTTTGTGAGATGCCACGAGGAGTGGAATGACAGTCGAAAGAGGAGTGAGGATTAGAAACCCCTGTGTCAGCCACACAATGTCCAAGCAGAGGAGCTGTGGAGGATGCTGTGAGGCAGAGGCAGCATGCACCCTGGCATCTCCTTCGCCATGGGAGGAGAGCACAGGGGATCTTGCACCCCAGGTGAGCTGCCTTCAAGCCCTGCTTTTCTCCCTCTCCATGAAGAGATGTCTCAGAAACATGAGGCTTCCCAGCAAAGCCCAGATCTGCTCGGTCAGCAGCCTCCAGGATGGTGAGGGTGGGAGGCAGGGTGATGTGCTCCTCTGTCGTAGCCTGGCCCCATCCAGTTGTGGACAGGCTCCCTCCCTGCATGCACAGGCATGGGGCAGAGCAGCTTGCCTTGGCTCCAGATCAAAATCACCATAGGAAATGCAGAGCAAAAGGAGTCACACAGAGGGGTTTGCAAAAGCTGACCATGTGCAAGTAGTTTAATAAGGAAAAAAAGAAGCTACCAAGGGTTCAGAAGGAGGGTCTGGTCCTTGGTGGGTCACCAGGCTGGGTCTGTTCCCCAAGGGCCATCAATAAGTGTTGGTGTGTTCCCTCCTCTGGGACAGTGAAGCTGTCCATTGCTCTGTTTTCTCACTGCCACCAGCCAGCCCAGTCATCCCAGTACTGCCCAAAGAGCCCTGCTGTTACCCTGACAAACCCATCCTTGTTCCCCACCTGCTGCAGCCAGACACGGGATGAGGAAATGGCTAAAACGAGCTCTTTTTTTTCCAAGAGCACCTGATGGGGAGCAGCTCCTGGGCTTGCATGTGGGCTCCAGCCCTGGCTTGTCCCCATGTCACCCTGCATCACCCCACGGTCCCTCCCATGCTGGCATTTGTGGCCCTGCTATCCTGGTGTCTCTTGGCTCCTGCGCCTGCCAGCTCGGTGCTGGGAACAGGATAAAACACGGTGCAGAGAAACCCAGCCATCCAGAACAGGCAATTGTGCCTGCAGTGGTAAGGAATTAATCAAGATCTGTTCTGATAAAGCAACTGGCAGTGCTGCTGGGGAAGGAGTGGGTGAGGGAGGGGGTGAACTTCAGTTTGGGAAGGCGAGGACTGGTCCTGCCGTGCTGGTGCTGCAGCAGGAGGGGTGTGAGCAAGATGCAAGCTGCAGGGTCCTCTGCCTGCTTGGGTGTCCCCGTCCCCACCAAGCATGGAGAAGAGACCTGTGTCCCTCACATCCTATAGCCAGAGCATCCATCCACCTCAGGCTGCCTTCACAACTCCCCTTCCTGCTGCACTGCAGGCATGAGAGACAAGCGGTGTGAGCCAGTCGCCTCTGTGAGCTTGGGACATCTCAGCACAAGGTGTACAGGCACAGGACAGGTTATGGGAGGGCTGTGTGGGAGCTCCCCCAGCTCCAGAAGCAGAGGTTTGTGGCTGCCCTGGGAGTTATCCCCCCTACAGACACTGGGAAATAATTCACCACCTTCATCATGCTGATTGGCAGCCGCCAGGTTTGAGTGGCTCACAGAAGAATTCACCCTGGCCTGGCTTAAAAACATACCCATGGCTGGATCCAAAGCAGGGTGCACAGAGAGGGGTCCTGCAACGTCACCCTGCCACCAACCCTGCCCGCCTCCTGCAGCACTTTGCAGCACATTCAGGACAATATCCTCCCCTACCCCTCCCCAAAACCTTTTAACACCCGTTCTGCTATTGCCCACTGTTTTCTCCCAAAGCGTTCCCCCATCCCTCCAAAAAGGACAGAAAAGAAACCAAGAAGCACATAAAGATTTATACCCAGAGTCAGAGGGCCCTGGGAGAGCGGCCGCCTGCCTTGCAGCAGGGAGGGCAGGCTGTGCAGGGAGCTGGTGCCGGCTGCCTGGCTCGGCGTGGGGCTCGCCAGCACTCACGATGCACCAGATTGCAGTGAAAGGTTTTACTGCCCAGTCATCTAACCCATATCAGTCAACTATTTGGCTGAAGGAGAGGCATCCATTCAAAGCCAGTTTACAGCAGAGTCTTTATTTTTATTTTAAAAGCATCTGGAAATTAAAAATCCCCTTTGGCGCTCGTCCACTTTGGAGAGAAAGCCAGGCCTGTCGTCTGGCCAAGCAGCCCTGCTCTAGCTGACTTGGGTGGATCCAGTGCTGGGACATTTTTCTAACTGGAGCAGACTCAGGCTGCTGGCTTTCTTCCAGCAGCTCCACAAACTTCCCACGCCAAGCGTCGGTTTGGTCCTTGCACTGTATGTGTGACATGGTGTGCGTGTCACTCAGAGCCACTGGTGTTCCTCCCCAAGCCAGGGATGTCTGTCAGATCATAGAATCATAGAATCACAGAGTTGTAGGGGTTGGAAGGGACCTCGAGAGATCATGGGGTCCAACCCCCCTGCCAAAGCAGCTCCCTAGGACATATCACTCAGATAGGCATCCAGATGGGTCTTGAATCTCTCCAGAGAAGGAGACTCCACCGCCTCCCTGGGCAGCCTGTCCCAGGGCTCCCTCACCCTCACTGGGGAAAAGTTCCTCTACATGTTGGTGCAGAACTTCCTGTGCTCCAACTTGCAGCCATTGCCCCTTGTCCTGTCCCACAGACACTGAAAAGGGGCTGGCTGATTCCCCCTGAATCCCCTGCTTAAGATAATTATAGACATTAATTAGGCCCCCCTTAGTCTTCTCTTCTCAAGGCTGAAGAGTCCTAACTTAGCCTGTCCTCATAGGGGAGATGCTCCAGGCCCCTAATCATCTTCATAGCCCTTCTCTGGACTCTCTCCAGGAGATCCCTGTCCTTTTTATACCAGGGAGCCCAGAACTGGACACAATACTCCAGGTGGGGCCTGACCAGGGCAGAGTAGAGGGGGAAAAGATGGTGCTTTGGTCAAGGCAAAGAGCAGCAGGCTGGTTGGTGCATGTAGACTTTGCCTCAGGTGAATGGCACCAGGGCAAAACACGAGCTAGTCGTTTCCATTTTGGGATGGACACTGATCTGACAGGTGTTGGTCACCCTCAGCAGCCTGTCCCCATGGGGAGGGTATATCACTACGGCCTCCTCAACAGTGTGGCAGAAGGTGACACTACTCAGGTCTGGCTGAACCTGATGGGAAAGGCATGCTGAGTTTATAGCAGAGCCCTGAAACATTCTCCATGGGCAGTGTTTTTCCCCCAAATCCACAACATTTCACTGAACTCCTTCCTTGGCAGGCTGGTAAACCCCAGCTGGATTATCCATTGGGTCAAGATGTATTTTGGGAAAAGGAAAGAAAGAGAGAAGTTAGATATATCCCTGCATGCAGTTAGGGTTGTGCAGACCTGGTTTTCATCCTGCAGGATAAGTGCAGGCTCTGGATATCTCCAGCCAGCTCTGGCAGCTGGCACCTCTGGCTGCCCAGCTCCACGCACCCCTTCACCATGTCCCTGCAGCAGGAAGGGAGGTTGCTCTGAAACAGGGCAGAGGACAGAGCAATAACAACAGAAGGAAAATTGAGAAGCCCCCATGTGACAGCTTGGGATTGTCCCTGTGGAGATCTGAATCTTCTCAATGCATCAGCTGCAGCCCAGGACAGAGTCTTTCATCCACAAAAAAGCAGGTGAAATGGGCAAAAGTATGTTCAGCTGGAGAAAGAGTTGAGCATCTTCAGATACTACTATGTCCCACTGAGTGCCTGGGGCTGCCCTCCACCCCTCGGGGTACTCCATGGCCTGGGGTGTGACCCACTGGCTTTGTTTGTGCCTGGAGGAAAGGAGGATTGCTCCTTTCCAGTGACACCGATCTTTTCTGACAGGGAAAGAAGGCAATACCTCATTAGTCTGGGGAAAGGGGATCAATGGGCACAGATCCATCACCCCTCAGCTGACCCATCCCAACATACCCTGTCCCACCAGTTCCTCAGTCCATGCACACAGTCCCCATCTCTGCTCCAGCGGATGGGCTTTCTCTTCTCCCTCCTGAAGTCCTGCTCTTAGCAAGAGCCAGCACTTCCCAGGAAAGACCAATTTCACCACTGGTGCAGGCAAGTGAGGGCCAGGCACCCAGAGACACGAGCAAAGACTCTTCTCTAATCTCAGCTAAGCTCCTGCAAAGCCCTTCTGCACATACACGAACCGGGCTGTTTCGGAGGCTCATAAAACTGAAACAACCGTGGTCAGATCCCTATGGCAATGGCAACGTGCCCGTCCTTAGCACAAAGCTTGTCTTCCCCCTTTGGATTTCAAGTCCCTGTTTCAAAGTTTGGAAGCATTAGATCTTTCCAAAGAGAGGATTTCCTGAATTATTTTAACACTGAAATAAGGATGCGTTCTTCTCTGACGGGCTCTCGTAAGCAGTTGAAGTACTTGGCTGAAATTTTCTAAAAAATAGAAATTAAAGGGGGAAAAAAAAAAAGCCATGTAAGAACAGGATCTTTCACTTAGAAGGGACAAGAAGCCTCCAGAGCAGGCTGTGCTACCAACTCTGCCTCTGATGATATCTGCCAACTTTGTGAGCATTGTACATTGTTTAAAGAACCTAATCAAGTTATATATTCCTTTTGAAGTCAGACAACTTTGATTTAGCAATGGTTTCAGAGCTTTGAAAACCCAAATCTTTTCTAGTTTGTCTTCCATGATAGTTCCTTACCTGTCTCCCATCATTGAATAAATCATTATAAACATAAACCAGATGCCTGATGCTAACAATAACTTTAGAGAGCCCTGCTTCCCCTAAGATGTATGGGCAATGACTAACACACTTTTAGCCTCCAGACTTAATTTAAAGCATTCTGCAGTTGTGCACTAGTGAGATCTGGCTGCCTGAGACAATAACTTTTACATGAAAAATAATCTGTGCCTTTAGCAGCAGCAAAGTCAAGATTGTCCTCCTTCAGCCCTGGTGTCTCAGCATGCCAAGGGCACCCTGCAAGCCATGGGTTGCACTTGCATGAAGATGTTGGAAAAGGAAGACCTTGCAGCACCTTAAAGAAAATAAGGTGCTTGTGTTTAAGTGCACAGAGCAGAGGCTTATCCAGCTCACGGTGAGTGTGCAGCAGCCAAGCACAACTCCTTGCAACAAAGTCAGCATTATTTTTGGCTGAGGTGTGACAAGGGACAGTGCTGAGTGTCCAGGCATGATGGTTCTCTCCTGCAGTTGAGTTGACCTCAGCTTCTGCATCACAAACCAAGCTAAAGCACTTTGAAACCTGGAACCCACCTTGCCTGAAGACAGGTCACCCATGTGTGGAGCAGTGGTGGGGGATGTGCTGGTGAAGAAAGAGTTTCTGACCCAGAGCCCTCAGCCTGCAGAAAGCCTGTGGCTGAAAGCTGCTCCAGAGGTGCTCAGTAGGGAATGTAGTGCTTAACAACACACTTAAGTGTTAACAGTGCTTAAGAACACGCTTAAACTCATTATTAGGACAGTTAAATCAGTGTCTGGAGATTGAGCTCTGGCAAAGAAACGTTTTGAGAAAGTCATTCAATGTTCTTGCACATTCAATATTCTTGCACTTTCCCATGCCTGCACATGTTGAACCACAGTTGGGTTAATCTTCACAGAATCACAGAACGTTAGGAGTTGGAAGGGGCCTTGAAAGATTCTCTGGTCCAGCCCCCTGCCAGAGCAGGATCACCCAGACTAAATCACACAGGAACACATCCAGGCAGGTTTGAATGTCTCCAGAGAAGGAGACTCCACAACCTCTCTGAGCAGCCTGTCCCAGGGCTCTGTCACCCTCACAGGGAAAAAGTTCCTCCTTATATTCACATGGAACTTCCTCTGCTCCAGCTTGCACCCATTGCCC
Organism: Laterallus jamaicensis coturniculus; assembly: GCA_022605575.1. Taxonomy (NCBI): domain Eukaryota; kingdom Metazoa; phylum Chordata; class Aves; order Gruiformes; family Rallidae; genus Laterallus; species Laterallus jamaicensis. The sequence continues at coordinate 19,228,756 of JAKCOX010000014.1, forward strand.
TTTGACCTACCACTGACCATCACTGAGAAGAGCCTGGCTCCATCCTCCTGACTCTCACCCTTTACATATTTATAAACATTCATAAGGTCACCCCTCAGCCTCCTCTCCTCCAAGCTAAAGAGGCCCAGCCCCCTCAGCCTGCCCTCCTAAGGAAGGTGTTCCATTCCCTTCATCATCTTGATGGCCCTGTGCTGGGCTCTTTCAAGGAGTTCTGTGTCCTTCTTCAGCTGAGGGACCCAGAACTGGACACAATATTCCAGGTGTGGCCTCACCAGGGCAAAGTAGAGGGGGAGAAGGACCTCTCTTTGATCTACTAATCACTCCCCCTTCTAATACATCCCAGGATACCATTGGCCTTCTTAGCTATGAGTGTACATTGCTGGCTCACAGTCATCCTGCTGCCCCCAGAACCCCCAGGTTCCTCTCACCTACACTGCTCTCCAGCTCACCTTCTATTTGTGTATTTTTATCATCCCTTATTTTCTCTCTCACCCTTTTGAAGCAATATCCCAAAAGCAGAGAGAAGAAAGGATGGGAGGAGATCTTTGGATCTGCCAAAGATAGGGAAATTCACACAGACATGCTTTGCCCTTGTGACATCCCAATGTAGCGTGGCAGAGTGGGAAGCTCAGCACAGAATTTCCAGACACAGAATGAACTAAAAAGTGTTGTCACTAAAAATACACCAAGAAGGGGGCTCACAGGGAGCTCGGGATGGGATTGAGGGATTATTTCTCCTCCCTGAACCTCGTGGCTGTACCTCTGCTTTGTTAAAAGACCTTTGTGTGACAGCCTTTCAAGCAGCCTGGTCACACCTAAGCCCAGCACTGTGTTTGAAGCCATGGCAAAGATACCACATGAAAAGATAAAGGCACACCAAGACAATGAGAGGAGGTTTTCCAGCTCACCCTTTGCATGGAGCTTGTATTACCTTGGCAGGCTGGCACTGCTTTTCCTAGTTTACAGCTGGTAGGTGAAGCTTCAGCCCTGGACTTTTTCTTTTTAAAATATATTTATTTCTGATTTCTGAATGAAAACTCACCGAATTATTTGATAAGGGGACCAAGGCAAAGCACAGGGTGACCTGAGAGGAGCAGAGAAAGACTCTGGACCCAACCTCTCTGAAGAAACGTCTCCCACCTGCTGCGCCTTCATGCTCTTGTACGACAACAGAAGATCTCCTTGCCAGAAGAGACCCTGCCAGCTATCCAGCCACACTTGCACCAGTGCCAAATCCATCTCCAGAGGAAGTTACTAGAGCAGGAGAATATAAAAGGCCATAATTTATGCCTTTTAAGCCATGTTTTTAATTACATCGAATAGCGAGCAAAACCTGAAAAGCATCTTTTATAGAAACTGTTAATTCTGTATGATGGTTTTTTCCCTTATAAAGAATGATTTACCTGTCTCTGGGGTTATGGTCTTTGTACAACAGAGCACACGTCTGTTCTAGTTCCTTACATCTGAGGTACAGAGCCCAGGCAAACAGCTGTCCTGCGGTACTGTGGGTTTCCATGACAAATGGGAATCCTTTACAGGCAGCTTCCAGGGGTTGTTTTTTACATCTGAAAGCCTCAGTACGTTAGGAGCTGCCAGAGCCCTGTGAACTTTCATATCTATTATACCATCACCACTACAAATGCTTTCAAATTAGCAACCAGCCAGATTTCCTTTCTATGACCAAGCAGGAAAATAAAGAGAAAAGACAGAAATTACTGCCCTGGACTGCCTTCTCCTCTGCCCCACTTCCCAATCGCTTTGTAAAGTGATACGAAAGGTGATTTCCATCCGGATACATCTGAAGGGGGTGAATAGGAGCAAATGCTCCCAAAAGGGATGGCAGCTGCTTCCTTTCCTTACCCTTGCCTGTCTCTGCTGCTGAGCAATCACCCCCGTGCCAGCGAGTGAGGTGAGGCTGCTGCAGTCCCAGCCACGCTGCGATGGGATCCTGACAAAGTACAAGAGAAACCAGTGAGGCATAAGCCTGTTGGTAATCTCATAAATTAATTTGTGATTTAATCTCTTTATTAGCTCATTCTGTTCTTTTAAATTCCTGTTTGGTTTTGGAAAGGGACATTTCAGCTCCATGGATGAGGGCAGATATGCTGGGAACAGCCCTTGTGTAGGAGCAGATCATAGAATCATGGAGTGGCATGGGTTGGAAGGGACCCCAAGGATCATAGAGCTCCAACCCCCCTGCCACATGCAGGGACACCAACCTCAGGCCTGGATCTACAGAAGGTTGCCCAGGGCCCCATCCAACCTGGACTTGAACACTTCCAGGGATGGGGCATCCACTACTTCTCTGGGCAGCCTGTTCCAGCACCTCACCACTCTTTCTGTAAAACACTTCACCCTAATATCTAACCTAAACCTTCCTTCCTTTAGTTTTAATCCATTCCCCCTTGTCCTGCCATTGTCTATCCTTTTAAAAGTTGATTCCCCTCCTGCTTATAATCTCCCTTCAGGTTCTGGCAGGCTGCAATGAGGTCCCCCCACAGCCTTCTCTTCTCTAGGCTGAACAAGCCCAGCTCCCTCAGCCTCTCTTTGTAGGGCAGGTGCTCCAGCCCTCTGATCATCTTTGTGGCTCCTCTGAACCCTCTCCAACAGTCCCACATCTTTCTTGTATTGGGGGCCCCAGATCTGGACACAGGACTCCAGGTGGGGCCTCACGAGGGCAGAGCAGAGAGGGACAATCACCTCCCTGTCCCTGCTGACCATCCCGCTTCTAATGGAGCCCAGATCTGCCATTACATTGGCAAGAAGATTTTCCAGAAAGGGTAGAATAATAAGCAAGACAAGACTGCAAGAGGAACGACTTATAGCAGTGTATTGCACAGCTGTCCCACCACTGCCAGACCACACTTCCAAACACACAACCACGGCGGGATGCAGAGGAGCCGCAGCCCGACTCCTTTTCAGAGCACAATGTCAGGATCCCAGGCGTCCCATCGGTGCATCTGGCAAAGAGATTATGCATCTAAAAATAATGAGAGTGATGTTCAAAAAAACCCAAGGAAATTCGCCTTATATCTCTTCTCATGACTCTGAATTCTTCTTGCTAATTGCTCTATCTTTTGCCCATGCCTTTTCAAACCCTCATCAGTGATCCTCCTCTCTCCTTGGCAAATGAGAAGTGGAGGCACAGACTTTGATGAGAGAGACTGCTGGGCTCCGAGACCTTAGATAGTCACTGACAGGAGATCACACTCAGGCAACCCCAGGGATCCCCCCTGGCCTGGCTGTCTAAGGGTAAAATCTGCCTGAATGACTGAATATGCTCCAAAATTGCCATGGTGAGTAATCCTCCAACTTTTGGTGGTGCTCTCATAGACACAGGCTTGACAAACACCGTCTCTTTTTCTTTCTCTTCTTTTTTTTTTAAAAACACATCAAAGGATCATGTTTGCTTTCAAAGTGATGTTTAATCATAATATTCCTGCAGGCCAGCAGCATTGTGGGGAGGACACAGTCATTTCAAAACAAACGATGCAGGGTCTGTTCTGCGAACTGATACGCTTGAAAAATTGTATGTACAGCAGACACCCATGCACAGGTCATTTGTAGTAGACACAACTGATGGCAGATTATGTTCTGTCCTGGAAACACAGGCACAGGTTTTTGTTTCTACCTTTGCTGAGGACAGAATTTCACCTTCCTAAGCTTTCCTTTTTTTTAATAACTCTTCCCTCAGCCTGCTATAGCTTGTGGCAAATCTTCAGCCTTGAAGAACTGTGGTGGGGGGAGTTTTTATCAAGGGGACTTCAGAGGCTGCTTCTGTCTCCTACATGCCATAGGTTCAGCCAAAAAGGACAGCCAGGGTGTAGGTTCAGCCCAAATCTATACACAAAAATCAGAAAAGTAGCAAATTTTATTATCCCTGAGCATCCTTGACCTCTTTCGATGCCTTGGGGACAAGCCTGTCAGGGTTGTTTCTTCTCATCCCTATTTCTTATGTAGGTTTTAGTGTTGTATGTTGAAGGGATCACAGCAGAGAGATACAAAACCTCTTTTCTTAGTCTCTTGGCTAAAGCCCAAATATTTTAAACATTTCTGCTAGGGGCTGCTTCCCCCAGTGAGTCTCCAAGCTCTCATCTCCAACTGCTATAAACCAAAGGCTGTTTACATGAGATCAGCACATGCCGATATTGCTTTACACTGTCTGGCGTGTTCACTTCATATATATCGATGGTGATGGGCGACCCATCCCTGCCAGACCTTTAGGGATCTTAGTATTGTTCTTTTACTTAGAGGACAGGGGGAAAAAGCATGATGGAAGTCATGCAAATGATAAAAAGTGAAGAGCTGTTGATCTTGTGAGACCACCGGTAAATAGTTTAACAAACATCTTTAACAAGTCTCACACCAAAGGCAAAAGTAGATTCACTTTAAACCCTGCTTTTTCAATTTGGACATCTAAATCAGCACTGCAGTCCTTTAAAACAGCCAAACACTGTAGGAATTGCCATGGAGAGTCAGACACAGAGTTCTGGCTGCCAAGCTTAAAAGACAAAAATCTAAGAAACTCCATAACAGGCAAACATGGGGTAATCTCCCCTCCCCCAGCAGAGCTCATCTGAGCCCTGGAGACCAGCTAAAACATTTCACAGGAGGTTCTGCCCGACCCAAGCCACTCTTCACATGAACTTCCCAGCAATGGCTCTTTGCAATGGGAAGATTCTGCAAAGCTTTTGATAATTTTATGGAAACTCCTCCTTGTGTAATTTAAGTATTCCCTTTACCATCTCCCTCCCAGAAGCATATTAACCTCTCCAATAAAAAAAAACCAACCAGAGACATAATGTCTTTAGGTACTTGGCCATATGGAGAAGCCTTCACCATCACAGCCATCCCAAAGCCACGAGTGAGGCTCGTGTGAGGAGTGTGGGTTCCTCACCAGGAGACACTTGATTCTGGAGGAAGGGAGTGCAGGGCAATTAGTCTGTAAACCAGTCTAATGAGGCTAAAGAATTAGGAACTGCCAAGGCCCCAGTAAAATCCAGTGCCTTATACAACTCAGGACGCAGTTGGAGAAATCTGCCTAATCTTTTACTCTCCTAGTAAATCATTCATTGAGGCCATCTGTGAAATATGAGAAGAGCAGCTTCAACCCCAAATTCCCACTTAGCAAAGCTCTTACTAGCTTGGCCGGAAAGAAGCTTTCCTGATAAAGTTGATAGCTAGTCCAAGCCCTCATGATTTCCAGCAGCAGTAATCCTTCTGGGGAGATTAGAGAAGCAGCCCTTGAAGGTCTTGAAGTATGGCTGTGCATTTCAGCAAAATTTGAGGGGAAAAAATAATAATAATAAAAAAAGAATATCCACAGCACTTGCCAGGGCCTGGCCCAGAGGTGCACCTCTCCCTGCTGTCTTTTCCAGCGGCCTCTTGTAGACACGTCTGACAAACAGCTCCCAAAACAGCTGCTCATGGCCCCTCTGGGACAGGGAGCAACTGTGGGGCTCAAGGAGAACATCAAGGAAGAAACCTGGTGCCTCGATGGCCAAGAGTAAACTGTGGTTTTGTTCAAGGAGGGGCAAGGGTGTGCATCTGGAAAGTGATATTCAGCTCTCTCAGCTCTCTCAGCTGACTCCAGAACCCCAGCTTCCCTGTGTCAGGAAAGTTCATGCCTGAATTGAACGAGTACAGTGTGGGATTGTGTCACTTGAGGAGGAGTAAGTCATCCAAAACACCCCCACCGACCTCTTCACTCCAGGCTGCTTATCTGTGTCCTCCACCCAGATTTGATTCAGTTTCCTAAGCAATGGTTAGACGTTCTCCACAGACCTTACTGGTAACCTGGGAATGGAAGAAAGTCTTTAGGCAAATAGTTCATGGGGCAAAACAATTAATAATAATTTTTAAAAGCTCGCAGGAGAAATGGACTGAACACCTAACTACAGTACTCAGGAACATGAGCTACAATCTGCCTCCTCCACGAGTTTAGACAATACTGTTTGACAGCTTGCTTTTTAATTTTTTTTCCCCCTTTTTAAATCTTCTAGTTTCCAAACTCTTAGGATCTGCAAGTCCCAGGTGGCTCCATAGCTAGAAGGAACAGAGAGTTTCAAAGTGAAAGATGAGATGCCCCAACTCCTGGAGCCAAATGCTTGAAGGGAAGTGAAGCAAAAACCCAGATATAGGAGACAAAATAAGAGTACAGCAGAGGCACAAGCCTACAGTCTTACCTGGTGCTTGGATCTCAGAGAAGGCAAGGCTTGCAGATCGGAAGGCTGAGCAGGTCCCACCTTTGAACTCCATCAAAACCAACTTGTGTAAATCCAGACATTTGTATCATGTTGGGGTGCCTTGTAAAAATACATCCAAGAAGGGAAAATACACCTCCTCCTCCCCTGTGCTTAAGGTAGGTGATAACATGCCTTGGGGTTGAAGTCATCCAAAGTCTTGGCCCAAATTCCAGCACTCCTGATGACAAAGTAAAGTTGGGGAAGTAATTAATCCTTGAACCAACACGTCTGACAAAGTGTGGGAGCTGTACTTCCTAGAAAGGTGGGACCCTCTTTTCTGTGAGAACTTTAACCAATGTCTGGTGTGATGATCCCTTTGTGCCATAATTTGTGAGATTTTAACTATTCTTGCAGTTTTCCTTGGCTATTTGGGGTTTGCTCCACTGATTCTTGAGAACAGTAACTTTGTGGAACGCATCAAATTTACTACCTTCTCCCTAAAACTTCCTCAGATCTAAGCAAAACAGCATCTCATTGACCATGGCACTAACGAGCTTATTAATGGTGCATTTTCTGTTGTGGAAAGAAGCAAGTCAAGGCAAGTAAGGTTGGATGTTGTTTTATTTTCTTTTTAAAAGGGACGGAGTCTTTCTCCTCACTTACTAGGTATATAACCTTTTATGGAAGTGTTTTACCTCCTGCACCAGCCAAGGTGCTAGGTAAGAGAATCATAGAATGTGTAAAGGTTGGAAGGGACCTCTAAAGGTCATCTAGTCCAACCCCCCTGCAGTGAGCAGGGACATCTTCACTAGATCAGGTTGCTCAGAGCCCCATCTAGCCTGACCTTGAATGTCTCCAGAGATAGGACCTCCACAATGTCTCTGGGTAACCTGTTCCAGTGATCTACCACCCTCATATTGAAGAATTTTTTCCTAATATCCAACCTAGATCTCCCCTTTTCTAGTTTACAACCATTACCCCTTGTCCTTTTGCCACATGCCCTCATAGAGAGTTCTTCCCCAGCTTTCTTACAGGCACCTTTCAGGTACTGGAGTTTTCTCCATCTCCCCTTAGCTGTAATGAACACTACAAATGCCCCTTCCAGTAATGCTGTTTGTATTCTTGCTGTGTCCTTGGCAGTCGGCTGTGGTGGTACTACCTGCAGCTCAGATCCTTGGCACAGAGAGGGTCTGGAAGGAGAAGCAGGGAGAGCAACGAGCATCCCCTCCTGGGTCAGAAGCAAAGTACAGGAGGAGGAAGATGATATCCAAAGGGTAACAGGGAAGTGCTCAACTACAGCAGGACCAAGGAAGCACTGTGGCTGTGACACTGAAAACTACCCTAGCAGAGCTGCAGAGGAGATATGCCCTGATCACAGAATCACAGAGTTGTAGGGGTTGGAAGGGACCTCGAGAGATCATGGGGTCCCACCCCCCTGCCAAAGCAGCTCCCCAGCTCATACTGCACAGGTCGGCGTCCAGATGGGTCTGGAATATCTCCAGAGAAGGAGACTCCACCACCTCCCTAGGCAGCCTGTCCCAGGGCTCTGGCACCCTCACTGGGGAAAAGTTCCTCCCCATGTTGGTGTGGAACTTCCTGTGCTCCAATTTGCAGCCATTGCCCCTTGTCCTGTCCCCACAGACCACAGAAAAGGGCCTGGCCAATTCCCCCTGCACCCCATACTTAAGATATTTATAAACATTGATTAGGTCCCCCCTCAGTCTTCTTTTCTCCAGGCTGAACAGCCCCAGCTCTCTCAGCCTTTCCTCATAGGGGAGATGTTCCAGGCCCCTCATCATCTTCGTAGCCCTTCTCTGGACTCTCTCCAGGAGATCCCTGTCCTTTTTATCCCAGGGAGCCCAGAACTGGACACAATACTCCAGGTGGGATACAGCAAAGCTGGTACAGGAAGGCAATTTCCTGTCTCAGTGTCAGCTGGGGGCTGGGGCAGCCTGACAGGACTCACATTACTCAGCAGAGCCTGGCCTGCCAGGCATGACAAAGCTTAGTGAATCCCCCACTCTCCGAGTCCATATGGTGAAGATTGCAGGGGCATCATCTCTGGGCAGGAAGCACAACTTTCACAAGACCCTCTTAAATGGAGAAAGTCACCCAGGCCTTCTCCTTGGAAGTGCTGCATCCCACCTGGAGCCCTTTGTGCTCTAAGTTGTTTTAGAAAGTAAGTGAAATGGAGCAAGCCAGAGAGTCAGTAATGGTTATTTCTCCAAGAAAGGAAAGCTTAATTTTACCATGGGGATCTTGTGTCTGCTGTGACCCCTCCAACAGCTCACAGGAACATAGGAGGAATTAACCAGCAAGGCAGACTGCTTCATTCTTGCAGATCTGTGAAGAGTTCCATCTTTGTTCTTAACAGAAACATCCCTTCCACCTGCAAAAACCCACCACCTAGTCCTCAGCTGGCAGTGCACAGCTTCTCCATAGCTTATAGCCCTCTCCTTTTTCCATGTAACCAAAACAGACCTGGGGCTTGCATCCTCTTTAGGGGTTTTCCCAGGCTGCAGCTGGGAAGGTCAATGCACAAAGAGCGGGCAACCCTGGAGGAGCTGGTTCCAGGAAGGGCCAGAGGAGAGGGAAGGAGGAGGAGGATTACCAGGCTCAGAACCATTTTTCATTCACTCATGGCTAGTATCTATTTGGCTAACCAACAATTGAGATCAGCAGCTAGGATTTTTCCATCCAGTCTAAGTGAGCTAGCAGTTGGGTTTCATTCAAGTAATTGTTCTAATGGATAATAATGTATTATTATGACTGGAGGGCTTATTACTAGAATGTTGTACTAAATTCAATAACCCAAACTCTCCATATATTGTCCCTCTTGTGGGAGCTTCAGCTGTTTGAGAAGGAGCCTCAGAGTTGCGTGATCATCCCTAAAACCTTCTCCACTAAGTTCCAGCTTTGGGGAACAAGTTGTTCATCATATGCTGAATTCAGCCTTGGAGTAAGTCCAGTGAAAACAAAAGGAGTAACAACAGGAATGGATTAGGCCCAATTGCTTTCATATTTCTCCAACTTGAATTTCTAATTCCAATACTAAGGGAGGAGTGAAAAAAAAGGGGGTGGGGGGAGAGGGGAAAGAAACCCAACACATGGCACAAGTGTGCTTCAGGATGCAAATCTATGCTGTGACCTCATGCCCTTTGGAGAGTGCACTAAGGTGAGCTTCCACAAGCTTACCTGTTCAACAAAACACCACTACTGTCACCTGGCAGGGGCAATCTGTACCCCTAATTCTGCCACAGTGTTGTAAGGATTTTTGCACAGAATAGTCAAACCCAGCCACTGGTTCTAGGCTGCTACACTTGAAACTACTGACCTTATATCTGAAAAAGCCTAGCACCTGCCCAACTGAGATCCTGAGTCACAAGGATTTCACTTCACACTGAGTAAGATTAGGTGGTGTGTGCTGTACCGACCCCATTTTCCAGGGAGAGCTGCGATGAGGAGATGGGGAGCGGGCGCAGCCTCACCTACAAATCCCTACCTGATACATCACCTCCTTGGCATCTCTCTGGTTGAATAGATGGGAGCAGTGGAGAGCAAGCAGGATCAGGACTCAGGCAGAGACCTCCAAACCCCTCTGCTGCCTGTTGAACCATGCTTTCTCTTGATGTTTGCTCACTTAGTAGCTTTTAAGTAAGTTACTTCTAACTTTGACCTGCTGTTTCCTGCTGGGGCTGATGAGCCACGAGTGGAGAGTCGCTTCCTCTGGGCCAGTTCCTCAGCACACTCTTTCAGTAGCTGCCACCACATGACGTTAGCCTAGGAAAAAAACCCCCGTTGCTCTTGTTTTCACTGGAGCCATTCCCAGGCTATTTCAAAGTGGGTAACAGAGTTATCTGGCGATCAGGGAACTAAACTGCAAGCCAAAGGCCCAGCTCCTCGCTCATTTTAAGCATACACTAAACTGTGTGTGTGCCCTCTTCATGCCTCCATGCACTCATCAGAGAGTTTTAATAATAATAATGATGACACCCACTTGAAGTTACTCCTAAATAAAGGAGAAATTTATGCAGCGGCACGGCAGCGTGTTAAGTCCAGGTCTGACCTGTGAGATTTACAAAGCAATCACACAGCTCCAGTCAAGGGCCAGGCTGGAAACCCAGCTCAGCTCAGCTGCTATCTAGCTCAGAAATCACTGCACATTGTTTGCAAACTTATCAGGAGTGACTTGAATTGTGAATTAGCTCCAGCGAGGCAGCTGGCAGGCTGCTGAGGCACACAATGCCTGCTGAATCTGCACTTCCTGCTGGAGACGTGCGAAGGAGAAGGCAAACTATGAAAGAGCAGAGAAACCGCTCCCAACTCAAGTCAAAACTACGTGCAGCACAGGCACAACGGGGCCAGGCACTGATCCGGGGGCCAGACCAGAGCTCCCAGGCACCGGGGTGCTGAGAGCACACAGCCCTCACCCAGCGCTTGGAGATCTCAGAGCACTTTGTGAAGAAGATCAGGCTCACCCATCCTCCCCCAGCTCCATGCTGGGCTGGGTTAGACCACAGTGCTCCAGCCTTCCCAGACCCATGCTGTGACCCTGAGGGCAGCTCTCCCCGCCACAGCCCAAGGTTGCTGCTTGCTTAGCTTTGCATCTCAGTTTGCAGTTAAGTAATCCATTCTCTGACAAAAGCAGCAGCCACCACTGAGACATGTTTGAGCCAGCCTTACCCAAGCGCTCCCCTGGACGAGGCATTGGAGTACAGCTACGCTGCCAGAGGCTCACTCCATGCATGCAGTTGTGTCCTCCATGGTTGCAGGTTACAAAACTGAAGCCACTGTCAGTGCTCTGAGATCCAGGTCTGTGTGTGCCCACGTAGAGAAGCAGCTGCAGAAGGATGCTTCCCGTGAGCGGCTCGATGGGAATGCTGCAGCATCCACACTTCAGGGGAAAAGACCACCCCAGGTTGTGCACTGCAATTCAGTAAACCCAACCAAAAGATGCCACTTCTTCCCTCAGTTCAAGAAGGACACAGAACTCCTTGAAAGAGCCCAGCACAGGGCCACCAAGATGATGAAGGGAGTGGAACACCTTCCTTATGAGGGCAGGCTGAGGGAGCTGGGCCTCTTCAGCTTGGAGGAGACTGAGGGGTGACCTTATTAATGTCTATAAATACGTAAAGGGCAAGAGACAGGAGGATGGAGCCAGGCTCTTCTCACTGATGGGCAGCGATAGGACAAGGGGCAATGGGTGCAAGCTGGAGCACAGTAAGTTCCATGTGAATGTAAGGAAGAAATATTTCCCTGTGAGGGTGATGGAGCCCTGGGACAGGCTGCTCAGAGAGGCTGTGGAATCTCCTTCTCCAGAGACATTCAAACCCACCTGGATGTGTTCCTGTGTGATTTAGTCTGGGTGATCCTGCTCTGGCAGGGGGGTTGGACTAGATGATCTTTCGAGGTCCCTTCTGTCTACTAATGTTCTGTGATTCTAAAGGGCTTTGTGGGCTGGGAAAGCAGCCAAAAAGCAATACTCACCTAGAAAGGCTCTCGTGCTGAGTGGGGCCTTTCCATTCATTTCAGGTTGTCAGTACATTTGATCAGTCTCCTCTACCACAGGCCTGTGCCATTCTTTTAAGCAAAGAGCATTCTCCTCCTAATTGCTCTCAGTTTTAAGGTTATTGGTGCAATGAGGTCCAAACCTGACTCTGGACAGTATTTCCTCGGAGGGGATGGGGCTACACTGCGAGTGGGAAGGAAGAAAACATTAGAAGTTTCTAGCAATAGAGGCTACCGCAGTTCAGAGGCGCTTGAGCCGGGATCACCGCTGCTCCTCAAACACCGCTGTGCTTTGCAAGCCACGATACGCCATCCTGTGGTCATCCAGATCATCAGTGAGTCTCCCATCTGGTCCAAAGCATCCCGTGCGCTTAGATCCGCCCTGTGCGTGCTGGCTCTTGTGCTGATCATACAGTGCTCTGCACGCCGGGTTCCTTCCTGCTGATGCAAGGCACGGCCTCAAAGCTTCAGATACTCACCAAAAACCACCTGATCGCCCCAGTACATGTGAATTGGGAGACCTGGCTGTGACGCAGCTGGTTTGCTGTCTGCATACAGCTGGAACACCACATCCCCTCTTCCTCAGCAGGAGCCTTCTGTTGGCAACAAGGATAACCGGGACAGTGGGTAGGAAAGCCATCACTTTCTCCACACTAAGCAGGTGCACCAGCCTCCTGCTCTGCCATCTCCTTCTTGCTGGGTGACATTCCTCCTCCTGCTCTGCTGCAGTGCTCTCCCTACAGCTCCTTGTCCCACCAGGACCCCCTCTGTACTCTCCCACTGTACCCACAGCTCTTTGGGCATCCCACTGCTGCACCCTCAGTTCCCCTCTGTGCCCATGAAGCATTTTGCCCACTAACATCTGGGACATACCCTGATGTGTGATGGAAGCAGGCGATCTAACTATGCTGCTGCACATAGGATGCTGAAGTTGAGCATCCAGCCTTGCTTTGGTTGGCAAACAAATACAGCTGGAAACTTCAAGGCAGATGCAAACTCAGCATAAAGGAGGCAGGAGCGAAGCTGTGAAAGGACACGCAAATCCAGCTCAACCTCCATCCCCCTCCTCATTGCCCATCTGGCCCACCCTACCCATGGTGCCCCACATCGCCCACCCTGCTGGGTTTTAACACAGGAGGGGGAAAGAAATCAGGAAAAAAAGAAGAGTGACCAGCAGCACTAACGGTCCTCAAAAGGCAAATGTTTCCCATTACAGCCCTATTTTTTTCAGGCTCTTTGATGTTGCTTCTCCCACACAAGGCTGTTTCTTTCCCAGCCTGTTCCTGCACACAAACAAGATGTTACACGTACTGTACGTAGAACAAGCTCAACTCTTATTTAAAGCACATTTGTCCCAGCTCCCTGTATTTTGTTCTCTGTATCATCCTTCGAACCCATACTCATACATCACAGGCAGTGCTATCCTAGCTCCCCTTTTCACATTTATTTTTCTTCCAAATTCTTGGGGGTTCTGGTTGTAAGAGCAGAATTGTTGACCCTTAACAAGGGTTGAGACTGAGCTGCTAAGCTCATGGAAGCAGTTGAGCTTTTCCAAAATTTTAGGGGTTTGTAGGGCAAAGAGTTTGTAGAAACATAGAACAGTTTAGATTGAAAAAGCTCTTTAAGATTGCCACATCCAACATTTAATCCAGCACTGCCAAGTCCACCACTAAACCACATCTACACCTCTTAAATACCTCAGGGATGGCTGAGCCTGGGCAGCCTGTTCCAATGATTGACAACTCTCTTCATGAAGAAATTTTTCCTAAATTGGTTTGCTTTGTCAGAGGCTATATCTAGCATTTAGACTCTGGACTATTAAAATTTAGTAATATTATTTTACTTAGCCCATAGTTCTTTATACCACTGTTTTCACACTGGAAATATTGTTGATCATGAGTTCCATTGATAAACCAGAGCAGTTCGCTTGACAACTTGAAATTGCAAATTATTTGGGGTAAGGAAAATGGGGTTTGTTCTAGTACAATAAGGCTTTCACAATCTGTGTTACAAACACCCTGACAGAAGCAACAGCCTGGCACTTCTGCCCTTCCTTAACTCTGGGGAAAGTTCAAAAGTGGTGGGGACTGGGGGCAGAACACAGGAGGTGATGCAAGGGTAAAACCAGTCAACCTCTGCCAAACACCCAAATGTGTGTCATTGTCTCCAAGATCCATTTGACTGTTAGATGGGAGTTGTTAAACAGGAGTAAATTCTGCAGAAGCTACACCCAAACACCTTGCAGGATTAACACACTACAGGTACTTCTCCCAGAAGACACACACTGCATTATCTGAAACAGAATCAGGAACCCCCAAACCCTGTTATACCCCAAAATAAAGAGACATCTGAAAGTCCACCAGGAAACTTACTGCAGGACAGTCAACCCACACTAATTAACAGCTAATGATAATTTCATTTGTATAAAAGGTAACGATGTGATGGCCCTCAGAAATAAGCTAAAGGAGGCCAAAGGCACTGGAATTACTGCGAGGTGTAAGAATCACACAGAATCATTAAGGTTGGAAAAGACTCCAAGATCAGATGATGCTTTGGGGAGAGAAAGGAGCTGCTAGTGAGCCTGGGGTCACTCTTGAATCTCAGTGGATCATTACTGAACTGCTGTTCAGAGACTGAGACAGCCACGTTCATTAGAGGTGAGAAAACTTGTCGTCACCGATGAGCAACAAGCTCTTTGCTGTAAGAAGTGTTTGGGGGTGAAGGCGTGTTGGATGTTGTTGCTGTGCTACTAACAATGCATTCAAAAGACTACTGCCTCTGTTTAAAAAAAGGGCCTGGCATCAAACCCGTCAAATTGGTTTGCTAAAAATAGGTAATTCCTTGTTCTGTGTTTCCAGGTCTTATTTAACCACCACTCCATTCCCCCAACCTATTGTGATCACCAAAGCTAGCACACCTCCTTTGCTAACAGCAAGAACCTCCCCACTCTGCCTTTCCAAGCTCTCTAACACAGGAACACCACCACAAATAACTCCAGGTTTAAAAAAGAAAACGTTGCCCCTGGCATGCTCATCAGAGGCAAGACTCCAACCCAAGGGCCCACAGGCCCCAGATCGAAAGGCTTTAAGATCTAAAAGGCAGTAATAAAAAGCAGCTTTAATGCAAAGCTGTTTGGATTGAAACAAGAGCCTTCCGTTCAGTGCCCGGCGCGCTAATAAAAGGGTGGCCTGGAGGTACATGGACCAGTCCAGGGTGGGAGCTGTGTGTGTTTGTACTTATGGGGATGCCCAACCAGCAGCCCCCTCGCTACAGCCACTCACATGAAGCCTCTCCATCCCCAGCAGGAAGCCAAGCCAGGCTATCATGCCTAAACCAGCTCTGCAGATTATTTATTCCCTCAGAAAACAGGCCTGACCTAAAACAACATCTAGTTTTGATTTTAGGCTGATGACAAGGTCCCAGACTTGAATTAGATGACCAAACTTTAAGGAAACCCAACCATCAACTCCCAGCAACAGCTAAAACTGAGACAACTGCTACTCTAACTCTGTCTGATGAGCGCAGCTCACTCTTTTGGGGAGAGATTGCACACAACAGTCTTAAATTTGCCAACAAGGAGCTTTTTTCCTCTAAGTTTGAGCAGCACAGCACCTCACAAGCACCTCAGTTGCTGGAAAAGCACCTTCTTAATTTGAAGATCAGTTGGATAAGCTAGGTCTACATTAAGGGCTACAAGTAGCTTACAGTCCAAGGAACTAGTTACTACATGCTTCTCACTGGGTCATCTTCTACCTTCAGGGACTTGCCTCACATCAATCCCCAAATCTGCTGAGGATTATTTAACAGGAGACTGAAATATTGAATGGTAGGGCAGAGTCCCTCCCCACTTTCTGTGGACAGTTGCCATTAATGTAATAGCCTTGAAATACAACAGGCAGTCTGTACAGCTCCAAAAAGTATTTCTTGGCCTTTACTTCCAAAAAAATAAATGAAACAGTCCTATGACCTCATGAAATATTTTGCAAATATTAATGCAAAGCTTCTTTATTATGAAGTTACCAGGAAGATTATATGCAGATGAAATTCCTCCAGGAAAAACAAGTTCTCATCTTTGTTGTCACACAATATATTAGCAGGGTGTACAGATAAGAATGTGAATATTTGCAAGAAATAATTTCCCAAGCCTAATCTATTGTGCTTGTGCACCAGTTCCAAATCCACCTAAGCCTGCTCAAGTTAACCTCTGCCTCCAGCCCCCAACACAGTCACTTTGAGAGACAAAGTGCCAAGTTGAAAAGCATTTACAGTTTTTAGTGTATCAGGTTGTAAAAAGAAGTACTCAATTTTTATCAGGACTTTCCTTTAAAGAAACACCATCAAATCCCACTTTACTGGTTTTATACAGTGTAACTTTCCTTGTGCATTTAAAGAATGAGTTTTCCAATAAAGCCTCCAGGACTCAGATTTACATCCTCATCACTGACAGTTTAATTACTTTCGTTGTAGGAGGGAGTATTTAAGTCACATACAGAAAACCAGCCCCTTAAATACAGGCTTTTGGGCCCAGGATCCCCAATTTGAAATTCAATGAAGGAGAATGAAACGTGCATACTGTGATCTATTTCCTGAATGGGAACACTTGATATTATCAAAACATAACAGAGCTCCACAGCTGACACACACATTTTTCTGAACCATGGGTAAAATCCTTCCAGCATTTAAGCCCATGGAATGAGGATTCAGTGAGCTTCAGACACGAGCTAAGTAAAGGCAGTGCTAATCAATGAGCCAACATCATTAACACTGTGCTAATTAACATATTAAAATAGTCCACCTAAAATGCTGCTTGAATTATGCTGGTACTTGCTGGTATTTTCTTGCTTCTCAACAGTTACAACGTTAAAGGTAAGTCATGACTGGTGATGAACTAATGGGTCCTTATGAAAAAAAAAAAGAAAAGGAGGGGGAGGAAAGATGGGAATTCTGACACTCGTGGCAATTCAGCACAAATCCGTGGGGTGAAGTAATAAAAAACAGCTGTTAAGGGTCAATAGTTACATTTTAAAGCTGACTACCAGCACCAGCTGGCCTTCCTCCCCAAGCTGGCATCCAGCTCATTATAGACAAGACAGTTAATATGTCCAGAAATGCAACTTTTAGTCAGAGCATGCTGTAGTAGTCTTTATGCTGCAATAAAGACCAACTCTGCAAGCAGCAGCAGTCCACATGCAGGTAAGTGCAAATATCAGCTACCAGAGCATTAGAAAACTCCTGTTTTAAAAAGAACAAGTGGTTTCACAGCCATGGGTGCGAAACAGAAGGCAGCCCTAGGTGGGACCCATCACACTGCACACTTGTTCTGACACAGACACAGCCTGTGTGTTACATACACACTTTATAAGACAGCAACATAGAATGGCAAGGGTTGGAAGGGACCACAAGGATCACAGAGCTCCAACCCCCCTGCCACAGGCAGGGACACCAACCTCAGGCCTGGAGCTACACAAGGTTGTCCAGGGCCACATCCAACCTGGCCTTGAACACCTCCAGGGATGGGGTATCCACCCCTCTCTGGGCAGCCTGTTCCAGGACCTCACCACATCTTGTGAAGAGTGGGGAATAGCCAGAACTACAGGAAGTAAAATAAAAAAAGCTGTAACAAGAGTGGGTATTGTGCGTTCGCTTTATGAAGCTTACATTCTAATGTTTACAAAGGCCAGCACTTAATATAAGACTCTCCACTAACAAACAAATCTGGAATACATCAATTGTACAGGTTAAAGTCAGCCAAAAGAAAGAGCAACAGCTATGCTCTTCTTGATTTTAAGAAAGCATGCAATAGGTTTCTCCCCCTGTTGAGATTTCTAAATCCCAGTACCAAGAAAAGCATGGTATCCTGAAACCAGGGCACAGTTAACAGGTTGGGTTTTATCACAGACTTTATCAGTATTTTGCAAATGTCAAAGCAGCCTTCTTTCAGCATCAAGAAGGCAGAGAAGATACAAGCCATGAATAAAAAAAAAAAATAATCAAAGTGATTTAAGACATCAAAAGTTCCAAGAAATAGCACTGTGCATGTACAAATAAAGTCAACATTCAGTACTGCAGAGCTCATTTAAAAATGGCACCAATGGACAATATTTTACAATATGCACATTTATTTGAGGTGGGGAACTAACGCTCCACAGGTGAGAATGGGAATACAAATAATAGTGCCACTGTTGGGCCATTATGGTTCTTCATACAGTTTAAAGGAAACACACTTTTAAAAATAATCTGGTATGTACACATCTTCTGGAAACTCAACCACTTCTGAAGAACAGAACAAACTACGGTTCTCCCCCTCCCCTTTTTAGCCAGACAGTATTGCCAGAGATTGTGCTCACTGGTAAAGCACATAATCTTTACTTTAAATTCAGTGCTATTTTCTTTCAAAAAAGATCAGAAGTTGTACTTTTAGATAACAAAAGCATTTATGTTACAAACATTCAAAAAAATGGAAGCTTATGATTCTGGCAGACAACATTGCGTATTAAATACAAACCAGCCAGCAATTACTGAACATAAAAAAAAACCTTATTCAATCATAAAAAAATACTGTAATTCACCACAGACTTTTTACATAGTTATAAATAATAAATAGCATAACACAGTAGATTACAAACGGATTTATTTTGCCCCGTTAAAGTCTTTAAAAAGTAAAATATCTATTGTCTTACCTCAGACCAAGGTACTGCATCAAGACTACTCATAGCTTGAATAGAACTCCTTAGCCAAATGATTTGCAGAGCTGGTGTTTGAGCTAAACTTTTAGATCTCTCCTTAAGAAAATCAAATGCTTGCTCAGCTCTTTGCCCTGTTCGTGACCCACAAGGGTAGAAACGCTGTACACAGCGGCTACAAAGGGCATTCTCTTTGGCTTTGCCACCTCACAGCAGAGCTGGGACTGCCTACAGCACCTCGCAACGGAGCACACGCCTCAAAGGAACACTAAGGAAAGCAGCATCGACGACAGATTCTGGTAAGCACTCTATAAACAAGCTGTACACAAGGGACCTTTTTCTTTTCCCCCACCCACCCCTCTGGTTTACATTCCATCATTTTGTAACAATGTCCCCTAAGGCACAAAAATCCCTATGACCTCAATGCCACAGGAGACATCGATGGTGCCATACATGGTTCTCCTACACAGTAGTTTAAATAACTTAGTTATCTGCACTGTATGTCTTGGGTCGAGGTGTGGATTCATTTTTCCTTGGCCAAATCTTGCTGAGTATTGACCTTATTTCACACAATCTGTAGGATAAAGGATCTGGGGAGAGAACTATGTAGCTATTTTAAATCATGTAAGTAGTTACTTCTTCACTGATGGCAAAAGTGCCAATCATCAGTTTTGTTGCGTGGTGTTGGGTTGGTTGGTGGTTTTTTTAATGTAATAGAGTGAGATTTCCAGACCCACTGTGGTCTTCTGTAATAAAAACAACTAGCAGCACTAAGAAAAGAAATATTTTTTTCTCCCTTCTGTAAGAGAATTTGAGGCTAGTGACTGGAAAAACAAAAAAAACAAACCCCAAGGAGAATAGTTTTACTCAATGGTAGAAGTGCCAGAGAATAAATTAGTATTTTCAAATCCTTCCAAACCAAATTACTTCCCTAGACATAGTAACCACGATAAGGATAGAAGGATTTTTCCCTAAATATTGCAACACTAATAGGTAGATACCTACTCTGGGAATCAAAAAGTTTATGCAAGTTCCTGAAAGCAAAATGTTAGTATAATCTGAGCAGACATCTTGTTTAAAAAATAAATTCGCAAAACCAGACATTAATATGGTCTACAATGTCCATTAAATGGATAAATCAAAATCACTGGAAAGTCACCAAGGATTATGGTTACAATAATTTTTCCATTTAATAATCCTTGTGCTAATGGTTCAAGGATCAGAGTTCGTTCCTCTGTACAAGTGTACAGCCAGACACTGACTCAGAGCTTAAGTCACTTAGGTGAGAGATCATCCATCAAAATGAATGAAGAGCATGAGTTTGAGCATGTTACTGGAGACTCTGTAGTTATGCTGCCTTTAGTCAGTGAATCAGAGGAAGAGCCAACACTGCTGCTGCTCCCATCAAGAATATCTGAAGACAGGCTGGGGAAAAAGAAAAAGGTTATTGAGTAACACAGGCACAACGACTCTGTGCATGAAGCTAATGTCATTTCCCCTTTGTAAAAAAGATGTAGGAGACCTATACTACCACTCAGTCTTTACTACAAGACTGGCAGCCCTGAAAACTCCTTGATTTCTGTAGCATGTTATATAAATATTCGTGCTCCTTATGGGAAGCAGGAGCAGAATTTATTTTTTTTTTTAACATGCAGAACACATTTTAATCCATTTAGAAAGGACAAGTCACAACAAAAAAATCTTAAAGTGTTATAGGAAAGGAATAGCAAGAATCTAATCAGTAATGCAAAGATGTCATTAATTGGCTATACTCTTTAGTGTTGCCCAACTCAAAGCAAGATTTTGAAACCTATTTTCCCCTTGTAAGGGAATTCCTGTGTTTGGATTTTAAAGTTTAAAATCTGTACCTAAAATGAAATTTCAGAAACACAGAGTTCATGTTTTAAAATACTTAGTATCTGACTCCTGACACAAAAAACCTCAGTTCTTTATGACTGTAATACATGAAGGAAACAAGATGTAACCCTAAAGATCGCGAATGTATCAACATGAACTATGTAACTGCAGTTAAGTATTCACACACACATTTTCTATGTACTCCAGTAGATACTTTATGACCTGCCTACAACATACAGAAAGGATGAAGCACCTTCAGGGGAAGTAGATTTGCTTGCTGTGCTTACTTAGGTCTTTGTAACAATTACATCTAGTACAAGAGTTTTGCTACACAAAGTCCAGGCTAGAATCTGCTTAGACAAAATAGATCAAAGGAGCAGAAACTTTGTTACACTGCACTACCACAAGATAGTTCCCAGTAACTGCATAGCAAGCTACACACAAAGGATATTCCTTCCTGAGAGGAAAAAAAAGAAAACTTGTGATAAATGCTTTGGCATTTCAGGGCACATGAAATATTTTACCATGAACTGAGATCTGTCAGATGCGTAACATCTGGAGAAAGCATGTTGGTTGTTCCTTGAAAAAGTCTCTTTGGCTGACTTTCCGTTTCCATTTCACCTAAGGAAGACAGTGCAAAGAAATCAACCTCACTTGAGACTCTGCAAAGTCCCTTTAATATCTGTTGTAACAGGAAGACTTGTCTCACAATAGAGCAATCAGCCCTCTGATTCATCCAACCAAGCGCTTGGGTAAGACATCATTTGATGCTAGCTGTTGCTTCAGCAGTTATCTGAGAAGCTACAACAACCTCAAAGACACAAAACCAGGCACTTGCTACT
Source organism: Laterallus jamaicensis coturniculus (assembly GCA_022605575.1). NCBI lineage: Eukaryota > Metazoa > Chordata > Aves > Gruiformes > Rallidae > Laterallus > Laterallus jamaicensis. Next base: position 19,249,831 of record JAKCOX010000014.1, read on the forward strand.
TAAGACTACAATCAAAATAATATAAAGCAAGCTAATTACTGAGACTTAAAATTAAGTAAGCAGTTGAATGATGAGGCAACTGACATAAGCCAAAATACAGACATTAAAATACTTAGTGTTTATGAGAACAGGAACGCCAGCTCCGTTCAGTTTCACCCTCCTGCATACAATTCTGATGCATATGCACACTTTTACAGAAAAGCTGAATAGAAAAAGCTGGTATGTGTATGTATTTCCACTTACTCATTCATGGATCAGACTATCTTTGTACCTGTAATCATCCTCTGACATTAAAAGATTATATGAATTCTCCTTGTCATGTTTAATCTGGTTAGTGTAATCTGCCCTGAGAATGAGCTAGCTCATTAATAGTGCCTGTAGAACAGACACATTTGGAAATACCATGAACTTGCCAATAAACTTATAAAAAAAAAAAAAGAAAAACCTCTCAGCTACAGTATATTTTAATTTGGCAACAAAATTAGATGAAATGGAAATAAACTTCCTGGCTTTTTACCTGCACTTCACAGAAGCTGTGGTGTCAACTGAAAAGCTGGCAGAGTTGAAGCTTTACAGCAAACCAGTATACATTGTGCAAAAGAATTTTACTACCACTACCTCAACCACCAACTTAAGGAACATTTCTGCTGCTTGATGTTTCAAAGCTAAATCTGCACTGCTACACCACACACTCCACCAGCATTAATGCCCTGTAGCAGTGAAGTGTTCTTCAATACATTGCTGCCTTCCCTCCATATATCATGGTGTTCATCTGTCAGCACACAGTGTCTGTAGAATTTGAACCATAAAGCTACTGCTGAACTTCAGAAAAAACAAGATTATGTACCTAGGAAAAGAAATGAGGCTAATTTAAATGGATTAGATGTTTCAAAGATAAGTCATGTTTTGAAAATTCTATTGAAAAAAATTGCTGTTTTGAGGAAAAAATAAAGCAAACTCCTATCTCCACTTTGTAAAAGATGTTCTGTAAGGTGCCCATGGATAGGGTGAGGAAAGCCTGCACTGTTTTTTATCACAATCTGTGTAACATCTATTGTATAATGTTTAAAGTACACCAAAACCATGTGAATAGCTATTCCCTACTGAGCTTAATAAAATTGTGTTCCATTTCTATGCCTCTAGAATACAAAGAGAATAACAGCCAAGGGAGAATTGGCATCTATGAGAAAATGTGTGTCTCTCCCCTGTCAATTCTCAATATAAATTTGACAACTATCTGTAGCTGATGTGAAAAGCAGTCCTAAAAATAATAACTTTTTCTCAGACTAAATGTAGCTCTTGTAAAACAAAAGGCTGTGCTTAAGAATGCTTAAGTTTAAAAAAAGATGTTGGAAGAGAGAAGCATAGCTAGAGGCACACTTGTAAATATCTGACTTCCAAGTCTGCTATGGAGTCTTGCTCTGGGATGTAATCTGAATATCCTTAATGCAGAATACTTCCAGGAAAGAATGCAGTTTTCCCTCTTCAGGAGGAAAGGGCACTGATCTATTCAATTTCTCTAAACACTCACCTTCTGAACTTGCAGAGTAAAAACAAACATTCAGTACTAAGTTTAGTAGATACTGCATGATAAGCAACATTCCTAAGATGATCTGAAGGGTGTGCACTGTACAGTGGTAGTCTTAGGAATGTAAGAATATTCATAGTACTTGATTTGGAATAAATGTTTGCCTCTTTCAAGCAGTTGCTGCTTTTAAAGTTTTTCATCCTCATGCTTTAGAGTAACTACTTGACATTGTATTTTTAGGATACAACTGACAAAATCCAGTTCACTGTGGATAAAAGTGCATTGCAGTTACAGAACAAGAAGAGAGAAACACACCCAACTGCAAAACTACATCTGTATCAAAACACCTGATAATGAAAATACACATACCTTTTCTTTTAATGGGGCCAAGAACACTGGGCCTGATACAGTTGATTGGACTTTGACTCCTCCTGCTAGAGAGAGAACACTGATAGTCAGGTCTGTAAAGGTTCTGAGCCTGAACACCACCATACTGAGCATCAAATCAACACACCATGAGATGTTCTTTAAACCTCTCCTGCACAACAGGAATGCTTAGGGAATCTAAATACAGAGATAACTAAGAAGCACTGTTTATTAGAGCAGATTATCTGCCATCTAAGATTGTAGTAATTTTTTCTAGGTCATCTCCTTTACTTGGTGCATCACATCCTCACTGCAATCCATTTCTAAACCTAACATACAAACTTGGTAAGCTTAATAAAGTTCACTGGAAGTACCCAGGATTTTCCCCACAAGTTACCAAGTCTAGCTTCCAGCTGATCTGGGCTCCTACAAAAGGACCCACACAAAGCTGGGGAAGGTTCAACTTTCAGAGCAATTTACGTGGCAAAATCTTCAGCTACTGTAAAACTAAAAGTCTCTTTTAATACCTTAACACCAGCTTTAATCTTTGTGCTAGCCTTGGAATTGAAGCCAGTGTAGACCTGTTCACTTGCAGGTATTACTTACTTGGAGAATCGCCTTGTTGGACTGGGAATAGGACTTGGAGGTAATCCATTGCTGCTCACAAACATTTGCAATGATGGTGAAAAACATTGCTGCAGAAAGAGTCACAGTAAGATGCCTCAGAATTCCCTTTGAAATACCAAACCTCCTAACAAACCATCCCAAATTAAAGAACAGCTAGTAACAGAATAAGGCAGAAACCATAAAACACAGCTTAGAGGCACTGAAACTTAACTTGCAAAAATATACTGGCTAATGCAATGCTGCTCATATTAACCTAAAAGTCAAACCCACAGGAAAACTGAAACCGAAATAAATGCTGTTTTATAAGAGTCAGTTGTTTCTGTTCTTCCTGATTCATTTAGGAGTAGCAGCACAGTACTCAGGGCTTCTTAAAGAGGCTTGTTAAACAAACAAGTTGAATTCACTCAAAACAAATATGAGCTGAAACTTTAATGCAATATTCCAGAGTAGAATATTTAGCTCTGTGGTTCAGTGGCTATTCTGAGCTTAGCCCATGAATGGCTCAGCACAGAAATATTTCTGTCTAGTAACCTACTACTGCTTTACAGTCGTGATTCCAAAGGTACAGGACCAGCTCCCAGCATCAATGTTAAACTAGGAACACATTCACCCAGCACTAGGTACATGGCTGCTCCATCCATCAGTAACAGCAGAGACACGCGATCAAACAGTAGCAGTACAACAGCAGAACCACAAAAGAGGCTGAAAACAAGGTCAAGCAACCCATCTTTAACCACAGCTGTCAGTTTCCCTGTGCTACATCAGTTTTCCAATCCTCACTGGAAGAAGTAGCATCCTAAGATCCATTTCTGCCCTTTTTACAGCATCTACCATCAACCTTCAGTGCAAACTCAGTATGCCCAAGTCCTCCTTCACAGGGAGTTAATGGAAAGGAAGGCATAACTGATGGACATATTGTCACAGACTTGCAGCTTCTGGTCTTTGCCTGCACTCTTCTCTACACACATGACACCATCCTGATTTTGGTGCTTCTTCCACAGCATCCTTCCCACTCACTCAGCTGAAGATCATGTCAAATCCAGTTACTCTAACAACATCTTCCAGTTTCCCCAGAACCAGAACCCTAACCCATCCAAACACTGCACAAACAGCAGCAACTGAGAACACTCAGCATGACAGAACTGGCACACTGCTTGAACTCTGCTGCAGGCTCTGAGATGGTGTCTGACTCTTAGAAACCATGGTTTGTGTTAGGGGAGGGTGTTGGTACTGGAGTTTGGTTGTGTTTTTGGTTTTTTTTAAAAAACCCCACCACCTACCATACAATTTGTGACATTACACATAGTTAACTTTGGTCTAAAATATTCCCCAGTTTGGTAGGTCACTGTATCCTACCTTTCCTATTCCTCTTGTAGGTGAGGGTGCAGGCGAAACTGGAATGAAGTCTATCCTCTTTGGGGAGGAAGATTTCTCAGACTTGTCCAAGTCATTGTCACTCTGTAAACACAAGGTTTTCAGCTTAACACTGGCACAGGACATTACCTTAGAATCCAAGGCACAACCTTCCAATGGAAAAATCATTGTGTCAAACATACAAAATAGCTAAAGCAGATGATCTTAAGTTTTTAAATTGTTTTTACAGTGAATTCCTTTCTTTCCCTTAAATTCATCAGTTGAGTGTAAAAGCAGAATTAAATAGGAAACATCTATAAAGAGATTACCAGGCTCAAGCTTTCCTCCCATGACTGGCTTATCTGCATTGCTGTTTGCACTTCCCTAGAACACAAAAAATCCCATCAGTAGCCACAAAGAGGCTAACTCTGGCTATTTTATCACCTTGTTTCAATAACACTCACCTTTCATGTGCTGTTTCTCTATTCATTAAATCCACTCCTTCCTCCTGCAGGAGATAAACATTGTAAGTTTTCCCATAACATTCAACTCATCACAGCTACTCAAAATAACACTCCTGATTAAATAATTTGCCACTAGAATTAAAATACAAACAGTAGGAGCACTCCAGAAAGAATAGACTTCTACCAGCCCAGCTCACGTTTCTCTACAATGAAATGGCACTTAAAAAGGCAAGGTGGTTTGAACATGGAAAAGGCAAGGTGGTTTGAACATGGCAACAGTGAGTCTTGTAAGGATGCTTTCTTGCTCAAACTAAGCCTTAAAAAAGACTGTTTTCTCTAGTACTCAAAAAACTCAGTAAGAAATTCCCATTATGCAAGTGCTTCAATGTTACATACAGCTTTGCAGTCTGTTACTAAACACACAGATAAAAACTACACTTACCCTTCTGATCTGATGAAGTCGGCTACTAGGAATACGAATAGGAGATGATGACAACAACTGAAAAGAGAAGTGATAGCCACAGTGATTAAATCACACCTCAACAGCTTGCATACATCCCATTAACCACCGCCCGACTTTCTTAAAGGAAACTAAAAAGGAGCTGCACAACTACATGTGGATGACTCAATGTGGCAAAAAGAAAACACTGCCGTTCAAGAGAAAAGACTTGTTTTACCACTTGCAAATTCATTCCATCACTCAGCAAGCGGCACAGATCTCAGCAGATGCTGCTCAGCATCTCAAATACAGAAATAGCTGTAGATGCCACTGAGACAAGTGAGGTATTATAAAGGAAACTACCAACATCTTACAATTCCCTACCGCCTAAAGTAAGATGAGGAAGTCCTGTAGTAACTTGCTCAGCCAGATGGTTATTACAAAGGAGAAATCTCAGACCTGAACAATGCTCCTAAAACATTACTTTTGCAATTTTTCAGTTGCATCCAGTTTTATACATCTCATTCCTCTGGAACTTTGGCTACTGCCAGAAACCAGTGAGCCAAAAGTCCCAACGTGCCTGTTGCAACACCTACCGACTTGAGCTCCAAAATTCTGCTTGTTTTTTTTCTTTTTAAACTCTCTTATCAAAACATTTTGAACTAAACTTCCATCTTGCCTTTTCTGAACAAAATTGAAGAGGTATACAAAATGTATTTCAGGACTTTATGTCCTCTGAGTTTTGAGGAAAACAACCAACTTCATCTTTACCACCCTAAGAAAGAAAAATTTTGATGGAGAAAACCATACAGATCCCTGAATTGACAAGGTAAACAAACATTCAATATCCTTAATGAGTTAAATAACTGCAGTACTGCACACTATCAGGCTTATATAATGGCAGGCAGAAGATACATTACTCCTTTTGAATGATTTTCTGATGTCTAGTGTTCAGCCTTTGCAAAAAAAAAAGAGCAGCCTTGTCAAAAAAAAAAAAAGCAGGTCAGCAAAGACTCGTGACTCACTCTTCCATTTTTACACAAATTAAAACACCCTTCCAGGACTTCTAATTGTGACAGTTCTCTTCCGACCCAGGGTCAGGTCCAAACTAAATACTGGGAATTGCACATAGCTTCAAGCTGCTGTTATCTTCACTGGAACACACAGTTAACAGAGCAGTATTAATTCATTGTAGGTCGCAGTTTCAGGTGAAAAAAAGAAAGAGGCATATTCTGCAGCCTGTAAGCTTGCTAGGATGCTCAGTGCAAAGACAAATCAAGTCTAACTTCATTTCTGCAGCCCAATTATTTCTCGTTAGGTGTAAACAAAACATGCTTAAGATTCCTTACCATACTGTGGCGGCTCATCACTGTTGTGCTGTTCCGGCGAGTTCGCAACACGTAAGGCTGAAAAACCTGCGAGTTGTCACTGGAGGGAGAAAAGAGTTTGGTGAAGGAGTTTCGAAGCCGCGCTTCGCTCCGAAGAGCACAGCGCTCACACCCCCCGGCCTGCAGCGCCCGGAAAACATCCATTTTCTTTCAGCAGAAGCACTAGATTCACTGAACGCGCACTTTCCCCCGGCCAGCCCGCGGAGACCCGCACGCAGCGGTTCTCTTTGACTCCAGCGCTCCGAGAAACAAGCGACTCGTTCCTGAGGCCTCCGCCAGGCACCAGCCACGGCGTCGGGAGAGCCGGGGGCCTGCACCAAGCGAGGCCAGCAGCGGGGCCGGACTGGCTCCGGTACCGCCAGGGGCCCGGGGGACTGCGGCCGCTGCCGCTCGAGCAGCCGAGCCCCGCCGCCAGGCAGGGCGCTCCCGGGGCGGGCCCGGACGCTGCCGGGGCTCCGCGGCCCGCCGATGCCGCCGCGGGCCGGGCCGGGCCGCGCTCACCTGAGCCCGTGGATGAGGGGGGCGCTGTTCGATCTCCTCAGGCCGCCCCCATCGCTCGGGGCCGCGGCGCTCCCCGGCGGCAGCTCCAGGTCCAGCTCCATTTTCTCCTGAGCCATCGCGGCGGCGGCAGCGGCGACGGCACCTCCCGCTCCGCCGCGACTCCCATTCACTGCCGGCGGCCGCAGCGGCTCCTCATGCCGCCGCTCCCCCGGACAGGCGCGGCGCGGCCGCCCCTACAGGCCCCGCGGGCGGCGCCGCAGGCAGAGTCCGGGGGCGCGCCGGGCCCGGCGAGGGGGGCGGCCCCAGCAGCGCCCCATGCCGGGGGCGGCCCAGGGGGCGGCCCGTTCCCCCAGCAGCTGTCGCCGACGGACGGGCTCCCCAGTCGCGGTCCCGCTGCTACCGCCTCCTCAGCGGAGCGAGCGCCTCCGGTCGGACACCCCTCCTCCCCGCCGCCTCCCAGCGCGCATGCGCTAAGGGAACGGGGCGGAGGCAAAGCTACCCGCCTTCTCCCACGCATGCGCCTTGTAAGCGTACGCCGCCACCGCGCATGCCCAGGAACCTGGCAAGCAATGCCGAGCACCGCCCTCTGCCGCGTGCGGGCTCCCGCAACCCCCTGGAGAAGCAACGCGCGCAGAGTGGCTGACGGCTCAGGGCTTGTGTTTGAAACGGCCCAATGGGCGCGGAGACCCGGTCTCGTGTCACAGAGGGGCGCGGCCTAGCGGGAACGCCGCGCTCGAGCCCTTCAGCGGCCGCGGGCTGTGGCGCGCTCCCAGCCGGCGAGTCCCGGGCTGGGCTTACGCCCGGCCCCCGCCCGGGGGCAGCGCCAGCCGGCTCTGCCTGCCGCTGCGGAGCGTCGTGCTCTCGTGACGTCATGCTCCCGTAACGAGCAGCGCCGGCCCAAGGCGCGTTACGCAGACGGACGATTCCGGCTCCTGGCTGCACTTGGGGCTGGGAGTGACCTTTACAGGCCCGTTCCCAGCGCGCAACGCCATCCTTACCCCGCTTCACCCCCTGTTCCCTATCACTGTGATCCTGCCACACGCTCCGTTTCCTCCTAACACACACAGGGCCTTTACCAGCACGAAACCTGAGGCAGCTTCTGTTTCCCTCCTGGGAACCATCTCCCCTTTTCCCAGGGGGCCTGGTAGAGGAGCAGCTGGGCTGGAAGGCAGGGTTACATCGTTTCCACCTGCTTAGGTGGCAGGGTGGCTCTGAAATGACTCCCTTACCCGGCAGTGATTTCAGGTGGCTGTTCCTAGATGAGCAGAACCATCACACTTACCCAGATTGCTGTTTACTATGGTGCTTCCTTGCGTTGTTTAGGGTTTTTTTTTTCCTTAAAGATTGATCATAGAATGATAGAATCATAGAATGGCAAGGGTTGGAAGGGACCCCAAGGATCACAGAGCTCCAACCCCCCTGTCACAGGCAGGGACACCAACCTCAGGCCTGGGTCTACACAAGGTTGCCCAGGGCCCCATCCAACCTGGCCTTGAACACTTCCAGGGATGGGGCATCCACCACCTCTCTGGGCAGCCTGTTCCAGGACCTCACCACTCTTTCTGTAAAAAACTTCCCCCTAATACCCAATCTAAACCTTCCCTCCTTTAGCTTTAATCCATCCCCCTTGTCCTGCCAGTCTCTGCCCTTTTACAAAGTTGATTCCCCTCCTGTTTAGAATCTCCCTTCAGGTACTGGCAGGCTGCAATGAGGTCCCCCCACAGCCTTCTCTTCTCCAGGCTGAACCAGCCCAGCTCCCTCTTTGTAGGGCAGGTGCTCCAGCCCTCTAATCATCTTTGTGGCTCCTCTGAACCCTCTCCAACAGTTCTTGATTGATGCAAATATTCAAATTTTTTCCACCTCTGGAGACAGCATCTGTGTCTCACCAACGACTTGTTGATGATGCTTGCTTTTCTGGCATTACAGACACTGTTGCAGAAGAATTTTGTGTCACCTGGGTACCTGAGAGGACTTAACGGGCCCGTGAGATTACATTTTAAATGTTTCCAGGATCTTTTTGCAATTTATATTGGAATAAAAAATGAGATTAAATTCCTTGTCTTGTACTAATGCAGAAGGAAAACCCTTCACAGCCCTGTGTCTCTATTTACCGTGTGATACCACAGCCAGCAATGACACCTTCTGGTGAGATGACATAGAATTGCCATGTCCTCCAAAGATAAACAAGGTGGATATCTAAAACTTTCATCTGATTGATTTCTAATTATTACAATCAGTCTGGTCCACTAGGCAATGAGGATCTGCTGCTGCAAAGGGGAAAAATGCTGCTCATCCTTCTCGTTGCCCCCCATCCCCTAAAAGCAACGCCACACTTTTAATACAGACCCTGCCCCATTCGCCTTGTCGACTGCTTCAGCATGAGCATTTCATGACAGCTGGAGGGTGTTCAAAAGGCAGCTCAAGTGACTGAGCCTAGCCAAACTCCGAGCCCTGAACAGAAACCTACTCATACATTATACAGCTCTCCTAATTCAAAAGCCACCTGCAAAATCCGACCACATTACCAAACTCTGTGGATTTTGCTATTTATTTTTATTGTGGAGTTATCAGATTATGTCCTCACCACAAAAGACAACAAAATGCTTTGTATAGTGTGTGCTATTAAGGAAAAGAAGTTAACAATATCCAAAATGTGGCTGAGAGCTCAAAAGCACCTGCTTCACATACTCAAATTTTGCAGTGCCAGGGACCAACACATCGACCCACTCCCCAACCAGGGTTTACTACAGCCCAGAGAACCTTAATGGGACTGTACGTACAAGAGAAAGCAGGGACTCTCACAGTGACCCACAAAGGCCCAAGGAGGATAATAAAGCACAGGAAAAAGGATGTAGCTGTGGGAGATTCTTGCTATGGAACAGAATGACATGGAAGTCAGATATGAGGAGAACACAAACCACTGAGTTAGAGAAACAGTGCAAATGACCATGGCAACAGGGATTAAGAAAAGAGAGAATATGTTAAAATGAGCCTTGGAAAGATGGAGATTCGAAGTGGTGAAATGGAGACAGAGAATGAGATTGGTGGGTACAGTGATACTGAGGGACTGGCGGGTATGAAGTTACAGCCAGGGCAAAGATGTGGGAGATCATCTGATAATACGAAGGAAATATCCATCGCCATGGGTGAAATAAACACAGACACACCGAGCTACAAAATGCCATGATAGATCAGTAAGGAAGTCACCTGTGGGGAAAAAAAAAAGCTTTAGCTCTCTATTATCTACCTTTATCCTCTGGTTATTTCTTGTTCTTAAAGACTGCCTGAAATAATGCGATGACAAGATGCCGGGGCCAGCAAAGAAGCATCGGCTGTTATTCCTGAGGCGTGCCAGTGGTGAGGTGTTAACTCAGAGGCTAAGTTTTCATTATTTAAAGGTCAGCGCCGTAGCACTGAGCTTGTGAAAACACAGGCCCGAATTATTGGCGCCTGAGCTGCGAGTATCCAGCCACGGCTGGGTAAAACGCGTTAAGTGCAGTGAAATGGACGGGTACGTGGCAACAGGCAAGCGCTGGCACTGGGATGTGAGGAAGCGGGAGGGCAGAATTGCTCTCCGCACCGATGTTTAGACTGGTCTTGACAGAAACTGCTGCAGCACAGGGAAACGAGGGCACGGCTGTGCCTCAGAGCAGAGCTCGCCGCAGTAAGCTCACGGGGGGCTGCGGGCCTGGGTTCTCCTACACGCAGCAGCCGGGCTGTCGAGGAGGGCGCGGGTGGGTCGTTAAGCCTTCTCAGCGATAGCAGCCGCGGCTGTGCGGCTCCAGGCACAAGGGAGCACACCCCGCCTCGGCGGGCAGTCCCGCCAGCCCCTCGATCGCCCACCGCGGCGGCGGAGGCTGCGACTCAAGTCTCCCGCTCTCCCATCTTCGGTTCTTCTCGCCTTGGATGCTGGGCGGGAGGAGCGGCACCAAGCCCCCGGCCGGCCGCGAGCCCAGCGGCAACGAGCACCGGGGGATGGGGCCGGGCCGGGTGCCCACCGACGCGGGGGGACACGGGGACACTCTGCGCATGCGCCCTGCCACCACAGGCCCACCGGCTCGAGCTCGCTGTGCGGTGGGGGGGCGCTCCCCGTGGCGCATGCGCGCCGTGAGGTGGCTGGGGGGTGTCCGACCGGAGGCGCTCGCTCCCCTGTGGAGGCGATAGCAACAGGACCGTGGTTAGGGAGCCCGTCCGTCGGCGACAGCGGCTGGGGGAACGGGCCGCCCCCGGCATGGGGCGCTGCTGGGGCCGCCCCCCTCGCCGGGCCCGGCGCGCCCCCGGACTCTGCCTGCGGCGCCGCCCGCGGGGCCTGTAGGGGCGGCCGCGCCGCGCCTGTCCGGGGGAGCGGCGGCATGAGGAGCCGCTGCGGCCGCCGGCAGTGAATGGGAGTCGCGGCGGAGCGGGAGGTGCCGTCGCCGCTGCCGCCGCCGCGATGGCTCAGGAGAAAATGGAGCTGGACCTGGAGCTGCCGCCGGGGAGCGCCGCGGCCCCGAGCGATGGGGGCGGCCTGAGGAGATCGAACAGCGCCCCCCTCATCCACGGGCTCAGGTGAGCGCGGCCCGGCCCGGCCCGCGGCGGCATCGGCGGGCCGCGGAGCCCCGGCAGCGTCCGGGCCCGCCCCGGGAGCGCCCTGCCTGGCGGGGGCGGGGGGGGGGAGGATTTGGCCGCCTCGGCCACGGCCCCGGAGGTTGCTCCGTGTTTACCCGGGCCCGCCCGGGAGGTGTGTTGGTTCCGTGCAGCTCCTCAGTGCCCCGCAGCAAAGCCATGGTGGTGTTTCGGGGTGCCCTGGGTACGTGGGGTCCCTGACCGCGCCCCAGGCGGGAGGGATTGAGGCAAGGTATCCCTGGAGGTGCGGGGGGGTGCGAGGAAGCCCCCTTCCCCCTGCGCCAGTAAAGGTGCAGGTGCTGCAGCTTTACTGAAACAGTTTGTTGTCGTCTGGGTCAGCTGTGTGCTGTGTGGCTGACAAGCAGATGGTATTATGGTTGTTACAGATAAGCTACTATAGATAAAGTAACGATCTCTGCGATATCTCTCATGGTTCCTCCAGAGCATCCCTCTGCTGTGCACAGCTCCAACGGGAGATGCCCTGAGAACAGTTGGGTGAATTAGATAATGTCATGGGACCTTGAGAGATACATTGCTTTATACTAAATGAAAACTTCAGTTGCCCAGGAATTTTGATGGATGTTACTACTTTTCTTAACAAGGATATTGCCATCAGCTGGGGGCAGGTGGTATTTGAAAGGTTGGTGTGGTGTTTGGAAGGATGTTTGGGTTCCTATTGCCATCAACTGGGGCCAGGTGGTATTTGAAAGGTTGGTGTGGTATTTGGAAGGATGTTTGGGTTCCAGGTTTAGCTCTCTTCATCTGACAGCGCAGAGAGTGACAGTCCCAGGAAAAGGCTAGGAAGAAAGCTCTTGGGTATGCAGGGTCTCTTGTATGGTTTTGTATTTGGGCAAGTTTGCAACTCAGAGTTCTTAGCTCCTTTGAGCTGTCATGAAGTTGGAAGGTGTCCTCATCTGCTCTGTGGTGTGGCTACCATCTAACTTCAGGGTGGTCCATGTGCTTCTGCTGGTGGTATGCCTGCAGTTTGAGAGAACATATTGACAATAAACTTTATAAAAGATAGTATAATACATGAGAAATACTGTACTGGTTTTCTTTTTCCTTAAACTTCATGTTTCTGTAAGGAGTGAGGTGTGAGAAACAAATTCCTTAAGTCTTCCGTACTAAAATGGTTAACAGTACAACACAGATCTGAGGAAATACTAATTCTTGCCTATCCAGTCATGATTTAATGTTAAGTAATTATAGCTGTGATTTTTTTTTAAAAAACATAATCACAGTGAAACAACTATCAGTTTACATTTCCATGCATTATGGAAGTATTGTAAAGGGCAATGGCTCCTCAGGGAGATTTCGGAGCAGGTAAGCTAATTATGTAACTGAGACAAGGTGTTGAAAGTTGTTTCTTACAGTCTGTGAGACCCTTGACTCTTAAAAAAAAATATATTCCATATAATAATCCCATAGCCATGCTATAAACAAATTATTTCAGGGCCTGAGGTTCGAGGGTAATCCTGAGCTCATGCCTTGAAACTGTGCATATGCTACACATCAGGTGTTTATAGCCAATTCAGCTGAAATGCCATTGAAGTGATTTGAGGTGGTTGCAGTGGTTTGTCTGTTTGTTAGGAATTTTCCAGCAGAAAACTATTTCTGCAGGATTGCAGCTCTTGGCAAGAAACGTCATTTTTTTTCCCAGAATGGCTTTGTTGAGTAAACTGAAACAAAAGCTCTTGCTCTTGAACAGCTTGCTTTTTCTACCCTGCCTCCTGATTTGACTTCTTCGTTAAGAGATTTAGTAAGGAGCTTGGAGAATGAGTTACTGTAGAGCCAGAGAATATTTTTTTAAGCTGAATATTTCAGAGCAGAAAATTTACCTCTCACATATCCTTGGATTCTTGTTTTCATTACAAATAAAACTGATTTTTCATGGGAACTGTAAGAGTTTTCTGTGAAAGGTAAGACTGAGATCTGACCAGCTCTGGTGTTTTTGCAAGAGAGCTTAAAGGTAGGGTTATTTTAGTGTGGGTTGTTTTGTTGTTGTAGGGGGGTTTTTCCCCTCTCTTCTCTTTTAGTTAGCACTGAATATTGATTCATCCTATAGTAATGTGTTAGAGAATCACCCCAACCTGTTTGGTTCATTCAGCCCCACAGATGTCAAGGTGGTTGTGTGTTGTTTGCATACCAAGCAGTACACTTAGGCTAAAAAGAAGTTGTAGCTGTTGGTCTCAACCATCTCTAACATCACATTATGGACCCCTTAAACTTCTCCTGCTCCACTGCCTATCGATTAACTGTTTGGTCTCTTGTGGGTGTAAACAGAGTGAAACTTCTTTGAAAATTGTAAATGATTCCTGGTCATTTGTATTTGATGTTTTAGAGAGTCAGTGCATTCTTGGCAAAAACCACAGTGCTTATTCCAACTGGCTTTTATTTGCACTGTAAGCTTTGTTAGCTTTTATATAACTGTAAATAAAAAAAAAATCTCAGATTTATGCATCCAACTGGTGCATCTTAAACCAGAGGGTTCTGTTTGTGATGTCCCTTTAAAGCGTGTTATGATTATCAACCTCTGGAAAGAAGGTAGTACTATTGGCCAGATGAGTTGTGTAGTGCTTTTGTTCATCCCAGGTTAGCAACTGAAACAAAAAGAGGCAACCCAATGACTTCTTGTAGTTTGGATCTAATCACAATCTTGCATTTTTACTGCCTCTGCAGTTCCTCAGTGATTTTTAGGCATGGGGATTATAGAATTATGCCTCAAAGCTTTTATTCCAGTAACTGTAAACATTTAATTAATTTAATTAATTTCTGCCATCTCATTCATTGAGCACTGATCAGTTGATAACACTGATGATGACCAGGGAAGCTTGCTGTAGGAATCAATAGAATTGAAGCTGCTTTGAGAAAGGAGCTCATTTTTATATCAAATAACTAACCCTGTGTTATGTAAATGCGTTGCTTCCTGGGTAGAAATATGACTGTGGTCAAAAATCTTAAGGCTTTAAAAGCTGGTTTTACTGTATGTTTAATTTAACCTCTCCTGAAAAAAAGTTTTAGAACTTACAAAATGTTCTTAGTGATAAGATTTATCAACGTACTGTGTTTTTTATTCTGTCTGTGGCATTGAAGCTGGTTTCAGTTGCTGGTTACGTGCTATTTATAAATTTGTTCTGTTGAATGACGTTGGAAGCACTATGCGACCTGCAGCCATTCCAAACATCCTAAATTCCCACATAAATGATCAATCTTCACAATTTTTCAGTTATTCTGAAGACTCAATGTGATTGATTGAAGTAGCTGGGACTTGGGGGAGGGTGAGGGGAAGAGCAATTTGATTTCCACTCTCTGCCAACAAGCTGAAAGAGTTCTTACATACCTGTCTCTTGAGTGCTTTGTCTTGAAATGACAGCTGTCATAGCATTTGAAACTGAGCTTGCGTTAAGAGGTACTTTTTGATAGGAAGGAAATGGCTTTTGCATTTGACAAGTGTTTCTTTTCACAGTGATAACTCACAGGTGTTCCAGGCTAACGTCTTGCGCACCCGCAGGAACAGTACCACAGTGATGAATCGGCAGAGCCTGGTAAGAAAACCATTAGACCAACCACCTTAGGTCCCAAGCAGAAGTGTACAGACAGGATTAAAGAGTATCAGGTTGCAGTGTGTGAAACAAATGCCACCTGTTTTCAGAAACCAGGCTCTAAACTGTGACGTTAATACACTGTAGCTATAGCGAGGTGTTATTGTCTCCATTTGGTCTTGGAGAGTACTTATATTTCATGATGAGCATTACTTTGTTTATAAAATGCAAGCAGATGTTCTAAGATAGACTAAGAAAGGTAGTTTATAGGGAAAACTAATTAGTACTGCTCAGTGACCAGTGTGCTAACAACTTCTGATTTAGTGTTGTTTTTTTTTAAAAATGCAGTGATGTTCTGATCTTAAATTGTAGAGTTGTGACAGAATAGAGTGCTTGTAATCAACAACTGATGTAACAAGATATAACTGGCTGATAGAGCATGAACCTTGAGACTTTCAGGGTGAATGATTCTGTAGCTGTTCAAGACATTCATTTGTGATTTCAACTTTTGTCAGCCTTCAGCTATTGCAACTCCCCAAATCTGAATATTAAAATATTAACATAGAGCCAGAGAAAATACTGCAGATCTTGTGCCTTAGTGTTGTACAAGTGGTGGTAGAAGGGTGTGATTTTTTTTTTTTTTTGGGACTGATTTAGAACACCACATGCACAGGATCACACAGCATGATGAGCTAACCCTTACAGGGTTAGGCTGCTTCCTCTGACCAAAAGCAGGTTTTGGTCAGACTTTCATTTAGAATGAGAAATGCAACTTTTTACTCTAAGAAAGCTTTAAGGAACAGTTAGACACAGGATAATGTGTTCAGTTGATTATTAATGTTTTGGAAAAATTAGGCTATATTGGGGTGGGAGGAAAGTAGTATCAATTTTCTTTTAAGTATGGGAAACAAAGTCCTGGTAATGCTAGCAACAATTATCCTGTTATTCTTAATTAGCTTTTGAAGATGCTTTAGAAATAAGCCCTGTGTTAATGGTTGAAGAATGCTGCTCTCCTATTTGGTTGAGTGATGCCCCTTAGTTAAAATTATGTTTTAAAATCAGGATAGGCACCTACTTCAGCAAAAGTTTTAATCTATAACAGAACCAGGATACTTTTATAAAAGCCCAGAGGGATTGGTGGAAAAGCCTTTCTCATGCTAGGATGCAAAGCCTGACAGAACATATTACACTAAAGATCTAGGTAAACAACAGTCTTGTTCTTCATGTATATTTTTACGGTGGCAGCTTAGGGTAAATTTGCTTGTACTTGTGGTCAGCCAAAAGGAGAAACAAAGGCAAAGGCTCAGTTTATTGTGTTTACTTCTTGAACATCCTCAGTTGCTGGGCAAAAAAGAAGCTAATTTAGGGCATGTTGGACCTTCCTGGGAAGCAGGAGCTAGTTGGCTGATGGGCTTGCTCTTCTGGCTGCCCCTAGTAGATGTTGCAGTGTTCTGGGCTGAACCACCTCCATGAGATGATGTTCTTAACCCTTCACCTCACTCAAAGGTTATTTAAAAAGTAGCCTGGAAGTTAACTACCTATTTCACTTTCATCTGACCAACAAAATGCAGGTGAAATTTTGTAAGTGCTCCACTGACTGCTTAGATCAGTGCCTCGTCCCCTTTGAAACATTTCTTTGAATTATGACCTTTGGTTCTGTTGAACATGGCAGAGAGGATGGAATTGGAAAGGAACTTAGACATTATCTCATCCTTCTGTGGTCTTACACCAGAAACATCCATAGATAAAAAATTGTGTGAAAATAATTAAATTTTCAGTGTTAAGGGCCCAAAGCAACCACACCTGGTACTCTTGCTGTAGTGAAGTAGTAAGTGTAGTTTTATGATGTTAGAGATATTCCAAGAAGCTAGATGGCATCAACTTTGGTAAAATAAGTTTTACAATAATTAGCTGATAAAGAATATTTCAAAACCCATTTTTTTGTATGTTTAGGAAAACTAATGCAAGTTTTATTGCAGTGTAAAAGAGGGTGAAAAGATTTAGAGAAGGACCTGGGGGTCCTGGGTGACAATAGGTTGGCTATGAGCCAGCAGTGTGCCCTGGGGGCTAAGAGAGCCAATGGGATCCTGGGGTGCATCAGGAGGAGTGTGGCCAGCAGGTCGAAGGAAATAATCCTCCCCTTCTACTCTGCCCTGGTCAGGCCCCACCTGGAGTATTGTGTCCAGTTCTGAGCTCCCTGGTGTAAAAAGGACAGGGATCTCCTGGAGAGAGTCCAGAGAAGGGCTACGGAGATGATGAAGGGCTTGGAACATCTATCCTATGAGGAAAGACTGAGAGAGCTGGGGCTGTTCAGCCTGGAGAAAAGAAGACTGAGGGGGGACCTAATCAATGTTTATAAATATCTTAAGTATGGGGTGCAGGGGGAATTGGCCAGCCCCTTTTCTGTGGTCTGTGGGGACAGAGCAAGGGGCAATGGCTGCAAATTGGAGCACAGGAAGTTCCACACCAACATGGGGAGGAACTTTTCCCCAGTGAGGGTGCCAGAGCCCTGGGACAGGCTGCCCAGGGAGGTGGTGGAGTCTCCTTCTCTGGAGAGATTCAAGACCCATCTGGACGCCTATCTGTGCAGTATGAGCTGGGGAGCTGCTTTGGCAGGGGGGTTGGACCCCATGATCTCTGGAGGTCCCTTCCAATCCCTACAACTCTGTGATTCTGTGAAACTTCTAAAATTTAGTACTATACAGCTAAAATTTCATGTTTTGTTAAACTTAGTGCAAAAATTATTGATTAGTATTTGTCTAATCTGTGTTGTGTTACTGTCATGGGAACAAGGGGACTTGCTAAAATGCTCTGATAACTGAAGGCCATGTACTCGATCTGGCTCCATCAGGACCCTTGTGATTGTCCCAGTTGCTCAGCTAAATTCTTAAATCTATTCTGAGTGGCTTCCCCAAGTGTCAGGCTCCAACTCTTTTATAACCATGACTGCAGGGGCAGCTATGCTGTTTTGGCTGGGGCTTACTCTGCAATTTCCTCACATGACATGTCATTGCCAGGGGAGGGTCGGCAAGGCTCTGCCAGGCTCAGCATCCTTCCTTCCAGAAGACATCAGCAAGTAAACGTTTGGGTGTCTGGTTTGTGTGGTTGGTGTTTCAGTTTTGTCCTTTGAGCAAAGCAGCTGGGTCTGTGGTTAGAGGGTCAGGCACGACTTCAGCAAAAGTTGATTTTTTTTATTTTATTTTTTTTTTAAAAAGGTATTTTTATTTTTTAAAGCCAGGTAAGTTCCCAGTTGGGGTTCGCTGTGTGGCCCCACCAACGCTTGTGCTGGCAGAAGACAGGGGGCACTGGAGGGACGGCAAAGGAAGGGCAGGGCAGGTAATTGCCGGCTTTGGCAGTGCTCTTCTGAAACCTTGCCGTCAGGGAACAAGGTTATCTAACACACAGCAGGGAGGAAGGGGAAGGTGTTTTTCTTCCATGTGATACTGTAATAGTTTGTAATTAATTATTTTTTTAAATTAAACTTTGTATTTTCTTAAAACATTGGGGATTTGAGTAGCACAATTGTAACAAATGCATTCACACTGCTCTAGTGAGTATCCTTGAAATGTGACTGAGGTTTCTTTCTGACAGTTTCTTTTTACAAGAATTAAATCAAAGGACTACTCTCTCCCTCTCTGGTCTGCCCATCGTGAGGCCCCATCTGGAGTCCTGTGTCCAGATCTGGGGTCCCCAATACAAGAAAGATGTAGAACTGTTGGAGAGGGTTCAGAGGAGCCACAAAGATGATTAGAGGGCTGGAGCACCTGCCCTACAAAGAGAGGCTGAGGGAGCTGGGCTTGTTCAGCCTGGAGAAGAGAAGGCTGTGGGGGGACCTCATTGCAGCCTGCCAGTCCCTGAAGGGAGCAGAGAAACAGGAGGGGAATCAGCTTTTTAAAAGGGCAGATAATGGCAGGACAAGGGGGATGGATTAAAGCTGAAGGAGGGAAGATTTAGATTGGATATTAGGGGGAAGTTCTTTACAGAAAGAGTGGGGAGGGGCTGGAACAGGCTGCCCAGAGAGGTGGTGGATGCCCCATCCCTGGAAGTGTTCAAGGCCAGGTTGGATGGGGCCCTGGGCAACCTTGTGTAGCTCCAGGCCTGAGGTTGGTGGCCCTGCCTGTGGCAGGGGGGTTGGAGCTCTATGATCCTTGGGGTCCCTTCCAACCCTTGCCATTCTGTCATTCTATGACTACAAACAGGGGAAAAGCGAATTTTAAGCATTGACAAAGCAAGGGTCAAGGCTTGTTGGGGGTTAACAGATTTAGTTAGTGTATTAGATCCTACAGAGGAACACTTGGCTGTCTTATATTTATTATCTTACACTGGGAGCCAGTGATTTTGTCTATATTCTATGAATGTCACACCTCAAAGCTTGTGGATCACAGACATAAAATTAGAATGAGTAGAACAAATGTATTTCTGCTGTGGAGTGACAGGGTGAGTAGTCAGGAATGTACTATTGTCCAGATCCTTTTCTCTCTGAGAACCAAGGTCAGCTCAAGGTCCATGTTGGCTGGTACAGCTTGGAGGAATTTTTATTAGGTGCACAGGATTTTTGGGAGCCTGGTATAACAGCAAATCCAAATATTATAGCCATTAGACTTTAGTAGTGTGTCTTATGATTAATTTCTGGCACAAGCATTAGACATCCTCTTTGTAAGTCTGATACCTTTTGTGAGAAGAAGGGTGTGATGTCTTGATTCTATTTTCCTGAGGTTTTTTGTTTGGTTGGTTTGGGTTTTGTTCTGTTTTTCTTGAGGGAGAATTCTGGAAATAAAAAGCATCAATATCCTGCAATAACCCATAACCTTTTGTGTAAGACAGCAAAATCTTTGTATTCCCAGGGGCACTAATTAGAGGATGGTGCAGTAAATGGTTAACTGAATGTTTCTTAGTTCTCCAACTTCAGCATAATGAAGAGCTCTAGTAATGTTTTGTGGAGGGGTTGAAGCCTCATCCTGCATAAATATATAAACAGTGGTAATACAAACCTTGCTTGCTGAACAAACACCTGTTTTTAAGAGACACCTTGGTTTTTGGAGGGGCTGTCAGCTTACAGAGAAATGAAACCTCTATTCTAAGCTTTGGTTTTGAATTTTTGATCCCTGAATGGGTTATAGCAGAAGGCAACTGAGGGCTGAATATTTGGGGGAAATATATGAAAGTAAATTTTATTTTGAGAAAATAATCACTTTTAATCACTTGAGCTTGAGTGTGCAGGTTTAGATGATAGTATTCCAGTGAGATCTTGTGCAAAACTGACAGAGCTAACAGAATACCAGTGTTTAGTGATCATCTTCACTAAATTTCACACAAATTGGTGAAGGTCTTGAGAAACCACAAGGAAGGTATTTAACTCTTTGTTAGCCTTCTAATAGCTGAGGTTTTTACCTGTCCCTCATTTATAGGCAGGCAACAATTCAGAAACCTTTTTTTACACAGTTTTGGCTTAGTTTTTTTTTAAAGGGTTTATTGGGGGACCTTCTGAATTACTTCTATATACCTGCATAAATACTTTCATTTATATTAAGGGTGGCAGTGTGGTAATTAAAAGCAGCTTCATTCTATGGAGAAGGCTGTGAATTGTAGTTGCTTGGCAATGAAGTGAAAGCCAGACTGACACCAATTAGCATCTGCAAGCATAGAAAGCAGCATCATGTAGAAATATACATGTGATGGTGTTCTTGTAAGTGATGAATGCAGCTTGTGTATGCTGAGATTAGTATGAATATTGGGGTGGGGAGGGGGTGTTATTTAAAAACAAACAAACAAAAATAAGCACAACATAGTTTTTTTTAGAGTAGGATAGCACTGTAGAGTGGTTACTAACATTCCTGCACCTTTCTCTCCCTTCTCCTGTAGTTTCTAAGTGTGCTTCAGTTGTCTGTGGCTTTGTTTTGCAGTTTGTGCCATCATCTCCTATCCGTATTCCCAGTAGTCGCCTTCATCAAATCAAACAGGTAAAGCACAGCTGCTGATTTCTTATTTTTTAACTTTAAATTTTTCACAGGTAGGTTGGTTTTTTGCAGTTTGTGTGTTCCACCCTTCAAATGCCAATGGGTTTTTATGTTGGAAATGTAGTGTAGAGTCTGCAGCAGCCTTAGCACTGCAGGGTGTTTTCAAAAGGGAGAGCTGGAGAGTCTGAGGGAGCTGGGGCTGTTCAGCCTGGAGAAAAGAAGACTAAGGGGGGACCTAATTAAAGTCTATAATTATCTGAAGCAGGGGATGCAGGGGGAATTGGCCAGCCCCTTTTCTTTGGTCAGTGGAGACAGGACAAGGGGCAATGGCTGCAAATTGGAGCACAGGAAGTTCCACACCAACATGTGGAGGAACTTTTCCCCAGTGAGGGTGCCAGAGCCCTGGGACAGGCTGCCCAGGGAGGTGGTGGAGTCTCCTTCTCTGGAGATGATCCAAGACCCATCTGGATGCCTATCTGTGCAGTATGAGCTGGGGAGCTGCTTTGGCAGGGGGGTTGGACCCCATGATCTCTGGAGGTCCCTTCCAACCCCTACAACTCTGTGATCTTGTCTGCAGACCTCTAAATTTCATGAGGTCATGCACCTTACAGGGAGAAGAAGATTTAAGCAGAAAGAGAAATCTTAAAGTGGACATTTTAGAAAGGAAACCTTTAATGTAAACCCTTAGGGTAAAGTTTCACCAAACTTTTGGCAGTAGTGCCAGCAAAAATATTCACAGCCAGTAACAAAGTGTTCCTTAACTTGTGTTGGCACAGGACTTCTGTTCAGCCAGAAAAATGGACTGGATAAGGAAATGTTCTGGCTAAGAAGTAATTTGGACTCTTCTGGCTGAGCTGTTTTTCATCTGTATAATTTTCTTACCCAGATCACTGTACTTGTGCTGTCACAGCATGAGCAGAGGGGGAAGGGCAGAAGAGCAAACACTAAGGAAGGGGGTGTGTGACAGATATCTGAGTAGGCTTAAATAGCAGTGCTACTGGGCAACAGACCACGGTCCAAAGACTCACTTTAAAATCAACAAGCTCAAACTGTAGTGGCTCATCCATATCATATGTTGACTTTTTAATGGTAGACTATTTAGAAAATTGGCTTGAAGATGCTTAGGGGTTTTTGTTTGTTTTGGGTTTTTTATTTGGGGTTTTTTAATGTTTTGTAGCTTGCTAGTTTTCAGTGGGTAAGCTTGATTTTTATAGGATGAAAATTAGAAGATAATTTAATACTTTGGACAGTGTTTTCAGGGTATGATGCCTGAAATGGTGGAAGAAGCTTCTGTTTCCCACCTCAGATAGTTAAAATGCATCCATAGTAATCATGAAGAAAAAACCTGCTTGTTTTCATTATGTAAATAATTTACTGGCTTAAAGAGACATTGAAACAGTCAGGTCAGTTGTAGAGCTGCTTTCATCAACATCAAAGATCTTAGGATTAATATGTAAATGTACTCAGTGCAAGGGAATGAACTACTGTGGCTCTGCTATATTACATGAAGTAAAGTTTCATAATTCTGTTTTTTGGGAAATACTTCTGTGTCCATGGTTGTTCCATACATTTATTAAACCAAACAATGACATTTCCTAATTTACTTGTGAGTGTTAAATTCAGGATTTGAAGTTCCATGTCCTGGATGCTTACTGACACAGATGAGAACCTGTGTGATTTATATCAGACCTCTTTCAAGTCTTAGTAAATAATCACACAGTTGAATTATTAATAAAACTCTTCTTACATGCAGTGGAGATTGTGAAGATGTTGAGTTGAACTTTTATTCTTGAACTGGCCTGACTTAGGGAATCTACTAATTCACTCAGCAGACTGGGCAGTGTTCATGGTTAAGAAAAGGTGCATGTTTAAGAGGGGATTGAGTCAAGCTGGTATTTGGTCTTAACATTTAGTTTTGGTTTATACCTTTGATCCATTTTAATAATACTTTAACAAATGTGTTAGGAAAAAAAGACTGCATTGCAAATAAGATGCCAGCAGTCTAATTGGTTACTAATGTATAGAATAAGGTAAGGATCATACAAGTAGTTACCACTATTTATCTGGTAGCTTCCAGTATCTGTATTTCCTAGGATCTGTACTAAACTGCATAAAGATACTCTAGCCTTTGTAAAACGTTCTGTTTATATGCTCATTGTGCAGTTTTGTAACTACCTCTTGGATACTAATGAAATAAAAAAGCTGCTTGAGAAACAGCCAACTCCCTTAAGCAGTTCTTATGTGATGGTCTCTCTTGCTACATTTCTTTCCCCCTCCCTCCTTTTCATGTAGCAAGAGCTTAAGGTTATTGTTGCTAACAGAGGTGAATTACATTTTCCACATACCAAGGTGAAATGAAACAAGCTCTTCTGATTTGCTGTAGAAAAGCCTTTTTGCTTTTTATCTCCATTTTTCATCCTTTAGGAAGAAGGGATGAATTTGATGAACAGAGAAACAGTACGTGAAAGGTAAGTGTTAAGGTGAACTAGAATGCTGAACACAGTCTCCTGTGGGCCTGGGACAATACCTTTCTTTTCTTCTTTATAGAAAAGTGCAAGTAGCAATGCAGATGAGCCACTCATGGGAGGAGAGCTTGAGCCTGGTAATGCATTCATGCTTTAATTTGTGTTTCTATTGTCAGTATCAGGACACTAGAGACTCTCTCATGTCAACATTTTCTTTTATAGTTTGACCTATAATTAAGGTGTTGGTATGTCACTGCTTCTGATCAGCAGTTTTACACACCAACAAGGCATTGAACTGTTTGAGGATACATGTAGGTTCCTTGGGCTGGTATGGCAAAAGAAAATTGCATGGATGTCTGCCTGTTCAAATTTTCTTCCATGTTCTGATACCACATAATATTTAAGGCTACTTTTGGCTTGATTTGTCTTTTGGGGCTTTAGTGGGTTGATGGGGGTTTGGGTGTTTTTGTTAAGCTTTGATCATAAATGGCTACCTAAAAATGATGAATATTATGGAGGATGCCTTTGGATTCTTACTCAATTCCATACCTGTCAGTCCTTTTCATGTTAAGGCACCAGCTCATGAGGTTCATTATATGTATTATTTACAGAGTGACAATGATTTTGAAAAATCATCATCACCAAAGCAAGTAGACTTTGTCCCAGTTTCTCCAGCTCCTTCACCTACCAGAGGAATAGGGAAGGTGAGCAAAACTGTAATAATGAATTTTTCTTAAGTAGTTCTAGATAAATTCACTGGAATTAGTGGCAAAGATTAAGCCACCTGCTCTTTATTACCTCAGCTGCAAACAAGAAACTAGAGAGTAAACCTTAAAACCCCAAACCAGAAAATACCAGCTACCAGTGGCACATCTTATGGATGTGAATCCCTGTAGAGTATTTGACTGTTAATCTGTGGTTAATAAACCTTATCCTTTGTTTGCTGTCCTCTTGGAATAAGAGAAAGGGGCATATGTTCTTACTTGATGCACCACAGACTGTTTAACCAGACTGTGGTGAAATAAATCCTTATCAATTTGTGTGCATTCTGCCTGAAAATGCAATCTATCCAACTTCCTCTTCATTTTTTTTCTCTCAGTAGCAAAAAGTGGGATCTCTCTATCACCAGCCCTATTCACTGGGTCCTTACATTGATAGTGTGTTGCTTATTGACTTGTACTCAGTCCAGTTGTCTCCACATGAGCATGATACAATGTTTGTATGTAAATAACACCAACTCTTTCCCCCTCAGCAATGTTTCTCCCCGTCTTTGCAAAGCTTGGTGAGCAGCAGTGGGTTACCTCCAAGCCCCAGCCCCAGTCCCACAAGGCGATTTTCAAGGTAAGGGCCAGATTGAAGATGTGGAACTGTTGGAGAGGGGTCAGAGGAGCCACAAAGATGATTAGAGGGCTGGAGCACCTGCCCTACAAGGAGAGGCTGAGGGAGCTGGGCTTGTTCAGCCTGGAGAAGAGAGGGCTGCAGGGGGGACCTCATTGCAGCCTGCCAGTCCCTGAAGGGAGCGTACAAACAGGAGGGGAATCAACTTTTTAAAAGGATAGACAATGGCAGGACAAGGGGGAATGGATTAAAGCTGAAGGAGGGAAGGTTTAGATTGGATATTAGGGGGAAGTTTTTTACAGAAAGAGTGGTGAGGTGCTGGAACAGGCTGCCCAGAGAGGTGGTGGATGCCCCATCTCTGGAAGTGTTCAAGGCCAGGTTGGATGGGGCCCTGGGCAACCTTGTGCAGATCCAGGCCTGAGGTTGGTGGCCCTGCCTGTGGCAGGGGGTTGGAGCTCTCTGATCCTTGGGGTCCCTTCCAACCCTTGCCATTCTATGATTGTAGCAACAATAGAAAACTGGCATATCTTGTTCTCAGGAACCTTTTGAAATACCAGAGTTTGTTCTATGTATAATTGATCACAAACTTTTATCTATTCATGTGAACTTTGGATTTTACAGTGCTCTAAAATATTTGTTAAAATCCTTGTGTCAGCATCAGGAAAGTGGGCTGCATTTTGGCATCTGCCTTCTCAGTGTCTTCTCTTTATTGCTTTTAATCAGATCTTAAATAATCCAATTGAATTCCAAGGGAAAACAAAACAAAGCAATTCAGGGTTTGTTACAGATTCTGGTTTGGGGTGTATTGGATGCAGTTTTGACTGATGTAGGTGTACAATTACATTTTATTAGTCCTCACAGTTCAGTAAAGTACTGCTTGTTAGCTGAGATCTAGTCAGTACCTAGATGTGAGCTTTTAGACTGCCCCAGCTGTGAAATAATGCAATTAAACATTTTTAATATTAAGATCTGTGCTTCCTGGTCTGTTTTCAGAGGAAAAAAAACCCCAAAGAATGAACCCCCTTATTTGTATAAGCTGTTTTAATGCCTGTTTTCTGCTTAGTAGTTTGTTACTTGAATATCTTGACTGTTTATATGTTTTCAGGCTCCCTTTATTAACAGTGATGTCAGGATAGCATATCCTTTCTTTTAGCAGGAGAAGCCAGAGTCCAATTAACTGCATTCGACCAAGTGTTCTTGGGTCAATGAAAAGGAAAGGTACAGTATTTAGTTTTGGCTAATAAATAAATGCATTAAATTTATAATACAGGTTTCTTTGTATATGTTCAATTGGCTGGTATTTCAAAGAGGGTCTAGGAGTAGAGATCTGACAGATGACTAAGCAAATGGAATTATTTCTAGGAATAAAACGGACAAATTGAGAAGTTACTTCTTACTATTCTACAAAACTAACAGTTGTTCTGTTCTAGTGCCTGTCCATTGCTGTAGTTGTGTAGATCTGATAAGAAACTAATATCACCTGCTTTACAAAACAAGAACTACCACTATTGGTGTGTTTAACTTTTCAAATAGAAAATTTTGAAAGTCCTGGCTAACTGAAATGCACAGATTAAAAAAAGCCACAACTGCTCTGGGGACCTGGTGAACACCCTCCTGCTTTATTGGGAAGTGTCGCTTGGATCTTCCTACGTTTTTCTTCAAGCTTAACTTCTGGTTATTTTATTGCATCTGTTTTTTTAAATATATCTTTGTGCCTCACCTTTGTAACAGAATACTCTGGGCTCTGAGACAGCTTTTAAAATACTTTTGTCTGAATTCTGTTGGAGCCTATTTAAGCATATGTCTGTTCCTCCCTTCTTCTGGTACTTGGAAATCAGGGTCAGTGCATGTGTTTAGTGAGAATCTTGGACCTTCTTTATAGAGAAGAAAGCATCTTTCCTTATTCTAAGCTTTCTGCTTTGGCAGAGCTAATTAGTGAGCTGAGCACTGAATAAACTGGAGCAAAAAATTGTTCTCTGCTATTGAAGAATAAATATCTGACACCTAAACAGCAGGTCACAACTCACTAAACTTCCCTGAAGCTCCAGTAAAACATTTCCAAGAAATAAAGTCTTCAAAATTTCAGCATTGGACTATGATTTACTGCAATGTATTGAGTGTTATTTTATATGTAAGTTTGAACCCGTTGTGTTTTGTTCTATAGAAATACATCAAAAGAAGATTTTAGTTTCAATGAGTAGTAATTTTATCACTTTCTGTCTCTTACTGAAGGTGTAATGGAGATAGAAGATCATCCAAAAAGATTATTCCAAGGATCCACCAATATGCTCATCCCTGAAGCCTCACATCAGGCTGACCTTGGGGGATGGTAAATGCTGGGCTATTTATTTTGTTGATTTCATCACAAGAGCTACAAGTCTTTTTTTCATCTAGCAATGATCATGCTCCAAGTTTTTTTATTATTATTATTACAGACATCTGTAGTGTGGAAGCACCAAAATTATCCCAGTAAGCAGGCAGTAATATTCAGTGCGGTCTTACAGCTTCTAGGACTGAAAACACATTTCACAGGTTGAGGACAGGTTGGCCATGAGCCAGCAGTGTGCCCTGGGGTCTAAGAGAGCCAATGGGATCCTGGGGTGCATCAGGAGGAGTGTAGCCAGCAGGTCACAGGAGGTGATCCTCCCCCTCTACTCTGCCCTGGTCAGGCCCCACCTGAAGTATTGTGTCCAGTTCTGGGCTCCCTGGGATAAAAAGGACAGAGATCTCCTGGAGAGAGTCCAGAGAAGGGCTATGAAGATGATGAAGGGTCTGGAACATCTATCCTAGAGGAAAGGCTGAGAGAGCTGGGGCTGTTCAGTCTGGAGAAAAGAAGACTGAGGGGGGACCTAATCAATGTTTATAAATATCTTAAGTGTGGGCTGCAGGGGGAATTGGCCAGCCCCTTTTCAGTGTCTGTGGAGACAGGACAAGGGGCAGTGGCTGCAAATTGGAGCACAGGAAGTTCCACACCAACATGTGGAAGAACTTTTCCCAAGTGAGGGTGCCAGAGCCCTGGGACAGGCTGCCCAGGGAAGTGGTGGAGTCTCCTTCTCTGGAGATATTCCAGACCCATCTGGACACCTATCTGTGCAGTATGAGCTGGGGAGCTGCTTTGGCAGGGGGGTTGGACCCCATGATCTCTGGAGGTCCCTTCCAACCCCTACAACTCTGTGATTCTGTGTTTAGATGAGGCACCTCTTGGCTGGTAATTTTTGGAGTCCAGTTTGGAGCTGCAATCAAATATAAATGCTAATGCTGATGAGGGTGTTGGGGGGTTTTCCTTGCTCTTTATGAGCTAGGGAGCCTGCTTTGGCAAGGGGGTTGGACCCAGTGATCTCTTCAGGTCCCTTCCAACCCCTACGATTCTGTGATTCATCACATGGGAAATGCAGTCTGTCTGACCCTCCCTGCTGGGAGGAGATACATAGTACTACGTAAAAAATTGTAACAACTTGAAATAGCAAGGGATTTTGATTTTGTATTATTAACCTCTTGCCTAATATACTTAGGGTGTGCCTGTGCAACTGTCAGGGCAGGGGTTTTCACAGTCCGTTTGTCCTTTTTGCCTCTCAGCCAGTGTGCATAGTTGTGCACAGGCTTTCAGCCTGTTGCAGTGGGAATAATAAAATGGCTGTTTTAAAGGGACTGTACTAACACCCTGTTGTGCACACCCTGGTCACAGCAGGCATGGCTGTGCAGGTTCAGTTCCTGCATCTTGCTGTGGGAGATGGTAACTTTTAAAAGCACTTTGAGGTTATAGCTGATGACAGATCAGCTGCTGTTAGAGTTTTGTCCTGTGAAATATGTAGCGACTGGTACAACTGGAGTATGTGTGTTTATCATTGGCTCTCCTGATGAGGAGGGTCTCTGGGTATGTGCTGGGCCTGGACCTGAGGGAGATGGGGTAGAGCTTCCCATGAACTGCTCAGCTCGATGCTGCTTTCTGCACACTGTTTCTGGGCGAGCTGGAGGGGGGCATTGGCACAGCTCCCTGTCTGTCTGGGTTTAAAATGGCTTTAATGGGAATGGAAGCTTGCATTTGAACTTAACAAAAGGAGTACCTTGTCACTCATGATGATGTCACTTTGCTTTCAGCCTGTCCTCTCATGCTCTTGATGACAACAGAAGCAGTGCGGGCTCCTCCTGTGACTCGCCAGCTGAAGTCAGCGCCAACACAGACTCTCCTGTCTCGCTTTCTGACTCCAGATCTCCTTTTTTACCAGTAGATCTTACAGCTAAGTTACCTATTAATTGAGAAGCAGAAGCCTGCTGGTGGACACCAAGAAACAGGCTGGATATCAAAGAGAGACTTTCTGTTGTGTGTAACTGATTCTGTTCCTCATAGGAACTTCCAGAAATGTCGTTATTTCTAGAAAACTTCCAGAATAGTTCCTTGAGGAGGAATTTGCCTTTCTAGTGATTTGTATGACATGTACTAAAATACAGTAAGCATTTGAAT
Source organism: Laterallus jamaicensis coturniculus (assembly GCA_022605575.1). NCBI lineage: Eukaryota > Metazoa > Chordata > Aves > Gruiformes > Rallidae > Laterallus > Laterallus jamaicensis. The sequence goes on from JAKCOX010000014.1 coordinate 19,278,866, forward strand.
TGCAGATATATTTGATGCTAATATCAGTAAGCAAGCTCTTGATTTCCAATGGATATTGTCTTGTTGGCATAAGTGACAAATACTGCATGTATTCTGCTTGTGGAAGACCTGGCTTTCCATCAGCCAGCAGGCAGTGTCCTTGCTTATGTCGTAACAGATAGCTTTCACTACTGTCCTCAGTCTGAAAGCAGTGAAGCAGCTTACTAATTTGCTTTTATTATTCAAGTGTTAAGTATTTATATTTTGTGTTCTTCATCTGGAATATCTGGGGAAGAAGGACGGACGTGGGACACCTGGTTCTTGTGTTCTGTATTGATTGGCTGTTAATCAATTCTGTGTTCTGATAGGTGTCAAAAGACAAAGTCAGTGAATTGTCAAATCTATATGTTGGATTTTATTCACAATCATTGTCTGCTCTTGTGACTAAATCCAGGTTAGATGTGGAACATTGTTCGGGGGGGTTGTATTTATTTTGTTTCTTTCCCATTTACATCATGTATTAGAGTGATAGATGCTCTGTTAAAGGCCTTTTAGTAGGGAATAATAATGTTTGGAACAAAACATTAAATCCTGAGGTTTTAGCATTCAGTACTTCAGAAGTGCATTATTTTAACAGACAGTATTTGTTGGACAAATACAGTGAGGAACCTTGAGTGCTTTTTTACAGGCTTAGGGGATCAAACTTGTTGATGTTCTTCCCTCAAACAATGGCACAAAGTTATTTCTACAGCTGAAAACTTCACATGCTGAGGGGAAGCCTGGAATTCGGCACTCTGAGCTGTTCCAGGATTCTTGTGCTATATTTGAAAAGTCAGAGGCAGCCTTGGTCTCAGCTCTGGAATTCTCCAAACAGGGGGGGAAATCTGCAGACCCCACTATCAAGCAGCCGTTTGAGGTTTTCCAGTGGCACCCACCTCACTGGATTGTCAGCTCCTATTGGATAGTTGGGCTTCCAGTGGTACATGGTCTCAAGCCCCTGCTCCAGAGAGGTTAATAATGAAGCAAAATGTTCTATTTTTAAACACTAACTCTTTGTAGTGTGTAATAAAGTGGAAAAAGTATGGGAAGTTCCTCAAGCAGGAGAAAAGCCCACTCTGGACTCTGCTGGGAAAGATGCACATGGAAGAAGCTTTGGTTGACAGCAGCCACCAAAAGTAGAAAGGGATAACTTGGAATGCAAAGAGCTGGTGACTTGAGGACCAACGACCAGTGTCTGTAGATCCTTATTGTAGAAAGAAAATAGAATCTATTTAATAGTTTTAGTCAGTTCAAGTAAGATATGACATGGTTTCTTTCTGATTTTGTTCCTCTTAAATTATTTTAATAGTCAACTTTCTGATTGCAGTTCCTTTTGTCCCTTAGTTCAGACTGCCCGGTGTCCCCGTGGCAGAGGGACAAGCTTGTCTCTCATGTCTGTTCGCTCTCTGTAATGCAGCATGGTTTCCTTCTGTCATTTTGGGTATGTGCCAAAGAGTTGCTGTGCGTTCACTCTTCTGTGGTGAGGGCAAGACTTTTGTTTTTCTTTTTAAATCTTGGTTGTTTCTTAAGAACAAACCTCCTGGTATCTCTTCCAGCTTTTTTATTTTTAAAGTAGAGAGGTTTCATAGTTGTGTGTGGGTCAACTTGTCTCTTCTTTTCTGTTGAATATTTATGCTATTTTTCAAATAAGTGCCAATAAATGGAAAAGTAAATGTGTTTTGCTGTTTCTGCACTTTGTCAGAGCACTAACCACGTTCATGTTTTCATCTGTGATTGAACACTTTTTTCTGCTTAAATCAGAATATCTATTGTAATCCATTTCTACCCAGTCTAGTTTACATTTAAGCTGGGCCTAAAATCTGCAGCACCTTTTTCTGTTTTCCTGGTGTGATGCTATCCTAATGTTCTGTGACAGCTCTAGGAAAACCAAAGAATAAAAGGAAACCTTTTCAGAAGACATGAATAGCCAAATGCATGCCTGCTTTATACTTTGAGGTAGTTGTGGTGAAATAGTTTGGAAAATAGATGTTACAGCTGGCTGGTGGACAGCACTGTGGCTCTCACTCTTGGGAAGAAGTGTGGATTCTTTGTGGTTTGCTTTAATAGGGCAATTGATGGTGTTGGAGGAGGGAAATTGATCTGCTGTTGTTCTTTTCTCTGCTTTTGCAAACAGAAATTATTTGAACTTCTGGAGGGAAAGCATCTCAATTTTGTCTGTCCATGTCATCAAGAAGCTGCAGTTTTCTGCCCTGGAGTCAGGAAGCATGGATAAATATGGTGAGGTTTTTTTTCCCCACTGAAATGGAAGATTACATTTTGGAACCAAATTGTCCTGCAAAGTACCTATCAGGACTTGGGGAATTAGGGTGCAGCACAGTGCGCCCGATCTCAGCTCTGTGTGCAGACAGTAACTCCTGGTCTTAGTGTCTCCTCTGTCTTGCCAAGTCCACGTTGACTCATGAGCAGTGAAGGCAGAAGCTTTGCTGGCTCAGTGGTGAGGGTACAGGACTGTTGGGGTGGGGTTTGGGCTCCTTAACTGGACTGAGTTTGTGTTGTGTCTGTGCCTTTGGCTTCCTCCGAGAGGGAATGGGCAGCTTCTTAGGCCATATTGGCAGTATTATGACTGTGTGTGTGTGTATATAGACATATATATATGTATGTGTAATGCATAAGTCTATATTATTATATGTAAACTTTTTGTATTCTGCAATTCTTTGGGCTGTTTCTCACTGAGTTTCTGCTACTCCCTGTGCCAGAGTCACGCTTCTCATCAGCACATGGTTGGTCTGGTTAAAAACTGTCCCGTAGCATTTGTTGGCAGTGAAACTGGGTCTGGGACCAGTGTGTCTTCCTTGACAACTGTTGGGTGTTTTTCTTCCTTCCACCTTCTCCAGAATGACACAGTTGCTGAGGGAACATTGATAACTGTGCCAGAGCTCAGGGGGACTGTATTTTTGGAGTGAGCGCTTCAGTGGTTACTGCATTTAGCAGAGGAACAGATACTCCATGCTAGGAGAGCTACAAATGCCAGGGAAAATGAGCCTGTGCAGGAGCATGGTTAACTTGCTAGGGTCTTCTGTGTGCTGTCAGCAAGCCAGCTGATCTGAATACCCAACAGCTGCCCACAGCCCTCCTGAGATTAGTGTGAGAACTGAGTCCTAAATTTGTTCGTTCACCTTTCTCCAGAGAACTTGAGCTCAGATGATCACCAGCCTGTACAAACAAAACACCCCTGAAGCCTGGGAGTGGGGACACCGAGGCATTTTGATTTATGGATGTGTGGTAAAACTGGGACTGTGAGTCCAGCCCTGCTATTGTGAGGCTATTTGCTAGCAAAGTGATGACAGGCAGGGGTGGCCTCTGGAGCTCCATCAGCCAGCCTCCAGCTCCAGCACAGCCTGTGCATTTCTTAGCAGTAGCCGTTCAGAAACGCTCACTTCATGCTGTTGTGTCTTGCATGTGTCGGAGTCGTAACTCACACACTTAAAATAGAGAGCGTCAGGAGCTGTAATTAAAGTGTGCAAGCTCTTCATACCCCTTTCTCAGCAACCTTTCTCATCATCAGCTGCCAGATGGAGTTTAAGTTGATTCTTCTTCTCCTGGAAGCACTGAGTTAAAATATTTGTAAATGTAACTGAGTGTTTGCAGCTACAGAACAGGAATTTAAACCTTGCTGTTCCGAAGAGGAGCGCTTGGCTTGCAAGAGTCCTTTTGGGGAGCTGGATGCAAAAATTGTCACCTCACTCTTTGCTTGGGTGTCTGTTTCCTGAGGGTATGGCCTGGCTGACTTTGATTTACCTGTAACTGCAGAGTTTTCCCATTTCTCTGGATTACTGGATGCAGGAGGGTTCTGAAACAGAGCATCCTTGTTTGTTCCCTGTATCCACAGGATGAACCTGAACCCAGGTGAGAGCCAGCCTAGGACTTGCTCAGGAGATGCCTTTCCTCTGACACCATGCAGGCAGCTGCCCAACCCTGCTGGGGTTTTGTGGTAGTAGCACAAGAGGAGGAGGGGAAAATAATACACAACTGAAGGAGAATAACCTTAATAGCAGTGTTTGACTTTCAGCAGCTGGCTTGGGGAAGGAGTTGAGTGCATTTAATCCAAAGACAGTTTTGCCATGCCTTCACACTAGTTCCCCTGTGCCTCAAGGAACTGGTGACACTTCCCCAGTCCCATGAAGATTCCTCAGGCAAATCTGGCATTTATCAAACTTAACATTCTTCTGCTAGTTTTCTGCTAGTTTAGATTTGTCTTCTTTTACTTCCATCATAAGAACCTTGGAAAAATGCTCGTTATTTAAGACTTTCTTCCATGATGTTTAATCATGGCTTGGAAATGTTCAGAATTTTGCTGGATGTCAGCTCAAGTAGGAAGAGGTGTTGCTGCAGGTACTCACCTTTGGAAACATGGTTCTCATGATTGCTTTCCTCCTCATGTGGAGAAAAAATGGTGATGTGTGTATCGTGCTGTGGTGGTGGTGGTGGCACAGGGCCCTGTCGTGTCTTTCAAGCCTGCTTCAGTCGGGCTGCGTGGCACTGAAATCACTGCAAGAAACCTCCTGCTAAAAAAAACCCCGTGGCCCTTTCATTTTGAATGTGTTTACCTCAGCAGTTTTGGGTTTGGAGACTCCTGGCAGATTCCTGAGGGAAAGGCGCTAATGGGTTTGGCGGTGCTGCTGGAACTGACTCCAGAGCCTTGCTCTGGGCTCCTGCTTGTCTCTGAGTGGTGGTTTCTTGCTTGTCACACGATACGCTCATCTAGTGCCTGGATGTACCTCAGGCCACCTTGAGAATATCTGTGGTTTCCTAGAGAAAGATACTTTGGTAAATTGTATTGTTAATTCCTCTCTTAAAATGTAAGGGTTGATTTACGTTCTGCTACTCATGGTTCTCTTACTCTGTGTCTCTGATAGGTGTTTATCAGTCACCTTTGATCCTTCGTAGTAGCTTGTGTTCTGCTACGGTGGGGGTGACTGTGTTGGTATGTATGTTGTGGTATATACCACAACAGGTATTGCAGGGAGCCTGTTGCTTACCTTGGCTGCCTTACTGCCTCTTCCCTGGCAGTGAGGAGACCCATCCTTTGTTTTGTGCTGCTGCAGTCACAGCTCTGCTTGAGCTTATGTCACTCCACTGCAGAGCCTCTGCTGCTTCAGGCCAGCGTGGTCCTGTGCCTGTGTGTAATCCCAGGTCCCATCGTCGGTGTGGTTATGGAGCCCTGCAGATCTTCAAGAGCTGCTATGCCTTAGCTACAGTGCGTTAGCCAAAGCAAGCAGCTAGTTGGCATACAGAGGAGAGCTTCTGTAGAAGCCTAAAATAGAGCCAAAAAGGCTGTGTGCCCTCATTTGGCTTTAGTTGTGACACTGGAGCACCATGTGTCAGTGGTGGCACCTCCAGTAAGTACTTTGTGGGATACCCAGGTTCTTGGTCCCTTTGATTTATGCCTTTCTAATCTGTAAGTGGCTCCTGTAGACTGTAGCAGTGGTTTCCCAACCTTTGCTAGCTCGCCTGGAGCAGCACTGAGCGGCGTGCCGCTGTCAGCAGCGTGCTTCACTCCCCTGCAGCGGCTTCGGCCTGTTCTCAGGCAGCAAGCTGTGTGTGTGACGGGCACGAGTCCTGTCACCAGCACCATCAGCTTCTGGCTGTGTCTGCTCCAGTGAGAGATGGTGCCTCGTGTAGCACTGCTGAGGGGGCAAGTGCCCTGTTTCACAAGGACGTAGGACAGAACCTGTTTATCTGAGGCTGCTCAGCCCCTGTCTGCGTGTGCCTAGACGGGAGGATCAAATCCCAGCGTTACCCAGCCCCTTACTGCTCCCTTACTGCTGCTCTTTTTGACCAGGAGGGTCCTGTACAACTACCTGCCCTGCTCTGACCTGAAAGCTCACTGTCCCTCTTGGCAGGGAGGGCAATTTAAGGGTTCAGGGTTTTTAAAGACCTCATAGCTGCTTGGTTCCTGAACTTTCAGGTTAGCCCTGGATTACTGCAGGCTCCCTGAAACAGATCACTCAGCACCTGAGAATTTTTTGTTCCTGTAAACAAAGTATTGGTGGATCTGATTTACGGGCTCAGGCAAGTTCCCTTCTGTAGTCCTGCCCTGCCAGTGGGATGAAGGCAACACACACAAGTCTGAAGTGTGAGAGTCACGCTCCTGACAAAGGAAAGGGGTGATGGAACTTGGCATTCAGAAGGGAAGCTGTTATGAAGAAAGCCAGGTATCTTATGTATACATTGACAAATGAGGACTAGAATACGGTGACTTACTGCCAAGCCTATCTGACAGCCCCTTTCCAGTTTAGGCTTGTTGGTTATCAGATACTTGTGAACATAAAATGAAAGAACATAATGACTGACAATTCTTGGCTGGTTGGTCCCAGGCTGGGTTTCTCTGCTTTGTTGCTGAAGGCACGGATCTGTGCATGGGCTTCTCTCAGAACTGCTCCAAACGCCACTGTTGGGCAATTTCAGTAAGAGCTGCGCCTGTTCCTGTCTGTGACAGCATCCTTGGTTCTCTCCATGGGGCGTATTTGGGACTTGGCAGCAGCAGCATCTCCCTTTGCAGGGACTGGATCTGTTTCCAGGTGATCTCCACATACATCTGGTCTCGGGGGGCTCCATCAGCTGCAATCCCTGGGGCAATGAACTGATTCCCTGGAAGCCCTGTCTGCCCCTGGAGCTCAGGAACAGCTACACTGGCCTGTTGTGTTCAGCATTCTGTGATTTGCTCCTTTCAAGAAAATAGGGATGTCCAAGCGTTTCCTGATCTGGATGAGCACAGGCCCTGAGCAGAGATCACGTACCAAGCCACAGCCGTGAGGGTGAGGCTAAGGGAAGCCATGGCTGCAGCACGCTCCTTTGCTGCCCGCCAGCCTTGCTTGTTTGACCTATCGAGGCCACAGCAAGTGCTGTGTAAACAAGACAATTGTTTCTGCTAAAAGCCCTCCAACTGCCTGCTGGAGATGCTTTCCCATTGCAAGGAAATGACTGGTTTGTTTGTGTTAGCAGTCAGGATGGGAAATGACGTGTACACTTAACTGGTTTTCCTGGTGCTTTTTTAAGAGGCGGAATATTCCCTGTCCCCGGTCTTATTTCCAAAGGCACTCAGTGTTTCCTGGAGTGCTGTAAAAGCATGTGTGTGCATACATACATACGTATGTGCATCAAAGCATGTGGTGTAGCCTCCTGGTAAAATTGTACTGGTGTCTCCCTGTGACCATGCTGTAACATCACTTGCTGTATTCCTGGTCTCAGTGCTGAACTGAAACGGTCCTGGGGTCTGTTCCAGCACTGGCCTAAGGACATCATGCTGTCATCTCCCTGAAGCCAGGAGCAGGGAAATGTGAGCTTGTCACACTTACTCTGCCCAAGCACCAGTTGTCTGTGGCCACTGTCGCACTCTGCTTCATCTTTATTATCTGTGTCCTGCTTCTCGCTTCCCTTGGAACAGAAATGGGCTGATGTTTTAGTCTTTTAGTGGCCAAGAGCTCGTTGTTACTGGTTTCTTTGATCAAGGTGTTCCCTAAACCATTCGTTTCTTAAATTCCTTGCACCTGAATGCTGGCAGTCTGGGTCTCTGCTGGCTGGGGAGCTCACTGCTCAGTCTTGTGTGTGTGCTGTGCTGCAGGACTAGGGTGTCTGCAGGCACCAGGGCGTGGGTCATTGTAGCAACTCTGTGTTCTGGGACGTGGCTTCTGTCTTTTCTGTACAAGTGTCTAGCAAAACCCCATCCTGGCCATGGCTGGGACCTCAGGATATGGGGGGAAAAGGGTTTGGGTGCTCATTTTGAATTGGCTCAGGCCTTTAAGACATGGTCTGTGTCTCAGGTCCTGCACTGGCCTGCACAGAAATGTGGTGTTGCAATACAGAGCAGCCAGGCTACAGTTTTATCTGTTCTGTTCCCTTGCCTGTCCTCACTTGGAGCCAGGTGAAACCACCTCTTGAAGATCAGAATGAGCAGAGAAGGCATTAAAGACCAGCAAGAAAGCACCACAAATGCAGCTCCTGGGTGGCAGGAAAAGGCTGTGACCCAGAGGGATCTGTAGGGCTGTAAGCAGAGGCCGAGCAGCATGGCTGCTGCTCTGGCTCTGGAACACCCAGTTCTCCAACCAGTAACTCTTTTTAAAAGGTTAATGTTTGACTCTTTATCATCTGACCTTGATAGATGACACAATCTCAGTTCTTCTGAGAATCAAACTCAAGTACTGTTTATTGCCCTATAGGGAGGCAGTTTTATATAAGAAAAACACAGTGATTAACAACTTGAATTCAACTTTTACCAGCCCCTTTCTGCATGGTTCCTTTCTACTTCCATGCATAAGCAGAAAAGTGATGCATAATGCAGGGGGGGGCAGAGTAAGTTTAGTTTCCAAAGCATTGTTTCTATAGATCAAAGCATATCATACAGGCTTATGAAGAAGGAATTGAATGTGGTAATAGTGGCCCTTGAATAGAAATGTTTTTAACATCTCAATAATGAAATGGCAACTGAAGGGAAACAGTTGGTGTAGTGAAACAACATAAAATGCTCATGGAAAATGCATAACCAGACTTTGAGCAGGGGGTTCTAGTACAGAAGTCCCCTCTCTCAGCAGGGGGGAAGCTGAAGAGGAATGCCCCCAGTACTAAGTTTGGTCTCAAACAGAACCAATGTCAAACTTCTGCATGAGTTCCACATCTGTTAGTGCCACTTGCCTCAGGCAGCACATGCAGCCCTGAGAAAGGAAAGGGTCTGAGTACAGAACTTGCTTTTATTGTCTACAGTCGTGATACAAAACGGTTGTTGCAGAAATTATTTCCCCAGGTAAGAAAACGAGCACTCAACACCATAACAAAGGAAGGAATTGGAGAATTACTTCACCTAAAATTCATGGTTTATTTCAGAGTTTCAGTGATGGAATTTTTTTTTGTTTTGTTTCATTTTCTTCAAGGATTAGTCACGACTCCCCTCCTCCTGGTATGTATACAAAGTGTGATGCACCAGCCTGGGCACGTACAACCACAAACCAAATGAAGGTTTTACATAAGACAGTTGCTTTTATAGTGATCACACACTGCTGTGAACATAGGCTAAAAATAACAAATGTTGCTTTAATAAGGGTGTGGGGGGTTTTTTTTACAGTAGATGTGGATATAAAAGGTTTTCAAATTATTTTTCACAGGTATCACTGAACATTTCGTAGCTGTCTGTTACAGAAGCACTGCAAAGTGCTTTGAGTCTTTCGTTTATTATACATAGTTAAAATATATTACACTTCTGAAGGTATCTTAGATCACTGAACAGTTTTGCTAGCATCTTAATGAGCCAAATGGGAGTAAAAGGCAGTCCACATTCATGATGTGAATATACAGTAAGGTGTTTGACATCCTATTACCTCATTGCTCATGTTCTCAAAATAACCATGGTGATGAGACCTGAAAGACAAGAATCAAGAAGCAGATGCTTTCATTTCACTCAGTAAAACATTTAAAATAAAGACAGTTTACTCTGTCATGGGCCAGAAAATAGAAGTACATAAATACACACAGAATTAATTTAGATATAACACTTAAATATTGGAAGTGTTGCTCTGAATTGATGTGGCCAAAACAGGTGTAAAAATGACCCTGAAGCGCAGTGGGTTTAGTGATGGAATTTAAGTAAGCTATGAATGCTCTGAGCAGTTATCAATCTCGCTGCTACAGAGTCTGAACACTGAGATTCTCATGTAGTGTTACACTTCCCTAGTGCAGAAGCTGCCACTTCTCATGGGGGCATTTCAGATGCTGAATCATCAGTAAGGCAGCTTAGCCCAAGGCTCCAAGACATTCTTGTTCCTGCTTTGTGTAGAATAACTGATCAAAGGCAGTTTTAGACAAAGACGTTAAGCTTGTCAGCCCTTTGCAAAGGGAGCTTTCTCCAGACTCTGTTGTGACCTTTATAGAGGGAAGGGGGGAAAAAAAACCCCACAACTGCTCTGGGAGAGGTTAAAACCAATTAAAACCAGAAGAACTCTGGGGCTAATACACTTATACACTGAACAGTTCACTTTAATTATGTGCAGACAGCATGAAAAGTACAAATCCTCAGGTTCTGAGCCATGAGTTATATTGCACAAGGCAAACAAACAGGCATATGGAAAAACATTTGGGCTCCTTGAGTTCCAGCCTTACGTAACACCAGAATAGTAATTCATCAGTTCTTAGGCAACCTGCCTTGCTTGCAGGCTCGGGTGATGTTAATGGAACAGCCCTTCACCATGGAGAGGTTAGCTACAGCCTGTGGATCTCACCATGGATAAAGAAGTTTCAGAGACTATTTTACTGTCCTGCCACTACACACAGGTTTAAGTGACTGGCTTTCTGAAGTGTGACAGACCCAAGTGGTAACACTGCCTTCTGTTAGACAACAATTGATCCACTAAAGAGGAAAAGTTCAGCTCTTAAGGTCTGTATTAGCTTAGGTAGTTGGTGCTGCACAACTGCTGTAGGCCTTAGCTTGGATTATCAGAATCAGCACAGAGTAAAACCAGAACATTCTGGAAGGTGTCACAGGATGGCCTGTACCACTTCTAGAGAGTTTAACTCCTTGCTGTAAAGCAAACACCTCTCAAACATCGTACAGCCCAGTTGGTGTGATATAAAGGTCTCTCTTCAATTACATGGTCTGCAACCCAGATGGTGCAGAAGACAGTGCTTTCATCTTCTCAAGGCAATCAACTCTCCAGGTGAGCAAGAGTTGAATACCAAAGAAGAATCTTTTCATCAACACTAAAAGCATTGCTACAAAAGGAATCCACACCTCTAGGAACATCACAGCAAAGCTACAAAGAGGTAAGTCATTACCAATGTGTGAAGTCAACTGGTTTAACACTGCAGCTGGCACCAGCAGGCACTGGAGTCGTTTTCAAAATGAGAGGTAAAAATGAAGTCAGGTCCTTATGTGAAATTCTATCACCACTGGCTCAAAGATGTGAGCTTCTGGTTGGCAACAAGGGAGATCTGAAACCATTTCCCATCACTACCTCACCTCTAGCTATCAGTCTGAAGCTGCCTAGCTCGCTTCCTTTAAATCCTCCTTTCTGCCAGGTAGTGGGACAGGAGAACTGAGTTTAGAGTGACTGTTCTTCAAATCTGGAATAGTTATAGAAAAATAGTTATAACAAGTGAAATGTGCAACTGATCCATGATTGCTGATGTATGAGCAAGCTACAAATTGGGAAGAGTTGCAGGTGGCAGCAGTGTCTCAGGAAAGGCTTACAACAGTATTTTCTATGCCTTCCGACTGCTTATCAACAAGGCGGCGGATGGAGCCTCTCAGACCAGCTCATCAGGGTGGGAGAGAAATGAAGTAACAGAAGAGATCTAGGTGCTGCAGTGGAGTAATTCCTCAGTTCAATATAAGAATAAGAAACAGCACATTCCATTCTGTTTTGTTGGCAGATGACTACAATTGGCCAGTCATCAAACGAAGGCAAAATTAGCATGTAGGGGCCTGCATATAAGAAAAACTGACTAAACTCTGGCCTTAAAAAGCTCACAGTAACTAACCAACCCTGATGTTGCTACAGCTGCAATTTAAAATATAAGCAGGGATGCAAAACAAAGTGCTTTGTCTCCATCAGGTTTCCTGAAGCCAGTGGCAAACACAGCAGAAGTTTCCCAAATCACAGAAGTCGCAAGAAAACATTTACAAAACCCCAAATACTTACCTAAAACATAAGCAGCTACTAACTTTTGATTCACACTTAAGTGGAGGTAGAGAGGCACCAGGGATTCCATTTCCCCCAACGTAGGTAGCATTAGTGCTGCAATACACACTACTCCTAGGAAGACTGTTAGTAAACTAGGTCCCGACGAGGCAGTTCTGTTTTCTGAAAAACAAGAGGGTGCCAACTGTAAGGAACATCTACCCCGTGTCAGCATTACACCCTCTGCAGAAATGCTTGCAGTACATTGGAGCTGCAATACCCTGAGGTTTTCTTTCCCCTTTGGAAGGGGGAGGAAAACAACCTTTAAACCCACCCTCCTAAACCTCCTGTGTTTTGCAGCAGAGGAGGCTGCTCCCTGCTCTGATGCTGGAACTTGTTTTCACATGACTCCCCAAACGCCTCCCTTCTGAAGGCACAGAGCCTGCCAGGCCCAGTAGCTATATATACACACACAGGCATGACAGCTGGATGTTTCAGCAACACTTGAGGTTTCACCATGCATCCTGACTCTGTTCCTTGGTATGTTCCTTCAGTGATCAGCAGTCAATTAGGAAACAGCACCCAGAGGAGCTGCACAGGCAGACAGAGCTGCTTACACCTCCAGAATAGAACTGGCTACAGCAAGAGCACAGGTTCTTGATCCCTCTTTCTGTACAGGGCTGCACCTGCCAGAAGCACTTTATGTGCCAAAAATTACTAATATTTTAATCTTGTTTTAAAAACCTTGAGTGAACCATTCCAGCTGTCTCATGTCAGCAGAATAAGGAAGTGAAACTACAGATGAGCTGTCCTTCGTACTTTTAACAGCTGGAACCTACTCAGAGGCACACTGTGTATCTTCAAAAAGAGCTGATAACGTTAGTTCAATACCTCTAACCAAATTCTTAAGACCCATGGGAAGTTAGCCAATGTTGTTACCAAGTTTTTTCTACCCTCAGTGACTAGCTACACGTGTCCTATTTGAGTTCCACAAATCTCTTCTTTCTAGGCTGTAGGCTATGTGCAAAGACTGTAGTCGCTCTGCTTACCACTTTCCTGTAGGCAAGCAATACGATGGAGTCCACAAGGTTTTTGAGCAGAGAAAGGGCATTTGGATTAAGACCAGTATCAGATTGTTCAGGATGGTTCAAACCCTCTGTACCTGAACAACTTACCACAGAACACTTTGTTCTGCAAGCCAGGAGACCTTGTGGGTGTGCTTTAACCATGTATCCCACTAATAAGCTATCTTGTGGGGTTGGGGTGGGGTTTGTTTTTTTTTTTAGTAAAAGGTGTTTCACCAGCCAGCAAGTTACATGTAAATAGTGAAACAGTTGGGTTTTAGAGAGAGGAACACTCCCACATTCATCTACTTTCTGGAACTGTTTTTTGTTCTTGTCATGAAAAATACAACAGTGACAAAGAGTATTGTGAGAGAGCTCAGTAGAGGTAACAAAGTGGGAGACTGTCAAGAATCACCTCTGGTAAAACTCAGTACAATACTTTTCCCCCTCTTCCTACCACTGCAATTTAGCTGCTGGGTCCAGGTTTTGCCCCAGACTGTTGATTCACTTCCTTGTATAGGAAAAAGTTTTCAGTGAGCAACTGTGCTCTGCTGCACTTGTGAGACAGACAAATGAGACAGCACAGAACAAGGAGCACTTCAGATGATGTTTTGGCAATATTTCCTGCTTGTCAGGAAATGGGAGATGAAGGGTTTGGAATGAACTCAGAAGGGGCGGATGTTCTGAAAGAGCCCAGGGGAAAAAAATAACTACCACCCTTTTGCAGATAAATTCCTATTGGCTGTAGCAGAACTTCTGCACCTCAGGAAAAGAGGATGTACTCTCCAAGGTATGACGTGCAAACCTGGGGCAGCAAAGGGTCTTGATTAATCAAGACCTCACAAGCAGAACAGCCATAGTTTGGATTCTTGGGGGCTACCATTCCCCAGAGATAAACACAGCAGTGCTCCATGTAAGTAGTAAGAATTATTTTAAAATCTATTTCAGTCTAGGCTTTCTAGTCCCTTGAGCTACTCATAACCCACTCAAGAAGAGAGGAGAGGTAAAAGATTTCAGCTACCTGGTTGACACAAAGTCTGCTCAAAGAAGACACTTTCAGCCAGGTGTTCTTTTATTCGTTTTTCCTCCTCTTCCTTTTGCTGCTGTTGTTCCTTTGCAGATGGAAGCAGAGTAGCAATAATCTCCTTTTTCCCTAATGCTTTCCTCTGGCTCTGCTCAGACACTTGTAGACGGAACTTGTCTATCACGCCATAGTAAGCAGCCCGAACATCTCGGTGACGGATCACACTGCAGAGGGAAACAGCCTTGTCAGACAGGGACTCAGGAAAAGTGTGTGTCCTGTGGGATGACACCCTGCATCCCCATTGCTTCCCTGCTTTGCCCCACACACAGATACACTGAAATACCACAGATCCCCCATTCCCTCCCCCATCACTCAGTGCTCTTGGAAGATTCGGTCTTGGCTTCTCACTGCTCTTCCTGTGTTCACTCTGGTTCTCAAATATATCCAATTAGCTGCTCTTTTTGGCCAGCCAATTATTAATCCCAAACACACCTTTGCTTCAATCTGAGGCCTATCATAGAATGGTCTGGGTTGGAAGGGACCCCAAGGACCTCCCATCAATTATCTGAAAGATGCTTCCTCTATCGAAGCTGTTTGATGCTGGCCAATGGTTTTAAATGCTGGGGGGGAACTGGAGTGGACAGGAAAGGGGAAAAGTGAGGCCACCAACCACTTGGAGAGATGAGGCAAAAGTCTAGCTTTTACTAGCCAGACCTAGTACCAGCTCAGAGCTTTACAATCAGTGCTTTCTCAGAGGTTAAACTCCTTTGAGAGTCAGCTGGATGTAAAGGGGTTTTCAAAATCAGAAGCCTACTGTGTAACACTGCAGTAAAAGTGACAGCCATGTATTTACATAAACATTTCTCACTTGTCTTTCACTGAGTAAATCTGGTTATCAGGAGACCTCTGTGCTGTCAGAGCTCTGCCCATCAATCTAGTTACCTTGAGCATATTTCATAGCCTGCACTGAAACACATGATGCTGAAGATACTTCATGAGCTACCAAGAGCTATGCAGGGCGTAGCTACACAAGCTGCAATCACAACCCAGAGTGCAGAGTAGAGGCACCCTCTGCATTATAGCTCAAGAGTCAAATTATGCTATTGGTAAGCCTTCTCACTGTCCAGCAAACATTCTGTTGCTCTACTGCTTTGAATATGTTGACCAAGATGGTTTCAACAGCAAGACAGACAGGGTGCTAGTTGCTGCTCTGCTAGTTTTAAGGAATTTCAGGGACAAAATTGTATGCAGGACCTACAAAAGGCAGAGTTTTAAAGCAGCACTGATCAAAGGCAATAGAGACCTCTGAGCAGTGCTCTGCTCAACTGCCTTCTCTCTGCATTTATGATTCATTATGAAAATGCTTACCTAGCATTAAGAAGCTGTAACATTTAGGGTTTGAAGTCATATCAGCTCTTAAGATTAATATAAATGTTAATTATTTTTCCAAACTGTAAAGCATTTGTTTTGTGAAAGGCTATTCTAAACTTCTCATGTAACAGCTGATCTGAAAAAATGCCTACATATGAGGCATTTGGATTCAAGAAGGTTGCCAGCTCCTGAGGGGTGAAAAAATTATTCTACCCTTAGTAATACCAGATTGTAGCCTTAAAATTGCTTCAAGAAACCTATCTTTGTGCTAATATATACATTAAACTGCTTCAAGGAACAGGTTTTTGTGTTTCAGTCTTGAAGGAACTGTATCACATCAGGATATCTGCAACCATTAACACATAGTCAGTGCTGGTATCTAGTTTGATAGTAACTGGTATCTAGTTTGAACAGGCTATTCAAGAAGGAAACAGAGACTAAGGCATCCCCCAAGTGAGAAGGCTGCAGGAGTATAAGTAGTTGTACATCACTGGAGGCAAGAGAGCGTGCTTATGACCAGCTTTCAGCAAACTGAGCATCAGCTGGGCAGCTGCCTTCACTAAAAGAAAAGGCTTTTTACCCCCCACCCTGCCAATCCTAATTCACACACCTCTCAGCATATCAGAACAGCAGATTCAACTCTCATTTCTTCCTTTAACACTTCCTTTTAAATTTTTGTTTCTATTTTTAGTACCATGGTACTAACTACCAACCTAAACAGAACCTTTACATAACACTGTGCTATGAGAACACACGTCTGCTGCCAAGCAAAGAGATGGTTTCTGCAGACCCTTATAAACAGATACATTCCCCTGTTTCTTTTTAGAGACCATTGCATAATTGGAAGCTCTGTAGAATATCTGTTTATCTGGCAAAGGGCCATACTTGCATAGTACTGCTCATACCCTAGGAGTAAACACTGCCCTTAGACAGCAACCATTGGAATGGGATGGGGGGTTTCCTGCATAAAAACTTCCCTTGGAAACATGCATGTGTTGTATTTTCCTTTACTTCATAAAAGACACTTGTTTCAGATGAACCAAATGTAGTCAAGGCTTGTGTGTCTGCTACAGACTGGGATAGCTCACTGATACACTGGTATAGTCTGACCTGTTTTGTTCCATTTTTAGGATTGTTGTCCCTGCTCACTGAGAATTTTAATCCCATGTCTTAAACTTCCTGGCTATTTGGTGAGCCCTTGGAATTTTCCAAATTACACCCAAGGAAAAGAGTCTCCAGGTAAGAGTCTAAGCACAGTGCTATTTATCTAACAGAAGACAGACAAGGGGGTTGAATATGGCCATTTATTTGTTAGCCAGAGCCCAGAGGGTGTTTCACAGTTGGCAAATTTCTACTCAAAAAGCTCAGTCTGCTCTTTGAGGTACTCACACTTCCTTTAGCTATACCTGTACATCAGCACAGAAATAAAACAGCAAATGGAAGATTTAAAAACAAAAGCCAAACCAAAAAGGCTGGTTTATCTCATATACCTACTGTATTTGCATTATAGCAGCCTACACACATTACTGTGGTCATTTAACTGGCCTTCATCTTTTCTCTCTTACTGGGACCTGACAGAAGAAACAAATAAAGGGGAAACAGAGAACTAAGAATAGCAGAGGTGGTCAGGGTGACAGGTAGGCAGAAGTACCTTTATTAAACATGGCCAAGGGAAGTGTGCTTGGAGAACTGCATACATTTTCATTCTGCCCATCTGCAAACAAGTATTTCTCACATAGATATCCCAGCCCTGGAGGGTCTTGCTTTTCTTGTTAGAAATAACAAAAAAAATACTCAGAGGGAGCTCATATTACTCTCACTGCTGGTTTACAAACTATACTACATGTGCTAGCATTTTATTTGCACCTAAAGACAAAAATAAAGAGTGATATTTCTCATATTCTAATCTCTCTGCCCTAAAGCAAAAGAACAGCAAAGACCAGATGGCCACAAGAATATTAGGAAAATACATCTTTATCCAACACAGTTCAGATCACAGAGTTGTAGGGGTTGGAAGGGACCTCGAGAGATCATGGGGTCCAACCCCCCTGCCAAAGCAGCTCCCCAGCTCATACTGCACAGATAGGCGTCCAGATGGGTCTTGGATATCTCCAGAGAAGGAGACTCCACCACCTCCCTGGGCAGCCTGTCCCAGGGCTCTGCCACACTGTCATTTATTGAAGCTTAAATAACAAAGGAAATGAAGGCAATACTTACATATCAACACAGCACTGAGGCTTCACTGCACCAGTAGCATCAACCACTGAATATTTATTCGGAGTTGTACAAAGAACTGCAACAACAAGGACAGCAGTGGTAACAAACCATGAGTTAATACCTCCCCAGCTTCATCAACAGATACATGTAAAAGACAGGAGGTTGGTTTTGTCACAAATATGGTGTTACATGAATTATAATTGGACTGTTCAAGATCACCAACTAACCCTTAAATAAAACTTAACCTAAGAAACCCACCTTTGAATTTTAAGGCAAACTCATAGGGGTTATATAGAGTCAACACCTGCTTGTGTGTTGACTGGTCATCTGCATAAAATATAAGTTCTGTAGGAAAAACAAAAACAGGAAGATTTCCTTCCACTAACTCTGGCTGTCTTTTTTGTTGCTGCATTGGCACTGAATCCTCCTCGCTGCTTCTCGTGTTCTTATGGGTTTGTATCCTCAGAGACTTCAGCTTTTGAATCGCTTAAGAATTCCAAAGCATTTTGGCAATTCTAAAGGAAAAAAACAAAAGGGGAGAGGGGAGAGAAAAGGCAGGAAGATTATTTCCATAAGTCTACAGTAACTTGAGGCAGTCAAGAAAGGTGTAAGAATACAGTTTGGTGCTTAGTTATGGAAAATCCAATGCAAATAATTTTTTATCTATGTTTAAGTTCCTTCAAAAATACAGATAGATAAAAAATTATTTGCATTGGATTTCTATTTAACAAACAGCTAGAAAAGAAACAAGTGCTTCTTCAGGGTATCAGGATGGCATTTTGGGGTCCCAGTCCATGACAAAAGCTGCTTGTGCTGGGTCTGTGCAACACAAAGCAAACCAGGAGAAGATAGGCCGTTCTTGCCTGGGAACACGAGCCCGTGAGAAGAACAGAGCAGAAGTGAGGGAGCAGAGAGACACAGGGCAGCAGTCATCCTTCAGGCAGGAACCTCTGCAGTGCCGACCTTCCCGGATGAGGGAGGTGTAACAACTCAGGTGTCTGCTCACACAGGCACTGAGGTATGGCAAATCACAGAGATTCAGAACAAAAGAATGGGGAACAGCTCCATGCCTTCTTTCAACTACACTCACTGCAGTGCCACAGTAGTTACAGGCAACAAACTGAAACATAACTGGGGTGAATAATACCAGATTTGGGATTTACTGTGTGATTAAAAAACAAGACAGACTCTCTACCATCACTGTCCCTAACCAAAGTATTAACCATTGTCATTCTCCTCCCTGCCACTCCCCCAGTTTTGTTTTATTGTGAGTGACGTCCCAGAACTAAAACCAGCACCCATGACCCAATCAAGCAACAATCCCAAATGTATTTCATAAAATGAAATTAAGGCCAGACTCCTCAGCACACATACCACTGCCTTTACACACTACAGACAGAACAAGGTGAAACAGCTACACAGATTGATTTTTTTTCCACCCATGAGAAGGTCATATTTTACTGCAGCTCCTATAGGTTAATTATCAAACTGAAGGTGTCCTTTCAGGCTTAACTTTATTCTATAGCAGAAAATACTAAAAGAATAAAAAGCTCCTACTGGCTCTCTAGCTGCAATTTCCACTTGCAGTGAAGTTTTGTAAGCCAAGGTCCACTTCAGTCCTTCTCTGGTCTGCTAAATGGACTTGGTGGCACCTTAAGAAACTTTCCAGCAGTGAGCAGCCCTTGCATCATGAGCCATCAAAACCAAGTACTTATTTTTGCACTCTAAATATAATGATCTTCACATCTCCAAGCACCAGATACATGTTTCATACTTGACACATGACACACATTTAGGTGTTTACTACAGTATAGCTGTCACACCTCTGGGTTTACAGGTCCTGTTTCTTATTCACCAACTAAGCTTTTACATTTACTTTTTTATTTTTTAAAAGAGCAAATCATCCCTGTAGAATTTAAACTCACGGCTCTTACTGGAATGTCTTTCCCTAAGATCCAGTTTCTTTTCAGAGCACAGGTTTGTTTCCACTTCACTGAAATGCTACTAATAATATTCTGAAAGCAAATCCCCAATGATAGTGTTCCAAGTTGATGTTCTGCTACCTTATTAAGAAGAGCCTAGAAAGAAAAATAGCTCTGTAAGTGGCAATTTGGGTCTGAGTGCTGCTTAGGCTTTTGGTGAATCCCTTTTGTTTCAGGAAGATTAACAAACTCTGGAATCACTTTGCACAGCAAGCATAAGCATTATTTCTCAGAAAACTTTATGTACTATTGCAAAGGGAGATTCATTGTTCCATTCAAATGCATTAAGACTACATGAAGAGCTAATGTGGAAAAACTGCCAGCTGGGGGGAATACAAAGTAACTTCTGAAACTTCTCATAGGCAGAAGAATATCTTTCATTTTCCTCACAAAATTTAGCTTGATGCAGCATGCAGTAAGCATACATGAGAATCTTTGGCTCTCATACCTGTCTGTGCTCCACACATTACATGGAACAGAAATATAGGCAATCTTTCTTTAAAGTGTTTTTTTCCCTAATAAATGTTTTAAGCTACTGTACAACCAATAGCAAACTACTGCCAGCTATTTTTGAGTGACAATATTTAATACAATTTTAAAAAAAATCTTATTTACAATAATGAATATTCTTTTGATCCTTTAGGGTTTTTTATTTAAACACTGCACAGGTTTCATCCCGATTCTTGGCATCACACCACAACTCCAGCTTCTTCAGCTGAGCCAGAGGCAAGTGTTTAGAAGTCCAAAAAACCCCACAAATCACAACATCAGTGGATGGCTAAGCCAATAGACCAAACAGGCTTGTTTTCCTTACACATCTGCCAAAAACAAAGAGCACAAACCTCCCAGGATTCCACAACTTGCAGGGGGGCAGTCACCAATCTTTAAAAAAGTATGTCCCATTACTGCTTCCTTTTCTTATTTACCTTGGCTGGGTAAGTAGTTACACTCAACTGGCAGAAGTAGGGCTGGCAAACACAGGCTGAGGGTAGACATGTTTGCTGACACAGCATCATTCAGGATATAAAATTCTGGATTTCGAAGCAACCAGCATCCTTTTTGAGACAATCACTCTGGCTTAGAAGTCACCTTGCTGGGGTATCTCACTGAACAACATCCATAAAAGCTCTTTTGCCAAAGAGCATGTTATAAACTGTATGTACACTGGGAGACTTGATGGTTTAGCAGTAGTAACAGCATACCTGTCACACAGCACCAACAAGAAACTGCAAAGACTTTTCCTCAGGAAGCCTGGACCATCAGAACATTTTTGCACATATCAACCCTAAAGCAGCCCTCCCAAAAATACCCAGTGTAAGGCTCTGACACCCCAGCCAGCTCATTTAAAAGAAACTTGCCTACTGCTCTTGTGTGCTGTGCACTGCAGCACATCACTAGGTTTTATACAGTCAGCAGTGTCACCACGATTACATGCAGCACGTAAAGGTAAGGACAAAGTAACCTGCACGTGGTCTCAAGTGACCTACACTGCACAGCTGGGCTTTGCCTAGTCCTGCCAATGGAACTCCTCCAGGAGCAGGAATCTGTCAAACATCATGTTCATTCACAGGCCAACCTGTGACACCTGAACAACACCAGCTTGCCTTCCAATGCTCTTTGAAGACCAAACAATTAGAATCATAGAATGGCAAGGGTTGGAAGGGACCCCAAGGATCATAAAGCTCCAACCCCCCTGCCACAGGCAGGGACACCAACCTCAGGCCTGGAGCTACACAAGGTTGCCCAGGGCCCCATCCAACCTGGCCTTGAACACTGCCAGGGATGGGGCATCCACCACCTCTCTGGGCAGCCTGTTCCAGCACCTCACCACTCTTTCTGTAAACAACATCCCCCTAATATCCAACCTAAACCTTCCCTCCTTCAGCTTTAATCCATTCCCCCTTGTCCTGCCATTATCTGCCCTTTTAAAAAGTTGATTCCCCTCCTGTTTCTCTGCTCCCTTCAGGTACTGGCAGGCTGCAATGAGGTCCCCCCGCAGCCTTCTCTTCTCCAGGCTGAACAAGCCCAGCTCCCTCAGCCTCTCCTTGCAAGGCAGGTGCTCCAGCCCTCTAATCATCTTTGTGGCTCCTCTGACCCCTCTCCAACAGTTCTACATCCTTCTTGTATTGGGGGCCCCAGATCTGGACACAGGACTCCAGGTGGGGCCTCACGAGGGGCTGATACTTTTTTTTTAATAGCACAATAAGGATCTTTCCTCCCTGAAGTTACTAAATATACACTGCTGGTGTCACAATAGCATGGATCTGCCAGAGTTTCCTTTGAAATCTCTGAATTTGTAAATTTAACTCGACAGAGAAACACGAAGTAGCTTCTCTCTAGGGTCAAAATAACACGGGCTGTAATCTGGTTTTGCTGAGCAAGTATCTGCTGAAAAATTAAATCAAGGGAGGAAGTTTTTTTGTTCTCACTTTAACTTTCAACAGCCTCACTGCCATGGCATCCGAGTTCATTTGTTGGGTGTTTTGGTTCTTTTTCCTAAAAACTGCAAATGACTCTACAGTATGTCACCCAGCAAACACTTTGTCAAGAAGATAACTTCTTCACAGTCCTAGTCTCCACATTCTCCTTTTAAAAACTAATTACAGTGCAATAATCTATTTCTGTTATATCTTTTGATCTATCCTCTAAATGTACACAATAAGCCTTTCCACACTATATACTCAATAAAATTGCTGCCTTTTGAGAGCATATTTACAAAATAAGCCTCAACGACTTCTTTAAACTCCCCAACTGCATCAAGTAGCCCCATTACTTCAAGCTACATGCAAACACAGCCTAAGACCCCTAGCAGATCTATTAACAGTTTGTTTCTCCAAAAGTTTGTGAAGGCCCTTAACGTGCACTTACGCAAAACCAATGTTTGAACTACCTGCAATTATTTTGGAGAGTCATCCAATGATTAGAGCACAGACCCAGCAGCCAGGATGGCTGGATTCCATCGTTGCTAACTCTGACGCTCCATGACCTTGAGCAAGTTGGTTAACCTCACCTCAATCTGCTAATCTAGAGAGGCACATATTCCACAGAGCATTTAAGTAGGCGGACAGTCACAATTTAAACTGGCAGAACTGCTCCGACACTTCCCAAAGACTGGACTGAAATATGCTGCTGTTTACCTCTACAGGGCGCTGAAAATGTAATCAGTAACTGTCTCCTGGATGCTGTAAGATGAAAAAGTCTCAGAGCATTACCTGTTAGTAAGGACACCTACAACACACATAAACCACACCGATAATAACTGATATAATAAATTATTAGGGCCACGTTACTTTTTTCCCTTCCATTTTCTCAAATGCTGGAAAGGTGACAGCAACCAAAGGAAAAACCCCAAACAAACCCTGACTCAAACACAACTAAGGGATATGCAAAATGGGGAAAAGAGAGACCAACAGCTGCGCATTGTCTCTGATCCCTTCTACGGTGCTGCCCTGCAGAATCCTATGGAAGACTTTCAAGGGCACATCTGCTTTAGCCTCTCTTCTCTCGCTTTCGAGGTGTGTTTAACAGGCTGCCCGGCAGCCGGTGGGAGGCGGGTTGTGTCCATAGGCCTTGGGCCATGCCTCAGCCCAGGGCCAAGCGCGGCTCCAACGCCAAGGCGTTTACCTGAGGAAAACGCTTCCCTCGGAGACCAGCGGGAGGAAAGACGTTCCCGTCTGACCCTCCAAGCGCAGCGGGCAGAGAAGCAGCAATAACCGCACACGCTTAATTGATCCTCTTTGTTCTCCGGCAACGAGCGGCTGAGATAAAGGCTGAGGCATCTGCGCCCTACGGCCTCTCCCCGCAGCCTGCGCCCAGCCCGTGGCGATAACGCCGCCCGCACCTTCGCGCCGGCCCCGGCCCTGCACCGCTTCCCCACCGACAGCGCGGAGCAAGCCCGTGCCAGACCCGGCCCCACCGACGGCCGGACCACAGTCACCCCCCCTCCCCTCAATCCTGGCCGCGGCCCCCGCGGGACGGCCCAGCTCCGGCCGCCCCGCTCCCCGCCGAGGAGCCCCGCAGGCGAGAGGGGCCGGGCCGGGCGGGAGGCGCCGCCGGGGGCCTCGGAAAGCGGCCGCCGCCACCCCGCTCCTCCTCACGGCCCTGCCGAGGGAGAAGGCCGCCGGCGTCGGGCTCCGCCGGCGCTCCCGCCCGAGCCGTCGCGGCGAGGGCTGCCAGCGCCGGGGACAGCCCCGCGCTGCCCGCCGGAGGGGACAGCGGGCGGAGGCCCGGCCTGGCACGGCCCCTCACCGCCCGGCCCGGTATAACCGGGGTCTGGGGATGTCTCTCCTCCCCCCGCGAGGCGCCCCCCGCCCCGAACTCACCCCCTCCGGGGCCGCTGGGTGCGGGCTCGCACGGCGCCCCCTTTGTCCGCCCCCCCCCCCGCCTGCTCCCGTCACTGCAGGTAGCGTCGTCGCTATGGCCGCCGGGATCGCGGCGGACTCCCGCCCCCCCCGCCGCGGCCATCGCCGGGCGTCACGGGGCCCCGCCCCTCACGCACTCCCCAGCGCCTCCCTCGGAGCCCGCCGCCATGTCGTCGCGGGCCGGGGTGGTTTGCGGTGTCTGGGGGCTTTGTTCCTCGCTGCTCCCCAGCGCCCTGCGGGGGTGGCGGGGGAATCTTCCCTTCCTCCCTCGGCGGCTGCCCAGGGCCGGCCCGGGGGAATCCCGGCGCCGCGGGGAGGGGATGAGGAGCAGTACAGGCAGGGGAGGCCCTGTGGCGGGCAGCGGGGGGGCTCTGCGGCCGTCCGGCTGCCCTCTCCTGCGGGGAGCTGTGTTCTGAGAGCAGTTTCCCTCATCTAACGGTGTCTGAGACCTGGCCCCTTCCCCGGGGGCTGCCTGGCCCCTCTCCCGGCTCTCACTGCCCTTGACCTTGGGCTGCTCTGTGTCCCAGGCCCGGCTGCAGGCTCCGGAGCTGAGACTCGGCACGATGCTGCCGGTTGCTCAGAGACCCTCCCGCGGGAAGGGTCGGCCGCCCTGCCCCGCTCTGCATCCCCAGCGAAACCGGGGCCGGGCCGAGCTGAGCCCCGTCCATGCAGCGGCACAGCTGAGGCAGTGCGCGGTGTCGCTTGAACGGGCCCCTTTGTTCTATATTACTTTAATTAATATGCTTTTATTAAACTGTTTGCAGACTTTAACTCCTCTTATGCAGTGTCTACCTGCGGATTTTCCTGACTTGGGCTTCTGAGCCCCGTGTGCTAGAGAAAAACAGTAAGTACAGCACCATAATCTCCCCCTAGGATCGTTCCCGACGTTATTAAGGCAGCAAAAATATTTTAGTCGCAAGCCAGGTGAATAATTAAGATTTATATTAAGCCATCCAGTCAGCAGGGTTGCAAATCTTCTACCCATCTCCAGACTTTACCCTCCTGCAAAACGAACACGCTTGGATGGTGAAATAAACACAGCGGCCAGAGGTATTTCACAACAGCATGGTGAAACAGCCCAGGGCAGGAAGTAACATCTTCTGTATTGAAAACCATGGAAGAAATTAAAAAAACCCCACCAAAACCCCCCCAAAAACGGTTTGCAACTTAGCTATGGTGTGTGTGTGTCAGCATTTGCCTTTTCCCAAACGCTTTGCAGGTCTTATAGTTACTTGTGCCTCATTAACACTGCAGTCTTAACAGCCACAAATGATGTAATATTACAGTCAAATTATTATATACAGAAATTACAGTCCTGTCAGCGTTTCTGAAACTCTATGCAGGGGAAACTGGTACATTTGGGATTTTTTTTTACCTTCACTTGTGTCAAATCAGCTCAGAGAGTTTAAACAATAATGTTTAAAATAAACTGGAATTCTTGTTTTTAAACAGACCATCAGCCTTCAGGATATCTGAAGATTATGATGATGTTTTTGCTGAGTATTAATCAAATGTAGGGTGTTTCTGATTTTGGAAACCTGCCTCAGGAGAAGCAGCAGACATAAACATGCTTCAGAGATATTCAAATTAATAATAAACAGAATGATCCAATTAGAAAAAAAAACCAACCCAACAATTTAAAATAGCTAGACTTAGAAGCACATTAATTAGCCAAGTTCATGTTTTCCAGTTCACTCAGCTCATTTATAAAGCAGCTCAGGATCTCTAAAAGTGGGTTTTGGGTTTCTGTAAGGTCCCCAGGACCAAAGCTTTGGTTGCTTTCATCCACTGGCCACCTGCTGAAAACCAGGAATCATGACGGTCTCCTTCCTTTTCCATCCATCTATCACTACAGCTTGTTTCAAGGTTGTTTTGTTACTTCAAAAGCCCCGTGTTAACTCCAAATAAATGTAAAAACTACTGTATCCATGTGAGTAAGGAGTCAGTGTTGTGTCCTTGGTGGTAGCACCTGATGCTTCAGAGAACACAAACCCTACCCCAACCTGACAACTGTGCAGTGATGTGCCCTTGAGAGAGATTATATCCCATTCCAGGCTTTATTAAAGGTACATATGTGCCATCACAATTTACCCAGGGCTGATGTATGCAAAAATATTACAGAGCTGCTTGACAAACTCACCCAGTGCCAAGGGTTTTGGTTTGGGGCATGCACAAAGCCTGGCTTGGCACAGGCCTGCTGCTCTTCTGTCTGCCTTGCCAGTAAGGCTCAGTGCTTTAGGTGGATGAAAAAAATTCCTGAGGGGATGCATACGAGTGTTGTCCACATGCTATATGCTGTGGGTAGACTGCTCATCTGCCATGTGGGAGATGGAGACTACTGCCATGTGTGGCAGTAACTCGAATTATCTCAGATCCGTGGGAAGTTCTCTCATTTATCATTAGGTTATTGTTCCTTTTGCTTTCTCCTTCTTGGGCTACTTTATTGTGCCTGAGTAATTAAATCATTCTGGGATCAGAGGCAGATGGAGGTTTGGAGTCATTGTTAGGATGCTGTTGGTAGAGCAGGGAGAAGGTGAGAGGAAAAAATGTGGGTGAAGAAGTTCAGAAATACAGATGCAAAGGAGTAGGGATGTAAGATGCAGTAAAGCATCTGTGGTAAGTTTGTCGGGTCACTTTAAGTGTGATCTGAGGTGTAAAAAAACTCTGTTCCTGCAGCTAATGTTTGGTCCTCTGGTTTTTTAACCTACCTTAGAAACTGCTGCGAGTCACCTCAAGTATTGGCTGGTGTTGTGTTACATAAAATATTGCCTCCTTGCAGCATGAAACCTGAGACTGGAGTCTGCAGATACGGAATGCTCCAGAGTGACTCCGTCGTGGTTTTGGTTGCTGTGGTGATTATCCATCTGCTTAAATACTTTATATGGGAGATTGTCAACTCATTTATCATGGAGAAGATTTTCTTAAGTTGTGAGAAACACAGCTTTAGGCCCGATTCCTGTAATTTTCACACTCGATTAGCAAAAAATTCCACTTTATCTGCCATCATATTTAGATACAGAGGGCATGGCATGTGTGTTCTGCCTTCACCAGTGTGCGTGTAACACCAGGACATGTGTGATGGTGGTGTGGTTGGAGAGGCTGGGTGAGAACTCTCTGTGGGGCCTCCTTTAATGAATCCTCAGTCTGAACCAGTTACAGGCAAAATTTTCACAAAGTCTCATAGGAAAAGAACTGTCTTGCAGAGGCAGCGAAGGACGTCACATACCTCAGTCTTACCTATAGCTCTTCATGCAGTTCATTCTAGAGAACATTCTTCATGTGGTGTTTTGCTCTTCTTGACAGTTGTTTTCTCCGTGGCATGACACAACAGATCCTCTTTGAAGTGACTCGGGAAACAGAGCGATGTATCTGCATCTCCCTTCGTGCCCATGTTGTGTTGGGTTTACCTTGTCTTTCTGTAGAAAAGGTTAGAGTTTTCTTTCTAATTAATACCATTTTATAAAAGGTCTCCACAAAAGATTTATTTAATTTTAAAACACCATCAAATGAAACAAAATACTACATTCAGACTACCAACCTAAAGCAGCATGCATGTTCTGACTTACAATGAAAGCAAGAATTGCTCAACCTAAACTGTCCAAGCTGTTCTTGTAACTCCAGTTCACCAGTGAAAAGGTTTGGGGTTGGTTCTTTTTTTTTTTTAAACTTGCTTATGTGGCAGCTTTTCAGATTCCCACCTCCCCGTGGCAGTGTGCTGTATTCCTGTTCCGTGTCACCAGGGGCTCAACTGTGCCAGCGTCTATTTTTTTGTGTCAGAGGTTAGACTGTTTGTTTTTTATGACTAATAATGTGGACCTTGGGAGCCACATATCTAAGCTCCATTGAGGAAATACCTGGACCTCTGTTAAAGTGTAATCCCTTTCAGGGCATGCCAGCACAGGAGAGTAAAGACAGCTTGAAGCTCTCTCCACAGTGGCTGGAGGCAAGTTAGTACCACTCTAGCCGTCCTTTGGCTCAGCTCTCTGCCCCTGCTAATGTGTCCCTGAGCTGTGCCTATGGATGCAGTGAGTGCAGCATGACAGAGAGATGTGTTTGCTGCAGAAGAGATTAAATGATTTGGGGAAAATAGAACCTAAAGTGTAGCTGACTTTAAAATGTCCAATGTAAACAAGGGCAGGTTTCGTGCATGCTCATTCTTGAGAATAAGGCCAGTGTAAGATCTAAGTGATCATTCGAGTCCCTCTCAGGTCTTGTACTGAGTGAATTTTGCCCAAAGTGTGCTTGTGTTACACTTCAGACAGGTACCAGGGTTCACTTCCTCGTCCTTGGTGTCTTAGATCAGGTTCTTCACGTGAGAACTCCTGAACTACACTTCGCTCCATGAAGCTGTATCAAAGAAGCCATAATTGAGTCTTAGACACTATGGTATTTACAATCATTTAGAAACCTCAGAGAGGGCAAACATTTAGAATTTTATAGACAGTCATCATCTTTATGAAGTGTAGGATCTATTTCTGTGTTGTCTGTAGGACCCTGCTGAGAATTTCCATTGTCCTGCTCACTGGAAAGCTGCAAACTCAGCATGGGCTCTGCTTCTTTCAAGGATGTGCACATACATCTCTTATAAATAAGCAGTTATGGTTGTTTCATTAGACCTCTAATAACATCTGTATTTCATTTTCCTTCCAAAGATGTTTACTTCAGTGTTGACACATATTTATAATGTCATCTCAAAAGTAAGAGGCTATCCCTTCAGATTTACAGCTATTATAAAATATGATGCCATCTGCATACAAATGGACAGCAGGAGCCATACAGACATTTCCCCTATTATTACTGCCTAAGGAAGCAATAAAAATTTAACATTTACCATTGGGAAACACCTGCAGAGATTAAATTAAAACTAGATTATATGCTTATCAGTTAAATGTTAGAAAAGCAAACTCTTTAGAGATTAGCACAAAACCATTGTTATCAAAATCTTATTAAAAGCTTCACTTAATACAATCCATTTTGCACCTCTGCTGCTCAAGCATTCTACGTGTGCAACTTGCTAAGTCGTCGTGGGG
The DNA here is from genome assembly GCA_022605575.1 of Laterallus jamaicensis coturniculus. Taxonomy (NCBI): domain Eukaryota; kingdom Metazoa; phylum Chordata; class Aves; order Gruiformes; family Rallidae; genus Laterallus; species Laterallus jamaicensis. Next base: position 19,307,560 of record JAKCOX010000014.1, read on the forward strand.
CTGTACATTGGGGAGGCAGGGCAGCCTCACCAATGGCTTTGCTGTTGCACTAGCAAACCCCTGCCCTGACATTTGGGTTTGTCCTTACAAGCTGACCACAAGCACCATCCGTCCCTCTCTCTCTGATCCTGGCCCCTCTCTGAAGGGCTCTCCACATTTCATGCACATTCAGAGCTCTGAAGGGCTCTCCAGGCTCCCTCAGTGCCTGCTCCAGGCTCCAGAGGAGATGTGCTGGGAATCCCACTGGAAACCACTGGCCCTTCCTGCTGAACTCGTTCCTTACCGTGGTCAGCAGGACAAAGGATTTAAAAAAGGCTGGAAGTGGAGAACAAGAAACTGCTGTTGCTGCTAAGCAGCTGGTCTCCTGCTTAGGTCCTGCAGCCTTTGGTATGTTGCAAATGCTGCAGAAGACGAGATCTGGGAGGCAAGTGGCTGGAGTCAATCTCTGACCTGGAAATGCAGAAAGCTTTGGGATTTGGGCTTCGGTGCTGCCAAGGATTGAGAAGTTTACAGTGCAGACAATCTGTGTGCACTGACTTGAGGATGACACTGTCAGCACAGATCCTGCCTGTACTTGATTTGCACGCACAGCGGTGTGGAGTTTATTTCTCCATCCGGCACGGTGACCAGAGCAGCCTGCCTTGAGATCCTGAACTGCATATGGGAGGGGGCAGCTCAGCAACACCCACATCTAGGATTACTTCCATGAAAGCCCAGGTGGAAAAAGCCCTTTGGTTGTGGAGATCCTACTGAGTTAGGTGGATCTGAAGAGCGTGTTGCTAACGAGATCAAGATCATTGATTAAATGTGTGTAAAATAACTCGATTCATGTAGTTTACTAAAAGTCAGATTTAGGGGGGGACTAGGGAGTATCATGGTTTCCTGAAGACAAATTTGATGCAGGGACCTGCTGGTCATTTTTCCTAACCCTGTGCCATCTCCTCTGTCCTGCTGGCACAGACTGTACCATTTAATTAAGTGAATCAGGAGTGTGGGGGGAATCCAACTTAAACCAAACCAAAACAACTCCACTTTATAAAAATAGGCAAAATACTGCACAGACCAGAGGGGAGGGGGGTGGGGGGTGGGGAGTGCAGGAGTTGAACAGCACAGCCAAAGATTAGGGCAGCAGAAATAGCTGCTACTTCCTTTGCAGGGAAGAAAATTGTCTGTGCAACCATGGCCTAACATTTTAAGTAATAGGAGTTGCTAGCCCAGCTGATTTTCACCGAAATAGGTTAGGGAGTGTTCAAACAAGTATATCCAGCTCAGAGGGGTGGTACCCTGTTGCAGGGCGATGCTCACTAGCCCCTGGGCAGACTGGGGGAGGAACTCTGCTGTCAACAAAGCTGGATTTGGGAGGAGAGACGTGTCCAACAGACCGACTCCGGCACTGTCGTGGCCTGAACCAGCCTTGCTGCGTGCCTGCCTGTGCAGAGCAGCATGTCTCCTCACAGAGCTGCAGTCAGAGTTCGCCATCCCACGTGCCTGAAGGGGCGAGTGGTATCCAGAGGTTTTATAACGAGCTTTTATAATGAGCTTTCCTTTGAGGGGAGGTAATGGACTGATCTGGTAACTGCGGAGCAGCCACAGGCACATCCGAGTCCTGGGTGTGAGCCTGTGTCCTGTCACTTTATGTGGACAAATTGCAGTGTTTAACTTGGAAAGTCCTGCTAGTGTCTGTTGCTGGACTTCCAGGCTTTGAGCACTGTGAATTACCAACGTTGAGGATTTAAAATTTCATTTTTCAAAAGTGACGCACATTTTTGTGTGTACATACCTATATCCAAGACACAGAAACTGCTTAACTGTAGTCTGAATTTTCCATGGTCATTATGCTAAGTAATTCACTTCTGCTGCCACTAGAGGTATAACATTCACTTGAGCAAATACCAAAGGAAACATTTAGTTGGAAGCCTTGCCCATATTAATATTTCATTTTTCAAATAATGTTTTTGATCTGGGGTTTTTTTGGAGGCCTCAGCCTACTTTGCCTATTCCTGTTGGGCAGTCTTTCTTTATTGAACTACAGCTGACTACTCATGAGATGAAACGCCACTTTGTGATTAAAGGGAACAGAATTGAGTGCTCATTTAAACTGCATAAAAAGCTAAATTATAGTATCAGTCATAATATCAATCATCTGTGACTGCCTCATGTGGAAGCTTGTACCGGTGGGTTTGTAAGTCTCGTTCCACATTGCTTGTTGGTCTGGTACAAATTTTTTATATATATATATACACAAATACTATATGTATATATATAAATACAAATGTTTATATATATACAAATGTTTATATATATATAAAAATTGTATATATATATTATATATGGATTTCTTTTTTCTGAAATGCAAACATAAGATTTATTTTAAATTAATTTCCTTTTTTTTTTTTGGTGAGGTGCCCAACTCTCACTCAGCTACAACTTCCCTTTTGAAACACATTAAAATGCTTCTGGGAACAAGGGAAGCTCCCATCTGGTTGCTGGGGAGAATTGCTGTGTAACCTGGGGTTTAACTGCAGCCCTACGCAGCCTGTGTGCAGCGGGGATGGCTCAGCTCAGTGCTGGGGGTTGGGTTTTTTGGTGGGGGAGGCAGAAGCTGGCTAAATTCTGCCAAGCTGCAATCCCACTGGAGCGTAATCTGTTTGAAGTTTGTAACCTGTCTTTCAGAATTTTCCAAGGTGCTCAGAGCAAGGCTGCCAGCTCAGCGCTGCTTGAGCTGGGGAGCAGTGGCGTGCTGTGGGAACTGCCTGCCATGCCATCGCAACGCCGTCGCAAGCTGCAACCGGCACGGCCTGCTTTGGCTTCCCACCGCATTTCCACATGCTGCTTTTCACCTCCTCCTCAGCTCAGCCTGATAAGCACAGCCCAGCACGACGCCAGCGTGCCAGCTCGGGAGCGAGCGTGGGGAGAGCGAGGTGACGCCAGCCCGAGCTGCAGATCTCTTCGTGAAGCACAAGGCCACGAAGCAGCCTTCCTGCCATGTTCTCCATTATTTGCCCACCTAATCTTGTTAATGCTTCTTACTTCCAAGGGATTTTTTACGTAGATTGTGAGGTACTGAAAGCTGCTGATCTATAGGAGTGGAAAAAACCAGCCCTTGCGTTATCTAGGTACCTCTAGTTCTGGAGGTGGACCGTTTTGAATACATACAGAGAGTGGTGACATGCTGGAACAGGCTGCCCAGAGAAGAGGTGGATGCCCCATCCCTGCAGGTCTTCAAGGCCTTTGGAAGCCTTGTCTACATCGTGTCTGGAGGTTGGTGGCCCTGCCTGTGGCAGGGGGTTGGAACTCTGTGATCCTTGGGGTCCCTTCCAACCCAGAGCATTCTATGACTGCACCCATCCCTCTCCAAAGAAACGTGGAAAAACCCGGGGAATTCCATGACAAACCTCAGAGGATGGTTTAATGAAGTTTAGCTTGTTATTTGAGGTAAAACTGCAGCGTTTGGAGAAGACAGGTGTGATGGATAGCCTGAAACGTCTGTTTTAACGTAGAGCCTGCAGCAGTACAGTATGGCACACACTGAGTTTATGGGCACTGTGCTACATCCCATCGTACGATTAGTTTGAAGGGAAAACTGAAACAAGACACCAGATGCTCTCAGAATTTTTGCTTTTCCTCTAAAATTAAATTTTGACAAAATTATTGATTGCTCAAAGCATTTCATGACAGTGAAAGTGGGCTTTTGATTGGAAAGGTGTTTCCAGCTTAAGTGTTGCATGGATCCTCCTAAAACCTCTGCCCTCGTGCAGCCTTTGGGATGCTCCTTTCCCAAACTGAGCCGTTTGGCACAGACAGCGTAGGCACTACACTCTATGTACTCTCACTTCTAATTTCTTCATGCCTTTTGTAGTAATACTGATAAATTCACTGGAATCTTACTACACTTCCAAGAAATTTGTGACCCAAAGAAACAGGGAACAATTGGGATACTTTGGATAATACCAGGATAAAAGTCGATAAAGGAATATCACTGAAACTACAGCAACGTGAGATAAAAATCAGACCCACTGAAGCTACTGAAAATAACAGCACTGCTCTCTGACCTCACTTCTGCCTTACATACAGTCATTAGCAAGCCTGCCATTTATTTACAGCTCCCCACTACTGCACACACAATCTTAGGCAGTAAATTCGATTGCAAAGGTGTTTTGAGTACACAACTGGAGCAGTTGTGTTTAGAATAACGTTACTGACACACTTCCTCCAAAAAATAATGATAAAAAAAAAAAAATTGCAACCTTTTATGCTTTGTCCACAATTTTGATAACACTTCCTAGTGCTACAGTTTAGTGTCAAGTTGACCTTTACGGTTTTCACAGCTAAGGCCACAGTTACATAAAAAGGATGAATGAGCAACAACAAAAGAGGAAGGCTGGGATCGTATAATCTGAAAAAGAACTGCCTGCATTTATACTTCAGTATTTCAGCAAGAGAAGCAGCACTGAAGTGTGGTCAAAGCTCAGGACTGTAAGTAAGGAAACAGAGGTTCTGCTCATTTCTGTCTGATAATCCCTGTATCACCCTGTCAAAGTTATTAATGACCAGACTGCAAATGTCACCTTATGTAAATTAAAAAGGCAGAAAATGTAAAATTTTAAAAAGTCAAATTTTTACCTAATAGTCAAAATTAAGCACACCGGTGATGAAAGGAGGCGCACAGCAGTCAAGGTGATTCTCAGTGACAAAAGTGCCTGTGGGTCCTGCTGATTTGACTGTGATTTCCCTCAGTGAATCGGAATAAAACACTTAGACCACGCGGAGCGTGTTGGATGTGAGTTAGTTTATGTAACTATTAACAGTTGGGATTAATATTTGTCACTAAACCCAAACATTGGCAAGTAGACGAGTAACAGGAAAGCGTCACTGTTTCTCAGTCTCGGTGGTTGTTTATGCTCCCCTCTTCAGTTTTTGCTGAGATTCAAAAGCCTCAAATTTCATACCAAGTAATAGTTTATTTATTGTTAGAGCTGCATGACATGCCCATAACTATGGCTGTGCAGGAGGCTTTCACTGTTAAGATCCCAAACTAAATCTGGGCTGTTCCAGAGAGTTTCTTCCTTGATACTCAGATTTAACTGGACCCTGAGAAGCCCAGGAGAGATGTTGGAATTCTTCCCTTGCTTTGAAAGATTTTGGGTTGGACATCTAGATAAAATTCTGGTCCCCTCCAGGGAGCAGCACGTAGTCCCTAGCCTTTGAGGACAGAAATTTGTACTTTCTTCACTGAGTTCTCTGAAAATTGGCATGTTTGTCCCTCCCTCCCAAGAACTGGAAGGAAAGAGAATGTGTTGAAGAAGCAGCAGGTCGGCCTCGATGCCACTCAAGCCCACCGAGTTTTTGTTCAGCTGCTCTTTCAGGCCTGCTTCTGATTTTAGCCGTTCTTTGAATACCTTCAGAACTAACGATGCAGAGCGTTGGCATTCATAAATTTGTGGGGCTTGCTAAAGCAGTTTGCTTATAGTTTCAGTGACCTTGGCAGCAATAAACAATAGTGTTTTCAGAGGGAGGACTGAGTTTCTCTGTATGTTTGTCACGCTAGTTCTTAGTTCAGACTTTTTTCCACTATTGTCTGTTAAAATTTATTTTATGGCTTTGCATGACACAGTGACTGATGCTGAAATCCTCCGATGTCTTTTGGAAATGCAACAGAAGCAATTTCCAGCCCATGTCACAGGAAATTTGCATGTTCCCATGAATAAAAATTAAGAGAGCAGGGTGTGTGGGAAGACCTGCTTGTGACAGAGTCGGTCCCAGCTGCTTTCTTGGTTGGGGAGCAATTGCAAAATAAGGATTTTTACCAAGTTTGTTTAGATCCTCCTAAGAAGATTTTTAACAGGAGGCAGGATGTGGCCACTGCCAGCTGCCTTGCTGAGCTAACATGTTCTGTACCTCTGTAAAACTGACAATTAGGCTATGATGAGAAAATAAATCACAATAGGAAAGAACAGCTAGCAAAACCTTCAAGTCCACTGTCCACAAAGCCCCATTTCTTAGATGGGCTTGCTTTATTTTAATATTAGGGGAAAGCTCCTTTTTGAGACAGAAGGCATAGTGTAGACCCGCTCTATGAAATTAGATAGCGCTTGTTTGCCTATCTATGGGGAAAAGGAGCAGCTGAGTATAATGCTTGCACACAGGCAGCTCTGTGGAGTGTTTCAAGAGAAGCTTAGAGAAAGATAAGATTCTCATTTTGTACTTTAACAAAGAGTTGCAGTGACTGCAGGAGTTTCCCTGTTACACTTGGAGCGAGTACAGCAGTTTTCCACAGTGTTTCTGCAGCACTGCCCTACCTTATTTTATTGCCCTTCCCATTTGCCACATCACCAGCCCTGGGTGACCAGGAGTGCTGTGGATGTCCTGGAAATGAAGCATCCACGGGATACCTTGTGAGTCTCTGTAAGCATGCTATTGCTCCATGAGATGAGAAGAGCCCAGCTTGATAACAAATATCCTTTGCTGCTTTTGTTTTGAAAACAATAAATGAATAAGAAAAATATTATGGTTGTATCTGGTATGCAGCAAAGCTTTAAATTCAAGCTTACTTACCTTCCAAGCTCTCCACATATCCCTTATTTGAGGTTTGCAAAAGTGGCCATGGGAGGGCTGCAGGGGTAACTGGCAGAGAGCCTGGGGACTGTATTTAATTAGCAAGGAATGCACCAGCCGGAGCAGCACTGAGACATTCACCCAGCTGCAGGTGCTGCCCTGCTCTCTCTTCGCCCTCGCCATGCAGGAGCACTGCTCCTCACAGCTTGTGCCACGTATGGAAAACCAACACGTTTTGTGTCAGACATCACTGTCAGAGCAATCCATAGTCTGTGCGTTGCTCTGCCAGCAATGCAGGCAGTCACTGTAGGTTTAGGGTCCTGCTGCCCTCTTAGTCTTCCTATGGCTGTCAAAACATTGGTGCATTCCCATTTTTCAGTGCCTCTGTTTGATTAACCATTTCGGGACAGCCAGCCAGAGTCTGACGAGCATCAGCTGCTGATCTTATTGAGTTCATCTGGAGCTTCAAGTGATTGATACCTCTGAGAATTAAGCTCAAAGTGCACCAGGCTAGACTGCCTAGAGGTAAAATACCCACAGCCAGAGCCCATTAACTGAAATGTCTGTGTTTCACTGAAATTCTCTGTGGAAGGCTGATGCTAATTTTTTGTTCCTTGCTGCCATTCTGAAGCGCTGTGCCTTGATGCACTGAGATTTAACATGCTGCTTGGATTTTATTTTTAAGTTATCTGATGGCTAAAAATCTCCTTGGTACTAATTTCTAAATCAAAAAAGTTAACTTTAAAAAAAAAAAACTTTTATGGTCATTTTAGTTTTCTTAGGTGACTGTGGTTTCCTGGGATGCAGTCAGGTAAGCTCCTGTTATGTCTATCAAAGGGCAATTTCTGGGTTTGGTTTATTAATTCATGCATTTTTTGTAATTGTGGCTCTTCCTAAAGAACAACAGGAGCCTTGTTAGGGCAGTGGTTCTCTCTGTCCTTGTTTTCCTTCTGATCTATGCTTTTGTTCCATAGCTACTTTTCAGAGTGGTTTTATTCTCTATGTTGCTTCCCTATGTTTGGTCTCCTGACACTTCCATTTCTACCCTGTGTTCCTTGACATGTGTGAGCACTGAGGATGCCTGAGCATCTGGAGAAGGGCAAAGGGGCTGTGAGCTCTTAGTACAAAGCTCCAAGTCATTGTTACTGAGGTCCTAACCCTTGGAGAGCACAGTCCAGTATCAGGGACTCTTCTGAGGAGAACCACATTAGCAGGGGTGCCAAACACCTTAGGACCCCCCTGTCTTTGTGGCAGTATACCACTTGCCTTAAGATTTTTTTGTTTAGTGTGCTCCAAAGCTGAGAATAGCAGTGCTGTGGAAACCTTGAGTCACCAGCAGCTCATCACAGCTTTCCACTGTGCTAGACTGTCACTAGGCTTTTGTGGTCTTTCCCCTTGAATTTTTAATCCCGTTTTATTTCTTGTGTATATGTAAAGTCTGTGCCCAGCACTGATCACCCACCACGTCCTGTTCCCTCCTTGCTTCTCTGCTGCTTTCTCCTCTCTTTTCTGCTGGATGGTAAAAGGAGGGTACAGGAGGAGTGTTGGGAAGAAAGGGGATTGCAGCAGGAGAGGGGAGGGCTGCTGGGGGGTAAGGGAGAAGCTGCCCACCCTTGGCTTGAAAGTGCTGTAGAGTACGAGTTGTGCAGGGGTGACAAACAAGCACGTTGTGACCTGGGAAATAGCTGCCACAAACTCCCATTTCTGTTGGATTTTCCTAGGAAACACAATGGAATCAGTTGATTGGGGAATAACTGAAGTTTGAAAATGTTTGACTGTTCTGGAATTGTTTGGGAGACAGTTGGAATAATTACAGCCTTTTATTTTTAACGCCTGGCATGATCAGAATTGGAAATCCTCCTATTTTATCCATGTTGCATGTAACATCTTTTAGTGCAGTTACTTTTTTTAAAAATGAAACTGAGTGACTTCAGGGTGGAGTTTGTTTTTTCTTTTTGTTTTTTTTTCTTTGCTGCCTGAGGGAAATTGTTACTTTCACTTGGCTATGGAGAACAGTGGTTTGGTTGCCTTGTCCCCTCTTCTTTTTTTTTTCCTCTTCTTCTATAGTAACCAAATTATTGCTGGGGCCTAAGGAGTTTTTTGACCAAGAATGGAGGACAGCTGCTTTTTCTACTCTTCAAATAGGAGACACAGAGGCTAAAATGAAGTACTAGACATAGGATGAATTTTTTCCCTGTTTTAACCTGAGATTTGTACCTCACTAGAAAGAGCTGATGCAATGTTCCCTCTGCACAATTGTAAGTGTGGTTGCTGCAGGGATAATGGTGGGGAGGTTTGGATTGCAAAGCTCTGCCAGGAGCAGCTCCTGCCCTTGGAGGAAGCTGTCTGAAAGATAGAGAAGAGCTGAGCAGAACACAGAGAACCCTTTGCTACTCCTTATCCGTGTGCAGTGGTCTGCCTCATGGCCCCACACCGAACAACAGGAACTGCCACACTGTATCCAGGAACAGGCAGCAGCAGATGGTTAGCAGTGAAGAAAAAGGCCATGCACCAAATCATTCTGACTTGGTGTCTCCACCCAGCTTTGGGAAATCAGCTGAGTAAGGGTCTGAAAACCTCAAAGTTTTACCTAAGCTACTGTGTTTATTTGCTGCTCATCACGCTGTCCCCCATGAATTTGTGTAATGCCTTTTAAAATCCATTTTCAGTCTCTACAACCTCCTGAGGCACTGATGGCCACAATGCAATTATGGATGGTATGAAGGAGTACTTCCTTTTGGGTGTGTTTGTTTTAAACCTGCTGCTTAATGACTTTGTTGGATGCCCCCTCAGCTTTTGTACTGGAAGAGAAGGTGAACAATTATTCTGTGTTTGCCTTCTCCATTCAGCATTTTATAGACCGCTCTCATTTCCCTCTGCAGTGTCCCCTCCCCATCCTGAAGAGCTCTCCTCTATTTAATTTCTTCCTGTAGTGAAGGTATTCTGTATATCAAAAAAAGAAAAATGTGGCCTTTCCTCCTTTTTTGTCTCAGATAATGTGTCAAGAAAACTTCTACAGGAACACCATAGTTAAGAGTACCTTTGGTGCCCCTCTGTGCCAAAACAATTAGCTTTCAGCTTTTGGAATGTCCAAGAGCTGCTGAAAGGAAGTGAAAACTTTGTTCTTGTAACCCTCTCTGGCTCAAGGTTGAGGTTTCATATCCAAAACTAGGTAAGAGCACAGCAAAAGTGAACAGGAGAAGTGTGGATTTGAAAATCTCCTTTGCTGCCAACAAATGTTCTTACTACAAAAAAAATGACTGCAAGGAAGTGACAAAATAGGGACCTGAGAGATCAGGAAGTTCAGTAATTTGGTCTGTTACTGAGCGAGGTCAGCAGCACTATACAGGAACAAAGATAGCAACTCCAGAGATAGAGAGGAGTTTATTTCTGCTTGGTCCAGGATAAGTACAGTATATTCTATTGTGTAAATCCTGAGACAGAGGAATAAGAAAGGTGGACATTTAAAATAAAAATATGCTACCTGGTATAATACCCTGCTTAAGAGAGGGAAGGGTCTTCAGATCCAGGTGCAAGCATCTGCAGGGAACACCTCACTGCCCTTTCAGCCTGACAAAGTCATGCAGTGCTTCTACCTAGTGCCCTTTTTTTCCTACCCTGCTGCGTTCGAACTGACTCTTCAGGTCTCTGCAGGTTTCTTGCTGCTGTGTCTTAGTTCTTTGGCTTTCCCATCTGGTCTGTGCTGCTGGCAATGCTGCTGCACTGCGCTGTTTGTTCCTGCCATCTCCTTTTTTTTTTCCATGCCACGACACAGAGCTGATCTCACAGGACAAAAGTTGTGACCCTGCCTAAGCTCTTTCTGGAAACTTGTTTCTTCCAAACACCTACTAGATACCTCAGGGGATGAGCCTTTGCTTCCTCTTCCTCGTTATTTATCTTAAAGAAAAACCACAAAACCCAACTTGTTGAACAATGTGAGAATCTTTGTTTTATTCTCCTGTGCGCTTGCTTTTTGCTAAGCTTCCTTCTAACCTCACCAGTGCTGCTTGGGCCTTCCTCTCCTGTCCCGCCTTGCTGTCGTGTTACCACCCACTCATTAGATCATGTCTGAAATTAGCCTGCAAGAACTACAGGGCAGGGTTGATTTCTCTTGCGTCTTTAGTGAAGGCTTGGCACGGCTTTGAAAGAACAGTAAACCCAATAAGGCTTTGTGCGCTTGGGGAAACCAAGGTAGGAAGGGCACGTACCTATGGAAGATGCTGAAGGCCTGTAGTGCAGTGAGAGTTCACGTGGCACCAAAGCTTGTGCTCCAGGGAGATAATTCCATCCACTTCTGTAGCAGTCTTCAATGATGAATATTCATTAGGGTGAAATACCAGATTCCTTTGGGGGGAAAAAGAAATTTTGTGAAAAATCCTTATGGTAAAATGCTACACCTTTATTGCATAGTGTTTTCTGTAGCAGCTTTGGGGTTGGCTTGGTTTTTTGGTTTGTGGGGTTTTGGTTTTGTTTTCAATTAAATGATGATAAACATACTGATGGTATAAAAGTGTTCAGTTTCAGTGAGATGGTAATGATCTATTAAGGTTATGTCAGTATTAATCCCTAAACAATACTTCACACTTCCACTTTGGGACCAGTAAGTTCATTTTAGGTGCTCCCAACACAGAGGTAATGTCCCATCAAGTGGTGTCCCTCAGTATTTTGGAGACTGTTCCTAACATTTTAATTTTTTGAGACACAAAATGCCATGCCAGCAGGGGACAGTGGATGTTCCCAGTGCAGTGAAAGGATGCTGAGGGCTGAAAAGTGTCTGGCAGAGGCAAAATCAGAGGGCTTGAGGCTTGCAGCAAGATCTGATCCGCTTTGGATCAAGCACAAGCAGATGTGGATTGCAGAGCCAGGTTAGAGAAACTTTCTCTGTGGGAGATACTTTGAACTCTGTAAGGGAGAATTGCTGTTGCAGCAAGCCACGTATATAGTAAAAAAGCCCATAAATGTGTCCAGAGATGAGAGAGCCAAGCGTGGCTTTCCCATTATGATGAATCCTGTCAGTTCAGAGCAGGTCCCCAGCCTACACGAGTATTCTTTGTTATAAGGTAGGTAATAGATGAGGCAATGGTAACTTCTCGCTCAATGGCACAAATCCGTGTACCCTAGCCTAGGAAGATGACTTTCTTAACTGGTCCCTCTGGGCTCTGGTCTATTTAAAAATGTGTTTTCAGGTGTCAGTTCTGGTAATACACACTGCATTTATGACTCTTCCTCACAGAAACCCAGGCAGAAGGATGTAGTTTTCCACAGAAGAGGCAACTTTTTAGTCTCAGTCTGTATTTTTACCTTGTAGAATATAATAAAATTCAAATCCTGCTACATTGCACATTCATTTAATTCATATTGTTGCTTTCCACATGGGTAATACTCTGTATTTTATTTTTTTAAATAATGCCTTTCATCCAAAGATCCCAAGTTGATTTGGCCCAATTCCCTGGTACAGCTTAGCAACACTCAGCATATGACCAGTAAAAGGAAGTAACAGGGAATTTCATGCAGTTCTTGGCTGACTGTCAATTCAAACATACCTACAGATTGGAGCATCCCCAGTCTTTGAGCCCCTTCTTCCCATGGCCATGACTGCCTGGTACAAGTCTCAGACAGAAATCCCTTTCCTTTCTTCTCCCTACAGAACAAGCTGTAGTGTCTCCTGGTATTTAAAAAGGGGGAGAACTTGGTGGAACCCAGAGGGTCTTAGAGCTGGGGGACCTATCCTATTAATGTTGTTTGCTTTTTGAGCACAAAGATGCATGAAGCTGAAGCACTGGCTTTCAATTCTCTATCTCCATGTACATGCATAGGGGCAGCACCATTTTAATTTCTTTCTCTCACCCTCATACTTAGCATAACCCAATTCTCCAGTTTGCTACATTTAACAAGAGTGTTTCAGTTTCTTTTTCAGCAGTGAGCATGTTTTTCAAACTTTCATTCTGAATGTTGTTTCCTCTTTGGAGAGACTCTTGGACTTTGAAACCTGCTCTCATATGGAAAGCCTTGCCTTTCTGGAAACTTGTTCCAGCTTGGTTTGCTGTTCAAAGTGCTGCTTCATGGATTCATTTTATGTCTTCTCAGAGACATTTTGTCACAATTCTGCTTATCTACCATTATTGCAAAACGATCTACCATCTTAAGCAACCAATCACTTCCTCATCCCCTTCTCATTGGTCTTCAAAGCAAAATGGAAATTAAACTGTGGCTGCTGCTACACAGGCTGTGTTGAACCTTTGGACCATGGGCAGTATTGGCTGTGCTCACATAAAAACCTTGCAGGAGCAGGAAAGGTCCTTCTGTACCATGCACAGCAAAGGGTTAACCCATGTGTTGGGTGGGAAGCAAAATCACCCTGGCTGGACTCTGGCCCTTTGCTAATAGGCCTCTTTTTTCTGAAGTACATGGAAGACAGATGAAAAATCTGAGTTGCCCTGAATTTTTTCCTGAGCATACAGCTTTCTCTTTTTGTGGTTAAATATGACAGTTATAGTGTATTATTTATGCACGGTCAATAAATCAGCAGAAAATGTGCTGCAGTCAGGGCATCTATCTGTCATCTGTTCCTTATACTGTAGCTGAAAACAGAGTTCTTGAATTCCCTGAAGCCTGTGAAAAGAAATCGAGGTGCACATCTCCATGGGAGCCTTCCACAAAGTCTGATGGCCCATGGTAATGTCAGATTTGCACCTCAGCTTCTGTTACTGTCCTCTGGATTGGCACACCAGACTCCTGAAAGGCAGTGGGAGCAGAAAGGAGATGGAGCAAGTAAAAGGGGCAGAATTCTTTAAGGGTTAGAATGTTGTGGAAGTTTGTAGTGTAGTTACAAAGGGGGTGGGCGAAGGAAGGTGCTGCTGGGCAATATCCTGGAAAATACTGTGGGTTTTTTCTTCCCCGAAAGGACTATGTGACACACTGGCAGGAGGAGCCTGGCCTTTTCTAGTGTCTGGCTTAAGGGCAACTAACTGCTGACAGGTGAGAAAGTTTAGCCCAAATAGAGCATGCAGTATCAATTTGTTCAGTATAATATTTGTTTAGCTTCTGCCATCTTGAATATAACTTTCTGCATTCTCACTCTGCTGCAGTTACTGGCACTGTGAAGGAGAAATTATTTCTCACCATTTTTTCTTACATCTCATACTGGAGTTCAGCTTTATGTAGATCAGGGGATTTCACCTTTTTGAAAGGAACAGTGTAGATCTGTGGCTGGCTATGAGCTAACTGCATCTGAATTTTGTGACACTGAAAATTGCATCTTGTGTGGTGCCAAGCAAGCCCCTTAGCTCTGGTGGCAGCCCCTTTTTCTTGTACGGTGGTGTAACACCTCCCAGCTCAGGGATGGGTTTAATCAGTATTTTTGTAGTGATTTTAGTGGTGACCATTTATGCTCTGGCTTGAAGCTTTTTAAGTCAAGCCAGAAAGTCATCAGAGCAGCTGTATTACAAGACTGAGGTAGGGAGCCACAGAAGCAGAGGGTAGTTTGAAGGGTTTAGCTGTTGATCTAGATTTTATGTAGATAATTTCTGACGATTAAGATATCAAGTGTGCCCCAAATTCAGATGCTTAATTGGTGCCAAAGCTGACCTCCTTTGGTACCTAAAAGAGCACAGCTAGTGTCTCACAGGTAAGTTACCTGTTCAGGTTAGAAGGCAGTCAGGTGAGAAAAAAATAACAGGTAAAAGTGTTAAGAAGAAAGGAAGATTGTTAGAACTAAAATCCTGCTAGAAGCAGCAGCTGAGATGTTAGACTGTGATAGGACAAGGAACAGAAAAACAGTAAATTAGCAGCACAACAGGGAAAAATACCTCTGATGTGTTTGGTCATAACTTCACTAAAATGATTCTTTGAGAATTATGTTCCTCTTTACTGTGGGATACAATATCTATGCAGGAACCATTTCAAAATATTTAATTATAGGAGAGCTTAATCTGCAGTAGCAGCTCTGATTAATTTCCCTACAGAGACAATTTCTTGAACTATTGCAGTTGAAGAAATGTAGATGAGTGTAATTTCAATTAAAACCCAAGAAGTTTGAATTTCATAGATGTAGCAAATGTCTGCTGCCAGGTGCTCAGTACTGCAAACACAAACTGGATGGATACGGAGTCTGTAAAGAACCACTCGAGCTTCATTCACATTGGCAACCACAGTGTCTGTTATTTTCTGGAATAAAAAATCCCCCCACCTCATTAAACTATATAAATGCTTTGCATTGTGCCCAGAAAACTGCTGGACTTCAGCTCTTGCAGTGTCCAGCAGGAGCTGGTTCCAAAACCCAAAATCCTGAACAGAGAGGGGAACCTTGCTTGCTGCTGCCCTTGGAAAGGTCAACCTCTGAAACAGGAAACAAGAGTTTCATCTTGACCTTTAAATACTATGCTTAGATGTGAGAGAATTGACTTTTAGGTATCTTGCAATCTAGAGAAAAAAAATGGTGAGCATATGAACTTGCAATTGTATAGCATTTCATCTAGTCAGACTTGAGGACGTTGCAGGACATGGGGCCTCTGGGTTGCACGTTTGAATTGGCTGAGGTCAGCTGGAGTTAAAAGTTAGTCTCTGACCTCATCTAGTTGATGTGAAAGAAATGCATAGGTGGCCTCATCAAGTTCTCAGTGCTGGGACCTAGCGGTGTTAGCTGGCATCTCCTACCAATAGTTTAGTTTCCATTCACTCCTTAGTGAATCAATTCCCATCCAGGCACTGTTTTTTTCCAGGCTAACGTGAGGCAGACCAGAAATACAGTACCTGCATTTTCTCTTGTATAGAGAGATTGAGGTTTTTTTAATTTCAGTTTGGCTCCATACGTGTGCCCTAATCACTCGTGTAAAATTATTTCTCTCTTTATCCCTCCTGGCCTTTCTGCTCCAGTTACTAAAATTCAGAAACCTTGATCTCAGCTGCACTTGATCGCACACCACTTATGGAGACACCCAGGTTAACAGAATGGACCGTCTCCAAGCCTGACAGTATTTGTTTACAAAATGAGCTGCTTTTCAACTACTAATTTATTAATGTATTATTCACTAAATAATTTCATAATGTTCTATGAAAAATATTTGCTGAAGCAAAGATTTTAAAAAAGCAAAAAACCTCTTTCCAAAACCAGTATAGCTACTTGCCATTGTCCTGTATTCAGATGTTGGGATTTTTTTGGTGACAAAAGGAACGAGTACATCCCTGTTTTACAAGGATTTATGTCTTTAATTATTTTGATCAAGGTGGGTAATGATATCTTTACAAGCATTCGTATTTCATAATGCTTTATAATGGGGATTTTAGAATTCACCTGTGGTGGTGTGAAACAACAGTACTGTCCAGATGCTTCACAAAAACAGTGAAAAGTGAAACCAAGACTTTGCCTATTGTTCAAATGAACAGCAAATAAATCTGCGGAAAAAGTCTCTGAATGTAAAAGCACTGGAAAATATTATCAGTTCCTTAATTATTATTTTAAACCAAGATTCATGTTGACAGTGCTGCTTTTGTGTTTTTTGGCTTGGATCCTAGAAGTGAACAAGCATTCATGAGCAGACATAGTGCTAAGTATTTCCTCAGCCTCATTCCACTTGCAGTCAGTGGTAGCTGCTCAGGCCTGTGCGCGCAGGGGCCCATCCCAGCGCGGCCTGCTCAAGGGCCGAGGCCTCAGGCTTCTCCTCAGAGCAGGACATCTCAATCCCTTTCCAGCTGAGGGGTTTTTCTGTTCCGCCTGCGCGGTAGTAAGTAACACAGGGGCTCGTGTGTTCTCAGTTTTGCCACAGGTAACTTGTTGTCGTCCTGCCTTCACCCAGGTACGGCGGGGCAGCCTCTGAGAGATGAGGGCAGGCCCTGGCACCCCTGCCCGGCTGCTGCCGGGGAAGATGGCCACGGGACCTGACTGGGAGACAGTCGCAGGGCTGAGGCTTTAACGCTCAAGTAAAACCTCTGCAGCAGAGAAACTGGGCTGTGCCTGCAGGTAACGGGCTGAGCCGCTTTACTCGGTTCCCCAGCCGACAGCTCCCGCCCGCTCCCCTCAGCCCCGGTGGGACTTCCCCGGACGTCGAGTGCCGTGTGGGCGCTGAGGCCGGGCCGCGGTCAGGGACAGGCCGCGGCGGGCAGGTGTGAAACGGCGGCTGGGCCCGAAGGGCTGCTGCGCGCCTGGCGGCCGTGTGGTGACTCAGCCGCAGGAAGGGGCCGCAGCGGCGGGACGCTTACCGGAGAGGGAGGGGGAAGCGGCGAAAAGTCGTGAGGCGGCGGCGGCGCCGCCACCGGACGTTCTCCCGCCCTGGGGAGCCCCCGCGGCGGGGCGGGGCGGCCCCTGGGGCGAGGGGCGGGGAACCCCGCAGAGGGGCGGAGCGGGGTGACAGGTGCGGCGCGGCGCGCGCGCGCAGGGGTCCGGCGGCGGCGCCTCCCGCGTCCCTCGTCACCCCGCTGCCTCCTCGCTCCCCCTCTCCGACATGAATATGCAAATGCGGGTATAATTGGCAGCCAATGGCGTGCGCGCTGGTCACATGGTGCTGGTGGAAGCTCAGGGAAGAGAAGTTGAGTCTCGGCGAACACAGGCAGCTCAGTAACGAGCCGCAGCGGCCACAGCCGGAGCCGAGCCGAGCTGAGCTGGGGCGGGCGGACAGGCGGCCGGCCAGGGGGAGTGAGTGAACGAGCGGCTCCCCCCCCCACCCTCCCTCCTCCCCGCAGGGTGCCCGGCGGGCCGGGGCTCTGCCTGGACCATGCCGATCCTCCTCTTCCTCATAGACACGTCCGCCTCCATGAACCAGCGGGCGTATCTGGGCACCAGCTACCTGGACATCGCCAAGGGCGCCGTGGAGATCTTCATGAAGGTGAGTGTGGGGCTGAAGGGGCAGCCGCTGCTGCCGCCCCGGTAGCCCCCCCAGCTTCGCCCGCTCACGCCGCTTCTCTGCTCTCTCCGCAGCTGCGGGCCCGGGACCCGGCCAGCCGCGGCGACAGGTATATGTTGGTTACCTTCGACGAGCCGCCTTACTGCATCAAGGTAATAACCCCCTCGCCGCGGCCGCCCCGGCCCCCCCCCCCCTGCGGCCGCCCCGGCCCCGCCGCGGGGCCGCCCTTGGCGTGGCGGCGGCGCGGCGCAGCCCCGTCCGGCCCGGCGGCGGCAGCAGCAGCCTGTGAAGATGGCGGACATTTTGCTTTTGTATGGAGGAGAGAGGCTGAGGGCGCTGCTGAGATGGAGGAGGGGGGGGGGGGGTGGGGGGAGGAGACGGACGGGAGCGTGATTCACCGCCCCGACGTGCGGAGGGAGGCGGGCGGGTGGCCGCGCTCCGCCTCCCGGGCCGTTGCTCGCCCGCCCCTCGCGAGGCGGTGGCTGCGCCTCGCCTCAGCGCTCCGCCGCGAGCCCCGGCCCCCCTCGCGGCCGCTTTTGCCCCCGCCGTTAACCCCTCATGATGAGGGGGGAGGAGCAGGAGGAGCGCTCCCCTCACGCCTGCCGGACCCCAGCCCGGCCGCGGAACCCCCCTGCCGCCTTCCCCGCCGTCCCCGGTACGCCTGTGGGCTTTGGGACAGAGGCACCCGGCGCTGGTTTGTGCCTCTGCGAGGCAAGAAGCCACGATTCCGGGGACCCCCCCCCCCCCTTCCTCCTGCTGTGCAGTGTCCTTCCCAGCAGTTTCCTGCAAGGCACTCGCAGTTGCGACTCGGGCTGACATCTCCGTGCAGGGCTGTGCTGAGGTGGACGTGGAGCCTCGCCTGGCCAGCTTCTCTTGTCCCTGTTCCCTCATTCCTCAGGGTTGAGGCACGTAGGGCTATGCTGTTCACCGTGCCGGCTGCCCCACGAGGTTATGGCGAGAGGAGCAAAAAGTGGTGCTCTGTGCCACCTGAACTTGCCTAGAGAAACATCTGACTTAATTCAGAATGTTAAAATAAAGCATGCCACAGCAGACACCATTGTCACGGAAGCTTTAGCATCCTCCTGACTAGTGACTGTATTTGCCATGACTGATAATGGAGCTACTGTAACTGTTGGGTCTTAGACCAAAGGCCAAAGAAGTTTATATAAAAACTTGTTTCTGGCCGTTCCAGAGAGGAGAAGAGAACCCTCTCTAGGTCCTCCTGCTAAAACTTTTTGAAGAGAAGTTGCAAAAATAACTGTGCTCACTGAATGCTGTCTTCTCTAATCTCTGATAATGAGGAAACTTAATTACCAAAAGCTAGGAATCCTGGCTCCTTTCATCAGCAGTATATTTACCCAGCTAAGTAGTACAGTCTGCTTTCTGAAGTGGCAGAAGTGATTTAGTGAGCCAGTATTTATTATTTGTTATTGTGCCTTTTGTTTCATCAGAAGAAGATGTGGAAGTCATCCTATTTTTGTAAGTTGAAACCATCCTTCTTGAGTTACAGAAACCTACTGTCAAAAACCTAGGTCTGCCTTGGAGAGATTTGGGATTTTTTTTTAGGCACAGTGCACACATCCTTTTTCCCATTCACATTGTGGCTGGATGCAAAATCCCAGTCCTTGTTGTGCCAGGGTTAACTGCAGATTTCTTGTGTTAGGAGTTGTTTTGTGTGGGGTATTTGAGGAAGAAACCTCTCCACTGCAGCGATAGCAAGCATACTGGGGACAAAAAAATAAAACTACTTCTGTGTGGTAATGCTACAGGTTATTACCACATGTATACTCAGATTTGCTGAGGGAAGATCCTTACGTTTAATGAGCATCTGTGTACATTCTGATGTACTAATAAGCATATGACTGTGTTCCCAGTTTTAAGTAAATAGTAATTGAAATAGATGGGACTGTGTGATACCCATCGTAGTATTGAGTCATGTTTGACATGCAGTAAATAGCCAAGGGGGGGAAAAACCCCCAAGTATTGTGATCCTTGTAACTTGCTATTGCCTTTTTAGAAGTATATTTTTCTACCTTTAGTGTGCTGATTTGTAAATTGGGCCTTAAACAGTCTTGAAATATTTTTTCAAAACTTAATAACACAACAGTTATGATTACAATTCCAGTTCAGCTATTATGTAAAGACTTTGTGGCATAAATGAGTGGGTTAGGCTGTCATCCTGTCTCTTGCTTGAGCAGAGGAAGCCTTACAGCAGCAATGTGATTCTCCCCGTTTGAAGATGTGCTCTCAAGGCCTTTTACTGGTTTTTATGATGCCACTCTGTTGTGTTTTCTAACAACCATAGTTACGCCAGGAAAACTTCCTGGTCTAGGCTGGATTCTGAATGTCTTACAAAACATGCTTGTAAAAGAAATTTTAGTTTCCTTAACTAATGCTGCTGTAGTTAGAAACTTAACCTCTCTTCATTTAGAGGAAAACAAACTTGACGAGTGAATGAATGTATTTCCAAGTATGTGCAGTAGTGGCTGATTTTGTTAGTGGCTGCTTTATCCCTTGTATTCTTCATGACAGTGATTAAATTATTGCCTCACAGATAGTTCTTAAGGTTGCCAGTGAAGCAGTTGAGGGAAATAATCTTGTGGAGTTGAGACCAGCCAGGAGGTAGAGGTACTATGTGAACTTCAGCTTGGAGCAGGGGTAATGTGGGATGAGCGCATTGATTTTGTTTCAGAATTAATTTACCTCTATTTTAAATCAACAGTGCTGGTTTAGTATTGATGGACAAGAATCTCTCAAGAAAGTATTGTGCATCTGGTGGTTTTGTGCTAAGGATCCTGCTGTTGCTCAAATGATTTGAGGCTGCCCAGAGAAGTAGTGGATGCCCCATCCCTGGAAGTGTTCAAGGCCAGGTTGGATGGGGCCCTGGGCAACCTTGTGTAGATCCAGGCCTGAGGCTGGTGGCCCTGCCTGTGGCAGGGGGGTTGGAGCTCTATGATCCTTGGGGTCCCTTCCAACCCTTGCCCTTCTATGATATGCTTAAATCTGTGCAATAAAATGATGCTTTTGGAACTATCTTCAGCATAGAGAGTTTGAAATTGTTTGAGACCTGTGGCCCTTCTCCCAATTGTTCCTGTGACTGGTCATAGCACTCTGCCACTTTGTAAGAGTTTGCTTTGTGGCTCTGCAGTGAACTCTGGTGTCATGTGTCTGAAGAGGAGGCAGCAGGTGCTGTCCTGGGAAGGTGGGGACATCAAGGTGGGGTGGTGGGAATTTTGGTTCCACTCCCCAGCAAATGCCTCTGGAACCTTGTCAGCTCCTCTGCTCCTGCTTGTTACATAATGCATAGATGGTGATTTGTGACAATAATTGTGATGCAGCCATTTACAACTCCTGCTTTGCTTCCAAAATGCTCTCAAAGAAGAGGCATAGTCAGTGTTTTAAAAGCATCTTACAAAAGGCATAAACCTGCAGTTCCCCCCACGTTGTGACCCTGTCTAAGTCAGTGAGAAGATACCTGTAAGTTCTGTTGAACAGTCTCTTTTTATAGGAGGGAAAAATAGTTTATTGCTTCATGCTGTGAGAAGGTTGAGCCTAATGGTTATTCTGCATCTAAGATGCTTTTCCTCCACTGCTTTTTAGATTTAAATTGTAATCGGATGCTATCCATTGAGTCTGTCTTGGGCTGTGTTGGCAGCCTTCAAGTCAGCTAGGCCATTCTGATTTTGGATTTTGCATGGCTGGGAAGCTGATGATACCTGTAGTAAAATTCCTTTATAACCAGTAGTATGTGGCAGGTGTGTATTACAATTAAAACACTAGTGCTTACATTTAGGTATGGAAGGATTTACTCTCCCAGGTGTATCCAGTTATCTTGGGTGAGAAGAATGTGTTTAAGTACAGCCTTGCTGTCACAGTATTTTATGTTCTTGGGTTTCCAGCTAAGATAAATAAATGTTATCTGGTTTGATAGGTTCTTTTGAAGCATTAATGTTCATAGATGGTTGTAACTCAGAGTTTCCTCTGTCCCGTCTGTGCTTTGGCCTGGTGTTGCAGTGCCTCCAAGGCATTTTGCCAGCCTCACCCTTCTCCTCCTTCTCTGCAAAGCGTGGCTGGTACCGAATGCCTGGGGAGGAAGGTGGAAACAGGCCTTACTGACAGCTCTGCAGATCACTTATCCAAGTTTGCAGTTCAGAGCCTCATGCTGAGGGTTGGTATGCCAGAAATGGTTGTCTGTGGCGGCTTCTGTGTATTTGCCCAGTTGCTTTTTTTTTTTGAAATTGCATAAGCTTTACAACATCTTCAGTGCTTCTTTTTCCCTCCTTTAAAAAAATGGGTTTTTTACAGCTAAGCACATGCTGTGGTATACATGGACAGAACCGTAAGCTATTATTTGGGTTTTTTTCCTCATCTAGTGGTGCTAGAGTCTTCTCTCCTGCCTCCTTCCCCCAAGCTTTTCCTGTTTTCCAGTGATGCAGAAGAGGAGGGAGGCTTCAGCAAGATTTACCATAACTTCTCTGTAAATGGAGATCATACCAAATCTTGGCTTAAAAAGTTTTTGAAAGGGAAATCAAGGTTTACTTCTCAATCATTTTTTTTCATTCTTGATTTTTATTAAACCTCAAACCTCACAGTTTTTGGTGGTCTTGGGGATTTATGCTGCAGATGGCTAGTTGAGGCCCTGAATAAACAAAACTACTGGTGGTCTTACATGAAAATATTGATGAACTGGACTGCCCTGTCCCTTGTGACTGATACCAGGCTGCTGGCAGTGATGGGGCCTTGCCTCACTGCTTGAGTATTATTTATGAAATACAGCCTTTGTTTTAGGTTCTTCTGTGACTGTAGTATGACTTCATAAAGGATCTGGTCACAGGACTGAGAGAACTTAGGTTTACTTTGCTGAATCTGAATTTTCTTCTTTCTGATGTGTTATACCAGATTCAAGTCTGTTTTGACTGCACTATAAATGGGCTGGGTACAGAAAGATGGATGTAGTTGTGGGAGAAGTATATGAAAATTCTTAAAACAGGGTGTGTGAAATGCTTCACAGTTTGAGAAATGCAGAGTGGGACTGATAGATAAGATCCCTTCCACTTCTGTTGCTGATCCCTGCTAGTCTGAACATGCTTCAATGCTAAAGATGTGTCCTGTGGAAACAGCCCTTTGCAATGGACTCTGAGCAGCCTCTTCTGTTTCTCTGAAGTTCCTCTAAGGGGGTTGAGCTTGATGACCTTTGATTTTGGTGTCAGATTGGGGTGCTGGATTGAGGCTGGAAGAGGAATGTATAGAAGGCTCTTTTAAGTGTCTATCAAAGAGTTCTTACCATATGTAAATAATCTACTCATTTGTGGTACTAAAATAGTACTTCAAAACCAGGAGTTCATAAGGTCATACACAAGAGACTTAACTTTGCTTTTTGTTTTGCTTTGCTTTTTGTAGCACTAACAAAAGCTTTTTTACTACATTTTTAAATTCTTTCTTCACATAGAAGCTGTGCTGGGGGAGAATGTGACCAGTTACTGCTGACTCTGCACAGGGAGGTGTTAAATGAATAGGCTGTGCTGCAAAACAGAGATGTCAGATCTATTTGTCTGTTTCTGGAGGAACTGAAATCAGAGCTCCTGACCCTGAGCTGCAGGGAGAACGAGAAACCCAGCTGTGAAACCTGTTGGGTTTGAGGCAGAGATCTTCAGGAAAGCTGCCTGAGGTGATAGGAAATGAGGTTTTTGTGTGTTTTAACTTTTGTCAAGGAAGAAAACAAGAGGAATGCCTAGTAAACTAACCTGTAGCAAATCTGCAGAATAGTCTTAAATTGATTAGGCTTTTACAAGAACCTGGAGAGACTGTCAGACATCAGTTTTACATGGGAAAAAGTCTGGCCTCTGGCAAATGAAAGTACTTGGTGGTCTGACATGCTATGGAAGAGGATGTATGAACAGTTGGAGGTTTACAAGTTGGTAGTGAGGTATGCAGGCAGAATTGTTTGGTGCAAGGCAGATAGCAGCTGCAGGGGCAGGAGGGAGCTCATATCAGAGAGATGCAAAAGGGAAAGAAAAATGAGGGAAGTGGGAGAGGCCTATCTTTCTCTCCAGATAGGCCGTAAATAATGTACGAACTTAGTGTCCCTACTAGCCAAGCATTATTGGAAGCATTAAAAAAGAAAATCCAGGGTATAGTACTGAAGAACTGGATGAAATGTGGGCAGGACATGCAGTGTCTGTTCCTGATAACTAATTCAGGAGGTTATATTCTGTATTTGTTTAGGTAAAATATGACCATACACATTTTGACTCGGCCATAGCAATGAACCCTAACATCTTCCCTACCCTGTGAGGTATGAAGCACACATCTCCTCCAGCCCTGCAGTATGTCTTTCAGTGTGCTTGGTTTGGGTTTTGTCATAGAATTTGTGTGTCTCCAGAAAGCTGACTGACAGGTTAAAGCCAACAATTGCTCTTCCTCTGTTCAACACAATGAATTCAGAAAGAAATGGAATCACCTAATTGTTTAAAGAGCATTCATGCAAATTTTGATTTTTTTTTTCTTTAAGGACAAAATAAAATCTACCTTGACTCCCCCACTGAACAGTTTTTACCTGTTCCTGTTTAACTGCCTTATCACTTCAATGTTGGAATGAAGGATGTGTGCTCAGTGTGTATGCATGCAAAAAGGTCCTTTGTTGTGTGGGTTGTTTCTATTTTGGAATTGGACAAGTAAGGCTAAAGGCAGTTAAAAGGTTCTTGTTGGTACAAGTGGTAGGCCTGTGTTTTATATGCTGCAGTGCATGTCTCTTCCCTGTAGCAAGCAGGCAGTAAAGTATTGTCATTCCTTTTAGCTTCTGAAAGTACTAGAAGGGTAGAGAGCATCCTTCAAAAAGCACATTCCCTTTTGTGAGAGGCAACATATTGAGTAGTGTAAAGCATGTTAAAATGCTTTTAAGTGTGCATAAGCATGCTAGTCTTACTTCTCTCTCCCTGTCCTGAGTGACTGCTGCTTGCTATCTGCTTTTTGTGAGTTGCAGTGAACACCCTTTTGCCAGGAACTGGTGTGCTGAGTGGAAAGCACTATGCTAAGGAATTTTGTGCATAGTAATGTACCTTTCCCCTGTTAAAAAAAAAAACCAACAACAAACCAGTGATAATAAGAGTGATTCATTCCTCTAAAAGAACTTGGTGCATTCTGAATTTGAGGCCTCTTGTAACAATTCTAGTTTGTGCAAAGAGAAGATGATGAGGTTTTTGAAAGGAACTGATTTCAAATGGCAGGGCAGTTCAGAAATTAACTTGTTCTTGATAGATACTTTAGACTGAACTCTGCTTGGCCATCACCTTTTTATCATTAGTTTTTGAAGTTAGTTAAATACTTGTACTTTCACCTGCTGGCTGACTTTGCAGGAAGGGAGGGTCTCTGTTGCAAGGTTAATTCTTAAAAGTATTTTAACCAGTTGTGTTTCTACAGGGACTTTTGAATTTAAAGCATCAGAAGTCTCCTGCTGCTTTATACTATTGATGGGATGGGAGAGGCCTTGAATGGAAGCCAGCATCTGGTGTTCATAGCCACTGTGGCAGTTTATTTTTTTCATCTTTGTATTTGGTTCTTTGTTTGATCTTGGACACGTTCGAAGATGTAAGCCCTTAAGACTACAGGATAAACTGGACAAAAGTAGATATGTTTGCACTAAGAGGCTTAACTCATCCTCAGTGCAAAGGTCGCTTTTATTTTAAAAATAGAAGCTTAAAATGTGTAATCAAACAGTTGAATTGTGTCTCTCTAGTTGCATTTTTGTAGTGAGATGTTCTGTAAGAAGGAAGGTGCTTCATGAGGTTGGTGGTTCGTGCCACGTGTCATCTTTATTGGCTGCCTCCTCCCCGTACATGCTATTTGAATTTCACATATGGGGGTTTTAAAGATTTCTTTTTGGTTGGTATTTATGGGAGAAGGTGTAGCCCTTGTAACCTGGCTTTGTGGTGCACATAAAGATCTGTGTAAAACACTTATGTGGTATCTTGAAAATGGGCGTTTATTCTGTTTAGATTTTATGCAATTTATGTATTAAATGTTGCTCCTCTCATGTTAGAAATATGGGATAAGCTAATTAAGGTGGCAAACACTTCTACAATGCTCACTTTTGCATATTTTTCAAAAAAGCATGCCAGAAAGCACAGTGCTTGGCAGCAATGGTTCAAGAATAGTGTTTTGAGCTAATTGTGAACAAGAAAACACAAACTTAGTGCTGTCTCCTACAGTGGTTTCATACTTCAGACAGTTGGAATCAAATGGGGAAAAACCAATTTCTGCACTGTGTGACACGTCTTCTGGAAGACCAGTGCTTTTGGAGGGGAAAGCAGTGCAAGTCCAAGGGCCCTGTGAGAAGATTCTGGATGTCTCCAGTCTTTAGTGGTTTTTCTCTCGACTTTCTCTATTTTGAAAGCCTGTACCCTGGTTTTATTTCCTAATATAGACTTAAAAAATAATCAATGGAAAGATCAGTTGCTGCTGTTCTGAATTTTAAATGCAGGTTGTTATTTAAGTAATTAATTCTTGCAGATTTAGGGTCTTGGACTTATTTCTTAAACTTTATTCTTACAGAGTAACATTTAATATGTAACTCTTGTGCTTCTACCCTGCAAAAAAAAACCAACAACATAGTAAATGGTAACTTAAAGGATTCTTTTGCTGTGCATTTTTCTTAGCAATTTTAGAATAGTAAAAAAATACTTGTGTAGCAGTCAATTTCTGCTACAAGCATGTTCTAGGGTTAAAGTTTTAGTAAGGTGCCAAGCAAAAGGTACATTCTTGTAATGAGGCTGGTCATTGTGCAGATCAGGATCTGTGGTTGCCCATAGACTTGTATTGATCTGTGTGTTCACTCAGCAGAGTATTTGAAGGACAAAAGTTTCTTAAGGTGTAAGACCTGGCATTTATAGGTCTGCTTATTACCAGATAAGTGAACCAGAGCCCTGTTTGTTTTGTTTTGTTTTTTAAAAAAGCTTCCCCCCCCTCTATTCTTTTACAGTTACTGCGATTCTTTGCTTGGGCTCCTATGCAGACTCTCTAAGAAAAGCAGCACTAGGTGTGTTAAATGTTATTCTAGGCTGCAAAATCAATGCTTCAGAACTCCTTAATTTGTTTTTTTAAAAATTAAGATAATTGTTGATTTGGCTGTTTTCAGAGATGCTTTTTAATACTTAAAACTGTACAGTAATATTAAAAAAAAATCTTCCTAAGGTGGATGCTGTTGAATGACTAATTTGAGTGAAAACAAAGATCTACAGTGTGGTTAAGCTGGTGTTGCTATGCTCTGCTTATAAGTGAGAATAATGCATTAGTATTGGTCTTCGTGGCGTGTTAGCAGTGGAGCTGGTAGGTTTTTACTGAGATTTATAAAAAAAAAAAGAGCTAAACTCTGCTCTGTGGGAAAATGTGCATCTGTAGAGACAGAACACTTGGTGCCTTTAGCTGCTGCCAGGCGTCCTGGTGGTGTCCCTGCTCGAGGACTGGGGATGGAGGTGGTGGGTGTCCTGGGCTGGGGACACACAGCAGGCAGCCCGTGGGCGCTTGTGACTCTGCGGGCACGCTCAGGCCAGCCAGGTCCTTGGTGTGACAGTATGGGAAGAAGCATGCAAGGTGCAGCGAGGCAGTGAGTGCCTCCAGCTCATCAAAGGAGCTGAAGCTGGCATGGTTACTCATGAACCAGCCAGCTAGAGGAAAGCTACATCTCTCCTCTAAAATAAAACCGATACTAACAACTCGATCAGTGTGGTTTTTGCTGTATCTGACTTGAAGGTGAAGCTGACATTGCTAGGCTAGTTAGTTGAGGTGTTTCAATTTGTGTTTGTTCAGTGAGTAAGTGAATTTAATTATGATCTAAAGTATAGCTACATATTTATTTTTTTTCCCCCCAACAGTGCCTTGGATAGCATTTCAGACATGAGTTGAGGAAATCTGATTAGATGAGCCTCTCCAGATTCTTTACCTTTTTGAGATTCAACCTAAACTTTCAGTATGTGCAGTGCTTTGGTGTGCTGCACTATGGAAGGAGGGAGGGGAAGGAGTTGGATTTAATGATCCTTATGGGTCCCTTCCTACTCAGTATATTCCATGTTTCTATGAATGTGGCAGCTCTCAAAACGAGCGTGGATCATGCTGTGTCATCTCAGCTCTGGGCTGTAAAGCTAGAGGATCATCAGTAATTCTCTTCCACTTGATTGCCAGAAATGTGCTTATGAAGAATCCCTTGTGCTGATAGCACACTCTCATTAACCTTTTAAGCTATTGTGCTTATTCCTTGTGACTTTTCCAGCCATGCTGGGAGTAGAAAGGGGCCAGGAAGACAGAGCTGAGGGCTGACTGGCTTTGAAAGCACATTTGATAGTCTGGAAGAGCAATGGGTGCTACTGGTAAATGCAGGGTTGTTTTTTTTTTGAGTCAAACCTCCAGGTTTCAACTGTTGCCTTCTCTGCAATGTTTGTTTTAGATGCACCTATAATGGTATTTCTAAAATGACTGCTGTGGTGTGCTGAGCAGGAGCACGTAGCCTCTTGTTTTGCTTACAGTACTAGAGCTGCAAATTGTATGATTACATCCGTGTTCCCTCTCCATTAAACTACTGTGTGAAATGTAGCTTGCTCTGGTTCATTTCTCTACTGAAATATCATAGCTTGTCAAGTGTTTCTCAGAAATACGGCTTTTTTAACTGGATAATGTGCTTCCATTTAAATAAGAATGCTTCTTGAAACGTGGTGATACAGTGATCTCTTTGGTATTTATACTTCTCTTTCTTCATGTGTAGTCCTTTCATCCTTGTGCAGCAAAAAGCATGGTGAGCTAAGCTGTCAAAACACATGAAATATTGTTGACCAGAAAGCTAAATCCAGAGATGGATTAAAGCAGGAGCAATGGGTAATAAATAACAAGGTAGTGTAGACTTTTTTTGCTTGGCATTGATTGTTATTATCACTTGATTCCAAGCATAGTTCCAGCTTTGAGCATCTCTGAAATTTCTGACAGGAGAAGTTACTGCTTCTTGATAAATGCCTCACTACTTGTTTTGTAGCTGGAGCTTAAGAGCTTCTCTACTGGTATTTTCCATGGGTTCTTAGATAAACATCTTGAATTCTTGGTGGAAAAGCATTTATATGTCTTTTTTTAATGTTGAAGTAATTAAAGCATAGTAAACCACATGGTGTAGTTTGAGATTGTTTCCTAAGGTATGGGATTTTTTTTCCTTTTTTTTAAAAAAACAACCTTTTCTTTGAGATCTCATGGAGACATGCTATTTTTCTAGGCAATTGACTGCCTGTCAAGAACAGTTATAGATCATGCTGGAATGAAATTCTGATATTTTCACATTCATTAATATATGCTTTGGAAAACAAGAGGGTCCAGTCTGTATAAACTAATTTGTCTTTGGTTGGTGCACCCACCAGTGAGTTCATCTTAGAAACATTCAATTAAGGGGATCTCCTGTGCACCTTGGTTCACATAGCAGACCTGCCTTGGAGTGCAAGAGCTGGATTGCTTTCAGATCACAGAATCACAGAGTTGTAGGGGTTGGAAGGGACCTCCAGAGATCATGGGGTCCAACCCCCCTGCCAAAGCAGCTCTCCAGCTCATACTGCACAGATAGGTGTCCAGATGGGTCTTGAATCTCTCCAGAGAAGGAGACTCCACCACCTCCCTGGGCAGCCTGTCCCAGGGCTCCCTCACCCTCACTGGGGAAAAGTTCCTCCCCATGTTGGTGTGGAACTCCCTGTGCTCCAATTTGCAGCCATTGCCCCTTGTCCTGTCCCCACAGACCACAGAAAAGGGGCTGGCCAATTCCCCCTGCACCCCATACTTAAGATATTGATAAACATTGATTAGGTCCCCCCTCAGTCGTCTTTTCTCCAGGCTGAACAGCCCCAGCTCTCTCAGCCTTTCCTCATAGGGAAGATGTTCCAGGCCCTTCATCATCTTCGTAGCCCTTCTCTGGACTCTCTCCAGGAGATCCCTGTCCTTTTTATACCAGGGAGCCCAGAACTGGACACAGTACTCCATGAAATAAAACTGATTCCCTGAGTGTTGGCTCTGCAGGACTGTACAACAGGGCAGCTCTTCTGAAGTAAAACCTCTGAAACACCCTTGGGGTTGTTGTCACCTCAGTAAAACAACAGCCTGATGCTGCACCATTTGCTGGCCTAAAGATACCCAGTGCATGGCACGTTCTTCCTTGCACCAAAACTGTCTCCAACTGTGTGTGGGGTCAAAAATAATTTGGGTGAGGGGAGGAGAGCCTCTGTTGTTAAAGTTCATAGTCTGTCCCAGAGCTGGAGAGAAAGGAAGAAACGTGTGTGGAAATTGTGAAGAAATTATGGAAATTGTGAAGAAGTTGTGCCTGGAAATGGATGGAGATACAGGACAGGCAAAGCAGCAGCTTTCTGGTAAAAATCTAGTGTCAAAATCTTGGCTGTGGGGGATTAAAGGAAGCATCTAGTCCAGTGACTTTTTTATTCCTAGAGATGCAGGTTGTTTCTAAAGATGGATTAAAGCAGTTTGTACTTCTGTGATCTTTTGGAGCTGTTTTATTTACAGTACAGTTCTGTGACTATTTTTACTTGACTGGGACTTGAGCAATTATTTTTTTCTTAAATTTTAAAGAAATCCTCTCTGGATTTAAAGAAGCACTTGAACACTAGGTTTGTTTGAGTGTTCTACAAAACCAGCAGAAATAACTTGACAGGAAGAAACAATTTCCTTACTATTCACAACACCCTAGCCTTGAAACTTTCACCATTTGCCCACGAGCTCTGAGGACCTGATGATGGATGCTCTTGTAGACTCTTCACTGTACTTGAATGCTCCATCAGCATATTGAGGAATAAACCTGTGAGTTTGCTATCCATTAAAATACTCCTCAAATACAAAATGGTAAGGTGTTTTTTTGTTAGGCTGGTCTCACAGTAAACAGCTGTGTATGTGTGTTTCAGTGACCAGATAGTTTCTTTTGTGCCTGCAGTAGGGTCATATCAAAGTTTTACTCTGAAATTTGTTGCCTCTTCTGTTCTGCAAAACCAAATTTCCATGTGAAAAGGTAAAGGTAGGCTCCCCTGGCTTGCAAACCAGCACACAGTTGTCTTTTCATCCATCCTTACCCTAGAATCTTACTAGCATAGGATAAGGGTAGCCACTATCATGTTTCAAACCCTTACTTGGGGAGACTGGAGGAATGGGGACTCAAGCTAGTAATATAAATGATTTAGTGTGCTGGAGAGCCAGACAGGGATAACAGTTGCACACAGCTGGCTCAGTCCTATCAAACCTTCCTGCTCTTCAAGTTTTGCATCAGACCAGTAAGATCTGATGTGCCTCCACAGCACTCACTAGTCCTTCAAACCCAGGATCGTACAGCTTGGATCTAAGCTGGGTCATTGTGTTCAGCTCTACCCTGATGATAAGCTGATTTCAGGCATGTGTGCCAGCATCATTCTGTGCTGGAGGTATGCTAAGCTCCTAAGAGGTGGGTGTTGTGGAGCTATCTTATGCCAAGAACAAAAAGGAATTGATCCTGTGAGTTTCTTTACTAAGGGCTTTTTGATGCTGTGCAGTGACAGGACTGGTATGTTGCATAAAAGTAACCAGAGAACACAGGTACTGAAATGAGAGGAGAGTTACTCTGCAGCCAAGGTATAGATAGAAACAGAGCTCTTTTACCTCAAAAATGGCATTCATGAGTGTTTGGAGGGGTCAGTGACTCTGTCTTAGAGCTATTCTTTCTGCCTCATTTGCACAATGCAGGCAAACATTTTTGAGTATGAGATTAGTAGATGATTTAAGTAGCATGATGTTGACTGACTTTAGGACTTCTAAATGTTAAATAAAATTGTACACTGTTTATAGCACAGTCAATACCTTTCTTCTGCTGTGCACTGTTTCTAAATAGAAAAATCTCTGAACATCAAATAAAAATGAGGGAGGTAGTGTGGACATCCACTGTTTTGAACCAACAAGCAGCATAACCCTGACCTTCGTTTGGGGAACAGAGATGTGTTGTGCCAGGACCTCTTCTCTCCCCCTTTTCTAAGTTTTGTTGTAGTAAAACTGGGGTGACCAAGATAGTCTGTGGTTGCCACAATCCCTGTTCTTGAGTTGCTGGGGCTGGCAGGCTCTAGGTTACATAGGAGGGTGTTGCCTGCTGCAGAACTTGCTGAGCAGTGCTGGGGCTGCAGTTGGAAGATTACAAAGAGATGAAGATACTGTGGTGGTTGAGAAGCCGCCTCTGGCACTATGAGGGGTCCAAAAAACACTTATCTAGAAATGAAACATTTGCTAGATTCCCACAGGTATGTGTGAAGAGGTTTGAGTGGTGATCAGCTGTGCAGTTACCCATGAGCAGAAAGGTAGCATCAGGATTAACTCTTTCTGTGGTTTGGAAGGCAAAACACTGTTGGTGTCACTCTCTTCACACAGTACTTGGCTGTTCCGTAGCAGGAGCAGGTTCAGATTTCAGCAGATGGATTTTGTCTTGCCTTTTTCCAAGTGGATGTTGCTGACACCCTAGCATGCAGGCATGTTATTCTGAACTAGTCTTGTTTTTTCCTAAGATGGGTGCATTTAATAATGGCTTGAATTACTGAGAAACTTCAATACTTTAAGCAGATTGTAGGATCTAAAACCCAACTCTTCTTGCTAAAGAAACATTAGCAGAACTCTCAAAATGTGTATGTTTAAATAAACACCAATTGCTTCCTGTAATGCTGACTTGTGATTGGCATGTGGGATTGCAAATTGTCTTCTTCCTTGACATACTATTTTTAGTAGTGTTACAGTGTTTGAACTGGATCTGAAAGCAATGCAGTGAACAGTAAACTCTACAGTTCTGCCTTTTGGCATCACCTGTAGAAACATTGAAGATGAAGTCTTATGGCCTCCAAAGGACTGCCTCACAGAGCTGGTGATACAGTGAGAGAAATGCCCAACCTCTGGGTCTGCCCCACTGGGCTGACCAAGCGGTGCTGATGGTTGGGAACAACTGGAACTGTTGGAATTGAGCTTAAAGGTCTTTTCCCACCTAAACAATTCTATGATTCTGTGCTGCTCCATGTATTTAAAAACCCAACAAACCCCAAGCAAACCAACTACCAACCAACATGCAATAAAACCAGTAAATACACCAGTTAAGCTAAAGCTGAGATTACAACATGTGTATGTTACACATACTCAAAACTTGGTGTTTTACCTGTACTTTGCTATCAATGTCTTCTGTGTGATAAAGGTAGTGGCTCCCCACCGTCCCAGCATTTTATAAGATGTTTTTTCCAGCCTCTTGCAACTGAAATCTACTTCTGTTGTTTCTCTGATGTCTTGAAGGTCTTCTTAAGCTACTGATCTTGAATGAGACTGTCTTTTGCTCTGTTCCTTCTGATGCTCAGTCAGTTCTGGTTGTGTAAATAAAACCTCTTCTTCACTAGGTTTTTCACCTCAATTTTTGTCTGAATTTTAGGTTATCTGGGCTTATCTACTGCTGAAAAAAAGCAATTTTGGCTGTACCTGCTTCTTGAAGCAGCTGAAACACTTATATAGCTGTACAGTGAAATAGAGCAGGGCATGGATTTGTTGGAAAACTAAGTCACCAGAAAAAAATGTGTTTGGTGTGATTTGCTTGCAAGGGCTGAGGCCAGGAGCTGGAAGGTGGTATGCTGCTTCCAAACATCAGGGTTTCACAGGATGGTATCCAAAGCTTGAGGCTGTCAACACAAAAGGCTGAATGACACTGTTTTTAGGTCTGTTCTTGATGTGAGCAAACAGGATGAATCTTTGGCTTACAGCACTTGTTTTTTTCCTCCCAGCCTTCTTTGTAAGTCTTTTGGTATGTATGTACAGGCTAAAATTACTTGTTCATATAAATTATCAGAGGAGAAGCTAGTAACATAGTGTCAAGACAGAGGCTGCTCATATTGCTATTAATAAATTCTGGGCATAAAAGTGACTAAGGAGGAATGTAGTATTGAAGATGATGAGAAATTAGTCACAATGTTAGAATTGGTTCATAAACAACTAAATTAATGTTTTGTTTTGACTTTAATTAATGACCAGGAGAGGCTATATAGATTTCTGTAGAATATGTTTGTGTTTCATCCTCTGAGGTTGCAGGGTTATTGTTGGGTGGTGGGGTTGGTATCTTTTGGTACTGTTTTTTCTTGTTCATCTGTGTTTCTGCTGGCAAATGGAAGTAGTACTACATAAAACCTTTTTTTTTTTCCTAAGCAGCATTAGTGGCAGTATTTTGAATTTACAAAGGATTATTATTTAATCACTTCAGAGTGCTTTGTTGAACTCTATCCATATATGCTTTATATTGCATAAGGTTTTTTAATATTGCCCTAAGAATTATATTACCATGCCATATCTGTGGAGTGGAGAACATAGAGAGTTCTTTGGGGCTTTAGTTTTTGTCCTTGATATATGTACTTAGTTAAATATAATGACTGGAGTTTTTCTGGGGTCGGGGGGGAGGGAAATCCCAAACCAACAAACAAAAAAACCCCCAAACACCAAAAAAACACCAAACAAAAGACTATCTGCCACCTCTGTTTTATAGAAGGAGACCTTGTCATTAATCCTGGTGGTTTTGATGAAAAAAAACCAAAAAGGGGGGAGGGGAGTGAGGATAACCTAGAGAATGAGATGCTTTTTGAAACTGGGTATGGAATTGGGAAGTCTTCTGTTTTCTGCCCTTGTTACTTAATCACAGAACTTTAGGAGTTCGAAGGGACCCCAAAAGATCATCTAGTCCAACCCCCCTGCCAGAGCAGGATCACCCAGATTAAATCACACAGGAACACATCCAGGCAGGTCTGAATGTCTCCAGAGAAGGAGACTCCACAGCCTCTCTGGGCAGCCTCCCAGTGCTCCATCACCTTCATAGGGAAAAAAGTTCCTCCCTTTATTCCCATGGAACTTGCTCTGCTCCAACTTGCACCCACTCTCCCCTTGTCCTATCGCTGCCATCACTGAGAAGAGCCTGACTCTTGCCCTTTACATATCTGTAGACATTAATAAGGTCACCCCTCAGTCTCCTGCAAGCTAAACAGGCCCAGCTCCCTCAGCCTGCCCTCATAAGGAAGGTGTTCCACTGCATCATCTTTGTGGGCCTGCGCTGGATAAGAAGTACTTTGGCATTATGCTGTTTATTTAAAAGGTACAGTTCTCCTCAACTTTATCTTTAAAGATCGTGTGAGAGGCTGTAAGATGAAAAATAATTCCCCTTGCAGGCAAACTGGTAGTGATCAGCTGCTCCTTGTCCCTTCAGCTCACTTGGTTACATGCCTTTGCAGGCAGCTGCTTGCACTGCAGCTAGATCAAATGCAGTAGGAGCTGGGAGCCAAGCAAGTCTTTTCAGAAAAGGGAAATAGCAGAATCTCTAAATAGCTGTGAAGATTGTTATTGTTGATTTTACAAATAAATACCTGTAAATTAATAAAACTTCAAATTTAGAGTTGCAGGCTGGGAGTGGTGTTTCCTTTGGAAGTGTTTTATAGGCTTCCCATCCCTGCACACCCCTGTGTGCTTTTGGAACAAAGTAACTCAAAGCAGTCTTTCCTGGAAAACATGTTTTTAACTACAACCTGGCTGTGGCCAAGAAGCTGGACTGTTCCCATAGGTGTTTTACCAGACAAAATGGAGCAGGTTCACATGTATCTTACGGCTTCACAGAGGAAATGTTTCATAATCCTTCATGTAGGAAAAGTTTCATAATTATTCCCTTTAAATTGTTGTAAGGCAAACCTTTTTTTAGAATAACACAGATTGTC
This sequence comes from Laterallus jamaicensis coturniculus, assembly GCA_022605575.1. NCBI lineage: Eukaryota > Metazoa > Chordata > Aves > Gruiformes > Rallidae > Laterallus > Laterallus jamaicensis. The sequence continues at coordinate 19,342,706 of JAKCOX010000014.1, forward strand.
TTTATGAGATTTGGTGGTTTTTTACTCTGGGGGGAAAAAGGAAATCATTAACCAAGTCACTCCAAAGCAATGACCCTGTGTTTGTAGTCTTGCCTTGGGCTGAGAGCACATGTTGGAGTTGCTGTGGCTTGCTTGATGAGATGCTGTATTTCCTTAAGCTGTGGCTGGTGTGTTTGGGAGAGGTGTTGGGGATGTTTTACTGAGAATTACCTGGAAGGTACTACAGTGTTCCTCTGAGCTTCAAGTATGGTTTGATAGAGCTGGGCTAGTCCTGCTGAAAGTTTTTTTTCTTTCCCCAGCTGCAGAGTTTTCTCTGCCTCCCTTGGACTAATCTAAGTCTTGAAGATCTGGTTCAGGGAATTAAACTTTGACCAAAAGCTGCTTTTGTTGAATCTTCTGATAATTTCTTATTCTGAAAAGAAGACCACTTGGTTTAGGCTTGAGAAATCATGAGAGATATTCATGACCTCGTGTCCTTCCTTGTTCATCCACTCTTGTATTTGTTTATGGCTCTGAACCTGTCAGCCCTATGACTGTATACACAGCCTGTAGTGTGTACTAGAGATTGGCAGTGGGATATAACTGTTCCCAACCTACAGGAAATCCTGTCCTGGGTTCTTGCGCAGCATGGCATAGCCAGCAGGTCGGTGCCACTGAGCCCAGTGCACTGGGGAGGAGAGAACCTACGCAGAGGTTGTCCCAGCAGAAATCAGGCTGAAATGGTTCTCTCTGTATGACTAGGATTCCTGCTGGAGCATGGGAATGTCCCTGGCCAGATGATAGTGAGCCTGGGTGAATAACTGCTTATTGCAAGAATGGCTTGGAGAGTTAGGGTAGCAAAGCTGATAATTGTGTGAATATCTGGAGGGTTTAAGCTTTGCTTGTTACAGTTGAGACAGCTTAAACCCTGCACTGATTCCCTGTGAGCTGCCTCAACTAAACTGTCTTCTAAGATACCTTCTGAACTCTGCAGCATACCACTCTTTAAGAGAAAGGTATGTGAATCATACTGATGCTGTGTTAGCCCTTCTTACCATGGGATCCAGAGTGCCTGGGAGGACTGATCCATCCTCATGGCTATTTGCTGTTCCTTTGAATGTTCTGCAGGCTTTGTCAGCAATAACAACTTTGTTCATGACCTCCAAAGTTTCAAGCTGTGGTACTGAGACTCTAAACAGTGATCTGGTTCTGTGTCACATGGAGTGTTTGCAGCTGCTCCATAGAAAGAGCAGAAGAGTGTAGTTAGAGGGCTGGCTGTGATATACCAGAGAGGCAGAAAGGCAAGGGGTTGGTAATGCAGAAATGACAGAGTGCTTGATAGTGCATTAAAAGGTATGAACTGAGCCCGGTGGGCTGGGGTGGGAGGAAGTGCAAGAAAAATAGAAAAGTTGAGCACCAGTCATATTAAAAATAGCTGATAATGGGGTTTTTTTTTCCCCCTGCTGCTAAATTGTTGTGCTAGCTTGCTTCCTACTTGGGGAAATGGTGGGAAGGGGAGGCTGTGACTAGCGAGCGAAGATGGCAGTGGCTGTTGCTATTACTCCTGTATCTTCTTTTAAACTGTGACTGTTAAGATTTTTTAATTATTTTATTTTTTAACTCCTGGATTGCTACATCTTGCAAATGCATCCTTTCTTTTCTTCCAGTCTTGATTTATGAAGGTAAGGTGGCTGGGTATATTTCAGAAGCAGCAGCAATATTATGCTGCTTGTATCTTTATCGTTGTTGTTAGTTTGGCAGCTGCATTTCTGACTTCCAAATTGGATAGTTTCTTCTAATAAAATATTCATATGCTTAATCCAAATACTTGTATTAATCTCATTGCTTCTACAGCAGGTTTCATGGCAAGAGCTGGCTATTTGCAAATCTTCTCAAATGCTTGACAGGGTGTTTTGTGAGCCTTCTGTTGAAGGCCTTAACCGTGTGTTTCACATCAGGTTATGCATATGTGGATTAGGTGTGCATAGCATGTGAATGATGCAGTTCATCCATTAGTTAGGACTATAATTTTTGATGGGAAGGGAGATGATCAACAATTTGCAGTTGATTGCAGTTGTTGCTGAAATAACTAACAAGCTACTCTTTTTTTCTTACCTAATAGGCTGGATGGAAGGAAAACCACGCAACGTTCATGAACGAACTGAAAAATCTTCAGGCTTCAGGACTAACAACCCTTGGTCAGGCACTCAGGTCATCGTTTGACTTGTTAAATCTGAATAGATTAGTGTCTGGAATAGACAACTACGGACAGGTAACAAATTTGTTAGTCTTATTTTTCTGTGTTCTTTGCAGTTGTAGTGGGAGAGGGATTTTGGTAGTTCACGTTCAGTTTTCCTTTGTTTTAAAACGCTGCATAGCTGTGTGTGAAAACTTGAACTGTGAACACTCTTTTTCTATTTTTTTTCCTCCTTTTTTCTTTCTTGTTACATCTACTGAACATACCCTGGAATATACTAGCACTTTTTTTCTGTATTGAGCTACAGAGGAGTAGTGTAAAAAACACTGACTGAAGCTATACAGTTGCTGTATGGGAGCATGTACACTGGATGGCAGTGAATCTGCCTTGCAGTTTGTTATCTGTGGTTGATGACCTGACTTCCCCTCTCTCACCTTTGAAGAGTGCAGTTCACAGCACTCTGTTCTCTCCACTGTGGCCATGTAATTCCAAGTTGTCTGTATTACTACCAATCTATACACTACTTTTGTGGGCTAGAGGGGTTTTGTACTATTACTGGAGGGGAAAAACCTAGTAATTCTAAAGATCTTCAGAGGGTGTGTGTGAGTGTAGAGAGTGGCTTGTCTTGTGTAATTCTGTGTGTTTCCATAGCTATTGAAAGAAAATTGCAGGATTATTTTGAAAGATTGCTCATCTTACTGTTTATTTTATAATGACAAAAGTATAAGCCTATAACTGAGTGTTAAGTTTACTCCTAACATTCCTGTGCTTTTGTCTCTAGGGAAGGAATCCATTCTTTTTGGAACCATCTATTTTGATTACCATCACAGACGGAAACAAACTGACAAATACAGCTGGAGTTCAGGAAGAGGTAAACTTACATTAAATCCTTTCAATTTAAAAGTTGGCACTTTGCTGAGACTAATACCAGTTGGGTTTTTTCCTTCTAATAATACTTCTGCTTCTTCAGCCTGGTTTATAATAGAGGATAGAAACTAGCTATGCTGTCATTGCCCAGCCCCTGCATTTGTAATCCATGTGGGTTTCTGGATTATAATTTCAGTTAAATTGGTGGATAGGAGAGAAATGGGGTCCTTTACAGTGTAATGATTAAATTTGAGCATTGATTTGTCAAGTACTTGAAAAAATTCTTAAATCTTTCTTTATCAGCTTCATCTTCCTTTGAATTCTCCTTTGCCTGGAAGTGAACTAACCAAAGAACCATTTCGTTGGGATCAAAGGCTGTTTGCTCTAGTGCTACGTTTGCCAGGAGCTGCATCTGCTGAACCAGAGCAGCTTGGGAGTGTGCCTACTGATGAATCTGCTATCACACAGATGTGTGAAGTTACAGGAGGTAACTGGATGTTACTCTGCTTTCCTTCATGTTTGGTATTTGCCTTGAAGTATTTCTTTTCCTTTGATTTAACTTCCTCTTGGTGTTGTCTCCATCTGAATTACTTGGTGTCCCTGTGAATCTGTGTGGTGCTTTTTGAGCTTAGTTTTCAGTAGGACAGGAGAACTTTGAAATAAAAATATATTCCTATTTCTGATCTTCTACATGCAAGAGAATTTTCTTAATGCACCAGTAGGAGGAATTGGGAAATTTCATAGATTGCCCCTTCCAGTGGATTTGCTCAGTCAAGAGATTTGTTATTTAAATGTTGAATTGAGTGGGACAGGTATTATTGAGATGTTAATTCTGCTTCAGGGCTGATAAGGTAAATTTAACCTTAAAGTTAATTCTGGAGCCTGTTCCTTGAGATGTTCATCAGAAACTTTTTTGAACTGGTGCTTGAAAAAAAGTGTTGTGTGGGAGGGGAACGTTTGGGAGTGTACAGGAGCTGGTAAGGCTTGAGTAGACAAAAGCAGATAGATGACATAGGCTTGTGAAGTCAGACGTTCTTAAGGGCATTGGACCAGCTTGATGTAGCCTCAGTGGCCACTTTTACTAATGAGTAGAAGCTCAGCAGATTTCTTCAGTTTTGTTTTTCCTTGATTCTGTTGCATTTGAAAAGTCTTTTGCCTTTTACATAAACTTACACAAAGTTTGTTGCTGCTATTTTGGGTAACCCCAAAAGCCTTGGCAGTGAGACTTACATAATAAAAGATCTTCCTTGTTTAAGATTACTCAAAACTTGGTTTTGTATTTTCCCTGTGTGACTTCTCTTGCACAGGTCGTTCCTACTGCGTTCGGACACAAAGAATGTTGAATCAATGTTTAGAATCTCTAGTTCAAAAAGTCCAAAGTGGAGTTGTTATTAACTTTGAGAAGTCAGGACCAGATCCAGCTCCTATTGGAGAAGGTATGGTAATTTTTTTCTCCCTGATGTTCAAGAATAAGTATTTTGGGTGTGTGTGCAAATGTCCTTAAGTGTGTTCAGTGTCCTTCCTACCAGCTTTTCACTGTGGTGTACAGGATACATCGAATGCCTAATAGATTATAAGAAAGCAATGAGGCTATAAAGCTTGTACGCTGCAGTGATGGAGCTCTGCTGTCTCTTTAAATGCACTAAATTGTAATGGATGTGCTGTTCATAGCTTATGAGTAGTTCTGTGTTTGTTTCTGTTTAATCTTTGTTAAATTTTTACAAGTGCTAGTTTGATCCTTGTTAAGTTAAATGGTGCCATGTGTTTGCACATAGTTGTATGGACAGTCTACCTGCTTCTTACTAGCTCTCCTGTCACACTTGTCATCTCTTTTGGGGGGCTGAGGGAAATTAATATTTGCAGAAAGTAGAAAAGTTTGGATTCTAGTGTTGTCAAAACATGGTTTTAAAATAAATCCAGGATAGTGTATTTAAACACTTAAACTTCTCTAATCTCAGTGCTTAATCTTAGCCATGTTTTTATTCTGCTAATTGATCACAACAGAGTAAATTTCAGTGGATGTTCTTAGCCACAAGTGAAAAACTGCCTGTAAAGACCAAGGAATCATTTTGCTGGCTGCAAGTAAAGTGTGTAACAGGGAAGAGGAGAATGCACTCAGTGTGGAGTGGTTTTTCACATTTGCAGAAATTTATGGCTGAAACAAAAGACAGAGAGTTGGTTAGTTCATGTTTAGGAAATGAGGATGTTCCTGGAATGTCAGAAATGTAACAGCTTTTAGGATCCCCTGAGCACCCTAGCAGAGCCAGCTTTATTCTTGCTTTCATTTTTGAATCACCTTTTTCTTGCTATATGTATTTTTTTTTCTCCTTTTGCTTATTTAAATGCTGTTTTACTAGGAGGCAGGACAGCACCTCAGCAAATTCCTGTAAGTCTTTGCCACAGAGGGGGACATTTGGGCCAACGGAGGCTATTGGAACTGATTTTTATAATCATTTGAAGGATGATGCTTTGTGGATATGATTGTATAAAAAATAGCAAGACTTTCCCTCTTTACATAAATGAAGAAAGTCCTAAATTAGAGAGAAATTTGGTGGGGTTTAACAGTGCTAGAAAAATACCTGTGCATATACTGCAGAGAAACCAAACTGATGATGTATGAGAGGCGTTTTGCATAACCTATCTGAAGTGGGGATAATTTGTAGTGTGAAATATCTGAAGGTCCTTTACATGGGTGCTCTCTGCTGTGCTGTTTGCTTTGAAGAGCAGTTTTCAAAAACTAATGCTGAGATTCTGTACTGCTCCAAACCTGTTTGTCCTCAGTGTGAAGGGGAGGCTGTGCTGGCACACAGCAGCAGGCTGGTGGAAAACACTGGGCTTCCCAGCGGGGAGTGGGATTTATGTGAACTGTGAATTCTTACTAATTAAAAAATGGGACAAAGGCTACTCCTGCAAGATGCATCTGACTTCCCCTGCTTTCCACTTCCAGTTTCCAGTAGTGGCAGCACCAGTCAGAGCTGTGCATCCCTTGTAGAAAGGCTGTAAATGCAACTTCTCAGTCTTGACAGGCACAGCAGAACTAAAAACGATAGGCTTCTGCTGTCGCCCATCAGATCCATGTCAAAGCACTAAGCTTAAGCAAATAGTATTTTGGGTAATATGTGAGTATGCCTTGCTGCACAAATTACCTAATCCCTATGCCACAGGAGCACAAGGGTAGATGTGGGCGAGTGTTACCATTTGTTTCTTAGATGATGCTGGTTTATATTTTGATGTATAGTTTTATACAGACGTTTACATCAGTGGTTGATGTCTTTGAAACAGTTGTAATGAAACACCTCATTGGTTGCTAATACAGAAATTTTGCTGGGAGACAAATGCGTGCATGTAGCTTTTTCTTTTCTTTTTTTGTTGTTATTTTGCTTTGTTTAAATTTTAGATGGACTTGTTGATTCATCCAGGCCCATCAATTCATTTGCTTCTCAACCGTGGCATAGTTGTCATAAACTCATTTATGTACGGCCTAACCCTAAAACTGGTGTTCCTGTTGGGCATTGGCCAATCCCAGAATCTTTTTGGCCTGATCAGAATTCACCAACACTGGTAAGTAAAATAAGAACTGAAAAAAGGATTCTATACCTAATGAAACAGACTGAAAATGAATAATAAAAAGTTGTGTTTTGGATTGTTTTTTTACTTTGTTTACTTCTATGATCTGAATTGCTTCAGAAGACTGTTTTTAGCACAGAATGATATAATTAATGTATATACTATATACTGTGGTCATTTTTGCACCTGGAAGGCTTACTTCCATGTATATGGTTAGTTAATTTGGTAAATGTTTTTAAAATATTATAAAATTTAACTATAAGTTACTTCACATGCCATGAATCATAGTGAAGCTATTAAATTCTTATCAGAGCTTTATAAAATGCATTTATATGGAAAAAGGAGGGGTTTTTTTATTTACAGATTAGCTGTGTTTTCTCTGCTTAGTATTACTTCCGATATGGACTCTTCTTTCATTAGCAGGAAGACTTAAAACTGAAACAGAAGAGTTCCCCTATTCAGAAAAAGAGGGAAAACCAGAATTCATTCCTCCTTCTCTTACTGAAGTGATCATACATTTGGCATGTCTCACTAGCCTTTCTAAACATTGTGCTCTCGTTAGGCGTGTTCTGTTTCTGTTCTTTGCAAGTACAAGGTGCTGTTTCCCCTCAGTGATTCAAGAGGGGGGAAAAAAAAAATCAGACTTGGCAGGGAGTATCTTGAGCTGTCCTTTGCAAAGTGAGCAGATTCATGTCTGTAAATTCTGTGAACATCAAGGACAAGCTGGGAAGAGGAGTTCAGGGTGTTTTTTTTTTTTTCTTTAAACCTGTCTGTGAAACTACAGATTGATTGGTGTGGGGGCTTTTAAATACCAACATAAGTACTGGAATATTAACCATGTTTTTCTCTCTGTAGAAAGAAGTCTGTCCCTCTGAGTGTGTGGCTTTTCTTATTTAAGTTAGAATGTTGCTTAGTTAATTAAATTCTACTGTGGGAGCTTGTATCTTTCTCTTAAAGGAAATTGTAGGAACTGAGTTTAGGCCTGTAAGATGATAAAATACATGTGTGAATGTTTTGAAGAGAACTGATTTGTTTACCATAGGTACCACACAATTGATACAATGTTTTCCCCTTCCTTTCAGCCTCCACGCACAGCTCACCCAGTTGTGAGGTTCTCCTGTGTTGATTGTGAGCCAATGGTAATAGACAAGCTTCCTTTTGACAAGTATGAGCTTGAGCCTTCACCCTTAACACAGTACATCTTGGAACGGAAGTCTCCCCATACCTGCTGGCAGGTATTTGCCCTTGATTTGATTCTAGAAATATAATGGGCCATCCTGAGGTACTGGGGTCTTTGTAAGCCTGCAGAATTGGGGTCTGGTTGCAGACTTTGCAGTTGATGATAAATGTGTCAAGGTTTCAGTTACCTCCTTTGTAGTAGAATTATCAGGAGTCAGAATGAGTGTTCCCTCTGCAGGCTTTGCAATCTCATTTAATTCTGTTTCTAGGTCCATCTCATTTTGTTAAGAAATGTGTCCTGCAGGTTTCATTCTTGGCTAAATGGAAATTCTCTGTAGGCTTCCATTTGCTTACAGGGAAAACCTGGCACTAGTTTTCATCATGTTACCTAATCAACAGCTGCAAATAATTTCCACTAGATGGTTGAAACTGCTAATGGGAATTGAATGGAAGCTGTTGATCTTGTTGACTAGATTGGCCTTGAAGAGTCAAAGTTCTTTTGCTGAAATGCTTCATCACATGTTCCTTTTGTGGTTTTTTTTTTGTGATAAGTGACTTGTTTCTGAATACTCTGTAAAATAAGTCTTGTAATTCCCTTCTCAATGGTGTTCTTGTAAATAATAGTTTAATATATACACCAGAAGTATGCTTAGTGTTATGCTTCAGCTGGGTTTGACAGCATCTCTCTTCATCTTTGTTTCCCACCTGAGTATTGCAACTTAACTGAAAATATAACATGCATTTTCAGAAGAAAAATTGAAGTTGTTTTTAATAAACTAATTCAGAAATGTCCTTGAAGCTTTCCTAGGTATTTTCTTTGCCCAAGTTATTAAAACTACTCAGCTGTTTTCCAAAAACTGCTTTTCTTCTTTCCTCCTCTCCTACTCTCTGTAGGAGACCCTTCCAAGCAAAAGAACTAGGCTCATTGCCATAGAAACTATGTAACAAACCCTGTTCCTTATGCTCTGAAAAATAGAGGCAAGCCACTTCCTTTTTATTGCAACACTTTTTTTGTAGGGAAACTATTTTTAGTTAGATGTAGCTTATTTTGACTGATGATGTGCCATCTTTGTCCTGTTGCAATAGTTGTTTGCCTGTATTGCTTTCCAAGGGTAATGCCCCCATATATTTTCACCTAAAAGTTGATGTTATGAATGTTGCTACTTGGCATACTGAAAAGATGTTTCTCACACTATTTTTTGCTTCTTTTCTGTGCTTAAGTTCAGATTTCTGTCTGTGGTGTAAATTTTAGGCATGCAATTTTATGTCAGAAGACTTAATTTCAAACGCATTGTTTTTCACATATCTTCAGAAGATGTTCCCTAACCTATATTAAATAATTGAAAAACTTTTCAGAGCATTGCTTAAAGTTAGTTAAACTGGAGATTATATAGTGGAGAGCATTTCACAGTGATGGGAGGGAGGGAGGGAGGAGGTATGCTGTATGTTGTGACTGGAAATGTAACTGCATGCTCATCCTGATGTGTGCAACCTCAGGCTTGGCAGTTCTTGATAATTTGCTGTCAATGCAATTGGATTCAGATAGATTTTAATTTTTTAAATGCCCCATGCTTAATATTCCTTATAATCTTCTAATCCAGCTGTATCTCTTTTATTCTTCATCAGGTATTTGTGAGTAGCAGTGGAAAATACAGCGAACTTGGTCATCCGTTCGGGTATTTAAAAGCAAGCACTACTTTAACCTGTGTAAACCTCTTTGTGATGCCTTACAACTATCCTGTTTTACTTCCCTTGTTAGGTAGGTAATAAATTGATGTTGGACTGCCAATGCAGCTACTGCAGAGTAAAAGAAAAAACAATAACAGTTGGTGTTCTGCCTTAGTTTGAGACATTATAAAATAATGGAGATCAGAGAGTAGAGAATGTTGCAAACTCTTTAACATAATTTGGGAGGAGAGGATTTTCATACCCCCTCTCCCTTTTTTTCTCTCCAGCAGAGGAGGAGAGCTACCTGCTTCCAGTGCATGTTTGATGCTGTTCACCTCCTAGACACGTAGCCTCTTCCTTAACCTGGAGTAAGCTTCAACCTCCATTCTTTTCCCTCATTTAGGGTGTGGTGTATCCAGGTTTTGCAGTTGCTCTTGTAGCAGCTCACTTTTTACTGGAAGATGAGATACAGTGTTTGTCATGGGTGTTGGGAAGAGGGAATTCCCTGACGCAGTTTAGAGCAGTGGAAAGGTCTACATTTCTTCCCTGCCCAGAGGACCAGTGTGGTGTTTTTCACTCCCACAGTGAAATTACTTTCTACAGGAAAGATGGTACAAAAAGGTGCTGTGTGAATAACTGCTGTAATAACTGTGGCTGTTGGGGTTCTGGCATCAAGGTAACGGCAGAGAGAAGTTTCCTGGGTGCTACTAACTCTTCTAGTTGCAGATGCTGTAAGGGTGTTTGGTTTTTTTTTTTCCCTTGTCCTGGCTTCTGTGGGTGTGTTTAATGATACAGAACAACAGTGGAGATCAAGAGAATTAACACTGACTCTTCCTGTGTTAGGCAGCATTTTCCCATTAATTCATAGGGAAAAACCACAGTTTAAGAATGCTTTTTCATAATCCTGGACATAAATATATATATATATTTGAGCTGATAACTTGAATCAAATCTGTTTTATGTAGACTAATGATTGTCCCAAAGGATGATAGTAGGTTATTTCTAGACTGAATTACAATTTCTGCAAGTTTGTGGCTACTGAATTACTGCAGTGGAAAAACCAGTGCTGCTACTAAATGAATTTCACTAGTCATTTTGATGCTGACACTTGCAGTTAGCTGTTTCTTCCTTGGCAGCTCTTGTCTTCCCCCTGTCTTTTTTTTTTTTCTTTGCAGGGGTGTAAAGCTCTTCCTGTTCTTTGGAGAAAGGCATTTTTCAGTATGTGGTGTGCTGTTCTGCAGTTTAATCACATGGTATCCCACATCTTAAATTTCTGAGGGCTGTTGAAAGGAAAATGCAGCCCTTCCACGTTGCTTGTGTTGTAAAGTGGATGTTTTCTCTAGAACGCAGACACTGTGTATTCAGTACTGTTAACACAAACCCATAGACAAGTGTTATGTTCAGATCTCATTCCAGGACTTTGTTTATCCTTGTTGTCTAAGCCATGGTGGAATTAAGTTCTGCAGAATATACATAAAACATGAAAGCAGGTCTGGTCCCTTTTCTACTTAGCAATACAGAAAGTGACTAAGATGATAAACAGTATACCTGTTAAATTATTTGTAGATGTTCAAAAACAATCCTGACTCTGGTTGTCTGTAGGTAGGTAGGGGTTGTGTCTGTTTTTAAACCCTCCCCCTGTGTCTGTCTTAATGCATACCAATAGTGGATATAGTGATGGCTCAGTGGAGGACTGATTTGCATATGTAAAACCAATCCTTGATTACTCTCCTACAGATTAAACTTCCAAGCCCCAGAGAGGTCTGTTCTATTCAGCCAGTGCCACCTGTGTTGGTGCAGCCTCATGGTTCTAGTGGCTACTGCTTACTGATAGAATATTGGGTTGGAGGACTGGGACTTGCCTTGGGGTAGTACCATGGATAATCTCTCTCCCTCCCTTCTAGTGACTGTCAGACACAGCCAAAACCACTTTACAGCTGTATTGTTTGTAATGTAACACCAAGTGGCTTGTGTGTGTTCAGCCTTATAAACAGCAGGATGCTTTAAAATAATTTTTCTTGCATTTTTGTCTTCCTCCTGCATTCTTGGGCAGGGGAAGTTTTTATTCTGTTTTTGGAAAATGATGTAAAAGACAGGTAAGATAGGTGTGTGTGAGAGGAAGCTTGCAGGTGATACTTGAGCAAATGGAAACAAGTCAGTAGTGGTCTGTGACTGAAGGAGGTAAATTGTACCACAGCCTGTGGACTTGGTGACTTACATCTTGGTTTCTGCCAGAGTGGGTTTGGGAATGCTGCATCCTCCCCTAGCTGGTAACTGAATGGGTCTGCTTTTAGAATCTGGAGCTTTGTAAGGAAAAGAACCAATGAATGAGACATGATAAAACACTAAAGCTGTGCAGCCCATGTGTTAACCTGATCCATGCACTATGGTAAATTGGTTGCCTGACAGAATTCTGGTTGTGACTAGCTTGGGGTGGTGGTTTGCTCTGGGAACTGAGGAGGTGGGGGGTGTTCTTTTTCAGTGTGAGGTAGACTTCTGTAGAGAGAACTTTTCAGACAGATGCTGAATGTTTGGCCTGTAGATTATAGGAATTTCTTCTTGAAGGATTGTTGCTCTTAGCTTATACTAGAAAACGTATTGTACTTGAGATTTTTCTGCTTGAAAACAATTGTACAGCCAAATGAATAAAGTGAAAGTCAAATGAGGGGTTAGAGAGGGAGTTTAGCAAAGATGAGGTATACTTCTGAATGCTTTGGCCTTGCCCCAGATGTTTCCTTGGCTGCTTTACTGGGAGGGCAGGCACTGCTGGGCAGTGGAAGTGATTATTCATTGGGAGCATTGGCAGAAGCAGTGCTGAAAGAGCTGAGGTGACAATACCATGGTGTTTAATACCCTTTGTGGGTCTAAATATGCAGAAGGATGAGTGTTTAGAAAATGTCTGCCTGTGAAGGAGTGCAGCACGGACAGCTTCCTGCAATGCTTTTACAGGCACCTGGAGAGATCCTGCAAGCAGTGATTTTGTATTTTGGATGGAAAAAGAGTGCCACAATGCCTTTCTGTAATGGTGACTGCTGCTGTATATTGTAGTGCTGTATTTTTGGTTAGGTTGTTTGCAGGGAGGGATGCTGTTTTCTGTCAATGCAACATCATGAACTTCTGCTTAAAATGAAGAAGTGTGTCTATTAATGTAGAGGTGTTAGAAAGCTTCAGAGAGTTACAGGCATCAACATGGAATGGTGGTGGACATTGAGTGGTGGGTTTTGCTGTTTGGTTGTTAGGTTTCTGGTTGGGTTATTTTTTAATAAAGTGTAAGTTTTTACTTTGGATTACATGGTGCAGGCTGTCACTCATAGCTAGACTGTTGTTGCATGAACTGTTCTGGTAATTAGGCTCTATCTGAACTACTAAAATAACCTGCTGACCACTCTCTCATGCCTTCTCTAACTGCTCACTGAGCTTGAAAGCGCAGCAAGTCCCCTGACGTGGTGCTGGGTGTTGAAGATGTGTATTGATACTCTGTTTGTCTCGCTTTGGTTGTTCTGTACGTTAATCTGAAGTGGAAAAAGACTTGGAAATAGAGTTTTAAATAACTGTCTGTAGTTTTATCTGTTCTCTTGAATTATTGCAGCTTGTGGCCCTTTCCTAGTGGTTTTTAACACCACGTTCCCAAATACCCAGTGCTTTTAGCTCCCTCTGAGTTTAGAAGTGAAAATAATTCCTTAAGTGGACTACACAGCATAGTATCTGAAAATGAGTAGGTTGGATTAAAACTGATTTATGAAGGGATTTTTTTTCAATACTCGTGGGTTTTGTCTACAAAAGTTTGGGATGTAATCTGTGAAAGACATAGTTAACCAGGTTACTGTTGGTTTGCTTGTTTATATAAATGATGACATGCAGCCCAGGGCACAGTGGAAAAAGTACCTTTGCAATCTGCTGACAGTGTATGTCTCAAACTCTTGCAATAGAGGCAGGTAAGATGGTGATGTTCTCTTTGAAACTTGTGGCTGTGTTTACCACCGTGTCTGTCTTCCTGTTAGAGGGCAGAAGTTCTTGCAGTGAGATCATGCTTTGGGGAGACTTGTTTAAAGTAGACATATCTTAAATCTAAGAGCTGCAGCGAAGAACTGCTTCCTTGGATAGCAAAGATCAGGGAGGTGCTGTTGCGTTTGACTTCTTGGGCTACAGCTATGCTGTGGATTAAGAGTCAGAGCTAGCTGGGTGTTACGACCATGTGTGCCATTTCAGAGTGGCTCTGCAGTCCAGCTGTGCAGGGGTTATACATGCTGGTACAGCCTTCAAAGTGCAGGAAGTGATACAGCAATAAAGGGCTGATAAGGGGTTTAAGGTTCAAGCTGTACTCATAACCAGCTCACAGACATTGAAATATTAGGATGTGGTATACTGAACATTCTGTATTTTAATTTTTCTCTTTTTCATTTTGAATTTGAGGGGGATGTAGTTTAAGTTCCATTTTGCTGCAAAAAAGCTAATAGGCTTAGAAGATAAAAATAGATGTTATTTTATATTTGCCATATGTCATGATATCACAGGTTCTCTTGGGTAATAGTGCCAACTAAGCATGTGGTGTATTGAGATTTTAAATGGAGTTCTAAATTGTCCTCTCAAACTCCACCCCACTTTCTTCAGGCAAGGAAAGAGAACAATTAGCATCTGTAGTATGTTTTTGTTTGATACAGACTTCATTTAGATTGGAAATACCTGTGATTAAGTGTGGTTTGACTGAGAACTTGGAAAACCATATCTTAACATCTGTTCGATTTGGGCAGAATACTATGCAAGTCAAATTTTCTTCTACAAATATATCTTCATGAAAGCTCAATCTGGAGAAAACAATTTCCTTGCTGCATCTGTCTCTTGCACACCCTTTTCTGTGCATCTCTGTTTCCTGCAGCTCTTCCCAGTTAATTTTTGGACATCCCTTTCTCCACTCCCTGCATATCCTTCTATGAGTCTCACTTTGTTAGCAGGTTACAGCCCTGCTAAAGAGAAACTTGACTTCAATTGATAATCCATAATTTGGAATGATGAATTGCAGGATGCTGTGTGTGTGTTGCCCATGTTCAGCGATCGCTGTTCCAGCTTGTAGTGCATGTGGCCAATAGGTACCTGCTTCAGCTCAGTGATGTGGAACGGCCACACGCACACCTCTAGTGTAAGCAAGGTATTTCTGAAGCTGTATCCAGAGGAGATAATCTGTTTGCCCCTCTCAAAAGGGCAGCAGGTTTTCTAGCTAATTACTCCCTCTTGTCTACAACTATAGAAGTTTTATGCTCTGGCACAAGGCAGGCAGTGTGGCTGGTGGTAGTCCCCTTCTCTGCTGGGGGCAGATGCTGTGGTTGTCAGCTGTGTCCAGCAAAGCTAACCAGAAAGGTGTTTGTTTTTTTTTTTTCTTTCACTTTGATGCCCAAAAATGGTTTTATTGGAGACCAGAATTCATCCCACAGGTTGAACAAAGGAAAGCTGGTCTGAAATGGAAATTGAATCAAATGGTGGTTGTTTGGTTTAATCAGATGCAGGGAGTCCTTGATGATCCGAGAGAGGCAAGGGAGGTGGAACTTAACAGGTGGATCTGTTGAACCTTCCGTGCTGCTAGTAGTTGTGTGCAGTTTTTAAGTCTGGTGTACCTTGTAAGTTTGCCTATAATGAGGACTTGTTCTGGATTGCCTACTGCAGCTAGGACTGGGGATTCACAATCCTTCAAACCTGAGGCTAAGAACAGCTTTTGTGGGGAAGCCCCATTGGGAGATGGGTGGAGGGAGAAGAAAAGGGGGTGGGGAACTTGGCACGTCTAATTTTGGGCAAATGCTAATGGTCTGGGACTATATAAGTGAAATCTTTTTTTGTTGTTTTCCTTGTTGCAGATGATTTGTTTAAGGTTCACAAACTTAAGCCAAATCTGAAGTGGCGACAGGCTTTTGACAACTACTTAAAAACAATGCCTCCTTACTACTTACTGGTATGTTCCTTTTCTCATTTCATCCTCCTGGGTAAAATGGCTGGTGTGACCAGAGTCCAGTGCATCATACCTCCAATTTTGTTTACATAATTATAATGATAGTTTAGGTAGTAAATAATTTTGCTTTGCAGAGGTATGTGAACCGGGTCAAATAGTTTTAAGAAATAAATTAATTTCTAGTAATACTGAGTACTAGTAACTACATTAAGATACTAAATGTGTTTTCTGTTTGTTAAATAAGCTTTGATGTAAAGTACTTTAGAGTGTTCAGAGGGATTAAATTTGGCATTAATTTTGTAACATAGAAGGTTAATGCAGATCTATTTGTTTATTAACATGGGTGAAGTTCTAGAGCTTGGGAAGCTGATACTAAGAGAATTGCCTGGGTCAAATAAAGGGTGGGGGGAGGCACTGTGTCACCTCTTACATGTAGCTTGGACAATGCACCTCAATATGGACTTGCATCATCCCGGCTATTCTGGTACTGAGCCTTTGAGTGGAAATTGCCAGTGGCACCACGCCATGTGGTGTCTTGGTAATGTGGCATAACGTCCTTTGCGAGCTAGTTAGACTGCCAAACTCACATCACGTGTTAATGGAATAGACTTGAATTTTAGTGGCCAAAAGTGGAAAAGCTAGAGCACTAATCCATGTGCCTTAGCTTCCTGTAATTGATCTTATAAATTTTTTTTTTAAAGACTTATTCTCTTACTATTGTGTATTTTGTTTTCCTTATAGCCATTAAAGAAAGCCCTAAGGATGATGGGAGCTCCAAATCTGATATCAGATAATTTAGATTGTGGACTTAGTTACAGTGTTATCTCTTACCTTAAAAAACTCAGCCAACAGGTAGTATTGATAAAACCTTTGCAATTAGAAGTGCGTTGATTATTTAGTTTGTGGTAATCTCATTATAAAGCAGTTGATCCCTGTGGGAGTTCATTTGGGTGTACAGCGTATATGATAATGGGAGACTGGTGACCATTTCCATTGCAAATATGGATGAATCCAGAGTGATTCTGTAGCCAGTGATTGTGCCTTCTGTAAGTGGTGGAGGGGAGTGTGAAGGAGACCTCTTCAGCTACGTTTTAAGTATCTCCTAGATCTTCAAACTCCAGAGATGATCACTAATTGGATTTGTGATTGCTCTTGCCATTGTTCTTCACAGCTGAAGTCAGAGGCTTGCTCTCAGTCTCATGTTTATTTCCATGTGTGCCTTGGCAATGTGTATGTTCCAAAAAAGTGTATGTTGTTCTCCATGGGGGTTACAGTCATGGTTCAAGCTTTATATCTGAGCTTCCCGTTTCCTTCAGGTCAAATCCATTCTATATGTTGAGTGTGACCTGGTGGGAAACAGTCTTATGTATTTTTTCCCTTTGTCATGAGTGCCATTTCAGGTGTAACTGTCTGAAAGCTGTGCCTCCTTAGCACGAATAGTCCTTACAACAGCAGTTTAATATCTAAAGGTCATTGGGGATGCAGTGCAGCCTTTAAAATGACAAAGATAAAATCCTCCGCCTTAAAGAATGCACAAAGTACATTCCAAAAGCCTCTGAATGCCCCAGCATCTATCAGACACAAAACTTCCTGTGGTATTTTGCTAACTTAATGATATGCAAATTCATATTCTATATATGCACTGTGGAGCTGGAATGGCTTAAGAGGGCTGCTGTTGTTTGTACAGATGTTCTCAGCACATCAAATCGTTTAAGTGTTGGGATGCATGATCACCTCTTGACTAGGGACAAGCAGTTCCAGAATTCTGCTGTGCTCCAACTGTCCTGAAATTCAGTTTCCCACAGATAATAAAGCAAACTCTGCAGAGGATAAGATCTGGGGGAAGTGGGTTGCAATCACTGTGGGTTTTGGGGTTTTGGTTGGTTGGGGTTTTTTGGAGCTATTGCAAGTGGGGTCTTACTTTGATTACAGTTAAAGCTTAACACAGTAAAATTATCCGTAGCTGTAATAAGACATCTGTGCTAATTGGACAACAATATGTTTTTAGAAACTTACTGATGAAGCAAATTTCTTACATGACTTTCCTCCCTTGCTGCAAACACGTAGTGCAAACTTTAGTTTGTAGGTTGTTTGAAAAGTGAAATCTGGAATTATGTTACTGTACCTGAATAATACACTTTTAGCTGCAACTTTACAGTCACCTAAGGCATCCCACCTTCTGTTCTGTATTTTTTTCCCCTTTCCCTTTAAAGATGATTCTTCAGGGACACCAAAGAAAGTCACAAGACTTGCAGCAAAATCAGGGATACTCACAGACTTCCTACTAGCATACAAATTTAGATACACTGGCTAAATATGTTTTTCTATATGCTAGCACATTAGGCTTTCTTCCTACTTGAGATCTAATCTGTGTAATCCAGTATATCCCTAGGCAGGTAGTTCTCCCATTTGACTAGTTGGGGACTAAATGTATAGTTCTATTCTGTTGATGTACTGTGTGTTTTATACTGGAATTCTACAATGCCTGCTGATTCTTTAACTCACGGTGTGATTCCATTTTAGACAAAAATAGAGTCGGAACGGATAATAGGTTCAGTGGGTAAGAAAGTTCCACAAGAAATTGGAATAAAAGTGAAAAATCACTCCAGTGGCCTCTCCTTGGTACACAGTAGGGATTTTAAGCAACTGCTGCAAGGGATTACTGGGGAATCTCCACTGAGACTGTCGGAAATGAATGTTAAAGAATTTGCTGGCTTCCACATCGGACTTCTAAACAAGGTAAACAGCATAGTGACCTTGTGTTATTAAGCAGTTGATCTCATCTATTTTACATGGGTAACTTCTATGGAGTTAATATAAAAGAAGGAAGTACTTTCACCAAAGTATAGAAGGAGGAAGTACTTTCACCAAATTGGGAAGAACACAGCATAGGCATAAGTAGTGAGATGAGTAAGTGCAATTTTTTATGCTTGATTTTGGGACGCTTCTTGAACATCCCATAGTAGTAAACAAAGATTACTGTGTTTTAAGTAACAGTGTCTGCAAAAGACAGCTAGTGTTGATCCAGGAATGAATGTGCCTGTCTTAAAGGAGCTGAAAGTGCTGATGCTGAATAAGGCCTTGTTGGAAAGGCGGTCATTAAGCCTGCTGTATCCAGTTAGGAAACTCTAAAGCTACTTCAGAATAATTATTTTCATAGTTAACATTAGTATAGCTCATAGAGGAGCTTCTCTGTGCATGAGGACTGATGGGTTCACTGAAAATTGTTTTGTTACCAAACTAGGATTTAAAGCCCCAGGCATTCAGAAATGCATATGATATTCCTCGTCGCAGTCTTTTAGACCAGCTAACTAGAATGAGAACCAACCTTCTGAAAACACACAGACTTATCGTGGGGCAGGATGAAGGTAAGGATTTGCTGTTCCTCATTAATGGTTTGGAGAGTGCACAGCTATTTTTTAATTTATTTTTTTTAAACTCCCTGAAGCAGTGTTTTCTGCCCTGGGTGTGGGAGCAGAAGTGGACATTGCACTATTTGTTGTGTCAGTCAGTGTCCTTTTCTTGACTCTGAAAGGGAAATAAAGACATTTTTGACTTGTGTCATGCAAGATGTCACGCTTGTTTTGAACTCTTAAAAAAAAGTTTCATGGGAGAGCTTCTCAGTAAATGTTTTTCATAATGATGGTTGCTCAAAGCTTACTGTGTTTTACCTGTGTTAGGTGCTGGTGGTCTAAATATGCAGTTGTTAACACAGGGATTAAACTTGCTTGTTTTTCATTTGCCAATTAACATGCAACTCTTGCCAACCTTATTTCTTAAATTGTAGCTGTCAGCTCTTCCTCCTTATTGAAAAGAAATAGGCATTTTTAGTTCTTAAATGCTAACGTTTGCAACTGAAGTGTATGAAGTTTGCATTGCCTTAATTTGAAGGTAGACTAAATGAAGATCTCTTGTTCTGTGGCAGATTGCCTTCACAGTGTTCCTGTTGCTCAAATGGGAAATTACCAGGAATACCTGAAAATGATGCCTTCACCCCTTCGGGAGATTGACCCAGATCAACCAAAAAGACTTCATACTTTTGGCAATCCATTCAAGCAGGATAAGAAGGTAGGAAGATCCACACTATCTGTGTATCTTTATATAAGGCTTGAAAGAATTTGTGGGCAGAATTTCAGTCCCTCAGCTGTAGTATGTTGCTGGGCTGTGTGGCTTTCCTGTCACATGCAGAAAGGAGTGCTGTCTTTCACGTGCTCCAAGGCAGACATGTAAAGAGTCATGCTGCTTTACAGAGTGGCACTGCCTGGTCTCTGGTTACAAAGTACCTTGGGTATCTCTGTCAAGACCTGTAAGGTGTTTTGAAAGCCACCTGAGTTTTAACACTGAGGGACATAGGCCATCCTTGGTGAAACGATTCATTTGGTTTTTATACTGTGTTTTAGTTTTGGTTCTGTATTTTAAAGAAATATTTTCTTTTCAGGGTATGATGATAGATGAAGCAGATGAATTTGTCACTGGACCTCAGAATAAGATCAAGCGTCCTGGAGAGCCCAATACTCCAGCATCACTGAAGAGAAGGCGCAGCATGTCACCACTGCTGAGACGGCCACAGTCCCCACCTGTTGTGACGAATCATGTTGGTGGGAAAGGGCCACCATCTGCTTCTGGGTCCCCATCATATCTGAATCTCAAAGGCATCCCAGCAAATAAAGGTATATTGAGTTGTAATACAGCAGCCAGCATCACAAGGGGGAATATCCATGTGGGGAAAGAAACACCCAAAAAGTTCTCTCTGCTTTCTGAGTTAGTCAAAAAGGTTTACTGGGGCGTGTGTGTATGCTATAGTGTTAATTAGGGTTGAGTTTCTTCTCTTGGCCTACATAAACAGGCTGTTGCTATAGCTAATGAAGCCTGGAATGAAAAAAACCACTGAATTTTAATGAATTGTTGGATAAAAATAATAAATAGCGAAACTGCTCACCAGGGTGGTTTGGAGGTAGCAAGGATTTAAGATCAATTTTTAGTTCTCACCTTCGTGTTCTGGTAGGGAAGCAAAGTTCAAATACAGCTACGTTTTCATTTCCTACAAGTAGTAATTTTCTTACCTACTTGTTGCAGCAAATGGAGTTGGAAGAAAACTCCTTTAGTTGGAATTGGGGGAGGAAAGGAGAACATTGGTTTCTTTAGAAGTCACAACATTGCAATAGGAATACAGAAAATGGTGACTTTATGTTAGCAATATGAGTTGGCAACAGTCCAAAGGGAAGTATTCCCTTGGTCACATCAGAGTTGAAGTACTGGACAGCTGTTCAGCCCTGTCAGATCACTACCTTGTACTTCAAACAAGAAAGGATATAGAAGTATTTCCTTTAGGGTTTTTATTTTGATACTGCAGTTACACACTAGTAAGATCTGTGTTTTTTAATCTGTAGATACCAATAACAGCATGGTCCAAGAGGGCAACGGAGAGAAGAAAGCAGAAAATTGTCAGTCACTGGAAAAGCAGCTGGATGGCTTACCTGTGCAGATGGCTCCATCAGTTGCAGCTGCTGGGGGAGAGGAGGAAATGTTACCCAATGACTTAGACTCTCTGCCTGTTGAATTCAACTGTTTAAGTGAAGATGGGCTGGATCATAAACCTGGTACCAACGCACTTGTTCGGGGGCCTGTCAATTACAGCGTGGCTGGAGATGACCAGAAACGGGCGATGGAGTCTACTTCTGAATCTGTGCCAAATTCATTTAAAATAACACCCATGATGCTGGAGGGAAACAATGCTGATATCAAAATTAAAGTGATGAAAGAGGTTCGCAAACCTGGAAGAAGTAAGTTTGTGTTTTGGGGTTTTTTTTTAATTAATATATTATACATGGTGCTAGAGGGAGAACTTTCATGCAGTCAGGAGCTATTTTCAATGTACATACAATTAAAGGTTTGAAATCATTTCTGATTGCATATGAGCAATGAAGGGACAGAAAAGGAACAAAGTTCTTATGTGCTGGGCAGGTGAGTTGAAGTTTAGACAGCAGTGCTTGGGTTAGTTGGGTTCCAAGGTACCGTGTTTGCTCTTGTTAGTTGTGGTATGAGGTACCCTGTGAAAGCACCTTTCAGAGGTTTTGGGTTTGTTGCTGGTGTTCTAATGAGACTAGATAGACTTGCCTTACCCTGTGTTACTCCTTGCATATATATATAGTGTCCATCAAAACTCCCTTTGGAGGGCAGAGGCATGTGTGGCTACAAGGGTGCATCTTGGAATGTGTTTGAAAGGAAATCTTAACAGGGAATTGCAAAGTGGTTTGACTTTTTTTTTTAATATTTTGTGAGATAGTGGCATTAGTGATGGAACACTGTTGCAAGATGTTAGGAGGTGAAGACTAAAAATCACTTTCTTCTTTTTTCCTATAAGGTTTTCTAACCCCCTCCCCAATCTAAAATGATGTGAGGAAAAGTAAGGTGCCTCCTCAGCTTTTGTTGCATGTTTTGCCTATACTTGTATGCAGAATCAAACCCAAAACACAAACCTGAAGCTGCCAACTAAGTGCTGTAGGATTTGCCATGGACATCATTATCCCCTTTTTCCTGAAATGGCAGATGTTGCTGTATCTGGGCTGTCTTATTTCTACTAGCAACACTACTGAATATTTTTCTAATACATGGTCAAATACCAGTAATTAATATAATGGAGTATTGATAACACCTGTTGTTCAAACCTGGTGTTGCTCTCCCAAACCCAGTATCTCACTAAGGTGTCTAATCATTGGGTCTGGTGAGATGAAGCTGTTTCTATGCTGCTTCTGCATTTAATTTTTTAAGAGGTTTTTAACTTCCTACATGGATATGTCTTTGCTTTCTGTTTTGCAAGGTAGGTTCATCTAATCTACCTAAGTCATGTCTAGTAAAGGGTGGTGTAGAGTTACACAGCTCAGTGTGAGTCACCTGCAGAGTTGAGGCAGGCATCAAAGAAAAGCTAAATAGTGGCTTGGATACATACATATATATTGACAGCTCTGACCATACATCCTATCTGTGCCTGCTGCATTGCTCTGAGCAGGCTGTTGCAGCACTATAAATACCTTCATACTGGGTTCATCTCCAGAAAATACTGGAACAATGCTGTTTTTTAACCTGTTTCTAGTTTAATGTATCCAGTTCATTCTTTTGCAGTGGATATATTTACTTTGTACCAGTAAAACAGCCATAATAATTGTTCTCCCATTAAGCATTGATAATTAGTTCTTTGAAGAGAACTAATCCTAACCTCTGCTTTCAGAAATGACAGCCCTAGGTTAAAACAGGGCTTGGTGGCTTACCATGCATCCTACCTGCTAACAATGGCACTGTGTTCATGGGGAGTATGAGGTTTTCCCACCTAGCCTGAATTTTCTGAGGGTAGATGTTTCTAGGTGCTGGCTTCTAAAGAGAAACTAATTCTTTGATGCCACATTTGAATACCAGGTCACCAGTATCACTTCAAATTCCTGGTAGCACCTGCTTGCTGTTCATAAAGCTAATGTAGGATTTTTTTTCTTGGCCTTATGTGTCTGCATTTCCATACACAGCAGTGTGAAACTGGGTTTGGGCTTTTCTCTTGGCTGCTAAGCTTTATTGCAAAGAATACATTTGCAAGACTTGTTTTTAATACATGGTTGGATTTCCATCTTTTTTTTAGATTATGAAAAAATCTTTTCTCTTCTTGAGGAGATACAAGGACCTATGGAAATTCAGAAATATTTCATTGAATTTGCTATCAAGGAAGCGGCAAGGTTTGTATAGATATGAGTGGCTTGGAGTCATAAATCCAATGTTTAATTTACATCATGATAGTAACTCTTAAACTTTTCCAGTACTAGGATTTCTGTTTACCTTTTGGACATACTTAAATTGTTTTAGTGGTCAAACTATGATTAAATTTCCATGCAGTAAATTGTCTTTTTAAAACGTGAAATAGAGACATGGGTCATTATTGAAGATGGACTCAAAATTTTGGGTGGGTTGGGGAAGGGCAGCTGTATTAAATTAAATTTTCTATTTAATTCTAATGCCAGAAAAAAAGCTAGCTCTTCCTTACTGGAAACAGAGCCGCTGGTAATATGACCAGCAGTGTGCCCTGGTGGCTAAGAGAGCCAATGGGATCCTGGGGTGCATCCGGAGGAGTGTAGCCAGCAGGTCTAAGGAGGTGATCCTCCCCCTCTACTCTGCCCTGGTCAGGCCCCACCTGGAGTATTGTGTCCAGTGCTGGGCTCCCTGGGATAAAAAGGACAGGGATTTCCTGGAGAGAGTCCAGAGAAGGGCTACGGAGATGATTAGGGGCCTGGAGCATCTCCCCTATGAGGATAGGCTGAGAGAGCTGGGACTCTTCAGCCTTGAGAAGACTAAGGGGGGGACCTAATTAAAGTCTATAATTATCTGAAGCAGGGGATGCAGGGGCAATCAGCCAGCCCCTTTTCAGTGTCTGTGGGGACAGGACAAGGGGCAGTGGCTGCAAATTGGAGCACAGGGAGTTCCACACCAACATGTGGAGGAACTTTTCCCCAGTGAGGGTGCCAGAGCCCTGGGACAGGCTGCCCAGGGAGGTGGTGGAGTCTCCTTCTCTGGAGAGATTCCAGACCCATCTGGACGCCTATCTGTGCAGTATGAGCTGGGGAGCTGCTTTGGCAGGGGGGTTGGACCCCATGATCTCTGGAGGTCCCTTCCAACCCCTACAATTCTATGATTCTATGACTTGTCATGGCTGAATAGTCTTGAGTTGTTCAACTGTATTTTTGGAAGAAAAAATTAAATTATTCTCCCTCTTTTCTTTTTCCTTAGGTTTAAAAAACGGGTCTTAATACAACACTTAGAGAGAATACTAGAGGAGCTAGAGTTGAACAGCCTACCCAACAGAATTAATCATGTCAACAGTAGATAATAATGTACCAACCAGGCGAATACGGACCAGGAATGAGTTTGCTGTGCCACAGAAGAGTGGAAGAGGATGTAGCTGCTGCCCTCACCATCTTGGCAGTCAAGTGATTTTACTGTCGCAGTCTGAGAAGAAGCAGCGGAGCTTTGACTTTAAGAACCTCTATCGGCAGAAGCTGGGCTATAACCTTAAGGATTTGCTATGAAAGGTGTGGCTTTTTCCTGTGGAGGGTGCTATTTGCTCAACAGGCTGAAGAAAATAACCATTGCTGCCCCTCCTGCAGGTGATGAGAATTTACTCATTTGAACGCTGTCATTAGACATTTACGTGCTATAGGCAGCAGGTTGCACTAAAATGGGGCACTGTCAAATGTACACACTGTCTGCATCGTGGAGAGAGCCCGTGTGTTCCCAAAAAAATAAAAAAAAAACCCTCCCAGAAACACCTGCACTGGTAAAATTGCATGTTGCCACCACAGAGACAAGGGTCTTGTTCCCAAGAACTGCTAGCCATGCCTTTAAACTTGAGATTCAGTGTAGATTGAGAGTAAAGAAACTGCTATTGTGTTAATGAAAGCTAAAGACAGCCCTGTGACTGTTACCACCCGATGGTCACTAAACAATCTACCTCAGACTCTCTTCTGTTTTGTCTGCAGACATTATGAAAGTGCACCTGAGGCTTCCCAGGTCCCCGACTTCAGTTCTCTTTCATCCTGTGAGGAGGACGGAGATTCTTCAGGTGGCCTTGGCACACGCTGTGCTTTGGAAGCACTAAAAGGAAACGCTTTTAAAAACGTGTATTTTAATGTTCATACAAAAGAGATTATTTTGAACAGTATTGTTACCAGATCACTAATTTGATACTTTAACTGTATAAATTTTTTGGAACATAATGTATATATAAAATAAACCATTTTATTAATTTTTAATAAGCGCTAATCTGAGGAGTCTGTAGCGGCAGCACTGAGTTCCTCCAGTTGTCTGTTACCAACAGGCTGCTAGTATTTTTGTAAAACCAGTGAGTAGTGCAGCTACTGCAGCTGAACCTGATCTACACACCCTCAAATTCAGCTTGTGGCTATGGTTGCAGACTCTGTATCCTGGAGCACCTGCTCCATAACTCAGCTTGGGCTGCACAGGGTGCATGTTTTCACTCAAGTGTTAAAGGCAGCGAGTTCCACTTCACCTAACCCTTGGTTACCTGAGCTGGTGGTATCCTCACCTCTGTTCTTCTACTGTTTTGTCCAGAGATAATTTTAAATATTGCAAAACATACAAAGAAGACTGAAGCACCTGTGTGTAACTATTTTTTCCCCTTTAAAGCAGTACTAATAATGGGCCAGTAGTAAGCAGCTCTCCTGATAATTGGGGGTTTTCAGTTGCTACACCTGACATCCTCTGATCCTGTAATAGTGTTCTTCTAAAGGCAGGTTGAAGCTGTGCTTATATTAACTAGCTGTCTACCTTGTACTGCAAATAGGATTCTGGTTGACTAGCCAGTGCACGAGAGGCAGGGAAACAGCTTTTAGCTGGTGACCAAGTACTTCTCTGTTCCTGCTGGTATTCTTTGCAGTACCAGCCTGTGAGGCACCTTACCTGTCCGCTTTGAAGCAGTGGCCTTGTCTCTCTGGAAGATGCAGTTTGACCATTGGAGTTACATCAGTGAAATTAAAGAAGGAAACAAAATCCAGCAACAGCCAATCTCTGTCACAGTGTTACAGGAAGGAAGCGGCATGGGGAAAGGCATTACTAGAAATGTGTCCTAATTCTTCTCCTGGAAGTGACTTGTATTCATCTGTACAGTTGAACATTTAAAAAAACCCCACAGAAATACCTTGGAATGACACAGAGAGGCATTCATGCCTTCAGAATCATTATGTGGGAGCTGTATGTCAGTGGTAGACTTCCCATGCTTAACGTTGGACTACTTGAGGGGCGTTTATTTACAGAAGTTCAGCTATACTGTGCATACCTTGTTATAAAATGGCCTGGTTGCATGCATCAAGTTGCATGTAATAAGCTATTTTTGAAGTAGTAGGTGGTAAGAGGAGACAGCTTTTGCCTATCTAGTTAACAGTTAATTTTCTCTTCTGGTTCTAGAGACACTCATGCATGATGTGTCTGAGCAGGGCCTGATTTTTAAACTAGTAACCTCATTAGTATGTAACCCTGATCCAAACCTGCTCTTCTGATGTGATGCAGTTGGCTGCTAAATTAACTGCAGGAAGCTGGTGATTTTTATTATTGGAATCCTCAGACAACGTGCAGAAATGACAAAATAATCCATTCAGCTCCAAACAGTGAGGCTTTTACCCTTGCCTGGCCATTATTTTATCTGAACAAATTTAATTTGGATCAGAATATTAGAGGGGAAGAAACCTTATAGTGAACTGGGCATGAGTCTTCGTAAGAATGAAGATAGAAGTACTGTCCTCACAGGTTGTGTCAGCACAACGATGGAGAAAAAGGAGAGACAGTAATAATGCATCTTAAGTCCTGCATCCCAAATGGAGGACAAAATTGGCATTGCTTGCTTAGGAAACAGTGAATGCTTCACATGGAGGAGGATTTTAATTGGAGTAAACTCGTCGAACAATGAGCCCTGATGCTGGATGTGGGTGGAACGCACAACAAATCCACAGGCTTTGGATGGCAACCAGGATACACCTTCACTTCGATGTGCAACCAGGACAGTTCAACTGGAATGCTGGAAGTGAGGCAAACAGCAGGGCCTGCAGTCTTTGCTGGGAGGAGCGTTTAACAGTCTGGGTTATCAACTGGAGCTCTTACCTGCCTGACTTGGGTAGAAGGGCTTGTGGTGCTTGAGTCCAAATACTGCGTGTGTTCAGGTTCTTCCACGTCCTGACCTTCTCCTAACTAGGCATCCTCAGTACTTGCTGTCTTTATTTTTCTCTTAAAAGCACTGAGAGGTTTTTCCTAAAACAAGCCCATAGCTGAGCAGCTCCCAGTCCAGTCACTGGTGGTGGGTGTTTGTTAGGTGCTGTCGTTCCCATGTGTGTGCTCAGTCCACTTAGGATGGGCAGGAGTATTCTTGCCCAGGCTTAACCAACCTCACAGGTGCTTGTCATCTTCTAGAATAAAAGCTGCAGAGGCTGTTCCTGTGCTGTGCTTGACTTTGCAGTGGTCAAGCAGTTGTATTGACTACCAAAAAGCCCCAACCCATGTGCTATTATTTTTTGTTTCCCCTCTTCTGATGATTTTCTCCAGGTTCTGCCTCTAAGCTGGCTGGCTGAAATGGCAGCAACATAGGGTATTGAGTTTGTTTCCTTCTGTTCTTTAATAGCTACTAAGAAACTTACAATGGAAACATGAGTGGAAGCACGTTGGCTAACAGAAATAATCAAAAAAACCCTATTATAAAGCTGAAGTATGATGTTCCATACCCTCAACATGACAATATCACACCTTTAGCAAACGGACACTGGAGCATGTGTCTTGAAGAATATACAACCCAGTTAAGCTGGAAACAAGGCCAAAGACACTTCAGATCTGGCAGAAACGAGGTTTGGCAGAGATGTGAAGGAAGGATGTTAGTCACTGGATTTAAAAGGAGCTGCTGCTTTCAGGTCTGCAAAAACAAGCTGAAGTCTGTCTTAAGTGGCAAAGGAAGAAGAAGAATGCCTTGGGATTTAGTAAAGAGTTTGTGGCTGCAGGAATTTTAAGCTGTATTTCTAAATCTGAACCTTGTGATCAGTGTTTTACTTCCCTGCTTAAACCCTCATTTGAGGGAGGAAGGGTTAACC
Source organism: Laterallus jamaicensis coturniculus (assembly GCA_022605575.1). Taxonomy (NCBI): domain Eukaryota; kingdom Metazoa; phylum Chordata; class Aves; order Gruiformes; family Rallidae; genus Laterallus; species Laterallus jamaicensis. The sequence continues at coordinate 19,370,724 of JAKCOX010000014.1, forward strand.
CAAAAATGCTGGACCTGTCTGTTTTTCTCCATTCCAGTTCAGCTGCAACCTGGCATGTTGTTTCATCCTTGAAAGTAGATTGTTGGCTTTGCTGTAGCGTTGGTGGTTTTCTTCTGTCATCCTGCGTTGGCATTCAGTGGTGTTTTACTGTCTTGGTAGTGCCTAAAACAGTGTGACAGTTTTGTGGGAACCCTGGTGTCCTTCAAGCAGGGAGCATGGATAGAGGCTGTGGGTGGAGTTGGAAAAGCAGCCGCTGCTTGCATGCTGTGAAAGCTGGTTCAACTTCATCAGTCCAACTTCAGACCCTTTGTCATTAAGGTTTACAAGGTGCTTCTCAGCTGGGAGTGCAAATCTGGCAAAGTCAGCAGATTATTCAGAGTTCAGAAGAAAAATGTGCTGAGGAAGGAGTTAAACTGTTGGTCCAGCCTTGTGCTAAATGCACTGGAGAGTGTTTTCATGTGCAGTGGAGGGACATTGCTGTGTCTGTCTTCCATAAGTTGGTGGCCACTTGGGTTTGCCAGGGTGACTGCAGATACCATGTGAAGAAAAAAATCACCTTTTCCCATGAGTTGGGAAGCTGTCAGAAAAGCTGCATTTCATAAGGTGTTGAACTTCAGCTGAAGCTCTTAATTCAGAGCGAATTCCAAATGAATCCTTTGGACCGGGAAAGGCAGTGGAATGGAAACCCCCAGCTGGATTTTTGCTGGAGATTTATTTGGGGTTTTTTTGAGAACTTGGGGAAGTTTGATCTCCACATCTGCAGTGGGAATTTCACAGCTCTTTTCTATTCCTGGAGTAACTCCAGCAGCAGTAGTGGAAGTAGCCGGATCCTTGGCATGTATATATGCTTGCTGTCAACTCAATCACTTGTCACTCCTCTAATGCAAGCGGTCTTGCATAATGTCCCTTAAAATATTGGGCACCTCTGGCAATTTGCTGTATCCCAATGTTCCACTTGCCATGGCTGTGCAGGTGGTAGGAGGGACAGAAGGCTGTTTGCAAAGCATCCTCATGGTGTGTCCCTGTTTGTGAAATACTCGGAGCCTCGCAGGGCAGTGAAACAGGAGGAGAGCTTTGGAAAGCATTTTGGTGGATAGAAGATCAAAGCTTTATATGCGTGTGTTCTGGTAATTTCCCCCAAAGTATGTGTGTATTCAAATGTTTTGTTTGTAAAGGGTTAATGTATAGAATATATCAGAGAGGGTTCAGCCTTTTGTAAAGGATGGAGTTGGGAGGGTTTCCCTCTGGCTTTGTCTTGTGGCTATGAAGGATGCTGAGTTGTGCTCAGGTTTTCCTTGGGGAGAGACTTGGCTCTGGAGCCAAGCCATCACAGGTCTTGGATATGTGGCTATAGGCAACTGGAGCTGGGTTTTTGCTGGATTTGTGGAAATGCATGTACTGCTTCTTGAGGTGGTGGTGGTGGTAGTGTGAACAGTTACTGCCTGGGTGCAACTTCTAAAGCATGAGAACCTCTCAAGATAATTGGGGCTTGATCGTAGACAGTTGAAGGTGTTTTGATGAGTCTACACTGCTGTAGTAGCTGCCTGATCCCTTGGTAGTGTCTGCCTTTGGAGTCAAGGGTGCTTTCCTAAGTAGGACAGAAATAAAAAGGAACCTCTTCCCCAAGACTAAAAAGTGCTGGAGCATTTTGCTGATTGCAGATGATTATAATGCAGCTGCTCGACAGCGACATCCCAGCCATGGAAAAACAGCACCAGTTCTTGGAGCGATTTTCCAGTCCATGCAGTGTATTGAAATGCTTCCTGCACAGCTGGCACGTGGAGCTGTGGTGCTGCTGCTGGAGTGACTGCTCTGAGAGCTGCCTGCTTCCCTGTTGCTTGCAGAATTCAGAAATCAGGTTGTTCTAATCCATCTGCAGTCAGTTATTTTGGAGGAGAGACTAACTATCTTGAGTGCTTTTAGGGCTGCTAATTAAAGTCTTGAGGCACTTGTCTGAGACAGTCTGGACTGACCTAACGTTGTAGAGCTCTTGCTACCAGAGATGATTATAAAATCTATGCCCTAATTCAGCCTTGTACACTGAATTAATTTCCCTGGTTTGGAAAATCCCACTGCAAGGCACCATGCTGGCTGCAGGGCTTGCAGTGGGCTGCTCCCTGCACGCCCTGACCTGCCAGCCTGGGTCTGGCACCGGGGCAACGTGGGCTGGGGATGGCGGTGGCTAAAGTGGGTGCCTTTAGCTGGATGTGTGGTTCTGGGGCTGGAAAAAAGCAGGACTTTGGAAAGGCTGTAGAGAAGGCACCCAGGCCTGTAGACAATCGGGGTGGTACTGCTTTGAGTTCTGGCTTCTGACCTGAGCTGCTCTGGTGCTTTTTCTTTCTTGGCCACGTAAAAGTGTGTTTTTAAATTCCTCTGGCATCCCTGGATTCAGGGCTCCTCCCTCTGCCAGCAAGAAGCAGGCAGAGCACAGAAGCCACTATCCAAAAAGATCATTAGCAGAAAAGGAGACGGTGGGGGTCTGATGAGCTCTGGAAGAGGCTGTTTTAGGTGCTTTGTGTTCAGCAAATTCTTCTGCAGGAGCATTGTTAGAGAACGGGAATGTGAACATGGCGCGGCAGCGTTTGGCGTGCTGGGAGCTGGATGCAGGCAGGGCGTGCTGGGCCTGGGCATGCTGGCGAGCAGTACTGGGAAGGATGCTTGCCCAGCTGCTGCCATGCCTGTCCCTGCAGCTTGCAGCAGGGTGAGACTGACTTTGGGGATCTGGCTGTCAGTTCCCCTGAGGAAAGGAGGCTGCTGGTGAGTCACGGTCTGGGCTGTGATGGGAAACTGTGGCTGGATACTAGGTGGAGTGATGGCTGGTTGGGTGATGGTTCTCTTCTGTGGTTCACACAACAGGACCCTGAGGAGGTTCTGACCTCGCACGGCAGATGAAACCTGTGTTTTGTCTGCATTCCAGGTAGCCAAGTTGTGCATTTCTGCAGCTGTCAGCAGAGCGGGCTTTCCTTCCCAGAAGAAGGGTGATGCGCTGCACCCCAGGGCTCAGTGTGCCCAGTGAGGCAAGAAGGGGCCATGAAAGCAAGGAAGTGAAGGGGACTGGTCTTGTCGGGACAGAAAACCAGTAAGAGGTTGAAAATGACAGTGAAGGCTTTGCCCTGCACACCCCTGGGCATGGATGTGTGGGTGGGGAGCTCCTCAGGAAGGTGGAAACCCTCACCAAGGTGGTGTCTTTGGGGTGGCTGTCACACATGTACAGCGCACAGCTTGAGTCAGTGCCTCATGAGGGGGGTGATGGGTGTCTGCTCTGCTCATCCTGGAACTGCCTCCAATATGACTTGCCTTATTTGGGGGGGGGGGGGGGGGTTTAGTATTCCTGTCTTAACTTGAATCTTTTGTGCCCTTTTATGTCCAGCATGGGCAAGTAAATCGGTGCTTCAGCATGTGCTGTGCACACCAGGTGCTCTTCTGTGTCCTGTGCTGTAGCAGAGACCTGGGCATGGGGCAGCCTGAGCCATTGGGGCAGCCTGAGCCTTGGGGGCCATCAGCCCAAACTGCTTCGAACCACACAGCAGAACTGCCCTGGGTGGTGAGGATGAGGAGGGGGAATCTTTTCTTTCCTTCATTAAAATCCTAAATCCTGCAGCACGGCTCTGCTTCTGGCTAGTCCCTATGGAAATTGGTCCAGTTTCAGGCAAGGAGGGCACTGCCAGCACTGGGCACTGGGGCTGCAACTGGGAGTACATGGCCACCTCTGTCTGGAGTGGGGGGGTTCCCTGGATCACTAGCCTAGGGCGAACCATTGGTTTGATGATCTCCATGTCACCTTTTAATTACTTGATTCCTCTTTCCCCTTCCTTTGTAAATGGCTGGGTGAGCTGTGACAGGGCCTGGGCCCCTGCCAAGAGCCCCGGGGCCTGTGTTCCTGCAGGCTGCTGGGCCTGGCTGCCTGGCTGCAGCCTGAACTCCCGTTTGCCTTTCTTGGCTGGAAAAAGGATTAAGTTAGCAGGACAGGAAAATTAATTAGCTGCCATTTTAAGGATGTAGCTTTTGTAGCAGTCTGAAGTGTTTTGAAATGACATTGGATCACCAACTGGGGCTAATTGGAAGCCTGAGCACTGGGGTTTTTCCGCTGTGGTTCTCCCAAAGGTGATGACGGCTTCAAGGTGAACCTCAAGGCCAAACCAAGGGAGTGTTTTGCCTTGGCTGCTGGTGCCAGCCGTGGAAAACTGGTTCCAAAGTTTTTCCTGCTTGTTTAACATTCAAAATAGCCTTCCTTCACCCTCTGTGCAGGCAGCCTGCCAGCTCAGGCAGCCACGCAGGGAACTGCAAGTGGAGTTGCAGCTTCCCCACCCCACCGAGGCTGGGGGGTACATGGGGGGGTCATTGCAGGGACCTGCTGCAGCATGAGCCTCAGCCTTTGCCAATGTTCTAGTGGAAAATTGCTGCCTTTTGGTGTGGGTGACCCCTGAAAAGGAGCAGAATCGGTGATAACTCTGGGTAGGAGCAGGGTGACAGGTGCTGTACCCGGCTGCAGGATGTCCCCATAGCTAACGTCCTCGCTGAAGGAGTTGGGGACAGAGGAGAGTGGCTCTGCAGCAGCACAGTGAAGAGTAAGGGAGCCTGGCACATGGGAACTGAGTAATAAGGAAGCTAAAAATCATTTTAGAGTTAGAAAGTGGTTTCCATTCCCTGCTTTCTCCAGGGAGGGGGCTATGTTAGTGCTCCAGAGCCCCGAGCGGGGGCCATTACCCACCCGCTCTCTGGAGGCATGCTGCCTCACCCTTTACACACCCTGCCAACGGGTCCCACAGCTGCACTTGGCTTTCCTGCGCTGCAGGAAGCACAAAGCTCCTCATCAGCTGCCATTTGTGTGTGACCAGTTCCTGTCCCAAGCAGGGCTACACTCAGCCCTCCCTGAGCTCTAGGACAAGATTCCAACTACTGAGGTAGAAAGGGCAGTGACAGCAGACAGTCTCTGTCACAAGCCATGGTGCCTGGCTCCTCACCTCCTGAGGGTCTAAATGACCTGCCCTCCTTAAACAAAGCCACTGAGCTCTCTCTGGCTGGTGAGGAGTAGTAAAAACCAGCAAAATAAATGCAGATTAAACCTGCTACTCCAGCAATGAACGCGAGTTGCCAGCACTTGGGGGGTTTTAGTATTTAATGTAGTAGAAATAGCACGTCCTGTAGCCAAAGCGAGTCAAGGCGTGATGGCATTAAACACGTACCAGATGAGGCTGGAAGCTCTTCTGTCTGATCCAAGCAGCTCTTGGCAGAACTTGTGTTTTGCTTTTGGAGAAGAGAAGCTCATCTGCGGTGCCGGCACATTGCAAGGTAAGCAAGGGGTAGCTCTGGGAGTTGGTTAAGGTGTCCTTTCCTTCAGACACTGAGGATTGTTTCTTTTCCATCCTCCTGTCCAGCGCTGGGTGCAGACAGCTGCAGCAGCATGGAAAGCAGGTGAAGAGTGAGCTACTGCTCCCGCTGGTGCAATCATGAGGGATGTGGTAGTTAAGCAAACTCCTCTAGGTCTTTGCTAACTTCCCAACCTCCCTCACAGAAAAGCAGAACAGGGAGTGAAAAGTCATCTTGCTCAAGTCCAAGGTTTTAACTACCTCCAGCCCTGTGAGTAGGCTGTTTCCTCCAGCAACTGTTGCGACAGCAGACCTTGCAGGAGCCTCTCCCTTAGCCAGGCAGGGGATTAGCACATGGCAGGAAAGCCTCTGCTATGGTTAAGTGGAAGCTGGAAAACACACCAGCTCTGCCAGAGGTGGACTAGGAATCTCAAAAGTGGGCAGAGCCCCAGGTTAGGAACATTTCCCTCTGAAAATGTTGTTTAGCTCCTTGCAGCGTGCCATTTTGATTCCCCCTGCTGTTCTTTTTAGTAACAAACACCAGGTCGGGCTCAGACCATCACATTAAGGCAATCACTTCTTGTCACAGTCACTTCTAAAGACTCTGTCATCAGGCTCTCACTGCAGGACGTGCAGAAACAAACCAACAGACTCCCAAAGGCTTTAAGGAGATCAATTTTTATTGGACATTGCGAAATCAATAAGAAAAAATAACTTTTACAGCTTTGTGAGATAACCATTGCTGCTGAAGAGTAAGGCTGCTTGTCACGGGAAGGGACCTGGTGTGGCTGATGGGTGCTCCCAGTGGGACCCGCTCCCAGGAGCAGATATGTCCCACAGCAGCACCTTCTGCCTTGCCCAGGTCCTCCTAGCCTTACGTAGCACACATGGGGCTCCTCAGACACAAAGGGTGAGCAGCCCTGCTCTAAGAGGCCCTCTGCAAACAGCTCGCTGCCAACCACGGTCACAGTATCAGTCTGGTACAGCGGTTACTGACCTTCTGCCTCGCTTCTCCCTCCCTCCGCTAATTCCATCAGTCCAAGGTCGCCCGGGCAACGCTCAGCCCTTTCCTCCTCACATCAGCCCTCCTCCCCAAGGAGAGAGCTCTGTCCCCAGCACCAGCCTGATGCTATTTCTGAGGCCTTTTATGACACCAGCTAGGGGGGATCCAGGACACTTTGGGAAGCAGTCCAGCAGCTCAGGATGCTTTCAGCTGGCAGAGTAACCCTTTCTAACCAAACCAGATGCTTAAAAGTGATTGTAGAGCAGCAGCTACAGATATTGCTCTAGCACTGGGGCACCCACTCCATAGGATGGGCAGAGCTAGAAAAAAAAGAGGCTTCAGTTTACACAGTATTTTTTTACTAAGCTTTTTGCCTTCAACAGTTTAAAAATAACAAAAGGGTTGCTAGGACAAAAGGAATTTTCATGGCAGCAGCGAGACATCCTCAGGCTAGGCAAAATTCTAGTTGGCCTCATCAGTATCTGAAACTACCCTCCTTCTGCCACCTCAGGGAGGTGAAATGCCAGACCAGGAGAAATTTTAGCACTGATTCAAGCCCCTATGGGGAGGTGAGAATTTAGATGTCAGTTAAGGACTGTAACATCTGCCCTAGCACACAAAATCAAGACAGGAATCTTAAATCAACGAAGGGCTCAGCTGGGAAAAGAGAAATGGAGGTGAAAGGCTCTGTTGGCAGAAGAGGGGGAGCTGTACCATCACCCACCCTGTCCCAGTGCCAGCAAACAGTGCTGCTGGACCCTACCCAGGCTGCTGGGAATGGGTATTTCTTATTGATACTTAAGTACTTCTCGTAGAAGACGGCTGGGGAACTTGTATCCGGTGCCAACACAGCACTGAAACCATCTGAGGAGCATTCCCATATTCACACAGGACATAAAGATGATGGGTAAACAAGCTGAGCACAGCAGATTTCCTACATGACTGGACCTGAGCTGCCTCCCCTGCACAGGCACCCAACGTCCAGCCACTCCCCAGGCACCGTGGGGCAACACAGGGCAGTTTATATTTAAACAGAGGAGGGTGACAAGGGGATAAAGTGGTGATGAAAAACAAGGGGGAGAAAAAAAAAACCCTTCACAAAACTGTTCTCCAGCATCATAAAAAAAAACAACAATGAAAGCAATCCTTTTGCCTTCCCTGCCTACACCCTGCAGGTCTCCCAGGCGTTCTAGGAACAGGAGACATCACCCCTTCACCTGCTGTTAAGCAATGCAGTGCACACAGTATTTCTGAAGGAGTTCCCTTCACTGTAGTGCAAGCAAACTGAGAAAATAAATAGCACTCAGACATTCCCTCTTGTCAAACAACATTAAGTGCAGTAAAAACTAGCTTGCTTTTTGTTTTAACTGAAGTTAAATCAGCTGCAACTTGGTTTAATATATGAAAATTTGAAGGTGTGTTTCACAGCAGTAACTGTAGAATAATTTACACTGCATTGCCAATTCACAATTCAGTCATTTTCATTAACAGTGTACAAAGAAGGTCCTTAGTTTATATATATATATATATATATACTTTATAAAGTCTGGAAGATCAATATAAATACTGCTCCAGAAATTAAAAAAGTGTTTACATCCCCGACTTGAACATTACATCTCAGTGTCCTGGGTGATGATTCTCCAGCTGTAAAAGTCTTAGCGGCGCAGAGGTTCAAGTTTTCGAAATTTCAGTGATGAGCTGGATGACAAAGCATCTTGGTTTGAAGAATTCACTGTGTCTGGGGACTGGAACAATACTCTACCACGATGATTAAATACATAAAAAGATGGATGGTTCCTTAACGTGTCAAATGTCCTTCAAAAGAGATGTAAAAAGTCACTGTTAGCGCCCTGTTAGGACAAGGGGGGGGTTAGAACAGTCAGCCTTGGGTACACCTATTTTTACACACACTGAAATTTCAAGTTTTCAATACAACAACATCAAGTTGTTGACCCCCCCATACTCCCCTGTGCTTTTGGAATCACAGAATCACAGAGTTGTAGGGGTTGGAAGGGACCTCAAGAGATCATGGGATCCAACCCCCCTGCCAAAGCAGCTCCCCAGCTCATACTGCACAGATAGGTGTCCAGATGGGTCTGGAATATCTCCAGAGAAGGAGACTCCACCACCTCCCTGGGCAGCCTGTCCCAGGGCTCTGGCACCCTCACTGGGGAAAAGTTCCTCCCCATGTTGGTGTGGAACTTCCTGTGCTCCAATTTGCAGCCATTGCCCCTTGTCCTGTCCCCACAGACCACAGAAAAGGGGCTGGCTGATTCCCCCTGCACCCCATACTTAAGATATTTATAAACATTGATTAGGTCCCCCCTCAGTCTTCTTTTCTCCAGGCTGAACAGCCCCAGCTCTCTCAGCCTTTCCTCATAGGATAGATGCTCCAGGCCCCTAATCCTCTTCGTAGCCCTTCTCTGGACTCTCTCCAGGAGATCCCTGTCCTTTTTATCCCAGGGAGCCCAGAACTAAATGGCCAGAGAAGCCGCAACCGCCCATCCAATTTCACATCCTCTTTAAAGTATCAATTCAAACCCCTTATTTTCATAGAATCATAGAATGGCAAGGGTTGGAAGGGATCCCAAGGATCATAGAGCTCCAACCCCCCTGCCACAGGCAGGGACACCAACCTCAGGACTGGAGCTACACAAGGTTGCCCAGGGCCCCATCCAACCTGGCCTGAACACTTCCAGGGATGGGGCATCCACCACCTCTCTGGGCAGCCTGTTCCAGCACCTCACCACTCTTTCTGTAAAGAACTTCCCCCTAATATCCAATCTAAACCTTCCCTCCTTCAGCTTTAATCCATCCCCCTTGTCCTGCCATTATCTGCCCTTTGAAAAAGTTGATTCCCCTCCTGTTTATAATCTCCCTTCAGGGACTGGCAGGCTGCAATGAGGTCCCCCCGCAGCCTTCTCTTCTCCAGGCTGAACCAGCCCAGCTCCCTCAGCCTCTCCTTGTAGGGCAGGTGCTCCAGCCCTCTGATCATCTTTGTGGCTCCTCTGAACCCTCTCCAACAGTCCCACATCTTTCTTGTATTGGAGCCCCAGATCTGGATTCTTAAAAGTCTTTTGGATATTCTGCCTTGGGTAGTTCAGGGTGAGATTACTTCTCACACAGACCTTTCGTTCCTCTACCAAGTCTGCACAGCAAGATTTTGGAAGAGGAAAAGGAAGAAGTTCATTCAGTTTGTTCTGGTTATCTAACTCTCAGAAATTCAAGAGGTTTTTGGCTTTCCCAGGTGCAACTGTTCCTCTCAGTGTTACTGTATACAATGTGTGTTACAGAAGCGAGCCGAAGAGCGAGCTGTTTCAGTGTTCAGCTTGAATATACAGTTTCTTAAGAAAAGAAGAAATAAAACATACTTATTTTTTAGTTCTGAAGTGGCATCCATGTCTTTAAATTCTCCTGCGATATGTACTATCCCGTAGCAGGTAACTGCAAAGGCTAAGAGAGTCTGCAGGACTATCTGTAACAGAGGAAGCACAATGCAGCACACCTATTACTTCATATTTACCAACCCCAACCCCCCCTCATCTTTCAAACAGCATCTCTTGTGCTTTTCACCCAGTGACACAATGTGCCTTACAGGGGCAGGTGATCCAATGGCTGGGAAACCGAGGCACGAGGAGATTAAACACCCCACCTAATTAGCATGGCAAAACGGTGGCAGAGCTGAGAGGAGCTTCAGCTGCCTGACAACCACTCTGCGTAGCACAGCTTGAACCAATTCACACTGCTCCTCAGCAAGACCCTCCAACCAAAACACTGTGCAGGGGTGTGTGAGGGATTAAATACTCTCTGGGAAAGGAGCTGGCTGCCAACACACACTGTGCAGCGGTGGCACCTGCTGCTGGGTCCAAATGCCACGTCTGGCAGTGGTGGGTATGTGGTTTCCTCACCTCCCCAGTTCAGCAGAACACATGATAATTGAAGTGGAACTTAAAAAAAATCCCCTACTCAATAAAACAGCCAACCCACCCCCCTTCCTGAAGCAGGTTGTGCTGGGATCGAACAGGCAGGCAGCCACGCTGGATGAACAAATGTCAGCCTACAAAAGCCAGAGGGAGGAGGATGTTTATGCTGTGGAGGAAGAGATGAATGCAGCAGCTCTCTGAGCTCTGTTTGGGGAGTTCCTGGATGAGGTGCTTCAGGGTAGTTCCAAGGAAGGAGAGGGAGTTTGGGACCTGGGGTTTGCTCTTGCTGGCAGAGGAGCACACCGCAGGAAGTCAGGATGGAAAACAGAGTTTTGGCAGAGGACGTCGAATGGAAGTGCAACTTAAAACCTGCTTTCCCCTTTATTCTTGCCCATCGCATCGAAAAAAAAAAAAGACAAATCCTGCGACCAAGAGAGGCTAAAGGATGGGCACAGCTTACAACTTACATCTATGGGCAACGTTTCATCCTCCTTTTCCGTCAGTCTCATGTAAGAGCGATCTACAGGCAGAAGCACAGGCGCGTCAGGCACGGAACCGAAGGGAAGAGCAACGCAACACCCCCCCCCCCCCCGGGCTCTGCGGGTCCCGGGCCACGCGCGGGCAGCGGGGCTGCGCCGCTCTCGCTTCGAGCCTCGGCCGGTGCCAAGCCGCCCCGCCGCCGCCCGGGAGGAAGGGCAGCCGTGAGGACGGCGGAGGCCAAGGCAAGGAGCCGCGATCCGGAGGCCGCCAGCCTCCCTCCCCTCCCCTCCCCGTCCCGGCCGCTGCGGCGCCCGCACGGGGCGAGCCCCGCGCTCCTCCCGGGAACTCCCCGGCGAGCGCCGGCTCCGCTCCGCCCGCAGCCCGGCCCGCAAGGGCAGGGACGCCCCAGCCGCGGGGCTCCCCGCGGGGCTCCAGCTCGGCGTGATGCGGCCCGGCCCGGCGGGCGGGGGGAGCCGGGCCCGGCGGCCCTTCCCGCGCCGCAGACACCCCCCGGGCGGCGCCGCTCCGACCCCCTCCCCGCCGCCGCCCGCTCACTCACGCTGTGCTGCCGAGAAGGCCGCGTGTGCCAGGGCGAAGAGGCCGAGCCCCACCAGCCCCTTCCACACCGAGGAGGCGGCCGCCATCGTCGCCGCCGCTCTTCGCCCCGCCGCCGCCAGGGGCGCCCTCCGCTCCCGGGCGCCTAATGATGGCGTCACAAGAGGCGGTGCCAGGCCTCGCCCGAGGGGGCGCGGCTTTGCCGAGCAGGGGGGCGTGGCCTGGCCAGCGCTTTCCCACGCGGGCGCGCGGCCCTGGAGGAGCGGCGGGGCCGGGGGGCCCGGGGCTGCCGAGGAGGGGGCGGCCCCGGCACCCAGCGCTGAGCCACCGAGCCCTGGGGCAGTTAGCAGCGCCGTGGGACGGGCGGAGCCGAGGCCGCGGGGCCGGCCCTCCCGCCGCGCCCCCCGGGCGCTGCCCCGTGCCAAGACGGGGGGCGCAAAAGCGGCTCTTGGGGGAGGTTGCTCGCTGTGACTCCCCTCCCGGCTGATCGCCGGGGCGTTTACCGCAGCTCCGGCGGCACGAGTCCCCCCGTGCTTCTCGGTAGCCGGGGTGGGAAGCTCACCGGCATCCCGCCCGGGGCAGCCGTGACTCCGAGCACCGCCCTGGCAGGAGGGCTCGCCGGGATCACCCCCCGCCCCGGCTCCAGGGCAGGGCACGGGCTGCCGCTGTGTCAGTGCCGGTCCCTGTGCCCGGGCTCCGGGCCAGGAGCGGCCTGAGAGCCCCCCCAAACACATCACCCACCCCCAAGAGGAAAAGCCAAGGCCCGCGCAACGCTGCTTCCTTCCTTCCTTCCTTCCAGCAAGTTTGCTTCGGGGTTATTTTTGTCCTTCTCTCGGGAACCTCCTTGCGCTCCGGCCGCCTTCCCTCGCAGACCCTTTACCCCCCTCGCAAGCCCTCTCCCAGCGCTGCCGCAAGCCTTCCCTCGCAGCCCTCTGCCCCTCGCAGCCCCCGTCACGGCCAGGCAACCCTTCCCCTTGCCAGCCCCTCCCTGCTCGCCCGCAACCCGCTTTCCCTATATCGAGCTTCCAGGTCCCACCTTCGCGCCCTCCCCCCCCCCCCGCTTCGCTTCGCCGGCTTAACCCCCCCTCGCAAACCCCCTTTCCCCCGCGCCAAACCTCTCCCCCAGCCCAGCGACCCCGCTCTCCCGCCCCAGTCCCGTCCCTATCCGGGCTCCCGGCAGCCGTGTCCCCGCCCCGCAGCGCCTGCGCCCAGCGCCGCTTCCTGGTGGCGGCGGGCCCTGGCCGGTACCGGGGCGATGGCGGGGCCGGGGCAGGTGCTGGTGGCGGCGGTGGGGCTGTGGGCGCGGGGGGCGGCGGGCGGGGAGGTGGTGGCGGCGCGTCCCGGGGCGCTGGAGGAGGAGATCGTGTCGGAGAAGGCGGCGGAGGAGAGCCACCGGCAGGACAGCGCCAACCTGCTCGTCTTCATCCTGCTGCTCACCCTCACCATCCTCACCATCTGGCTCTTCAAGCACCGCCGCGCCCGCTTCCTCCATGAGACCGGCCTGGCCATGATCTACGGTGAGGGGCGCCGGCACCCCCAGCACGCCCTCCCCGCACCCCCACCTCCGCCCCCCCCCGCCCCCTGCACCCCCTCCGTGGGCAGCCCGAGCGGGAGGGGAGAGTGGGAGCAGCAGCGAGTGTCGCCTGCCCTGTCCCAGCACCGGGAGCCCCGTCCAAAGCAATCCCAGCTCCCAACTGGGCCAACTGGGTGGGCAGCCGGCCGCCCACTGTCATGGCATGGCCAACAGCCCACCATTCCCTTCATCAGGGCTCGTTTGGGGGTGTGGGGACCCAGGGGGGCTCACCACATCCTCTCCCAGCTGTGGCTGGGCGCTCCGGTCTTGCTGGGATGGCTGGGCTGTGCACCCTGACCTGGCTCGCCCCATGCTGGGCGTTATCTGGGTGTTGCTGGAGGGAAGGTTGGTTGTTTTCCAAACCTTGGAAATCGAGGGCCCTTGAGAGCAGCGTGACTCCAAAATCTCTGGCAGTGAGGGACTGGTTGGGTTTTCCCAGGCGGCCTCACATGGGGAAGCTGCTGGGTTTGGAGGCTACCATGTGCTGAGCAGGCTCGAAGCCACACCACTGAGCACCCCTACTCCAGGACTGGGAGTAGGGACGCTGGCCTGCTTTGCGCTGGTCAGGAGCCTTGTGTCCCACATGCTGGGGGCCAGAGGTTGTGTTTCTACCCTGTCTTTAGACCGCCTCGATTTCCAGAAGCTGTCTAAGAAGAGTAGGGAGGCCATTTGGGGAGATGCTCTCACCCTTTGCTGTGCTCAGGGACACACAGGGCCTTATGTCCTGCTGCTCTGGGACCTGCATGTTTGTGGAGTTCCTCCTCCCTTAAGTGATGGGACCTCTCAGTGAGATGCCCCACAAGAAGTGGAGCAAGGCTGTGGGTCAGGGCAGCGGGTCTGTGGCTGGTTGGATTTTAAGGGTGGCTGTGATTTACCGATGTGACATGGCCTCACAAAGTGGCCTGAACTGGTATGGGGTTGCTATGCACAGGGTTATCTAGCACGACTTGGGGATCAACCACAGTAGGACTGTAGTTGTGCTGGGGGAGTGATTAATGCAGCCACAGATCCTGACCAAGGTGAGATTTATTGAGTTTGGGATTGAAGCGATGTCTTCTGCTGAGTGCTGTGGTTAGTGCCTCTTCTCTGCTGTCCTCGTCCTTGCTGGTTGTGGGTGATGTGTGACCAAGCCTGGTTGGAGCAGCGATGTGTCTGGCTCCTGTGTCCCTCAGAAAGCTTTGCTCTGAAGGCTGTGGCTTGACCTGTTTGGGCCATTGGCTTTTGTGATCTTAAATTTCAGTTAATTGGAAGTGTCCGAATGAAGGGGTGGAGACACTTGTGTCAGCCTGGAGGCACGAAATACGGGTCTGCCTGTTCAGATTCCTGCTAGCCATGGCTCTCTGGGTGCAGGCAGTGCTGGCTTCCTGCCTGGGGCAGGGGTGGTCACCTCCCCAGATGGGACAGCAGCTGTGGGAGCATGTGCTTCCAGCATGGAAGCTTTTCCTTCTCCTGCTGCCCCAGAGCTCATGGTCTTTCTGCTTGCCCTGAACCTTGTTCTACTCCTGGAGTTTTCTTCCTCTTGGTTCTTGCTGACCCACCTGAGGGCTCTCCTCTTGTTCTCAGAGGACAACCTGGGTCTTTTTGGTCTCCTGCCAATCCATAAACCACATCTTTTCTGTCTGCTCTTTTACAGACTATCCTTAGAGAGTTGCTGGCAGAATTGGTGCCGTCACCTCTCTGGTCATGCAGAAAATCCTGATTTTTTTTTTTTTCCCCCTGCTGTCAAGGGTTTTGGCATTTGCTGTGGCATTGGCTGTGAGGGCTGCTGTAGGAAAAGGGATGCATAATTTCCCAAGGTGAGATGCTGTTGTTTTACTGCTGTTGTTTTACAGCAGTGACTTCAAAACTACAGGGAACAAAGCAGGTACCACTTCTCCTTTGCCGTCCCCATCCCTCAGCCATGCTTTCAGTCCTGGGGAAGTCTGCTGAAAATGTGGAAGTGCTGCAGCAGGAGGCTGCAAAACGGTCCTGAAATCTGGGCAAGAGAAGCAATCTGTAGAACCTTGCCTTTTCCTGATGAGGGAAAAACCCCACAACTAAGTCAAACCAAACTTTTGCACGCACCTCTTCTTGCTGAAAGACATCAGAGTTTCCTTGGGGTCTGTGTTTTGACTCTAAGTTGTAAGCTCTTGTTCTGGGTGGATTTAAATCCTATGCATCGTGCTGTCGGCTTTGAATTGAGCTGGATGCATGCTGGGGTCGTTTCACAGTGATAGGAGGTGTTTAGTAGCCCCTAAACTTCACCTCTGTGTTTAAGAGGAGGTTCCCACCTCCAAGGTACTCAATATTTAGGATGAATAATTGAACAATCTTGTTTCAGTTCTTCTCAGGGTCTGATGGCGGATGTGGCAGGAGCATCTCCAGAAGTTTAGGTTCCTTGTACTTGTTCCCACTTGGCCCCTGGATTGTGTACATCTAAATTGCTTGCTGTCCAGATGGCTTTAATTGCTCTCTACATTTTTCTTTCCCTTTGGTGTCCAGATTAATGCTTGCCTGGGGATCCTGTGTGCTTCCATGGTTGTGAAGTGCTGGAATGGTAATATATTAGTCTTCATTTAACGCCTTACTTCGGAAATGTTCAACGGCACCTGGAAAAAAAACCCCAAGAAAAAGCCCATGGGCTTTTGTTCTCTTTAATGAAGTTGGGAGAGATGCAATGGAAATAATCCCTTGCACTTTGCATAAAGTAAATCAATTAATTCACCACCTTTGCCTTCAGCTTCCCTCCTCCTCGCAGCTTTCGGCTGGCAGCTTCCTCCGTGTCAGGTTCCCTCCTCTCTGCCCCCTCCCAGGGCTCAGTTTTGTACAACTTTTGGCTGCAAAAGCACGTCGATGCTGGCAGAGCAGCTCACAGAGTGCTGCTAGGACGTCCCTTTGTGCACCAGGAGAGTTTGAACCATTTCCTAAAAGAACCAGGAGGTCCCTACATGACCCACAAGGTCCCCAGGCTTGGTCTGGGTGGCCTGAGCCCTGAGCCCAGGGCTGGGTTTGGTGTTGAAAAAACTTGGCATCCAAGTCAGGTTCATCCCAGCTGCCTGGGTGAGCACTGTTAGGTGAGGAAGTTGGTTAGAGACCCACTGCTGGCAAGAGGGGCTGTGGTGGGGTCACCTTTGCAGTGGCAGAGTGATGAGCTTTCGGCAGAGTGGCAGCATGCCTTCCCTGGAAGTGACTCTGAGGTGTCTCTGCTGCTGCCTGGCTCACACCCCACTGCTCTTGGTGCAGATCCATGTTTGCAAGTGGGGATCTTCTCCCACCAAGGTCTGGGGAGCTTTGTGAGCCTCCCAGGCAGCCTGTTACAGGGCAGGATGAAATGCCTGCTCCTTGGATCCCCAGATATTGTGGGTCATGTGTCCCTTATCCCTTGCTCTGCTCCCGGTCAGAGCGAGAGTTTGGCTGTGGCTGGCACGCGGGCCGGGAGCAGCTGCCTGGGTAAGCGAGACAGTGAGGAGGAGCAGGGGGGCTATCAGATGTAGCTGCTTGGGGACAGGGATTAGGAGTGGAGAGGAGGGTGAGTCAGGATCCTTTGTGAATTCCCAGCAGCAGTGTCCGTCCGTCCATCCATCCTGCCTCTCATTTCAAAGTACTGAGCCTGGGCATTCAAAGGGGTTGCTGGGTGGGCTTCCAGCTGAGAGAAAGCAGGCAGCTGCTGCTGCTGGAGGTTTCTGCCCCCTGCATGAAGCTCTAAATTTTATTTCCCCCCGCCCCCACCCTTAAAACCCAGACTTTTTAAAAGCCACCCCAGGTAGCTCTGGGTAGAGCACAGTGTACCCAGTGCTGCTGCTCCGCAGGAATGGAGGAGCACTTGCAAGGGCAGAGGGTAAATGAGTTCTGCAGTCTGGCTTTCCTCCTTTTCATTGGAATCCTCACTGTAACTGTTCAAAGCTGCTTAATAGTCATAAGCAGATGTCTGTAACCCTCTGAAGCTGCTTTATCCCAGGGAAGAGTTTTTGGTTGTTTCCCATGGTACCTCTGGGATTGTCATCTTCTGTGACCCGATGCTGTGGCGCCGTGCATCCTCCCCATGTAAATACATTCTATGACATCTTGACATCCTTGCCTTTGCTTCCATCCTTTCATACTTTTACAACCTAATCATTCTGTGATTCTCTGATTTCTGGAGTGCTGGAAGATCACCAGGGCTGAGGGGCTAGCAGAAGAGTAAGCAGAGGGGTTCCTCTTTGGTGTCCCCTGATAGCAATGCTGGTGGAAAAGCAGCTCTCGTGCTCTGCATGGGTGAGGTTCCCCGAAGCAGCTCTCCTTGCTGGAGCTGCCTGTGCCTGGCTGTGCACCGAGACCTTTTCTGTTCCCATCAGGATGATTTCCCATCAGTGGCCCCTTACAGGACAAAGCCCCTTGTGCACGGTGAGCCCAGCTGCCTGTGCATGGCTTCAGAGCATCGGCAGCTTTGTGAGAGCAGCTCAGCTGTGCTGGGAAAGCACCATGTTTGGCCAGGGACTGGGTTTTGGGTGCAGCTCCTGGGTCTGTCAGCCTGGTCCCCAAGATGAGCTGTGCATCACTGGTGTGATGAGTTAGCAACAGCGAGTCTCTGCAGCTGATTCATCTGCCTCTGCTGTGTGCTACCCCGTTGCTGCTGTCTGTGACATCCCCTGGGGCGTGAGGTGGGCGCTTCTCTTCTGGATGTGGCAAAACACACGAATCTTGTCCTGGAAAGCCGTGGATCAGGAGCTGGCTGTGGGAGATGCTGGATGTGTTGGAGCCCTGGCAGAGCTACTGCCCCGGCTCTGCTCCCACGAGACGGCAGCAGAGGAAGAGTTTGGTATTCCCCTCGGTCAGGGTTGTGCCCTGCATGTAGGAAAGCACAGAGCAAGATCTTAATTAAGGCAACAGTGAAGAAGCAGGAGCATCCTGGGAGGCAAATGGAGAAGCCTTCTGAGTGTTGCGGTCTCCGTTTAGTTCCCACGTGCCTGAAAGCTTTTCATAAATGTGTGGCTCAGGGATGGGGTTAAGATCCTGGATTTCTGTGGTGGCTCAGTGCTGCCTTAATCAAGGGGTTTCCAAAGCTTTCTGTGCTGAAGGCTACATGGAAAGGTATCTTGTGGGACACCCCTCCTCCCCAGACCACAGATGTCAAAAAGCTCTTCCAAGAGAGCACTCAGCACACGGTGTGGGTGAGGAGGAGCCTGCACCGTGTGAATGCCTTTAATCCAGATGCAAGACCTTGAAGTGCAGCTCATTGGCTGCACTGTGAGCATAGAGTGCTGTATAAACTGCTGACTTGCAAATTAACCCCATGATACTTCTGTGAGGCAGCCAAGCCAGAGGCAGAGTTGGCTTATAGGGATGCCCTGGGGCTGGTGCTCTGGAGCTGAAACTGGGAGGGGGCGAGGAGCAGACCTGGGTGGTTGGCCTGGAAGGCAAAACTTTTGTGTTTGTTATAAAATGGGGATCGCTGCTGTGAGCTGTGAAAGCTCCCTGGTGTTGGGCGGGGGGGGGCGGGGAAGCTGGATGGTGCTGCAGCGCCTTAGGAAGGATGCTCGCTGTCCTCAAAGTGTTTGTGGTGGTTGCTTGGTACCTATTTTAACCCCCTCCAAAACCAAAGGGTTTAATGTCTTTCTGTGGGAGTGAAACACGGTGATGTCAGGTTTGCAGGTGCAACGTGCATGGTTTGGGGACACGTGAGCAGCGCCTTGCCCAGGTCCCCAGCTTTGTGCCAGCAGTGCAAGGGTGCTCGCCCGAAGAAGAGCATCGTGCCCTTGATGTTGGCCATTGGCCTCATGAGGGTCTGACTAATTGCTGGGTAATTAAAAAGCCTTCAAGACCAGTCCATGTCTGGGGTTAGAAAGTCAGCATGAGCATTTGCATGGCTCGTGGGAGGGTGCGGATGATTTAATATCACATGGGCAGTTGTGAGGATGGTGGTTGTGCTCCGCAGCTGAGCAGGGGCTCAGGGTCCTGGAGAGCCTGATGCTGCATCCCCGCTCAAAGCGGTCATCCTGGGATTTTGCTGTTGTGTGTCTCACCGATGTGTGTCTCTTCCCCAGGGGTCCTGGTTGGTGTGGTCCTGCGTTACGGCATCCACGTCCCCAGCGATGTCAACAACGTGACGCTGAGCTGCCAAGTGCAGACCAGTCCTGCCACGCTGCTGGTGAATGTCAGTGGAAAGTACTATGAATACACCCTGAAGGGGGAAATCAGCGCCCAGGAGCTCAACAACGTCCAGGATAATGAGATGCTGAGGAAGGTAGGGGAGGCAGCAATTGGAGAGGAGAACGGTGCTCCCTGCACCCTCCATGGGAACGGATCTGCTGTCTGCTGCTTTCACTGATTTATTTATTTATTTTTTTAAACTTTTTTTTTAACTTCAGTCCAATTGTGATCAGTTATAAAATTTAAGTTGAACACAATGGAATGAAACTCTGGTTTGAGCTGATCTTAATTTAAGCTGTTCAGACTCTGGGCTGTGTCTCCAAAAGATCGCAGGCGCATCCTTAGCGTTCAACAATCAGCATTTCATCTGGTGGGGATACAGGGCTTCCCCCATGGATTTTATGACATTTGTACTTGTGTTTTGTCTTGCAGAGTCTTAACAAACCATTTAACTTTTTTTTTTTCCCCCCCTTCTTAACAGGTGACCTTTGATCCTGAAGTATTTTTCAACATTTTGCTTCCTCCAATTATATTTTATGCAGGCTACAGCTTGAAAAGGGTACGTGCCTTTACAGCGCCTACATTTTTTCCTTCTTCTGCCTCCGGAGCATTTTTTAATACTGGAGAGTGTTTTGGTGCTTACTCAGCAGGGCAAGGCTGCCCAGCTGGGGATGGCTTTCCCTCGTGCACGCAGGGTGGTAGGAAGCAGGGCTGAGAGTGCCCCAGTTGGTCTTCTCCCTCCCTCTGCCCTAGGAAGGGTCAATGACTGACCATTTCCAGCACAGTTTTGCAAGGGAGATGGGGGTTTGAGGTCAGCTGGGCCATTTTAGCTGTCCTTACTTTCCAAACACATGGGAGGGTGGGAAGGTTTTCAAAAGCAGCAGCTCTCTGAAATGCTGATTTGGAAAGGGAGGAAAATGATCCTGTTTAGCTGTGGGAGAAGGAAGGAGGAATGCTGCTGGGTTAGGAAATCAGTTCCCAGGACTCAGTGCAGCACCTCATTAAGTACATGGACACAAGAAAATGATATGTTGGTGTTTATTAATGCTGCATTAACATCTCCTGGCTTGGTGGTGTACCCCGTTGTGCCAGGCATCCCTGCAGCCATCCTTACCCAGCTCCTGGGGTGCAAACTGCTACGGACACTGCGTGGGTGCCTGTTCAGGCTTGATAGGAATTGTTAGCAAAATATAATTAATTGGGTTTTGTTTTTTCCCTCCTCTTTCTAGAGGCACTTCTTCAGGAACTTGGGATCCATCCTAGCATACGCTTTTCTCGGCACTGCAATTTCCTGCCTGGTGATTGGGTGAGTAGTTGGAGCTGGTCCGGTTCTTCCACGAAGGTTTGAGCTGTGCTTGGAGGCAGTGCCGTGAGCCTGGATCTGTGGCTGCTGATCCCAGCCCTGAAAGATCACACAGGCTCTGCTACTGCTGCTCAGCAGTGGGAAATTGTCCTGTTTACTGCCCAAACTTTTACTGCGCAGACAGGATGATTGCTGTCTAATAGCTTAGGGCTTTCTCAGCATCCTGTTCAGAATTGTTATATACGTGGTGAGAAACATTCCAGACTTCTCTGAATTGTCTGGAAAAAAACAGGCAGTAACTTCAAGTTAATGAAGGCACAGCCTTAACGAGCACGAGGTGCAGGAGGGGCAGGATTGTGACTGCGTGTCCTGGCCTTACTGTCTGGGAGCAGGTGCCTGGAGAGCACAGGTTGTGTTTCAGGTACTTACTATCCCTGTGTGCAGAGGGAGCTGGATGGTTCCCGCTCTGAATAGAAGCACACAGGCTGGTGCCAGGTGTTTTCCATGGGACAGTCCGGTGGATTCTAGCAAACTCAGCACCCGCATTATCTGTTCCTTGCTGAGAGTTTTGTCCGTTTCAAAGTCAGGACATAGAATCACAGAAAGGTCAGGGTTGGAAGGGACCCCAAGGATCATAGAGCTCCAACCCCCCTGCCACAGGCAGGGCCACCAACCTCAGGCCTGGATCTACACAAGGTTGCCCAGGGCCCCATCCAACCTGGCCTTGAACACTTCCAGGGATGGGGCATCCACCACCTCTCTGGGCAGCCTGTTCCAGCACCTCACCACTCTCTCCATAAAGATCCTCCCCTTAATATCTAATCTAAACCTTTCTTCCTTTAGCTTTAGTCCATTCCCCCTTGTCCTGCCATTATCTACCCTTTAAAAAAGTTGATTCCCCTCCTGATTCTCTGCTCCCTTCCGGGACCGGAAGGCTGCAATGAGGTCCCCCCACAGCCTTCTCTTCTCCAGGCTGAACAAGCCCAGCTCGCTCTGCCCCTCTTCCTAGGGGAGCTGCTCCAGCCCTCTGATCATCCTTGTGGCCTCTTGTTAAGTTTCTCATCCACCATGACACCCAGGTCCTTCTCAGCAGGGCAAGGTTATCCTGCTGAAATGTGTTACTGTGAAGCGCTGCAAAGTGGTTGTGAGACACCACGCAGCCTGGCTGCTGCTTTTCTTTCCCATTAGTGGAGGAGTTTGGGTTCCCATTCCTTGCTGGCACTGTGTTTGGGTCTGGTGTGGTGGGTGCTTTGGTGTGCCCAGTCCCAGGGTTTCACCAGGCTCAGCTCACACCTCACAGTCCTTCGGTGTTCCCAGGCTTGGATAGCTTTAGGGGCTCATTTGGCAAATCCAGGGGAATCGAGCCTGTTTGAATGTCCCTTTTGTGCACTGCAGAGATGAGTGATTGCCTCTTCTCCTCACAGCTCTGTCGTGTATGGCTGCGTGGCCCTGATGAAAGTCACTGGGCAGCTTGGGGGAGACTTTTACTTCACTGACTGCCTCCTCTTCGGCGCCATCGTATCGGCTACTGACCCAGGTATTTCCCCCCTCATTTTATCAACGTTTCAGTCTGGTTTGAGTTGTGGTGAAGACAGGAAGAAAGTCTTAAGCCCCTGCAAGTTCCCTCCTTCTGAATTTCAGAGTCTGTGACATTCTTAAAGGTCAGATTGGTCTCCATGCTTTTTTACTTCCTTCCAGTTACACATAATAGCCTTTCCAAACCTGTCCTGAGCCTTTGTTTGCAGTGAAGTCCTAGGCAGTCCCTTTCTTGACTGGGTTTTGGGACTGGCCCGCTCTGTCTGTGCCATCCTGTGCCCCCAGCTGATGCACAATGAGATGTGTCATGTGGGGAGGGTTCAACTGGTAACTTGTAGGTAGTTTAGGGTTTTTTTTCCTCTTCTCATGGCATTTGGGTGGGATTTTGGAAGGTGCTGATCTAATTGACAGTTGACCTTAACGAGCAGTATGTCTTGGTCTACTCGTGCACTTTCTAAACAAAACTAGGAAAAACGCACCTTGTCCAATTAAATTTTACTTAGTTCCCCATTTCTTTTGTATAGAGCTGTTTATATGCACATTCTAGCTTCACCTAAAAACACAGGACCATGAAAAGACCTCTGCTTCCTACTGCCCTTCACTGCACAGGCCTTGAATGTCTTCCTTTGCTGAAGTGTGGTGGGACTGGGAGTTGGCAGCATCACCCCCTTTTTGATGGTACAGTAGCTTTGGGGTGACTTTTTAAATACAGAAGTCCTTCAGTTTTGCACAGAAGGGAGAGGTTGCATGCCTGGATAAGCAAAGTGTTCTCACTTTGGAAGCAAGTGCCAGTGTCTGTCGTTTCCAGATGAGTTGGGACTTTTACCTGCTCACGTTAACAGTGAGTCATTTCTGCTTTCAAAGGCAGAATGAGGAGCGTTGTGTGTATATGCATATGTGTAAGGATAATGCTGCAGAACACAGCCTGCAGCGTAACGTGGCAGTAGCTGCATCTGTCTGCCAGGTGGAGATGAGATGTGTGCTCCCTGTGAGTGTTCAACACTTGAGTTTTTTATGTTTCTCCAATATTTACCAGGTAGTGGTGCAGCTTTTGCTGCTGATATTTTTATTAAAGAAAAAAACTAATAAGCTGAAATGATTTCCCAGCTTCTCCAAGCATACCTTGGGTGGGTGTGCATCCAGGCCACCTGCTTCTTTAGTGGGGGCTCTTCCCATGGGGCTGCAAGGTCAAGCATCCTCCCTGGGACCTCACCGGGTTGTCAACATTGCTGGGGGGGACGAACACGTTTGCAAAGCAGGGAGCACCTCACAGACATGCTGGCAGTGTGGTGGGTCTCATGGCAGATGGGCAGATGCCAGGCAAGGGCTGTAGGCGGAAGTAATGACTACAGATGCCGCAGACATTGTTGATGTCATGTCCCGTCTTTGGGGTTTCAAATAGGAACGAGAAGATTTCACAGGTAAAAGTGGAGCATTTCCCTGTGTGTAAATGGGTTAAACCCCTTCAGGGTGTGCAGGGGTGAGTCCCTGAGTGCTGTTTTAAAGGACTTTCATGGAAGCTGGCTGGGGTTAGCTCAGCCCTCTGCAGTAGCCTGGGCTGTGCACGATGCACCACGTGTTAACATCCTGCTTGCTTTAGCTGTTGTGATGGTTTTGCAAGGCTGATATGCGAAACATGCTGTGTTTTCATTACTTTCTCATAGTCATTGGGTCAGGGAAGGGCTTGAGAGTACTCTGATGCCTGTCACATGGCTGTAAATCACAAGAAACCCCCTGCATGGGGTTTGAGCTGATGCCTGGCTTTTCCAGTTCTGTCTGAAACATTAATGCATCTGTGCTGGCATTCCCTGTGTTGAATCTTGAGATTTCTGTTGAAGTATCAGGGATGGAAGGTCCCAGAGAAGCTGCATCCTCCTGGCGTTGTGTAGGAGGGCATCCCAAAAGCTGGGTGGCTCATGTCAGCGTGGTACCGTGGTCCAGCCCACAAGCTCAGACCCTCCAGTAGCTCAGAGCAGGGTTTGCTCGTGCCTGCCCACTAAAGGCTCAACAGATCTAATGCCCAGGATGCATTCTAGTAGAAGGAGGAGGAGGGAAATAAAGCAAATCCACATCTGGAAGGGTGGGAAGAAGACTCTCAAAGGGAGCACGGGGTAGGGGGGAGGCTGGCACCATTGCAGTAGAGTGGCACAGATGCACAGGAAGGCAGCACTCTGAAAAGGGGTGTTTTGTCTTTGATTACACCGAAATAACGGCACCTTTTTGAATGTCTCTCTGTTTTTTTTCTATTTGTCAGTGACTGTTCTTGCCATATTCCATGAACTCCAGGTTGATGTTGAGCTGTATGCCCTTCTCTTTGGCGAAAGCGTCCTCAATGATGCCGTTGCCATAGTGCTGTCTTCGTAAGTGTGTTCTGTTTTTATTTTTAATCATTGTGTATGTTACATGTCAGGCCCTGGGGGGAGCCACACGGTCCTGCTCCTGGAAAACAGGAGTGTGCAAGAGCACATCTCCATATGAAGTGTCTCCAAAAGCTCTAGTGACCCCATGCAGCTCCTCATCGCAGGCTGCAGCTTAGGATTGTGGGTTGTCCCTACAGCTTCCCCCTGCATGATGGATAGTTTTGTTTGGCTCTTCTGGCTGGCTGACCCAACCAGGAGGAAGTTTTTGATGTCCTCCTGAAACAGGAGGAGCATCACATCTGCTTTTCGGCCACCCTAGCTGGTGGCTTTTCTCCTCCCCACCTTCCTTCCCATCTGCAAGTACCTGCTTTTGTTTAGCTGGAAATAGTTGGTAAATCAGCTGTTTCCCTGCTCTCACCCTGCTTTCCCTGCATTGAGAAGAAGGTATTTCTTCCAGCCAGGTTTAATACCCCAGGCTGAGCACGTAGGAAACTCACTGGCTTTCTAAAGAACATTTTATATCCTTCAATATTTTATGCCCTGTGCTCATAGGACATATTTTATCTGCGTTTTCACAGCGTTGTCATCATGGGAATGTGTTTGGAAATACATAATATCTGCAGTGCTGACAGGTTAACGTACAGCCAGGGCTAATGCAGAAAATATTTCTGGAACACTTGTCACTCTGGCATGCTGGTTGCGTGGGTTTTGCTGAGGTGGAGGCAGCAAGTAGCCTATTATGAGCTATGTGTTGCCTCCTGCATGATTGTATTTACTGAATTGAATGTTTCTGTTGAGATTTCTGGGTCTGTTTGTGTTGCTTGCTCTGGCTTTTAATCTGGATATGTCAGTGCTGGCACGAGAGCAAATGCTGCACAGCCAGGTTGTGTTGAACAAGTGATCCTGAGCAGGGAAGAGATGGGATGCTTCAGCCTTTGCTGTGAGGTTCTGGGTGGGAATGAATGGGTTCAGTGTTGGAGTGATGACATTTGTGGTGGATCTCTGTGCTTGGAGGTGACTGCACCCTGCACAGTGATTTGCCTCTTGTGCTGTTTTAGTTCTAGCTTCGTAGCGGTTCCTCCGATTTCCTGCCTTCCTCTTTCCACAAGCTGAGTTCAGACCGCCCCCCCTTCCCCAAAATAAGGTAATTTGCACCAAGCAGCAGCTCCAGGCTGCAGGCAGCTGCTATTTTGCCACAGGGCTTTTGTGCAGACCTGCCCAGCAGCACGCTGACTTCTCAAGGGCTTCTCAGCAGTTAGCCTGTGCCCCTTCTAAAGCTTGCAATAAGCTTTGGCTTCTTCACGGTCCCCATGAGCAGTGTAAGGCAGCCCCGCTCAGCGTGGCAGGTATCAATTGGCCTATCTCAAGGACAGACACAAGTCACCAGGATGCAGCCACCTCTTGAGTGCAAGGACGAGGTGAAGGCCTCTTGCTCCAGGGAGGAGAGCTCCTCTGAGAGTGGTCCAGAGCTCCTGCTTATGGTTCCTCTTTTTTAAATTTAGTTTGGCATTTGCCCATTTCACAGCAGAGGCGTAAGTGGGGGAAACACGTGGGGATGGTTCTGCTCCTGCAAGCAGAAGACCTGCTTCCCAGTTAGGAGGTGCAGGGGTGGGTTGGGAAGATGGGGAGATGAGTGGTTTCCTGGCAGGCTGTGCTGATGGAGGAGCTGCTGCCTGGGTGACAGCTGGTGGTGGGTGCTGCTGTGTCCCAAGGACTGAAGAGTGGCTCTGGCTGTGGCCAGCTGAGTGTGTGGGCTCCGTGATTACCCTGAGGAGCACCATCGGCTCCTTGCTCATGGTGAAAGCAAGTGCTGTGGGCACCACCCCTGTGCTGGAGAGAGAACAAGGATCCAGGGACTGTCGCTGCCCCAAGCTGGGGGCACTCCTCCATGCTTTCTGCAAGGAGCTCCTCTCCTCCCTGCTTTCGGTCTTGGACAGATGTCCATTCCTGTGCTTGAGGAGCAGGATCCCTGCCTTGCTGTTCATATTACCTTGGCCTGGCTTGGCCACAGGGAACCAGTTGCATGACAAAGAGGAATCAAACATAGAACTGAAAGCTGGTGGGCAGCGAGGTGCCAGGGCTGCAGTTTGTGGGTGGGAGGTAAATGCAGCCACGGGATCTCTACCCACTTCTTCCTAAGTGATGTTTCACAGGGGCTGAATGCCACAGGGAGCCCTGTGGGCAGGGACAGGGGAAATAAAGCACACAGAGGGCAGCTGGCAGTAATGTCTTATCAGCAAGGCCAAAAGCAAAACCAGAAGGGAACCTCTCATGGGTTAAAACACAAAACCAACATCCAAACGGTTAGGGAGGGGAAACGAAACCAGTCTGGATTTATAAAAAACCAAAACTAACCCAAACCTAAAACCACAGAATAAAAGCATGTTGATGAATGGGAAGTAGAGGATGGGATTGACAAAAGAAGTTAAATCACAGGGAGAAATCTGCAGCTTGCAGTGTAAAAGACACCGTGGAAGAATGAAATGTATTAAAAGCAGGGAAGCTTAGCAAGGGAAGTGACCCCTGATGTGTTGGGAAGGGGAGGACTGTCATTCCTGTTGCAGAAAAATGTTGGTGTGCAGTTGGGGGGTGAAAGGTGCAGGCCATGTGCATGAGGCAGTAACTTTCCATTCCAGATGAGCTCAGGAGGTTAAACTGCACAAGTTTAAAGTTCACATCCAGGAGTTTTAACAGAGCCAGCTGAGGGGTTGCTAACGAGGAAGTTAATGATTTTGGTAAGTTTACGTCAAAGGAAAAGATGTGAGAAGCTGTGATTAAAATGAAGTTTAGGAGATGTATGGGGGCCCCTGTATCTTGGCCCTTTCAAGGGAAACAGTGGTGTGGCTAGCACAGGGCTCAGGAGTCAGGAGCGAGCAGATTCAGAGGTGGGATCAGTGCAGCAGACCTGTTTGTCATCAGAGGTGATGAAGATAACAGCATTGCTGTAGTGAACAGGCAGTGTTCCATTTGCCTCACTACCCTTCACTTCAGAACCTGGAGCAGTGCAAAACCAACTCAGTGCATGTTAAACACAGTAAAACAGCACAACTTACGGCTCTATGGAGGGATGTTCACATCAGATGCCTGCATGGAGTGGATAGAGAAATGTAGGCTTCCCACTTGAATGCTTTGTGGTCCCAGAGTGCCTGGATTTATAGAGAGCTGATGCCGACCCCCAAAACCCCACATTGATGCTGTCAACTAGCAAGTGTTTGCTGGAGATCCTGCAAGAGATGGGCTTTGATGCGATGCTCTCTAATGTCTAGGAGTAATCGCAGAGCCTTGCCTAGGAGGGGTGGCTGAATCCAGCAAAGGGGGTGCCAAACTCCCTGGGATGGGGGGACGCACTGCCGCTGGTCACTGCAATCCTGGGGGGATTGCTGTGTGGGTCTTGGGGTCTGTCTCCCTGGTTTCTCAGGCTTGGTGTTTGCAGTGGTCATAGCACTTTGCAAAGCTCATGTAACATTATAGGGATGCCTCTCCCTCCAGACTAAGTGTTTTGTTCTTGTGTGTGCTTTTCCTCCCTCTTTCAGTTCAATCGTTGCGTACCAGCCAGCGGGTGACAACAGCCACACGTTTGATGTCACAGCAATGTTCAAGTCCATCGGGATCTTCCTGGGGATATTCAGTGGATCTTTTGCAATGGGAGCAGCGACTGGAGTTGTGACAGCTTTAATATCCTTTTTGTTGTGGTTTTCTTCTCCAAGTGTTTGCATAACACGCTTTTTTTTTTTGCCTTGTGTTTCACCCAGACCCAGCATTTCATGGGTTTTTGCCTAAATCACTGAAAGGCAATGCCACAGACTTTTTAGGAGCAGGCTGTGCAGCCTTGCAGTGGTACACAACTAGACTTGATATCCTCTCAACCCACAGTTTTTCTCCAAATTGTCCTTAACCATCTGCAACGTCACCAAATTCACCAAACTTCGGGAGTTCCCGCTGCTGGAGACCGGCTTGTTCTTCTTGATGTCTTGGAGCACGTTCCTGCTGGCTGAAGCATGTGGCTTTACAGGCAAGCTCCACCACAGCCCTGTCTGTGTCTGGGATGGAGATCTGCAGGGATGATGGGCTGTCCTTGAGTTTTGCTTCTCCCAGTATTGTTTGCAGCCAGGGTGCTTGCTCTGCTTTCAGAAGTTTAATTGTTCTGGGTTATTTGGGTTATTAAGTCCCCATCACTATTGGGGTGCAGCTCAAACCCCTTTCCAGGACCAGCAGTCTAACATGATGCTCTGCTCCCCAGGTGTGGTGGCTGTACTCTTCTGTGGGATCACGCAGGCCCATTATACCTATAACAACTTATCTACAGAGTCCCAGCACAGAACCAAGCAGGTGAGAGTTCCTCAGCTCCCTTCAGCCTCTTGGAATTTCAAGTTCAGTATTTTCTCCTTCCTTCCAGCCCGAATTAGGTGCATCTGTCTTTTTACAGATGGATTTTACTCGGGTTGCAGAAGTATTTACTGCGTGATGGATGGGTTAGCATGTTTTTCCTGTTAAAATCTGTGTTATGTCTAACTCGCTTTTAATTTGTTTTTCTCTTTCAGTTGTTTGAGCTTCTGAATTTCTTGGCAGAAAACTTCATCTTCTCCTACATGGGACTTGCACTGTTCACCTTCCAGAACCACGTCTTTAACCCTACCTTTGTGGTGGGGGCTTTCGTATCCTTTGGAGCCCGTTCTATAAAATGAGGAAGGGAGAGGTGCCTCTTTCCTAAGCTGTGGTTTTCCTTCAGAGGCCTGGGGCTCTTTTCAGTCAGTTCAGCTTTATTTTTAGAAGGGGATTTCTTCTCCTGTGTAGTGGTGCCTTTGCTGGTTATTTTAAGAAGATGGAGACTCCTTTCCCAGCTTTTCTCTGGTGGTTTTTTGGTGGTTTTTTCCCCCCTGTCTTGTCTCCTTTCATGGGAACTCGAATTAGCTGCTGCAGGGACTTGGCGTTGGATGTGAATGTGGTGCTGAAGCCCCAGGGTTCTTCACGTGGCAGTGTTGCACCAGGAGTGGCTCTGCAAATGGGGGATGCCTGGTATAGTTCTTTATTTCCTTTTTCTCTGCCAGTCCATTCTGCTGACCCTCTGAATGATGTCATGAGAAAGAATTTCCCCTTCTACGGGCAGGAAACAAGCCGTTGGTCCTAGGAGGTCTCAGTCAAACAAGGATTTTAAAGGTTGTTTTTGTATTGCAGGGAAGGCAGCTCAGACCTGTGGGATTATTTTCACCCCTTGCACTGAAGCAGGATACACTCCTAAATAAAACCCTCTCATCTTCACCGATTCCAGTGCATCAGTTTGCAGCGGGGTCCACCGAGTTCCCTCACTGAGCTTTTGCAGGGTTCCAGCAGGGGAAAGGGAGCGAAGAGCAGGGAAGTGCCATTTGGGTGGTTAAATTGATTGAAATTTTGTGCTGTGCCTCTTCAGCAGGAACTGGCTAACTTGCTGATGAAATAGCTCATTCATGAGAGAGACCGTGAAATACGTCTCTTATGCAAATTGATGATGTTCAGGAAAGAACATAAAAGCTGGAAGCGTTTTCCATATTATTCAAGGCTGTGCTGAATACTGGCTCCAAGATTATTTTTTGCCATCTGGGTGCTGGTATTAAAAGACACAGCTTCAAAGATAAAAAGCAATATGAAGGGGCTGGTGATTCTTGTATCTCACAGGCTGTGAAAACAGAGAGAGTATTAGACTGGGTTGGGTGGGTTGTTTTTTTTTTCCTTCTCAACTGCTGCTGCTTTCATTTTGCTGAATAATCTTTGGGAACAGGACTTGGCTTAAAGCTTCAAACCCAGCTGTGAAGTGTGTTATGCCAGGGAATGTCGTAGGGGTTGTGGTTGCTGTGATAGCTTGAGCTTCGCAGAGGACAAATAATCCTTGGGGTGCAAAATGGACCTGGTAAGGGGAGAGCGTACAGTGGGAAATGGTGTTTTTTCTCTGCTCTCACTCACCTAACCTGCCCTCTCATCATTTCCCTTGTCCATTTGCTCTTCCCCCGGTGCTGTAGTGCTTGGAGCTGGGTTATTATCTTTGCATCCAGAGGACCAGTATCTCAGAGCCTGCGCAGCATTTCTGCCAGGCAGCTGAAATTGGCTCTGTGTGCAGAGGTGGGATGTGATGGGAGACGCAGGAAGAGCAATTTCCTTAACGTGTGCAAATACAGCTTGCTATCTTCCTAGGAAGAGCTGCCAATATTTACCCACTGTCATTTTTACTGAATTTGGGGAGGAGAAATAAGATCGGAACAAATTTACAGCACATGATGATGTTTGCTGGTACGTTATCGCATCTTCGCCCCTGACCACGTGGCCTGTTTGCACATCCTTACCTCTGAGTGCCTGGGGATACTTATTATTCAGCTCTAAATCTCTTAAAGGCAGCATCTGGAGAAGAGGCTGGGTGGGAAAGGGCTCCCTTGGTCTTGGTGGTGTGAGCACCTTGGTTAGGAGATGTAGGAAGGAGCTCCTCTGCCCTGTGCTTGAGTGCACGGTGTGGGGTATGAAGGGGTTTGCCTTTCCAGGCTGGGGAAGAGCAGTGATAACCCAGGCTTTCAGAGCGGGTGCTATGAAACCATCTCTGTGGTCTCACCCCCATCAGAAGGGCAGGACCACACACAGGGCGATGCGATGTAACTCCTGGGTGGGGAAGCCTGCGGTGGGGATGGCTGCCTGTGCCGTGGGCTAATACAGCTCCTCTGCCATCCCCTCCCCTGCAGGGCTGCGAGGAGCCATGGCCTTTGCCTTGGCCATCCGTGACACAGCCACCTACGCCCGGCAGATGATGTTCAGCACAACGCTCCTCATTGTCTTCTTTACGGTGTGGGTTTTCGGCGGGGGCACCACGGCCATGCTGTCCTGCCTGAATATCCGGTGAGTGCAGCGTGCGTGGGGCTCTCCTGGCGCAGCACATCCTCTCCCTTGTCCCACTCTGACCTCAGGGTGCTTGGCTCTAAGAGACAAGGGGAAGATCACGTCCTTGCCCCTGAACTGCAGTGTTTACCCACCTGGCATTGCTTGTCCTAACCCTGTGCTCGTTTTCTTCTCCGCAGAGTTGGTGTGGACGCGGATCAGGAGAACGTGGTGAGTGTGGCACTGCTGGGCAGCCTCTGGAGAGGAATTTGTGCTGTGCAGTGGTTACGATGCCGCTCTGTGCTCTGCTCCCTTCCAGCTGTAGGAGGGTTTTCAGCTCCTCTGGCCAAACAACCTGCAGTCAGTGGGGGTGGTGGCTTTTCTGTGCCCTCTGGGGTAATAATGAGCTGCTTTTACTCAGATTGAAAGCAGAGCACAGAAGCAGCACTGGACTCTTCAGTCAGGCTGCATTGCTGCCGCTGGAGTTTCTCCCTTGCTGGGTCTGAAATAAATATCAAAGTGCGCGTGATGTGGAGGCTCTCTGCCCCATCCCAGCATCCAGGCAGTACAGAAACACCATTTACTGGCCCATTTTATGTAGCATCTTCTGTCCTGCTTTTATCCACGGGTACCCTTGACCTCTCTTTCCCCACCCCTGGTTTCCTGTGGGTGGTTATGTGCAGTCCAGGAGCCACCGACTGTGCTGAGATAAATACCAGAGCCCTGTGGCAGTGGGAGTTTTCCTGCCTGGTAGCCTCAAGCTGCCTCACTCGTGCATCTGCAGCCCAGCCGTGGGCTGGCTGTGGCTCTAATTGATTTCAGTGTGGGTTCTGCACCTTGGAGGTTTGTTGTATTCAGAGGCATTTGTTGGGCTGTTCACCTCCTGGAGGGAAAGCATCAAATGCTAAAGGCAGCCCAGAGCCATAAATCTGAAAGCCAAATTTCTGTTAAACACATTATTGTATCCATAGTCCCCTCCAAAAGCTTTTGTATTTTGTAGCTGACAAAAAGGAAGCTGGAAGCTCCCCATAACACGCGATTATTTGCGTACAGAAATCTGAGGTGACATTTGATGGAGGTTGGACCTGTTGGTGACTATTAAATGCAATATTTGGATGCAGCCGCTGGCTCCGAGGCACTTGGGGCCAGAAACCATAAGGCTCTAGCAGAAAAATGGTCACTGTGCTTTGATACCTCCTCCCCCAAGACTGTTGTACACTGCTAAATGCCGAGCGCGGTGCTGGAAGCACCTGGAAGTGGTGTGAACATCCTTATGCTTGCTGCACCCCAGAGGTTTCTTTTGAAGGGGCAGTGGGAAGGTGTGTGACATCTTACACCCCCATGGGGATCATCAGGTGCCCCATGGGGCTCCTGGCCCTGATGAAGGTCTTGGTGTGGTATCCTGTGGCTGGTTAATGTTTTGCTCTCCCCACAGGGTGTCCCGGAGAGCGAGAGGAGGAGTACGAAGGCAGAAAGCGCTTGGCTCTTCCGTATGTGGTACAACTTCGATCACAAGTATCCTTGAATGTTAGTTGGCACATGCCGTGCCCAGTCCCACCTGCCTGAGCTGTTCTCTTGACCCTGAATGTGGACTCACTCCCTGCTTAGCAGAGGAGCCAGTGTTTGCTTTCCCATCGCACTCCTGGCTTTGGATTTGTGCCTCTCTCTGTCTGTGTCTGTGAGAAATGACTGTTTCCACCCACTGTCGGTGGGAACGCAGCAGTAGCTCAGTTCATAGCTGGGCTCCACAAGGCTGGAAGCCTGGGGGGATCCTTGATCCTTGGGGCAGGAAGGGCAGGGGGTCTTCTCATTTGTAGCCCTCTTGCTAGGTCTGTGCCCTTTCTCCCTTGCAGATGCTCTGTCAGCAAGTAGTGGAGGAGCAGCTTGCCAGGAGAGACACAAGATGATGGGATGGGTGATGCTGCTAAGCCTTTTCTTAGCAGGACTTCCAAGGACTTGTGTGTGTTTCCTTCCTGTGATTTCCTTGAGACACTGAGTCCCTTGCCACTGTCTTTGCACCCCACCCCTTGCCCTACCGACATGGCCCTATTCCCTTTTCTTCCTTAACCCTCTCTGTAGCTATCTAAAGCCTCTGCTGACGCACAGCGGGCCTCCTCTGACGACCACACTCCCGGGGTGCTGTGGGCCTATCGCCCGGTGCCTGACGAGTCCGCAGGCATATGAAGTGAGTCCCTCAGTGTCCTTTCTGCTGCTGTGTTGGTGGTGTCTGATGTCTTTAAGTTCCTGTGTAGCTTTTGGATGCTGCTCTGCAGCATTCAGCTGGGAGCCTGGGGGGGAGTCAGATACTGGGGCTGGTGGATGAGCTAATTCCCACGAGTATTTTGCTTTTCCAGCTGACTGGTCATGAAGGGACTTGTGGTGTATTTGTGTTGGTTCCTCAGTGACTGGCTCAATGAAGCCGTCGCGGGGAAGCTGTCATGGGTGTCCTTCCCCAGGCCCAGCTGGGAGGACAGACAGTTTCTCTCCATCTCCTGCTTTCTTCCACCCATGTAGCGGAGCTGTTCTGCTGCATTGCTCACAACCAAAAAGGTTGCCAGCACCTGAACCAGGGCTGATTTTCTCCTGAAATGGTAAAAAACCCTTGTTTGAGAAGGCCAGAGGGGCAGGGGGATGGCAGGCAGCCCTGGAGACCCGCATCCTCTCCTCCCACCATGGGTGCAGAGCCTGTGTGCACCCGTGCTTTTCGAGGAGCTGAGTTTCTGGTCAGGTTTGGTGTCCCATGGCTCTGTGGGTTGCCAGTGCCAGCACTGCTCTCTGGCAGGGTTGCACTGCTCGGATCAGTACCGTGCCCAGGAGCTCTGTGCCCAGGAGCCCCGTGCAGCTGCAGCTCCCTGTGGCAGGAGGTTTTCTGCCCTGCTCACAAAGTCAAGTTCTCGACATAGAATGGAGACGGCTCTGATGAGTCAGCCATGTGATTCTTGTGGTTGTGGGTGTTTGAGCCCTGTCAAAAAGCCACTCAAAACTGCATTCCCCATGTATCTGGCTATGGCAGCAGCAAGAAGAGCTGAGAGTGCCCTTTTAGGCAGTCTGCAGAGAAGTTAGTGTGTTGTGCACATCTCCTGGGCTCAGATGTGTGTGTGGCACATCTGGTTATGTTCACAGTGCAGGTGAGTCTGGTACTCGGTGTCTCTCTCTCTGTTCTTTGCCACCGTATGATCTCAAACAGCTATTCCAGAAGAATTAAACAGCACTTCCCTCCTGTTTGTTGCCCAGAATCAAGAGCAGCTAAAGGACGATGACTCTGACCTCATCTTGAATGACGGGGACATCAGTCTGACCTACGGTGATTCCACTGTCAACACCGACTCCGTTGCATCCAGCGGCACGTCGCGGCGGTTCGTGGGAAACAGCTCTGAGGATGCGCTGGATCGGGAGCTTGCTTTTGGGGATCATGAACTCGTAATCCGGGGAACGCGCCTGGTCCTTCCCATGGACGATTCGGAGCCACCATCAAACGTCCTGGATAATGCAAGACATGGTCCAGCATAAGGTTGCTCGGTTTAATTGACAGTAGTATTTGCATATATGATCAAGAAATATGTACTACCTAAAGTCTAATGCATGTCTCAAAATGTCTAAGCTGTATAAATATTATTTATATGGTGTCAGAAGAATATAAATATTCTCTGCCAAGCACTTGTAAAGAACAAGCTGCAAATTTAAGTTAAAAACTGTGTTGACTGCACTGTGTAGGGTGGAACTGTTTTAGCGTAAGAGTCTTTTGCACACAGTGAGCTTCTTTAAATGTGCGATTTGGCGAAGGGTTTAGTTCCCATCGGGGTAAGTAAAGGAGCTGACTCCCTGCTCAGCCTTCGAGCCTGGGAGAAGAGGGAAGGGAGGTGCTGGCAAGCAGTGGGAAATCGCTTTCTATTCAGATGAGGGTTGTGATTTGGTTTTTGGTTTGTTTTCTTTTTGGTCTCTGATCATTCGGATAAGTCATGTTTGAAATACCAGTGAAAAATCTGCCCACACTCCCTTTCACTGGGCATAAACTTGTCTGCTTTCCAGGAACCTGAGTTGGTACCTGGAGACCTTCTGCCTTTTAGTGACCCCCTGCCCGGGCGGGCTAACGGCTGGTGTCAGCCAAAGCTGGTAGAGAGGTCGCGGGTATGCGGCTGCTCGGCTGGGAGCAGCGGGGGGGGCGGTTTGTGGCTGTAGTTGTGTTTAGGAGGCAGTGATCCCTGAGATGCTACACCAGGCATGTGCAGATTTTAGGGCTGAGCCCTTCTTTTGGTTGGGGCTCGAGCAGCTTTCTAGAACCATCCCATCAGATCCTCAGTTGGCAACTAAATCTCACACCTGGGAAAAGTGACCGTGTCCTTGGGTGAGCAGATCTGTTCTCCTGCAGTCACCAGCGTGGCTAAAACAGTGCAGAGCTGCTTGCAGCTGCACAAGGGGCTGTGGAGCCCGGCCAACCTCCAACACAAGCTTTACAGCTACAGATTGACACGGTACCTCCGGACCTCTCCAGAGGTGCTGAGCATCTAGGTGGTACCGAAGGGGAGTTGTCCGTCCGTCCGTCCTCCTGTATAGTCAAAGATCATTGCACTTTGTTTAATAACCCCTCAGCATGCTGTGTGTCTGTAACCCCCACCCCGACCTCTCTCCTGTCTGGTAATCATTCAATGAGAAACGTTTGCTCGTTGATTTCTGGGGTTTGTTTTTGGTAATTTTTATTTTCCAAGGAAGAGCACAGAACAATTTGCGATTTCACACCAGTGTTAAAGGATTTACTCTGTAGTTAAGGGAAAGGCTGAAGGTGCAGTGATGTTGTTAACCCTGACATCCTCCTTTCTCCCCTGAAAAAGGGGGAAATCACCGAATTTTACTGTGTGTAATTTTATTGTGTATTTTAGGCTGCAGTTTTGCTAGACAAACCTTTCAGGGTTACCGATGCACTACAGGCCTGTTCTGGAGTTAACTCTCTCCAGGGGGCTTAAACAGAGGTGTTTAAAAGAGAAAAAAGAGTTACAAAAAAGAGCCAGGTGAGTCCCAGCACTCACAGCTCCCGTTAACTTTCCTTGGAACAAACTCTATCGCTTGGGATCCGACCCTGAGACCTCAGAGCAGTGTCCCCACAGCTGTTTCCCCCAGCTGGAGGAGATAGGGAATCCCAAAACTTCAAGCATCTATGTATAGTTCAGACAATAAATTTACACTTTTTTAATTTTTATTTTATTTTCTCAGGTCTAAGTAACATTGCCTTAAATTTACGGATGTAAACCCAATTATTTTGGCAGTTTATCCCCCAGAAAAGGCTTTTCTGTTTTCCTTCTGAACAAAATGTCTAAGTGTTGCCATAGGACCCCTCTAGAAGGGGGGGTTAACGCTCTGTTTATATTTAGATAGGGCATCTTTCTTGCACCAGTCAATGGCAGTCTCGCTGTTAATGTAGCTGTTGGATTAGCGCTAGCCTCTTTGTTTCCTGCTATGCAGGAATTCCATACAGTGTGTGTTTTATATGATGTCTGTAATTTAACTTCATGTGTTTAAAGAAAAAAAAAAACAAAAAAAAAGGTTTAAAAAAAACCCCAACCCAACAAAGTAGGTACTTGTTGACTTTCGGTTTACTGCATTGTTTCTACATCCTGTTGTTTGTTTGTTTTGCCTTTCTGAAGAGGTATGAGAAATAACTACCTCTTGTTTTTTCCTGTATAACCTGACTATGAATTCAATTTGCAAAGGTGGCGTTAGTGCAGTATGGTTCTGCTCTCCCTGAAAGCCTGTGGCCCTGGCACAGACCCGTGCAGTGTAAGGGCAGTGCGAGGAGGCCACAGCACAACGCTTTACCGTAGCCTTGGTAGCATTCCTCTCTTTCTCTGACCCTTCAACTTCAATAATTTATCTGCTCTCCTTAAGCTTGCCAACACATGACCATAAGCCTCAGCTTTTGACACCAGTGACAGTTCAGTTAGGACATTAAAGAAAAAACATAATAATAAATTAACAAATGATGATGTTATGGGTGAACTGTTATGATCCACGTGTAACATACCCAGGACTGTTTTGAATAGTCTCATGAATGAGTGAATCTAAGCTGAAATTCAAGAGTGATTTAATAAATTACTCGGATTCATCCTCAGCTGGTGATTTTCTTTGTCCTGCTGCAGCAGAGAACGTAGGAGTGCCTGGCTTTCAGATGCAGAGCCCTGATGGCTTGTGTGCTGCAGTTGAAGTTAAGGGTACTTGGGGAAATTTGGGCCCTGAGACTTCTTGCCAAATAGGTAAGACAGCCCCAAGGAGGCAGTCTGCAGTTCCTGCAAAGGTGGAGAGAAGGTGCCCTTCTTCTGTAAATTGAATTTTCATGGTTTTGCACATGAAAAAGCATTGCAGGTAAAGTTATGATTTGTACTAGTACTGTCAATTTGTGTGGTAATGGCATTAACTCCGTAGCTGTGGTGTTTGTGCAGCTGATCTGTGATAGCTGATGATCACTATTGGACCTTCTGTTTACACTGACTAAATCCTTTACTGTTGCGTTGTACTGTGAAAGAAGGATTCTGGGCCTAGAAAAGATTTTTTTTTCTTTTTTCTTTTTTTTTTTTTTTCCCCCTGGAGTTGTGTGTACTGTTTCATTAATTCACACAGAAATAAATCTGTAGCAAAGTGACAACATGCCAGTTCTCTGACCACTTTGTTCACGGCCTACGACCAACGGGTGAGGCAGCAGCCACAGATGCAGATGCAGGATGCTGTGGGCTGGAGAAGCTATCCACCTTTGTAGGAGCAGGTGCAGGTGGGGAGTGGAGGGATGCTGATGTCTGCTAAAAGCTGCTGCAGCTCCCAGGTTTCTCCACCAGCAGCAAAACCCAGCTGGGGTAGCCCTGGGGTAGTGGGCCCTGGGGCGGTGGGTAGACCTACATGAGAGGCACTGAGAGGCATCACCACAGGCTGTTTGCAAAATTGAGGCTCCTGAGCTTTCCTGGGCTTTTACATCCCCTGGTTTTGTTGAATTTGCAGTTGGGCTCATGGCAGGGAATTCTGCTTTCCACCTTTTATTTTTGTTGTTTGGTTTTTTGGTGCTGCCTACTGTCAGAGCAGCCAAAGAGGTTTGTTGTTCAAATGCTTTACAGCCCTTTAACATAGTGGGCACCTCAGAAACTTCAGGAATATTTTGAATGGTGTAAAAATACATTGTAACTCTGCATCGCTGCAGGAGCATGGCCCCTGAAACCTAGCTAAACACACTTGTCTCCCATCCCTAGCAGCGTGCAGCTGCAGGGATGTCTGTTCAGCTTTCCAAAGAGACTGTGGTCCTTGTGTGGGGTGGTGAGTCCTGAGCTCTTAAGCTGGGCTTTGCCAAAACCTTGACCACAGCTTGCAAAACTACTGTGAGACTGCAAGTGAGAAGGCCTTGTCCAGCATCACGCCGGTCCTGGGTGGCCTGTGCTACTGGAAGTCCTGTGAGCAGGATGGGAGATGATGGTGTTTATTTTCTTACCATGATATGATGCTAATTCCACTGTGGGCTCCCACACCTCCAGATCCCAACAAGCAGGTTAACCACCACTAACCCTGCTGTATGCACACCACCCAGCCCAGGCATGGGTTTGTGTTCGGCTGAGTAGCTAAAACAGACAAGGCCATACTTTAGAAAAGGTACGAATGCCTTTTGGCAGCTCTTTCCCCTCACAGAGCCTCCAAAAGAAGCGCAGCACCCCTGTCACAACTGGACGCTTTTGCTGAAATCAGGCCTGATTCGGGCCCTTGGGCTCACCCCAGCTCCAGTACCCAAACCACAGCTGGGACCAGCCAGCATGCACCCCTGGCACCCCCCTACCACAGGTGGCTGCAGGCAGGTGTCCTCTGGGCCTGGCTGGCTCTGCCGTGAACTGGCACGTCACTGCAGCCGTGCAAAAAGGGCCTGGGTAGGTGCTGTTCAGGAGGAAAGGGGGGAGGCAGATCCCTGCGTAGTGCAGGGCGGGAGACTTGCACCCCCAGTAGATGCATACGGCCGCCACGTGCTGCATAGTCCCTGTTTTATTGGCTCAGCTCGATTTGAGCTGATGAAGGACAGTTTCCAGTCAAGCTACTGTGCTGCCTGGCCACGTTCACGTGGGCAGCAGTAAAGTGCTGGGAAATGGGTCAACGCAGTGTATCTACAGCCTCGAACAAACCGCAGGGCTGTTTTTAGAGCAGCTCTGTACTCTCATGCCCAAGGCACAGACAGTCCTGCCTGCCTGCCTCTCCGGCTCATGCTGGGGAAGCATCTGTGTGAGGTAAAATTAAAAATAAACCCAAGCTTTTCATTCTTTTTCCTTACCTCAGCATGGCCTGCAAGGAGCTCTTGTCCTTGCTGGGTCCTCTAGATGGCAACATCGGAAAGGACAGTGATTGTCCATCACAGCCATGTCCCATCAGGTCTGGGCAGTGCAGAGGTTGCCAGCCCACCCTGGCTCTGGAGACCTTCTCCATCCCTTGTGTGCTTGCCATGCTTTGTACACCATCCAGCTTGAGTCTTTATCTGCAGAAAGGGGAAGAGACCCTGTTGCAAGGTCAATGGCTCTTACATTCTGAGCCCTTTTGCTGAAGCCACTGCCTTCTCCAAGGTGGTGCTTGGCTTAGCGATGGCCTCCTCACTGCCTTTGCACTGAAGAAAGGGAGGAATTTGTTAACAGAGCCTGGATCTGGCTGTCTCAGCAGGATACCTGTGGGTAGGTATGATACCCAGAAGTCTGGAGATGACTGAAGTGGCCTTATGGTTGGAGACTTGCACCTTGCTTTCCTCTTCAAGACCAGCTGCTCGTTGATTATTTTTTAACCTGTTACATTTTTAGAGTCAAGAGTTTAATGCTGGTGGTCACAGGCTGGTTGCAGGATTGGTTTTAGCCCCTCAGAGATGAGATGCAGCCCTCGCTGGTGCTGCTTGACAAGTCTCAGAGCTGATTTAAACCCCACACACAACATTGAGCCTGCAAGAGCTTCCTCCACAGTGCTTCTCCCTCCATGCTCCCCAGCTTCACAGGTATGACTCACCTGGGCTTTAAACACTTCATAGCACCAGACCTTGCTGTCATCTGCAGCAAATTTGTGGTCATGATGGCTGTTCACACTGTTGTAATGGGACTTTTCTCTCTGCTTGGCTCCTGCTTATCACAGCCCCAAAGCAGCATCTGTCACCAGATGCGGGGAGTGTCCTGGAGGAAACAGCTTGTCAAGGTAAGAGAGGAGGTGTGGGAAGTGCCTCTCAGATGCTAGTGGGCCCAAGTATACTCTTACAATACTAAAT
Organism: Laterallus jamaicensis coturniculus; assembly: GCA_022605575.1. Taxonomy (NCBI): domain Eukaryota; kingdom Metazoa; phylum Chordata; class Aves; order Gruiformes; family Rallidae; genus Laterallus; species Laterallus jamaicensis. The sequence goes on from JAKCOX010000014.1 coordinate 19,410,958, forward strand.
TGCAAAAATACATCTTTTAACCAGATGTGCCTGTGATTGGAGAATGATTGGAAGACAAGGCAAGAGGAGGGGAAGTGAAGAAACGGTGTCCTTGCTGACAATCCTAACAGAATCTGCCAAGCCGATGAGAGAACCCAGAGGTCATGGGTGTATTTGTGTACTACTCTCTGTGTCTAGTGCAAGCGTAGCAACACAGCCCCGTGCAAACACCACATGTGCCCGCTGCTTTCCATCTCCTCCGCTGAGCTGGGGGTGATCTGGGTGTCACTTAATTATACAGGCATTTACAACTCGCCTGGTGCCTTCAACCATGTCAACACCAGAAGCTGCTTTGCACCTTGCTGGCAGGAGTGGCACTGGGGACAGCCTGGCTGCCAGCGCCCCTGATCTCTACAGAGTTATAATTTGGCTTAAGGGAGAGCAGCACAGCAGTGTGGTGGGCCTGATGTACCCGAGGGCTCCCGGCCCTGGAACAGGTTGATAACAAGCAAGGCAAAGTCTTGGTGGGTTGACTTGCAGAGGTGAGGTGTCAGGGATGAGGCTGTGACTGGAGGGTCCAAGGCTGGCAAAAGCAAAACCAAGCCTGTCTCTGCTTGGTGTTGTGAGGTGATACCAGAGGCACGCAAAGGTCTGCTCTCAGAATGGAGTTTGAGAACTGGGGGCTCTGGAGCCTGTTACTTTGGGACATGCAGCCTTTGCACAGGTCATCTTGGTGCTTTTCCTTACTGCCATCCTTACAGTCCATGCTGGGCACTCGGAGATGGGTCAGAGGCTACAAGATCCCTTTATGACTGCAGGAGAATCTGTAAGGTTCAGGACTCCGGGGCAGCAGAGCCTTGACTTTGTTGTACAATATTTAGACATGCATATATACAAAAGGATTTGGTCTTTATTAATTGGCCTTTCATAGGAAATTCCACCAGCTGTCCTCCTCCAAGGGGTGCCAGCGCTGCTCCAGCCCCGAGGAGCCCTTATATGGTTGCAATCTCCTAACCCTGTGTGTTTCGCAGAATAGTGTGGTCATAGCTACTTGTAAGGATATGTGTGAATGTCGCCCCCTTTCCTGTGTGCATAAGCTCCCAGGAATGTGGACCAAGACAAAAATGTGTATAAATTAAAGCTGTCAGCTCTGTGCAGCATGTCAGCTCTTCTACCTGCAGCAGCAAGGTCAGTTAGTCGAGCCTGCCCACACGGGCGCTGTGCTGAGCTGAGAAGGCACCGCGGTGCAAAGGATGCTTTGTGAATAGGAAAATACCAACCCACTGAGCATCAAAGTGTTTCACAGCATACATGTGCCTAGGAATATTTTCCCCTGGCCTTTCCTCCTCCTCTAAGCACTGCTAAACTACAACCAAGAGCTGCAGGTACCTGCAGCTATCCTTGAGCCCTTTCTGTTTGTAAGGGACTTCTGTATCCCAAATTCTGCCTGATCCTTCTGCCAGGATCTCCTCCACTTCCTCCTCCTTCTCCCTGTTTCTGTCACCTGGTGTCCCCAGCCTAAGGCAAGCTCTTGCTGTGTTCATCCTCCGAACACAGCAAGCAGAGCTATTGTCCCTTTCAGTGCTGGTAGCAGTAAATGTCCTGCAAACCACTGACCTCCCTCTCTTCCTACTGCTAGCTGCAGCCTCTTTGCATCACTTAGGATGGGCTAATCAGAGGAGGACCACAGCAGGTATGTTCTGTACCTGCATCCCATCGTCAGCATACCCCTTTGCCCCTCCCGTGGCACTGCCCTGTACCAAAACACATCTTTTCTGCTCAGCAGTTCCAGGGCCATAACCCTAAAGACAGCTGAGGGCAGTATGTCTCCCACATCCCCTCAGCATCCTCATCCTCTGCAGCACCTTGAAGTACCTGCTCTGCACCCTTTGAGGATGGAAGGCTAAATCTGCTCTTCTGTGGTACCGTTCCCTCCTACAGCTCCCAGAGGTGGAAGAGGAAGGGAAACAACAGATGCAGCTTTGCTTGCTTTTCCCTTTTCTCAGGCAGTTAATATTAATCACTGGTGTTTTCAGACCCGTTGTGTGAATTCTCCCAGCCTCTGAAGCTTTTGAGATCTGTAATAAGAGAGAATTGGAAATGTGTCTGGATCTCAGTGACAGAACGGGCAGATTTCGTACAAACTTCTTTCTTTCACCAGATACCCTGCCATATTTTGTAACTTTGGGATAGATAAGAATATCCTAAAGCTTTTTAGTTAAATTATGTCAGACTGAGCTGCCTGAGGTCACTGTTTGTGTTGATGGCCATTTTTCAAGGTGCAAGATCAAGGATTCCTCTGATGAGACAGGTCAAGTGATACAACGCTGCAAAGGCACGAGGTATGTCCAAGTTATGTTCTCCTCCCTGGGACTTCAGAGCTGAGTCTGCTTCTCACATGAAAATGCCCAAATCGTTACAAAAGGCAAATGAATTTCCCTTGTGACTTCATTTCTGCTCTGTATGGGCTGGTTCACCAGCTGGAGCTTTGTTGCTGAGATATTTGCTGTCGATAACATGCCTTAGCTCTGGGTCACTTGCCTTAAAGGGGTTGAATGCTATTGTCCTGCTAGAGAGAAGCCAGTGCCATTTGGCACAGTTACATGCCTAAGCCCAGCTCCCTTCAGTGACTTGTTGCTTCAGCTGGAATCTGTCTGTGCTCCAGCGACAGAGCTGATAATAGACTGAAGGCACTCGTGACAAAGGTATAGGGCTTGGGTAAAAAATCCTCTGGAAAAAATGGATCATCCTGACTTTACAGATATTTCATTTGAGATTCCACAGCCAGCATAGGGCCTCAGCAATGCTGACAAAGCTGAATTTCATTGCCCTAAGGAGGACAGCCCTGCTGGGGTCAGGCAGACCTGCCCAGGCAGCACTGGAGCAGTTGTGTTTGCAGCAGTGCAGAGCTGGCTGGGCTGCAAGGCTCCACTCATCTCGGGGGTGGTGGGCAAATATGATGCTGCAGATACACCCAAATCAGAGCAGGATGCATTGGCACTTTGGGCTGGGAAGAGGAGCATCCGTTGGCCTCACTGGGAGTGGATCTGACCCAGGCCATGGAGACGGTGGGGATTATGGTCCGGCTGAAAGTCTTGGACCACAACAAGCAGGACAGTTAATACCTGGACTTCTGTGGCTGGCTGTGCTCCTGATGCAGCAGAATGAGTAAAGCTGAGGCACAGTGTGTAAATATTTATAGCCCAGTTACCAGGTTTCGTATTTGGCCGGTTGGTCTTGGCTCTGACCACTCACTGTTTGTGGCTCTGAGTTGCCAAGGACACTCGTGGGGTGGCTCGAGGGACAGGAACCTCTCAAAGGGAGCCTGGGGCACTGCTGCAGCACTTCTGCCAGGCAGCAGGGCCAGCCTAGCAGCACCCAGGGAACTGGACAACTTGTTTCAGCAGCAAGAGCTGGTTCCAGCTGCAGGGCCACATCACAGCTGTACCCACTGCACCCACCCAGCACCCACATCCCAGCCAGCAGCTCTGGGGAGGGGGATGTGAGGCACTGATGAGCCCCCCAAAGCCATTCTAGTGGCATTTTTCATTGCTGAGGTGTGCATGAAGGAGGGGGGAAGTGAAAGCAGAGCACTCAGTGCCCTTTGGCTTTTGGGGGAAGACTCACCCCTTGCTGTACCGTGCTGCTCTCCTGAGAGAAGCTCATTCATCAAAAGCCAAACAGCCTCTACATAACTGCCACCTTCTTCCTCAGATCCAGAGGCTTTTATGTCAAATATTTTTCCCTGCTGTTGGTTCAGTTCCTTCTTCTGTTCCCAACCCTCACTTGAGCTGCAGAGGGGGAAAAAAAAAAAGAGAATCTGGTTTTACTGAAGGTATTTAGTTTGGTTTGGAAGTGGCAGGAAGACAGCTTCTCTATATCCATGCCTGTATCTGAGATCTTTCTCTTGGGTCTCTTTCAGCTTTGACTTCAAACCATCTTTAAATCACTACTTTTTTCCAGCAGAACTCAGCAAAGAAGCGAGCTCTCTCGTTTTCGCAGGAGGGATGATTCCCAGAAAACTTGGTCCAAACCAAAGGAAACACACCCATGCTCCCTTTGTGCCAGCTGAACTAAAGCAGTTCAAAATCCCATCTGTACTGGAAGGAAAGCAAAAGTCCAGCATGGAAAAATCTCCTTTGCAACCAGGTATCATGCCTAAAATCTTTCAGCAGAAAAAGCTGCCTGACAGCTATTTACTGCAGCTCCTGCAGCACACCGAGCTCAGGAAATTGCATCCATAATTTCCTCAGTGCCAAATAGTTTGTAGTTTTCCCAGGACTATTCCTTTTTTTCTTGTTGTTTGTGAAACAAAGCCTTTGAAAAGCACACAGGGATTTACTTTTTGCCTAGCTATGAAGCTACCACGAAGTGTATGGTTTACAGGGATACTTGATTTGTTTGACATTGGGAAGAAAAGGAAAAAAAATAATAATAATTTGGCATAGGGAATAAAAAGCCCCAACCTCATTTGTGGCTGAGCCTCTGGTAAATAGCTTTGTAATTTACACGGTGTTTCAGCAGAGGGAAAATCGATCTGACAGAACAAAGTAAAAATGCTCCTTATAGTGAGTGCTGGTGGACACAGGGAACAAGAAAAGGTGGAAAGGTGTGACCTGGCTTCTCAGTGTTACCCTCAGCCTTAGTAAGTACGGTTTCCAGCACAAGAAAAAGGGAAAAGAAGAAAAAAGACTCAAGTCTGGTTTAGCTAGAGGAATTTGGGTCTGGTGAGCTGGGCAGGAGTTCAGCCCCTGGGACAGATCACATTGGGGCTTCTTTCTCCACCTTGCCCTTGGTGTAGCACCACCTGAGTTTAGGTTGGTACCTTGAAGCACACCGAATTCAAGCCTCTGCATAGCTTCTCCTGCCATTAACCACCTTACTGAGACTTTCTCTGGCACTAACCGTGAGTCACACAAACCCCCCTGTGAAGAGCCAGCAGAACGCTGATTGGGGCTCCCCAGCTGGGAGCCTGCCTCTCGTGTCCCACCCCACCGCTGGGCAGAGCAGCCTGGAAGAGGCTGTGGCAGCAGAGGAGGGTGGTGGGAGTTCCTCACAGGGATGCCACAAGTATCTTAAGCAGGGGATGCAGGGGGAATTGGCCGGCCCCTTTTCTGTGGTCTGTGGGACAGGACAAGGGGCAATGGCTGCAAATTGGAGCACAGGAAGTTCTGCACCAACATGGGGAGGAACTTTTCCCAGTGAGGGTGCCAGAGCCCTGGGACAGGCTGCCCAGGGAGGTGGTGGAGTCTCCTTCTCTGGAGATATCCAAGACCCATCTGGACGCCTATCTGCGCAGTATGAGCTGGGGAGCTGCTTTGGCAGGGGGGTTGGACCCCATGATCTCTCGAGGTCCCTTCCAACCCCTACAACTCTGTGATTCTGTGATCTCCAGCTCTTGCTCTTTGAACCTGAATCTTCTCTGTGGGGTGCTTTTATGCCTGACAGCTTGTCTTCCTTCTACCTGTCTGTTGCCACTGTGAAGCATGCATTTTAAGCAGAAGCCAAACCACTTTGTCTTTGATAACACACCTCCCTGGGAAACATGTGGGAAGCAAAAATCACTATTATCTCTTTTTGTACACACAGGAACCTGAGGCACAGTGAGACAAGGTGAACCTCTCCAGCATGGTGATGTATACAGTGTGAAGGGAGACCAACCTAGCTAAGTAGGGGGCTGCAGGCACTTTCTGGAGTATGTCCATGGCATAGCCAGCAGCCCTGGAGCCAGGCGGGTAGCACCTGAGGACAGATGTTATGTGACTCAGCCAAAATCAAGCAAGAAGTTTGTACTAAAATGAGGAATTTAGTTTTGGTCCCTGCAGCTGTAGCTAATGCTCTAAGTCCCAGCCCATGCTGTGTCTACTGCTTCTCATGTTTATTGCCATCATCTAACCCAGGTGTGTATGTTTCTTCATGGTCCTCAGCTTTCAGATTGATTTGATTTTAGCCACAGACTCAAGCAAAATGAAATTTGCCATGTTTCAAAACCCTCCTCTGCTATTAAAACATTTATTCTACTTATGTTAGCCTGCAGGTACCTTGAATTAATTTTTTTTTCCTGAGACTAAAATCTAAAGCTAAAATTAATAAAGGGGCCTAATTTCAGCCTGATGCCTGGAAGCCATCCTTTCAAATCTGGAACATGAAAATCCTGGTGAGCCTGACACACACAGAAAAAGACCACTGTTAGGGTAATTGTGTATAATAATATAAACATGGTTTAGGTGTCCATGGCACATACCATTGCAAATCTCTTTGAACCTTGTATTATATTACCATTGCTTTGCCTATTAGTATCCTTTATTTGTTAAATCTCTCTGGATATGTATCCACCCAGTAAACTGATAAGGACCAAGTTGACTAATGGATAAAGACTAAGAACTAAACCTTGTTTCATATTTTATCTGTTTTGCTTATGCAAATACTCAAATATTTGATTGATTTCAGTTATTGTTTAACAGCTGGCCAAGGTGTTTGCCGGAAGGGCATAAGGCTGGGAACACTTCAGCAAACTGTGACCCAAGAATTTGTGAGCTCAGTGGAAACTTACTTGACTTCAGCAGACCTTGGCTGAAAGATTTTAGTCAAAAGTTGTTTGTTTGTGGAGTCTCCTTCTCTGCAGACATTCAAACCCACCTGGATGCGTTCCTGTGTGATTTAGTCTGGGTGATCCTGCTCTGGCAGGGGGTTGGACTGGATGATCTTTTGGGGTCCCTTCCAACTCCTGGTGTTCTGTGATTCTGTGTTTGCCCAGAATACTTCCCATGCTTCAGTCTGTGGGCTTTGCTTAGAATTAGGGTCTACACAAACCATGAGACCAGATGCTGGTGTGTGAGGATGGAGAGGCAGCGGTGTGCATGTTCGCAGGGCTAGCACGTCCCGTGGGTGCACGCCCAGGTGGAGTGATGCCTGTGGCCACAACCTGCCTGCTGCTCCTGCATCCCTACCCGTGATCCCGCAGGCAGCAAAACAACATCAGGACCCAGTGCACTAATGTGGACAGAAATGCTGAGGTTCAAATGACTGTGGAGCAGACAACCTCAAGGCCTACCCTTGGCAGAAAACCTGGTGTGTTTGAACAGCCCCCCACAGGCTGCAGAGACATGGCTGTGACCACAGCCAACATTCCTCGAAAACTTGTATTGTTGCTGGAAAGATGGTTGGAAAACTTCATTTGAATTCCCTGTAAAACTGCAGTCTTGCTGGGGCTGGCAAGCTGACAGATGGGTCATTTTTTGCAGGGCCCTGGTGCATCATCTTTTATAAATGGGAGTCACCTTTGTAACTTTCCATGCACAAGAGGAGCAACTTGTACCGGGAGAAGCATTTTGGCCTCTGCCAAAGGACACCAAGCAGGCTGACACGGCTGCTCCTCTTAATCTGACAGCTGAGCCATCCCTGCAGTTGCTTTTTAAAGGTGGGAACAATCTCTAGCTAGATCCTCTCTCCATGTGCAGATTCTGGTGTCACTCAGGAAAACCTGAGCAGCGGCGGTGCTTTGAGTAACGCGGTCACTCTGATCACTCACAAGCTTGTTTGACAGTCATCATTCAGCAGTTGATTCTCCAGCTTCTTAAAACTCTTTTGATCTGTTGATCCGGGCTTGATGGCAGTGCAGGGCTATGCTGGGGACATGTTTTGACACTAAACGGCAGAAAGCTGAGTAGTTTTAGGCACGTCACCCCATCCAACCACAACTGTTTCACCCACTAAATTCAGAACTTCCTACTTCATCCTTTGCTGGTTTGCACAACCAATGATGAAGAAGAATCCATCAATCCCCCCCTCAGCAGCAGTTTACCCCCCCACACACACACTCCCACGCATGTATACGACTCCCAAACCACACTGACAGGAAGAATTACAGCAGGTACAGAGAGTGGACTGATGTATGATTAATTTTTGCAGAGATGCACTTGGTAGCCTGGTTGCTCTTCACCAAGGGTCACAGCACCCCTGAGGTACGTGGCTGACAGGTTGCAATGCTCTTGTCCACATCAACTTGGAGAGCAGCACGTTTTGTGTTTAAACTCTGTGGAAAAAGGACTTACATCACTGATCTTTTAACCACATGGTTATAAAACCCCCCACAGCCCCACCCTTGCTTACTCCTGGAGAGGGATGACTCCGAAATGTTGCAGCTTTTCCATTACTTCACCTGCCTGAAGACTTTTTGCTAAGGGTCTGCTGGGTAATTAACTGGTGGCAGGTGAGACCCAGCTGCCTGCAAAGCAGGAGGTCAATTTGGCCACCAGTTTATCCCCACAGCAACAAAATGCAGGGAGGGTTTAGAGGGTTGGGAGTTGCTGTATTTCTCTCCATGTGTTTCTTGTTTTTCCCTGCCCCTCCTTGTCTCTTGGATCTCTGTAATCATCTCGCTGCAAGGCACTGCCTCTCCCTTTGTATCTGGGGCTAAAACAGACAGGAGGAGTCAGAGGAGAGCTTGAGGAGTGAGCTGTGAGGTCCTCGATGGGATGAGGCGAGCACAACTCTTCTCCTTTCAGCTTTTCATCCAGGAGCCCTTTGAGGGTCACAGGTGTTTTATATGCTATTGGGAAAACAACCAGCCCAAACCAGAGCATGGCTCTGGTTTTCACATGGAGCCATGCACCACAGATGGTGCAGAAGCAGTGTGGGAGCACCTGGTATGTGTGGCTGCTTCCCACTCTTGGAGGCTGGTGGGAGGAGGTGGTTGTGTCTATACAAAGTCTGTCAGGCACGTAATGGGGCAGCAACCCTGGGGAGCCCATGTAGATGAGGAGGTGAGGGGGTCTGTGATGGTGCCTTGTCCCCAAAAGGGCTGCACCCCTTGGGCTGCAATGCTGGAAGGAAAAATGGCAGTTTTGGATGAAAGAGCAATGTTGCTTGTGAGGAGGGTGGTCTATTTGAATTGGGTTAATGACAGGGAATGGTAATAGCCCTCATCTAGAGCTGAGAGGGGCAGGGAGGGCTGAGGTACCAGCTCCTGCATACTGGGAGAAGAGGGCAGGAGGGCTCTGAAGTGCTTGTGTGGGGAGGTAGTCCCAGTTAGCATGGTGGGCTGCTGTGGCTCTGTGTGGTTGTGGTGTCCCACAGAGGACACGTGAGTGGGGCAGCGCTGTTCACTCACATGAGGTGGTTGATAGAGCTGTTGGCCCTGGCCTGGGGATGCCACATCTGGGGTACATCACCCCTAGTCCCAGGCTGGGTATGTGAACATCATTCTATATGAATTCACCCCAAAATCTGCGTGGCTTCTTTCCACAGAGCATCACCTTGCAAAAATCAGCCCCCAGTGTGTGGATGAGGATCAGACCTTAAATCTCCCCTCTGTGGCTGTGGAGTGATTTTATGAAAACACTATGGAGACCCAAAGGCTGATGCAAAACCCATCGCCCTTCACCAATGCGGACAAGCCCATGCTCTGAGGTAGGCCCTTTGCTTCAGGGCAGCATCTTGCTCCATGGGGATTCTTGCAGAGTGCCTAGCACAGCTCTATGAGCTCCACCACTTCCAAATAAAGTTTCCTAGCAGTTAGATTTGAGTGAGTAATTCAACTGACTCGTTTTTAAGTGCTTCTGCTCATAGTTCATTTTGTTTGGATAACTAGTCAAGGATATGTTGGAGCACTGGGAGGGTGTTTTCTTTTATTATTATTTATTGCATTTGCAAAAAAAAAATCAATGTGCATGGTAACTGCTTATATTCCTTAGCAAGCAATGGTGATAGCATGGGGCTGACTCAGAGTTGTCTCGATCCTTTGAAATGAGTTGTCATTCTTGCAGTTTATTCTTGCTCAATCCAGTGCTTTGGCAGAGGTTTTTATAGTGCTATATTGTATCTGTAACACAGCAATGCCCAAGTGCTTTTTTTTTTCTTGACTCTAGTTGTGTGCTGTCCTCGCTCTCTAAATCATCTTCTGTTCTTTTCCAAACAGAATAAAGCTGCTGTTGTGATATGTGTGAGGTTAACAGTGCTTAAATTCTTCTCTGTCAGGTATACTGGTCATTTTAAGCCTGGAGATTTAAGGTCTGATCCTGCAAACCCTCACTTGCTGTCAGGAGCAGCAATATTGAAGGTGGAATAGTTGCTCTTTGCCATGTGCCTTTGCAGACCTTTATTCTGCTGCTTTTTTTCCTGTAGCTGTGGGGCTGGCTGGGGAAGCCAAAGAGGATCTGGAGGATGCAGTGAGTGTAGGATCGGACTTTGAGCTGGAATCCAGTGAGAGCAATGAGTTACCCAAACAGCAACTTGCCCTGCTGCAGTCAGGGAGAGGCATATTGAGTAGACTGCTTTGTTATTTAGCTGCTACTGTGTTAGACAGACAGACAGACAGACGTACTGCCTTAGAGTTGGTTTTGATGAAAATTAACATCTGGGTTCTGGCAGGGAAATCTGTAGTTTGTGTTGTATGTGGAAGGCATCTAATATTTTAAATAAGGGGCAGGGGATCCTGATAGCAGCCTCATGATATTCCCTGCAGATATGCGATGCTTGTTAAGCTGCTGCTGGGCTGCAGGCACCTGTTGTCAGGCTTGTTTGCTTACTAGCACACTTGTGCTTCTCCAGGATGCACAAAGTGGCCATGATCTTCCAAGATGCATCTGCAAAGGTGTTGGTTCAGACCCCAAATACTCTGTGGTGGTGGGGGCAACAATCTGGCTCTGGAAAAGGGGGCATTACCTAAGCTCCAGGTGCTTCTGGAGCAGGGCCCTTGCTACTCTTGTGTCCTCCTATTTCTGCTTCTGGACAGAAACATGAAGGCTCCTTCCTTTAAAGGCAGAAACCCTGCTGGATGTGGCTGCAGAGTTAACTTGCTTGGGTGATGTTTTCCTACAGCTGTGCAACACCTAGTTTGTCTTTATACCCCCACACTCTACCATTCTGGTTTCTCCTGGAGCTCAGATATATCTCATTGTGCATGTCCTGTTTGAATGTCCCACCCTTGAGGAGTCTTAGGCTCTGTGATTTCTCAAGAGTCCCAGAGCTGTGCAGCTGCAATCACATAAGTATCATTGTACCTTGAGGACAGGGGGCTTTTGCTAATGTTCTTGATGGTGGCTGGTTACAGCCAGCTGCTAGAGAAAAGCTCTTGCTAACAGTAAAAGAAGTTTTATGCTAGTTGGGAGAGCTGCTGGAAAAATGAGCTGGAAATGGGTATTTGGATTCCTTTGCAAATCAAATGTAAACTTCAGTTCATAGTGATAAATAATGTTGGTGTTTCACATCTGTGTTTCATGCATGCCTGAAGTTGCTCTTGGCAAGAGGTGACAGTCTGAGCCTTCAATCTCAGGGCAACCCAATGTTCTCATCCCTGCTTGGAACGCTGTTCAAATGGATGATGCTGGGTTGGAAGAATCTGTGGAACTTACCTGTTGAATAGAGACAACACAGAAATACAAATGCTTTTGTGAAGAAAGTGTGTTTGCTCTTAAACAAACTTTCTTCCAGTTTACTAAAGCAAACAGAAATTCCTTGGCCCAAGTTTAATGATCTGGTTTCCAGGGATACCAGTGGTGTATCCCATACCCACCAGGATGCCCAGCCTCTCCTGCCAACAGTCAGAAGCTCTGTGGCTCTCTTAGGCACCACAAAAGCCTATTTGTAGTGCAGGAGCTCCAACCCAAGCACCTCCTGTTAAACAAACATAGTTACTTGCTGGCCACACAGCTGATAGCAGGCATGTGGAAGAAAGTAGGACAAATTTAGAAGATATAAGAGCAGGGGAAAAAAATAAGGATAAAGGATGGAAAAAGGTGGGGGAAAAGATGTGAATGTTGTCAGATGAGTCTAGTGTGGTGCAGCACAAACAGGCAGATTTGTTTAAAAATAGGAATGACTTGCTGCTACCTGATAGTGCTTTTCCTCATGTCTGCTTTGAAGAAAATGCTCCTCTTTTTGACATCACTTTTGCTGTGCTCTGTTCAGCTGGGCTTCTTCCCTCCCTGCAGGCTGCTGACTTGAAATACATCCTTCCTGTTTGCTTTCTGTCCTGAAAACTCTGTCTGTGAACCTGAAGGTGACAGGCATTGTAACAGAGCTGCCAGGAGCAGCTTGAGCTTTGGGAGAGAGGGTAGTTTGGCTGGGCTGGGAGACTGGTGACAAATCCTCCCACAAACAATGTCTTTGTGCCACGTTTTCCTTGCCAGAAACACTCTGGGACTGTGACTCCGAGCACTTCGGGGGTTGCAGGGCTTTTCTCAGCCTGTTGAATCCAGAGGGTCCCAGTAACATCTTTGCTGCTGTGGGGAAGCAGGGGAACAGCTGTGCTGGCAAAGTCCTGTCACTGGTTGTGGGGTTTTTCCCCACCATGGACCATGCTGAGACCCTGGGAGGAGCAGGCTGTTTCCTCGCCCCCTTCCAGCTGCTCCCCAGGCAGGAAGGGTGCTATTGGCTGGTGTAATTTATTTTTTTTGCAATGCACCTCCCTGCTATAAGTGGCAAAGCAGCCGCTGTCCCGCCAGCTGGACACCCCAGCCCAGCCGCGCTGCCTCCACCGGGCTGGAGGCACAGCCCTGGACCGCAGCTCTGCCCTGTGCACACAGCTGCACACAGAGTTCAGTCCATCCTTCCCTCCTCCAGGCAGCAGCCGCCTCGCAGCAGCTCCTGAGCTCTCCAGCAGCCAGTAAGCACATGCCTCTGTCTCCCTCCCTCTCGAGCATCATCTCGCTGAGCAGGGAGAAGAGCGTTCCGGCATCCCATACTTTGCAGATCTTTGGATTTCAGGGCTTGGGCTGGGTCTTTTCTCTGCCTCGTGACTGCTCTGCTGGGGAAGGGGTTTTGGGAGCAAGACTGGGGGGAAGGGAAGGTCTGGGAGTGGGTAACATGCTTCTCCAACACGCCTTCTAGCAAGCGGTTTCTTCATGGGTCACCGAGTTAACCTCAGAAACTGCCTCTGGTTTATAGGGTGTTTTGGGGGTGGAATTTATCTAAATTACTGCTTCTGATTTCTCTTGCATCCTCTTTTTATCTGATGCATGTATTCCCTCCTGGAAGGCGGTGGCTTTGAAAGTACAGGCAGCCACTGGGGTATAAATAGAGCTTTTTCTCTGTTTCCCAACCGAGTGGCTGTGTAGGGAGTGTTTGCAGTGGTACAGAGCTGTGTAAGAGCTGTCAGCAGTGTGTTTTCCTAGGCAGGAGATCAGATGCACCCATTTAAAGCTTTTAAGGATGGTTGGGGTGGAAAAAGGCTGAAGCAGGGGCTGGTTTGTGGGCTCTTGGGTGATGTGATGCTCTCAAAGTGAGGACCGATACCCTCTGAATCGTGGGAGCAGGCTGGCAGTAACAGAATTGGAGAATATGGAAATGCAAGGTTTTACCTTATTATCACATCTTCCTCCTTCTTGCTGTATTATGAGGCAGTTGCAGAGTTTCTGCTGAGCTGGGCTCGCAGCTGTCCCCATGTAAAGGCAAACACCTTTATCTTTATTCAAATACCTCACCCCAGCATCTCTCTGGACTTATGGAATCACTTGCATGAGTGAAACTACTTTCCCTTGTGTTTGCAAGATGGGCACTTCTGTTACTAACCTTTTCTTTAGGAACTAGGGGCAAGATAATGTGGGAGGGCTGGTCCAGTTTGTGTTGTGTGAGCAGGAGCTAGTCTGATTTAGAAATGGATGTGGCTGCTTTTTAAATCACTGAATCACATGTAAGGTGGGGAAATGATTGAAAAAGCCTAATTTGTAGGTGGATTGTTACCTTGTTTTGAGAGGAAGAGGTTCCTTTTCAAAAAAAAACCCAAACCCAACCCACCAACAAAAAAACTTTGCAAAGGAAATTGATTAAATTCTTCAGCCATGATGTACAAAGCAAATAGCTGATCAAGCCACCAAATATGGCTTTAAAAGTTTCAACTTTCTTTTTTAATGATTGAAGCACCAACGTACTTCACGTCAGTGACAACACCCTCCTCTTTTCTTCCCCCTCCCCACCCCAAGTACAGCATTCTTGAATGCAAACCTGTTTTTATTTTCTCCTTGAAGAGCTCAGTATATAAAAAATTCATTATGGACTAATACCTGCTAGAAAAAATTGGGTTAGGTGTTTCAGAGCTATCACCACAAGTGTGGAAAAACAGCCCTCCCAAAGAGCTCAGTTCAAAAGAAAGCTAATTGCTCAGACTTGGGGCTGTGGCTCTGAGGAACCAGTTTGGGGTTTTAGGGCTGGTTTCTGTCTTGCACTGCTCTCAGGGGGTTTTGGCTGGAGGGGTCTGCAGGATTGCGCTCTTGATATGTTTCTGACAGGAGAAGCTATTCCCTGCTGTGGACGATGGTCTGCCTCCATGTGTACTGGTATGATTCTCTGCCTGGATGTAAATAATGGCAGCAGTTCTGAAGGAGGCAATGTTCAGGGTACTCAAACACTTGAAAACAAACTCTCTCCAGTCCTTCTTGGCTGGCCTTTATTTCGGAAGCAGCCATTGCCATGAATGGAAAATCCAGATGTATGGTATGAATCACAGAGTTGTAGGGGTTGGAAGGGACCTCGAGAGATCATGGGGTCCAACCCCCCTGCCAAAGCAGCTCCCCAGCTCATACTGCACAGATAGGCGTCCAGATGGGTCTTGAATCTCTCCAGAGAAGGAGACTCCACCACCTCCCTGGGCAGCCTGTCCCAGGGCTCTGGCACCCTCACTGGGGAAAAGTTCCTCCCCATGTTGGTGCGGAACTTCCTGTGCTCCAATTTGCAGCCATTGCCCCTTGTCCTGTCTCCACTGACCAAAGAAAAGGGGCTGGCCAATTCCCCCTGCACCCCATACTTAAGATATTGATAAACATTGATTAGGTCCCCCCTCAGTCTTCTTTTCTCCAGGCTGAACAGCCCCAGCTCTCTCAGCCTTTCCTCATAGGATAGATGTTCCAGGCCCTTCATCATCTTTGTAGCCCTTCTCTGGACTCTTTCAAGGAGATCCCTGGTGGGAGCCCTCTCAAGTCCCCGTTTGCACCCATGCACCGGGGAATGATGCCATAGTATGTGCTTTAGCTCTGATATGGGATATAACAAAAGGTTTAAGTAACTGCCCTCCTTGCCCCCAAGAAGCAGTTTACTTCCTTTTGTGTAATACCTATGTGAAAAGAGGATAGCTGTCTGTTATAGGGTAACCCATGGCCCTTACTGTGCTCTGTGCATGGAAACTTGGGCTCCTTTGGTGCAGTTTGGGTCCCACAGCTGTCATTGCCTTCCCATTTCCATCTTGGAAACACGTACTCACTGTTAGTACCTACAGCTCCTAGTACTAAACTTCCCCTTTTTGTGGTGCTGCTCAGACCTGAAGTCCCAGTGGCATTAACTGCAGCAAGGTGAGCCTCACCACCCAAGTTTGCTCTCCTAAATGAGAGCAGCTTCCCAGAGAACAGTGGGCAAGTTCTGGCTGGCTGGTGCCAGGTTTCCTCCAGGCTCACCCTGAGATGTGGGTGTCACCAGCTGGATGTGTGCAAGGCTGGGCCACGCACCCGGTGCTCAGTCTCACCCCTCCTGAAACCATCCTCCTGAGACCATTGTCACCTTGAGCTCTGCATGTGAAGGCAGCAAAGCTCTGATTTCAGATGTGCTTCTGTAACTTTAGCTACGTGGAATCACTGTTGCTTGAAAAGGTAATGGCAATAATTGGCTGTGCAATAAACCTCCCCAGCCCTCACCTTTGACTTCATCATTAAAAATGCATTGTCAGTCAAAATGCTTCAGCTTGATTCATTGGGATTACTCTCCTTTCTTCTATTATGGAAGATGCAGCCAGGGAGAGTAACGAAGCAGAAGTGCCTGAGATCAGTCGTTTCATGCCTGATTTTTGGCAGAGGGAGTGTGGGAGGAAGAAAAAGACCTCATGTTTCATTTAGATACCCTGATTTGGAGAGGACGTCTAAGCAGATGGCTCTTGAGACTCTAGGACTCGAAAGGATTACATACTATTTAGATAAACACATGCTTCCACTTCTGTGGCATGGTTTTAGAAGGACTCTGCTGTATATTCTTGTTTCAGGTCTTTCATCCCTGGGTCCAATAAAACCCCTCCTTGCAGCCACTTGGCTGGATGTACGAGTAGAGGCGGTGAGGCTTCCCTGGGGTTCAGGACAGGCATGTTTTGATTCCCTGATGTGCTCTGACTGGGGCTGGCTCTGGGGACATCACCCTGGCTTGCTTCAGTGGGAGTGAATTGGAACCGAGAGGCCAAGGCTGGTCTGTGATGAGCATTTCCCCCTACTAACCCTCTGCTTGTAGCCAGAGGAAGCCTCCAGGCTGAGCAAAAATGCTGTGGAAATTGGGCTCTGAAATTATGTGTAAATTGGTGGAATAAAGTCCCTGAAAGAAGGATTGTGAGTCATTTGGCGCTGGGAAGTAGTCCTGCGGTGTCACAAAGTTGGGCTAAAATGAGGTCTGTGTGCTTGGAGGGAGCCTGTGGGTGGGTGCTGCAGAACAGGGTGCAAAGATGGGATGGGGGTCAGGAAAACGGAGCCCTGCCTCAGCTTCTTACCCTCAGCCCCAGAGCATGCAGGTGATGTGCACACCACATGCTCCCCAGACCCATTGCCAAAAATGGCATTGCCAACAGTGTGCCCTGGTGGCTGAGAGAGCCAATGGGATCCTGGGGTGCATCAGGAGGAGTGTGGCCAGCAGGTCTGAGGAGGTGATCCTCCCCCTCTGCTCTGCCCTGGTCAGGCCCCACCTGGAGTATTGTGCCCAGTTCTGGGCTCCCTGGGATAAAAAGGACAGGGATCTCCTGGAGAGAGTCCAGAGAAGGGCTATGGAGATGATGAAGGGCCTGGGACATCTATCCTATGAGGAAAGGCTGAGAGAGCTGGGGCTGTTCAGCCTGGAGAAAAGAAGACTGAGGGGGGACCTAATCAATGTTTATAAATATCTTAAGTATGGGGTGCAGGGGGAATTGGCCAGCCCCTTTTCAGTGTCTGTGGGGACAGGACAAGGGGCAATGGCTGCAAATTGGAGCACAGGAAGTTCCACACCAACATGGGGAGGAACTTTTCCCCAGTGAGGGTGCCAGAGCCCTGGGACAGGCTGCCCAGGGAGGTGGTGGAGTCTCCTTCTCTGGAGAGATTCAAGACCCGTCTGGACGCCTATCTGTGCAGTATGAGCTGGGGAGCTGCTTTGGCAGGGGGGTTGGACCCCATGATCTCTGGAGGTCCCTTCCAACCCCTACAACTCTGTGATTCTGTGATCTCTGTCCTACTGGAGATTGACTCATTGTGATGCTCTTAAGTATTTCCCACAAAGGCTTTTGCTGTATGCTGGGCTGGAATGTGGAAAGCCAGAGAAAAGCCTATTCAGCAGGACAGTGTTCTCCCTCCCTGTGTGTCCCCACGGTGTGTGCTGGAGCAGGATTTGGCTCACGATGCTTTCTGGCGCGTGTGGTGCCAAGAATGCTGCCAGAGCAAGAGAGAACAGTGTCATCTCAGGGAGGGAGGGATGGATGGATGGATGCTCTTGTGCTTATCCAGCTCCTTCATGTCCCTCTGAAGAAACAGGTCTTGCCCCCCTGGTGAATAGGGCTTATGTCCTTGGGCAGGAAGGGTTGAAATGACATTTAGGGGGTTGGAGCTATTCAAAGGAGGGCAAGGATTGCATTATAGTTGTGCTAGAGTGGGACAGATGGGGGTCTTGAGGAAATGCTCTTCCAAAAAAGGCCAAATTACAGTATCCTAGAAAAGGCTGGAGGACCAGGACAGGGTTCCCAGTGAGGGGGCTGCAGCCCAGGGTGGAAGGGATGGTATTTTGCTGTATGCCTGGCTGGAAACTTTAAGGCAGAGTTACAATTTTGGTTTGGGTGGTGTTACAGATTTGTATTATTTTTGCAAATAGGAAATTCAAAGCCTCTTGCCTTTGGATTGCTGTTGTCAGGAGCTTATTCCATAGATATGCCTGATTTTTTTTTTAATTTTTTTTTTTTAATTTCTTGAGGTGAACCTAGTGATTGTTGTAGTTTAGGATGCAACTCTCTCTTCCTCCTGCTTGGCAGAGCTGGCTCTTTGGCAGGCAAGTAGGCAGTCAACAGCTGGTAACTGTGAGGGATTAAAAGTAGTGGGATAGGACTGTGTTTGTGATCAGTTGGGATCAAATACAGAATACCAGTCACCCAGACCTCTAATGAAAAACTAGGCAAAACTATTCTTGCTGGGAACAAGAACTGCAGGGCAGCTTTTTGCCTGCATTGTTTCTTAATGTTTTTCCACTCCAGAAAAGGGGAAACCAAACCAGGGTGGAAGAGACCAAAATCTGCCTGCAGTGGGCTGCTTGGTAGGTTCAGCTTGAGGTGTAATAATTTGGACAAATACATTTCAGAAACAATTTACTGATTGAACTGCAGAGCTGTGGTGGAATGAGCCTGTTCTGATGTCTCTACTGTGATGTAGATGGGGAGGAAGAACAGAAGAAATAGCTAACCCACCCCCTACCCCCAATTTCCTTCCTGAAGCCATCAGAGACCTTCATGCTCTATGACACTTTGAGATCTGGGGAGTGTCACATCAAATGGTGTCTGGATGAAGTGGTGTCTGTCTACTGAGATGATGGGCTTGAGTCCACTGGTAACAAGCAATTGCATGTGCTAGATATGCTGAGGGGCTCCCTTTGGGAGGTGAGGTTGGGGCAGAGGCCTGTGATCCTCCTATTTAGGTTGCAGCTAGATTTTAATGCTGAAGTGGCTGGCCCTGGTATGTGAGGGTTCTTGTGTTACACCAGTGTCTAAGCAGCAGAGGACTTCAGAGCTTCTGGCACAGCAAGAATTGCTCTCCATTGTTTTGCTTGGCCAGAAGCAGTAAAAAAAATCCACTCAGCCCTCCAAAACTCAGTCTTATGAACCAGTGTGGTGGGTGTGCCTTTCTTCCTTCCCTAAGAAAAATACATGTGGTTCATCACACTAAACCCATGGCTGGTCCAAGCCACAGTGGTTGCTAGTTGGCTTTTCCACAGGGAACAGACTCCCAGCTCTTCCACAATGTCTTCACTTGGGAATATTCAGTTTTCATGTGCTTCCAGTGGTCTCTGACCAAAGATCCCCTTAAGAATAACTATGAAACCACCCTAAATATAGCTCCCCCATTGCTGATAGGATGCTGGGGTGGGAGAAAATAATGTACTTTCTTTTAAAGAAATGCCCCAAGTTGTGGGAACCATTCTGACTTGGCTGGCTACTTCCAAGGCATTTGCTATTTGTTTAACTTGGGCCTGGCTGCCCCTGGCAGTTGTTACCATCAGCTGCCTTTCTTATCTGCTCTTTTCTATAATAAACACTGGAGCAGAGGTTTGGAATTAGTCACTTCTGTGGCCTTGCCTGCCTTTCCAGCTTCTGTCTTATCTCAGTTTTGGACTCCTGAGCCTATTCCACTTTGTTTAGTGCTTCTTGATTTGCCCCTCTTCTCCTTGCACTGACATTTTGGGGATTGGACTCTATGATCTCTGGAGGTCCCTTCCAACCCCTACAATTCTGTGAATAACAAAAAGCTCTTCAAAATATCCCATAGGTGTGTTATCCCCAGGACCACCTGCATCCCAGAAAATGTGCTGCCCCAGGATAGCTCTGTACACTTGTGCTGCTGTTGGGTGCAACAGGGATTTTTCTAGCGTGATTTACCTAATCCAGCAGATGGGCTGGATGAGTTGTTCTGGCTGAGGTCTGTTAGAGACAACATTAGGATCCTGAAAGCATCCAGGGTGCCCAGCACCACGTCCTGCCCTTTGGTACAGCATTAACCACAAGGCAATCGGTGGTTTGAGGGAATGCAAATGCAGCAGCATGGGGCTGCAGGGTCCTCATTCAGAAATCAGAGTAATTCCTACTGATTTGCCTCCACTTTAAAATTCCCTGGTGATCTCTAAGCATTGCCTTGATCTGGTCTTGGCTCTGACAATCCTGTAGGAGAGGCAATAACAAGCAGTCCAGGGTGCAAGAATCTCTCTCTCTCTCTGGTCTCATCTCACTTTAAAAATACACAGAGCTCTATATTTCACTCAACACATGCAAACATCATTTCCTATCTACCCCTGCTCTACTGATTGAAGGCCAGACACGTTTCTCCTCTGGGACAGCTTGCCAGGTAAATGCCACTTGCCCAGTAACTGATTTCAGTGCTCAGAGCAGGACAGGAGAGAGAGCAGGACAGGAGAGCAGCCTGTGCTCGCCCTGCAGCAGCACAAAGCCACTCAGTGGGGATGCCAATCTGCTTAGTTCTGTCTGGATTGGCTTTGCTGGATGCACAAGCATGTTATCCACCTCTCACTGTAATCTCCCCTTCTCTCTTACACCCTTAGCATTGTTATGCTTGTTAGCTGAAGGGGGAAACTTTGACTCTGGGTTTGTCTCTGTAGTGGGATGGGTTTCTTGCAGTGGGTAGGGGACACAACCTGCCCCTTTCCCTTTCCTTTTCTCCAGCTCTGTGGAGAAGGACCTGGGGGTCCTGGTTGAGGACAGGTTGGCTATGAGTCAGCAGTGTGCACTGGGGGCTAAGAGAGACAATGGGATCCTGGGGTGCATCAGGAGGAGTGTGGCCAGCAGGTCTAAGGAGGTGATCCTCCCCCTCTACTCTGCCCTGGTCAGGCCCCACCTGGAGTATTGTGTCCAGTTCTGGGCTCCCTGGGATAAAAAGGACAGGGATCTCCTGGAGAGAGTCCAGAGAAGGGCTACAAAGATGATTAGGGGCCTGGAGCATCTCCCCTATGAGGAAAGGCTGAGTAAGTTGGGACTCTTCAGCCTTGAGAAGAGAGACTAAGGGGGGACCTAATTAATGTATATAAATATCTTAAGCAGGGGGTGCAGGGGGAATCAGCCAGCCCCTTTTCAGTGGTCTGTGGGGACAGGACAAGGGGCAATTTCTGTAAGTTGGAGCATAGGAAGTTCTGCACCAACATGGGGAAGAACTTTTCCCAGTGAGGGTGCCAGAGCCCTGGGACAGGCTGCCCAGGGAGGTGGTGGAGTCTCCTTCTCTGGAGATATTCCAGACCCATCTGGACGCCTGTCTGAGTGATATGTCCTAGGGAGCTGCTTTGGCAGGGGGGTTGGACCTGATGATCTCTCGAGGTCCCTTCCAACCCCTACAACTCTGTGATTCTGTGATTTCAGAAGGGTGCACTGAGGGTTTAGCCATGGATTATGTATCTTGACCAACATTTCAGTTAGCTGATTGAGCTGGTCAGGGTGGAGTTTCTCTTTCTTGCAAAAACAGATTCAGAAACCCCCCCCACAATCCTCTTGCTAAACATAAGAGGCATTTAGGGCAACTTCAGAGCTGTGTCTCAGGTCTATGTGAGACAGAAAAGTGGACACTGCCGATCTCTTTCAAGCACTGTACATTGCAGAGCAGAGCAGGCACATACTCTGGGGTGAGTCCTGCTTCTCAGTGCCTTTCAGGCTGACTCATGGGATGTTGGACTGGAGGAAATGCCTGCCCAAGAGAACAAACAGGCAGGAAGAGAGATAAGTGGCCGTGTCCTCATAGTCCTGGCATGTGAAATGAAGCTGATGATGACTGGTACTAGTGGGTATGCTGGTGTCAGACCCTCCTGATACCTGTTTCAGGGAAAGGCTGTGTTTTCTGGCTAGTGAGATTTGCAGACAGCATCTCCCTGGTTACTCTGATGTGCCAGAGAAGGCAAACACCCATCTGGTGTCTGGGATGGCAGGAGGCTGCCTTACAAGTGCCCCCGTGCTACGCCTGAGCGAAGACCGTGCCTCACATCTCCTTTTTGCTGTTTCACATCACTGGGGTCAAGCCCAAAGTCAGCTTTTTCTCTGACCTGCAGTGCTAATGCAGCCCATCTCCATAGCAATGGCTGTAAATACCATCCTCTGCGCTCTCACACCCCAGGCTGTGTCCGTGCAGTAATGTGGTGAAGCTCTCTGTGTATGCTTCCCTAGCCACTGGAACCACTAACCAATAAATCTGCTATAAACCAATGAGTAATTTGTTTTGGTTACCAGGGAGATTGCCAAGTGCAGATTCAACCTGAAATAGCGATGAGCTCATCCTCTGAGCTGCGCTGGTGCCGGAGCTGGAGCAGCCGGAAAGGAGCCAGCGCCAGCAGCGCTGTCTGCTCCACCGACACTTGGATGCTGCACAAGCTGTTTTGCCAGAGAGCTGTTGCCTTGTAAACAAGAGCTTGCAGGGGATGGTGTGATGCTTGCTGAGCCTGGGCTTTTACAGTTGCTGGAAGTGCGGTGATAGCATTCCTGGTGGGACCAGGGTGAGCACCAGGGTGGGTTAAGGTGCTGCAGAGGTGGCCTTCTGTGCCATCTCTGCTATCTTGGAAACCTCTTCTTGTGCAAGGATTGTGAGGAAAATTGAGATGCTTGACTTGTAGGCGAGGGCTGGTTTTAGATGGCTGCTTGGATATGTGTATCTGGTGGGCAGAGCCTCTCCCCTGCTGTTGCTCCAGGTGCTGGAGCAAGGATTTGGAAAAAAACTCATCCCTCTCTGCAAGATAATGGCAGAGCTCAAATTGGCAAGCTCCTGCCCCAGTTATTTTACCCTGAAATGTCCCCAGTTGAAGTAGAGCAATACTTCACTTTGAAGGGCTGATGCTTTCTGTGTCTGTCTGTCTCTCTCGGCAGTAGAACAGGCAACAGTAGGTGTCAGGGGGACCTGTGCTCGGGCAGTTGTGGGAGTTGCCTCCTTCCAGGATGCAGCTGGCGGTATGGGAGCAGTTTCTGCCAGCAGAGATGGATTCCTTGCTCTCTGCTGCAGAGCTGAGACCTGGGTGATGGAGGTTGGGCTTGGGGAGGGCTGGACAAGGAGGCTGTGCTGCACTTGCTCTCTTGGGTATCCCAGCCAGAATGGATCCAGGCAGGGCTCTGATCACATCCTGCTCCTTCCTCTGTGAAGGTGGAGATGTTCAGCTGCACTTGTGTTCAACAAATTCATGTTTTCTGAATAAACATATATCTTTAGCTGCACAAATCTGCCCGTAGGAGGAAGCAACACCTGGCCCCCTGCACCAGGATGCTGCAGGAAGGGGGGGATAGGCTGACAAAGGTGGTCTCTGCTGCTCCCTTTTCTTGGCTTTTGCTCCCCATTGTTGAGTTACCCAACATTTGAAAAGACAGAAATACATCAGCATATTGCCTGGCAGCTGTTTTGATGAAGTAACACGTAAGCCACTTACCAGAGACCCACTGATGGCTTTCACTGAATCTTTTAAGATGTAGTCAGTGGTGACTGAAAGCAGATAACAATTATCAACAGCACAAACGCAGACAAAAGCTGAGGCCCTGCAACGTAACCCATGGACCTACTCACATGGTGCAAAACCATGATCTTTTTTTGGACTAACCCCATGGCTTTCTGGAGCAAGACATGCACCTATTAAAAGGGCACTGGTTTCAGCTGGGGTATTTCTGTATTCTGGAAGTCTTTTATTATAATTTTACAAGCATGGAGTGACCCTGTGTCCCTTCCAGGCCTGTGGGTGGATTTCTTCCAGTTCCTTTCTGGAGCCATGTGGGAAATGCTTTGGTGGCATGACTGAGTCCCTCGGCGTCACAGGCAGCTCTGTCACAGCCTCCAGTGCATTCAGCCACCAGCTGTAGGGA
The DNA here is from genome assembly GCA_022605575.1 of Laterallus jamaicensis coturniculus. Classification (NCBI taxonomy): domain Eukaryota; kingdom Metazoa; phylum Chordata; class Aves; order Gruiformes; family Rallidae; genus Laterallus; species Laterallus jamaicensis. The sequence continues at coordinate 19,434,458 of JAKCOX010000014.1, forward strand.
AGGGCTTCCCAACACCCTAATGCTCAGAGCTGGCGAGTGAGGAGTGTAACTGGGTGAGATTTGGGTGAGAGGCGTGAGTTCACCTGCACACGCCTGCCTTTCATGGGTGGCAGAGTTGGCAGTGCCTCAGCAGTGTGCCTGGGCTGTCCCCATGGCTGGCTCTGAGCCCACAAGACTCGCAGCCCTGTGCCCCAGCCACTGCCTCCCCCACGCTGCCCGTAACTGAGCTGGCAGGCAGGGAACAAACAGACCTTTGTCATCCCATCTTTTGCTTTTGGGAGCTGTTTGGAGACAAGGCATAGCATGTCTAATGTGCTGATTATTTGCATGGGGTGTTGGATATTCCTTTGTCACCTTTTTTCCTCTGGGGTAGAGCAGTGGGCATCAGGGTTTGGGAGAGGGACAGGCAACCCTGCAGGTCTGCAATGTCTCCCTTCCCCATGTCCTCCCCCAGTAGTGTGTCTTGACCCCAGTGTCGATACCTGGTATCAAGGGATGCTTGCTTTTAGGCTGTCTCTGGGCAACTAAAGCCACTGCTGTGCTGTGCACATCCTGGATGTGGCTGGGACAGGGTCTAACCTTGCTCAACACTGGCATAAAGCAGGGGAGGGTTGCTACCAGGCTTGGTCTAGCCCAGCTGAGGAGGGAATTTGGCCCAAGAGGTGTAACTTTAACAAAGGACAGCAGAGTCCTTCCTATTGCAGGAAAAGTCCTCAACAATTTGGAAACCTCACCCTTTCCCCATTGTCCTGCAGCATTCCCAATGGGACACGGGTGCTTCTAGGCTCTCATGCAACGCAGCTGCACAAGCTGGGTTTAAAGGCAAGCAAGCAAGCCACTGTTCCACATCTGCTTTGGCTTTTTGATGGTTTTCTCTGGCACTTGGGTGTAATTAGCACTGCTTTTTTGTCAGATGGGGCCAATTCTCTTAATAGTTTGATTTGGGCAGTAGCTTGACAGCTAGTAGCAATTGTGTCAAGAAGGGCTGGTTCGTTTTGCAGACTGTGGTGCTCCTTGTCCCTGAATTTATTGTCTCACTGCTACTTGAAAAAGAAAACAAAATCATTTTTGGGCCTGGCTCCAGCCACAGAGCAGAGGATGGCTTAATCAAACACATAAGTGGTTGTACCAACTCCAGTTGGTTTATTCCTGTGCTTAAAATCAAGCACTCTTTTTAAGTACCTTATTTTTCTTAGTCCACAGTTTGTGTTTAGTAAATGTAACAGCCCTCAGGCTTTGCTCGTGGCTGCAGGAGTGAGCACTGATAGAAATGCTGTAACACCCCATGCTGCTAGGAGACCCTCAGCTGGAGAGCAGAGGGGACTTTCCTTTGCCTCCCAGCACCCTGAGCCATCCCTGGGGTGGTGGTGGGGTGAAAGTATTTGGTGTTCAGAAAATGGGAGGCAAATTAAATTTAGCAGTTTAAATAACTTTGCCTCTCCGTGCTGCTTTGGGCTGGACCATCTCTTGCCAAGGATTAGTCTAGTGATCTTAATATTTCCAAAGATGAGAAAGCTACTGAAATTTTGCTATGGTACCCAAAAACTAGAGTGGGAGGGTGCTTTTGGGAGGAGAATTCCCCTGCCCCCACCACCAAAACAGCCTCATCCCACAGGTGAGGACACTCAGCTGGGATGCTACAAACTAGAGCTGGGCTCCTGCTCATGGGCTGAGAACTGTTCTGGGCTGGGTCTCTCAGGTTTTGGCTGAACTTGAGTTTTAACCCTGATGAAGGATGTATTTTGTTCCTTTTTTTTTTTTTTAAGGTAAAATGTGAATCAATGTCATCTAACCAACCCCATGGAGAATGCTTTGTAGTGTAGTCCTTGCCCAGCTCTGATCTGACATGATTTCCAGGGAGACCCAGGATCCTTATCACTTTATGAAAAATGAGATTTACATTCCTCTATCACACAGGCACTTTGAAAATATTATCCCTGACTCCAGAGAAATGGCTCATACATTTTAATGCCGTTATTAGAAATTGAATTGACAACACTTATCCTCAGTGGAAATTGCTGTGTGGCTCAAGTGGGGGGGAAAAATATGCAGAAAGCACCCGTGGAGACTTCTCTTGTCACCCTGAGATGTGTGTGCTTCTGGTGCAG